>CM076574.1:547011103-548356172 GCA_034641835.2 Pinus albicaulis
CTTCCTTCTTTTTAGCCTTATCCTTCATTATACTTGACTGATTTACCTTTTCTGCTGATGATACTTTACTAGCTGCGGGATCAATTGTCTCTTTTCCTTTCTTCTGTGGTATGGGTGAATCTGTCTTCGGTGCTGAAGCTTCTTTTCTTTTCTGAATTGGATTTATGGGCACATCTCTATTTCTCAGTGAGTATTGCTTTTGTTGAGCGGACAAAGCATTCAGATATCCTCTTTGGTAATCATCTGATTCTTCCTCTAAATCTGCATCATTTGCTAAAATGAAATCCTCATCTTTCTGTGCAGCTGAACTTTCTCCATATTCTTCATCCTCAGTAATGTAAATAGGCAAATCGTCGGGAGTAAAGAAATGGTTTTGCTCACCTACTACATCATCATCATCGTCTGAATCTTGACTCACAAAATTCTGCAAAAGAGGTGTTTTAATCTGCTGCTGGGCTGCCGGCTCTTGTGCTCTCTGTTCATGCTGCTTAATTCTGAACTGTGGCTGCTGCTGGCCACGGTAGTTTGGATTACGAATCTGCGTTTCTGGTTTATCAAGGTTCATTCTTTTGAACATTTTTTCCATCTGACGAAGCCATGGCGGTTCTGATGATGCAGATGTGGAAGCCTCTTCTTTTATGGTCACTCTTTTCTCTGCTTTCAACCGTGCTCTCTTATCATTCAGATTCGCCTCAACACTAACATCAATCTTCTGCATATCTTCTAAGGTAGGCGAATCTCTGTCTCGTAATGAATAAGCCATCTCCGGATCGAAACCATCCGGGAATTTAAGAAGATCTGAATTTTTAGATGGTCTTAAGTCATCTGGGATTGCATTATAAACTGTATTGAATCTGATAATATAATCCTGAACGGACTCACCAGGATTACGCTTGATGTTAGTATACTCGGAAGTGATTTGCAACGGATCTTTCTTCATCTCCCACTGATCTAGAAACTGATTCTGAAGTTCCTATAATGTGTTGATACTCCTGGCCTGTAAAGCTCTGAACCATTTACGAACCTCTCCTCCAAAAGTCTGGGCGAACAATCTCATTGAAACATTTTCTGCATCAACTTCATGCAGGTCCAAAAAGTCTGTCATTCAGACAATATGCTGCTGAGCTGATATACTCTGTGGTGTGCCATCGAATATAGGAATCTTGCTCTGGTAATCAGCAGGCATAGGATCCAAATTGGCCGGCTAAGCAAGAGGTGCAAATCTGGCAGCCATGACTCTTGGCGGATTTATAAACTGTTGTCTCGGAGAAACAGGAGGAATAGGAGCAGTAGGTGAACGAGGTGTATGCGGTGGAGACGGAGGAGAAACTATTGCTGATTGCTGATCAAAAATCTCAGGCTGAACGGGAATGGTAGGGTTAAAGGAAGGTTCAGTGGGAATCCGTGAACTAGATGCAACTTCAGACGGTCCAAGAGTTTGTGAAGCAGATTCAATGAATTCGGGAATGTTGGTTGCCACGATGGAATTTTGCAGATTCAGAATATAATTGTCGATAGATCTATTTTCTTGCTCAACTTCTAAATACTTGATGAACTCAGGATTAATAACGGTAGAACCAATGGAACTTTCGGATTTGGTTTCAAACAATGATAACTCAAACTGATCGTCAAACTCAATATCATCAATGTATTCAAAAACAATGGGGTATGAGTGAGATTTGACCAATGCAATAATAGGAGCTTCTCGATGGTAAATTCTTGGGATTAGGTTGGGGTTTTCATATACTGGAGGCGGGTTTGGATCAGGATTTGATCTGGTATGCCTTCTTGAAGCCAGTGTATTGATCTATTCGGGAAAAATTTCAAGGAACACAATCAATTATCTTCAGCCTATCAACTTCTAGACTCAATCATCTAAAGGTCTAGAACGAACAAGTATACTGGGGTGATTTTGAAAATCAAGTGCTGCATTCACAAGCTAACCGGATATCGACTGAAGCAGTGTTTATCTACTTCCGCTTATGCATGGCAAAAGCGTTTCGAAAGCTACCTGGCGTGACTTCAGACTCCATCTAAGACTCATGAAACAAACACATCAACAAGCAAACCATTGAGATTTTCCCCAGTATGGTCGCCACTATGTTAGCGCTTAAATCTAACTTAGGCTGAAATAAGGTAAGACTCAAGGCAACATCAAACCACGCTCAGCCTCGTAGTTAGCCCTATGAGGACAGGGGAGGGCTCTCTCTGGGTCTATCTCGGCGAAGGATCTGAAAACGGGCTTAGATGACTTATAATGAACAATGAATACTTATTTTAGGCTATTAAAGAGATAGGAAAGTTTGATTTTGATTTTTTTGGTTTTTGTTGGAGAAATGGGAAAAAACAATTTTTGGGTCCGGGGATAAGGCCAGATCTTTGCAGAATTCGAGTTGGGGCGAGGTAGGCAGTAGTCTTGATGCTTTTCGATTAAGTGTATGGATGGAGAAGAATGAAAAGGAGCTGAAGAGGGCAAGGGAGAACATGGATCCTCTCCAAACAGGCGAAAACATGTAAAACTAAACAAATTCAAAGGCATAGCACTGAAATCAATGGATTCAACCTCGTTTACTCATTCATTTAGTTTCAGAAGCATAAGAAGGGAATGGCATACATTAAACATGAAAGAACTTACAATAAACTGAGAGAAAACACCATCAAGAACTGAAAGCCACAAGAATCCCAACAGGTGATGCAAAACCTCTGATCTTTCCTTAGCCAAAATATGAAAAATATGTACAATAGTGTGCCAAAGTCTTCCCAAGAGTCCAACCTATCCAACCTCTGAAAATGATTGAGAAATTACATCATATAGACCATCCTAACCCCTTTCCATGCCTCTAGGGGTCGAATTACTCCTTCTAGGAGCAGTTCCAACTAATTCTAAACAAGGAGCTAGAATATAGGCATCTAAACAACTTGCCTCTAAAAGGGAGGAAACTGATTCTTACATCTGATTTTTACTTTTTTAGGAGTGAATCATCTAGAATAGGTAAAAGTGAGTCAAAGTTACATTCCAACCATCAATTTACATCATGATAACTCAAAAATTTCATCCACAAGAAAAACTGGTTCAACTGGCCGAAATTCTGAGCTGGAAGGTGAAAAATTGACCAAAAATCCATATGTGTAGCGCGCCTGAGCCATACGCGTAGCGCGTCTTTCAGCCTGATTTTGGGGCACTTCCCGGCATCCAAATTGAGCTCATGATAGCTCGTTGGAAAGCCCCAGATGTTGGCTATCCAAACCGAGTGCAATTTTCCAATTTGGAGCTCATTTACCCCTCCAAAACTTCATTCTCCCAGAAGTACTTCCTGCTGGTGCAAAAGGTGGCAGCAAGGTGGTTTTCATGGTGTTTTTGGGCCTTTTGATCATCCAGAACCTGATGAAATTCTTCGGAAATACTTGAGCATGCATAAATTACCATGAAAAACCCAAAAATACAAATATTTCCTTCAGCAAGTGTCCCAAACAAAAGTGAGCATGTGGACGCGCTACTCGTATAGCTGAAAAATCTGTTTTTGGACCAAAATATTTCAAAATAACAAAAATTTCTCCGAATTTGCTCAAATTCGGAGCGAAGACCCTCCATCATGTATCATGCCCAGCCAATGAAGCCTCGGCCAAAATCTGGAGTGGATCAGGCCTTTTCCGCCGTTTTAGTGCTCTGCTCAACCTCCTCTTCAGAATCTTCATTTTTGCTTTGCAGACATGCATGCGAGCCCAATAATGACCTTTCATGTGACGAAGCATGTCTTTCTCCCTATTGGCCTTTGCCAGCAATTTCTCCAGATGAATGTTAACATGCGTGAGGCAAGAATCTCGATCAGTCGGTGTCATATCACCTGCTCTCTTCCGGGCCAATTGTCGATCCTCACGGATTCGCCGCAGCTCATAAAGTGTGTGCTCATCCTCTAACTATTTGTTACGCTGCTCCAGGTAGTTTATCACCCACTGAGCCCTCTGCAATTTCTCTTTCAGCGTGTCATTCTCGGCCCTTTGCTCCTGGATGATCTCCTTCAGCTTCGAGCTAGGAGAGCTCGCATCAACATCAATGATCGTGAAATCAGTGTCCCGTCCTTTTGAAAGGCCCTCATCATGCATAGGCCTCTTGCCCCTGTCCTGAAACTGTACCTGTGCTGAAGAAGAAGGCGAGACCCCTTACACATCATGTGGAGATAATACTCGCTCTGTTGATGGAGTCAACGAGACCCCTTCCACCCCGGGTGGAGATAGTTCTCGTCGTGTAGCTGCAAATAAGGCCCTGTGGCCTTACTGCATAGTCACATGGGCACTGGAGTACCCATATGCCCGATCTCATGAATTCTCAAATCATAGCTTGAAGGCCTTCACCACATATGATCCACTTCTAGCGCTGGTCAGGACAGAAATAAGTCACGAGAGATGAAATCCTCCCAAGTAATGCCCTGCTGTGTCAACTAATGTACCACTACGATCTTGATCAGCGCGTAATGATATATACTTCTATGTCATAAGTTGGCCCTTCTCAGAAGAAAATAATCATCCTCTCTATGTTGCGATACATGAAGTATGGAATGTTCATCATACGTACCCTCGTGAAATTCATCAACAAACGGACATGGTACGCATAGAGACGCGAGAATCTGCCCTCGCAACTGAAATACCGAATGATGAGTTTCATCAATGGTGCAAACTCATCCTTCAGGAATCTGAAAGGAAAAACCCTGCTCAGGTGCCTCATATACCCAGGTTTGATGTATGGCTCATAGTGGAATTTCTCTAATTGCTGATGTTTGTTCCATTCCTCTCCTATATTTGGTATCCCGGTGGCCTGAGCAGTAGTCTCTGGTGACATAATGAAATCTACTCCGGCGAGGTTTACACAGCCATCATGTAAATGTAGAACAAATAGACGAGCTAGTTCACGATGATGTTGGGTTTGTGAAATCATCTCACAGTATTGGAAACATCCCTGACGCTGAAAACAATCCATTGCAAGCAGGCAAGCCTGCAATTGAGCCAAAGAAGTAAGCTCTTCCCTGAGATGCCTACCACCTTTGCCACCTTTGTGAGACCTCTGTGGCACATTACCCTCTGCTGTGGAATCACTGTCATACTCCTACTCATAAACTGAATCTGTGTCTGACATGGCTTTGAAAACAAGAAGTCTGCAATATGTATGTTGATATAGGTGTAGTGAAGTCAAAAGTTTCAATGTATACTCAAAACCCAAAACATGTTACATATGTACCAAAGCATCATAGCAAAACAAGCCACAGTGATCATAGCTCTGTTTAAGTCGATTGGCATAAAAACAGTCACTGCTTTGATCACAATGGAATTTTGACAAATGAGTAAAAAGTGTAATGTAGTGAGCAGCCTTTGTAATGCTGGCTAAAATTTGTCAAAGGGGAAAATGAGTATGAGACTGTGTTTGTTAATGGGAAATGGGAAAAAATGTGACAATGACCATAGTGAAACAAATAGCCATGTATAAGACTGTGTTTGTCAATGGGAAATGGGAAACAATGTGACAATGACCATAGTGAAACAAATAGCCATGACAGTGGTAATATAATGACGATGACAGCAGTGGTAAAATGACAAACTGAGAGCGTGAGGGTAGTGACACTTTGACAATAGATGCATAGGTATATATATCAACCATACAAGCTGGGAAAATCTTCACAAGACCATCAACATGTATTCAAAACCCTAAGGAATGAATCTGCTATGAACATAGGGTTTCACTTTTCTCCACATCAAATACACTAATTTTCCCACTTTAAAAACACCACAATCTTGTTCAAAAATCACTGAGCAACCATTAAAAACCTACTTGCAAACTGATTGTGCCGATTTGGTGTGAAACTGGACGCAAGGGCAAATTTTTTTAGCTCTGAGACTGTATGGGTAGCGCGCCTACCCAACGCGTAGCGCTCAGCAAGTGCGTAGCGGCCGTGGTTTTTAACACTGGCTAGGGATGTTATATGCGTAGCGCACCCTATATGGGTAGCGGGCCTCCTCTGCGCGTAGCGCGCACCTCCAATGCCTGTCCACAACTTTGCAAAACACGATTTCGACCTTCAACATCACCAGCTCAATTTCTGCCTTGAGGATTCGTGCAAATGAATTGTTTCCATGGTCTATATGTGAAGAAAAATATCTCATAAAATCAGATTTGATTTTAAATTTACTCCATGACCCACTTTTATAATGTTTGGCACTTTGACATTTCAATCACTTAATACAAATACTGTTCTTTGGCTTTTTCATTACTTTTCTGAAACTTGGACTGATGATACTTGGTTGTCTTTTGCAGGGATTTGGCATTTGACTTTGGAAAAGATCAGAGGCTTGCTCTGAAAATTCTTATGGTGAAACAAATACAATTATTACAAAAAATGAAGTTTGACAATTTCTAGTTCCAAAACAGAGTTTTGGACTAGAAATGTCTTCAAATTTTTTTGATAATAAAAAACGTGAAATAGAAATCTTTTGAAACCAACCTCATGGCCTGCGAGCCTTTATTACATGTATGCAAAGGACTGAAAACCCTAGACTCTAGGACTAAAGACTCTTTTTAACGAAACTAATCATTTATGACAATGAATGCAATGACCATGAACTTCAGTGATTTTTGAGGAATTTTAATTAGCCCTGCAGGTACAAGCATGAGGAAACACAAGACAACCAGACCCCCTCGTCAGTAAATGGCATGCTCCTAGCGAAATGCAACGAAGTGGAACGAGCGAGAAACCTAAGAATGATATGCAAAAAGCGAACTGATCTCTGACGGAGGGCTGTAAGGACCGACTCTAACATTGGCTCCAATGGGGATGGTGGCTCCGAGGAGATGCCAAGAACGGCAGATCTCTGGAGGAGTCAGACAGTGCCTTCATCCATTGGGCGATGGAGTCATTATTTCAACAGATAACACAAAACTTTTGATACATTTATTGACTGCAAACTTGACTGAAAAGCGACTGAAATTTGACCAAAACTAACTCGACTCTAAAACTGAAAAGACTGATAAAACTGACTTGACAAACTTCAAACCAACCAACCTCTATCTCCAGAATTATAGCCTTCGCTCCGGGCCCCAGACTGAAGATGAGAGATCAATACACACTTGCAATAGAACAGAAGTAAAACGATATATACAATGATGATGAAATCAACAGAAAATACTCAGAAGTGGTATCGCTTTAGTAGCCGACCATTGATCGGCCCTCCAGGACAATCATCTCCATTCATTTCCTTGAGAAGAAAAGTGTTTTGACCGCGATACGCTGTGATATTAAAAGGACCCTTCCATAAGTTTTCAAATTTGCCGTGCTTTCCCTTATCTTCATTCCGAGCATCCCACTTCAAAACAACCTCATCTAGTTGAAACTTATCTGCTTTTGCCTTCCTGTCATAAATCTTTTTGATGCGCTCCTGCAACTTGAAAGTATTTTGAAATACCTCCTCCCGTGTCTGCTGTAAATGAATCATCTGATTAATCCTCCTCTGCATGGGATCTTCCTCACTACCAACCTCCTGAAGCAATTTGACTACCGAGACAGCGAGCGAAGTAGGAAAAACCGTGTCTATCCCGTACACCAACTCGAAAGGAGACATGCCAATAGACTTTTTCTGACTTACCCTATCAGCCCATAGTGCATTCACTAATTTCTTGTGCCAGCCCTTTTTATTGATTTCCAGCAATTTCTTAATGATATTCACCAAGGACTTATTTGAAGATTCCGCCAAGCCATTTCCTTGCGGATGGTAGGCAGTCGAATGTCCCAAGATGATATTGTACTTATAGCAAAATTCAACCATCCTCTTAGACTTGAAGGCCGCTGCATTATCTGTGATTATCTTACTAGGACACCCAAAACGTGATAGAATATTGTTTTCAAGAAAAGAGATAATTACCGCATTTGTGGCCTGTCGAGTGGGAATCGCCTCGATCCATTTCGTGAAGTAGTCCATAGCTGTCAATATCCATCTATGCTGTCCGGAAGATGCTGGGTGGATTTCCCCGATGAAATCCAATCCCCACTGCTGGAATGGTGCACTAACTTCAATTGGTTTGAGAGGCAAAGGCTGTAGTTTCTGCTTCCCTTCGAAAATTTGGCATTCGTGACAATTCTTAATAGCCTTGTATACATCTGAAAACAAAGAAGGCCAATAGTAACCTGCCCTTAGAATCTTATTCACTGTGGTTTTCCAAAACAAATGGCCGCCGCAGTCTCCTCTATGAAAATCCTCCAAAACTCTTTTGGCTTCCTCCTCTACCAAACAATTCAATAACATTCTGCCAGGGTCTTTCCAATACAATGAAGAATTCAATATGCAAAATTTAGCAGCTCTCAACTTCAATGTTCTACTCTTATTTCTAGGCATCCTGGGAGGTGGAGATAAATTCTGAAGTACGTATAAGATGTCAGCATACCAAGGGGAAGAAACAAAAATATCAGATACCTGAACTGACGTACTCTCCTCATCTTCATCGGACATGGCAGCGATCAAATTTATATCTAGAGCATGCAGATTTGTTTCAGCCATGAGCTTGGCGAGTCCTTGTCCTTTGATTAGCTTGGTCGGTTTAATCTCCACATTGTATTCTAACAACGCAGCGATCCACTTACCCCGTCTTCCTTCTGGATCTGCCTGTACCAAAACATCTTTAACTGCTGCGTTAGGAACATATGCTATAATGTGGGAATGCAATATATACACACGGAAATCTTTCAAGGCCTTTACAAGCGCAAGTGCTTGTTTCTCAATGATATTGTACTTCAATGCTCCATCCCTTATGAATCCGACTGAAAAAAGAAATGGGCTTCTCAACTCCGTCCCTTTTTTGCATCAAAACAGCTGCCAATGTGTGCTCAGAAGCAAAAGAAAATAAAATGAAGTCCTGTGTGTAATCCGGGCTGATTAAAATAGGGGCTGAGGAAAGAGCTATTTTTACCAAATTGAATGATTTCACCGCCTCTTCTGTCCACTTTACCTGACTGTCCTTTTTCAGCATGTTCGTGATTTCTCTAAGGTGCTCTGCAAGATTTGGAATGAAACGACGCAGAAAATTCATTTTACCATTAAATGACTGTATTGCTTTCTTGTTCCGGGGCTGTTCAATCTGCTGTATGGCTTCAACACGTGTAGGGTCAACACGGATGCCATCCTTCGATATGATGTGGCCAAGGAGCTTGCCTTCATCCATGGCAAAAAGACTCTTTTTCGGATTCAGCGAAATGCCATATTTTCTGCACTTCTGGAAAACAACTTTCAAATGATATAAATGTTCCTCATCAGAATTTGAAAACATAGTTAAATCATGAAGGTAAACAACCAAAAATACATCTTTCTCATTGGCGAAAGCCATGTCCATTGCACGCTGAAAGGTGGCACCTGCATTCTTCAAACCAAATGACATTTTTGCATAATGAAACGTTCCCCATGGAGTGGTGAACTCAGTCTTATCACGATCATCTTCATGCACTAAAATTTGATTGTATCCTGAATAGCCATCGAGCAGTGACATCCTCGATGCTCCAACTACTCGCTGCAATATATGGTCCATTTTTGGCAGTGGATAATTATCTTTTAATGATACCTTATTCAAATTTCTGAAGTCGATACATAAACGGATCTCACCTGTTTTCTTTCTCACGGGCACCAAATTTGATATCCAATCTGAAGATCGGATAGGCACAATGATTCCTGACTTATACAACCTGTTTACCTCTTTTTCAATCGATGGTAGCAGCTTTGGATTGATTCTCCTCAACTTTTGATGAAAATGCTTCTGATTTGGTTTAATGGGGATAGTATGCTGAATGATATTAGTATCATATGTTTTTAGATCTGAGTAATCCCACGCAAAAGCATCTGAAAATGAAGACAACAATTTCACATACTCTGCCTTTACCTTTGGTGACAATGACTTTGATAACTTTACCATCTTGGGATTCTCAGCTGTCCCAATATTTACTTCTTCAACACCTTTTTCAGTCGGCCTCAATGTCGGTTTGCGGGCTACATCATCTTGGTCAAAGAGTTCCTCCAAAGGAATCAATCCCTTAGGAATGATGTTATCTTTAAGTTGCAGTACTTCCATTTGATTTATTTGTATATCATCACTACCATCATCATGTTCTGTATCTATGGAGGTGTCTTTAAACTTACCCTTATTCTGCAGAAAATCACTAATCTCCTCGTCATCCTGAAAGACTTGCCAACATCGCTGATTGTCTGGAACGGTGGGGCGGTGTTTCACATGAATCTCAAACTTGTTGCTGGAATTCATTGGAATTTTTAAATTGCTTGCTGCCTTAGCAAGTCCATCAGCAACACCATTTTGTATGCGAGGCACACATGTCAAGGTATGATCAGAAAATAATTTCAGAATGTCTAAAACTGCATTACGGTAAGCCTCATGCGAGGATGTTTGGCCTGAAACTCACCTTTAACCTGCTTTATCACCAACTCTGAATCACCATACACTGCAATTCTTTTCGCTTTCAGCTTTCTAAGAATCTTAAGGCCAGCAATTAGAGCCTCATATTCCGCTTCATTATTAGAACAGTCAAATGCTAGCTTGTAGGAACACACTCTCACGTTACTTGGAACCTTATCCGGAGCGGAAAATGGACTACGAATCCAAACACCAATTCCAGCACCGTCACTACCCACTGCGCCATCAAAATCCATGGTCCAAATACCATCTTCATCGTCCTCTAAATGTTGAAATTGCGCCAGCTCTGTTTTTCCTGTTTGCTGCCCATTGTCTTTAGCTGATTGCTCCACAGTAGCTTGTTTTTCTCTTCTTTCTTTTTGCAGAACTTCTCTAAAATTCTCAGTGATTTCTGGTATATCTTCCGCCTGAACTAATTGACTATCTATATGATTAAAACTATCAGCAAGCAACACAAATGACTCTAAGTCGGTATGTACATAATTTACAGGATGATTGATTGGCTTCTCTTTGCTGGTTATCATGTATTTCATCTTCTGCTCTCGATATAACTTTCTCATTTGACCGAAGACTGGAATTGTTGCATAAGAGAAATCTAACTGTAGTGTACCTTTCAACTTTTCCCCCCAAGATCTTGAAAGGAGCATCCCAAATCGCGGAGGAATGTCCGTCACAACCACATCCATCAAGACATTCTTCGCTGGAATTTCATCTAAGCTTACAACCAAATCTTTGATGAGTCCGATACACCTCACACGGCTGGAATCAAATGAATATAAATCATGATATTTCCTTGTAATGTCTAGTCCCAACTTTTCCATGATCGCCTTTGGCATCAAATTGTGCGAAGCACCCGAATCGAACATGGCATTGTGCAATACATATTCATGCAACCTCAAACTGATATAAAAGGGAGGAACATCACTGTCAGGGGACTCACCATCTAATACAGGCCCAAATATCAATTCTGGCTGATCGTCTTCAACATTTACCGTGTCAAACATTGGATCAAAATTCAGAATTTTGGAGACTTGACAGCGGTGGCTTCTGTTCTTCATGATTTCTGTCAAAGGAATAGATACTTTTAATTTGGAAATTTCATTTTCCAAACTAAATGCTGAAACTCTTTCAACTTCTTTGACCGGAACTTCCTTCTTTTCAGCCTTATCCTTCATTATACTTGACTGATTTACCTTTTCTGCTGATGATACTTTACTAGCTGCGGGATCAATTGTGTCTTTTCCTTTCTTCTATGGTATGGGTGAATCTGTCTTCGGTGCTGAAGCCTCTTTTCTTTTCTGAATTGGATTTATGGGCACATCTCGGTTTCTCAATGAGTATTGCTTCTGTTGAGCGGACAAAGCATTCAAATATCCTCTTTGGTAATCATTTGATTCTTCCTCTAAATCTGCATCATTTGCTAAAATGAAATCTTCATCTTTCCGTGCAGCTGAACTTTCTCCATATTCTTCATCCTCGGTAATGTAAATAGGCAGATCGCCGGGAGTAAAGAAATGGTTTTTCTCACCTACTACATCATCATCATCGTCTGAATCTTGACTCACAAAATTCTGCAAAAGAGGAGTTTTAATTTGCTGCTGGGCTGCCGGCTCTTGTGCTCTCTGTTCACGCTGCTTAATTCTGAACTGTGGCTGCTGCTGGCCACGGTAGTTTGGATTACGAATCTGCGTTTCTGGTTTATCAAGGTTCATTCTTTTGAACATTTTTTCCATCTCACGAAGCCAGGGCAGTTCTGATGCAGATGTGGAAGCCTCTTCTTTTATAGTCACTCTTTTCTCTTCTTTCAATCGTGCTCTCTTATCATTCAGATTCGCCTCAACACTAATAACAATCTTCTGCATATCTTCTAAGGTTGGCAGATCTCTGTCTCGTAGTGAATAAGCCATCTCCGGATCGAAACCATCCGGGAATTTAAGAAGAGCTGACTTTTTAGACGGTCTTAAGTCATCTGGGATTGCATTATAAAATGTATTGAATCTGATAATATAATCCTGAACGGACTCACCAGGATTACGTTTGATGTTAGTATACTCGGAAGTGATTTGCAACAGATCTTTCTTCATCTCCCACCGATCTAGAAACTGATTCTGAAGTTCCTGTAATGTGTTGATACTCCTGGCCTATAAAGCTCTGAACCATTTACGAACCTCTCCTCCAAAAATCTGGGCAAACAATCTCATTGAAACATTTTCTGCATCAACTTCATGCAAGTCCAAAAAGTCTGTCATTCGGACAATATGCTGCTGAGCTGATATACTCTGTGGTGTGCCATCGAATATAGGAATCTTGCTCTGGTAATCAGCAGGCATAGGATCTAAATTGGCTGGCAAAGCAAGAGGTGCAAATCTGGCATCCATGACTCTTGGCGGGTTTATAAACGGCTGTCTCGGAGAAACAGGAGGAATAGGAGCAGTAGGTGAACGAGGTGTATGCGGTGGAGACGAAGGAGAAACTACTGCTGATTGCTAATCGGAAATCTCAGGCTGGACGGGAATGGTAGGGATAAAGGAAGGTTCAGTGGGAATCCGAGAACTAGATGCAACTTGAGACGGTCCAAGAGTTTGTGAAGCAGATTCAATGAATTCGGGAATGTTGGTTGCCACGATGGAATTTTGCAGATTCAGAATATAATTATCGATAGATCTATTTGTTTGCTCAACTTCTAAATACTTGATGAACTCAGGATTAATAACAGTAGAACCAATGACACTTTCGGATTTGGTTTCAAACAATGATAACTCAAACTGATTGTCAAACTCAATATCATCAATGTATTCAAAAACAGTGGGGTATGAGTGAGATTTGACCAATGGAATAATAGGAGCTTCTCGATGGAAAATTCTTGGGATTAGGTTGGGGTTTTCATATACTGGAGGCGAATTTGGATCAGGATTTGATCTGGTATGCCTTCTTGAAGCCATTGTATTGATCTTTTCGGGAAAAATTTCAAGGAACACAATCAATTATCTTCAGCCTATCGACTTCTAGACTCAATCATCCAAAGGTCTAGAACGAACAAGTATACTGGGGTGATTTGAACATCAAGTGCTGCATTCACAAGCTAACTGGAGATCGACTGAAGCAGCGTTTATCTACTTCCGCTTATGCATGGCAAAAGCGTTTCGAAAGCTACCTGGCGTGACTTCAGACTCCGTCTAAGACTCATGAAACAAACACATCAACAAGAAAACCATTGAGATTTCCCCAGTATGGTCGCCACTATGTTAGCGCTCAAATCTACCTTAGGCTGAAATAAGGTAAAAATCAAGGCTACATCAAACCACGCTCAACCTCGTAGCTAGCCCTACGAGGACAGGAGAGGGCTCTCTCCGGGTCTATCTCGGCAAAGGATCTTCAAAGGGGCTGAGATGACTTATAACGAACAATTAATACTGATTTTAGGCTAGTAAAGAGACAGGAAAGTTTGATTTTGATTTTTTGGGTTTTTTGATGGAG
The DNA here is from genome assembly GCA_034641835.2 of Pinus albicaulis. Taxonomy (NCBI): domain Eukaryota; kingdom Viridiplantae; phylum Streptophyta; class Pinopsida; order Pinales; family Pinaceae; genus Pinus; species Pinus albicaulis. The sequence continues at coordinate 547,025,034 of CM076574.1, forward strand.
AAATGGGAAAAACAATTTTTGGGTCCGGGGATAAGGCCAGATCTTTGCAGAATTCGAGTTGGGGCGAGGTAGGCAGTAGTCTTGATGCCTTTGATCGAGTATATGGATGGATCAGAATGAAAAGGAGCTGAAGAGGGCAAGGGTGAACATGGATCCTCTTCAAACAGGCGAAAACATGTAAAACTAAACAAATTCAAAGGCAGAGCACTGAAATCAATGGATTCAACCTCATTTACTCATTCATTTAGTTTTAGAAGCATAAGAAGGGAATGGCATACATTAAACATGAAAGAAATTAAAATAAACTGAGAGAAAACACCATCAAGAAATGAAAGCCATAAGAATCCCAGCAGGTGCTGCAAAAACTCTGATCTTTCCTTAGCCAAAATATGAAAAATATGTACAATAGTGTGCCAAAATATTTCCCAAGAGTCCAACCTGTAGAATGTCTCAAAAATTACATCATATAGGCCTCCTAACCCCTTCCCACACCTATAGGGGTCGAATTCCTCCTTCTAGGAGCAGTTCCAACTAATTCTAAACAAAGAACTAGAATATAGGCATCTAAACAACTTGCCTCTAAAAGGGAGGAAACTGATTCTTACATCTGATTTTCACTTTTTTAGGAGTGAATCATCTAGAATAGGTAAAAGTGAGTCAAATTTACATGAAAACCATCAATTTACATCATGATAACTCAAAAATTTCATCCACAAGCAAAACTGGTTCAACTGGCCGAAATTCTGAGCTGGAAGGTGAAAAATTGACCAAAAATCCATATGTGTAGCGCGCCTGAGCCATACGCGTAGCACGTCTTTCAGCCTGATTTTGGGGCACTTCCTGGCATCCAAATTGAGCTCATGATATCTCTTTGGATATCCCTGGATTTTGGCTATCCAACCCAAGTGGAATTTCCCAATTTGGAGCTCATTTGCCCCTCCAAAACTTCATTCTCCCAGAAGTACTTCCTGCTGGTGCAAAAGGTGGCAGCAAGGTGGTTTTCATGGTGTTTTTGGGCCTTTTGATCATCCAGAACTTGATGAAATGCTTCAGAAATACTTGAGCATGCATAAATTACCATGAAAAACCCAAAAATATAAATTTTTCTTCAGAAAGTGTCCCAAACAAAAGCGAGCGCATCGACGTGCTACTCGTATAGCTGAAAAATCTGTTTTGAGACCAAAATATTTCAAAATGACAAAAATTTCTCCGAATTTGCTCAAATTTGGAGTGAAGCCCCTCCATCATGTATCATGCCCAGCCAACGAAGCCTCGGCCAAAATCCGAAGTGGATCAGGCCTTTTCTGCCATTTTAGTGCTCTGCTCAACCTCCTCTTCAGAATCTTCATTTTTGCCTTACAGACATGCATGCGAGCCCAATAATGACCTTTCATGTGATGAAGTATGTCTTTATCTCTATTGGATTTTGCCAACAACTTCTCCAGATGAATGTTAACATGCGTGAGGCAAGAATCTCGATCAGCCGGTGTCATATCACCAGGTCTCTTCCGGGCCAGTTGTCGATCCTCACAGATTCGCCGCAGCTCATAAAGTGTATGCTCATCCTCTAGATGTTTGTTATGCTGCTCCAGGTAGTTTATCACCCACTGAGCCCTCTGTAATTTCTCTTTCAACGTGTCATTCTCGGCCTTTTGCTCCTAGATGATCTCTTTCAGCTTCGAGCTAGGAGAGCTCGCATCAACATCAATGATCGTGAAATCAGTGTCCCGGCCTCCTGATGGGCCCTCATCATGCATGGGCCTCTTTCCCCTGTCCTGAATCTGTACCTGTGCTGAAGAAGAAGGTGAGACCCCTTCCACATCATGTGGAGATAATACTCGCTCTGCCGATGGAGTCAACGAGACCCCTTCCACCCCGAGTGGAGATAGTACTCGTCGTGTAGCTGCAAATAGGGCCCTGTGGCCTCGCTGGTATGTCACATACAATGGAGCACTGATATGCTCGATCTCAGGAATGTCAGGCTGGTGTGAAGGCTCTCCCTCATCATGAACTACCTCGGGAAGCAGCTGTGGCACTGTAAATAAGTCACGAGAGATGAAATCCTCCCAAGTGATGCCCTGCTGTGTCAACTGATGTACCACTACGATCTTGATCAGCGCGTAATGATATATACTTCCATGCTGGGGTCTTATTCTGTACAAAAATCATCATCCTCTCTATGTTGCGATACATGAAGTACGGAATGTTCATCATACGTACCCTCGTAAAATGCATCAACAAACGGACATGGTACGCATAGAGACGCGAGAATCTGCCCTCGCAACTGAAATACCGAATGATGAGTTTCATCAATGGTGCAAACTCATCCTTCAGGAATCTGAAAGGAAAAACCCTGCTCAGGTGCCTCATATACCCAGGTTTGATGTATGGCTCGTAGTGGAATTTCTCTAACTGCTGATGTTTGTTCCATTCCTCTCCTATATTTGGTATCACGGTGGCTTGAGCAATAGTCTCTGGTGACAGAATGAAATCTACTCCGGCGAGGTTTACACGGCCATCATGTAAATGTAGAACAAATAGATGAGCCAGTTCACGATGATGCTGGGTTTGTGAAATCATCTCACAGTATTGGAAACATGACTGATGCTGAAAACAATCCATTGCAAGCGGGCAAGCCTGCAATTGAGCCAAAGAAGTAGGCTCCTCCCTGAGATGCTTACCACCTTTGCCACTTTTGTGAGACCTCCGTGGCACATTACCCTCTGTTGTGGAATCACTGTCACACTCCTGCTCATAAACTGAATCCGTCTCTGACATGGCTTTGAAAACAAGATGTCTGCAATATGTATGCTGATATAGGTGTAGTGAAGTCAAAAGTTTCAATGTCTGCTCAAAACCCAAATATGTTGCATATGTACCAAAGCATCATAAGAAAATAAGCCAGAGTGGTAAAAGCTCTGTTTAAGTGGATTAGCATAAAAACAGTCACTGCTTTGATCACAAGGGAATTTGACAAATGAGCAAAAAGTGTAATGTAGTGTGCAGCCTTTGTAATGCTGGCTAAAATTTGTCAAAGGGGAAAATGAGTATGAGACTGTGTTTGTCAATGGGAAATGGGAAACAATGTGACAATGACCATAGTGAAACAAATAGCCATGTATAAGACTGTGTTTGTCAATGGGAAATGGGAAACAATGTGACAATGACCATAGTGAAACAAATAGCCATGACAATGGTAATATAATGACGATAACAGCAGTGGTAAAATGAAAAAATGAGAGCGTGAGGGCAGTGACACTTTGACAATAGATGCATAGGTATATATATCAACCATACAAGCTAGGAAAATCTTCACAAGACCATCAACATGTATTCAAAACCCTAAGGAATGAATCTGCTATGAACATAGGGTTTCAATTTTCTTCACATCAAATACACTAATTTTTCCACTTTAAAAACACCACAATCTTGTTCAAAAATCACTGAGAAACCATTAAAAACCTACTTGCAAACTGATTGTGCCGATTTGGTGTGAAACTGGACGCAAGGGAAATTTTTTTTAGCTCTGAGACTGTATGGGTAGCGCGCCTACCCAACGCGTAGCGCGTAGCAAGTGCGTAGCGGCCATGGTTTTTAACACTGGTTGGGGATGTTATATGCGTAGCGCGCCCTATATGGGTAGCGCGCCTCCTCTGCGCATAGCGCGCACCTCCAATGCCTGTCCACAACTTTGCAAAACACGATTTCGGCCTTCAACATCACCAGCTCGATTTCTGCCTTGAGGATTCGTGCAAATGAATTGTTTCCATGGTTTATATGTGAAGAAAAATATCTCATAAAATCAGATTTGATTTTAAATTTACTCCATGACCCACTTTTATAATGTTTGGCACTTTGACATTTCAATCACTTAATACAAATGCTGTTCTTTGGATTTTTCATTACTTTTCTGAAACTTGGACTGATGATACTTGGTTGTCTTTTGCAGGGATTTGGCATTTGACTTTGGAAAAGATCAGAGGCTTGCTCTGAAACTTCTTATGGTGAAACAAATACAATTATTACAAAAAATGAAGTTTGACAATTTCTAGTTCCAAAACAAAGTTTTGGACTAGAAATTTCTTCAAATGTTTTTGATAATAAAAATGTGAAATAGAAATCTTTTGAAACCAACCTCATGGCCTGCGGGCTTTTATTACATGTATGAAAAGGACTAAAAACCCTAGACTCTAGGACTAAAGACTAATTTTAACGAAACTAATAATTTATGACAATGAATGCAATGACCATGAACTTCAGTGATTTTTGAGGAATTTTAATTAGCCCTGCAGGTACAAGCATGAGGAAACAAAAGACAACCAGACTCCCTCGTCAGTCAATGGCATGGTCTTAGCGAAATGCAACGAAGTGGAACGAGCGAGACACCTAAGAATGATATGCAAAAAGTGAACTGATCTCTGACGGAGGGCTGTAAGGACCGACTCTAACACACCATTGACACCATATTGTAACTACATGTTTTCATCTAATGAGATGTCTGTGGTAGCAAACAAGTGGCTGGAAAAGCACTTGTTATTTCTTATTTTGAAGCAGGCCAAGGATGCACTGCGCTGGTTCCATGAGAGGGACCATGATTCACTCTCCAGTTGTCATTTGGCAACTTGTCTTCATTGCTTCCATGTATTGCTGATGTGTTTTTTCTCAAGGGAAGCTTTGTATGGAGAGAGAAATCAATTGGATGGCATGGCACCCATATGATAGAGCAACAGAAAACTTGTTGGTATGGGGCATCATACAAGTTGACCTTCATGATCTTACTCTATGGCTTGTATGAGAGAGAGATGAAGCAGCAACAAGAGTTGTTGTTGCTATGGTTACACTTGGGAGAGTATGGGAAAAATCCTTCCCATAAGTTTCATGATGTTTCAGAAGAAAAGAAAGTCACATTCATGGTGCAAGGAGGCTACCCTTCAGTATTGGAGGATCATGAGAGACTTCCATGTCGGAAGATGAACTTCTCATATAGCAGCATGATGGTGGATGGCTTTGGCATGTGGAATTTCAAAGGGAGAAGTCATGGAGCCTTATTATTGAGGCCTACAACGCTGTCACATGGGAGTGTGTTCTTATTGATGGAGTGTTCCAAAGAGTATTTGTATCCCTTCTTCTTGTAGATTTTTGTGAGGGAATCCTCATGGGGGAGCTTATACATGAACCTCACTTTTAGGCTACCAACTATGTATGGTAGGAAATTCATTTCTATACTTTTTGATTACTCCATTGAGTATTTGTACTTTCCCACAATGTTTGAACAGTGCATTGCTCCTCAAAAGAGCAAGAGTATTTTTGGGTTTCCTGGTCACTTTAAGGCCAATGTTTATGATGATAGTAGCCCATCTATACATGACTTTGGGCAAGTGTATTTTTATCTTATATATGTACAACTGATATACATTGATGCTGACTTCCCCATGTTGGGAGAACAAACATATACAACTTGTAACTTGTTGCAGGACCACTTGCCTTATGAAATTCTCAACCAGCAGTTGGGAGAACTGCGCTGTATCCACCAGAGAGACCATATGTATCATCCAAAATTGCACATAACCTTCACCCATTTTATGATTTGGATGCCATGTTGTGATGATGTGCCATTCATCTTGAATGGGATGGTTTGGGTTGGCATGACTCATGATTTTGGGGGAAGAGTCCTTGGAGGCTAAATATTCTTCTTGCCATTGGAGGGAAATCATGTTTCAGCCCAAGATCAGCATGCCCTCTACAATTATCATGAGTGGAGAGGAGGACAACATGGGATAGGCCCTCTTGCCTATCATGTACATTCATTCAGCCCACCTACATTTTAGGAGCCACAGGTGGAGGATACTTTTCATGAGTTACCATGTTGGAGGGTGACTCATTTCATTTGGATGATAGCATGGGTGAAAGAGGCACTCATTCACCATGATGATCATCATTCCTACTTTGTGGAGGCCATGAGATATCTAGCAGGTTTCCATTCACACTTTCCACCTTTGATTGATGCAGACACTTTGGTTTTGCACACTTGGGAGGAAGCATTGGATGACTGTGTATTTGTAGATTATCTTGATGTAGGGATGGAGGATATTGATGGAGGACACATGAGGAAAAGGGGAGGGATTTTGTTCTCCTTATGCACTTGCTTGAGGACAAGCAAAGATTTTGGAGGGGAGGACTGTAATGTTCCAAAATTTTAGCCTCCAAGCTAAATGGAACATTAGAGTTAGCAGCAACTCTAGTTAGTGAATAAATGGGAAGAAAATCCCATAAGTTTCCTAAGGATGAATAAAATAATATAAATGTGAAAATGGGACACTCTTTCTAGCTCAATAAGACACCTCCATATGTGAACAGGGTTAAATTCAAGTTGCTTTGACTAAGTCAACAATGCAGTTTTAGTGGAGGAGGAATCCAAAGATGAATAACGCAATTTTGGAGGGAGATGTAACTTGGGTTAGAAGTAACCTAATTGAGTGGGGCCAAGGGCAAGAAAACTCATGTCTTATATAAGGAAGAGGATGGAAGCATTATTTTTCATGTTGTAGATTATTATTCTTGGCTGCCAAGAATTGTTGCTGCTTTGCTGCTTAGCAAAGCTGCAGTGTTGTTTAGCACTGGGTGTTCCTGGGCGGGAATCCCAACTCTTTCCTTTGAGGAGCTCATTGGAGGAGTTTGTATTCATCATTACACATCAGGTTTTTAGGCCAAGCTTCAGCCATATTCATCAGCACAACTTTTCCAGAGATTGTGTAGTGTTGTTGGGTGCAGCTGTGGAAGGGATTGGAATCCCGGCTTCTGAGCTAGTTTCTCATTGGAGGAAGGTTTCCTTCACTTGAGAGATCTGATTGGAGAGCTCCAGAGCTTATTTCAGATCTTTGGTATCAGACCACACATTTCCCATACATTCCCAGCGCTGTCTTTGCTAGGAAATGCGTTATTTTGGAGGTAGTGTTTATTGCATGGTTTGGTGGCTCCATTGTTGAGTTTCCTTGTGATTGAGAGGTTCATCCTTTCATGGGAGGAAGCCCTTGAGGGATGTAAATCATATCAGAAATATTTAAACCTTTTACACATGTGCTTTAGTGTTGCAGTGATGTTTTAGTAATTTTCTGAATATCACATTTGTATACAGAGTGTTTGGACAAGAAACCCTTGCCGGTTTCTTTTGTATCTTGTATAAGGAGATTAGATCTTTGTTCTTCAGAATTTTTATCAATATATGAGTAGATATAATTGTTTCCTTCATTTATGTGTGTAAAAAATCTCTTATACTGCGCAATCCATTAAGAAACAACTCGAGTAAAATGTAGTTTTGGGTATTTAGCACTTTTTGGCAATCCTAGGTGTGGGAGACCTGTTTAACCCACATAGTTTGCTTTGTTTCAGCTCATTTCTTGGATTTAAGTTGATTATTGATTAATATATGGGATCCAAGATTCCATTTCACTGTTTTATTGCATATGTTGCTGGTAATGCGTTTTTCATTCATGTTCCATGAGCAATCCTGAAAAAGGAACATTATAGTGAGGAACAGGATATGGTTGCCCTAAATGATCTTGGCACTGTGAGAGCCCTCAGATACTGTGGTTTGCTCAAGTAATTTAGAATATTAGGGATGAGGCAACATATGGAACTATTGCAGTTTTTGATTCCCTCATGGGATCCGGCATAGCAAGCATTTCACATTAGGGACAAAGAGATCCCAATATTGGTTGATGAAATTTACTTTCTGACAGGTTTGTCGAGACGTGGTGCCCCCATTTCCCTTGCAGGTTCTGTTTGTGGAGGTGAGACAATGAAGGACTACATTCGACAGTTTTGTTAGCCAGGTACAGAGCCTAGCAAGGATGGAAAGATAAACATTAGAGATGTGTGTGACATGCCTTTGTGAACACTCCTATTCACTATCACAATGTTAGCTGGCAGCATGACAGTTCATGTCGTGAACAGATCATACATGTAGTATGCACTTGAGTGTCTCGAGGCGACCATGTTCAACTAGGATGAAGCAGTACTCCTTTAGATGAAAGAGAAACTAACCAAAGTGAAAAGTGGCAAGGCGAAGAATTTTAGCTGTGGATTGATCTTGATCACTTTCATTTTGGAGTGAGTTCCATTGATGCAGCCACATCATGTGACACTAGGTTTAGCTGGTCCTAGGGATCCACGGATGCAATGGTGGGTAGAGGTGATGGCTAGTCATGCTGGTCAGTCATCGATCTCATGCTCCACTGCATTCTTTACTTGGATCCAACAACAACATATCGTCATAGAGGAACATCCATATGCAGAGATGGATTTTTGTGGAGACTCAGATTTGATTTTATCATCCGGCCCTCAATGGGGTGCTATAGGTAAAATTTTTTGACCATATTTTTTGATTTTTTGGGTTTTTTACATATTTTGCATTTTTTTGTTTCCAAGACTAAACAAAATATGTTTTATGTATGCATATGTGGGTACTGTTCGACCAATGGGTCATGCATAACAGGCCGATGAATCAATAGAGAGGATTGTCAGCAGAGCATTCCTTTGGGATTTGGATTTGGCCAAGACTCTGGCTGAGCTACAGCAACATGTAGAGGGGTTGACTCTCAGGATATGAGATGTTCAGATTGAGGAGTTACCGATGAGGCTACAATGCCATACTATTGTTGTGCCTAGCCGATGCATGAGGCTATTGCGCATGATAGCTCAAGCAGTGGCCTGCTATCATGAGAACCATTAGATATACTTAGGATATGCTATGTCTGTATACATTTTGAGGTCATATGAACAGCATATCTTGGGAATTTTTTTTTGTAAAAATCTTGATTATCTATCTATTTTAATTTGAGTGTTTTCCTATGGCTATGTGCAATCCTATTCAATTGTGTGATGTGAATTGATAATATATTCTTACATATCTTGCAAATGTCTATTTAACACGTAATTTGCTAAAGAACCAGTCAAAGTCTTAAAGTTTCTAGAAATGTGTTTATATTGAATGTAATCAAAATGTCTTTCTGAAAGACTAACTCTAAGGAACATATGATGAATATAAGTTGGATTTCGGATAGTATAAACACTAGTAACCTGTAGTACGACAAGCAATGAGTCTAGCCTGATGATGATGCGATGAATGCCAAGTGAAATGGCATAAAAAAAGAGTTCGATCAATGCACTATGCTCAAAGATATTGTTGGTGGATCAACCGATACAAATCTATTTGAAACTCACTAACTCACCACTTGGAGCAAAGATGGCCCATGATGTAGAGGATAGATTATGCGTACTACGACTAGCACCATCGGCATAACCAACAAATGGTTCTGAAGATTCTGACATTTGTAACAAAATGAAAAGAGGATTACTAACCACACGAAAAACTCTTGAAGGACACACTTTTACATATACGCAATCAAAGCAGATATACAGTATCATACATTTTTTACTACGCAGAATCAAGCATATTAACGTTTAAGATACAACCCATTCTGAGGTTGTGACAATGGAATCCCATCATAATATACCAACTCATAAGAGCCCTTTGCCAGAACACACTTGAAAATATAGGGGCCATGCCATAATGGTTCAAATTTTCCTATTCCTTCTTATCAAATTCCTAAACATAAATCAAGACCAGGACTCCTTCCGAGAAGGTGTGAGGCTTGACATTACGGTCATATTGCGCCTTGATTCGTCTCTTATGTGCTTCTTTGGAAAATGCAGCTTCACAACGTGTTTCATCTAGATTGATGATATCTAAAAGATGTGCCTCTTCGTCAGAAGTATCAGGTAGTAGGTCAATTTCGAGTTTCAACGATAGAACTTCACATTGAATTGGTAAGATAGCTTCTAGACCATAAACCAACTGAAAAGGAGTAAATATGGTTGTGTTTCTCACCGAGGTTAGGTAAGCCCACAAAGCCGAGTACAGGATTAAATTCTAGTTTCGTTTATGAACCCCAATCATTCGTTGAAACATATGCTTAAGAATTTTGTTGATGGCTTCAACTTGTCCATTAGCTTGCATATAATAAGGGGTAGAACTATCATGTGACAATCCTAACTTGGAAGCCAACTTAGTCATCATGTAATTGAAAAAATTCTTTCCATTATCTATGACTATGGCTTGATGTACACCAAACTGAGTAACCACATGGTTAAAGAAAAATAATGCAGTTATCTCACTTATGTTTTTAAATGTAGTCATCGACTTGGCCCACTTTGTAAAATAGTCGATGGTGACAATAATATACCCATGCCCCCCAGCCGAGGGAGGGTTACATGTCATGAAGTCAATGCCTAATTTTGCAAATGGTACCACAACAACGATAGGATGCATTGATGCTAGCGGCACACGTGTTTTATGATCAAATATCTGGCAAGGATGACAAATTCTGATCGCGAGAATGCAGTCGCGAAATATGGTATGACAAAAGTAACCAGCGTGGAGAATCTTCTACGCAGTAGAAAAACTAGAAAAATTTCCACCACATGCACCAACGTGGAAATCATTTAAAACTTTCTTAGCCTCCTCATGAGTGAGGCACCTACGTAAAATCATATTGACACCACAGCAATAAAGTGTATTGCCGAAAATCAGATAATCTATGGCTTGGTATCGAATACGTCGTTGTTGCGAGCGAGAGGTATTGGGTCAGAAATTTTGGGTCTGGAGATTGATCAAATAATATTCATACCAATGGTCAGATGAAACGATCAGAAACAAATACTCATCCATAATGGATGGTTCCGATGTAGACTAAGTGCTACTCAAGGGAAGGTCGCAGATAAGCTTGGCGAAAACCAAATACTTATTTGACTTGGATTTGATGAATTCTAAATAAAATTCCTGGAAAATGAATATCCATTTTAAGTATTTCCCCCCCAGAAATTGACGTGACCGAATGTATGTCATAGGGTTGCAATCTAAAATGAAAATGGTCTTCTAGAGCAGGATATAATGGCAAAATGTTTGTATAGCTTGAACGGTTGCCAAAGTGAGCTTCTCAACATAAGTGTACTTAACTTCCATATCATTGAGATTACGACTCAAATAATAGATTAGATGTTCAATCCCATCTTCTTCTTGGTATAAAACCATGGTGATGGGTGTATCTACACCAAAGAGATACAAGAAATAATCACTCTGATAATTTGGGGGATACATTAATGATGCTCAGATCAAAGTATCTTTAAGAACACCAAAGGAAGCTTGCGCAACCTCATCCCAATGGAAGGGAGTCCCCTTTTTCAAGACTCAAGTAAATCCTTTAGCCATTTCAGCATAGTTGGGAATGAATCTCTTTATAAATTTAGCCTTCCCTTAGAGTCTTTATAACTGAAGAAGGTTGGAAGGCCAGGAAAATCTAGAATGACATGGACCTTCAAGGGATCAAGTCGAGTTTCATATTTTAACACAAAGAAACCAAGAAAATGACCATAAGCGACATAAAGCACACATTTGTGTGGATTGAGGCATATTTTGTAGTGATGACATCGTATAAATATCGCTCTCAAATGTGGCGGGCGGTCAGCCCGTTTCCGTGAATGTGCAGGTAAGTCATCCAGATAAGGTTGAACGATGTGTTTGATGTCATGGAAAGCATAATTCGTTTCCCTCTAGAATGTTTCCCCAACATTATTTAAACCAAAAGGGAGTTTTCGATAAGTGAATGTGCCCTAGGGACATATAAAATTTGTTTTATATTGGGCCTATGGGCGAATATTGATTTGATTGTAACCGGAAAATCCATCCATGAAGGAACATATTTCACATTTAGCACATTCATCAATGATTTGGTCGGTAAAGGGAGTGGGATAGTTGTCTTTTGAACAAGCATGATTAACATCCCAATAATCGACGCACACTCTGATTTTTCCTTATGTCTTAATGACAGGAACAATGTTGTAAACCTAATAGGTAAGTGGAACAGGGTAACCGAAACCAACATGCAAAATTTTTTCAACCTCTGCTTTAATGGAAACAAAATTCTTAGGATGAACAGGACGTAGTTGATGTCGTACTAGTTTGACATCATGGTACATTTTAATCTCATGCTCAACAATGTTGGAATCAATGCCTGGCATTTCCTCATATGACCAAGCGAATACACTTTGGAATTCATGGAAAAGAGAGCGGTAAGTGTCAAGTTCAGATGCAGAACAAGACATGCCTACATGAATGTTTTCTATAATGCCAGGTTTATTCGAAATATCGATAGAAATCATTTCTTCGATATTTGATGGATTTTTCTCAGAATCAATGGCGTGGATAGGAATGAAATTCTTTAAGAAATCAATGACTGTAGAGTGATATAGTTGAATTGGACTATCTTCATTGTAATCTGGAAGATGGGATCGTTGATGAGAATCCGCCCAAGGTTCTACTTCCGGCATCATGGATTCCATAATACTCTCATCAGTTGAGAATATACATGAAAAAATATCATAAGAAGTACCATAATCCAAAGAATGTTTGACCTAAACAGTTGGCGATAAAGGATAAGGATTCAGGATTGGCCGCATAAGCAAAAAATATTGATTTCTATGCGAGCTCGATTAGACTTAGTGGCATGGTTTCACCCAGCCTATCTATTTAAGAATATTTGGGAATCTTCCTTAAGTCAGATGAAGTGGAAGATATCATATTGCAGGTCTCTATTTTTTCAATTTTCACCGGTGTCACAGGCGACGATAACGAAAAGGTGCCCATTAGGGAATAATCCTTAAAGAGTCCTACAAAAATGTTCTTAAGAGATGGTGGGCATCCTTGAACAACCAAAACACTTCCAGTTTCTTGGGAACCAAAGCCAAAGAAGGCGAGTTGATCAATGACTGTGATGTCACCCTTATGAGGGAGGACGAACATGCGGAAGTAAGTAGATACAACCGCAGCCATAGCGTAAACCCACGGTCTTCCTAATAAGATATTGTAGTCAAGGGGTCCGTCAACAACCTTAACTTCAATAGTAACAGTTTCCCCCCTAGTTGGACTTGTAAGTTAATGAGAATTACACAAGGCTTATATGTACGACCGTCAAAAGATTTCAACGTCGTAGGTGATTGTGATAAATTCGGTGAGTCAAGTGACTTCCAACAACTCATAGAAATGATATAAGTAGATGCATCTTCATCAATAATAGTTCGATGAATGAGGAGAATTACCACATTTACTTGAATAAAAAATTCTAATCGTGCTGGTAATTATGGCACATATCCTGCATGGTTAAAGACTACAATATCAGAGTCCGTCGGATCGATTCCACCAATGGCTGACAACAAAGCCTGCTTTTGGGAGGGACAATTTTGAAGAAACTCAAGCGTTGACATAGCAAAAGGTGACTGAGTCGGATCTTCGACTAAGTTATAATTTTGAGTTGCACAAGCTCGAGGGTTGAAGGTCGATTTATGAACGACTCCCTTTGGTGGCTTTATTGTTAACTCAGGAATAATAGGTGGTAGAATTGAATCAGACGAAGTCGAAGTCAAAGTTGAAGAAGTAGGTTGATTTGTAGCCTCCCCATTCAACGACGAAAGAGGATTATTGTAATATTTACTTCGAGTGGACACCAAAACATCAGTTTTGGGCTTAATGGTGGATAGCATAATCACTTGTGAACTAGAAGTGGGATTTTTTGGGTTGAGGGGTCTTGACCTAGGTTCAGTGTGCAAGGTTTTCCAACAAACCCCTATAATACTGGCCCTTTCGGCAGTGACCTGCTTGTGCAGGTCATAGTCTCACCCGAAGTAGTATGGGTGGGTGTTAGAACCAGGTTTTCGCACCCTGAGAAAGGAAGGGTAAGGCAAGCAGGGCTTTGTTCTGCTTAGGTTATCCCTGCGTAGGATCAAGTATAGGTCCAATTGCATCCACGTGCACTAGATCTACAATTCTATGCTTTTCATAACCTCAACACAAAATTATGTATCCGAACAGAACAGATCTAGATTTAATTCAATACACAGACTTTCACAGCAAGATATAACCAAAGCATAATAGATTCAAGCATTCAATATATAGACCTTCGCAAAGATAGAGAAATGCATAACACAATATTTATCATCAATCCATTCAATAGTACTCATAGATTCAGATCCAACAATCTTGCATATTCATTCATTCGTTACCCTTACAATTCCCTTCCCAACCTGCACACACAGCAGTAGGGTCCACACACAGCTGGACTAGGATCTCCGCGCACACAGCCAACAGGATTCCGTTCACCAAAAACCCCAACAGATCTCTTACACAACATATCACATCAATGGCTTAGTCAATTCTTGCCTCTTACAATCCGAAATGCCTCTCTATTTATAACAATCTAGCATTATCATTCCTATGGTCCGCAACCCATGGTTTTCAGACCCCTAGTTTACCCTTTAACCCCATTACAATGCTTTTCAGGGCTTTGACCCACCCCAAAACCCCTGTGCTATACTAAATATAAAAAAAATAACCAAAATGGGCCGGTTTCGTAACTTGTTAGGAGACCCCGTTCCAACAGTCCCCCAACACAATCTTGTGACTTGTCCCGAGTCACTCTGGTGGCATGCCTTCAATCTGTGTGTGTAAGGTAGCCAGGGAGCGAAGGAGGGGTGGAAGAAATTCCTTGCTTTGGGCCACTGCATGTCGCACAATGTTGTTCTTTGTCAGAGAAGCAGGCCCCTCGAGATCCAGACCAACGCGTTCCAACAACTGGTGGAGGCATGCAATGGCAGACTGCATGTCATGTGCGAGCTGGAGAGCAGCATCAGTCCATGGTTTCAAATTTTTTTACGCACTCTTCTTGGAGTGACGAAGGTCCTCAATCTAGTGCATGGCAGCCAGGTGCTACGCGTGGCTTAGGGGGGGGTGTGGAAGCCCAAATCCGGTCTAGAGCATCTTCTGCCTGTGTCAACTCCCTTTGGGCATGTTGAAGCGTGGGGTGGTGTAGTGATTTCATCCAGAGCTGCGTAGCTTCTTCAAACAATTGGGCTCCCTGCACTAATTGTTCCTGAATAGTGTGTGTGGTATTAGTGACCACGACAATTCGCTGGGCGCGTTCTTCCAGGGTCAGGTCATATTGCTTGCGTCTTTCTTGGCTGCAGCGGTGTACCTCTTGCAGTACGTTGGCAGACAGGCTTTGTAGTTCCATAGTAGAGAGCTGTGCTAAGTCAACTTGTATGTCCCCAAAACTTGATTCAGAAGTGACAATGTGTGAGAGTAAACATATGTTGCTTCTAGTGGGCGGGGCTTGGAAATGGCGGAGATGTCGTAGCAGGTTTCGGTATCGCAGAGTTCCTGCCAAACTCTGTTTGCAGCTAACCCTTCTAGGTAGCCTTCGTGTAGTCCTATTGCTGCACTCAGCTTCTTCTGGCCCTCTTATCTATTCCTCATGTGTGTTGGGGTCCATATTGGAGAAACGAGCGATAAGAATTGTAAAAATAAGTAGAAAGAAACATAAGGTAGGTAGCCAATACCACTTGACAGTTGAATAAATAGCCCGAGCCATCCTTTTCCAGCCATCCACGCCCCAATCAAAGTTATTTAATGGCAACGTAGGTCACATGTGGTGCATACCCTTGATCATAAATGGTGATATTGATAATCTTCCGCCCTTGGTCTGCACTTGTAAGTGTCTTTTTGCATTAACTCTGGATGAGTTGATATTCTTCTTTTGTATCCAAGGTCGCGTTGTCGTGATGTTAGGGTGTGGCTGACGTGTTGGAGGTCCTTTCGTACTTCGACGGACAGTTGACACGCGGTGAACCTTTAAGTTGATCGGTAGTCTTTTCGAGGCATTTATGACGACCGTGGAAGGATCAATTTGGTGCAAGACAGCTATGTCAGACGTCCATAGGTGTTTTAATTCTTCAGTCATCCGTAAATTCTCCCGGATACTCACGATTGTGGATAGGTCCGTAATCTAGTTGGGCAAGAGCCCAGCACACCCTTGAGCAAGAAGGTCACGACGTGGGTCGGCTGATTTTGGGGCCCATCTGGATAAGGGGGTCTCTATACGCAAGATTACCCTACTCCAGTAATTCGTCTGAGTAGGGGAGACAGGTCCCTGCGTAGGTGCTTCATACTGAGTTAGAGGTAGTGCCTCAGACCTACATTCCATGGACCCCTTAGGATTCGCAGGCTTCAGAGTGTCATTTGTGGCCTCTTGGTAAGGCAAGGTGCATTCCATGGTAGAGATGTGACATAAGCTTTCGACGGTCTGAAGGCTGTGAAGTGCCGAAACCTCATGCAGCCTGCTCTGTCAATTCTCCAGCTCTTCATCAGAGTCAGAAAAGCATTCATTGTCCTTTTCCCAATGGAGAAACCCTTCATCTGTGGGGTTAACCCGATCTTCATCTCGCGCAGTGATCTTATAGATATGATATAATTCTTCCTTCGTGTGGATAGGCTCAGTATACTGGGCACCTTCCACGGGATCCAGGGGTACTATGACACGCGTAATTTCTCTTTCAAACACCATGATTAATTTCTTTAGGTTAATAATGTCTTCCATTTCCATTGCCCAATCTATTCCGAGGAGCGCAGGGTAGGGGTCCACATCTTCAACTATCTCAATTAATTCAAAGTCAGCTAGGACCCTTGCCCCTGCAATGTCAACCATAACCTTTGGTAACCTGCCCAAGGGAATGATTTTTTGTTGGTTCGCCATGCGTAGCTGGATAGTGGACCATTCCAATTTGGGCTTCCCCATTCGTTGCCAAGTTTTCTTAGGTAGAACATTGGCATCAGATCCAAGATCCAAGATAACCTGATCCATTTCATAGTCATCGATTTGTGCAGTTAGTCGCATTTCTTTCCCTGTGCATTTCTTAGAGCTGTACAGTTTGTGCACATCCTTGGTCTCAGGGACCAAGGTGGACCAAGCTGCGTAGGTGTTCATTAAAGCCAAGAGGTTTCTTACGGCCTGCCGATTCCTGATTAATTTTAGACATGCCTTCAAGAAGGTCTCAATTTCTTCCTCATTTTGAGACTGCGCAGGGGCTGCCGGTAGTGCCTGTTCTTTGCAGGATACTTCTTTATTTTCCTTGGTGTCCAGCCCACTACGTGTTATGACTTTTACACTTGGATCTCTTAGTTCAATTTTAACCCTCTGTACATTCTGTGTAGAGGTAGGCTTATTTTCCAGCATTCTAGCTATCAATATCGGGCAGTGTTCTACCTCATGATCCAGCTGTTTGCAGTATTTACATGATGGTAGAGTGGGATTAGGGCATTCTATAGAAAAGTTCCCTATTTCTCCACAATTATAACAGATCAGCTGACTCCGTCCTCGGCCTGCGCTTCCACCTCGTCCTCCCTTTCCTCGAGTCAGGGATCCTCCAAAGTGCGCAGTCAATCTAGGCGACGTAGGGTCTGATTTTACCCGATATAAGTTCCTGCGATCTATCATCAGGTCATATGTTCGGAAATTCTGCTCGTCATGTCCTACAGACCGACATAATTGGCACCATTGTTGTTTTATATCTGGGACATATGCACCCAATCGAGGACAATGGTTTGTATTGTGGAGGCCTGCTACCCGACAATCATCGCACCATAGCGCAGATCCACTTGATCCTGGTCGCAACAGGGTAGGGTCCCTACTTACCCCTGGGCACAGTGGGCTAGGTCCTCCAGCCTGGATATAATCAGTCAGTAGAGGGCACTGATCCTTTGTGTGGCCAGACACTTGGCAACGTATACACCAGATGTTCGCGCAAATGTCTTTTCCTCGCTCTTTTCGTAGGTTTTGTATCTCTAGGTGCATAGCTCCAAGTTGTTCCTAGATCTGTTGGACTCCTGCCAAGGTATCCTCCCGGGGAGTAGCTTCTAACTTAATAGCGGCTTCTACAGCTTTCTCCTGCGATTTGAAGGTCTGTTGATTCATTGGCATGTGCAAGTAAGGTAACAACATGGTGATGAACCATTCTGTATGTTTTCTATCATCATACTCAAACCATCCTTCCTTAATCGCCTTCTTCAGCTGTTGATCTGCTTCCCACACTGACTCATATGCACCCTGTTTGAAGTCTTTTACGTCTTCCACTAACTGGGAATAGGAATTTTGTTTGCGGAATTGTTTCTTCATAGCATTCTTAATATCCTGAATGGAAGCGGTCCCATTCTAGGAAACATACTGCATATACCAGTCCAACGCCCTATCTTCGAATGCTAAGGACAACTATGCCCTTTTGATTTTATCACTTGCTACGTTCTGCGTAGTCCAGACAGAGTCTGCAACGAACCAAAATCAATCCATGTCCTCATCTCCTACCCCCTTGAAGGTAGGTAGTTTTAGATGTGCAGCCATATCACTATCCAGGGATGACGTTATAGGTGAGTTCTTACCCCTGCGTGCCCTAGGTGGTGATGTGGCTAGTTCCTTAACTGGGCTATAGGTGGCCCTTCCTCTATCAAGTTTGGTCTGATAATACTTACCACTTCGTGTCACACTCCCATTTGGATCCGAGGTCATTCAGTCTATATGGCTACACAGAAGGCTCTTTTCGCACAACAAATTCTTGATCAGTAATGGTAACGTCCTCAGAAACTTACCCCAGAATCCTTTGAAGAATCGTCACTTGGACTCAGAGTATGATACAGATTGATCAATGGAAAACTCTGTCACAAAGCCTCCTAGTACACTATCCACCTAGTGATCCACTGTGCGCATAATAGTGTTATCGGTTCTTTCCAGCTGTTCAAGAATATCGGGAGTCCACTGAGTGACTCGCTTGTATTTCCAGCACTTCCGGAATTATACCAGCTTGGCCAGCCACTCCTGAAGCTCAATTGAAAAAGTTACAAAGAATATTTCGTAGCTTTCAGTAAGAACGTACCTATTCTTCCACCTTTTCGTCGTTAATTTTTCGCTTCGATTTTCTCTTACTGCAAACTCCTGGATCTGCCTTTCAAACTAGTCCTTGATATCTTTTCTTTCAGGCTTCTAGTATTCTCTTGTCATTACCCGATCCCTTTCTCAGATCTCTTCTAGTCTCGCAACGGAACCATTTTTTGGGTTGAGGGGTCCTGACCCAGGTTTGGTGTGCAAGGTTTGCCAACAAACCCCTATACTACTGGCCCTTTCGGCAGTGACCTGCTTGCGTAGGTCACAATCTCACTCGAAGTAGTATGGGTGGGTGCTGGAACCAGGTTTCCGCACCCTGAGAAAGGAAGGGTAAGGAAAGTAGGGTTGCGTTCCGCTCAGGATATCCCTGCGCAGGATCAAGTATAGGTCCAATTGCATCCACGTGCACTAGATCTACAATTCTATGCTTTTCATAACCTCAACACAACATTATGTATATGAACAGAACATATCTATATTTACTTCAATACACAAACTTTCGCAGCAAGATATAACCAAAGCAGAATAGATTCAAAAATTCAATATATAGACCTTCCCAAAGATAGATAAATTCATAACACAGTATTTAGCATCAATCCATTCAATAGTACTCACAGATTCAGATCCAACAATCTTGCATATTCATTCATTCGTTACCCTTACAATTCCCTTCCCAACCTGCGCACACAGCAGCAGGGTCCGCACACAGCTGGACTAGGATCTCTGCACATAGAGCCAGCAGGATTCTGTTCCCCAAAAACCCCAACAGATCGCTTACACAACAGATCACATCAATGGCTTAGTCAATTCTTGCCTCTTACAATCCAAAATGCTTCTCTATTTATAACAATCTAGAATTATTATTCCTATGGTCCACAACCCATGGTTTTCGGACCCCTAGTTTACCCTTTAACCCCATTAAAATTCTTTTCAGGGCTTTGACCCACCCCAAAACCCCTGTGCTATACTAAATATAACAAAAATAACCAAAATGGGCCAGTTTCGTAACTTGTTAGGAGACCCCGTTCCAACAGGATTCATAGCAAGCATATGTGTCTTCGAGTTCGAAAAGGGTTTGTCAACACTGTAGATGCAGAAGAAGTATTAAGAAGATTCGAGACTTCTGAGCGGTGAGGAAAATATCGCGTAAAATTTTCCTCATTACATATCAAACAAGGGTAACGAGGTTTCCGAGAAGAACCAGATGTACCAGATGATTTTTCCTGCGGGGGTGAATTTTGTTTCTTCTTATCTTTCCCTTTCTTCTTACTTCCAAGTTTCTTGTCACTTTTTCCCTTGTCAGATGACATGACATGTATTTAAGAAGAAGAAGCAGGATTAGATGCAATAGGGGTTTGATTGGAAACAAAAAGTGTGGAACCATATGGTTGACTTGCTGGCTAAGTGCTAGTAGAACCAATCACACCGTCTTTGGCATGAATGTCCTAACTAGGTGGAGAAGAAGGAACAGTAAAATTTAGTTGCAGTGAATTCAGAATACTTTCATAGAGTGTGTCATACTGAGTATAAATCAAATCCAGAAACTGGGCATGAGAAATTACTTTCTCTTCAGTGACAACACTACCTTTGACCACATCCTCGGTGATAGATGGCAACAAGGATTTTATAAACCACTTAGCTAAATGCTGATCTGGAACAAATGTTTTAACCATTCAATGATGACGACACCACTCATGAATGTGATATGATATGTGAGTCGTAGTTGCCTGTTTAAAGTTGGTCAAAAGTTCCGTTCCAATTTCATATCTGATGGGTAACTAGAAGTGGGTTATAAAAGTAGTGGCTAAAGCTATGAATTTATCAAAAGAAGCTCATGGTAATTCAATATACCATTTTGCAGCCGGACCAGTGAGCATTCGCTGGAAAAGACAAAGTCTAACAGAATATTCATTTAAGGATTTTTATGAACACCATAAATGATAAGTCATAATGTGCGTAGACGGATCTTCTCCAGAGTTTTCATTGAATTTCGGAATATCAGAGGGTAATTTATGAGGAATCACCGGTCACCATGGTAAATAATGAATGTGATCATTAGTGAGCTGATTTAAATTAGGTAACTCTAGTGTTGCAACAAACAAAAATTGTCAGTTTATATCAGGTTGAGCGTAACCAGGGTAAGATGAAATTTCCTGGGAAATAGGCCATTATGCACAACCATAAGGATTCTGCTACTGGTAACCTTGATAGGGGTAAGTTTGTTGACCGAACACTTGATAGGTTGGTTAACTAGGACCTGGATAAGCTTGATATTGTTGGAATGGCTATTGTGGTTGCCATGGGATTTGATAATATGGTTATTGCCCGCTAGGATAATTTGGACCAGGTTGTGAATAGACAGGACCAGTAGAAGCCTGTAACAAGGGTAAACTAGCTTGTGGTTGTGAATTACTGATACATATGGTTGTTGTAAACCAGGAAGATGGAGTCTGTAGACCCGAAATTTGAGGGTTAAGGGTCAAAGGTCCCGCCTGAGAAGACTGAGCTACAATCAAGGAAGTAATAACAGGCATAGTAGGTACAGATGCAACAGGTTGAACTAGTTGATATTGATACAAAACCTTTTGCGGTTGGACAGTAAAGGTAGGCTGCCATTGAAAAACATGCATTCTAGCATAAGATTGACCTAAAAACAAAGGAGTACTATTATATGGTGCAAACATTTGTTGCCCATAGCATACGGAGTATAAGGATATTGATCATATTGACTTTCATATGATGAGAATCCAACATAAACTGGATAAGATGGATGATAATTGGATGGACCAGCCTGATATTGAGCTGATGATGTCAATAAAGGATCAGGTCGTTCAGTACTCGTAAGAGAGGAACCAAATAAAATTCCAGATGATGACATGGGTGAATTCCATGGACTAGAGGAGGCACCAGAGTAGGTTCCATTTAAAGCTTAGTAACCCAGTGGGACGGATGAACCACCATAACTATGGGACTCAGGTGTCGTAGAAAATATCGAAGAGGTAGCAACAGTAGATGTTGCCACAGTTGTAACAGATGGTACAGTTTGTGATGCTGTCTCAACCATGGTTAAAAAACCCAGTAAATACTCTAAAGAATCTATGGGAACTTGTGACTGAGCAAGATCAAGAGGATCATAGTAGGTTAAACAAGGAAAAAATGGATAAAGATGAAGCCCCGACCCAAAATGAGTTGGAGTTGAAGGGGTTTTCTCTTCCTGAAGTTCTTCCTCAATTGAAATCAAACCAGGTGGAAATAATTCACCGTCAGGCCCGAGATAAATTTCAAACGGTAAACTCTGCGGTAAAGAGGAAGACTCAATAGTTACGGATGACTGAGGATGAACCGGTTAATCGTATTTTGGCATAGGAAAAACTTATTGTTGTTCAACTTCAGGATCAAGATGTTCTGGTAAAATAACGACAAGTTCCAGATCGACTTCTGGTTGAACAACTTCGGGTTCTATATTTACCATTTCACTGGATTGAATTTTAGTGTCCTTAGGTAACTGTGAGGGTTTCATCTCAACGGTATTAGATAAATCAGGATCGGTAGAAATGAATTGAGACTCGATACTCAAAGGATCAAATGAATCTGGTAAATTAGATGAAGATGTAGCACCAAATGTTCCAGAGGTACCGGACGCGGTAGGACGAGCTCGCCTTTGCCTACTAGGTGTAGCTTCTGGCGGTAAAGGTGGTTTATTCGCTGTCCTACGTGAACGATGGGGAAAGGGTTGATCTTGTTCCACAATTGCTGATTGATTTTAATACAAATAAACAAAAATAAGGTAATTCTAGGCAAAAGGATTACCAAGAAACTGTGAACTACAATATACCACCCCAGTAAACTAAGGACTTATGTATGTGTAGGAAATCTCCCCGAATGTTGTGTTTGGTGTATCACAGTGTATAAGGCGGCCGACTTGGTTACCTACGGATGGCGAGAAACCTAATTTTGTCCTCCCAAATATGCTCGATGGTACGTCGAGGCCCAATAAGTATTAGCGATGTCTAATGTGAAACCGCACAGTGAGAGCATCCCCTTATACTTTTTAGTACTAGAACACTGCTTGATATACTCAAGGTAAGTGGACGAGCTCTGATATACTTATGTACGTGGGATGGGGTATCACACTCAGAAGGTATCGCAGACAATTAATGACAACTGCTATGTTTTACGATGCCGGAACACGTCTCTAGCCTAGACCTCTAAATGTTATCATTAAGTGACAATGCTCCCTTAGGTTAATTGAGATAAATTTTAAGTTGATATTGCTTATAAGTTTGCCTTTCAGGTTCACCGAGTGATGTATTTCACATTCCTAGAATGCAAAAAATATGATAAGCATTTGTTTCGATTTAATTTTGACAATGAAAACCTTAGCTACAAGGGACAGAGCAATAAGATTGTAAGCAATCAAAAATGAGCACTTCTAAATGCAAATTCCCTAACTATTCCTATGTAGCACTCACAAACCCTATATGCAAATGATTTTTTTTTTTTTTTCTTCGACTTATTTGAAGTGTGAATGAATGAAAAAGAAACTAAAATGCACAAACAATCAATCACTACTTTCCAGAGAAAAGAAGACTAGAACGACAATTTCTCTTTCAAAAATAAACAACTGATCAAATGTAAAATTTAAACTTTGGATGTATTTTGACAATGATACAGAAAACAAGAAGAAACATTGAACAAAAAAACATCCAAAGTGAGAAAGAATAATATAAGTAATATGGACTCTAAAGGCAATCAAACACTTAAAAATGGATGGTAAAATACAAAAATATGATGAATTTTGGTTGGTTACAGGAGAAACGCACCCCTGGGTAGGAGATAGTGCGTTGTAGAGCAATTTTTCTAAGACAAAAGTGCTATGCAGAGCACCGTGTCAAGACCAATAGTGCATTGGTGCTAGAGGAATCTCAAAAAAAGGCCAGCAAACACACTTCTTTTACCAAAACACATTAAAATGACTGTAATGAAGAAATTAAAGTCTACTAGAGGCTGAAAAACAAGGATAAAACCACCAGGGATGATCAATCGAGCCCCAAGTGGAGTCACCAATTTGTTCTATGGAAATCAAACCTACAGATATATAAGTTTCCCCAAGTGTGGTGGATGCGCTTAGAACAATAAATGATAGACACTTGACCTTTTCCTTAAGCTAAATAGATAAGAGAAGAACACCTACTTGTGATCCTTCGCTATTATTCGTCTCTCTTGTGTCACTTCCGTCACTCTCAACCAAACTGAACTCGCTTGATTGGTACTTGCAATGACTAACAGAAGACAAAAAACGACATAAAGGCATATGATCTATTCATCTTAATCAAACTGAATTGATTGCATTTGAAAATATACATACAAAATCATGAACACATGTATTAGGAAAGAAAAAAATCTCTTTATTATAAAGTAGAAGGAGAAGTTACAACCAGTTGGATTGATTCGATGTCAACTCGCTCCAGCTTCAGTCCTATCCTAATCACATCAGCAACATTGCTCCAACAGCATAACATTACATGCAAACAATACCTCAAAGAGTTGTGATCTTACCAGAATAACTCTACAAATTCAAACTCTTGCTCCCTTGTGCACTATGACCAGTGCTCAATTTATAAGAAATGAAGGTAGTTTGGCATCAATTTGTCATTGAATGCCTTTTCCATAAATGGGTGAAGAGGTTTCCTTGTTGAATGGAATAGGAGGATAAGTTATTTAATGGATTCATGGTGTTCATATTCAAATTTATTAGATAGTATGATAGTTGGAACAACTTCTAGAAGTCACTAAAAAGTGGGAAGATTCCTGGAACCTTTTTCTCCGAGTTGACCAACGCACTAGCAAGTGGGCCTAGATGCTCTGCAATGCTACATTACTTGGGAGTAAGTGCTATGCAAAGCACCTACTACAATCTAGGGTGCGTTTATGTCTCAATGGAGCATTTCAACTAGACTTCAAGCAATGAAAATTTCATGGATGAAAACCAACAATGGGATGACTTATTTAAGGCATGTAGCAACTGATTTAGAGTATTATAGACCCTAATTTTTACTGATTTGGGCTTTGGGAGTGATGCCCAAATTGACCTGTAACAGTAACCTTGTGATAAATTAAATGGAAATGACCTCCCATTTCCACTCTGGAATCAGAATCAGATATAATAGTCCACCCGAATGCTTACACTCTACTTTTACATGTTGACAATACAAGCACCTAGCCAAAAAATCTACTATGTCTCTCTTCAAATTCCCCCAATAGTAAAAATTATTTACTGTTGTTAGCGTCTTTAGATAGCTTAGGTGACCTGAATATGGTTTCGTGTGAAACTCCCTCAAAATCACCTTCTTGAGTTCACTTTTGTCTGACACATATATCCTGTCTCTAAACTTGATCAAGCCATTTGCTGTGAGACAATAGTCCATGTCTTGTGCATTTGCACTTGTACCTGTACCACTACCTATACCTGTACATGTACATGTACATGCACTTGTACTCTGCTGCAACCTATGCCTAAGCTGCATATACCTGATGTCTGGCTAACCCACTTGGAAGATGCTATCATGTAGATATGTCCTATAGGAACTCATAACTGCTATATGATTCACCTGTATCCGTTGCTAAGAGCATCTACAACACTGTTCTCTTTACCTATAATATATTTGATCTCAAAGTCGAACTCACTGATCGTGGCCAACCATCTAGCTTTCCCGGCATTTAGATTTAGCTAGTCAAATCAATATCACAATCCACTATGATCACTCATCAATAGAAATCGGCTTCCCATGAGATAATGCCTCCACATCTTCAATGCATGAATGACATTGCCAACTCAAGATCATGTGTCAGATAGTTTTTCTCGTGCTCATTTAGTTTATGTGACTCATAACGTACCACCTATCCTTCCTGCATAAGGACTCTACCAATCCATTTCTTGCAAGCATCTGTACATACAACAAAATCCTTATTCGGATCTATGATCTTTAACACTGGAGCATGTGTCAACAATTGATTTTACAGCTCAAAACTTGTTTCACATTCCTCTGTACATTTAAACTTATCACCTTTCCTTTGCAATGATGTGATAGGATAATTAATTTGTGAGAATTTATTGATGAACCTCCTATAATAACCTGCTAACACCATGAAGGACCTTACCTCATCCACATTCCTAGGAGTTTCTGACTCCATTATAGCCCTTATCATTTCTAGACCTACTGGTATGCCTTCCTTTGAGACAACATGTCCTAGTGTACCTCTGTCTGAAAGAAACTATGCTTGCTAAGCTTTTCATACAATTGATGCTCTCTTAGCAATCTCAACACTACTGCCAAATTTTTGACATGATCTTATTCATTTTTAGAATATACCAATATATCGTAAATGAATACAATAACAAACTTGTCCAAATAAGTACGCAACACGTTAATCATCAAGCACATAAAAATAGTTGGAGCATTATTTAAACCAAATGGAATTACAACAAACTCATAATTTTTGTACCTAGTTCAAAAAATCGTCTTGTGAATGTCATCTTATTTAATGCATACCCGATGATATCTTGATCTGAAATCAATCTTCAAGAACATTGCTGCTCCCTTCATTTGATTGAACAAATCATAAATCCTCGGTAAAAGATACATTCTCTTGATGGTCACCTTGTTCAAATACATGTAATCGAGGCATAATCTGAGAGTACCATCCTTATTCTTCATAAAAAATATTAGAGCACCCCAAGGTGATACACTTGGCCTAATGTATCCCTTGTCAAACATTTCCTTGAACTGCAACTTCATCTCTACCAACTCTGGGGTGATAATCTTGCAAGGTGCCTTAGATGTTGGTGTGGCCCTTGGTACCAACTCAATAGAAAAGTATACTTCCTTGTGAGGTGTAAAATCTGAAATATCTACGGAAAATACATTCTGAAACTGCTGTATAATTGGGTACCTTCTTAACAAATCTGCATTCTCAACTTCCTTACATTTGTCACTAGAAATGTGTACTACAAATAATACACACCCTTTCCTGCGACTATGCTTGGCCTCCATAGTTGTAACCATTCTCATTGATGTTGCTTTCTTCTTACCTTGTAAGAATCTTTGTTCCCCATTATCATCCAAGCACCCAATATCCTTGTCATAACAATCCACCTTGGTCATGTGAAGATATAGCCACCCCATACCCAAAATCATGCTATATGATCCCAACAGAAATACATTCAAATGTGTTGATGTAGGCATACCATTCAAGTCAAATGCACAAGCTCTTACCCAATGATGAACTCTCTTCTTGGTACTTATAGCTAACTGCACTAACCAAGGTTCTACATGCACTTATTTATTCAAACCATACTTATCCACTAGGTCAAGATTAACATAAATATAATTAGATCCAGGGTCAATCAAAATAGATACAACTTGATAAAAAATCTTACCATCCATCTCGATAAGAGACGCCTGTTATCTAGTGTTGCATAGATCCTGGGAATACTTTGTCAAACATCTCCCTCTATATATCCCTCTTGAGCATCGTATATCTGCGATCTACCACTCTAATGTTGTGGAAAATCTCTCCTATGATGCTCTCCTCCACAAGTCCAACACTACAAAGTCTCACAACCTTCATTGTTATTCTACTTCTCATATTGAAGTCGCTGTCCTTTATCAGACGCATTGAACTTTTTAGATGGCATTGCATTCTCTTTATTACTTGTACCCTGAGGCCTTTCTCACTTCTTGTCCCATTTTCCTTTGTTCTTTTCATTACCTTTCCATTTCGCCTTAGTCTCATATCTGCGCTTTGATTTCTCGTAACAATGCTTTAGCTTTCGAATGGCCTCCTCCAATGATCTAGGCTCATCAAACTCAATCTTGTCTTTTAATTCTATCGGAAAACCACTGATGAATCTCTTAATCCTGGCCTTCTCCTCCTCAAGGTAAGGCACATATCTCAACAAATCCATAAATACTCTAGTGTAATCCTCATTAGTTGTAGATCCCATCTTTTGCTCATAAAACTCTTTTTCCATGTCATCATAGTATCTCTCTGATAGATACTTCTTTTGGAATAGTCTCTCGAATTTTCTCCAAGTCAATTCCTCCTCATAAATATCTCTTACATTCTTTAAATATTCCAACCAAATGTATGCTTTACCTTTAAGACTGAATGTGGCTATTGTAGAGGTTTGCCATTACACCAAAACTCGCAAGTGTTGGTAAAATTCCAAACCGGTAACTAAGATCCCCAGGGTGGGAATTACAGATTCCATAGAGGTGCGGTGATTTCTCCAACACCCCCCCTCAAACGCAGCCCAGGGAATCAATACACTCCTCAAACGCAACTCGGGGGAATCGAACCTGGGTCCAGGCTTTGATACCATGTAGAGGTTTGCCATTACACCAAAACTCGCAAGTGTTGGTAAACTTCCAAACCAGTAACTAGGATCCCCAAGGTGGGAATTACAGATTCCATAGAGGTGTGGTGATTTCTCCAACAGCTATCCTTTCCTTCATTTTCTACTAAGCATGGAAACGACTGTGTTTTCATGGTCATCGACAGAGTCTCGAAGATGGCCATTACGACGGTCTACAAGAAGAATATAATAGCAGAAGCCACTACTAAACTCTTATTTTAATGAGTGTGGGTGCACTTTGGGATCCCATAGTATATCATATAAGATCAGGACAATAGGTTCCTCATCACATTTTGGTCCAACCTCTGGTCAATGCTGGACACCAAGCTCACCAAGTCCACAACTTTCCATCCCCCAAATGATGGCCATATAGAGGTCGTCAACATAATGATCGTACACATTCTGCGCATGTACAATTCAAAGCATCCACGCACATGGGATGAGAGCCTTGCCTATGTACAACACAGTTATAACCGAGCTCTCCACAACTACAACCCCTTTCAGGTGGGCTTAGGATTCCAACCACTATGTCCCATTGACATAACCATGCCATTTAGGGCTACTCAAGCCGATTCGGCTCATGTCCAGTTTGAAGTTGACAAAGCGAAAAACTTCATTAAGCACATTCAACACATCCACCAACTTGTTCATGAAATATTGGACAAATCAAATGCTAAGTACAAGCAACGACATGATCAACATCAGGTGCCACACAACTTCCAGGTGGGTGACAAAGTGTGGCTACATTTGCAGAAGCATCACCTCACTGGACCCCACCGCAAGCTTCGCCTACTTCGATATGGGTTGTACACCATCACAAAGGCTGTAGGGGCCAATACCTTCGAGCCCAGTATTCCACCATTCCTTGGTCTGCACCCAATTTTCAATGTGGACCACCTTCGACCCTACTTCCCACCTTTACTTGACACCTTCGACATTGAAGAACAATTCACACCAATAGAGTTAAAGCTAGACTGCATGGAACATGCCACCATGGATCGTATCATGGACATGAAAATCAAGAATACTCACCAGTAGAAGATCCAACTGTATCAGGTTGTCAAAGCTGGCCAACTCTTGTACCAAGGCAAGAGGTTCACCAGGGATCAAGTTCAACAGAAGTTTCCTCATCTCCTGGAGGAACTCAAAGCAATGGGGACCAATGCTTATAAGGGGGGAGGAATGATCTAGGTGGATATTGGTGGCCACCTACCTATTCCACTTGGGGTCCCACCATTGTTTCTTTCAATTTTTCAGTTTCCTTAATTGTAGCACAATTTACTATTTTTAGCATTTTTTTGGGTCTTGAACTTCCAAATCCATTTTGAGGCCCTAAACAACATTTTTGGGAAAACTTGGAGAAACATTGAAGCTCTTCTATGTTTCCCACATCAAAATTTTTATTCCTCAGAAATATCTTTCTAACTAGGTATTGTGCACGTCAAACGAAGATCATATGCCAAAGTTACGTCTCTAGGAATTTGATGTACCAATTTACCCAAATGGGGCCCATAGTTTTGGCGCTTCATCTCCTAGGGTTAGGTTTTTGGATGTTTAGGGTTTTCCATTGTTTTTCAATAATAAATAGGTCCTCAAGCCTCATTGTAGCATAGTTTAGAGGCTTGTATCCACCACATCTCTTCACAGAGATAAGAAACCAGTGCCCTAGATAGTTTATTTCCATTTTGTATGTAAGCAAATTTCAGTTCTTTGATATTAATGAAATGAAGTGTTATTTCCGCTGCATATTTGTATTTATGGTTATATGTGTATTCTATTGCATTTTTTCATAAATTTATATCATCATGTAACCTGAAGAACTTATTCATTCCAAGCAACCACGCTTCTGCATCCTGTGATTTCTTCATCTCTCCATTAAATGTAGGTGGCTTTGCTTTCTTAAACTCATATGGAAAATATCCCTTGTCACTCCTCCTCTAAGGATGATAATGATGAAGATCATAGTGCTTGTCAAAACCAAAACTAGGATAGTACATGTTCCTATCACCTCTCCTATTTAGAGTGTCCAAGGACCCACCATCTCTGATCGTGTCATCTCTATCTGACCTGTGACCACCATGAGACCTACTACCATAAGCCCCATTAGTCCCATCCTCATGTCCATAGCTGATATCAAGTGGTCCTTGTTTCTGCAATTCTAACAAAATCTGAAGAATTATTGCATTAACCTCTGCTTGTTTATCATGTGCTTGTATGATTCTATCATTATATGCTTTGAAACTCGTTATTTCTTCCTTCAAACTCCTCAATGTATTTTCCAAGTCAGAAGTGTGCCCAAAACCATGTTGCTCATTGATTCATAGGTGGAATCTCTGTAGTCTACCATCTTGGTCGTCATCTTGGTTTCTTTCCTACAAGGCATACTATGTCAACTAAACCAAATCATAAACAAACCAATGTAACTTAGCATAATTCAGGGAGGATATCTCCTGAAAGATCAACCAATGAGCGTAATACATGTATACACATAATCACAACAACAATTAATTATAAATCATATAGAATAAAAAGCATATGAACATCATTCTAACCATAGTCCAATAATCAATGCACGACGATATCAAGCACATACCATGAACCCATGCATGACAACCACAACCATACGAATGTAAACTAAAAATACATAAGAATTTGACATGTATAAACAACACATAACCAGTCATACACTCATGACAACACATTCCACAACAACCTCATCAAACTTCACGTGGCGACATCACTGCAACCATGACCAAGACCATGCATATGCAACAAGCACATAGAACATAAGCATAAAGAACACATATGCAACCGACATAAATGCATGACCAACACACTGCCCACCCAGTCTAAGGGGTGAACCATGCTTTGATACCACTCTGTAATAGCCTCCTCCCACGTCTACCCAAGTAACCGACCAATCAGGGTAAACATGTGATGAAGAGTTATTATGATATGATTCAGCTCCCTACGTGCCAGTTAAGGAAGTGGAATCAACATAAAACAACAACACAAACCTTATGTACCTACTACAGGACACCCAAGATCCATCCAAACCTTTTAGGAGGCTAACCCCTAAGACAAAATGACCTTTTAGTGCATAAATCCCTAGTCGCTCCCTTGATATGGGAAAGGGTGCGACTGAAACCCTCCAGTTACTTGCACATGTACATGCATGCGACCCAATTTATGTGCCACTTTTTTAGGCCCAAGGCTGATGTCACTGCCTAGAACTCGATGACACTTCCAGAAATGAAAGATAACAACAGAATAATTATGTAAATGAAATCACTTGAACAAGGACCTGACTAGATCCCTACTAGCCATGACATGAATTTTGTCAAAAATGTCACAAATATGTAATATACATGTTTAAACAATAGATTTTAGCCTAGGTGTCTCATACTTATCTGAGAATTGCTAAGAAGCATTGTTGCCTCATCACATTGGCTACATTATCCTCTATTAGGTCATAGATTTATTGTTCATTCATTTACAAGTCAAAACATGATGAGATCTATACATCATCATTATCAAAAAACACATTTATAACCAACATATAAACAAAAAAAATGAAAAGTATAGAACAACCATATAAACCACATAATAAAAAGCATATTTAATTATCAATACAAGCGAAAAAGAGCTATTATGTCCATAAGAAAAATGAAACCAAGTCCGAGACTTCCACATACCACCCAACCATAGACATGGTTGAGCAAAATCGCTCCTTAGCCAATCACCCCCATGCCATAGTCCAAGCATGAATATGTGATCTCATAAGACACATCAATCAAAAACCAAACCAGGGCTTCTAGAGGCAAAACTACCTCAACCCTCATCCAATGATTCCACCTCACGATTAGACATTACTAACCATCACCAGATTAGTCTCTACCCAAGTTGTTTAGGGATCTAGAGCATTTTTTCCAATCAAGGCTTCTAGGACTAGTAACTCAACCCACCAAGGGCTTCCAAATTTTTTGTCCAACCAGGGCTTCCAGGACTAGTAACTCAACCCAAGTTGTTACACAACTTCCAAAGAATTTGTCCAACCAAGGCTTCCAAGAACGAATAACTCAACCCATGACCAAAGGAACAAGAAAACCAACCAGAAAACAAAAGTAAAACCTACAACACCATGGCTATTAAGGAAAGGGAAGGCTAGGAAAAACCACTGTCAATCCAGGCAATCCTCCATGCCAATGAAAGATCATAAACCAATAACCACATGCATATTCCATGCATGTAAAAACAAGTGAGAAAATCATGCACGCAACTTGGTGCTTGCAAGTGAAAACCGTTGTAGTTGTTTATCACAATGTCCTATTATGCTTTCCTGATTTTCCTTTTCCTTATTTCTCCAAATTCCCAAGTATTCCACACTCCTCAAAGAGTGATCCAAAAAAAAATCGAAGTGTCCAAGAGTATGAGAGAGAGAGAGAATAAAATGAGAGCTCCCAAAACGGAACTAACAAACTTCCGTGAAATGATCCTCAGAAGCATTTTTATTAATGAGGCCTCTAATTTCTTCAATTTTCCATTATTTTCCTTCATTTTCCTTCTCACATGCAACCTATGACCTTTCACCTTCCCTTTCTTCTAATTTCCATTATTTTCATAAATAAATGCCAATAAATTCCACTTTTCCTTTCCAAAGCCTTATCCATTTCCTTTGCCAATTTCCATAGCCATAATAAACCATATGAACACCCCTACTAGGATGTTTTTCCCAAAATTCAAATTGGAATATGTGTCCCATGACCTTGGCTATTATATTTCCTTTATTAACTTTTATTACATGGAATTTTTCACCAAGGATATTACACCAATCCTAGGGATTTTAGAATGTATTTTTCATGACTTTGGCTTAGATCACAAGTTGTCACTCTTCTCTCCTATTTGTATGCAAATATAATACCTCCACTTATGTACATGATGACCCTCCCTTAATCACAATTTCCTCTATTTTCCATATATATGCGGTCTTCCATTTTTTCCTAGATGGGTACTCTTTCCCATTCCAAATTTGGTTGACAAGGAGGTTTTTTTAACAAACTTATACATGGAATAAATGGCAACATTCCATCGTATGGGTAGTTTCCAATACCTCTATTAACTTGGGATATGAATTCTTCTATCGACCTACTTACACTCATTTAATGATTGGTTGGGACAAGATCAAGAGGGAAAATATACATTTCAAAATTATAAACCCACTCAAAACCTAATTTGACCTGAGTCTAATCACCATGGCATGGTGATAAAGTATTGATTATAAAATAAAAGAAACATAAATGTAATTAATTACAACTTAAATATGGGGTCAAAATGGGGACATGACAAGCATTCCCCCTTGGAATAACATCATCCTTAGTCTTAGATAATCACAAAAATAATGTTTAATATGGAAAAAAAAATGGATATACCTCTCATATATCATCCACCATTTACCGTTTGGAACCACTTGGACCAAGGTTCTTAAAATACACCTTACCTATGTGATAGCTCAATTCTAGAGCAATGATTTCTTCATGTTGAATATACATAAGGGTTCTAGTTGAAACCCTCCTTTTGCATCCACCTGGATCACAACTCAACCAATAACATGGTTAGAATCATGTACATACTTTTTGAGCAATGAGATATGGAAAACATTATGGATCTTAATATTAGGATGTGATGCAAGCTTGTACACTAAAAGTCCCATCTTCTCAAATATTTCAAAGTGATTACAATATTAGGGTGCAAGCATAACACAAGTGTGGCATCCCCTCGTTAATATTTTTTCCCATTGTAGATAAATTTGAAACAATTAAAGGTTGAGAAAAATGGACACAAATTCCAAATTTCTTGATGAGGGAGATTGCTTGACGAATGGGTTGTTCCAAATATAAGTCCTGGTTGGTTGAGTGGGTAACTAAATAATAAATTTAACTAAAAGGAAGAGGACAAGTCTAGGTGTCCTCTAGCTCCAACAACAAGTAAGAAGAAAAAAATTTAAATATAGGCATGGGCTACACTATCTGGGGTGTGGTTGAATGGTATGGAACTAGGAAGGAGATTGATGGTTAGTCTGTTTGGAAGCACACACATCCCCACACGATGCACATACACATATGAAGTGGAGAAAAAACCCTCTCATTATCTTACACATAGAGACAATGCAAGAGGAAAATTCATTTTATTGCCCTCTTCAACATACACACAAGCAGTATAGGAGAGGATGCAATGAGAAAATTGTAAGAAAAACTCCTCCAACGGTGGAGGTGAGAACATAGAGAGAGAAATTATCATATTTGGAAAAAAGAAATCTCTGGAGAGATAGAAACTATGTTAGGTCCCTATATTTCTAGTATAGTCCCTTATTGTTGTTAGTGTAACCCCCTTATTTTTATTATTGTACCCTTGCAACCCCCATATTGTTATTATTTTGCCCTTAAATTATTATTGTTAGGTCGGCTAGGATTACATTGTGGCCCCACTAGGATTACATTGTGGCCCCATGGACTCCTATATATAGAAAGGAGGTTTTGTAATTTGAATCATCAAATAATTGTTCATTCATGTAATGTATTGGAGGTTTCCCCCTCAAAGTGTCTTACTTCTAAGGCATTGATATCTCTTTTCTTCTCTTTTTGGAGCTGGTTTCACAACATTTGGTATCATAGCTTTGAGATTCTAGGGTTTCGCTGCTCCAAACAGGTCAGCATGGAATTTTCGCTATAATTTTTTTTCTACGAAGGTTCAGAATCTGAAATTTTTAGAGTACAAATTAAAAATCCTGAAAAACATCTTCAAAAAATTTCAGAGCTTGGTTCGCAATATTTTTGGAGATGCGATATGTGAAAGTTAGGTAATTTTTCAGGCTCCTGAATTTAACCTAAACAGGTCATCGTGGTATTTTCGTAATAACGTTTTTTCTACGAAGGTTAAAAAGCTGAAATTTTTAAAGTGCGAAGCCACAATCCTGAGGAACATCATCAAAAAATTTTAGATATTGGTTCGCAATATTTTCGGAGATATGATTTGTGGAAGTTAGGGCTTTTTGAGGCTTCTGAATTTCATCTCAAAGAGGTGATCGTGGGAAAATATTCATAGCTCTCTCTCTGAGCATTGGATTGGAATGATGTAAAAATTGGTCGCAAGCGAACGGAATGTAGTTTTTGGTCTATCAATTTCAGAGCCAAAGGAGGAAACAATGACATGTGGAAAGTCGTACAACTTCATTCTACTGAACCAGTACAAAATTGGGTTATTGTGGGAGATTGGACATAACTTTTCCTTGAAGAATCCAAATTAGATCAGAACTGTGGAATTTGAAAGAATATTTAGAGGGCTACTACAGGGTTGAATTTCAGATATTGAGGATCCATAATTATAGAGATAATTCAATTTCAATATAGAGCTCCTCCAAAGCAAGTAAAAGGTGTGTATTTTTTTTTTCTTCCGAATTGCATAAGTCTTGTTTGAAGAATCATTTTGAATTGATTCCAAGAGCGTATTGTAGAATAGATATCTGTATTGGATTCTAAAATGGCCCCTAAAAATAATTCAACACCCATTAAGCCTTTAGAAAGCTCTACTATGACTCATGAAGACGAAAAATGGCAACATGACATATAAAAATTACAAGAGTAAGTGCAACAAATTTCGCTCTTGCAAAGAGCAACAAAAAATGACATGGAAATTTTGAAGAAAGGCATGGAAACTAAGATGGATGGTTTGAAGAAAGGCGTGGAATATAAGATGATGGTTTGAAGAATGGCATGGAATCTAAGATAGATAGCGTGGAATATAAGATAGATGGCATGGAAGCTGGCATGGAATCTAAAATGGAAAACATGAAGAATGATCTAAAAGAAGACATGGAAGGTTTGAAAAAGTTGATATAAGAAATGTTTGCTAATGGTGAAAATATAGTAGAGGAAACTCATGATGAGAAAAAAATAAATGTTAATCATTATTTCATAAAATATAATGTTGGTGGGAAGAATCACCATATTCCAAAAATGGATATGAGGAAGTTTGATGGAAAGGATCCTCTAACATGGATACTATATATGGAGCAATATTTTGATCTCCATAATGTGCAAAACACACAAAAGGTACGCATTGCAACTTTACATTTAGAACAAAATACATATGTATGGTATCGATGGCTTTGCTCCCGTAAAAAAAAATGTCACTTCATCAATTTTTATGGAGGAAATGATAGCACATTATGAGGATACAAAGAGTGACACCTTATTTAGCCAATTGATAAATCTCAAACAAAAGGGTTTAATGGGGGAGCACATTGAGGACTTCCAAAAATTGAATATAAGGGTAACTGATATTCCAGAGGAACACAGGATTGATCTCTTCATAGGTAATTTAAAGGATAACATGCAACATGAAGTTCGCGTTTTGGAACCTGATTCATTGGAGAAGGCATTTAGGTTGGCAAGAAAAAATGAATGTAAAATTATGGCGACAAGGAAGCCTACCACTCACTTCTATAAAGAGGGAAGTGTTGCTACTCCTAGATTTCCACAACCTACAAGGTTGACACCACAACAATTTGAAGAAAAAAGAGCAAAAGGGCTTTGCTACAGTTGTGATAGAAAATACACTAAAGGTCATAAGTGTGCTGAGAAAAAATTATTTTACATAGATTGTGAAAAGGAGGAAGAAAATGAACAAGAATCTTCAAAAGAAGAGGATATACACCAGGAAGAAACCCTAGAGGAATAAGAAATGAGTTTGACCATATCATGTAATGAATTAGCAGTAATTACCACTCCTCAAACTCAAGATAGAAGGACATATCAAGAAGAAAAAGGTAATAGTGTTGATTGATTCAGGTAGCACCCATAATTTTATTCATTGTAAGGTAGCAAAGGAATTAAATTGTTTCCTATACCCAGCACCAGAATGTCAAGTGATGGTTGCAAATGGAGGAACTATAAATTGCTCTGGAAAATGCCATAATATCAAGGTAACCATGGGGGAATATGTATTGACTAGTCCAATGCTTGCCATTCCTATGGGAGGTGCTGATGTTGTACTAGGAGTACAATGGTTACAATCTTTGGGGACGGTAGCTTTTAATTTTCAAGAACTTTTCTTGAAATTTTTTTCAGAAGAAAAGGAAGTCGAATTACGGGGTATTGAAGGGAAGCCGGGAAGGATAATAAGCTCTAATGTCATGACAAAGCTTCTAAAGAAATAACAACGAGGCGTAATTGCACAATTATGCTCACTAGAAGTTCCAACATCAAATTCATCTATTTCTGCAGATCTCCAACAAGTCTTGGACAATCATTCCAAGGTGTTTGAAACTCCCAAAGGACTCCCACCTATTCATGATCATGATCATGCTATTCATTTGATTACAGGAAGTGTTCCTCCAAACATTAGGCCTTATAGATATCCTTACTTCCAAAAGAGCGAAATTGAACGTATGATTGCAGAAATGTTAGAGGCGGGTATAATTCAACCTAGTCAAAGTTCTTTCTCTGCTCCTGTAGTATTAGTACACAAGAAGGATGGATCATGGCGAATGTGTCCGGATTATAGGGAGCTCAATAAGCTCACCATTAAAGATAAATTTCCCATTCCTGTGATTGATGAATTATTGGATGAATTACATGGAACAATTTATTTTACCAAATTGGATCTTCGTTCAGGGTATCATCAAATTAGAATGAAGACTGAAGATATTCCGAAAACAACATTTCGAACTTATGAGGGTCATTATGAATTTTTGGTCATGCCTTTTGGCCTTACCAATGCACCTTCTACATTTCAAGGGTTGATGAATTCCATTTTCAAACCCTTCCTTAGAAAATTTGTGCTAGTATTTTTGATGATATACTAATCTACAACAGGTCTTGGAAGGATCATGTTGAACATGTTGACAGGGTGCTCAAACTATTGCAGGAGAAACAATTATATGCAAAAACATCCAAATGTTTCTTTGGAGTACAAGAGGTGGAATATCCGGGTCATATTGTATCTCACAAGGGTGTTAAGGTAGACCCTAACAAAATTAAAGCCATTAAGGAATGGAAAGTCCCCACAACCATAAAGCAGTTGCGAGGATTTCTCGGGTTAACAAGGTATTATCGCAAGTTTGTTAATAATTATGGGAGAATAGCAGCACCTCTAACAACATTATTGAAGAAAGATGCATTTTCATGGACTCCTGAAGCAACTAAGGCTTTTGAACATCTTAAAGAGGCAATGTGCCTAGCACCGGTCTTAGCTACGCCAGACTTCACAAAAAAATTTATTGTGGAATGTGATGCCTCAGGAAATGGAATTGGTGCAGTTTTAATGCAGGAAGGAAGACCCATTGCTTTTGAAAGTCGTCCAATCAAAGGAAAGTATTTACAGAAACCTATTTATGAGAAGGAAATGTTAGCAATACTGCATGCACTAAAGAAATGGAGAACTTGCCTAATGGGAAGACACTTCAAGGTAAAAACTGATCATGATAGTCTTAAACACTTTTTGGAACAAAGACTATCTTCAGAAGAGCAGCAAAAATGGGTCACAAAGATGTTAGGTTATGACTTTGAAATAATCTACAAAAAAGGAAAGCTTAATGTTGTTGCAGATGCACTCTCAAGAAAGAATGAAGAGGTGGAAGCATTCCTTTGTGCCATTTCTATTATCCAACCAGATTGGATAACCGAAGCAAGAGAT
This sequence comes from Pinus albicaulis, assembly GCA_034641835.2. NCBI lineage: Eukaryota > Viridiplantae > Streptophyta > Pinopsida > Pinales > Pinaceae > Pinus > Pinus albicaulis. The sequence goes on from CM076574.1 coordinate 547,063,962, forward strand.
GAATGGAAGAAGGACAAAGATGTATGGACACTCATTCAAAAGTTGCAGCAAGATCCTAGTACATCTGATACATTTAGTTGGAAAAATGATTCTTTATGGTACAAAGATTGCTTATATCTTTGTAAGAATTCCCAACTAAAACAAAGGATTCTTTTGGAATTGCACACTTCTCCTTTAGGAGGACACTCAGGATTTTTAAAAACTTACCACAGGGTGAAGAAAGAATTTTTTTAGGATGGCCTTAAATCTGATATTCAAAATTTTGTGGTGGAATGTTTGGTTTGCCAGCAGAATAAATTTGAGACAATTAAGACCCCAGGTCTTCTACAACCTTTATCCATTCCAAGTCAACGTTGGGAGGAGATTTCAATGGATTTTATCACAGGTTTACCTAAGTGCGAAGGAAAGAGTGTCATCATGGTGGTAGTTGATAGACTTACCAAGTATGCACACTTTTGTGCATTATCTCATCCATTTAAAGCAAGTACGGTTGCTACTACATTTATGGACACAATTCAAAAGCTACATGGAAACCCAAGGGTTATTGTGAGCGACAAAGATCCCATTTTTACTGGAAATTTTTGGACGGAGTTATTTTCTTGTTTGGGTACTCAATTAGCTCATAGCTCATCTTATCATCCTCAATCTGATGGTCAAAATGAGATAGTAAATAAATTTTTGGAAGGATATCTTCGTTGTTTTGTATATGATAAAAAAACACAATGGGTCAAGTGGTTACCTCTATCTGAATGGTGGTATAACACTTCCTTCCATACTGCAGCAAAAATGACCCCATTTATGGCACTTTATGGATATTGTTGAGGAGGTAAATCCCCTCTGCTTGGACAGAGAAAGTCTCACAAACTAGCGGTCTAGTAACAATCAAACAATCTTATGGCCAACGGGTTTCCTAGTTCACGAATGGAAAAACTAGGGATAGAAACTCTTTGCAGATTCAGCATTTATGATACGAAGAAGAAGTGTCCTCGTTCCTCAGCCCCAAACATAGATCCACAAATCCTTCCACTATCTCCATGGATGAACACACATGAAAGCAGATACAAGCATAGAATACGGCATACGTAACTAAACATCGGTGGGAAAGGATGTTACTCACATTAACATGATGAAACGAGAGTGGAACCATAATCATAATGTTCTATTAAATAATAACGAAGGGAGGTGCACCAAGATTCGACGTCGTGGTCTCCTTCGGATGGGTCTCCAGTCATTCACGTCTCGCAAATCTCACCAGGGAAAGGGAAAACCTCTCCAGAGTCTCTCGAAGATGGTCTCCTTACTTGAGTCGGCCTTAAGGGAGAAAGAGGGCTCTTTACGGCACAAAGGCTCTTGGGAATATGGAGATTCAAAGCTTAGGCACTTCAAGACTAGCTTGCCATGGGATTGAGCAGGCTTTTATAGATGGGGAAGGAGGGAGTTAGGATCCCTATTATTATGGGATTGGCCCTATCAACAAGGAAGGTTCCATGGGAGGTGGCAAAACCACTTCCCTCCATAGAACTCCCGCAGCCAAACCTCCCAACTCAAGATAGGCAATGGTTTGTGAGTTTGTTGGAACTCAACACAAATATCCTTATTTAAAAAAAACGATCCCTAAATTGGTGGCTGTGACTCTTGCTCTATGACGAGCGCGAGTTGGTGCGACCTCTTTGCCGGAATTTTCCCCATTGGCGCGATGTTGGGCGGCAAATGGCTGCAAAAGGATGTTTTCATGATTTTTTTGCAGGGGATATGCTTCAAGGGCAAATGAATCTCATGCTTAGAGGAATGCATTGATGATGTTTTCAAGGCATGACAATGTTCACAGGTCACAAAATGGGTCCTCCATTGTGCGGGACGGGGAATGGTAGGGATGGTGACAAATTACTGTGTAACAGATATCATCCACCATCCATCACATCAAATTTAAGAGAAAATTTGAAGGTTCAAGCAGTGGAATATCACATCGAGAATCAACAAGAAGTTCTCCAACTCTTAAATGACACCTTGAATTTGGCACAAAATTGAATGAAACAATAGGCAGATCAACATCGCAGTGAGAGAAGTTTTTATGTAGGAGACTGGGTATTTTTACGGCTACAACCATACAAACAAATGTCCCTCAAGCAAGCTAAGAAGGATAATAAATTATCACCAAAGTACTATGGTCCTTACAAGGTGTTGCAAAAGATTGGTACTATGACATACAAATTGGAGCTTCCTACTTCTTCGCGAGTGCATCCAGTTTTCCATGTTTCATGCTTAAAGAAGTTTATAGGTGAAAATCTTCCAGTTCAAACAATATTGCCAGAACTTGATGAGGAAGGAAAAATCATATTGGAACCTGAAGCGGTCACAGAAACAAGAACTCGACAGCTACGAAAGCAATTAATTTCAAAGTATCTCATCAAGTGGAAGAACTTACCCACTGAAGATTCTACATGGGAGGATGAGAATTTTATACAGAAGCACCCAGAGCTACTCAAGCGTTGAGGACAGCACTTTTTTGAAGGAGAGGGGCATGTTAGGTCCCTATATTACTAGTATAGTCCCTTATTGTTGTTAGTGTAACCCCCTTATTATTATTATTGTACCCCTGTAACCCCCATATTGTTATTATTATGCCCTTAAATTATTATTGTTAGGTCGGCTAGGATTACATTGTGGCCCCATCGGATAGGATTATTGTGGCCTCATGGAATCCTATGAAAGGAGGTTTTGTAATTTGAATCATCCAAGAATTTTTCATTCATGTAATGTATTGGAGGTTTCCCCCTTGAAGTGGCTTATTTCTAAGGCGTTGATATCTCTTTTCTTCTCTTTTTGGAGCTGGTTTCACAACAAAATAATTGAAGAACCCTCAAATAGTATTGTTGGGTAAAAGCTTATAAAAACTAGTGGTTTTCCTGTAAGGATGAAGAACCCATTGGAAGCTTGTGGATTGATGAACCTGCTAGATTAGGAAGAGCCACTCAGGTGCTTTGGAGGGTTGTTGAACCACATGGGGTATTCTTAGATGGATACTCTTTCCCATTCCACATTTGGTTGAAAAGGAGGTTGTTTTAACAAGCTTCTACATGGACTAAATGACAACATTACATCATATGGGTACTTTCTCATACATCTATTAACTTGGGAGATGACCTCTTCGATTGACCTCCTTACACTCATTCAATGAAATGCTCAGACAAATTAAACAGGAAAAGTGGAAATTTCAATTTTTAAAACCCTCACAAAACCTAATCTGGCTTGGAACCTTTGATAAGCAAACCCCCCTCTTTTTTAGCCCCCCTCACTTTCACCATTCATTGTATCATGGTTTTTATAGGTGCTCGTGCTCAGTTAGTTGTTGGCTCCTTTATTAACTAAAAATAAAGTGCATACATTTTTTTCCCATGTCTAAATCACTGTGGCATGGTGATAAAGTGTTTATGATGAAATAAAAGCAACATAAACATAAATAATTACAACTTAAAGAGGAGATCAAAATGGGGAAATGACAAGGCTTCCCCCTTGGAATAACATCATCCTCAATGTTAGATAATAAAAACAATAATGTTTAACATGGAAACAAAAATGGATATACCTCTCACATAGCATCCTCCATTTACTACGTGGCACCACTTGGACCAAGGTGCTTACAATACACCTTACCTATGTGATGGATCAATTCTAGAGCAATGTTTCCTTCTTGTTTAATATACATAAGGGTTCTAGTTGAAACTCTCCTTTTTCATCCATTTGGATCATAACTTGATCAATAACATGGTTAGAATCATGTACATTCTTTTTGAGCAACGAGATATGGAAAGCATTATGGACATTAATATTAGGAGGTAATGCAAGCTAGTACACTATAGGTCCTGTCCTCTCCAAGATTTCAAAGGATTGCAATATGAGGGTGCAATATTAACACAAGTGTGACATCCCCTAGTTAATATTTTTCCCATTTTAAATAAATTGTAATTAATTAAAGGCCGAGACAAAGGGAAACATATTCCATATTGCTTGAGGAATTTGTTCTTTTAAATATAATTCCTGGTTGGTTGAGTGGAATGAATAAATAATAAATTTAATTGGAAGGAAGAGGATATGTCTAGGTGTCCTATACCTCCAATAGTGAGCAAGAAGAGGAAAAAAATTTAAAGACATGCATGGGTTATGCTATTCATGGTGTGGTTGACTAGCGTAGAACTGGGAAGGAGATAAATGGTTAGTGTATTTGGAAGCACACACATCCCCACATGATGCACATACACATAGGAAGTGAAGAACATACTCTCTCATTCTCTCACACATAGAGAAAGTGGAAGTGGATAAAACATTCTGATTACCCTCTCATGCATATGCACAAAAGGTAGAGGAGAGGGAGTAATGAGAACATTGTAAGAAAAATTCCTCCAAGGATGGAGGTGAGAAAACAAAGAGAGCAATGATCATATTTTGAAAAAAGTAAGCTCTACAGAGATAGAAACCAATTGAAGAACCTTCAGATAGGATTTTTGGGTAAAAGCATTATAGAGAGCAATGGATTTCCTGTAAGGTTGAAGAACCCACTAGAAGCTTATGGATTGATGAACCTACTAGGTTGGGAAGAGCCACTTAGGTGCTTGTGAGGGTTTTTGAACCACTAGGGATTTTCCTAGATGGGTACTCTTTCCCATTCCACATTTGGTTGATAAGGAGGTTGTTTTAACAAACGCCTACATGGAATAAATGGAAACGTTCCATCATATGGGTACTTTTCCATACCTTTATTAACTTGGGAGATGACCTCTTCAATCGATTTACTTACACCCATTCAATGATTGGTTGGGACAAGTCAAAGAGGAAAAGTTGAAATTTAAAATTTCAAAACGCACACAAAACCTAATTTTCCCTAGAACCTTTGATATCAAAACCCCCCTTTTTTTGGCCCCCCTCACTTTCACCATTCATTGTATCATGGTTGTTATAGGTTATTATGCTCAGTTAGTTTTTGGATTATTTATTAACTAAAAATAAAGTAAATACAATGTTTTTCTATCTCTAAATCACCATATCATGGTGATAAAACATTCACGCTGAAATAAAAGTAACATAAATGTAATTAATTACAACTTCTAGGGGGGGTAAAAATGGGGACATGGCAAGACTTCCCCTTTGGAATAACATCATCCTCAGTCTTAGATAATCACAAAAATAATGTTGAATATGGAAATAAAAATGGATATACCTCTCACATAACATCCTCCATTTATTGCATGGCACCACTTGGACCAAGGTGCTTACAATATGCCTTACTTATGTGATGGCTCAATTCTAGAGTAATGTTTCCTTCATGTTTAATATACATAAGGGTTCTAGTTGAAAATCTCATTTTGCATCCACCTAGATCACAACTCAATCAATAACATGGTCATAATCATGTACATACTTTTTGAGTAATGAGATATGGAAAACATTATGGATCTTAATATTAGGAGGTAATGCAATCGTGTACACTACATGTCCCATCCTATCCAAGATTTCAAAAGGATTGCAAGCTTGACACAAGTGTGACATCCCTTAGTTAATATTTTTTCCCATTGTAAATAAATTGTAATTAATTAAAGGCTGAGACAAAGGGACATAGATGTTGAAATTTTCAACAAGAAATAGTGAAATTGGCATCCAGAAACAAAATCTAAAAAATAGCACTCAGAAATGGTTACCATGTGAGGCTTTTGATTTAATTATCCTTAATTAAATTAAAAGTAAATTGTAATCTTATCTCATAACAACTTGTAATAGTTAACTAAGTGTGATAGACTTAGTTAGCTCAAGAATTTTGAGTTGAGGGTAAAAGGATAGGCATGTAGAGTGATTCTATTATTTACAGGGTCCAATTGCAGTTGTAGCACTAGTGTGGTGTGAGTGGGATTAGTTAACTCACAATAATTGAGTTAAAGTCAATTTAACTAGTTATAACTGATTGATGAACTAGTGGAAGATCAAGTGAATTAAAATATATTTAATTCACAAGTACTGATCTACCAAGTAACTGATGATTCACTATTAATAGTTGCTTGCATGTCAATTCTGATGGAGACCCAGTTGAGACAAAGGTTTAAGACAAGCAAACTATCAGTTGTATTTTTGGTGAACTTCCCAGGTCGGTTGTAAAGTGAGAGGAAGGCTCCATAGGGATTGTGCGGTCAAGGAAGGTTGATTCTCCTATTTAATAAGGATTAATTAGCTAGGGATTGCGTGAGCAAGGCTGGGCTAAGGAGGGGCTGAGAATTGGCTAAGTGTTGGTCAATTTTGCCTAAGAATTACTAAACAATTTTGAGCAGGATCAGAGTCAGACAATCAGGATAGTGCATGATTTTCTCGGTGTGAGAAAGCATTGTATTGTTTCATGATTCTTTGACTATGTACATTATATGATAGAGGGGTTTTGAGCAGGTGCTTTCCCCAAGAACATCCCGTGTTGTGTGATTGATAATTTCCTTTCTCTTACTTGCATGTGATTGAGTGATCGCGTTTTATATTTCGCAAATATAGTAGAAGGATTAAGTATCTTGTTTTAGTACATTACATGATCAGATTGAATCCATTGATATAATTTCTACATGGTATTATAGTTGTGTTAGATATTTTCTACAATAAATTCTAGATTTTCTGAGGAGGGAGATTGCTTGAGGAATGTGTTGTTTTAAATAGCAACCCTGGTTGGTTGAGTGGGATGAATTAACAATAAATTTGTCTAAAAGGAAGAGGACAGGTCTAGTTGTCCTCTAACTCCAAAAAAAGCAAGAAGAGGACAAATATTTAAAGGAAATCATGGGTTTCATTGTCCGGGGTGTGTTTAACTGGCGTGGAACTAGAAAAGTGTTAAACGATTAATATGTTTGGAAGCACACACATCCCCAAAAAATGTGCATACACATAGGAAACAAAGAAAAAACTCTCTCATTCTCTCAAAGATAGAGACGCGATAGAGACAATGGAAGTGGAGAATTCATTATGATTACCCTCTCGTGCATACACATAGGAAGTAGAGGAGAGCGCATAGTGAGAACACTATAATAAAATTTTTCCAAGGGTGGAGGTGAGAAAAATGAGGGAGCAATGATCATATTTGCCAAGAAGAAAGCTCTAGAGAGATAGAAACCGGTTGAAGAACTCTCAAATTGGCTTGTTGGGTAAAATAATCATAGAGAGTAGTGGCTTGCACGTAAGGCTAAAGAACCCACTAGAAGCTTATGGATTTATGAAACTACTGGATTAGGAAGAGCCACTCAGGTGATTGTGAGGATTATTCAACCACCAGGGGTTTTCCTAGATGGGTATACTTTCCCATTCCACATTTGGTTGAAAAGGAGGTTTTTTTAACAAAATTATACATGGAATAAACCAAAACATTCCATATTTTGGGTACATTCCCATACCTTTATTAACTTGGGAGATGACCTCTTATATAGACCTCCTTACACTCATCCAATGATTGGATGGGACAAGTCAAAGAGGGAACGTGAAAATTTAAAAATTCAAAACCCACACAAAACCTAATTGGCTTGGAACCTTTGATGGAAAACCCTCCTCTATTTTAGCCCCCCTCAATTTCACCTTCCATTGTATCATGGTTATTATAGGTGCTCAAGCTTAGTTAGTTGTTGGCTTCTTTATTAACTAAAAATAAAGTGCATACAATTTTTTCCTATGTCTAAATCACCACATAAATGTGATAAAGTATTCATCTTGAAATAAAATAAACATAAACATAATTAATTACAACTTAAATAAGGGTTCAAAATGGGGACATGACAAGCCTCCCCCCTTGGAACAACATCATCCTTAGTCTTAGATAATAAAAAAAATAATGCTTAAGATGGAAACAAAAATGAATATACCTCTCACATAGTATCCTCCATTTACTATATGGAACCACTTGGTCCAAGGTGCTTACAATACACCTTACCTATCCTATGGCTCAATTCTACAACAATGTTTCCTTCCTATTTAATATACTTAAGGGTTCTAGTTGAAACTCTCCTTTTGCATCCACTTGGATCACAACTTGATCAATAACATGGTCAGAATCATGTACATAATTTTTGAGCAACAAGAAATGAAAAACATTATCAATATTAATATTAGGAGGGAATGCAAGATGGTACACTATAGGTCCCATCCTCTCCAAGATTTCAAAGGATTGAAATATTAGGGTGTAATATTTAACAAGTGTGACTGTAACACCATCCTCCCACATTTACCCAAGTTAACTGGTCCACCGAGGTAAAAATGTGATGATAGGCTACTATGATGTGATTCAACTCCCCATGTACAGTTACGGAAGTGGAACCAACATGAAACAACCAATCTAACCTTCCACACATGCTACAATACCTTTAGGAGCCAACCAACCCTTCCAAGTGGCCAAACCATGAGAAAACTTGAAATTTCATTGATATGAACCCTCATTCGCTCCCATGACAAGCCATGCATGCAACTAAGTTCTTCTAGTCACTCCCACAATAAGGCATGCTAACGACCGTGGACATTTTCAAGAAGTTTTGTGCCAACGACCCCATATTCTGAGCCACGTTTTCAGGGCTGGGTCTTAGGCCACCGCCCAAAACACTATGAAACCTTCAGAAATGACTAATAAAAATGGAACAAATATACTAAGGTAATCAATGATAAAAATACTTGATCTGACCCATAATAGACATGATAGGAATTTCGTCAAACATGTCACAAATATGTAATCTACATGTCATAACAATAGATCTGAGCATAGGGGTATCATACTTATCTGAGATTTGTAAGGAAGCATTGTTTCCCTATCACAATAGATGAATTATCATCTATTAGAACATATATTCATCGTACATTCAATTGATAATCAAAACATGATGAGAGCCATACATATGGAATACCATAAAACATACTCATAATCAACATATAACCAAAAAAAAAAAAAAAGGATATAACAACCATAGAAACCACATATGAATCCATAGATTTACACATGAAATACCAAGGAGCAGAAGCTCTTACTAATGAATGAAAAATCCAACCAAGTATGGGACTTCCACGAACCACCCTACAATATATTTTCTGAACCAAATATCTCTTTCAGCTAATCACCCCTGTGCCATATTCCAAGCATGAATGTGAGACTTAAAACCAAACCAAATCAGGTTTCCTCAAGCTTTATCACAATCCCCACTAGATCACTAGGCCCTAAATAAGCATGGATGCCACCAGATTTATCCACCTACACTGTGAGGAATTTTCCTACCTCCTAGTCTCTAGGCTATATCATATATCCCGCCATTCATCGGTCGAGGTTTCCTATGCCTAATTGAGACTCCACCCTTCAGGATTTACCATATATCTCGCCATTCACCAGTCGAGGATTCCTAGGCCTGATCGAGGGCACACACATCTAGGTTTTACCATATATCCTTCCATTCACAGGTTGAGGATTTGTAGGCCTATCGAGGCACACAAAATATGGATTTACCGCAATCCCACCTTCTCTGGTCCATGGATTTATAGGCCACGTGTTTTTTCTTTCAGATACCACCTCACTCAGTTTTGAAACCATTGAAAAATCCAACTCAACCAAATATAAGATAACCCATCACACCATGGATATTAAGAAATGGAAAGGTAAGGTTGAAGAACATTGTCACACCTAGAAAATACCATACCAATGACATCAAGAGAACCAAATAAACACAAGCATGCACCATGCATGCCAAAGCTAATAAGGGAATCGCACATGAAAATCGATACCTACAAGTAATCCCACTATAGATTCTTGATCCTACTATTCCTTGCTTGATCTTTTCTTCCCTGTGCCTTCTTGGTCCTTCATTTTCTTTCCTTGATCCAATGTTAGAGTGCTCCAAGAAAAATCTAAGTGTCTAATAGTGTGTGTTAGAGAGAGAATAGAGAGCTCCAAAACTGAAATGATAAAAGGTACCCACTGATCCTCAGAAGCCCTTTTATTAATGAGGTTTCTATTTTCTCCACTTTCCTTCATTTTCATCCTCACATGCAACCTGTGACCTTTCACCTTCGTTTTCTCCTAATTTCCATTATTTTCATAAATAAAATGCCAATTAATTCCATTTTCCTTTCCAAATCCTTTTTCATTGCCTTTTCCTATTTCCTTAGCCATAATAAACCAAATGAACACCCACTTAGGATGTTTTTCCTAACATTCAACTTGGAATATGTGTCACATGACCATGGTTATTATTTTTCCTTTATTAACTTTATTTACATGGAATTTTGATCGAGGCTATTACAAAACCCTCCCCCTTGGGGGAACATCATCCTCGGTGTTCAATGACACCTAAAACCAATGAGAATGATTAGGGTATAACATACTGCCCATGGAAGTTTATAACTTAGCTCGATGTAGTATTTACAATGATCATCCTGCTGAGAAGCAAACCAACATGACAACATAACAACACGACAACGATAATGATATGACACCCATACCACTTATTGGAGCTTTATAACAAAACTCATGGTGGTATTTACATCCATATACATATGTACATATACCAAAACAACAAGAAAAAAAATATACCAAAAACATTCACTCATCCAACAAATAGAGAAGGATACATAGCTCACATCTGATCCACCATCTCCCATGTAGATTCATCGGGCCCAAAGTGCTTCCACTACACTTTAACTTGCTTGATTGCTCGGTTCTGAAGCATGAGGATATTTCTTTGCAAAAAACATTGCGATCATGGCTGGAATTCTCCTTTTGGCTCCACCTGCAATACAGACTAGTCAATCACATTATCAACATCTTTAACATACTTCTTAAGTAATGAAACATGGAAAACATCATGGAATTTCACTATCGGAGGAAGTGCAAGTTGATAGGATAATGTCCAATCCTTTCAAGAATCTTTAAAGGTCCACAAAACCAAGGTGAGAGCTTCTCACATGACCTAATCCTTAAGGATCTCTTATTGGGTTTGATGCGCAAGTACACCTATTCCCCAACTTGAAACTCCCAAAACATCCTATTCCGATCTACATAAATTTTATTCCTGTCTTGTGTTTCCTTTAGATTCTTATTGATTACCTATGTTTCCTATTCCATCTTTGCCAACATATACAGTCCTATCAATACCCTATTCACTGGAACACTCAACCTAATGGGAGTATTACAACTCTGCCCATAGAGTGCCTCGAACAGACTCATCCTCAGTGACTCTTGGTACCCATTGTTGTAAGTAAACTCAACCGACAAAAGGTACTCTTTATCCCATATTCTTTGGTGATGTATCACATACATCCTCAAAATGTCCTCCAATATCTTGTCGACCCTCTCTGTCTGTCCATCTGTCTACGGATGATAAGTTGCGTTGAAGGCCAACTCTATCCCAAGCCTGCAAACAACTCCTTCCAAAAATTGGAAGTGAACTTAGCATACCTATCTAACACAATATTATGTGGAACACCATGTAGCCTCAATACATCAATAATGAAGACCTATGCTACATCATTAACTGAATAAGTAGACTTCATTGGAATGAAGTGTGATACCTTTGTCAACTTGTCTGTCACAACCATGATAGAATCATGTTGCCTAGATGTCCTTAGAAAACTTGTGATGAAATACATGGAAATGACCTCCCACTTCCACTCTGGAATCAAAATCGGTTGAAGCAACCCACCTAGATGCTTACACTCTACTTTCACCTGCTAACAATCCAAGAATCTAGCCACAAACTCTACCACTTCCTTCTTCAGATTTGGCCAATAGTAAAACTTCTTCATTGTTGTCAATGTATTTTGGTATCCTAGATGACTTGAATATGGTTTTACATGAAACTATCACAAGATAGTCTTCTTGAGTTCACTTCCATTCAACACATCTATCTTGTCCCTAAATCTGAGCAAACCATATGTTGTAAGATGATATTCCACATCCTTATCACCTCTACCTTGTTATAACATGTGCCTAAGATCTCTATACCTATCATCCTGTTTTCCTTCCTATAATATCTGATCTGGTAAATATGTCCCATATGAGCTCATTCTTACAACATGATTCATTTGCACTCTCCTACTAAGAGAATTTGCAACCCTTTTATATTTATCTTTAATGTACTGAATCTCAAATTCAAACTCACTAGTCATGTCCAACCATCTGGCTTGCTTGGTATTCAGATTTGGTTGATCAAATAGATACCTCAATCCACTGTCATCACTCATCAATACAAACCTCTTGCCAAGAAGATAATGCCTCCATGTCTTCAATGCATGGATGATCGCTTCCAACTCAAGATCGTGTGTCAGATAACTCTGCTCATTCTCATTTAGTTTCCTTGATTCATAGCATACCAAATGTCCTTCCTGCATAATAAATCCACCAAGTCATCTCTTGCAATCATCTATACATACCACAAACTATTTGTCTAGATTTACAATCTTGAGAACTAGAGCATTCGTTAACAATTGTTTTAATTGCTCAAAAATTAATACACATTCTCCTGTCCATTCAAATTTCTTAACTTGCCTTTGTAGTGACGTTATAGGATATGCAATCTGAGAGAATTTCCTGACTAACCTCATGTAATAACCTGCTAGCCTCATAAATGATCTTACCTCATCCACATTTATAAGAGCTTCCCACTCCATGATAGCCCTTATCTTTTCTGGATCGAATGCTATACCTTCCTTGGAAACAACATGTCCCAAGTAATGTACCTTTTCTTGAAATAAATTTCATTTACTAAGCTTAGCATACAACTGATTCTCTCTTAGAAACCTCAACACTATCGCTAAGTGTTCAACATGTTCTTCCTCATTCTTAGAATATATCAATATATCATAAATGAATACAATAAAAAACTTGTCCAGATAAGGATGCAACACGCAGTTCATCAAGCACATAAAAATAGCTGGAGCATTATTCAAACCAAATGGAACTACAACAAGCTCATAATTCCCATACCTAGTCCATAAAGTTGTATTGTAAATGTCCTCTTCTTTGATGTGTACATGATGATATCTGTATCTCATATAAATATTTGAGAACACTGCTACTCCTTTCAGTTGATCAAACAAGTCATTAGTCCTCATAAACATATTCCTGTTCTTGATGGTTACCTTGTTCAACTGGCTGTAATCAACACATATCTTGACAGTAGCATCCTTATTCTAAAAAAATAGCACTAGTACACCCCATGATGATACACTTGGCCTAATGTATCCTTTTTCAAGGATTTACTTTAGTTGCAACTTCAACTCTACTAACTATGGAGTGCTCATCCAACACAGTGTCTTCGATGCTTTTGCTGCCCTTGGTACCAACTCAATAGAAAATCCCACTTCTCTATGAGGAAAAAAATATGAAATATCCGTTGGTAACACATACTAAAACTACTGCAAGATCGGGTACCTATTCAATACCTCTGCATCGTCATCCTCCTTACCTTTATCACTATAAATATGCACTACAAATAACATACACCCTTTTATGTGACTGTGCTATGCTTGCATAACTATCACCATTCTGACTGATGTTGCCTTCTTCTTACCCTACAAGATCCTTTGTTCTCAATTATCATCCAAACACTCAGTAGCTTTGTCATAACAATCCACCTTAGTCCTATGAAGATACAACCAATCCATACCCAGAAGCATAATATATGATCCCAAAGGAAATACATTCAATTATTTTGATGTAGGAATACCATTCAAATCAAATGCACAAGATATTACCTAATGATGAACTCTTTCCTTTGTACTTATAGAAAACTCCACTAACCAAGATTCTACGTGCACTTCTTTATTCAAACCACATTTATCCACTAAGTCACGGTTAACATAATGTAACAACCCTGGTGAAAATTTCCATGTAATAATTAATAAAGGAAAAATAATAACCAAGGTCATGGGACACATATTCCAAGATGAATATTGTGAAAAATATCCTAGTGTGGGTGTTCATATGGTTTATTATGGCTATGGAAATTGGCAAAGGAAATGGTTGAGGTTTTGGAAAGGAAAAGTGGCATTTATTGGCATTTATTTATGAAACTAATGGAAATTAGGAGAAAAGGAAGGTGAAAGGTCACAATTTGCATGTGAGGAGAAAAATGTAGGAAAATAATGGAAAATTGAAGAAATTAGAGGCCTCATTAATAAAAAGGATTATGAGGATCAATTCACAGACTTTTTCCAGTTTAGTTTTGGATATCTCATTCTATTCTCTCTCTCATACTCTTAGGCACTTATAGTTTCTTGGAGCACTCTTGGAGAGTGTGGCATACTAGGAAATTTGGAGAAAGAAGGGAAAGAAAGAGCAGGAAAGCGTAAGAGGACATCAAGATCAACAACTACAACGGGTTTTTGTTGTAGGTAACAAGTTTCATGTATGATTTCCTCACTATTTTTGGCATGCATGGCATATGCATGTGGTTATTGGTTTATGATATGTCATTGGCATGGAGGATTGCCTGGATTGATAATGGTTTTTCCTAGCCTTTCCATTTCTTGGATATCCATGGTGTTTTGTATTTTAATTTGTTTTCTGGTTGGTTTTATTATGCCTTTGGCTATGGGTTGGGTTATTAGTTCCTAGAAGCCTTGGTTGGACAAATGCTCTGGAAGCCCTATAACAACTTGGGTTGAATTAGTAGTCCTGGAAGCCATTGTTGAAAAATTCTCTAGAATCCCTTGGTGGTTTGAGTTACTAGTCCTAGAACCCTTGGTTGGAAAAATACTCTAGAAGCCCGACTGCAGCTGTAGGTTTAGTTACTAGTCCTGGAAGCCCTAGTTGGAACAAACACTTTGGAGCCCTTGAAAATTTGGGTAGATACCAATTTGGTGATGGTTAGTGATGTCCGACCATGAGGTGGAATCACTAGATGAGGTTTGAGGTAATTTTGCCTTTGGAAGCCCCGATTTGGTTTTTGATTCATGTGTTTTATGAGATCCCACATTCATGATTGGAATATGGCACGAGGGTGATTGGATAAAGATATATTTACCTCAGCCATGTCTATGGCTGGGTGTTATGTGTAAGTCCTAGACTTGGTTTCATTTTGCTTATGGCAATAAGAGCTCTTTTCCTCTTGTATTGATGGGTAAATATGCTTGTTATTATGTGTCTTATGTGTTTTTTCTATACTTGTCATTTGTTGTTGTTTATATGATGGTTATGAATGTGTTTTATGATAGTGATGATGTATGGCTCTCATCATGTTTTGAATTATAAATGAATGAAAAATGAATCTATGACGTAATATAGGATAATGCAGTTAATTTTATGAGGCAACAATGCTTCTTAGTGATTCTCAGATAAGTATGAGACCCCTATGCTCATATATGTTAGTTAAACCTATAGATTACACATTTGTGACATGTTTGACGAAATTTTTGTAATGGCTAGTAGGGTTTCAATCAAGTCCTTGTTTAAGTGATTTCATTTACATCGTTATTGTTGGAACACCTAATCCTACATGGGTAGGTGTGGAATGCGAAAATTCACAATGGAGTCCAAGTGACCTTGGAATGTGAAACCAAGAGTCACACCATTGTACTATAAATGTACATCATGTATAATGGAAAATAAGAAAGCCTCACACTTATCTTTCATTGTGTGTTGAGTCTCTTGTGTGTGTGTGTTTATTCTTCTCATACACCATGTGTGTGCTTAACATGGTATCAGAGCGGGCGATTGCTGGCCCTGCTCCAAATTGAGTGAGCCATTTGTGTTTATGGCCTGTGCATATCTGCAAAAATTCTTGACATTTTTGCAGCACTCAAAGATTTTTGCAGCAATATTTTTGCCGCATTTAGAAAGGTGTTTTGAAGAAGGAGCAGTATTCAGAAATTGACAGCATTCAGAATTTGTTTTGAAGAAAGAGAAGCATTCAGAAATTGGCAGCATTCAGAATCTGTTTTGAAGAAGAGCAGCACTGCACATTTGAAGGTTGATTTCTTCCTCCAATTTCTACTTATTAAATTTCTGCATTGAAGAGCTGCTGGAAAATAGTGTTTCAAAGTTGGTTTCTGAAAGAAAAATTTATAAGTTTTTCCATTGAAAAATTTCTGCAATTCTGGGTTTTTCTACTGCTGAAAAATATTCTCTTCTGCTGGGCTATTGGAGAAATTTCTGGGTTTTATTGGCAATTTCTACAAACTGCTATTGTGTTTCAGTGCTTGAAATTTTCACTGTTGCCCTCATTTCTGCAATTTCTACAAGCTGTTTTAACTCCTCTCTGCTGTTTTAATTTAAAAAAAATAAAAATAAAAAATAAAATAAAAAAATAAAAAATAAAAAAAAATCCCTGCAACACCACAACCATCTGCCCTCCTTCTACTCTCCTCACCACAACGCTCCCTTATCAACCTGCAGCTCTCAACTCCTCTCGGCCTTCCTCAAACGCCGCTCCCCTACGCACTCACCTCTCAACACATTCCCTACAGCCGGCCCCTTGCCTCACTCTGCAAACACACTCCACTAATCTCTGTCCCCTCCCGTGACTCTCCCTACCCACTACGCCCTCACACTCACCCGCTGTTCGGCCCCTCCCCTCCTTACCTACCTACCTTATGCAGCCCTACCATACCCCCATCGGCTCTACACCTATCCCACCCCCTAAGCAATATTCCCTCAACTCCTACCCCTCCCCTTTCCACACCCCTGTCGCGCTCCACATGCCCGCCCTCCCCATGGCCTTTCGGCCCACCTACAACCCTGCAACTCTCAACCCCTCACTACATCCCCAACCCGCCCTTCCGGCCCTCCCACTTCTCTACGCTCGCATCCTACTCGAGCTCCCTCACCCCGTTACCCTCTACCCAAAACGCTACACCCTTACGCCTTATCGCTCCACGGCAGCCCCATCCCTCTTTTAAATTTGTTTTTTTTTAAGTTTATTTTAATACCCCCCCTCCCCTCTCATATAATACCTCCATCCCCTCCCAAAATTTTTTAAAATTCCCTCCTCCATTTTTAATTATTAATCTCTTTTAATTAAACTCCATTTTAAATAATTCCCATTTTTCTATAAAAAAAAAATTTAATAATATTTCCCTTAGTCTTTTCACCACCCTCCCCTTTTTAATTTATTAAATTCCCTCCCATTTCTATTATCATTCATTTTCCCATTTTTTTAATTAATTAAAAAAAAAAAAAAAACAGTAGAGAGAGAGAGGAAAGAGAGAATATAAACAGCAGAAATGAAGGAAATGACATATCAGTGAATGGACAGTACACATAGAGAAAATTGCAGATTTGACATTGTGTGATTTGTGGCATAAGGGTGATTTTTTGAAGAAATTGACATTTGAAGACGAGTTGTTATTGGTGCAAAACAACTCTTTGAAGAGAATTCAGCTATCTCAAAGGCTTCTTGCACATTTTTGCTGCACATTCAAACAAACATTTTTGCTGAATATTGTATTGAATTGACATTGTATTGCTTCTTCATAGTTGCAATCAGCAGATTTTGTACTTTGAGATTTCCATAGTTGGAAATTCTTTTGAGTCATTTGTAATTTTTGAAAAGAAGATTGAATCACATTGTAAACGGGTGCATTTTCGGTTGAAGCCGACACCCTTTCATTTATTTTGAGCCTAAGTTGTTGAAAATGGCTAAAATCAATGAGGCATTAGTGTTGTTGAATAACCTCATTCATTCAAATGTTGATGATATGATAAGAATGAGCAAGCATGCTCTTTGTAACATTCAAAATTGTTTGCTAGATGCACAAGAAAAGATTGAGTTTTTGCAGTTGGAATCTCAGCTCCAACAAGAAGAACTTCAGCAAAAGAGTCACCATTCTGAACCTGTTTCTATTCAGAACATTGTGAAAGACTCCCATCAGCAGCAAGTCAATAAAGATGCAGTTGATTCCCATTCAATGCCTTGTACTAGAGCAGATGTACATGCAGATGCAACAACTCAGCCTGCACTTCTCAAGCCCATCATCAGACCTTGGGAAGAGCTTGTCCACAACAAGCACCGAACTGGTCTTGGATATGACAAGGATGTGTCCTTTCATATTCTAGACTACACAAAGCCCATCATATTTCAGAGTGCCGGATTCATGTATGACAGTTCACCTGCAGCTGTTCCAGATCCTGTTCCACTTCCACAACAGATTGAGAAATGCCAACACTGTGATCGAGTTGGTCATATGAAAGATCATTGTTTTGATCTTCATCCATGCAAGCACTGTGGTCGGCACACCCATTCTTCAGACAGATGCTTTAGAAACAAGCCTCCTGCAAGAACCAAGATTCATCTTGGATGGATCGCTTCTTGGCAATGGGCATCAGCAGCCAAGAAGATGTTTACGACACATGTTAGAACTTGTTCACGGATATTGAACAAACTTGTAGCTGAGTTTTCGCCATCATCTCACCTTGTCCCTGACAGGGGGGGAAATGGTGGTCATGTACAAGCTTCGACATCAGATCAAGCGAGCCTGAGCCACAATCTCTCATTCCATGTTCAGAGTTGTAGCCAGCAGTTCAAGCGAGCCTGAGCCACAATTCGTCATTCCGGATTCAGAGATGTAGCCAGAGACACAGATGCCCATGAGCATGCCTTCGGTTGGTGGACAACCTTAAACCATCATCTTTGGTTGGTGGATAACCTAAAACCATCACAGGTAGTAGACCTCCCTTCTTTTAGGTCGAAGGTCTTCCTTTCATATATGAGGAACACTTCCTCTAGCAGAAGCCTTCAGCTTCTTGCCAGCTTTGGTTGAGTTCCAGGAAATGCTTCAAAGCATTCCAGAGTTGTTGGTAATCCTAAAACCATCACAGGTAGTATACCTCCCTTCTTTTAGGTTGAAGGTCTCCCTTTTTTATGAGGGACAATTCCTCTAGCAGAAGCTTTCAGCTTCTTGCCAGTTTTGGAAGAGTTCCGGGAACTGCAACAAGTTTTGCGTTCCAGTGTTTGTGGTCATCCTAAAACCACCTCTTTTTTCCAACATTTAAGAGAGTTGATTCAACCCAAGTGCTGCCATGCATACTTTGCAAATTTGTATTACAACTCTTTTCTTGGACTCACACATACCCCTTTGGATTAAGGGGGGATGTTGGAACACCTAATCCTACATGGGTAGGTGTGGAATGCGAAAAGTCACAATGGAGTCCAAGTGACCTTGAAATGTGAAACCAAGAGTCACACCATTGTACTATAAATGTACATCATGTATAATGAAAAATAAGAAAGCCTCACACTTATATTTCATTGTGTGTTGAGTCTCTTGTGTGCGTGTGTTTATTCTTCTCAGACACCATGTGTGTGCTTAACATGGTGTTTAACAGTTATTACACTATTATCTTTCATTTCTGTAAGTGTCATGGAGTTTTGGGCAGTGACTTGAGCCCTGGGTCTGAAAAAGTGGCACATAAAGCAGGGTGACACGCTCAAAAATACCTAGAAAATTCCCTAGTCGCATGCATGCCCATGTTGTGCGAGCGACTAGAGGTTTCTAGTCGCACTCTTTCCCATATCAAGGGAGCGACTGGGGGATTGATGCACTAAAAGGTCAATTTGTCTCAAGGGATAGCTTCTTGGAAGGTTTGGATGGCTCCTGGGTGTCCCGTGGCATGTGCAAAAGGTCTATGTTGTTGTGTTACATAGATTCCACTTCCTTAACTGACACATAGGGAGTTGAATCCTATCATAGTAACTCCTTTTCACATGTTTACCCTAGTCGGCCGGTTACTTGGGTAGATGAGGGAGGACAATGTTACAAAGTGGTATCAGAGCATGGTTCACCCCTCAGACTAGATGGGTGGTGTGTTGGTCATGCATTCATGTCAGTTGCATATGTGGTCCTTATGCTTGTGGTCTATGTTCTTGTTGCATATGCATGGTGTTGGTCATGGTTGTAGTGATGTCGCCATGTGAAGGTTGACGAGGTTGTTGTGGAACGTGTTGTTAAGAATGTATGATTGGTTATGTGTTGTTTATACATGTAAAGTGCTTACATATTGTTAGTGTGCATTGGTATGGTTGTGGTTGTCATGCATGGGATCATGGTATGTGATTGATATGGTTGTGAATTGATGACTAGGCTATGGTTAAAATGATTTTTATATGTTGTTTTATCTATATGCTATATAATTACATGTTGTTATGATTATATGTATACATGTATTACGCTGATTGGTTGATCTTGCAGGAGATATCCTCCCTGAATTATGCTAAGGTAATGTTATCAGTTAGGGAAAACCTTAGCTGCGTGAAAAATGCTAAGGTAACCTTAAAACCTCTTTTAGGTTGAAAGTTTGTCCTTCAACATGGAGAGCGATCTCCCTGTAAAAACCAACTACTCTATGGTCACTATAGTAGAAGGTTTCACAATTGAGTTTGGTGGTCAGATTTTAGATCATAGGATGAAATTGGTTGGGTTGTTTACAAAACATACCATTGGGCATGGAGTCCAGTACTAAACAAGTGAGGTTACATATGTAATGAGAAATCTATAAAAAGAATGATATCATAAAATCCTTTAACAAATGGAGAAATTTGAAGAAGAAGAGTGAGGTGAAACAAAATTTATAGCTGACTGAAATAATAAATACTTATGGCTAATAAATACAAGAGAGGAGAATAAATGAGATCTAATCTTATATTCTAACATTTTCATCAAATTCAAGGGAAGAATTGTAATTTTCAGAATTAAGATCCCAATCTAATTCTCTTTCATCCAAGAAGGAAACTGTCATTTTTTGTTGGGATGAATATTCACATAGGGTTTCATATATTTCCTCATCCATTAATTCTTCATTACCATGCAAATCTTCTAGATACTGAATGCAATTTGGCATAGTTTTCACAACAATCTTCAAACAACAATAAGGGAGGGTAATTTTCTCTATAATGCTCAAAGAATGTTGTGTGGAAATCCTTTAGAGAATAAAAACTATCAGGATGTAGTCTTTCATACTATGATCTCACGTATTCTTCTAGTGTATCCATAAACATCTTCATGGGGCAGTCTTCTGGTAAGTAAAATCTTAACTTATGAATATTGTTATCACTCAGATTGAACCTCAGGCTGAGAGAGGTAATCCTGAGGTAACCTCAAACCATGCGTAGCCAAGTAGCTAGCCCTAATAGGCCAAGAGAGGGTTGTCTCCTTATAGAACACAGTAAAGATGACCGAGGAAAGAATATTTTAGGCTAGGTATAGTAGCTCAGGGTTTTGATTTTTATTTTTGTAGGGTTTGCTAGATCAGGAGGAGCCAAACAACTAGGGCAAGGAAATTAGGTCAAAATTTGCAGGGGTTCCAAGCGGAAAGGTAGGTAGAGGGTTAAACATTTAAAAGTGAATTAAATGAGATGACTAGATTGGTGAGGAGTTAGGGAAAGTATCTAGCATGTATTTTCCCTAAAATGAAGAAGATAAACAAATTATGTTAAATTTCGCAAAACAGAGCATGAGACATGAATTCTGCCATTTTAACTTGAAATTAAGCATATCATAGACATGAAAATGGTTTATGAGCTAAAAATACATTCATACAAATTATAAAAAAGAAGAAACTATGTCAAACATTGCATACCACATGGATCCCAAAGAAATAGCTGCAAATTTCTATTAATGTCCAAGCCAAACTGATACAAATATGTCTCTTGAGGTGCCAAAGATCCAAGTGAGCCCAACCTCTACAAAAGAGTGAGAAAATACATGATATATACCTCAAAACCACTCTCCCTAGCCTCAGGAGGTCGAATTCATGAGATGAGGATCATTTTCACCTAATCCCAAACAAGAACATGCAAACTAGGAATACCCAACAACTTGCCTCTAAAAGAGAGGAAACTGATTTATTTGACCTAAACTAATGACTTAACTAATGTAACTACCTTAGATGAAAAACATGACATTTACATTCAACATGACCATTTACATCAGTAATTTTCTCATTTTCCCAAGTAAAAAGTCAAAAAATCAAAATTTTGCTGAAGATGATGAAAACTGCATTTTCCAGCTAAACGCGCAACGCCATGACTGAAAAAATAGGCTGTCTTGCAGGCAAGTTTTGGAGGCCTTCCCGATGTCCAAATCAACTCCATGATAGCTCATTGGAAAGATATGTGAGTCTAGTTTCCAAATATGCCTACAATTTTCAAAATTGTGTCCATATTCCCTATCAAAAACCTGTTCTCCCAAGACTAGTAAACACGCAGCACCAAGGTGAAAAAAGGAGGCAGCATCTTCTAAACGCACAACGCCATTCCTGAATGCATAATGCCACTGCAGCACCATTTTGAAAGCCACATTTGGAGGCCTTCCCGGTGTCCAAATTGGGCCTAGGATATCTCGTTGGAAATCTTATCCTATCTAATTTCTAAATCTACATTTGGTTTTCTATTTTAAGTTCATCTTCCTTGTCAAAAGTTAATTTTCCCAAGACTAGTAAAAAAGTGTTGAATGAGGGTGCATAAATGCAGAGTGATAGTGCAGGAAAATTTTGAAGGCCTTCCTCAACTCCAAATTAATCTCATGAAATCTCATTGGAAATATCTCTCTGTCTAGTTATCATTTTACTCATCAATCAAGTCATTTGGACACTCCAACTAGGAGAAAACTTGATTTTCCCAAGGTCACTCCAGAAATGTAGCAAACCTCGTGTAGCGCCTGTATTTTTAACATTTTCTCAAAAACCATGATACCTGTGTAAAATATGAAGGAGGGTTTTCTTTATTGACCTATGAGGGTGTTATCACTCAGGTTTTCCTTGAAGTTGTGGAAAAGGAAAGTATACCCGAGGTAACCACAAACCAACCTTCAGATGCAGAATCTAGCCAATCTGCATCCAGAGAGGGCTCTCTCTTTATGATTATCTTTGTTCTTAGAAGGTTTTAGGCTAGTTATAAGTCCAAAAATTTGTTTGAAAATGGTGGAATCCACAAACTAAGGGCAAGGTTGAAAGTTTTCAATCCATTAGGCTATGGAGTCAAAGGATGGCTTTACTGGATTTCTATTCTACGCACAAGATGGCTTTACAGGGCAAGATAGCTAGACAGAGAACAATCCTTAAAATTTAAAGTGGATGGGATGATTTTGAAGGGATGAAAGGCAGCTAAGAATCTTTCACCATGTTCAAAAAGAAAGAAATGAGATGACTACAAACAAAGAACAATGAAGAATTCTTTATTATAGTAATCAACAATGTTTAAATTAGCAAAGCAAGAGCATTTAAGAATTCATGCTTATAACCAATTTAGAGGAAAACATTAAGAACAATCACATCTGAAATCAGAGTACAATTAAGTAAATTCTGATTCAATCCTTTATGTAAATTATTTAGAAATGGACATAATGATATTATAAACTGATATAAAACTTAAGACAAAGGGTAGAAAGACTTATTGAACTGCAGTCCAACACATGAATCCTGCAAAAAGTCCTGAGCTTCAAATTGTTATCCAGTAAGCCACGAATAAATTTCTCCAAAATGCTTTTATTCCAAAAACTTCAATGTCACAGCAAAGTAATAGAATCCACCCTCAATACTCTCTTTGAGGGTTTATTTATACAAGAAATAATTGAAAAAATCTCACACTAACCTAGCCAATAATCTAGGGTGACTAAGGAGTAATTTACAAATAAATAGGAGACAAATGGTCTCGTAGATAGAATAATAAGTAACTGCTGATGTGTTGTTTCCTCATTTTGCTGATGTGCTGGAGATAAGTGCTGAAATAGGGCTCGGTGCTGTCCCTTTGAGTAATTCTTTAGCTTGTTTGACACTTTTTATTTCTACGGATACTCTTTAACCTGTGTAACTGATACTCTTTCATCTGTGCTCATTTTTATCTTTTACCTGATAGTAAAAGATAAAATTCTCATCCTGAAGATAAATTTTATAGAATTTCCAATAGGTCATTCCACCATTGATCTTCTGGTATCATAGTCCTTTTAAGTTTTCTCAATGTCTCATCGGCCTCTGTGAGTTTGTAAAAAGTGGGCTCATTAGGAAACAAATACTTTATTTCATGTTCAAGATGAAATAAATTCTTCAACCTGTCATAAATATTTCTCCCTGTTGGCAACGTTGTTTCTGTCAAACTGATAGAACTAGCAGTTGTATTTTGAGCATGGATATCTATTTTCTTGACATAGGTTTCCAGTTCCATTATTTGGTCCTGTGAGAGCATTGGACTGGGTAACCCACTGTCTAACAAAACTTGAAATTTTTCTCTGAAAGCATTAATATCAGCCAAAATATCTGAACACTTCCTTTCTAAATTCTGCATAAAAGTTCTTTTGATGAAAACTCTTTTTATCATCAAAATAGTGCCGGTTCTGTCTTCAATTCCTAGTACTGCAAGCTGTTGTTTTGTTCGGGTGTTCAAAAATTGAATAAGTTGATTGGCCTGCTCAAGTCTACCTCTTAGTTCATCTCTTGTTCTGTTTATTTCTTCCTGAGCTACTTTAATCAGGTCATTTTGTTCAAAAATTGCTTGAATAGAGGGCCAAATACTTTTTATTAACTCAATTATATTACCCCAAAGAATTTCATTTATTTACTTCAAAGGCTTTTCTAATGAAAGATCTTTTTCTAAAGCCTTAACTAATTTGTCCAGTCTTTTAATTTCCCTGGCATTATCAATAACTGTCTTCTTAGATGTATCATACTTCTGCTCCAAATTTGCTAATTGTAACTTTGTGGTTTGAAGTTCTGTGACTCTTAATTGTAAACTTTCCATTTGCTTTATCAACTCATCAGAACTTAAACCAGAAGTGTTTACCTGCACTGGCTCTGTTTGTTGCTTTGCTGTTGTAGTACCTGTAGTTGTAGTAGCTTTTGTGGTGGATGTCTGCTTGATAACTTCCTTTTCATGTAAAGCTTGTTCCAATTCCTTCTCTGTTTCACTTAGTTGCTCAGTTACTTTTAAGAGCAACTCCATTACCTCTTCTTGTGAATTCCCCTTCAAAACTTCTTGGGTCTGGGGGTACCTTGAGGATGGCAATTTTAGCTGCTTTCTCAGTGTAGCTATGTCATCATCTTTCTTCTTAATTAATGCCTCAATGCTTTTAATATCTTTGGGGTTGTGACCCAAGCTGATAATTATGTCTTCCAGAGACTTTATTCTGTTATCTTTGGCCTGAGAAGAGGCCTTCTCAATTTGCAATTGGGCACTTGTGTTATTTAAAGAATCTTGCAGCGTTAGGGCTGCCATGGATTTATTAGTAAGAGTGGAATACACCATTTCCCCAGTTTGTTTATGCAGCTCTATCTGGTCCAAAGGATGAATGTCCTTTTCCAGGACCTCAAAATTTGTTCTAATGTAATCAGCTACTGTCATGGGTTTTGGCACCTTTGACTTGAAGTGGCTCATCATCATTTTGCCTTGTGAAATGTCAAATGCTGACATTAACCTTTCCTAATTATGTGGAGCCATTTTCAAATATTGATCATATACCTTCATTCTTAATGGATCATTCTTTGCCTTTATATTAATAAAAGTTCTTTTTATATCCCCTGTATCTGTTTTTGGTGGCCTAAAGGAGGATACTTCAGTAGTCAACTGCTTGTGAAAAGCTTTTCCTTTTTGCTCTGTATGGGTCACACTAACAGAACCAGTTAGTTGACTGTCTTCTCTTCCGTCATCAAACACCTCATCTATGATTTCCACATCTGGAAGTGGATCTGGTTTATGTTTTTTGGCTTGATGTATTCCTGAGGACTCTTTAGGAGGAGTAGTGTCTGGAACCTGCCTTTTCTTTCCTATTTCCATGTTGGATGGAGTTTGTAATTCTGAAACTTCAGGATGTTTTACCCGAGTGGGAGAAACTTGTGTTTGATCAGGTGCTCTGGAAGTTTGAGGTTTCTCTGCCATGACTAAAGTTTCAATGACCTGAATTTCAGGTTCCTTTCCTTTGCCTTTTGATTCTGCTGCCACTGGTGAACTGCCTTCCTGTAATGTCTGCTGTAGATTTGCTGCTGAAGAAGTGCCAATGTGAGGTACCTGCACTTGACCACAAGATTCTAGGTCATACTTCTTCTCAAGATCTTTCATCATTCTGTTCATTTTTTCTTCTTCACTTTCTTCTTCAATTAGTGTTTCTGCCACCCATTCATCTTGATTGGCATATTGTTCTATTTCAGGGATATTGTGGTGTATGTAAGGGGATGATTTGTTCTTTATTCTCTTTTCACAGATAAAACCAAATGGGTCATAAGGAACCCAACGAAAACTTCTTTGGAACTTGCAATGGTTTTGTAGTATATTTTCAGCTTCTCGCTCGGCCTCCCTAGAGTTGCAGATGAAAGGACCTAATTGACTTTTGATCCTTAGTTGGGCTTTCTTCTTCACACTACAAAAATGGATCACATCTGAATTATTCATTTGCCTGAAATATTCCAAGGAAAAAATTCTCATGGGCACATATCTTGGCAACTTGAATGGATGTAATTCACATCCATAGATTCTGATGACTGAATGGTTTTGATATAAATACCAATCTCCAACTTTATAAGTCCTTGAAAGTTGCAAGGTCTTCTTGATTTCATTACTGAGCCTTGGAGGAGGGATTCCTGTCAACAAGGTAGTTGCAAGATATACAAAAAGATCGATGAACTCAGTATAGGAATATGGAGAATTATAGGAAGAATGAATTATGGGAGACCAAAATATAACTGACCTAGGGTTTCCCTTGGCATCAAGCTTTTTAACAGGGAAAGGGAAATTTTCTGATTGATAGAAGATAATGAGATGATAAATAACTGAGGAATATTTAAAAACTTTCTCATCATCTAGCCTCATGAACTGATCATGGATCTTATTGGCTATGAAGGAGGCAAAGTCATATTTAACTTCAGGAGGTTGTCGAGGAGTAAAGATAGACAACAAAACTAGGGTTATCTCATCAACATATTCACTGGTATTGAAACCCAAGAAAAAAGATATCATATTTAGGATGAGCCTTCCCAACTTAGTGAAATAATAAAAACCATAGGGAGGAGGTCCCTTAGGTTGATGTTCAGGCAACATGAAATTCTGGCAAATAGACTTCAATTTTTCTGGGGTCAATTGATTAGACTTTTCAATCAGTTCTTCTATAGACAAAGGTGCTAGTTCTTGATCTGGTTCAAAATGTAGCATTGCATTGATAGCCTGGGGAGTAATGGGGAAAAGAACACTCTGGTCGGGGGATATTACAGCTCTTTGAGTGGGATCATAGTTAGAATGGAAATAGTGGATGATTTCTGGAAAAGAAATGACTAAGGGGATGAGATATCTCGGGAGATTGGATTCCCACAACCCAATGACATCTTGCCCCTTCGAGTAATCGTCTCTGCCGCGACAATAACTCAGAAGGGGGCTTTCATCAAAATGCAAGTCTTTAATCTGAAAATCTTTATCTACTAAAGGCAAATATTCTAACTCTCTGTGGGGGGCATTCAATGGAGTCACTTTCAGGGCTGCCGAGGCTTCCATTTTGGTTCTTGTGGATTCAAAACGGAAGTTTCTGGGTTTTCTT
The DNA here is from genome assembly GCA_034641835.2 of Pinus albicaulis. Taxonomy (NCBI): domain Eukaryota; kingdom Viridiplantae; phylum Streptophyta; class Pinopsida; order Pinales; family Pinaceae; genus Pinus; species Pinus albicaulis. Next base: position 547,091,451 of record CM076574.1, read on the forward strand.
CACAGGCCGGGCACGATTTCAATTTAAAAGAAGGAAATTAGCACAATTGCAGTTTCAGGGGAACAATTCACAGTTTTAAACCTCAGGGAATGATCTCAGTGATAAGTTTTAATCACTAATCCAGTGGAAAACAAGGAAAACAGACTTTCTTTTGAAGTTTGAAGCGCTATAGGATAAATACCTATTCTTGGAGGAAAGCTGGCTTTTAACAGGTATCAGGCGATAGAAGGAGGATGCTTGAACACAGGTCTGGTGGAATTCTGGAGCGAAATCGAATAGAACAGTGGATTTCAGTGGAAATTTGAAATTCGTAGCGGAAAGCGCAGTCGCGTTCAAATGATGAAAATGACATAAAAACGCGAAATTTTGTTTTATTTCCAAATTCAAAAAAGGGGTTTGTAGTTTTTCGAGGAGTGACGTCACTTTAGTACGGGCTGACGTGTGGTGGGGGGCCGGGGGGTAAGCGGTTAGTCCCCACACCGCTTATGGACAAAGGTGGTATTGAGCGCGGGGGGAGCGATTCCATTGGAGTATTGACACGTGGACGGGAGACTAGTCAAATACCACCAAGCCCCCGCGCATTAATGCTCTAACATTAGATGGCTAGCGGAATGAGTATTAGCCTTAGATTTGTGGAGGGGCGATCCAATGGTTGAAAGGACGGAGAGATAGTGGGGTGGTTATCACGCGGGCCCAGCATAATTAGCGTTTAATTAATCATCCCGGGTGGCACATGATTGGTGGAGGAAAGGTTATTAATTAGTCCTGATAACTAATTAATCCCATAATTATAATGGAAATAGGGGTCACGGCGGGGTTTCGTTAGGTGGGATGCCAAGTGGATGAGCCACGGTGGCATGAGGATCTTTCCGAAGTTTTGGTTTTTTAAAAATAAAACTTCGGGTTTATTCTTTTTGTATTAAACATATATATCATATGTTTAAAGATTTTATCATATATGTTTTTTTTTATTATATGATAAATCAACCGATATAATTAATTTACCATAGGGGCGGGAGTATTATATAACGATATATTTAACCAAAGGGCTTATATAGTGGGTTTTTATTTGAATGCACGGGGAAATAAATACTTTGGCTAAACTTTATAATAGATGGGTTTTTTGGGATATGTATGTAAAAGGAGTTATATACTTAGGACAAGGCACTTTCACTAGGGATTTAGTAAATAGAGTTAAATGTAAATATGACAAAGGGACAAGGGAACTCAAAATACTTTGCACATCTAAGAAAGTGACAATTTCTGAAGTAAATTGCAATATCTCATCTTCAACACTTAAACTTAGAATAGTAAGTTATTTTGAGGGATTTTTATGGAATTTTGCATAATTTTCCTAAGCAAAATGAGATTTTACTTAGGAAAAGGTTAAATATGAATGATTATAATGATGAATTATCTCAAGTACTTAGGTCTTTTTGATCATTAGGCCGAGGGTCCGATCCCTCCAAAAGTCAAGGAAATGCCTTGAGCCCCTTTGATCTCCAAATACCTTAGTACTTTGAGGGAAATTAGTAAAACTTTTAAGGGGAAAGGTGATGAGGGAAGTTAATGATTTTGAATTTGCTTGCTGTGATTTTCCAGTGTATTTCCTGCTTCAGTATTTGTGATGAAATTAAAGGATCAAAAACATTTAGCAGCATCATTCATCAGATAAAATTTTGCAACACCATCTACCTACCCTATCTACTACTACTATTTTCTCTTCTTTATTAGGGTGCATTTAGACTTGCAAACCCTTTTCAACCTTTTCTTTTTACATGATAAATCTATCTATTTCTACCCTTATTACATCCAAGGGCTCAGATTAAACTGTTGAGCACCTTTTAATAACTCTACCTATCTACTTATCTGCCAAGATTAAACTGTTTGGTCAGATATTTATTCTCTATTCTACAACATGAAATTGAAAAATGAATGAGTCAAGTTTAAACAGTTTGACTCTTCACAAATTGTGGCAAAAGTTTGACAAGCTGCACACAATTGCTTTATTACAAAAATGAAATAGTAGTGGCATTTGGATTTGCACACTTTCCTTGGTCTATTTTTGCTTGGGGTTCATTTCTTTCATTTTCTTGACCAATTTATTTTTCTTACCCTTTGATTTTCTTTTAGGGTATACCCTCTTTACATTTTTTAAATTTTTTGATTTTTTGGTTTTTTAAGAATATGGAACACCTTTGCTCAAGAAAAAGGTTTGAACATATTCCATAGTTCAATCAAGACAATCATGAAAAATGACACCTATTGGTATAGGAGACTAACACTGGCTCCACTTGGGGATGGCTTTTCTTTGTGAAAAGTCAAGAACAACAGGTCAGTTGCCTCAAAAATGCCTTAAACTGAACCATGTAATCTCCTTCTTCTGGTAGCTTTATTGTACATATGATAGTGAAACTTTTGAAGCTTAGGGCCTTCACTTCGGGCTTCAACTCGAAGTAGTCACCATCCACTCAAAACTGCATTAGAAAACGATATATTATGTACAAGTTAGAAAAATCAAAGCATTCTAGTAAATAGGACCAAAATAATGCTTCAGCATTCGACCATTGACTGGTCCTTCTTCAGCTTATGAATTGTCCAAATTCTTCAAAAAGTATGTGTTGTTCCCTTGCAAGACATGTATGATGTAAGGCCCTTTCCACAAGAAATCAAATTTCCCATGTTTCCCTTTTTCTTCTCTTCTGGAATCCCATCTTAGGACTTTATCACCTAGTTGAAAATATTCTGCTTTAGTCCTTTTATCAAACATTTTCTTTAGCTTTTCCTGCAAGACTTGAGATCGTTGGTATACCTCTTCCCTGGTTTGCTGCAAATGGATTGTTTGATTAATTCTTCTCTGAATGTCATTTGGTTCCACTTGAGCCTCCTGAAGTAATTTCATAACAGGAATTCCTAAAGATGATGGGAATCTTGCTTCAAGGCCATAAACTAATTCATATGGACTAGTCCCAATTTATTTCTTAGTTGTAAGTCTGTCTGCCCACAATGCATTGGTCAATTTCTTGTGCCAGTTCTTTTTATTTTCTTCCAACAATTTTTTAATGATATTAATTAGGCTTTTATTGGAGGATTATGCTAATCCATTACCCTGAGGGTAATAAGCTGTTGAATGGCCTAAAGTAATATGATATTTACTACAGAAACTAATCATTTTCTTTGACTTAAATGTAGCAGCATTATCTGTTATAATCTTTTCTGGACAGCCAAATCTTGAAAGTATATTGGTTTCTAAAAACCCTATAATCACAGAATCATTGGTCTGTCTGCATGGGATAGCTTCAATCCACTTAGTGAAGTAGTCTGTGGCAGTAAGAATCCATCTGTGTTTCCCTGAAGAAGGGGGATGGATTTCTCCAATAAAATCTAATCCCCATTGTTGAAAAGGTCTTTCTGTGGAAACTGGTTTTAATGGCAAAGGTAACAACTTTCTTTTACCCTCAAATATCTGACACTTATGACAAGTTGTTACAAATTTCTTAACATCAGAAAATAATGTTGGCCAGTAAAAACCAGCCCTTAATATTTTGTTTGCAGTTGATTTCCAGTAGAGATGTCCTCCACAATCCCCTGCATGAAATTCATTAAGAACCTTATCAGTTTCATCTTTTAATAGACAATTCAATAATATTCCTTCATGATTTTTCCAAAATAGAGTGCTATCTAAAATACAATATTTCAAAGATGTCATTTTTAAAAATCTTCTTTTCGTTCTGGACAACCCTGGAGGAGCTTGCAGGTTTAATAAAACATGAATGATATCAGTGTACCAGGGTGAATCTAAGAAAGCTTGACTGATCTGTGGAGTCGCCATCTCTTGGTTGTCATCCAGTTCGTTAATGTCTAAGGCTTGGCAATTAGTTTCAGTCATGAGTTGTGCCAAACCTTGACCTTTTATGAGTTTTGTTGGTTTAATCTCAATATCATATTATAAAATGGTAGCTATCCACTTACCTCTTTTGCCTTCAATGCCATCTTGAGTCAAGATGTCTTTAACTACAGCATTAGGCACATAAGCTATCACATGAGAATATAATATGTAAACTCTGAAATCTTTAATTGCTTTCACCAATGCAAAAGCCTGTTTCTCCATAATATTGTATTTCAAAGATGCATCCCTAAGTGCTTTACTAAAAAATGCTATTGGTTTTTCACACCCTTGATCATCTTTTTGAAGTAAAACAGCTGCAACTGTGTGTTCAGAAGAAAATGAAAAAATAATGAAATCTCTGTCAAATTTGGGACTGGTAAGAACTGGTGTCCTTGTTAAAGCCATTTTAATTTCCTCAAATGATTGTTTGGCTTCTACAGTCCAGTCAATGCTTGAATCTTTCCTCAACATGTTAGTGAGCAATCTAAGTAATTCAGCTAAACTAGAAATAAATCTTCTTAAGAAATTAATTTTTCCTATGAATGCTTGCAACTCTTTTGTGTTTCTAGGATGAGGTATCTGTAAAATTTCTTGCATTCTTTCTGGATCAATCCTAATGCCATCTTTAGAAATGATATGGCCTAAAATCTTTCCTTCTTCCAAACCAAACAATGACTTTTTAGGGTTTAAAGAAATCCCATATTTTCTGCATTTTATAAATACTTGCCTTAAATGATCTAAATGTTCTTGATCTGTTTTAGAAAAAACAGTTAAATCATCTAGATAAATAACCAGAAAATCATGTATTTCTTTAGCAAAAGCAATATCCATTGCTCTCTGAAAGGTAGCTCCTACATTCTTGAGTCCAAATGGCATTTTGACATATTTAAACGTACCCCATGGTGTAGTGAATGCTGTTTTATCCTGATCATCAGGATGAACCAAAATCTGGTTGTACCCTGAAAATCCATCCAGTAAAGATATCCTAGAAGATCCTACTACCCTTTGTAGAATATGGTCCATTTTTGGTAAAGGATAGTTATCTTTTAAAGAAACTTTATTCAGATTTCTTAGATCGACACACAGTCTAATTTCCCCTGTCTTTTTCCTTGTTGGTACCAGGTTAGAAACCCATTCTGAGAATCTGATAGGAGCTATAATCCCTGCTTCAAACATTCTTTTAATTTCCTTTTCAATTGAGGGTAATAAGACATGATTTATTCTTCTAAGCTTTTGTTTGAAAGGTTTCTGATCTGGTTTCAAAGGTATAGTGTGTTGAATGATGGATGTATCATAAGATTTCAGATCCTCGTAACTCCAGGCAAAAACATCCTGGAATTCTCTCAATAGTTCAACATATTTGATATTTTGATCTTTTGGAAGAGATTTGGACAACTTAACCATTTTGGGATTTTCTGGGGTTCCTAAGTTGCATTCTTCCATATCAGCCTTAACAGGTTCCATTTTAGGTCTAAATGGAATATCATTTGAGTCAAAAAGATCTTCCAAAGGAGTTAATCCTTTGGGCAAATGATTATCTTTTAAATTTATGATTTCTGTCTCATCTTCTATGATCTCATCAGATTCCATGTGTTTCAAATTCTGCATGTCTTTTTCTGTGAATGTGGTTGGGTGCAACATATGAATTGCATTTTCTCTTGAAATTTCTATTTTTTGTTCTTTTTCTTGATCAAATTTATCAATAGTTATGTCTTCATCTATGTTACAGTTAGAAAACTCATTTTGAAGTGTCAAAAAACTATTGATTTGATTGTTATTAACAAATACTTTCCAATTCAAAAGATTGTCTGGTATAGCAGGCCTATGTCTAATCTCAGCTAAAAACTGATGATTAGGATCAAAAGGTAATTTACATGTACTAGCAAACATGGCGAGACTGTGAGCATGCAAATTTTGTTTCCTGGGAATCTTGGCAAGTTGAGCTTGTAGAAAGGTGTTGAGAATTTCTACAAGTGTTTCTCTGTATTGTTTCAATCTCATGTCCTTTATTGAACATTCTCCTTTAATTTGTTGAATAATTAGTTCATAATCTCCTATGATTGATACCCTAATAGCTCCTAACTTCTTGACATGTTTAAGCCCTAATAAAAGAGCTTCGTACTTTGCCATGTTGTTAGTGCATTTGAAATTCAACCTATAACCATGACCCTCTGCATGATTATTTTCAACATTATGTAACCAAATCCCAGCTCCTGCCCCTAATTTGTTTACTGAGCCATCAAACTCTAAATGCCATAGAATTTCATGTTCATAATATTCATCAATTGTTTTAAAATGTTTCTTGACAGGGGCTAGTTGTTTAGTTTCTTCTGGTTTTTCTTGATCATCTGGTGTTTCTTTGTTTTCAGAGATTTCTTCAATTTTAACAGTAGTTTTGTTTGTGGTTTCCAATTCTGGAGCTTCTATTTCAGTAGGGAGATCCAACTCAGCATTGTATAAAATAAAAGAATCCATATCAGAATGTATAGAGTAAACAGGGAAGTTTTCAGGCTTCTCATGGCTACTGACTAAGTACTTCATCAAGGTTTCTCTATATAATCTTTTAGGCTGAACACATACTGAAATAGTTGCATATGACATGTCTAGTTGAATAGACCCTCCAAGTTTATCCCCCCAAGATCTAGATAATAACATACCATATTTAGGTGGAATATCAGCCACTACTATGTCCATCAAAACAGACTTAGCAGGGTATTGTACCAAAGTAACACACAAATATTTAATCAAACCTAAACATTTTACCTGACTAGAATCAAATGAAAACAAATCTTTGTATGGTCTGGTAATATCTAGATTTAATCTTTCCATTACTGCTTTTGGCATCAAATTGTGAGATGCTCCAGATTCAAGCATTGCATTATGGAGTATCTTGTCATGAACATTCAGGCTTACATAAAATGGAGGAGTTCCTCCACTTTCTGGTTTTCCATTTACCTCGGGGCCAAAAAGAAGTTTGGGTTGATCATCAAGAATATTTACTGAATCATCCAATCCAGTAATGTTAATGTTTAGGGACTTGGTAATTTGACTTCTATAGACATCATGTTTAGCCAATTATGATAAAGGAATAGCTATCTTGAGTTTGCCTATTTCAGCCTCTAGATTGAAAGGTTTTTCTGTTTGAGTTTTAGTGTTTTGCACAGTTGGGTTTTCTCTATTTTTTGGGTCTTCAATGTTTTTCTTTTTTTCATGAATGAAATTTTGTTTTGAAGGGGTATCTGAACTAACTTCTACTGTTTCTTCTACATTTCCCACAGGAGGAAAAGTATTAGATTGTTGTTTATTGTTTGGTTGGTTGTCAGAGACATCTTCAATTATTGGATTTGAAGGGTTGGGAGTTATCCTAGACAAAATTTGTACTTGGGGAATGTTTTGTACAGGGGGAATGTTAACTTTACCTTTGACATTTTGTTTTGCATTTTTATGTTTTCTTTTCTCTGGCACATCAATCCGTCTACTTCTCAAATTATACTGTTTATGGACCTCATAAATTGCTGTGTCATAGCCTTCCTTAAAATCAAAAGTCTCACTTGAATGAGTTTGGAATGTTTCAAGGATATGATTCTCTTGATCATCCTGGGATAGGAAGACTTCTGGTTCATTTTTGTCATCAGTTACATTGTTTATTTCTACATCCTCTGTAGGTTCTTCAGAAGTTGAACCTTCAACAAAGTTTTCTTGGAAAGGTGGCCTAATGTTTTGGTCAGGGACATTCTTTCCAACATTTTGATTCAGATTCCTCCTAAATTTTGGGTTTCTTGCAACATTCTGATTATCAGTAGAAGATTTTATTTCAATGGTCTCTATTCTGTCTCCTAATCTTTCCATACCTTTAATGATTGCATCCAACTTATTTTCAAAAGCCGAAGGTTCTTCATTCATACGCATTCTTCTTTCTGCTCTTGCGCTGGCTCGTTTTTCTATCAGATTTGCTTTTACACTCACCACTATGCTTTGCATTTCCTCTAATGTTTGGGGAGCTCTTTCCCTGAGGGAATAAGCAATGTCAGAATCAAAACCGTCTGGAAATTTAACCAATACGGAGTCAGGTGGGGGTCTTAGGTTTTGAGGAACTGCATTATATGCTTCATTGAATCTAATGATGTAATCCTGTACTGTTTCATTAGGTCTTCTTCTTAATTTTTCGAATTCTGACAGGATCTGAAGAGGATCCTTCTTCTTCTCCCATCTGTTCAAAAATGCCCTATATAAAGCTGGTAAACCAGCAATACTATTTGGAGCAAGGGCCCTAAACCATGTCCTAACTTCTCCAGTAAGACTCTGAACGAAAATTCTCATTCGGACATCATCAGTGTCAATTTCATAGAACTCAAAGTAATCCGTCATTCTTTTAGTATGTTGTTGAGCTATATAAGTACCTGATCCATCAAAAGGTGTGATCTTACTTTGATAATCTTGGGGCAAAGCAGCAGCGTTGGCTGGTAACTGTAAAGGGGCGTATCGATTGGCCATTGGAAGATATAGTGGGGTAACAAAAGTTGATGGTCTGGCAGGAGGAGATGGAGGAGTAGAAGGGGTGACAGGTGTTTGAAAAGCTTGAGAAAAAGTAACTGAACTTGGAGATACTTCAGTAATTACAGAGATGTTTGAATTTTCTTCAAAGGTTTGTTCAGATTGAATATAGTTCTGTAATTGTCTGTCAAGATGATGTGAAACAAATCTGTATTGCAGATCTTCAAAGAACAATGGATCTGGAACTAACCTGGATAATTCGGTTTCAGAAAAATTCACAAATAAAGATGTTTCAAATCATGCATCAAAAGGAATTTCATCAATATATATAATTTTCACAGGACAAGATGCAGATCTAGAAAGTGGTCTAGAACTTCCTGAACTCTCTTGACTTCCTCTTTCAGAAATTTCTTGACTTCCTTGTCTTCTAAGAATCCTAGGAATTAGATTTGGATTTTCAAATATTGGTGGTGGATTGGGGTCAGGGTTTGACCTAGTATGTCGAATCCTTTCTGAAGCCAGTTTTCCTAGACTATGTGTTTTTGGATTTTTTGATTTTAATTGAAAGAATAAATACAACTTCTACAAATTCTTCAAGAAATAATGATGTATGATTTAAAATTTTCTCAAAGATCTGTTAAACTAGAGAGTCTGATTATATATTTTGAAACTAAGGTTCAGTATATAAGCTAAATCAGAGATAGACTGAAGCAACATTTATTTACTTTTGCAATTGCAGAGCAAAAGAAATTTCAAAGGCTACCTGGCTGATCTTCAGACTCTGTCCATAGCTTATAATTGAACAATACTAACAAATAAAAATGATTTAGTTCCCCAGTATGGTCACCACTATGTTATCACTCAGGTTTTCCTTGAAGTTGTGGAAAAGGAAAGTATACCCGAGGTAACCACAAACCAACCTTCAGATGCAGAATCTAGCCAATCTGCATCCAGAGAGGGCTCTCTCTTTATGATTTATCTTTGTTCTCAGAAGGTTTTAGGCTAGTTATAGATCCAAGAGTTTGTTTGAAAATGGTGGAATCCGCAAACTAGGGGCAAGGTTGAAGATTTTCAGTCCATTGGGCTATGGAGTCAAAGGATGGCTTTACTGGATTTCTATTCTACACACAAGATGGATTTGAAGGGCAAGATAGCCAGACAGAGAACAATCCTTAAAATTTAAAGTGGATGGGATGGTTTTGAAGGGATGAAAGGCAGCTAAAAACTTTCACCATGTTCAAAAGAAAGAAATGAAATGACTACAAACAAAGAGCAATGAAGAATTCTTTATTATAGTAATCAAGAATGTTTAAATTAGCAAAGCAAGAGCATTTAAGAATTCATGCTTATAACCAATTTAGAGGAAAACATTAAGAATAATCACATTTGAAATCAGAGTACAATTAAGTAAATTCTGATTCAATCCTTTATGTAAATTATTCAGAAATGGACATAATGATATTATAAACAGATATAGAACTTAAAACATAGGATAGAAAAACTTATTGAACTGCAGTCCGACACATGAATCCTGCAAAAAGTCATGAGCTTCAAATTGTCATCCAGTAAGCCACAAATAAACTTCTCCAAAATGCTTTTATTCCAAAAATCTCAAAGTTACAGCAAAGTAATAGAATCCACCCTCAATACTCTCTTTGAGGGTTTATTTATACAAGAAATACTTGAAAAAATCTCACACTAACCTAGCCAATAATCTAGGGTGACTAAGGAGTAATTTACAAATAAATAGGAGACAAATGGTCTCGTGGATAGAATAATAAGTAACTGCTGATGTGTTGTTTCCTCATTTTGCTGATGTGCTGTTTCCTCATTTTGCTGATGTGCTGGAGGTAAGTGCTGAAATAGGGCTCGGTGCTGTCCCTTGGAGTAATTTCTTTGCTTGTTTGATACTCTTTGTCTTTACGGATACTCTTTAACCTGTTCAACTGATACTCTTTCATCTGTGCTCATTTTTATCTTTCACATAATAGTAAAAAGATAAAATTCTCATACTGAAGATAATTTTCATAGAATTTCCAATAGGTCATTCCACCATTGATATTCTGGTATCATAGTCCTTTTAAGTTTCCTCAATGTCTCATCGGCCTCTGTGAGTTTGTAAAAAGTGGGCTCATTAGGAAACAAATACTTTATTTCATGTTCAAGATGAAATAAATTCTTCAACCTGTCATAAATATTTATCCCTGTTGGCAACATTGTTTCTGTCAAACTGATAGAACTAGCAGTTGTATTTTGAGCATGGATATCTATTTTCTTGACATAGGTTTCTAGTTCCATTATTTGGTCCTGTGAGAGCATTGGACTGGGTAACCCACTGTCTAACAAAACTTGAAATTTTTCTCTGAAAGCATTAATATCAGCCAAAATATTTGAACACTTCCTTTCTAAATTATTCATAAAAGTTCTTTTGATGAAAATTCTTTTTATCATCAAAATAGTGCCGGTTCTGTCTTCAATTCCTAGTACTGCAAGCTATTGTTTTGTTCGGGTGTTCAAAAATTGAATAAGTTGATTGGCCTGCTCAGGTATACCTCTTAGTTCATCTCTTGTTCTATTTATTTCTTCCTGAGCTACTTTAATCAGGTCATTTTGTTCAAAAATTGCTTGAATAGAGGGCCAAATACTTTTTATTAACTCAATTATATTACCCCAAAGAATTTCATTTATTTCCTTCAAAGGCTTTTCTAATGAAAGATCTTTTTCTAAAGCCTTAACTAATCTGTCCAATCTTTTAATTTCCCTAGTATTATCAGCAACTTTCTTCTTAGATGTATCATACTTCTGCTCCAAGTTTTTTAATTGTAACTTTGTGGTTTGAAGTTCTGTGACTCTTAATTGTAAACTTTCCATTTGTTTTATTAACACATCAGAACTTAAACCGGAAGTGTTTACCTGCTCTGGCTCTATTTGTTGCTTTGCTGTTGTAGTACCTGTGGTTGTAGTAGCTTCTGTGGTGGATGCCTGCATGATAGCTTCCTTTTTCTGTAAAGCTTGTTCCAATTCCTTCTCTGTTTCACTTAGTTGCTCAGTTACTTTTAAGAGCAACTCCATTACCTCTTCTTGTGAATTCCCCTTCAAAACTTCTTGGGTCTAGGGGTGCCTTGAGGCTGGCAATTTTAGCTGCTTTCTCAGTGCAGCTATGTCATCATCTTTCTTCTTAATTAATGCCTCAATGCTTTTAATATCTTTGGGGTTGTGACCCAAGTTGATAATTATGTCTTCCAGAGACTTTATTCTGTTATCTTTGGCCTGAGAAGAGGCCTTCTCAATTTGCAATTGGGCGCTTGTGTTATTTAAAGAATCTTGCAGCGTTAGAGCTGCCATGGCCTTATTAGTAAGAGTGGAATACACCATTTCCCCAGTCTGTTTATGCAGCTCTATCTGGTCCAAAGGATGAATGTCCTTTGCCAGGACCTCAAAATTTGTTCTAATATAATCGATTGTTGTCATGGGCTTAGGCACTTTGGACTTGAAGTGGCTCATCATCATTTTGCCTTGTGAAATGTCAAATGCTGACATTAATCTCTCCTGATTATGTGGAGCCATTTTCAGATATTGATCATACACTTTCATTCTTAATGGATCATTCTTTGCCTTTATATTTATGAAAGTTCTTTTTATATCCCCTGTATCTGTTTTTGGTGGCCTAAAGGAGGATACTTCAAAGATTTTCAAATCGTCAAAGTTTTTTGCTCAGATATCTCATACTCAGTAACTAGCTAACTTGACTGTCTTCTCTTCCATCATCAAACACCTCATCTATGATTTCCACATTTGGAAGTGGATCTTGTTTATGTTTTTTGGCTTGATGTATTCCTGAGGACTCTTTAGGAGGAGTAGTATCTGGAGCCTTCCTTTTCTTTCCTATCTCCATATTGGATGGAGTTTGTAATTCTGAAACTTCAGGATGTTTTGTCTGAGTGGGAGAAACTTGTGTTTGTTCAGGTGCTTTGGAAGTTTGTGGTTTCTCTGCCATGACTAAAGTTTCAATGACCTGGATTTTAGGTTCCTTTCCTTTGCCTTTTGGTTCTGCTGCAACTGATGAACTGCTTTTCTGTAATGTCTGCTGTAGATTTGCTGCTGAAGAAGTGCCAATGTGGGGTACCTGCACTTGACCACAAGATTCTAGGTCATACTTCTTCTCGAGATCTTTCATAATTTTGTTCATTTTTTCTGCTTCACTTTCTTCCTCAACAAGTGTTCCTTCAACCCATTCATCTTGATTGCCATATATTGTTCTATTTCAGTAGATCTTAGTGTATGTAAGGGATGATTTTTTTCATGTTCTTTTTCACAGATAAAACCAAATGGATCATAAGGAACCCAACGAAAACTTCTTTGGAACTTGCAATGGTTTTGTAGTATAATTTCTGCTTCTCGCTCAGCATCCCTAGAGTTGCATATGTAGGGACCTAATTGACTTTTAATCTTGAGTTGGGCTTTCTTTTTCACACTACAAAAATGAATCACATCTGAATTATTCATTTGCCTAAAATATTCCAAGGCAAAAAGTCTCATGGGAACATATCTTGGCAACTTGAATGGATGCAATTCACATCCATAGATTCTTATGTCTGAATGGTTTTGATATAAATACCAATCTCCAACTTTATATGTTCTTGAAATGTGCAAGGTCTTCTTGATTTCATTACTGAGCCTTGGAGGAGGAATTCCTGTCAACAAGGTAGTTGCAGGATATACAAAAAGATCGATGAACTCAGTATAGGAATAGGGAGACGATAGAAGAAATAAATTATGGGAGACCAAAATATAACCGACCTAGGGTTTCCTTGGTATCAAGCTTTTTAACAAAAGGAAAGGGAAATTTTCTGATCGATAGAAGATAATGAGATGATAACAATCGAGGAATATCAAAAAAATTTCTCATCATCTAGCCTCATGAACTGGTCATGGATTTTATTGGCTATGAAAGAAGCAAAGTCATATTTTACTGCAGGAGGTTGCCCAGGAGTAAAGATAGACAACAAAACCAGGGTTATTTCATCAACATATTCACTTGGTATTGAAACCCAAGACAAAAGATATCATATTTAGGATGAGCCTTCCCAACTTATTGAAATAAAAAAAACCATAGGGAGGAGGGCCCTTAGGTTGGTGTTCAGGCAACATGAAATTCTGGCAAATGCACTTCAATTTTTCTGGGGTCAATTGATTAGACTTTTCAATCAGTTCTTCCATAGACAAAGGTGCTAGCTCTTGATCGGGTTCAAAATGTAGCATTGCATTGATAGCTTGGGGAGTAATGGGGAAAATAACACTGTCAAAGGGATATTGCTGTACCGAGTGGGACTTGTGTTGTATCGGCAATAGTAGACGATTTTTTGGGAAAGAAATGACTTGTGATGAGATATCTCGGGAGATTGGATTCCCACAACCCAATGACATCTTTCCCCTTCGAATAATCGTCTCTGCAGCGACAATAACTCAGAAGGGGGCTTTCATCAAAATGCAAGTCTTTAATCTGGAAATCTTTATCTACTAAAGGCAAATATTCTAACTCTCTGTGGGGGGCATTCAATGGAGTCACATTCAAGGCTGTCGGGGCTTCCATTTTGGTTCTTGTGGATTCAAAACGGAAGTTTCTGGGTTTTCTTCATAGGCCGGGCGCGATTTCAATTTTAATGAGGGAAATTGGCACAATTGCAGGTTCGGGGGAACAATTCACAGTTTTAAACCTCAGGGAATGATCTCAGTGATAAGTTTTAATCACTAATCCAGTGGAAAACAAGGAAAACAGACTTTCTGTTGAAGTTCGAAGCGCTATAGGATAAATACCTGTTCTTGGAGGAAAGCTGGCTTTTATCAGGTATCAGGCGGTAGCAGGAGGATGCTTGAACACAAGTTTGGCGGAATTCCGGAGCGAAATCGAATAGAACAGTGGATTTCAGTGGAAATTTGAAATTCGTAGCGGAAAGCACAGTCGCGTTCAAATGATGAAAATGACATAAAAACACGAAATTTTGTTTTATTTCCAAAGTCAAAAAGGGGTTTGTAGTTTTTCGAGGAGTGACGTCACTTTAGTACGGGCTGACGTGTGGTGGGGGGCCGGGCAGTAAGCGGTTAGTCCCCGCACCGCTTATGGACAAAGGTGGTATTGAGCGCGAGGGGAGCGATTCCATTGGAGTATTGACATGTGGACGGAAGACTAGTCAAATACCACCAACATCCCGCGCATTAATGCTCTGACATTGGATGGCTAGCGGAATGAGTATTAGCCTTGGATTTGTGGAGGGGCGATCCAACGGTTGAAAGGACGGAGAGATAGTGGGGTGATTATCACGTGGGCCCGGCATAATTAGCGTTTAATTAATCATCCCGGGTGGCACATGATTGGTGGGGGAAAGGTTATTAATTAGTTCTGATAACTAATTAATCCCATAATTATAATGGAAAAAGGGGTCGTGGCGGGGTTTCGTTGGGTGGGATGCCAAGTGGATGGGCCACGGTGGCATGAGGATCTTTCCGAAGTTTTGGTTTTTAAAAATAAAATTTCGGGTTTATTCTTTTTGTATTAAACATATATATCATATGTTTAAAGATTTTCTCATATATGTTTTTTTATTATATGATAAATTAACCGATATAATTAATTTACCATAGGGGCGGGAGTATTATATAACGATATATTCCGAAAGGGTTTAGTGGGTTTTTATTTGAATGCACTGAAATAAATATCATTAAACTTTAATAGAGGGCTTTTGGATATTTACATAAAAAGAGTTATTACACTTAGAGGAGTTATATACTTAGGATAAAGGATTTTCACTAGGGATTTAATAAATACATCAGAAGTTAATATGAGAAAGGACAAGGACAACTCAAAATACTTTGCACATCTAAGAAAGTGAAGACTTCTGAAGTAAACCACATTATTTCAACTTCAACACTTAGAATTAGAATAATAAGTTATTTTGAGGGATTTTTATGGAATTTTGCATAATTTTCCTAAGCAAAATGAGATTTTACTTAGGAAAAGGTTAAAGATGAATGATTATAATGATGAATTATGTCAAGTACTTAGGTCTTTTTGATCATTAGGCTGAGGGTATGGTCCCTCCAAAAGTCAAGGAAATGCCTTGAGCCCCTTTGATCTCCAAATACCTTAGTACTTTGGGGGAAATTAGTAAAACTTTTAAGGGGAAAGTGATGAGGGAAGTTAATGATTTTGACTTTGCTTGCTGTGATTTTCCAGTGTATTTCCTGCTTCAGTATTTGTGATGAAAGTTAAAGGATCAAAAACATGTAGCAGCATCATTCATCAGATAAAACTTTGTAACACCATCTACCTACCCTATCTACTACTACCATTTTCTTTCCTTTATTAGGGTGCATTTGGACTTGCAAACCCTTTTCAACCTTTTCTTTTTACATGATAAATCTATCTATTTCTACCCTTGTTACATCCAAGGGCTCAGATTAAACTGTTGAGCACCTTTTATTAACTCTACTTATCTACTTATCTGCCAAGATTAAACTGTTTGGTCAGATACTTATTCTCTATTCTACAACATGAAATTGAAATATGAATAAGTCAAGTTTAAACAGTTTGACTATTCATGAATTGTGGCAAAAGTTTGACAAGCTGCACACAAATCGCTATTTACAAAATCGAATAGTAGTGACATTTGATTTGCACTCTTTCTTTTGGTCTATATTTTTTGTTTGGGGTTCATTTCTTTCACTTTTTGACCATTTTATTTTTCTTACTCCTTGATTTTCTTTAGGTATACCCTTCTTACTTTAAATTTTGGTTTTTCAAGAATATGGAACACCTTTGCTCAAGAAAAATGTTTGAACATATTCCATAGTTCAATTAAGACAATCATGAAAAATGACACCTATTGGTATAGGAGACTAACAGAGGGAAAACAAAATCTCTCACTTTTTTTTAATTTCATCTCTATTTGGTCAGAAACATAGTTTGAAGCAAAACTGGCCCTATGTGTGGCAAATGATTTGTTCCTTGGAGTGACTTCTTGGAAGATGATGGAGGCATGATGTTTATGAGTTGGTATGGCTTCATACTTGCTGAAATGAACTCCCTTATGCCTCCTGTTCTCTGATGTCTTTTATTCCATAGCAAACCCTATCTTAGTGGAAGAGGAAATTAGGGTTCGGTGTAGGCAAAACAAGGGATTTAGGACTGCCTTGTAGAGGGAGGGGAATGAATGGGTTAAGGGATGTATAAATTATTGGGGAAATTTTTTGGGATAGGGATAGATGTTAGAGAGTAGGAGAAAGTGTAATTTCAAGGATTAAGTGAGGGGAAGGGGTCTAAAAGGGAAAAACATAGGCCTAGTCTCGAAAAGTGTCAAATTGTAGCAATAGGCTAGGGCTTGTGGAAAAATGATGATTTTGAGGGATAGGAGTGATGGAAAGTGTTTAGGAAGGTATATTAATGATAGGGGAAAGTTTGAGAGCATTGGGATACAATTCTTGTTGATTATTTAACCATGGAAGTCATGAGACCAAGAAAAATGCCCTCAAAACCCTAGGGGAGGGAAATGAGCTTTCCAAGCACAAATGAGAGACAAATATGGTAAACAAAAAGCCACTTACTTGGAAATTATAGTTTAGAACCTGAAACTGTTGAATACATTTGACTATTAATACTCCTTCAAAAGATGAATTTGATGGTGAAATGACCAATTTTCATGATTTTGACCCTATTACCTAATGGGAATGATTTTTGACCTGCCTTTTGAATGAGACTTTGACCTTTGAATTTAAATAATTCCGAGTGAGCGGAGAATTTCCATAGGTGTTATTATTCTCAAGGATACATGAGAATGAGTCAGCCAATATGATCTTATGAGGGAGAAGGAACCTTATTTGACCAGGACAACCACCAGTGGAAAATTTTTATATCATGACCTAATGGAATGATGAAAATTTATTTAGATTGGGACACCTAAGATGCACATGAAAATGTGTTTTGATCCCTAGTGGAAGTATGCAAATACTATCACTAAAAAATATGAAAATGAAATTTGACCAAATGTGAATCAACATCATGCCTTTCTTGATCCTTAAAATTTGGCAGACAAGTTTGCTAATATATGCGAGGGATGCAATTTGAAAAACCAGGAATATGAGAATGATCCTTAGGATCATACCTTGCAGATCTGTAAGCCTCCATGGAAGTCATCTTTGATGTGTGGAGTCACCAACGATGCTTCAATTTCTATATCTCGTTGACATTGGAGTCACCGAGTGAATGGTACACAATCTCTTGTTTTTGGTCTCTTTACACCATCATAAAACATATCTAATCATTGTCATTCATCCGAGGGATGATTTGACATGAATATTTTCCTCCCCGGTGTTGTAACTCCTAGAGACAACCTCAAGGTTGATTAAGGGACCGGTGCCTAGGACATATTAAAAAAGGGGATTTAAAGATTTCATGTGTAACTCCCCTAGATCCTTTAAATGGTAAAGGCTTGTAAATGGTGGTTCAGATACTATGGTGCCTTTTGGTCCAGATTAAAGGCAGATCAGATTTTTCATGGATTGGGCTTTGAGAAGGCATGAGGATATGACATTCTATAGCGCCATACTAGAATCAACATACATATTTAAGCTAATAGTATCAAAATGAAGACAAAGATAAAGAACTGTTAACGTGTTAGGATTGGCTTGTCAAGAATCCATCATGTTAAAAACCAGAAGAAATGATGAAATGCAGGAAATATAGAACAAATAAATTTATGGAGCACCTTTAAGGTGTATAAAAATACCTATTATTCAGAAGTGTTTATCATCTTTTACGAAATGAAACAAATTCATGAATACATGCAGGTAATTCCAGCTACTATAACACATAGAATCTTAGAAGAAAAGTGTCAATGAAATATAAATAAATCATATCAAGAGACATACATACTACACACAAATTCGAGACAGAATCAAGCCAAACATTTATATACCAAGATATCTTCTAGAAATATACATTCCATGGCCAAAATTCTTATAAAATGCTAGAGACATAGACCCAATATTTAATACAAAAAATCTGAACCTATTTCCTTTCTTGATTCTTCCCTTTATAGAGTTTCGGGAGAGGATTTTCCATCATATATTATTTATTGATATTATAGTACATTCATGATGAAAAAATTAAGTGTGCCTTAAACACATCTATGATAACAGAAAAACAAACAAAGTATCTGCTGTGAAAATGAAGTTTGAACCATAAAGATAAAAAGTAAAGTCAAAAGTAACTGAATGCCATATAGGCAAAATCATGAAAAAACTTCATTTAGGATGACACACTACTGGAGATTGCAAGGATTGTTGAGATTGTAGCGAAGCTCGATGGGAATAATGTGGAGCATGTTGTGATGATTGCGAATTCCTTGGAGAAATCTACAGAGTTGCCTTGGGAGGATGCATAGCCATAACAATGGGTGGATGAAAAAAATCTTAACACTTCTACCAAAAAAGCACCGAGGGCATAGGGAATTTGTTTTATAGCTCCTAAAAGGCTCAAAGATGAGTCAATTTTGAATATTCTAGGTTTTCATGGAAAAACTATTTCACCTTCCACAACAGTAGAAACTCTTTCTTGAGGCATGCCACAACTGTCTCGACCTTAAGTTTGGCTGCCTTTTCATGCATAGGGTCCGACCGAATATTAATCTCAACCATTTTTTTTTCAAAGGCATCCCATGGTATTAAAAATCCTTCTTGGTTATAATAGGTAGGTAGTCTTGCTTTGACAACCTTTCCTAGTTATGCATAAAAAAATTCGACTCCTTTAGTGACTAACACTAGACACCCTGTAACTTTGGCCCGAGCTTACTCCTTTTTGATCATCCTCATAACTTCCATCACTGTTCAAAATTGATCCACCACCTTACTAGCTCCCAATTCCTCAGTAGGGAGATAATTCATGAACTAAATATATTTTCTAGCTATCACCACGTTCTCAGCTCCAAATCGCTAACACGATTCACGTTGAGCTTTGTAATCGCGCACCATGACCCGTTTTTCATTTACCAGAGTGATCTACTTCCAGTGTCCTTTAATTTCTGAGATGATCTTGTCCCAGACCATTTGACTAGCCTCAAATAGGGAAATGTTCCCTTTGAGTTGGTTTTTTAGGCCTGAAAACTTTTTATTTAGCGCGTGCATCTCTTTACGAACATAATCAACTTCAACCTGGATTGAAGTTATTTTATTTTCTTTTAGGGTTAAAGTTCCTCAAGATTAATCGAGATATCTTAATACTATCCTCACCTAATATACAGAGATTCTTAGATTAGTTAGAGTCCTGGTGTGCTGGCCTGCGAAATTATGGGGATCATCGGGCGGCAACACAAAACATCCATGAGTATCCTACTTTTTCTGCAATTCTGCCAACTGTATTGCTCTATACTAGGTTCAGAACATGTTGGTGCCTGATGATCCCCATAATTTCATGGACCAGCTAGCTTGCATGGAAAAGGAGAAGGAGGTCATGTCTATGAGGTTGCTCCAAATGAGCAATGAAATGATTGAGGCTTTGATCTTCCTTCTTCTTTGTGCAATAACCATTTTAGGGTCATAATACCAGACATTCCCTTGCTGAAATTTCATTTTATAGAGAATCTATTCAATCAAAGGAAAAACATGTCATGAGTTGATGGTGAAAGGGCCTACTATATTATGGAGCTTAAATATATAACCTTTCTTTGCTAGCACGAAATGTGCTTGGTCTGTACCTAGGGATTGTCTCATATACTCTAGAGAAAAAATTCTGATGGGCATGAATGCTAGCAAGTGAAAAGGAGGAAGCTCACAGGCATACACTCGAATCTTAGTGTGATATTAAAACAAATACCAATCCCCTACCCAACATTCCTCACTAAATTTGAGTAGCTCTTTCTGTTAAGGAAAAATCCAGGGTGGAGGAGTCCCATGTATGCTTTTATAGGCTCTGGACATGAACTCTGATATAAATTTTGAATAACCCTCGTTTCTAGAATTCTGACGAACAAAGGTGGTCCAGTCAAACACATATTTGGGTTTAGTCCCTCTCTTAAAGAATTTATATAGGCCTACACCTTCAAATTTGTCGGTGTGTGGGAACAAGAACAGATAACACATCAATGATTAATACTTGAAGCAACTTGAATTTTTTAGGTGTTGAAATTGGGCTTTTATGGTGGGGGCTAAAAATGAAGGAATGTCAAAAAGGGTATTTGATTGCATCATCTAGCCTAAGAAACCCAAACATGAATTTTTGACTCGACTGGCGTCACCTTCCCCGAACATTCCTGAGATCATTGTGAGGATAGGTTGAATAGGATCGACGAAAAGGGACAAAGGAAAATTATCGGTTGGAGGAAGGTTTGGTAACTTTGAGACTATGGTCATATGAAGGAGGGATTTCATTTTTTTAGTGGGAAGGTTTGTGAAATGGAAAATCAGGGTTACCTTAGTGAAATACATACTGTCAGAGGAAGTAGGGTAACACAAGGATTTGTGGATGAGTTGGGGTGTAATTTCCAGTATTTTTCTCCCCTGAGAGGAGAAAAAATACCCCTTTTGTTCAATGTAGGCTTAAGAGAGCTAGGAGATGAACTATGGAAAATTATGGATGGAAGGACCAATCTGGTAATATAACCCTGAGTCAACTACCCTAAATAGGTCCTCTCCCCTCCATTTGTAGCCCATTAGGTCATGATTCTCTGTTGCCACATGAAAAGGATAAGTAGGGTCATGAATATGAGCTTGGGAGTCCATGAGAGGTTCAGGACCAGAGGTGGTTCTGAATTCTCGAGCTTGTGGGGTCTTGGGTGCAGACTTTTTCATTTTAATAAGAAAATATGGAATTTTAAATGAAAAGACAGGAGACCAACTAAATACCTGGTGACTGAATGTGACGCGAGGAGACAAGATGAAGCGATGAATGGTTTGGACAAGGGTCTGCACTAGCTCCTGACTAATAACTATTTGCGGAGTAAAAAATAATGGTTGGGTAGATTATGCGAGAGAAATGGAGATTTTTAGGGTAAAAGGTGACCACTAGAGGGCTAACGTCAGGGTGACGTGTGTTGCTCGTAGATTGGAGGGATAGTGCTGGGTAGGTGAAAGATGCGTGGTGGGCATGTGGTAGGTTAAGGACTTACTGCTTTACCTTACCTTTGTTTCATATCACAATTACCCTTTACCTTTGTTGGTGTACCCAACAACGTACTTTGGCAGGTTGAGAGATCGTCATGGAGGGAGAAGGTCACCTCTAGAATGAATTTTATTGGTGGATCCTTTTGTTGATGTGTGCAATTTTTGGGAGTAACATTTCATTAAGGCTTGCGCTCCTCCCCCCATTGGAATGCACTCTATTTCATCTATGAAGTAGAATTCTCGACATACATGGATTCTGTGATAAACCAACCGAATGCCTTGCACGGGGGTTTCGATTTTACTTGGTGTGTAACTCACTGCCACCCCAACCTTTTCCATTTGCAAATAATTTTGGAATCTTTTGGCTTGGTACAAACATTGACTCCATATGGGGACAACATGTTGTGAGCAACATGTTGATAACCTGCAGATTTGATTTTATATTCCCTTGGGCATGGATTCACTTTATTGAAAACATTACTGGATAGTATTGTAAAAGGAGAAGTGAAAAACTAAAAATTAAATATGTACAATTCGATGGTATTTACAATGAAGTAGGAGTACCTTTTAATATTGGAAATAGAACTTGAGGAACTTCCCATTGACTGGTAGCTCTAGTATATCGCCTTCCAAATTTTAAAGCATAAAGGTATTGTTCCCCTTTGCTTCAGTGATCTTGAATGGTCCAAACCACAGGGGATCAAAATTTCCATGCTTTCCTTTATCTACCTCCTTACATCCCATATTAATACCATATCACCAGGCAAGAAACCTCTGTCCTTGGATTTCACGTCGAACAAAGAATTCATTTTTTCTTGATAATTGATCATCTTGCGATTTACCTGTTCACTGTCTTCCTAGAGCTCCGAGTGTTAGGCTCTTCTTCGTTGTCTTGAAAAAACATCGCCACTGGAAATGCCAATTTTATGGGGAAGATTGTGGACTTACTATAGATCAGCTCATATGGGGATTTCTCAGTGGATCTCTTGGTGGTAACTCGGCTCGCCCACAGGGCGAATCTCAGTTGTGAGTCCCAATTCTTTTGATATTCTGCTATCATTTTTTTAAATCCTTACCAAGGTCTTGTTCGAAGATTCGAACAACCCATTTCCCCGTGGGTAATACGTTTTTGAATGCCCCAACAAGATTTTTACTCTTGGAAAAATTTCACAAAATTTACAAATTTAAAAGCTTGAGCATTGTCAGTTATTATTTTCACTGGACACCCGAACCTAGAGAGTATGTTTTCCTTCATGAATTTCATGACTACCACAATTAGTAGCATTCTTGGCAGGCATGACCTCTACCCACTTTGTGAAGTAATTAGTAGCAGTCAATATACACCTATGCTGATTGCTAGATGCGAGGTGAATTTCACCAATGAAGTCAAGTCCCCATTGTCAGAAAGGTTCCTCCACATGCACATGGATGAGAGGAAAGGGGGAGAATTTCTGCTTCTTTGCGAAGAATTGGAATTTATCGAACGCCCGAACATAAGCCTTAACTTCTTTGAAAAACTTTGGCTAGAAGAAGCCACCCTTGAGTATTTTATAAGTTGTTTCTCGCCAACTGTAATGTCCTCCACACAAGAAACCGTGAAATTCATCCATCACCCGCTTAGTTTCATCTTCTTTTAAACACAACAAAAAGATTCCTACCGGATCTCTCCAATAAAACCGGTGATTTGCAACCATAAATTTTTGAGATCTCAGTCTCAAGGCTCAACATTTCACCTTGTCAAAGCTTGGTGGGCAACTCAAGGTCAACAAATACTCAACTATGTCATTGTAGCAAGGGGAGACTAGGTATTTGACATGAGTTTTCTGTGTCATGGTTTTGATTTCATATTATGAGCCATTTCTACTTCCTTCCCCACCAGTCTCGGTCAACAGATTGATTCCAAAATCCTAGCAGTTCAAATCTGATAGGATTTTTTCTAGGCCTTGCCCTTTGATCAACCTTGTGGGCTTGATTTACATCTCATACTTCTATATTTTGGATATCCATTTACCCCTTTTCCCCTCACTGTCCCCCTATACCAGAATATCTTTCACTGCAACATTAGGTACATAAGCTATTATGCTAGTCTGGAAAATGTACACTTTGAAATATTTGAGGGCTTTGACTAGGGAGTATGCCTATTTCTCCATGATGTTGTATTTAGTTTTGCTTCTCAATGTACCTAGCTGAAAAGTGCAATGGGTTATTCATGTCCATCCTCATTCTTTTGCAACAACACAACAACTATTGTATGGGGAGAAGCGAAGGAAAATATGAATAAAGGTTTGAAGTAATTTGGGCCAACTAGCAACAGTGCTTTTGCGAAAGCTTGTTTAATTCCGGTAAAGGATTATTGAGAAGGTGTGGTCCATTTTGCCTCGTTGTTATTTTTTAACATCTCTGTGACGTCTTTGACTATATCTGCATAATTCTGTATGAATCACCTCAAAAAGTTTATTCTACCCAAAAAAAACTTTGATTTCCTTCTTGTTTCAGGGTAGAGATATATTGTTTATGATCTCAACTCGCTTGGGGTCAATTTTGACTCCCTCTCTTGCCACTATGTGTCCCAATAATTTTCCTTCCTATAAATAAAATTGAGACTTCTTGGGGTTCAACAATAATCCATACCTTCTACATTTCTCGAAGTTCCATTTTAAGTGTTCAATGTGTTCTTCGTCGGTCTTAGAAAAGACAGTGGTATCGTCCAAAAACACTACCATAAACTTGTCTTGACCTATGATGAAGGTAATGTCCACGACCCTTTTAAATGTAGCTCCGACATTTATGAGACTGAAAGGAATCTTGGCATACATGAAAGTCCCCCAAGGTGTGGTGAATGCAGTTTTATTCTGATCATCTGGGTGCACTGCGACCTGATTATACCCTGAGAATCCATCCATCATGGAAATTCGAGTAGACCCTACTACCTTATGAAAAATATGATCCATATTTTGTAGCAGGTAATTATCTTTCAGAGAGGCTCTATTCAAATTCCTGAAGTCCATACACAATCTAATTTCATCATTCTTATTCCTCACCGGTACTAGGTTTTCCACCCATTCCGAGTATCTTAGGAGTACAATAATATTGGCATGTAGCATATTTTTGACTTCCTTCTCTATGGCAGGGAGGAGGAGCAGGTTAATCTACATCAACTTTTTCTTGTGATGCTTCGATCCTTCCTTTAAATGGATTTTATGATGTATGATATTGACATCAAAAGTTTTCAAGTCTTGGTATGACTAGGAAAAAACATCTTTATAAGTTTTGAAGAGGTTTATATACTTCAGTTTGAATTCCTCTGGGACCCCTTTGGCCAATTTGATGAACTTTGGGTCTTCCTCCGAACCAATGTTATGGTCTTCCACTTGCTCCTCGAGTTCTGGCTCACAAAGGCTAGGAGGCACATCGTTCATGTTGAAGAGCCTTTCGAGAGGTACAAGGCCCCTGGGAATAGTATTCCTTTTCAGTTGAAGAACCTTATGACCTGTGATAGTTTCTTCCTAGCTCAAGCTCGACAATTCTACCATGACCTCTTCATATTGATCAAACACTGAATTTGATAATTCTCCTACCATCTCCATAAAATATTTGATTTTTCCTCATCCTCAAATACTTGTTAGTGTTTGACATTTGCTGGGATAGATGGCCTGTATCTGACTCCAATTTCATATCTCAGGAGAGGATTTTGTGGAGGTCGGAAATTACTAGCAGCCACAACTAGTGAATCCTCCATTTTATTTTTCTCATAGGGCATAAAGTGAATATTGAAAGCCAATAATTTTTTTTCTATTAGATCCCATACCTTGTTCCTATAGGTTCTGAGCCACGGATGCTTTGTTTGGCACTGATTTATCACTTGTTTCACTACCAACTCTAAGTCTCCAAACACCTTTAGGATCTGGATATTCAAGTTCTGTGCTGCCTGTACACCCAGGAGTAGAGATTCGTACTCAACCACATTTTTGGTGGCTTCAAATTCCAATTTGAAAGAGAGAGGTATAAAATAACCCTCTAGCGATATTAGAAATACCCCAACTTTGTTTCCTTCTTGGAGTAGGATCCATCGAAATGTAGAGTCCATACCTCATCCACTTCTATCATTTTATAATTTATCTGCCTCAGGGACATGATTTTTATTTCCTCCATGATCAGGTCATCTTCTTCTAACAACAAGAAAGAAAAATCACATTCTCTCCCGAAAATGGGAGCATTAGTAGAGCCATCTACTTTCATGACCATCTTCACGAATCTTGATTCCATATACAAGCTCCTTTCTTCCCCTCTGAAAATGGGAATGGTGGCGTATGTTAGATCAAGTTTTATCGAACCTCCAATTTTAGATCCTCATGACCTGGATAACAACACTCCAAACCTAGCAGGAATGTCTTCCACCACGATATCCATCACCATACTTTTTGCTGGAATTTGAGCCAGGTTTACCACTAGATATTTTATCATCCCCAAACACTTGAATCTCTTGGATTCAAAAGAGTGAAGACCTTTGTAGGGCCATGTGATCTGCAGTCATAACTACTCCATGATGGATAGAGGTATTAAATTGTGTGAGGCTCCTAAATCCAACATGCAATTATGCAACAAAATATCATGTACTACCAAGGTCATGTAAAAAGGTGGGATAGAAGGATATTATTCTTCTACATGAGGCCCAAAAACTACCATAGGTATTTCCCTTGGAGATTGAGATTGTATGGATGGGGATTGTAGTGGATGGGCACATGAACTGAGACACCTGGACCTTGTAGGAAGGTTGCTTCAATAGTTATGTGAGTGGTATAGGAATATTTACTTTCTATAATTCTTTTTGTAGATTGAATGTGATGGGGCTTCTTTCAGCAGAGGGAATTTTAGTAGGTTCCCTATCACGGTTATTTAGGGGTTGAGGAGGCAAAAAATATTTCTCAACTTTGGTTGCTTCAGGCTTCTGTATTGATGGGTTTGTGGATGTAATAGATTTATGGCCAACTAGATATAATGGCTTCTTGCTCCTGTCCAAATCATCTGGGAGGCCTCGGGGTCCTGAATTTTCACTTTTCTTTTTCATGTGTTATTGCCTAAATCTACCTTAGGCTGAAAGAAGGTAGAGTTCAGGGTAACATCAAACCACACTCAGTCTGGTAGCTAGCCCTACCAGATCACGAGAGGGCTCTCTCCGGGTCAATCTCAGCAAAGATAATCGATAAGGCTTGAGATGACTTGAAATAAAAGATAATTTTAGGCTAGGTATATAATTAAAAGGGTTTGATTTGATTTTGGGGGTTTTTGTTGGAAACAAAGGGAAAGGCAGTTTTGGATCCGGGGATTAGGCCTAGTTTTTGCAAAGTTCTGATTGGGGCAAGGAAGGAAATTGTTTTGATGCTTTGGATTGAATGAATGGATGGTTTAGACCGATGAGGAGCTGAAGAGGGCAAGAGGCTTTCAAGAATCCTCTTCAAACAGATGAAAACATGGAAAATTAAACAAAACTGAAGGCAGAGCAAAGCAAGCTAATGAATTCCACCTTTATCACTCATTTGCTTAATTTAAGAAGAAAGGAGAAGAGAAATGATACACATAAACATCAGTGAACTTAAAATTACATAGAGAAAAACACCATCAAAACACAGAGCCACATGGATCCCAAAGAGTGCTGCAAACCTTGGTCTATTCCTTTGCCAAAATTGCAAAGATGAAATGTACAATGAAGTGCCAAGCAATCCCAAGTGTCAAACCCTGAAAATGACTGAAGAACTACATGATATAGAAAAGCCTAACTCATTCCCATGCCTCTTGGGGTCAAGCTCACCATTCTAGGATCTGTTTCAACCATATGGTAGGAAACTGATTCATTCACTTACATTTCATATTTTTGTGAATGAATCTACTAGAATGAGTAAAAATGTGCAAAAATTAAATAATGGTCATGAAATTACATCAAGGTACATCAAGAGTTACATGAAAAAGTCAAACTGGCGAAAAATAGGTGAAATTCTGAGCTGCTGAGTGAAAAATAGGCCAAATTTCCCTATGCGCTGCGCCTAAAATCTCTATGCGTAGCAAAATGTTGAGGTTGATTTTGAAGGCCTTCATGAAGTCCAAATTGAGTGCAGAATAGCTCGTTGGAAATCCCTGCCTGTATAATTTCCAACCCAAGTGGAATTTCTAGATTTGGTTTCCATTTTCTCCTCCAAAAATCAAATCTCCTAACACTTCTTCCTGTGTGTGCAAAAAGTGGTAGAAAGGCCATTTTTGAGGTGTTTTTGACCCTTTAGGCAACCCAGAACTTGATGAAATCCTTAGGTAATCCATAGGAATGCATAAATTTTGATGAAAAATCCAAAAATGCAAAGTTTTCCTCCAGAAGAGTTGCCAATTATAAGCGCGTGCCAAGTGGCGCTACGCGTCGGGTAGGAAAATCTGTGTTTAGGCCCAAAAATTCAAAATTGACAAATTTTTTCCCAAATTTATTGAAATTTGGGCTGAAGGTCCCTCATCAAGCACTATGCTGGGCCAAATAAGCTTCGGCCAAAATTTGGAGCCTATCATGCTTTTTGCGACGCTTTAGTGCCCTCCTTAGCCTTGCCTTCAGGACCTTGATCCTCGCTTTGCAAACATGATTTCGTGCTCAATAGTGGTTCTTCATGTGCCTGAGAATGTTATTTTCCTTGTTTTCCTTCTCCAACAGCTTCTCAAGATGAATGTTGACCCTCTCAAGCCAAGTCTCTCTATCAAACTCAATCTCCCGCTCAATGGGTGTCATCTCTGTTGGGCTTCTTCGGGCAGCTTGCTGGTTCTCACGGATGTTTTGCAACTCCATGATTGTCTACTGATCCTCTAACTATTCGTTCCGATAATCTAGGTATTTTATGATCCATTGGGCTCTCTGCAACTTGTCGGTCAATGTGTTGATCTCAGCCTTCTGCTCCTGAATGATCTCTCTCAACTTTGATCTTGGAGAGCTCAAATCCTCATCAATAAGTATGAAATCAGTATCCTGGCCTCCTGAAGGGCCTTCATCCTGCATAGGCCTCTTTCCTCTATCCTGTACCTGTACTTTTGCTGCTGATGATGGAAACGAGATCCCTTCCACCCCAGGTGGAGATAGTACTCGTCGGGCTGCTGCAAACAATACCCTGGTGCTTCTCTGATAAGTGACATATACTGGCACACCGATAGGCTCTGTCTCAGGACCTTCAGGCTGGTGTGAAGGCTCACCTGCATTGTGAAAAACCTCCATAGGAACCTGAGGATATGTGAAGAAATCACGAGAAATGAAATCCTCCCATGAAATGCCCTGCAATCCAAGCTGATGTACAACCATGATCTTGATGAGTGCATAGTGATAAACACTGTTGTACTGCTGCTCGGGAGTTTTCTTATGCACAAGCATGGTCATCCTCTCGATATTCCGACACATGAAATAAGGAATGTTCATCATCCTCAATCTAGTGAAATGCATCGATAATATGATGTGGTAGGCATAGAGGCGTGAGAACCGGCCCTCACAACTGAAGTATCTGATAATAAGTTTCATCAAAGGCGCATAGGATTCCTTTAGGAACCAGAATGGGAATACCCTGCTGAGCTGTCTCACATAGCTAGGCCTGATGTATGGTTCATAATGCACTTTATCCACCTACTGTCTTTTGTTCCACTGTTCACCCACATTCGGCATTCCGGTTGCTTGAGAAATGGTTTCCGGTGTCAAAGTGAAATTTACACCAGCAAGAGTTACCTGACCATCATGCAAATGTAATACAAACAACTGAGCCAAATCCTGATGATGCTGAATCCAAGCAATCATCTCACAATACTGATAGCATGACTACTCTCGAAAACATGCCATGGCAAGTGGGCAGGCCTGCAATTGAGTCAACGAGGTGGGCTCTTCTCTCACATGTTTGCCACCTTTATGAGGCCTTCTCGGTGCATGCCGCTCAGTGGTAGAATCACTAACTCTGTCATATGATGTATCAGTGTCTGTCTCCATGGTGTTTCAAGATTAATGCAAGGTGTATGTTGGCTTGAATGAGATGATGAATGAGAATTTGGTTGTTTTTTTTTTAATTTCCAAATATGTGCTAAAGGGAAGGGAATATGGAGAAAAATAGGACAGTGGGGATAATGAACTTCAATCAAGTGATATCAGAGGTGTAGGGACAGTCACTTGAATGTTTGGGAATTCTTGGGGTTTGGGGATTTTTATAAGTGAAATGGGAAAGGGGGAATGAAGGTGAAATGGAATGGCTTGGGATGGGGAAATAGGGCTTTAGGAGTGAATGACTCTTAGATATGTAAGAGGATAGTGTATTGATGAAATAACAATGATGGGAGAGAAACAACAATGGGAGAATGGAATATGTGGCACAAAACTATTTTAAAACACCAATTTCAAACCCTAAGAGAGCACTTCTTAACACAATGATAGGGTTTAAGCTTTTGGCATTCAAACTCTTATATTCCCCTTTCAAACAACACCAAACATTGCTTAATGGTAATTACAAGATCATTTGAACTTACACGGAGCAAATGAGACCAAGAAATTTGGAATTTGTTGGAGGCAATGACAAAATTTAGGTGTCGGCCCTATGCGCCGTGACAGTGGCCTAGTGCGCCATGACAATTATGTGCTCCATGCCAGTTCAGAATTGCACAGTGAGAAACTGCCCTATGCGCCGCGCCCAATGCCCAGTGTGCCGTGACCAACACTTCACCACAGTTTCGGCCTTTCAAACCCTGATTTCGCCCTCCATGATTTTCTTCGGCTTTTTTGATGATTCTCACGTGCAAATGAATTTGTTGAATATGAAAATATCTTATATACACAAAGGACTTTGATTTTTCTTTTGACAAACCCACTTTCTAATGTTGCATACTTTGGCACTTTTCACTTTTTAAAATAAACTCTGTTTTTGTTTGTTTCCTTTGATTTTTTGAACTGATGATGAATCTCTTGTCTATTTTTTGCAGGGATAGTTGGCATGAGATTTCGGAAAAGGTGACTAGGGCTGCACCTGAAGAACTTTACAACTGAAAACTTTTGAAAATTACATTCCATTTATTACAAAGGATGAAATTGACGATTTTTCTTCAAAATAGGGTTTTGAAGAAGAATCATTCTCAAGCATTATGAGGATAAAATTTTTGCAATGAAAACTTATTTCGAACCTCCCTCATGTGCCTGCTGACATTATTAGTCATCATGAAAACTAAATTAACCAACCCCTAGACCTAATGAGACTAAAAACCCTAAAATGAATCTTTGGCAAACATGACTACAAATGACTTTAAAATTGATTTTGATGAGCAGACACGGACCGACAGGTACATGACATGAGGGATATGAGTAAAAATACCCTTCTGTCAGATGATCCATGATCCTAATGGAATGCAGATGACTGAACTGAATGAGACACCTAAAATGAAATGCAACAAGAGATTTTGATCTCTGATGGAGGGATGAAGATACCGACTCTAACAGCATGCAAGACCTCTTCCTCGAAGACTTGAGGTCATACTTCTTATGCAAATGAGCTTGCATGAAATCCATGAATTGGATGCAATATCTATCAATATCCATGTCATTTGGGGGAATCTCTTGCTCCTCGCCATCTTCTTGATGTAAAGAAATTTCACCTTCTTCATCAGAATAAACAAATAATGGATTCTCTTGTGTAGTTGTGACCTCATCAAGTTGTCCTTCCACTTCTTCTTCTAAATATAGTGGAGGTTCGATGTGATCTTATTGTTATTTCCTTTCTCTTTGAAATAGCTGAAGTGGAGGCCTCCAATATTGGGGATTGAAACCTCTATTGGGGATCATTTGATTTGAATGAGGTGGAGAACTTTTTATTTCTAATTCTAGCTTTACCATCTTGTTAGACATGTTATAGATCAACTTATTCATTTCTTCCATCTTCTGTTCTTGAGTTTCCCTTTCTTTATTTGAGGATTTGGACTCCTCCTTACATCTTCTTCTCTCTCCATGATCCATTTTCCCCTTTAATTTTCTTGTATAAGCAAAGCTAGCTTCCACTTCCAGAGCACCAATATGGATCTAATCTAGGGATCTAGATTTTCTCTCTCAGAGGGTTTATCTGAATTCCGGTTCAAAAGCTCCAACAAATGCTACTTTAGCTGCTGCTTGGGGGGCTTTATCTCTCTGAGGAAGGTTTTTATACAACTTATTGAACCTCTTAATGAAATAAATTAAATCCTTGTTATGTCTCTTTTTAATATCATTAAACTCAGTAAGGATGTAGCCATGGTCTCTTTTCTCTCCCAAATTCATCGTGAAATAATTTTCCATTTCCCCCCAGCCATTGATAGAGTTATCAGGTAAAGACTTAAACCACTTTCGGGATTCAAAATCACGTCGAGATGTTTGACATTTAAGTTCTCCACGAAGGGGAATCAATTTTGAATGTGCCTTTATGCTGAAATACTATATTCTCCTTTGAATTGAGGTAGAGGCTTTAAGTAATCTTGTGGCATATCATTAAAAATTTGTGGTAAATCCAATGGGGTGTACTTATTTAGCAGAAAACTAGGAACTTCCATGTTGTGCAAGAAGGAAGGAGGTAGATTCATGAGTTTGAAGAGGAACAATATGAGGAGTAACATGTAAGACTAGAGGGGGCAGAGAGTTTGCCTAATGCAGGGTGAAATTTATCGGAATCTCTTTGATTTATTCTATCTTAGGTGAACGATGCAAAGCGAGAAAAGGAGCACTAGCAGACTCTGCTTTTTCTTTACTTTGGACCTAAAGGAGTTGAGGGTATAGTCTCTATCAGGGGGATATTATAATACCCGAGGAGCATAATCTAGGAAATATATGGTGGCTCTTTGAGTGTTGGAAGAGGATGCTTCGAGAAAGAATGAAAGTGGGTTGGGTTGATTAGGGGTATTCTCTGTCTAGACTCTTTTAACGATTAACTTCTTGGGGTAAAATACAAAAGGTGTCTTTTGATGAGAGGTGTCTGACCGAGCATGAGGCCTGGTGAAAGCCAGGATTGATTAGACTTAGATTTAGACAGTGGAGTCACCAAGGTTAGAAATATACAACCCACAACCCTTCATGCTCACCTAACTAAAGGGTGAAAAATTGTCGTATCCTAGGGAAAGGTTTTCTAACTTTTTCCCTGGAAATGATGCCAAAAATATTTTGTAACTCCTGGAGACAACCTTTGGGTTGATTAAGGGACCAGTGCCTAGGACATATTAAAAATGAGGATTTAAAGATTTCATGTGTAACTCCCCTAGATACTTTAAATGGTAAAGGCTCGTAAATGATGGTTCAGAGACTGTGGTTCCTTTTGATCCAAATTAAAGACATATTAGATTTGTCATGGACTGGGCTTCGAGAAGGCATGAGGATATGACATTCGAGAGGGCCATACTAGAATAAGCATACAAATTTAAGTTGATAGTATCAAAATGAAAGAAGAGAGAAATAATTCGTAACGTGTTGGGCCTATCTTGTCAAGAATCCATCACGTTAAAAACTAGAAGAAATGACGAAATGAAAGAAATATGGAACAAACAGATTTATGGAGTGCCTTTAAGGTGTTTAAAACTACATATTATTCACGAGTGTTTATCATATTTTACGAAATGAAAAAAATTCATGAATTTCGACAAGTAATTCCAGCTGCTATACCACATAGAATCTCAAAAGAAAAGTGTCAATTAAATGTAAATAAAGCACATCAAGAGAAATAAATACTGCACAAATATTTGAGACAAAATCAAGACGAACATTTATATATCAAGATATTTTATAGAAATATACATTCCATGGCCAAAATGCTCAAACAGTGTTGGAGACATAGACCCAAGATTTAATACAAAAAATCTGAATCTCTTTCCTTTCTTGATTCTTCCCTTTATAGAGTTTTGGGAGAGGGTCCTCCCTTAGATATTCTTTCTTGATATTCCAGTACATTCATGATGACAAAATTAAGCATTCCTTCAGCACAATCGGATAATAGAAAAAAATTATCTACCGTGAAAATGCAGTTTGAACCATAAAGATAAAAACTAAAACCAAAAGTATTTGAATTCCATAGAGGCTATATTGTCAAGACTACAACGAAGCTGGATGGGAAGGCTATAGAGCATGTTGTGATGATTACGAAGTCCTTGGAGAATTCTGCGGAGTTTCCCTGGGAGGATGCACGACCAGAACCATGGGTGGATGAGAAAACTCGTAACATTTCTACCACAAAAGAACTGATGGAACAGGGGAATTTCTGTATAGATCATACAAGGTTCGGATCTGAGTCAATTTTGAATAGTCCAGGTTGGCATGGAACAACTATTTCACTTTCCCCAGTAGTAGAAACTCTTTCTTGAGGCATGCCATAACTATCTCAGCCTTTAGTCTGGCTATCTTTTCATGCATAGGGTCCGACCGGCTTTTAATATTAACCAATTTCTATTCATAGGCATCCCATGGTACTAAAACTCCTTCCCAGTCCCAACAGGTAGGTAGTCTCGCTTCGACAACCTTTCCCAGTTCTTTATCAAAAATTTCAACTCCTTTAGCGACTAACACCAGACACCCCACAACTTTGGCTTGAGCGTCCTCCTTCTAAATCATCCTCCTAACTTCCATCACTGTAAAAAATATATCCATCACCTTACTGGCTCCAAATTCCTAAGTAGGGAGCTCATTCATGAACTGAATGTATTTTATAGCTATCACCACGTTCTTAGCTCCAAGTCATGGACCCGATTTGAGCTAAGATTTGTAATCTTGCACCATGACTTGTTTGTCATTTACCAGAGTTATGTACTCTCAGTGGCCTTTAATTTTCAAGAGGAAATTTTCCTAGACCATTCACCTAGCCTCAACCAAGGACATGTTCCCTTTGAATTGGGTTTTTCGGTCCGAAACCTTTTTATTTAGCACGTGCATCTCTTTACGAACAAAATCAACTTCAACTTGGAGTGAATTTATTTTCTTTTATTTCAGGGCTAAAGTTCCTTGAGCTTCATCGAGATATCTTGTACTATCCTCACCTCATCTTCAGAGGGTCTTATACCAATTAGAGTCCTGGTGAGCTGGTCTGTGGGTTTTTGGGGATCATCGGGCATCGACACGAAACACACATGAGTATCCTACTTTTTCTGCAATTCTACCAACGATCTTTTCAGCTCTATCATTTATTTTCTCATTTGGAGCAACCTCGTAGACATGAACTCCTTCTCCTTTTCCACGCGAGATAGCTCAAGAGTATAAACATGTTTTGAGCCTAGCACTTTTAGTCTTTGTCTCAGATCTTGAACTTCTCGCCCTGATATTTTGAGGAGAGCCTCCATAGCATACCACCTCTCAGTACCTTTCCCCTTTCCAATGATCATTTTCTTGTAGTCATCGATTTGTAATGTGAGGGCCTTGGAGTTTTCTCTTTCTCACTTCAACATCTCAATAGTCTTCTCCAAGATGCTCTGAGCCTTATCCATGGTTAGGGTAAACTTTTTGATTTCATCGTAAATCATATGTCCCAATTATGGGTGGAGGTTCATATTATCAAGCAGAGGGATATATGACATATCGAAAATAACATCCAGCGACTGATACTATGCTTATGAGGGCAAGGGATGAGAAGGCAGGTGTTGCGCAGTCAATACCATTTGGTCTCTTTCGACATCTAAAGTTTCCAAAAGCTCGATATGGTGTTTATCAATTTGAAGAGTCATGTCTGCTTTCAAATTCTCCCTTGTGTTGTGGCTCCTTTCCCTGATTTATTCCCATAGTTTCCAATCTGTTCCTGTTCTTGAAGGACCTTCTCCTGATGGACCCTCCCCTGAGACAACCACTTATGAGGAGGTAGATGCTGTGGGTGAAGGAGGAATCTCTAGAGTGACTTGAAAGCCAGGTCGATTTGACCCTCGATCCACCATCATAAGGACCACCTCATCTGCTCATTCTGGAACATGTCCTCCAGGTTCATGTATTCTTTGTTTCTTGTTGACGTGTCCCCCTTCATCTTCCTCCCTGACATCTTCCTAAGTACTGAACCTTTTTGGTTGCTTGTCTCTGGTTAGGGACTTGATCTCCATTTCTATATCCAAAGGCCATGAGTCAAAGTTATCTTTCCATTCAACATTAGGTCCAGTCTCATGTACATATGTTGAGGCTTTGATCTTACTTATTCTTTGTGCAATAAACCCTTTAGGGTCATAATTCCATACATCCGCTTGCTGGAATTTCATTTTATAGAGAATCTCTTCAATTAGAGGAAAGGCATGTCGTGAGTTGATGGTGAAAGGGCCTACTATATTCGAGATATTAAATATATAAACTTCTTTGTTGGCACAAAATGTGCTTGGTATGTACCTAGGGATTGTCTCATAAAATCTAGAGAAAAAATTATCATGGGCATTGTTGATCATATTAGCCCCTTGCTAATTTATAAAAAACAAACAGGGGGTCAAGCTGTCTTTGAGCTTTCAAGTAATGGTTTCCTTCTGGAAAGACATCATCCTTGAAGCCTTTCATGTTCCCTGCTCTTCAAGCCCTTTCCCTCTTCTGTTCTAGAGTCAATAAGCCTCACTGATTACTAAAAATATGTGCCCCAAAGGCCTTTATTCGCCCTTTGCATCCCTGCAGAATGTCCCTTTTTACCTCTTTTTCCCTCTTTCCAAAGTCCCCTTTCCATCTCAAAACTCCCCTTTTATCCCTTATCATTTCCCCTCCTAACCCTTAAAATCCATTAAAAATGGGCCAAAACCCACTTTTTAACATTGTAATAGGGCTTAGCCCCTTTCCCGCCAACCCTTTTCAACCACTTCCCCACATAACCATTACCCAAGACCAAGCGCTTAATGCCTTGGGGGCTAGTCGCAATCGCGGCTTGCAAACAAGCGCAACACTTTTGTTAACTTAAAAAAACTCCGATGCGATTGTTTTATTATATAAGTCCTCCGCTGTGTTTTGCACCGTTGATCTACACAAAGATCGGATGGTCCGCGCTAATCACAAAGCTTCACAATCACAAAATTTATGTTAACCCCTCTGATCGATCATCGCAAACATTTTCAATGCGATTGATCGCGTCACATTTCCTCTCCGAACATCACAATCGCAATTCCCGTCAAATCGCAATCGCAATTTCCGTTGCATTTCCCCTTTGCTCCCTCGCTTGCGATTGCGATCACTCCCGCTCCGGTTTCCGATTGTGATTCCATATGGGTCCCACCTCACACGTCCATTTCATTACATTTCATGCATTTCCTCACATTTCCGCTTATAACCAAAGTTCCTTGTTTTGCATTAAAGTTTTAATGTTTCACATGCATTCCGCCAATTTTCATAATCATTCCACTGATTGATCTCCGCCGTTGATCTACGCCTATAGACCATGATCACATGACCCACGATGCATTTCTCCACCAAACCCTATTATACACCATATCATTACATTTTTCACCATTTTCACGCCTAAAACATTGTTCCACCACCGCCGCGCCATTGTTCTCCTGTCCTCTGCAATCACCCCCGTATGCATGGATTTCATGACCGAGTGACGTGTTCTGCAGGGTTACCAGGTGGGAAGGGCCGCCATGATTACACAATTCATATTACAGCGGCAAGATTTCATAGATAGAGGTGTAAATGAAGCAGCAGAGAGTAATGCACAGAAAACTAAGTCAGCAGGGCTTCACATCAGTAGATGGTTCTAAAGGACAATGCGCCCATATCAGTTTTATTATTTACCGTGTTCCTGAAGATTTCTGCCTTGACCATAGCCCCAAGCTACCAGGGCATCTGTTAATGCAGAATGTCAGACCATTCCGTCAATCACTTCACCATTTTGTTTATTCACCAGAGTATTACACAGTACTGCAGTCAGAGTACATTAGGACCATACCAGAGTAAATGGAAGCTGAAGAAGATCACTCTTTCGTTCCTAAAGGTACTAGAGATAAATGCAGAGAGTCTAAATAGAATGGCTTGCGGCCCTCTTTTTCTTCTGAGTTTTAATTCTGCATTTAGTTTTCCACCTACCACCTCTACTCCTCTTTCAGTTATAAAAACTGTGAAGAAACACATTGTAAAGGGTTCAAGATTTTATCAGAAAACTATGCAGTGAAAGGCTTTTTGTATACATTTTGTAAAGCTCTTGTATGAAGGCTCAGAGCCCATAGGGTCTCAGTGAGGAGGAGTTCTATCTATTAAAGAGGATTCTGGTCTTTGGTATTTCACAGTGTGTAACCTTTTCTCTTATGTGTTATATTAATAGATCATTTCATTTCATCCATCTTTCTTGTATCATGTTTTGGAATGCGAGTGGCTCATTGATTTTTGGTATGGATTCATCCTAGTTGATGCCCATGCTTGGATCAGTCAAGCACTTTAAATATGGCTCATGCATGATATTATGTTCCATTACTCATCTAAACCGTATTTCTGCTATATTAGTTGCTTTGGGAGGGTGTTTTTAAAACACTATTATCATGTATGGATTCTTAGATTGGTAAGCCCATGCATGGTGGTATTATGTATCTAGATATCAACTCAATGTTGAATAATATCTTCTCAACATTTCTTTCATTACATACACCTTCTGATAATTTATATCTGTGACATATTACTTGAATTGGCCCGCTTTGTAGTAAACTGTCTCTGAATTGTCTGTTGCTTTCATATTAGATTTATGCACTTTGCCTCTGTAGTATCCCTTTATCTATGTTAGTTTCTGAGGGTCTTGGTCCCATTCTAGTTTATTTCCCTGTTTACAGGAGATAGCATGTGAGTTGAAGTTGACAACTTCATACATTATATTATACGCTCCTTGCTATGCTAAGATGTCCTAGGCACTGGTCTATCACAACTCTAGGCTGTCTCTAGGAGTGACAACAAGCATGAATACTGGAAAGTGAAAAGGAGGAAGCTGACAACCATATACTTGAATCTCAGTGTGGAATTCAAACATATATCAATGGCCTACACAATCTTCCTCATTGAATTGAAGTAACTCTTTTTGTTTAGGAAAAATATGGGGTGGACATGAACTCTAATATAAATTTTGAATAACCCTCGTCTCCAGAATTATGATGAACATAGGTGGTCCAGTCAAACACGGATTTGGGCTAAGTAACTCTCTTATAGGATTTATCTAGGCCTACACCTTCAACTTTTTCAGTGTGCGCGAAAAAGAGCATATAAAAAATCAATGAGTAATACCTGAAGCAACCTTAAGTTTTCAGGTGGTGATATTTTGGCTTTTATGGTGGAGGCTAAAAATAAGGGAATGTTAAAAAGGGTATCTGACTACATCATCTAGTCTAAAAACCCCAGACAAGAATTGTTGACTCGACTGGCATCGTCTTCCTTGAACATTCCTAAGATCATTGTGAGGATAGGTTGAACGGGGTCGATGAATAGGCATAGAGGAAAATTATCACCTGGAGGCAAGTTTGGTAATTTCGAGACCGTGATCATCTGAAGGAGGGATTTTTTTTTTTTGAGCGGGAAGGTTTGTGAAATGGAAAATCAGGGTTACCTTGGTGAAATCCAAACCGTCATGGGAAGTAGAGTAAAATAGGGCTTTGCAGATGAGTCAGGGTGTAATTTCTAGTATTTTTCTCCCCTGAGAGGAGAAAAAATACCCCTTTTGTTCAATGTAGGCTTCAGAGAGCCAAGAGATGAAATTTGGAAATTGGTGGACAAAAGGAGAAATATGGTAATATAACCCTGATTCAACTACCATAAATAGGTCCTCTCCCCTCCATTTGTACCCCATTATGTCATGACACTTTGTTTCCACATGAAAAGGATAAATAGGGTCATGAATATGAGCTTGGGAGTCTATAAGAGGTTCAGGACCAGAGGTGGTTTTGACTTCTCGAGCTTGTGGCGTCTCGGGTGTAGAATTTTCCATTTTAATAAGCAAATATGGAATTGTAAATGCAAAGACACGGGATCGGCTAAATACCTGGTGACCAAAAGCGACATGAGGAAACGAGCTAGAGTGATAAATGGTTTGGACAAGGGTTTGCACTAGCTCTCGACTGGTAACTGTTTGAAGAGTGAAAAACAACGGTCGTGCAGATTATGTGGGAGAAATGGAGCTTTTTAGGCTAAAAGGTGACAACTGGAGGGCTGAAGTCAGGGTGACATCAGCAGGTGACATGTGTCGCTTGCGGATTGGAGGGATATTGTTGGGTAGGTGGAAGACATGTGGTGGGCATGTGGCTGGTTAAGGATTTACCAAATTACCTTACCTTTGTTGCATATGAAAATTACCTTTTACCTTTGTTGGTGGCCCCAACCACGTACTTCGGTGGGTCGAGAGATCGTCATGGAGGGAGGTCACCCCCTAAAACAGATATGATTGGTGGATACTGGCGCTGATGTGTGTATTTATAGGGGGTCGCATTTCATTAAGCCTTGCGCTCCTTCCCCCATCGGAATGCACTCTATTTTATCTGTGAAGTAGACTTCTCGACAAACATTAATTGTGTGATAAACCAACCGACTTCCTTTCAAAGGGGTTTCAGTTTTACTTGGTGTGTAACTCGCTGCCACACCAACCTTTGCCATTTTCAACTGATTTTGGAATATTT
Source organism: Pinus albicaulis (assembly GCA_034641835.2). Classification (NCBI taxonomy): domain Eukaryota; kingdom Viridiplantae; phylum Streptophyta; class Pinopsida; order Pinales; family Pinaceae; genus Pinus; species Pinus albicaulis. The sequence continues at coordinate 547,131,565 of CM076574.1, forward strand.
TGGCTTGGTACAAACACCCAACAATGGCGCCAAAATGTTATCACTCAAAAAACTTCCTTGTTGTGGAAGGAAATAACTAAGGTAACCTCTAACCAATCTCTAGAATTGAAAGCTAGCCCTTTCAATTCGAAGGGGGATCCCTTCTATAACTCAATCAAAATGGCTGGTTATGTACTTAACATAATGAATAGCTCTGCTGTAATAGGGTTTCAAAAATATGGTAGGGTTTGATAGATTTCCACTGGGAATGGAGTCAAATAATTGGATTAACAAGAAGGAAAACTAAAACCTTCACAAAGGCAGGGTAGCTGAGATAATTTGAAATTTAAAAATGTTGAGATGGAATGCAAAATAAGAAGAAAATGGTATACTTATAAGAGCACCACAACGATGAAATATTTTAAAGCATAATTCAACAATTTGTGACAAACTGATCATATAAACAAAGCATTGTAAATATGATTTCAATTTATTTACTCTTATCAGTCATAGAAGAATACACATATGACAACATCGAAGGAAAACAAAACCAGGAAAACACATATCCAAACTCTCTCAACACAAGAATAATTGCTGCAAAATTAGTTTTCCTTTATTAAACCTTCATAAAATACATAGGGCACAATAATTTTCTGATAAAAACCCAACCCTTTCTCATTCTTCAGTCAATGTATTTATAGAAAATAAAAAACTAACTAAAAACTAGTCTTTAGCAAAGCTTTAATTACAAAGTCTAAATAATCACAACGTACATCTAAAATACATGCATATAAAACTTTATAATCCTATTTGCATCTAAATATAATGTTTTTTCCGGAGTCATTTTTGGAGATAAGGAAAATCAAGTCGAATTTGATGAGGCAACATCTAAGTCACCAACTTTCCATGAGATTTTTGCTCAAAAATTCCTAAAAAAGTAGGGTTCAGTTTGTTGTCACTCCCTCCATTTCCCAAGGTTGAGAATGGAGATTGAAGGAGGTAACCTCAAACCAATATTTAGATTTGGTAGCTAGCCCTACCAAACTAGAGAGGGCTCTCTTAATGTCACTCATACAGTCAATGAGGTGGCTGGAGATGTATGATATTAGGCTAGATATAAGCTTAGTGAATTAGGGTTTTGTTTTGAATTTTGATGGATAAGAATGTTAGTCTAGGAACTAGGTCTAGGTTTTAGGTTTGATTTCAAATAAATAGATGCAGAGATGAAGATGAGGTCAGGTAGGTATATTTAGAAACATACTTATATTTTTATTTTGGTATAGGGTTTGAAAAGAGAGAGACATAATGAGCATATTACATGAATTCATTCATCAGATGAAGTAAAACACATTTAGGAAAATATTATAAAACATAGCACAAAAAGTAATAATTCTATTTGTAGACTCATAAGATCATCATATAGAAGCATAAATGTGATGGAAAGAAATAATAAACATTCAATTTGATGATGTTATTGAGAAAAAACAATTCTAATAAGCATACCACTGGAGTCCCAAAACTATAGCTGCAACATGTCTTTGATTTCATTGAAAAAAATTGTACATAAGCTCCACACTGCAATATAAACTATCTAACCTCTAAAATGACTAGATTTGGAGTACATATAGGAAATAGAGAATATTCCACCTCATTGGGTTGAAACCTGATCCAAAATATATCATAAATTCACCTAATGAGTCATTACCTAGAATTTAGGGAAGTTAGAAACAGTCCCTCCAAATTTAGCTAATAACTAGGAGTCTTTGTCTCCATGAGTAATTACAAGATTCCTCAACAATGAGGAGCATAAACAGTCTTTATTATCCATAAAAAATCCCTTGGGACAACTTTAACCTCGATATTTTGATCATTTTGCATTGACACCTGTCCAGAAAGCATCCAAGACAGAAGCGTCGCGTGGCACACAGAAGCGTCAAAATTTTTAACAAAAGCGTTGCACGACTTGGAGGGAATATTTAGCTAATTTCTAGGCATCCTCCTACTAATTTTAATATTGGGAAAGGTATCCCTGGATGTCCTTTATCCAACCAAATCTTAAAACTGACAATATACCTCCTGAAAGGCCTTCAAAACTTCATTTTTCCAAGCTTACTTCAGAAGCGCCATGCACAGGGAAAAAAAGTGGCAGAAGCATGAAAAATAGGGTGTTTTTCTGAGTTTTTCTTCAAAAATAGCAGGTGTCATGGAAAACCAAGACCATATTTGGAATTTTCACTCCAAGATAAATCCAACCATGGAGAGAAAATCTCATTTGGAGCCTGTGAGGAAAAGCGTAACGTGGTTGCGTGACACTTCTGCAAGGGTAAAATTTCCAGAATTTTCAAAAATCACAAAAAATATAAAAAATGCTCAAAAATTGCTAGGTTTTGGTCCATAGCATCCTTGAATGATGATCTAGATAGCTATGGATTTGTCAGCTAGAAAATCCAAGTTGTCTTTCTCTTTTAGCTTAATTAGGATTTCTTTAAGCTTTTTCTTCAAATTCTTAACCCTGACTTTGGCTATTTGGTTCCTGGTGAAATAATGTCTCACCATGTGCCTGTAGAGGTTATTGTTCCTTTCTCCCTTCTTCAAAATCTTCTCAAGATGATCATTCACCCTGTCAAGCTAGAACTCTTTGTATTACTCAATCTCAGTAGCGATCAAATAATAAAATATTTGTTGACCTAATGGAGAGATAACTTTTTTTATTGTTATTTTTACCTGATTAATCCTCTTGTTCTTGGCTTCCTTGGCTTTATTTCAGCCTCCATGTCTTCCAACTGATCAACATCTACCACTACTTTTACCTTGCCTTTTTCCACCTCAATATCTATCTCTGGTTTACTTTGGAGTAGTTGTTTCACTTTCAACTGCATATTTTCTTGTTGTAGGAAGGTTATCATGAAATTTTCCCTTGAGAGGCTATCCTTGAGCTTTGTTATCTCTGCATCCTTTTCCCTGATTATCTCCTTAGCTTATTTTTCTTCCACCTACTCTTCCATGTCAACCTCCATAGAATATTTCTCCTCATTTTGCTGCAAGGGTGACTCACTCTCATGCATAGGTGGCTGCTCCATGGTTTTTCTTTGCTTAGTTGTAGTTTCAGGTGAAATTAAACCTTTAGTTATCGTAGGATTAAAAAAATCCTTTTACCCTTCTCATAGGTTTGAGTGATTTTAGTCCTTGGCATCTTTGGAACCTCTGCTTGTCTTATTGAAAATCCAACCTCCTTTGGCTTGCTTATGCTGATGGTATGCTTTGAATGATAGGTGGACTAGTAGTGGGCATATAAGCAACTGAATTCATGAAAGTTTCCCAAGAAATATTGATTTATGAGAGCTGATGCAAAACTATAACCTTGACCAAACCATGATGGAAAAAATTAGTATGGTGATCCTTGCCTTTACTTTGTACTTTTTTCAATCATTTTGACTAGACTCCTGAGTATATAATGAGGCAAATTGAGTGGCTTGGTGGTAGTGAAATGCATCAATAAACTTATGTGGTACTGGTACAATCTTGAGAATCTCCCTTCACATGTAAAATACTTCATGATGAGCTTCATCAATGGGGCATAACTATCAAGTAAATGCCTGAAAGGAAATATGTGTTCAGGAGCAACTTTGCAATGTGGTTTTAAGAACATTTTATAGTTCTCAATGTCCAAGTCCATCCCTTTGAACCATATTTATCCGTGGTTTGGGATACCTTCTTCTGAGGCTATAGCATCTGATGATAAAGTGAACTCAATCCCTGCTATGTTAGCCTTATGTCTCCTAAATATAGTGGCAAAAAGGCTTGTCAATTGAGCATGACAACCTACCTCTTGAACTCTTTCACAAAATTTTAAACATCCACTGTCTTCAAAGAATTTCTTGGCATCTGGAGAAGCATTGATATCCTAAAAATTGGATGGCTCAAACCTGGAATGATGACCTCCCTTATGGGCCTTTCTCTTCTCACCTTCCATGATGTTTGTCAGCAAGGAAAACCCTAGCTTGATGTGGAGGAAAGGGAAAGTGAAAATTAGGAAAGCAGGGGATGATGATACAATGATTTTAGGGACAGAAATGAGATGGAAAGGAGTTAGGGAAAAATGCCTAAAAATTTTGGGAGATAGGGTGGTGAGTTAGCTACATAATGCAAGTGAAAATTTTGGAAATGGGTATGGGAAAGGTGGCAAAAAGGTTAAAACAAAAATTTTTCATAGTTTCTCTGTAAAAGTGTAGTGAAAACTAGGGTTTGAGTGAAAATGGTAGCAACGAGGGATATGAATGATATGTAGTGATTTGGTAAGGTATATGAGTGATGTGTAAAATTTTTTATGTGATGAAACTAGGGGTTTTTCAACTGAAAGCAACCAAACATCTTGGCAATCCAAAAACATAGTTGAAAACCCTAGAAGAGGGAATCCACCCTTTGCTGAAGAAATTCAATTGAAGGAGAGGCAAGGGATGTTCACTTACTGGTTTGGAAACACCTAAACCTTTGAGAAATGATTAATTGACCCTTTTATATATTTTTGGACCTTGGAAGCCAAAAATGTAGCAGATGTTATAAGTGTAGCTTAGCTCCCAGAAGCGTAGCATAGGATAGTCTGGATCGGTTTCTTACTGATTGTCTTCAACCTTTGGATAGCTGTGGAGTGTTGTGAGTATGAGAGATGAGATATTTTGAAAACCAAAGGATGAAATGAATTCAAAAGCTTCATTTCCCTTTATAACTCACAAATTTTTTTTTGGTCTTTAGTGAAATCAAAAGCACTTTGAGAAAAATTTCTTTTTGAAAAACTTTGATCATGTAGCATACTTCTTGAGAAAAGAAAAAATGAATTTGCTTTATTTTCCTATATTTTCTAACTCCCAATGCAGGTGATTTAACTAATGATAATTACCATTTATTTTCCTTCTTCATGACATGATTTGAACATTATGATGGTGAAACAAAATAAGCCTAGACCATGACCTAGATGGAGGTATGTTGACTAATCTATGACCCTAGATTGATGATGAATGACATGACCTTGAAATTTATGATGACTATGAATGAGTGAAGGGAGTAGCATTCAGACCTAGAAAAAATTCAGTGAAAAAAAATATATTCGAGAATGCATTTTAAAACATAAAATTTTGACCAAGGACCACTACCAAGTAAACCTGAAAGAGTACATTTGATCACTGAACATTTTGACACTAACACAGTCATCCATTTTAAACTCTAAAAATGTGATATATATTAGAAAACTAAGAGAGGTTTTTGTAAATAGTTCCATTATGGATGGAAACCTCTTGGGGTTTTCAAAAATTCATCTTATGTGTCCAGAAACAGATTTTTAAAACTATGGCTAAACTAGGAAAATACTAAATTGCCAAAATCCTAAAAACTAGGTCTCAAAGATTCCTTCAAATATCTCAAACCATTATACCTGTGTAAAAACTGAAAGAAATTTTTTACATGAGCCTGTTAACAACAAAATCCTCCTTTGGTTTTTAAAATTTCATTTCCAATTGTTCTCAATCCGCACCCGAAGTTACTGCATGTTACAGTTAAAAGCAAAGTTTTAATTGATTTTTTTTATAAAAATGCTGACAGTCCCATGGTCAATCCAATCATAAATTTTAATTTTAAATTATGGCTTTGGCACTAAAATTTGGCCTGTCAGCTGTTACAGGACGAATGACCTCCTCATCAGCTCAGAGGAGAAGGAAACATGGAAGGAAGAAAATGACCCAGACAGAGACCCATTTTGCCAAGGTAACACATCCCAGAGACATCTAGGCCGAGTTATAACACATCCTAGCCATTCAAAGGGAGCTTTAATGCCTAGGTTAACGCTTTGTCTTGCCTAAGGGGTAGTATTACCCATGTTTTCATGAGAAAAGGGACAAATCCCATAGAAACTGATTGACATTTCCTGCTTTTTCTCAGAATGAGTCAGTTCAAAAGCAACAACTTGTGGTACAACCTCTTATTAGATGTTTCCAAACACAACTGAACACCTGTAGGGAAAAATCAAGGAAAGGCAAGGAAACATCAAGATTTTTCCCCATTCAAACTGATTGAAAGGATTGGCAAGATCTGGCCTCCCCAATTCCTATAAATTAGAGGCTTGGGCTCTTGGTCAAAGGTCGAAGGTTTGATCATGTGTAGAGAAAAACTTCATTGTTGAGTGTGAGGCTTAAGGATTGGCAAGGTTCATTGAGAACTCTTAGCCCAAGTATCATTACACTCGGAGATAGAGGAGAGAGAGAGAGGAGTTGGAAGACTGAGGAGGGATTGGTTCAACCAAGGGTTGTAATCCTCCCCTTTATATATCAATAGAAATTTATCTATTTTTTCCATTTGATGTTTCAGTGTCACATTTGTTGTTCATTTGTCTATGAAGCATGATATAAATGGCTCAGATTTGTATAGTTTAATGTTGATTATATGCTTGATTAATTGCTAGTAAGTGATACCACTGTGAAGATTACACGTGTGCTTTGTTTGGTTGTAGGATCTAGACTTGGAGCCAGTGATGAAGGACTTCTGCTACACCGCTTAGTGCTCTCCAAAGGATTTGTTGTTCACAAAGAGGTAATCCTTTAATATCTCACTTTGTCAATTATGATTTAGAATAAACATGTGTGAAATGTCATTGTAACTATAAAACTAATCTATCTGTCTGCCTCGAGCACTGGGAATCCCTAAGAGGGATATACATCAACTACCACCCAAGAATTTTTCCCCTTAGAAGAATTGGCGACCATACTGGGAATTCAATCCCAAGTTCCTAGATTGTTTGTCTCTCATCCTTTGACTCTTTATCTCTATCATTTCCCACTTTTCTCACATCCCCTTATGATCATTTTACATGCTCTATAACCATTTCAGTAGCTCACAGTGTCTAGAATAGACCATGCCTAGCCATTTTTACAATTTTACCTTCAGTAATGCACCCCCTATGTGTGTTCCAGTGCGGTATAACGCTGCTAATGCTCAAATACAATGCGTTAGTCCTGTCATTAATGCTATGTAGCCTCTGCTAGCCAACGTTACCTAGTCAAAATTTTCTGTTTACACCCTTGTTGTGTTTCCTTTCACTGTGGAGTTATTGGCTGCCAGATTAGCTTCTATTTTTTGGATCCCTGAGCTTCATTGCCTGATAGAATTTTTAGTTTTCTTGTTTAAAAAGTTAGTGTTAGTCGCATGTACTTTTGAAGAAGTTTATTTATTTATTTATTTTTATTTTTATTTTCTGAACATAGTTGAATTCATTCTAAAGTTTTTGGTTCAAATTCTATTAGAGAGGATAGATAGTTGTCTGAATATTTTTAGGTTGAACTGCATTATTTCAATGTTTCCTGTTGCACAAATGTTTGAAAGATCGCTCCCTGTAGAATAAAATCTTCATCAAATTGAATATTAAGAGAATTTTTCTGCGTGGTTTTGAGTCAGAGTCTCATTACATTTCATATGTCAACTCCCCCTCCGAAGACTAATAAGCAAGTACACTAAAAAATCAAGCACTAATAAAATCAATCACATAAGTATTTTTCTGAGCTCACACCTCACACCAATAGTAGTTCAGGCTAGGATCTTGGGATAGGAGAAGTGAAAAAACTTCCCAAGATCACTAAACTTGAAACTAGAGTCATTAAAGAGGAAAAATTCCAGCTGCATTCATACTATCGAGACCACTCCACAACTACCGGAGTTAAGCGTGAGACAACACTGGGGTGCATGAGAAGGTAGCCCGCCTTCGAGTGGACAACACTAGACATTCTATATATTGGGGTTCCCTTTGATGATGTTGAAACTAGAATGGGGATCTAGGTGTTATGCCCATATAGCATGCTGTATATGACTGTGAACCCCCTTATAGTGTCTGTGATTTGACATATCTTTAGTTTCCATACTCTTAGGGACTTACACAAGGTGACTAGGGCAGGCTGCCCTGGTATCTGACACAAACAGACCTACTCTATATTCAGTCTTTGGGAGGGTACTCGTCTCCACGAGAGTGCTTACACCCATCGTCTAAGGTTCGGAAAAAGCTCTAGAGTAAATGTAACTATACATTTGTCAAACTCTCTATGTATGCTATTGTGATACTGGGTTTCATCTCCAGCAAACAGTAGTACTCAGACAGGGTCTTACCCCTTCTAGCTACTTGATTGGCTAATTTTAGAGGTTCTTTTTCTTTTTTATGTGTGTGGTTACTATCGCTGAGACTTCATAATACATCACAATAAAATTTGATAAAATTAACAGGTCATCGTGGTGTCCTTCGACCCTCGTCGTCTTTCTAGACGATAGCAAGGTCTCCCTCCATTGACACTGGTGGAGGAGTCGAGTCTCGGTGACCCAGTGCCTTCTCCGAAAGATCAGTCTCCAGTGACAACCCCTGATTTTCATGTAGCTCCCTATCATATGGAGTTTCCAGAGGATCCTTTCACTAAAGGAGTCATACCTCCTTACAATCCTCCTCTCACTGACCCGTCGAGGCCATTGTTAGTTCAGGTAACAACAATTCCAATCATGTCTTCGGCTGCACCTACATCCATTTCACAACCATCGACCATAGGGTCAGTGCCATTGGTGGCCAACTCAGTTCCACCACCATCTTCCATGCCAGTTGTCAATTCTATGCAACTGATTGGAAACCCCAGTAGTCAGCTTATACCTGGTCCTGGTAATCCGGTCATCACAACTGAAAGCAGACCTTCGAACCCTTCAGGATCTACTCCTATAGTGACTGCACCTGGACCCATGGTTTCTTCTCCCGCTAGCGGGGCTACTTCGGTTCCTTTTAGCAACCCTTTTGGTTGGAACCCATTGATGAGTTCAAACCCTTGGATACTATGCTAGGGGGCAGTGTCACCAATACATATATACTAGGGGGGACTTCGGTACCCCTATATTCAGTAGGACAAGAAGGACTGCCAATTGTTAACGCCTTTCCTTTAAGTGGTAAAACTTACGGTGTAGGATCTATGTCGATGGTCAACTATTAGAATAGAAGTATGAAACAAGCTAACTCTATTGTGTGCATATGGGCGGCCCTTCCCCAAAACCAATTGGGTTAAGGGGGAAACTAGTAGTTTGCTCCCCAGTACAAAAACCCCTATGGAAAACAACCATACATCCCTACACCTACTTATCCCATTGGTAACACATTTATGGGTAGACCCTACGGTCCGAATGGTTAGCAAACATCTCCTTAGCTAGACTCGGGGGAAACCATGCAATTTCCATTTTTGGAAACATTAGACATCCCCGACCTCTACAAATTGACCAATGATTCTATCAACCACAACCCACTCTGGCCTCTAGTACCACACAAGATTTCGTCTTACATCCCTAAATTTGAAGGGAAACAAGGGGAGGATCGAGCTATGCACATCACCACCTTTCATCTATGGTCTATTTCTAACTCCATGGTGGATGATAGTATCCAGCTTCGAATCTTCCCCTACACTCTCACAAGCAACGCTTCCAAATGGTACATTGAGTTACCATGTGCTGCAGTCAATACTTTTGGTGCCTTAGCAACATAATTTCTCAAGAAATTCCAATTACCTATCCGATATGAAACTGGAACTAAGCTCTTAACCTTGCTATGCCAAGACACCTCCACCCATATCTCTGATCACATGAATGGAGATGTAAGTGGAGGTTATTCAAAGTGCCAATCTTGGATCATCTGCTATCAAACTGGTTTTATAAGTCACTCTTACCCCCCTTGCTAAAGACGTTTGCTTGTCTGGTGTGGTCACGGAAGACCAATCCATCCGTCATGCACAACATCTAGATCTCATCTATTCGCAATCTGGCACGTTGTATGAGTTACTCCCCCATGCCCCCAGAAACCTCAATCCTCCTGCTACTCAGTTACCCAGAGCACATGTTGATGACCTCGTTGGCGCAACTTCCAGTGTAGCTTTAAAGTAGCTTAGCAGGCAAGCTTCCCAGCCATATTCAGTTGCCATCGCCCCTACCTAATCGGGTGCTCTTCCCACCGTTGAGGTACGCTCTATGCAGTATACACAAAAACTTAGCGGTAAGAACAAGAAGAATAAGAAAAATACTGCTCCTTTTGAAGAGCAGCCCCATACTCAGAATAATCACAATCAGAGAAACACTGCTAAAAACGACAAAGCAAAGGAAAAACTGATGATATTCCCTTGAAAAATTTATGCAGAGGACCACTTGACATATAAATTTCCTCGACTTTAGGAGTGCACATATTTTATTACGCAAAAGGACTCTGGAAGGACACCTGCCATCATTCACAATCCCTTCCCTAATCCTTAGTAGCAACAATAACACATGGTTGTAAACTGGCCACAACCCCCCCAAAGGGGAAACGGTGGTACTCATCCTTTTGGTGAAGGATCATCTGCCATTCATGGCATGGAGATAAAATATATGGAAATCCAGTCATTGAGGCTCAAGAACCTGGTTCAAGTTTGAATCCACCGATGCCTAATGATTTTCATATCGAAAGGCCTGTTGCTAACCTTGTGATTCATCCCCCTAAAGGGACACTTCGACACATGACTCATAACACCTCTGCACGTGCTGCCCAAAACTACAACATTGTAGAAGATTTGGCGCAAGCACTATCAACCATGTCTACACTCGAAGTATTGCAAACCTGCCTAACACAAATGGAATCTCTTCTTTCAACCATTGGTGGAATTGACCCCCAAGATTCTATGCTAGCCATCTTCAACATGGAAAAATGTAAACCTCACCTTTCACACCAACTTGCTTTCCAGGTTCAAGTTGTGTTGAAAGGGAGACCAATCCATCACACTTCCATAAACGAAGGTGCTTCAACCTATGTAATGTCAACTATGTGTTGGCTCGCTTTGGGTTCTCCCACTTTGTCTTTGCTATCGAAATCCTTCAATACTTTCGATGGCCACACTTTCCTCCCAAAAGGCTACCTTGCTAGCTACCCCATTACGCTTAGTGGGAAAATGATAATTGTGGACATAGAAGTCATAGATTGTTATCTCGACTCTAATATTTTGTTGGGTTGCAGTTGGTCTTACGCAATGACTGCCATTGTCTCTTTGGTTTTTCGGCTCATCCTTTTCCCATTGGATGGGAAGATAGTTATAGTGAACCAGCTATCCTTTGCACCCCTAAATATTCCGCATCACCTAGAAGCACTGTATCCTTAGTAGGAGGTGTTCATGACTCTTACGTCAGCGTTGGTATCGGTCTTCTGAAGGCATCTTCCCTTATGGGTTGTTTTCCTCTCCCACCGCCTGAGGTTCCACACGTGATTTCAATGATATCCACAATCTTGGACGGGTTTATCGATCCATGGATCCTATCGATGCCTTCAAAAATTGATTCCTACAGAGATCATATGCCACTATCACCGGTTGAGTTGGCTTATCAAGCCATCCAATCAAGATCTGAACCCTCCACTGCTCTGGTTTCGACCAATGGTACCACCCTCTCGCCCATCATAGTTTCTTCTAAGGATCTCCTCGATGAAGTCCTACCTAGGGACAAATCTATCTGAGAGATCATGTCTCTAGAGGAACGACCTTGGGGAGAGTTTCATTATCACGCTTCGATGTCTGATTCAGACACGACCAATATCCAAATCCTGTCTTTCAACCCACTTGAGATTGTTCCCTCCACTTACACGATTTTTCAAACTATCGATGTGGAAGGGAACATGAGAAATATTTCCAAGACTATGCTCATTGATATATTCTTCAAAACGGGTATCGTGGAAAATATATAGATTAGAGCCGATTGTAGTCTCGAGGAAATTGCATGCTTCACATCCCTTTTTAAGGAGTTTCGCGATGATTTTTCTTGGTCTCATGATGAAATTCTTGACATATATCCTTCTATAGTCGAGCATGAAATCGATATTTATGACAATGCCAAGCATGTCCGGCAAAGGCTCCGACTTGTCCACCCTTGCAAAGAAATAGCTATCAAGACTGAAGTAAAAAAAATCTTACATGCTGGTTTCATCTATCCCGTTCCTCTGATGGAATGGGTATCCAATTCGGTTCCCATAGATAAAAAACACGGCACCATCCGAGTCTGTGTTGATTATCATGACCTGAATGTTGCTTGTCCAAAATAAAATTATCCTACTTCGTTCATAGATCAAATTCTCGACGAATGTGCTGGATGTGAATCTTTCTCCTTTATGGATGGATTTTTGGGATATAACCAGATAGCAATTAAAAACGATGACCAACATAAAACCACCTTCATTTGTCCTTGGGGCACATTTGCATATCATAAAATCCCATTTAGTCTGAAGAATGCGGGAGAAGATTTTCAAAGGGCCATGGACTATGGATTTCACAATATTAGACACATTGTACAAGCTTACTTGGATGAACTTCCGGCTCACTCCAAGAAACAAGCCCGTCACCATGCACATCTTAAAGAAATATTTGCTCGGTGTAGGTTCTACAACAGACGTTTGAATCTGCACAAGCGCATATTTTTTTGTCGAGTCTGGACTTCTTCTTGGTTTCATTGTTTCCAAGCATGGGAATAGGGTTGATCCTGATAAGGTTAAGGTGATAATTTAATTACTTGCGCCACAATCCATCCTACAAATCCAATGTTTGCAAGGGAAGGAAAACTTATTACATCGCTTCATTGTAAAGTATGCCGAGATGACGAAAGTCTTCATGCATTTACTCAAGAAAGGGGTACCATATATGTGGGATGATCAAGCTCAACTGTTGTTTGATGCCTTGAAATGAGCATTCATTTTTTCCCCACTTCTTAGTGCCCCCAACTATTCGCGCGACTTTCTCCTCTAGCCGAAAGACTCACCATCCTTGCTAGGCATGGTTCTGGTTCAAGTTCACGATGAAGATAGTGAGCATGTGATATATTATCTATCAAAAGGTCTCATTGGACCCGAATTATGATATTCACATGTGGAGAAACTATCTCTCATGGTGGTCTTCGCTGTCACCCACCTCCGACACTATATATTTCTACAGCAGACTACCGTAATTGCTTTGGAGAATACCATGCGACACATCTTGTATCGTCAGATCATTGGAGGAAAATATTCCAAATGGATTGTAATCCTCCAACAGTTTGATTTGGTTTTCGCTGCTACCAAAGCAAAGAAATCTCTAGTCTTCATCGAATTACTGTCAGACCTTCCCAGAATTGACCCGGAAGAAGTAGCTCATGATCCATTTCCTGATGAATCTGTTTATCTGGTCGATTCTTCTGATCCTTGGTATGGAGACATTCTAGTCTACCTCCAAACTCAATGATTCAACCCAACTCTCACGTTAGATGATCATCGTCGCATTCATCCCCAAGCGAAACAATATCTCGTGCTGAACAACACTCTATATTGTCGTGGTGTCGATACATTTCTACGACATTGTCTCACTCTTAACAAGGAGAAACATGTTTTAAATGACTACCACACTGGGGTGTGCAGTGGTCATCTTTCTGGCATAACTACTGCCCATAAAATATTGTGTGCAGGATACTATTGGCCCACTTTGTTTAAAGACTGCATCACAGTGGTCTAGAAGTGTCATCCGTGTCAGATTTTTATGAAGAAAATGCGTGCCCATCCTACCCCTCTTCATCTGGTTATCTTCGTTGGTCCTTTTGCTAAATGGGGAATATACTTCATCACATGCAATCCCACTTCTGTTGATGGACACAACTACATCATAGTTGTGGTCGACTACTTCATAAAATGGGTTGAAGCCATTTCCACTGTTCGGGAAGATGGAGAAACCACTGCTCTCTTCCTGTTCAATCAGGTCATCTACTATTTTGGTGTACCCCGCTCAATCATCACAGATCATGGTTCATACTTTCAAAACAAAATGATGAAAAATTTAACTTCCATGCTAGGTTTTCGACAAGATCAGTCTTCTTCATACTATCTGCAAGCTAATGGTCAAGTTTAAGCTGTAAATGGCATCCTCAAGACCATGATTCATTGGTTGGTCAGAAATAATAAAACCACATGGCATCAGAAAATGTACTATGCATTATGGGCATACCAAACGTCAGTGAAAAGTGCTACAAGCTTCACGCCATTCCAACTAGCATTCGGTCTGGAAGCAGTCCTTCCAATCAAGTGTGAGATTCCATCACGTAAGCTAGATGTTGAACTCGTACCCGGTATCACTGCCGAAGAAGAGCACTTTCACTCACTCGATCAATTGGACGAAACTCGTCGAGATGCCACACTTACACTCGAAGCTCATAAGCATCGAGTAAAAGCTCAATATGAAAAACCTGTAAAGTCTCGTTCTTTCCAAGAAGGTGATTTTGTTCTACTCTACGATCAGAAACACGACCTCTTGGGGGAAGGAATACTTCAGCCATTATGGCTTGGTCCTTACGTCGTCACGAAAGTCCTTTCAAAAGGAGCTTATGAACTTCAGGACTGTAATGGGATTCTACTTGTTGAGCCCTGCAACGGCCTCTATCTAAAGAAGTATTTCACCTAGTGTTCTACTAGGCATATGCTTTGTAATTTTATGTATATAAGTTTTGCCTTTTTTTTGTGTGTCTAGATATTTTGGTTTAGTATTTTTTCTCATAAAGGCTCTTCTCTTTTACGTAGATGTCTTCGTCATCCTTACCATACGTTGGATATGTAGATGGTGCCAGTGGTCACACACGACACATTGCATCAGCTGCTTGGGTCCTCTATACACCTTAGTCAGAACTACTTGGTTCCAGGGGAATATTTCTTGGTGATGACACCAGCAATATTGCTGAGTACATGTCGATGATACAACTCCTCAAGAAAGCTGCATCTCATGACATCTCCAATATGGTGGTCAGGTTAGATTCCCAGGTAGTCGTTATGCATTTGAACAATGGTTATCGTGTCCGTCATCCAGTCCTATTACGTTATTAGTTAAGGGTATGAATTCTAGAATGCCAATTTCAATTCATTACTTTTGAGCATATTCCTAGAGAATCTAATACATTAACTGATTCATTGGCGAATTATGTGTTAGATTGGCATTTTTCGCACTTATTATAGAAAGAGTCATGCATGAGTGTATATTTTTCCATCATAAAAAATACATAAAAATTAAAAAATACAAGATAAAAATCGCCAAAATATGTATATGTATATATATATGTCATGTACAGTCTAATTGCATAAAAAAACTCTCCAAAACTTGGGTGTTTTACAAAAATTGGCTTTTCTAAGCCTTGCTTTGACATCTATACATCTATCAACTAAGCCTGCTGCTCATGGTAGTAGATGAATGCTCTGGCTAACCTCTTAAGAGGCACTAAGAACCTCTCCAGCACACCCACTGTGTGTCGCTGTAGGTGAACAGGTATCTCCCTTATGGGAAGAGGTGGCATGCCCATGCTCAATCCTTCGAGGTTCCTGGAAACCTCGTGCAAACTGTGTGCATCATCAACCTCTTCAGCGGCTGCCACAGCTTTTGCTGCCACTCCAGCCCCAGGTAGCTGCATTCCTTGCCGTGCATAGAAAGGGGCTCCAACTGGACAGAAAGGTGCCACATTTATGTCAAGCAATAAGCTTCATGTCAAAATAATTTCATCCATTAAACAAAAAAATTGCATAAACATTCAAAAGATAAAAAATACTTAAAGATGATAATTTTCCTTCTTACCATCTAGACCCCACTGAGTGCCTGGTGGCAGTATGAACTCTGGATTTCCTATGTAGTTCATCCCTGCATAGGGATAATCTTCGATCATTAGGATCTCTCCATCTAGCCACTCGAAGAATGCATCATAAAAAAGTGACAGGTTGGACCCTCTTCAGTCTGCGGCATCAAAGTAGACCAGTGACCCTACCTAGGCTCTCGCGGTCCCATCACATCCGTGATCATCCTCGAACTCATAGCAGGCACTCCTCTAGTATGAAGGAAACTATCAGTGTGCCAAACCCAAAATCTAGTTGGGATCGGGTCTTACATGCCGTCATTTCTTCTCGAACCCGACGAACAACACCTTCACACTAGTCAAAAATATGTGGCAGCATACAATCCAGCACTAATAATACTCGAGCCTTGGTGGCCATGTGTTGAATCTTGGCTCCTGCCAAGCGAAATATCATCCACAAGAGAGACCTCATTGGTCTTGAGACCACTCGTGCTATAGGAACCCGGTTTCTTACCAGTGCAGTATTGTTTATGGAGTGAGCCTGGATCAAATCCGTAGTAGTGTGGGGATCAACTCTCAAACCTGTCAGATTGGGCCTCGATCCTCTGCATGATAGGCTGGTCAAATAGTATATGTCATATTTCTCAATCGAGAGTTTTTGACCCCCAATGTGAAAGACACACTATTGATCATCCCACTATTGGATTATCCATCTCAGAAGGTCTTCCTACCACCTCATCATCTATAACTGGGCATACTTTAGTAAAATTCATCTTTGAAGAATAAGAAAAGTAGCCAGATTAGTGACTGTTTTGCATTCTTCCCGTTCGTGCTCTCTTTTTACCCAAATACTCATGGTAACAACTTCACACCTACACAAAGCAAGTTTCCAATGGATCAATTTCAGTCAAAAAAACTTTAGGATTGGGAAATCCATGTTTAAAATATGCTTGGGTCGGCTAACGCAGGCCCTGGTACAAAACAGAGTGTGCTAACGCACTGTCCCTTAACAGGAAATGCGTGTAATACGACCCTAACACTGGGCACCCATGTTAGCCGCTTAAAATTTTTAGGGCCTGCTAAAAATCCATTTTTCAGCCATTAAAAACAACTAAAATGCTAATGGAAAGCTAGATTAAGGCTTAAGTTCTTACCTGGAACTTGCGGAATCGAAAAGCGTTGCCTAGATCGTTCACAATCGACAACAGAGGTTTCACCTTTTTGTTTCACTCCAGAGCTCTTTCACAGCACTCAAAACAGTGAAAATGAAGGTCTGTTTCCTTCTTATAGACATTCTGGAGGTATGACTCACTGCAGCTAGTCCGTTAAAATTGGTAAATTTCTGCTTATTTTTTTCGCAACTATTGGTTTTTCAAAGTCACCGATACTCTAATGAGTTGTTAGTGTTCATGTGCAAATTTGACCGTGTTCAACCCAGAACAAGCCTTCTTTTTAGGAAATTTTTCTAGCTCGTAAAACTGAAAAACCCCTAGGTTTCCTTCGTCAGGCTCATTAAACTATGAGCCATTCTTTTCCATATTTTTCTAGCTCATTAAAAAATTGAAAAAGTAACCGAGTTTTTCTCCATTGGACTCGTTAAAATTTCACAAATAGGATCGAATTTTTCTTCGTCCGAATCTTTAAAACTTCATGAAGAATATTGAGTTTAATTCATCTCCTTGTACTCATAAAAAAATGAGGCAGATGTCCTATTAGTCATCAGTATTTTTCACCATCTTTGGATGACTATATGATGCTTATAGATTTCTGAAGACAATATTCCTTGAATATCTTGAGTTTCAGAAATATCACTGTCTTCATTATCCTTATAAACCTATTTTAACTATGCTTCATTTGGTCTTCTCAAAGTCACCCTGTTGCTATTAAAAGATTCATTATGAGCCTATACCTCTCATTTTCATCCTTTTTCCTACTTGAGACTTCATTGCCATATTTTCCACTGTCAACAAACTCCATCCTCCCTCTAGGGTTTGTTGTTTCCAACTCATTCCCATGTCCCTTTGGGCATAATAACCTATAACAATACTCTGTTTTCACTTAAATATCTCCAAGCCAAATTTTAGTCAAAATCAGGTCAGAAGACATTCCCACTAGGTCATTAGGGTTTTACATGTTTTAAGGTCATCCTTGGATGTTTCAGGCACTAATTTCCCTTTGCTAGAATATGCCTCAGATGTAATAGAATGTCAAGACATGGTTTTTCAAGAAGGACCTAAAATTTCCAAAGAGGATTATCTTATCAGTTCATAACTTGTAAATGAGGAAAATGGAAAAAGTTTGGCACTTCTACAGGAGTGTTGAAAGATTCATCAACAGAAGGTACTGATGATGTAGACTATCTACTCCTGAATGAAAAAAAATTACAACAAGGGAAAGAGGAAACACTTCGTCTTGTAGATGACTAGGGTTTATAAATTGGTTGGTCCATTTGAGTGCCAAAGTAGTGATCACTTGCAAAAAATGACATGGAGGAAGCACACAAGGCCAATTTCTCCTCAAATTGTGTTTTTGAACAAAAAATGATGAATTTGACAAAAGCGAGAGAGGTTTTTGTCAATAATAGGTAAAGGAAGAAAAATCTCCTTCATATTTTACACATGCATCATGGTTTGGGAGAACAGGTGCTACAAGAGTTTTGCTACACTTCTAGATTGACCTTGGGAAAATAAAGTTTTCTCATAGTTGGAGTGTCCAAATGACTTGTTGATGAGTCAAATGACAACTAGACTCGAAGATATTACCAATGAGCTATCATCAGCTCAATTTGGAGTTGAGGAAGGCCTCCAAAAGTTTCCTGCACCAGCACTATGCATTTCTGCACCCTCATTCAACACTTTTTGACCAGTCTTGGGAGAATCAACTTTTGATAGGTCAAATCAACTCCAATCAGAAAAAAAGGTATATTTGGAAAGTATACTTCAAGATATTTCCAATGCGCTATCCTGGGCCCAATTTGGACACCAAGAAGGCCTCCAAATGTGGTATGAAAAAAGGCGTTGCAAGTTTGAGGAGTGGCGCTGTGTGTTTGAGGAGTGGCGCTGCATGTTTGAGGAGTGGTGCTGCGCATTTGAGGAGTGGCATTGTGGCCTCAGCTAGTGGCATTGCGCCCTTGCTATAGAAATTTTCTCAAAGTTCTAGCAACCCAAATCACTAAAAAAATTCTCCAAACTCTTGCCAAGGTCATCCAAGCAACCTCAAGTGGTAAGTACATGATATAATCAATGGAAATGAAACCCTAAGTTTATGCTTGAAATCACTGTTTCATTCCTATTTCATCCTCCTTGAAGAAAATCAGTCATAAGAAGGGGTCATAACATTGCTTGAGGGTTTTCATTGAGTTAGATTTCCCCTCACTCATTTCCTACACCTATACCCATTCACTCATTCCCTTCATTTGCAAAGATTTCATTTCATTCCTTCCCCTCATTCATTTCACCTTCAGCCCTAGGGTTTCCAAAACAGAGTTTAACATGTTTGAGGAAGAAGACAATGGTATGAATGCACAAATTCCAAATAAGACCTTCATCATGAGCAAGAGAGAGAGAGAGTTTAACAAGTGGACTTAAATGACCAAGATGATCATGAGGCCTCAAAGCTGATCATCAAAGAGAAGGATGCCATGATCAAAGAACTGCAGGACAACATGGAAAAAGCCCAATTTTTCATATCATTCTTAGAACAGGAGAACAAGTAGCTAAAGGACAAGCAAGTTCTCATGGATTTAGAGCCACTAAAGGAAAAAAGACAAGACATCAAGGGTAAGGAAATGATGGCACCTGATGACTCTGACCATTATGATTCTCAAACAGTCAAGTCAAGACCAAAAAGAAGAGGTCTTAAGAGAGCTTTAGAGCATGAAAAAAACGAGGAAAAGAAACTTAGTTTTGAGGAAAATATTTCTTAGGAAGTTGAATATCACAGAGAGGTATGGATAGACATAGTTAATCTATACCTTGAGAAGTTCCTCCATAAGGCAAACAAAGACAATGAGATGCTCAGACACATGTATAACAAGTACATCACTAGAAACAAGGTCTGCAGCATCAAGCTCAGGTAGTTGAAGAAAAAATTGAAGGAAACCCTAGCCAAGCAAAAGGAGAAGGAGAAGCTAAATATTCTTGCCGAGGTGTTCCTCCAAGCATCCCAACCATGATCAACAAGCTAATTTCCAAATTTTGGCACTTTGTGCACATTTTTTAATTTTTAATTTTGGTTTGAAGAAAATTGTGCCAAACAACATATTCATGTTCCTCATGCTAAGGACATCATCCTCAGAAAATTTCAGACCATTTGGAGCAAAACTGGTCCCTCAAAAAGGCCAAAAACCACCAAAAAATCACCTTTCTGCCCTCTTTTTAGCACTGGCGCTGCACATTTAGCAGTCTTGGGAGAAGTGGTTTTTGACTAGGAAAATGGGCACCATTATGGAAACTAAATGAATATTTGGAAAATATATAGGAAAAAATTTCCAATGAGCTATCATGGAGCTCATTTGGACACAGGGAAGGCCTCCAAAAGTCAGCTGCAAAACAGGCAATTTTTCTAGTCTTGGCCCTGCGCGTTGAGCTCAATATGATATAGATTTTGAGTTGTGAAGAAATTGGTTTCAGAGCTTTGTGAATGTATTGGATTGAACATCAATGGAGCAAGCATACTCACACGATTCATTAACCTTGTTTAAATGGTGATGCTATTTTGATTTTACACTTGTCTTCTTATGTTTTCCATATTGTTCATTTTTCCCTTATGACAGAGTAGAAAATTTAGATTAAGATATGCTGTTGAGAGGCACCTTAATTCTATCTAATTTATGTTGTTTATATGTTTTCCTCTGCTAGGTCTGATTGGAGAATTCTTAGTTGCTCTCTGGTTCCACTTAGCTTGTTGTTTTGAAAATTATTTAATGGAGTCAAGCCAAAGAAGTTTATGGTATGCCCTGTCCTTTGGTGTAGCTTGAAACATTGTTTTCAAGGCCTTTTCTTTGAAGTTTACTGATTAGGTTTTGGCTAAAGAATTTTATGGTTTTCCCTGTCCTTTAGTCCATCTTAAATAGTCACTTTGAAGGTATTTTATAGTCTGATTGAAGAATTTAGGAGTTCCCTGCTCTTTAATCATCACTTCTGTGTTATCTTAAATATTTTGTTTCTCTAAAGGTAAATAATTAGAGAATTTAGGAGTTCCCTGTTCTCTAGGGTTTGCTGGATTTTTGTTTTAAAGTTTACTTGGTGAAGTCTGGTCAAAGAAGTTTATGGTGCGCCCTGTCCTTTGATTTTTTCTCAAGTGTAATACTCTTAAAGGCTCTTCTTGTTATGGTATATGTTAAAGGATTCTTAATTTCCCTTTAAACCTACTAAATTCACAACTTAATGTTCATTTCACATCCACATAAGCTATTAAGATCCATTTGGATTTGTTAACTTGCCCTATGAAACACCCTTGATCTATTGTTGTACTTTTCAAGCCTTTCACACACCCCGTAGCCCAATGGTTTGAATTTCTCTTACTCAATCTGTTCTACTTGAAAAGCAACCCAACCAAACAAAACAAAACAAACAAACCATATCAATTTAACTAGCCTAAAATCAACATCCTAAATCAATCAAGTTATATATTTTATACAAATATAGAGAGAGCCCTCTCTGATTCTAGGAAGGCTAGGTCCTAGGACTCTAAAGTTGGTTTGATGTTACCCTTGTCTATTTGGTCTTTCCAATTTGACAAATTATAGGGACCTAACATGTCCATTGAACATATGTTTATCACTTTATCTGGATTCAATGGACTAACTTACAGAAAAGGAACTGCGTCGGGTTTACTATTCTCCCTTTGTCACACCTGTTTATCAAACATGAAAAAGGTACCCCCCTAGAGTTTTCTTTTACGATGTTTTCCAGACTCCCTAAATATGAAAATATCACTGATTTTACTCATCTGGACTCGTTAAGCTTAATCAGATGAGGAAAAAATTGGACAAAGTGGATACTTATTTTGTTATGCTTTGAAGGTCAATTTGGCAGCACAAAATGTTAAACATGGCACTTCCCAGAAAATTCACTTGCAATTAGCCGAACCCTACCATTCTATGAGTTTAGCCTTCATATACCGATGCCCCTGCATTGGTGATTCCTGACACTCTTTGATGTTCATAAGCTTAAGTTGCCTGGTACCCTATTACTGTGCCTTCTATTGTTCAAGAAGATCTCGCTATCTACTGCTTCCTGTATCAACCAAGCCATCATATGCCATAAATCATTTGTTGTCGTCAGTTACTCCCATTTGATCTTGACTATCTTCAAAACAAAATAATCGTTTCCCGTTTCGTGTCGATTAATGTAGGTTGCCTCAGTGCCTACCTTTCGACAGATTTATTCCTATCAACTTCAACATCTTATCTAGGAAGTTGATCTAGAAACACATCAGTACCCGGGTGCTTGCAGACCTCAGTGGTAGGTTACCTTATGTTTGATTGGGGGTTATCATTATTGGATACCAGTCGAATGATTCTACGAGTGTTCGAAATCAACTCCTTTTATTCACACTCACTAGATTGTACTGTGCATCTTGGGGACCATCATCCTTATCGGTAGCCACCCTCGTGTCTCTTAACAATTTTCATCATTGAATAGTAATCAAATGATTTCCCGCATGTTCGACAACAACTCCTTCATTCACATGTACAAAAATATGTAGTTTAGTGAAGCAGTGACTAAGACCTTGGGTTGAGGCTTACATCATTTCAACTGTGTTTCCTCTCCCAATCTGCGATATTGTTTTCGGAGACAACTTATCAAATTAATCCTCTCATGACACAAGCTTCCACATTGTGCTTATTGGTGGACATACTGGTCATATCTCTTTCTAGAGAAATCATTTCGATACAACTACTGAGCATGGGAATGCCTGACTCAGGATAGATACTTATATTTCTGACATATGTTGTTGTTTCATGTTTTCCTCAGTCCTCCAACTCCTCTTGCTATACTACATATATTATAAAGTATTTCAGCCATCATCTTCACCTTTGATCTCACACTTTAGGGGGCATCTTTTATAGGACAAATAACCTCCTTATCAACTCAGAGGAGAAGGAAACACAGAAGGAAGAAAATGACCCAAAAAGAGACCCATTTGTCGAAGGTAACGCACCCAAGAGACAACTAGGCTAAGTTATAACACATCCCATCCATTCAAAGGGAGTGTTAGTGCCTAAGTTAATGCTCTGTCTTGCCTAAGGGACAAGGTTACCCATGTTTTCATGAGAAAAGGGACAAATCCCGCAGAAACTGACTGGCATTTCCTTCTTTTTCTCAGAATGAGTCAGTTCAAAAGAAGCAACCTGCGGTACAACCTCTTATTGGATGTTTCCAAACACAACTGAACACCTATAGAGGGAAAAATCAAGGAAAGGCAAGGAAACATCGAGATTTTTCCCCATTCAAACTGATTGAAAGGATTGGCAAGATTTGGCCTCCCCAATTCCTATAAATTGGAGGCTTAGGTCGAAGGTTTGATCATGTGTAGAGCAGAACTTCATTGTTGAGTGTGAGGCTTAAGTATTGGCAAGGTTCATTAAGAACTCTTAGCCCAAGTATCATTACACTCAGAGATAAAGGAGAGAGAGAGAGGAGTCAGAAGACTGAGGAGGGCTTGGTTCAACCAAAGATTGTAATCCTCCTTTTTATATATTAATATAACTGTATCTGTTTTTTCCATTTGATGTTTAAATGTCACATTTTTTGTTCATTTTTCTATGAAGCATGATATAAATGGAACATATTTGCACAGTTTAATGTTGATTATATGCTTTTTTAATTGCTAGTAAGTGATACCACTATGAATATTACATGTATTATTTGTTTGGTTGTAGGATCTAGACTTGGAGCTGGTGAGGAAAGACTTCTGCCATGCTGCTTAGGGCTCTCCAAAGGATTTGTTGTTCACAAAGAGGTAATCCTTCAATATCTCACTTTGTCAATTATGCTTCAGTATAAACATGTGTGCAATGTCTTTGTAACTATACAGCTAATATGATTGTCTACCTCGGGCGCCGGGAAGACTTGAGAGGGATATACATCAACTAACACCCAATCATTTTACCCCTTAGCATAAACGAAACTAAAATTGATGATAATCACATTGTCAGTGAATTCCTTTTGCAAACCATTATCGGATTAAAAGAATGTTGATAGCCTAGTTGTCAACAATTTCCCTATTTTATTACAACAAAAATGCTGACATTCCAACAGTCAACATTTTTTGAAAAATAAATCTTAAACAGAAAGTGAAGTTTATTGTGATAACAGGTACGATGGTTTGTTTATGATTTGGTATAGCTGACATAGTATGCCTTGTAGGAAAGAATAAAAGATGACTAACAATATGGTAGACTAAAAAGATTCCCCCTATGAATCAGATGAGCAACATGGTGTTGGGCACTCTTCTGACTTGGAAAAAAAATTGAGTTTGAAGGAATAAATAAGGAGTCTCAAAGAAGATAATGATAGAATCATATAGGCACAGGAAAAACGGGCAAAGGTCA
This sequence comes from Pinus albicaulis, assembly GCA_034641835.2. Lineage (NCBI taxonomy): Eukaryota > Viridiplantae > Streptophyta > Pinopsida > Pinales > Pinaceae > Pinus > Pinus albicaulis. The sequence continues at coordinate 547,155,737 of CM076574.1, forward strand.
ATGCAGTAATTATTCATAGTTTGTCAGAATTGCAGAAACAAGGACTGATCGGGATTAACTATAGACATGAGGATGGGACTAATGGGGTTTATGGCAGTAAGTCTCATGGTGGTCACAGGTCAGATAAAAATGACATGATTAAATAGGGAAAGTTCTTGGACACTCTGGATAGGAGAGGTGACAGGCACATGTACTATTCTAGTTTTGGTTCTGACAAGCACTATGATTGTCATCATTATCGTCCTTATAGGAGGAGTGACAAGCGATATTTTCCATATGAGTTTAAGAAAGAAAACTGCAATATCCCCAAAATGGGATTGCTAACAAGACATGTCTGAAAAACACATTTTTCAGAAATGGATGCTACAGAATATGAAATCAGCCCTTGGATCCCTTAGATATGATAATATAAGACCCAAATCCAAGAGGATATTAGAAACAAATCAAACTAGGTGAGGTAAACAGACCTCCCACACCTATAATGGCTTGAAAATTGCCCAAGTAAGGGACTGCAACAATATTAAACAACTTTGCTGGAAAATAACGCAGTTTTACATAACAGTAGTAAGAGGCCAATATGGAGGCTCATAAATGACATGTACATCAGCAAATCAGATCTATAATGTGGCACATACAATGTACAAGAGAAAAGTAGAAGAATTATATGAAGAAAACCCTCAAATTAAGGGACTGCAACACTGTATTAATCTGCAAAAAGGCTTGACAACGTTATTTTCAAGAGATGCAGCAGCTGTATATTAAAATCTAGATCTAGATTAGATATGTGTACAAAATATTAGATCTATATTATATATATACACTAGAAGAGCTCCTCTACACATTCCCCTCGAGGTTTTGAACAAACATTAAGCACAAAGAGTAGATATGAGATCTAAAGTTGCAGATCTACAGTAGTATTTAGAAATGATGTAGAAAATACAATAGAAGTTAGATCAGATATGAACATGACATGGATTAGATATCTAATCCATGGATCACCACAGTGAAGGGAAGAACCCAAACACCAGAGATCTCTCCTCCAAAAGTATGTCAAAACACCCTGCAACTTCCTCCTTGCAAATAAAACAGTCCTTGATCAGGAGATCAAGTCTCTTGTAGAAAAATGCTAAAAAATGAAGTTGCTCATAATTGGTCCAAACTAGATTTACTGGAAAGAGCTCGGAAAAATGATCCTGTAAACATGAAAGACACTGAAAACCGATGCCGTATGAGGAAGATATTCAGCTTTGAAGTTTGCCAATTTCAGTGAAAAAATGGCCAATTTGACTTTATAAAAAAATATTTTTATTAAAAAAAGAATATTCCATAGAATATTTTGGGAATATTCCACAAAATATTCTGCAAAATATTCTGCAGGTGGCCAATCACAGGGCGCCACGTGGCTAGGCCGGAGGCCGCCACGTGGCCCCAAGGTAAATAGAAACGGCGTTCAAAAATTTATATTATGGTCGCGGCAGGATTCGAACCAAGGTTGGGGCAGTGCCAACAGAGCGGCCTAACTGTTGGGCCATGGTGCTGCTTGTTTAAAAATTGGCGCTAATATATATATTTAAATTTTGAATTTTATTTGGCTCATGGTCCCGTTGACCGATGGGAGGAGCGGAGTTGATTTTTAATACAGTTATATTATATGGTTCAACTTTATTACATGCCATTTAAAACTCAATATTTATTAATACAATCCGTTCGGTGTGGTCACATGCACCTACTCTTTAGCACCTCCTTTCGGCGGCACTTTTGGCGGTCCGCCCAACTTTAGCGCCGACCTCCATATTTGTCGGGCTATCTGGCAGTGCTCCACATTTAGTGGAGTTTTTCTAGGTGACACTGGGCAAAACTTCAGTTAGCCATAACTTTGGCTAGGGAAGTCCATTTGGGATGATTTTTTTTTGATTTTGGGGCATTGAATCATTCTAGATCTTTTGGGACAAGTTGCAGAGCCATCAGGGTACTCTATCAGTGATTTTATCAGCGATTTTGGTTGTGGAGCCACCAGGGCCTAATGAAAGATCAGCTGTGTTGGACTATACTCATCCATTGGAGGTGAATGAATAGTCGATTTATACTGATTTCAGTCCTCTGTTTCTGAATTTGCAGCCAATTTTTCCTTTTGAGGCTTTATATGTACTGTAATTCTTAATTTGAGCATTAATGAAAGAGGGAAAAGCCTAATTAGAGGCTTTTAGACCCAGCAGAGGTAGCCCAAGAGAGGGGTGAACTGATTAAAAAAATGCTTACTGTTATGCTGTGCATTTTTGCTGTTATATTTTAGATTTTGCTTCATTAAACCATAAATTTTCATAAGTACACTTTTCCCAATTATACTTATACAGTGAACACAACTCCTTAGTTTCACTTCAAACCACATTACTTCCTTTGCAGAATACTTGAACTTTCTTATTCACACATAAAATTTTGATTAATGAATACTTTGCACATAAACAAATACTTTCATTGATTGGATCTATTTTAGTGTTTACATTATATTTCTTTAGGCAAAGCCATTTTGTGGGCCAAAAGCTTCTGGTTTCATCCTTTCTAGTAAAGGTGAAATAACCAGTAAAAGCCCCCTAGTGTCAATATCTGTATATGTTGGGGCCCTTGTTTTTGTTTAGTTTTGAAATCTTGGCCAAGACATTTTGAGTTTTGACCCTTTTTGAGTTGTGGAATAAATACACATGGCAACCGCGACCGCGCCGCAACTACCAGGAGTTGTGGAGCTACCAAGGCGGCGCGAAAGCACTCGATAGCTGGAGATAGAACAGAGACAAGTGCAGATGAAGGAAACACAGAAGAAGACAAAAAGTGGAACACGTAGATATCAGGAGAGAAGCTGAGAGAAGCCAAAGAGAAGACACAAAGGAGCCGATAGTCGCGAGAGCGGGTGAATAAATAACAGTCACCCGGCTGAAAAGAGGAGGTTGTTGAATGCATACTGAAGAAGTACGAGGCCAGGGACAGGGAAGGATGCGCAGAGCAGCTGCGGAGGATTCATGCATGTTCTTCATATGGTTTCTTATCTTCTATTCTACCTTTCTGTTCTGAAACCCATCTGTATCAGATTTGTAGCTATCTGTGGGAATGCCATGTAATCATGTGTTCTGCCAAGAGATTAATACAATGAGAGATTGATGTCTAAATAAGATGTCCATGTGCTTATAAGGTGTTCTTGCTGGTTTAAAATTTTATTTACGTATGTCTGAATGCTTATTAAGTGATCTTGCATATAGCTTTGTATATGTAATGGATGCACTGTCCTTCTTTAGTTGCGGGTTTGTTCCTTGCCATTGATCTCATCCCCCTTATGCATGTGGTTGCGGCACGCCTCGGGTGAGACGCACTGCTCTCCAGAGCAAGGTGAAAATGCCGGCGTGTTCCTAGACTACACCGGACCCCTTTGTTGGCCACAACTCTTGAACCTGGGTCTTGTCCGCGAGACCTGACTTCTCGCCAAAAAATGGTTCCGTTGCCGGGACCTGCATGTTCTGAGGGGATCTAGATCATGGTATCGAGGATTTTTGAAGGAGCAATACGGCGATGGTGGGATGATCATCTTGACCAGTTCATTGCTCAGCAAGCAAAGCTGACCAAGAAAAAGGAGGCGGCGATCAAGGAGCTTGTTCTTTTCTCTGACGCAGCCAGTGATACGTACGAAATTTTCTGGGGAAGGTTCCCTACGGACCTTTACAATTGGTTGCGGAGATTACGAACGACGCTGCCCCAAGAAGGCTTGTGGAAGATAAACCGTAGGTGGACACACGAAGACCTGGTGGCACTGCATCGGGTAGACACTGAACTAACCCGTGCAGTGTATTTCTGGGTAAGGACCACGTTGGAAGGATACGCTGTGGAGTTTGCTGCTGAGTGCTACCAATCCTTCTCGAAGGCCGAGGCTTTTTTTCACTCAGGGCTGAGGGGGAAGCTGTTGAAGGAGATTTCGATGTGGATCAAAGCCCTGATGGTGGACGAAGGGTTGATTGAATTCCACAAAACGATTATGGAAGCGTAAACCACCCGTACTGGGGGAAGGATTGAGGGGAATGATGCTGTGTAGACTGTGAGAATGCGGAGCAGGGGATGGACGTTGAGGCCGCATGCAAGTTGCGGGAGCTACGTGCGCATCGGCGGGAACAGATCGCCGATAGGTGGCGAAGAAGGGTAATGAGAGATTTGAAGAGAAGAGAGAATGAGAGGAAAAATCAGAAGGAGGTGCCTCAGAGGACGGGAGTTATGGGTTTGGATACCCGGAAAGAAGACGGGACAGTAGTGGAAGTGCAGTGGGTGCATGGGAGCCCAGCGATGCGAGGAAGAGAGATCGTGACTAGCGAAGATAATGGAAAGATGCAGCCCGGAGAAAGTTCCAATGATGAATGGCACGGTGTGATGTAGCAGATGTTTCAAGATCAGACGGCACCCACCCCTCCAGGCAACCCTACTTCCCACCTTCCACATGGCCAGGATACCGACCTTCCCCTGGTACTTTATCAACCTTTAAGAAATATTTTTATTCAGTTACAAGCATTAAGTCAGTCATACAGTAGTTCAGCAGCGTCGGTAACGCCCAGTAACAACAGCGTTATTAGTAGTAGTATTTTCCCTAGAGGGACCGTTACGCAACCAGGACCGGGAGGTTTTATCCTGGTTAATTCTCCGCAAGTACACATGGCTGGATCTTTCACCCGGTATCCAGAGTTCTCTGGCCAGGGCAATGATGACGTAGAACAACACTGGTACCTGTGCGAAGCCATCTGGAGGGCCCGCCAGATGCCAGATGCAGGGAAGTTAATAGAATTCCAAACCACGCTCAGAGAGAGGGCTCTGCGATGGTTTATCAAGTGGTCCGAGGCGCATCCTAACCTTGTAATTGCGGACGTGAAGCAGGATTTTGTCCGCGAATTCAAGCTTCCCCAGACAGACCAGCAGGGCCTGTCCGAGCTGTGGGAAATTAAGCAGAAGGAAGGTGAGACCGCGTGGGAGTTGATGCGGCGATTCAAGGACGCGATCAGGAAACTTAGCTACCTGATCGATCCAAACCACCAGAGGGACTGGTTCATCAAGGCTCTGCTCCCCTTGACACGAACCCCTCTTACTCAGTAGAAGATTGATAATCTGCAGGACGCTTTGGAGCAGGCCATGAAGATTGAAGCCATGGCGAGCTACCCCCAGAAATATCGGAGGGGGGGGGGGTGGCCCCGCAAGACCCTTCTTTGGTAGGGTTGCAACACCAGATTGCCAGCTTGACCGAAAAGCTCAAGGAACTTCAGCCAGTGAGACCAGCGCGACCGAATGTTTGGTGTACACATTGCCTGGTCGAGGGCCACGTCGCAACCGAATGTCCTCGATTGCGCGGCCCAGGAGCAGGACCCTCGGTCGCAGCAATCCAGGGGGGTCCACCACCAGGGGGTGGTGCGGGGATGAACCCGCAGGGAGTCTACCAGCTGAAACAGACCTTTGCGGGGTTCCAACCGCAACCGGGGTCCTCCACCACAGAGTACTGTGAGATTTTTCGGACGATGGGGCATCCTCCTCGGATGTGCTCGATATTACAGAAGTACTCCACGGTCCCGAATAATGTATACTGCGAATTCTGTGTGTCCACGACTCACAACACTGAGTAGTGCAGGGCGCTTGACGCACTTGCGGATCGATTGGATCGTCCCTTGTACAGGGTGAACGAGGCTCCAAGGGGAAGAGGTGGCGGCATGCGGGGAGGCCGAACAGGAGGACGCGGTCCGGTAAAATGCTACAACTGTGACCAGGAGGGTCATGTGGCTCGAGAATGTCCCCTTCCGCGACGACCCTGGTGTTCCCAGTGCCGGGTCAACGCCCATGCTATAGAAGACTGTCCGGAGCTCATCAATAAGTGGGAAGAATGGGTGAGGTAGAGGGGAGCGAATCTGATAAACTCAGAACCGCGCAGCGCCACAACCCCCGACATGCAGAACATCACGATAGTAACAAGGGGCGGAAAGAAGACTGGCGAGGATGCCCACGAGAAGGAGCCAGCACGAGTGGTTCAGCCGGCATCCCCAAAGAAGTTGATCAGGCCTGAAGTCCAGAAGAAGTATTTCCAGGAGGCGGTTGAGGCATTCGCCCAGTTGCGGAACGAGGGAGGGTTGGAGGAGCCCAGGCGGCCGGAATTCGGTGCGCAGAACGTCGCAGATACTGTGATCGAGGATTGGCTCCGGCCATTCCTCAGGATTGTTGATAACGTTGTGCTGCGGCAGCAACTCAAGCATGCTTTGGACGGAGCGCTGCAGGGGCGCACAGAACCTAGAGATCCGGCGGACACTAGCCCTCAATACGTGCAACGTGTCAAGCGGAACAAAAAACGAACAGGCAAAGAATTCCGGCTTAACACGTAGGTCGCAGGGTTCCAAATCAGCGACACCATGTTGGACTTGGGGTCCGACGTCAACATACTGCCACGAAAGACATGGGAGGCTCTTGGAAGGCCACGGCTAGCCTACTCACCAATCCAACTCAGGATGGCGAACCAGTACTGCATTTTGCCAATCGGCCGGCTCGAGGGAGTCGAGGTCGACGTTGCGGGGGTGAAGACATACACCGATTTTGAGGTTATTGATATCATGGGCGACAAGGATCCCTATCCGGCCTTACTCGGCATTGATTGGGCTTTTGAGAATTACGCCATCATCGACCTCAAGAAGGAGCTGATGATCTTTGAGGATGGGGAGGTACGGGTCACCCAGCCTCTTGACCCGTATCAGGGCCCGCAATATATAGAAACAGTGGACAATCGGGAGGATGCTCAGATAATGGACCATCTCTATCAGATGACTGCAGGGAAGCGGGATGATTATATTAACCCGACCGCGACTGGCTCTGTCAGTTGGCAGAGTGTACAGAGCTCGGAGCTAGGATACGAACTCACTTGGGAAGACTGGCAGCAAGGGGGATATGAGACCACCACGCGGAGATGTGCCTCCATCGCTCAGGTCTGGTGGGTAGGGACTGAGATCCGCGGATATCCCACATTATCAAACATGCAAGCAGTCAATACTTTTATTGCAAAAGTGGAAGATCGGGTCCCAGCTGAAAGCCGGATGGCCCTTTTGGATGTGGCCTTGCAGTCAACGTCGGCTCGATGGCGAAAAAATCACTGCAACACTCTGTTGTGATGGGAGTCTGTGGTGGATGCTCTGCGGGCACGATTTCAAGAGGATGAAGGACCCTCCAGTACACTTAAGTATCATGGAAATTCAGACCCGCGACACCATTTGCGGGCCTGCGAAGAACAGTGGCAGAGCTCACGGTACCCTGTGGAGCTGTGGGTCCACAGGTTTGTCCATTCCCTAGGCACCATTCCCCAGGCCTGGTACCTAGAGGAAGAGTGGAAACGGGAAACCCGCTCTTGGCAGGGAGTTCCGGACAAGTTCGTTTTGAGCTTCTCGTTCGAAGGGGAGACGACGCAGGAGTCTCAGGTCCTACAAGCGATCAAGGAGGTCTTGTTTTTCCGCCAGCCTGAGCCCAATAAGGGCCCGGCTGTGTCACGACCTGAGGTCAGGCGTGAGTTGGCTTGTCACCAGATTGATGGCGATCTGGAGGACGATAGTTTGGAGGACCTCAGGCATCTCTATTTTGACGAAAAGTAAGGTGAGCGGAGAATCAGTGAAGAGCCGACGACTGAAGGAGTCCATTTACAGCCGCTAAAGACAAAAAAACTGAACATTGGAATGGAGGAGAAACCTAAGCTGGAAATGGTGGGAGATTACTGGGACGAGGAGACAACAAAAGACATCTTCAACCTCCTCCGGGAATACGAGGACTTGTTCCCGTCATCAGTTGCGGACCTGAAGGGGATCAAGGGGGATCTGGGCGAGATGCGCATCACACTGAAACCGGGGGCCAGGCCGGTGAAGCACCGACCCTACCGGTTGAATCCACGTATCAAAGAGAAGGTCAAGATGGAGATTGACAAAATGCTGGCTGCAGGTCTCATCTTTCCGGTAGAAGAAGCGGAATGGGTGAGTCCGATTGTCATCCAGAACAAGAAGGAAAAAGCGGAGATCCGGGTCTTTGTAGACTACCGGAGCTTGAATAATGCTTGTATCCACGACCCGTTTCCCACTCCCTTCAGCGATGAAGTTCTAGATCATGTCGCGGGAAACGAAGCTTATTCCTTCACTGATGGGTTTTCGGGCTACCATCAGGTGCGCATCGCCGAGGAAGACAAAGCAAAGACGACATTCACCACTGAGTGGGGATCATTCACATACCACGTTATGCCGTTTGGTCTGAAGAACGCACCGGCTGTGTTTTCCCGAATTGTCATTGCTGCTTTCCGGGAGTACATTCACAAGTTCCTGGAGGTCTACATGGATGACTGGACTGTCTACAGTCTATTGAAAAAACACGCCTCTCTGTTGCGGGTTATGTTTGACCGGTGTCGCGAGTTGCAGATTTCCTTTAACTTGAAGAAATGTATTTTTGCAGTTCCATTCGACACACTCTTGGGCCACGTGGTATGCAAGCAAGGGGTCTGCGTTGATCCTGCCAAGGTCGCGGTCATCATTCACATGGAGGCCCCCGAGACAGTGAAGCAGTTGCGGGCACTGTTCGGGCACACAGGATATTACAGGCGGTTTATTCGCAACTATGCAAGGATTACGGCCCCCCTGGAGAAACTGTTGCGAAAGGCAGAAGCATTTGAGTGGATGGCGGAGTGCAGGAAGGCACTTGACACATTGAAGGAGAAGTTGGCGATGACACCCATACTGGTTCATCCCGAATGGGATAAGCAGTTCCATGTGCACATTGATGTGTCCGGAATTGCACTTGGAGCTGTATTGGCGCAACCCGGGGAAACGACAGTTGACCACCCCGTATACTTCGCTAGCCGACGGTTATCGAATGCAGAGAAGAATTACACCACGACCGAGTGGGAGGCGTTGGCGATGGTGTACTCTCTCCAGAAGTTCCGCCACTATCTTCTGGGCGGCAAATTTACATTTTTCACGGACCATTCTGCATTGAAATATCTGGTAAATAAGCCTGTGTTGGAAGGAAGAATCTGTTGATGGCTTCTACTTTTTCAGGAGTTCATGTTTGAGGTGATTGTCAAGCCTGGCAGGTTGAATGTTGGTCCCGATCACTTATCCAGGTTGGAGACGGGAGAGAATGAAGGCCCATTGGACGATCAGCTTCCGGATGCTGACCTCTTCCGAGTTGAAGCAGTACCAGATTACCTGGCTGACATCGCCACATATCTGACCACGGGACAGTGCCCTGAGGATTACACCCCGTTTCAGAAACACCACCTTGTTGTCCGGGCGGCCGACTACCAATTGATCACGGGGCAGCTGTACAAATTGGGGCTTGATGAGGTGTTGCGCAGGTGTGTTCTTGACCATGAACGAGAAGCAGTGATGTGGGAATGTCACAGTGGTGTTGCGGGAGAGCATGTGGGTGCGAAACCCACCGCCAGAAAGGTGCTCCAGGCTGGCCTATGGTGGCCGACGGTACATGCAGACTATAAGGCCTATGTGAAGCGTTGCGATGATTGCCAGAGGACGGGAAGGCCTTCGCACCGGGACGAGCTTCTGCTACACCCAGTGCATGTGTTGCGGCCGTTTGAAAAGTGGGCTGTTGATTTCGTAGGCCCCATCGCATCAATCGCTTGACATTCCAAAGCCCGGTACATCATTACCGTAATGGATTACCTCACACGGTGGGCTGAGGCAGCAGCGGTACACGACTGCTCGGCAGAGACCGCTGCCCGGTTCATCTTTGAACACATCATCAGCCGCTTTGGCTGCCCATGGAGCTTAACCAGCGATCAGGGTATGCATTTCATTAATGCCACGGTCAAGTCACTACTGGACACATTTATGATTCAGCATCATAAAAGCAGCCCATACCACCCACAGGCCAATGGTACGGTGGAAGCCTTCAATAAGATTCTTGAAAAGGGCTTGACTAAAATCTGCAATGCTCAGCGGGACGACTGGGACGAGGGGCTACCAGCGGCACTATGGGCTTACCGGACCACGGTAAAATGTTTGACCAACCAGACGCCATTCCAGTTGGTGTATGGCCGGGAAGCTGCGATTCCCGCCGAGTTCACCGTACCCAGCCTTTTGATCGCAACGTCCCTTCAATTCTCAGAAGATGCGTCACTTCGGGAACGCCTCCAGGAGCTACAGGAGCTGGATGAGGCTCGATTCCTCACAGAATTCCACCAGAAGGTTCAGAAGGCCAGGCAGAAAGCGTGGCACGACCGCCATATCAAAACTAAAGCTTTCCAAGTTGGCGGCAAAGTTCTTTTGTACGACAGCCAGTTCCAGAAGTTTCCAGGCAAGCTCCAGATGCACTGGTTGGGACCCTACTTTGTCATCGAGATCCGCGACTCAGGCGTCGTTCGGTTGGCACAGCTGGACGGTACAGTTCTTCTTGGGTGGGTGAATGGCACACGCCTGAAACCCTACCAGGAGTAGGTACCTTCTCACTTTTCATTAATAACTCTCGCAACCGAGAGAACCCGTAGAGTAGCGTAGTTGAATAACTCTCCCGCAACCAGGATGAGTGTAGGTAATCTTTTCCGTTCATAGGTAATCAGTCAAATAACCAGTCAGTTGCAGGAACCTTACCGCAACCGACTGTGGTCAGGGCGGGCCAGTCCAGCATGTCGCCGCTCCAGTCCAGCGTGTCATTTACGTAGGATCCATCCTCGTGCCAGTGTCAGTCCAGGTCATTTCCGTCAGTCCTTTTGTCAGTCCGTAGGATCGCTCAGATTTGTTCATAAATTACCATAATAGACAGTAATCGTACCGTAATCATTTGCCATCACCCGCAGTTCCCTCAGCCGTCGAGTCCGCCCATCTTCCCATGACGCCGTCAGCAACTGTCAGATTACATAAAGGCATGCGATTGATCGCACGATTATCGCAGCCTCGAAGGATAGCAAGAATTAATTTCCGTTATGGAGTCTCATCAACTCTGCGCGTGCCAGCAGATGCCATAATTTGCATGAAGATCAACAGGACGAGAATGACGGACCAGTTCAATTTGGAAGTTGCAGCGTCTCTAGAGCATTTGCAGCATCGAAGCGCACCGCATTCAGCAGAGAACTCCAGAAGAACACTCCAAGTTTACTAGCGTCGCGCCAAGATGCCGAGGGCTATCATATCTGTCCCTGAACCAGTGTTAGACAGCAGAATTCACCGCGTAGAGTCGATGGTTGGCAAGTATGACAATGTAGCATGTATGGACGCCAACTTGTCCGACCCGGCTGAGTTTCCTCACCTCCATTGGCAGATCTACATGGAGCACCATTACACACCAGGAAACAGCTCCAACAGTCGGATGCGACAAGAATTCAGGGGCCTACAACAGTCGACCTTGATGCATTTGAGGACTCTTCCAGTTTTCGGAACTACGGGACCGGCTCTGCAATGCACCCGGTTCCTCCTCAGTCGGATACAGAACGGGTCCCTATGGCTCAACGAAGAAATCCCAATTCATGCCGAAGACATTCATTGGCTTACAGGGCTGTCTCAAAACAGTGCAGATGTCTCCGCTGCTGGCCAGACATCCTCCAAGCGCGCCCGAAAGTCGGGTGACTCCGACCTGTACACCAAGTATGGCACTCACCGAGGTGGCAAAGGTGCCAAAATTGACTTGATCAACAAACCAGAAATCCGGTTCGCTTGCTACCTGATCGCTAGCAAGACGATGCGCCACTATACGAAGGGAGAATGCACCCTGGACACAATTTCCATTACAGAGCACTGCACCCGGGGTGCCAAGTTGAATTGGTGCTCTTTCGTGTTGAAGGAACTCTTCGCGGCCTGCGAAGAAAATTATAAGCGTACCACCAGTTTCATTTACGGCTACTTGATCTTAGCCTTCGCCATGTGGAAATGGCACCTTCCTCCCATCCGGGAGCCGGCGAAGACGACCATAAGCCAGCCTCTTGCGATGAAATACACCCCCTGGCAGGTGTCCATGGATCCCAACACCAAACAGGTGAACGCGGCGGTGTTCCGGGCGTGGTACGGGATGATGAAAGATGTTGTGGCCAACCAGCAATGGGTGCCCAGGCACTTGTTGGATGAGTACAGTGAGAAGGTGTGGTTTGGGGTCAGCCACATGCACACCTTCCTCCGGCCAACTTGCGTGCCAGACACCACCTTTCACATGGCGCCCCTCCGGTTCCAGCAGAATGAGGACACCTTTCACCGTGAGGTTTCTGCGTGGCCGGGGATCGTCAAGCACGTCCGCGACGGGATCACCCGCTATAAATTTGAGGGGATGCTGCCGGCACAACGGCCTGCCGCGACCGGCGTAGCGGGGTCCTCACAGGTTGCGGCGAACCCTCCACAAGAAGCAGCTAAGACCGCACCGGATTTGCCTGAAGTGCTGGTCCCGATCGTCAAGCACCTCAATGACCAGGTACGACAACTTAACGTGGCCACCCAAGTTGCTTCAAGTGGTGCCCCTATATTTCCCTCTTTTGCTGAATTTCATATTAGTCAGTCTCGGGTTCCCTCCAACACCGCCCCCCTCATTTCTCCCATTCCCACTAACCTGTTCACTTCTGCCACCCCCCTCATCACACCAATGGGTGAACCGGGCCCCGAACCCGATTCCTCAGACCCACCTCCATCCAAGAGGGCCCGCATTGCTGTCACAGATCCAGTGGTGGATCTTACGGACGATGATCCACCAGCCACTCCACCCACAACAACTTTGATTCCGGAGGAACCTATGATCGATCCAGCAGAGTTCCTCAACCTCTGCCTCCCTCCCACTTCTTTCACTCTGTCCACCGCTCCCACCGGCCGACCACCTGCCACCTCCCCCAATCCATCCAACTCATCAGCCACTGTGTCAGATTCGTTGATCCGGGAACTTTTCGAAGGTGACCACGGGGTGGAAGTCACCTCCAGTACTGTAGTCGTGGTACCACCGGTTGACCCCGTGGCCACGGCCCAGGACCCTCATGCTACTATATCTACCAGGTTCACGAATGGGGGGGCTGATTCGGCTGCCCCTCCCCCAGAGTAGACCACGCAGCAAGATCGGCCGGAGTCCGAGATGGCCACTTCAGTGCAGCAGCAGATGCCGGTCCATCCTCCAGAAACTTCCAGCCGACCAACGGCCAGCAACCAACCTTTGCAGGAGAGGGTGCCGGAGCAGGGCACACCCAGCATGACCAATGCAGAACAATGGAGTCCAGCACAACTGTACCTGCTCATTCAGCGGGCGGCCCTCAAGGCTGAGCAGATTCACACAGAGCTACAGCAGCGGTGCACCGAGCAGCGGAATCAGATCACGACGCTTACTAAACAGCGCAATCAGTTGCAGCGGGAGAAGACCAACCTTTAGAAGCAGGCCAACATTGCTACTCAGGCATCTCCAGCATATGGCCCGCTGCAAGGGCTCACTATGCCCCACTTCCTGCTGGTATAGAGGAGGACAGTATAGCACTACAGGCTCACCACCTCAGGGAAGTTTTCACTATTGTTTGCAGGGAGAACTAGGAACTCCAAGCGGCGTTAGCCGCACGGCCTACCCTTCCAGATCCACCAAGTGTCCATTCAGAACAGGTAACTGCCAAGAAGACGCAGGCAGTTAGTATGCACGTAACTCTCCATTCCACTGCAGCTTCGGCTTCCGCCCTTCTGTGCAGTTTGCATGAGTGCTCACTCGCGTTAACTGTCAAGACGCAGCCTATCGCTGCCCAAATGCAACAAATCTCTCACGAAATTCAGGTGACCACGGACCCAGCAAGGTTAGATCAGCTCTACGCCTAGTCGGACGAGCTGGAACTCCACATGCAACAGACTGAGGCCGAATCGGCAGCGGCCAAACACGTCATCCGGGAGATTCGTCCGCCCCTTCGCGCCAATGCTGAATCCATGCAACAACTAGATGCCAAGGCCGAAGCCCAGCTTGCCACACTGTTTGGGGCTGACACAACGATGATAGACGAAGCCGCCGCCACCCGGATCTCTCAAGAAGCCGACTTGCTTATGCAGGAATGGCAGCAAGCGGTGGCGGCCTTCACAGAGCTTAGAGATACAGCGCTCCGCCGAGTCCCGGAGTTGGGGCCCTTGTTTGCACAACCAGATGGTGGAGCATAACAGGAAAGGGTGCATGGTGAAGGCACAACAGAGCAGAGAATGGGTGCCAGCGGGGCAATGGAAGTAGAAACTGTTATTTGTGATTGACTTGCGGACGAGTCAAGGAATTGTGGTCGGGGCCTGTTGGGGCCCTTGTTTTTGTTTAGTTTTGAAATCTTGGCCAAGAAATTTTGAGTTTTGACCCTTTTTGAGTTGCGGAATAAATACACATGGCAACCGCGACCGCGCCGCAACTACCAGGAGTTGCGGAGCTACCAAGGCGGCGCGAAAGCACTCGATAGCTGGAGATAGAATAGAGACAAGTGCAGATGAAGGAAACACAGCAGAAGACAGAAAGTGGAACACGCAGATATCAGGAGAGAAGCTGAGAGAAGCCAAAGAGAAGACACAGAGGAGCCGATAGTCGCGAGAGCGGGTGAATAAATAACAGTCACCCGGCTGAAAAGGTTGTTGGATGGATACTGAAGAAGTCGCGAGGCCAGAGACAAGGAAGGACGCGCAGAGCAGCTACGGAGGATTCATGCATGTTCTTCATATGGTTTCTTATCTTCTCTATTCTACCTTTCTGTTCTGAGATTCATCTGTATCAGCTTTGTGAGCTAACAGGAAGAATGCCATGTAATCATGTATTGGGCCAAGAGATTAATACAATGGAAGGTTGCTGTCTCAATAAGATGTTCATGTGCATGTAATGCGTTTATGCTGGTTTAAAATTTTATTTGCGAATGTCTGAATGCATATTAAGTGATCTTGCGCATATAACTTTGTATATGAATGGATTCACCGTCTTTCTTTAGTTGCGGGCTGTTCCTTGCCATTGATCTCATCCCCCTTCTGCATGTGGTTGCGGCATGCCTCGGGTGAGACGCACTGCTCTCCAGAGCAGGGTGAAAATGCCGGCGTGTTCCTAGACTACACCAGACCCCTTTGTTGGCCACAACTCTCGAACCTGGGTCTTGTCTGCGAGACCTGACTTCTCGCCAACAGTATAAGAAATACTTTGTTCTCACAGTTTTAGATCAGATTGGTATCAGAGCTCTAGGTTGTGTTCAAAATTTTGTGAAATTTGTGCAAGAAGATTATGTTATTCTGCAAAATTTGATGCTTACTAGGCTGAAATTGAAAAGAGGGGAAGGTCAATTGGTTAGAGAACAAGTTAATCCTCAACCAAGGAGGGCTAGGGTGCCATTATATCCACCTTCCATTTCATCCTTATTAGCCTTAGAATTAGCCACTAACATGTCTTCCAGATAAGGAGAAGTACATGAGGAAATGGATCCCAAGGAAGAAGAAAGAGTCTTTAGAAAAGCTTTCTTGGAAATGACTGAGATGGTTAGGATCCTATACCAGGAGAGAAATGATAGGATTGATAGAGAAGGGTCTAGAAACCAAAAATAAGAAGGAGATTCTTCAGAAGGGAAGAAAGAAAAAGATGAGTCTAAGAAAGGGAATGGAGGAAATGGTGATCCACCATCTCCATCGTCATCCTCTTCCTCCACATCATCCTCTTCAACTTTTGTTAATCAGTCACACAAAACAAAAACATCTCTTAAAAATCCTTTGTTAAATCTTGATGTGAAGTTTGAGTTTCCGATGTTTAATGGTGATGTGAATGCAGAAAAATTGGATAACTGGATTAGATAGCTGTAAGTCTATCTAAGAATTCAGAATTTGCATGATGTTGACACAAAAATCCAATTAGCCTCTTTGAGAATGGATGGAGCAGCTTTGGTTTGGTGGGAAGCCAAAACCAGGGAGGAAATTAAAAAGCATGGTAAGATAACTATAACTTGGAATGAGTTTATCACTGCTATTAAGAAACAATTTTATCCTCTTGCTCATATTCAGAAATCAATCATGAATTGGAAAATTTTTAGGCAACTTAAGGGTCAAAATGTGCAAGATTATACCCAAGAGTTTAGAAGGAGAGCACTTCTACTTGGGGTAGACTTACAAAGTCAAGACACCTTGTTGAAATACATAGGAGGTTTTCACAATTACCTGCAACATACTATTCTAATGTTCAACCCTACCAGCTTAGATGAAGTCTGTGTGCAGGCTACACATTTAGAATCTAGAGGAAATAATACTTTTGATGAGGATAGTAATTTCAAAAACAAAGGAAAGAAGAGAGTTGAAAATTCAAGAAAAGAAAAAGGAAAGTTCTTTTGCAAGAACTGTTCAAAGAAAAGTCATGATGAAGATCATTGTTGGAAGCTTCATCCTGAACTAAAACCACAAAAATAAAAAAACAAAAACAAGACCAAAGAAAAGGAGAAAACTGTAGCAACAGTTGAGCAAGACTTAGGATCAAACTCAAGAGATGAGACAAAAAGCATAACCATGGTTTTAAAGAACATTAAGGGGAAAGAAGTGGTGCAAGACACAACTCCCAGTTCTAGCTCTTTGAATTGTCACAAAGATACTCATGAAGAAAAGAGGAGGGTAGAGCTCTTCCATGTGAGGGTAATTTCAAAACATACCAAAATTGACACACTATTTGACAGTGGGTCACAAGCGAATCTTATATCTGAAGACTTGGTCAAGCAGCTTAAACTTGAGACCATTCCACATTCGAAGCCTTATCCACTTGGATGGATATGCAAGGATGCCAATTTGCAAGTCTCAAGGAAGTGCATATTGTGCTTTGCAATAACTGCACACTTTATTGACACAGTTGAACTTGATGTGGTGCCGCTTGATATCTCAGGTATTGTTTTGGGAAGCCCTTACTTATTTGACAGGAAGGCCATCTTCTATCGCCATGAAAACAAGTATCACTTGTTCAAAGATGGTAAAGAGTACATTGTGAGAGCACACAAGAATAAGCTAGAATCCTCTTTACTCAATGCAAGTCAATTGAAAAGACTAGTTAATGTAAGTCAAAGTCTAACTTTGTTAATGTTGAAACGACCAGATTTTGAGCATTCGCCTTTTTATGATGTTGCTAATGATTTGTCTCAGTTTAATAACAATTTGTCTTTGAAACGAGATGATGTTATGTTGCACAAATTACCTTTTGAGTCAGCCAATGCAGTGAATGAAGTGTCAATGCAAAGCAGTGCAAGCAAGAAGGACACAAAATTCAGCATGGGAAAAAGTTGGTTTCAGAATGGTAGAATTCGCCATGGGAACAGTTTGCAAGGTGAAAGTTATTTTAAGTCTTCTGGGAAGTTTGATCAGTGTAGAAATTTTTTTTTTTTCTGCAAATTACAATTGCTGTTCTGCAAATTTTAATCATTTCCATCATGACTCTGTCAATCTTATCAATGGTCAATCAGTTGATTCCAGAGACAGATTATCATTTTCTCAAAAGCTCCATTTGATGAAATCGGGTAGATTTCAGTTATTCAAGGGTGGAAGAGTGGAGAATCAGTCTCCACATCATCATTTTCAGTAATCAGAGAGCTTTTGGGGTCCAAAAGCTTCCCATTTTGGAGGCGTGATCAGGAGATCAAGTCTCTTGTAGAAAAATGCTCAAAAATGAAGTTGCTCAGAATTGGTCTGAACTAGATCGAATGGAAAGAGCTCGGAAAAATGATCCTGTAGACGTGAACGACACTAAAAACCGACGCCGTATGAGGAAGATATTCAGCTTTGAAGTTTGCTAATTTCAGTGAAAAAATGGCCAATTTGATTTTATAAAAAATTATTTTTATTAAAAAAAGAATATTCTATAGAATATTCTGGGAATATTTCGTGGAATATTTGAAAAAATATTCTACATAATATTCCGTAGGTGGCCAATCATAGAGTGCCATGTGGCCAGGCCGGAGGCCACCACGTGGCCCCAAGGTAAACAGAAATGGCGTTCAAAAATTTATATTATGGTCGCGGCAGGATTCGAACCGGGGTCGGGGCAGTGCCAACGGAGCGGCCTAATCGTTGGGCCACGGTGCTGCTTGTTTAAAAATTAGCGCCAATATATATATATTTAAAGTTTGAATTTTATTTGGCTCATGGTCCCGTGGACCGCCAGGAGGAGCAGAGTTGATTTTTAATACGGTTATATTATATGGTTCAACTTTATTACATGTCGTTTAAAACAAAATGTTTATTAATACAATCCGTTCGGTGCGGTCACATGCACCTACTCTTTAGCCCCTCCTTTCGGCGGCACTTTTGGCGGTCCGCCCAACTTTAGCGCCGACCTCTATATTTGTCGGGCTATCTGGCAGTGCTCCACATTTAGTGGAGTTTTTCTAGGTGACACTGGGCAAAACTTCAGTTAACCATAACTTTGGCTAGGGAAGTCCATTTGGGACGATTTTTTTTTTTGATTTTGGGGTATTGAAGCATTATAGAGCTGTTGGGATAGGTTGTAGAGCCATCAGGGCACTCTATCAGTGATTTTATCAGCGATTTTGGTTGTGGAGTCACCAGGGCCTAATGAAAGATCAGCTGTGTTGGACTATACTCATCCATTGGAGGTGAATGAATAGTATATTTATACTGATTTCAGTCCTCTGTTTCTAAATTTGCAGCTAATTTTTCCTTTTGAGGTTTTCTACATAGTGTAATTCTTAATTTGAGCATTAATGAAAGAGGGAAAAGCCTAATTAGAGGCTTTTGGACCCAACAGAGGTAGCCCAAGAGAGGGGTGAACTGCTTAAACAAATGCTTACTGTTATGCTGTGCATTTTTGTTGTTATATTTCAGATTTTGCTTCATTAAACAATAAATTTTCATAAGTACACTTTTCCCAATCAGACTTATACAGTGAACACAACTCCTTAGTTTCACTTCAAACCACATTACTTCCTTTGCAGAATACTTGAACTTGCTTATTAACACATAAAATTTTGATTAATGAATACTTTTCACATAAACAAATACTTTCATTGATCGGATCTATTTCAGTGTTTACATTATATTTCTTTAGGCAGAGCCAGTTTGTGGGCCAGAAGCTTCTGGTTTCATCCTTTCTAGTAAATGTGAAATAATCAGTAAAAGCCCCCTACTGTCAATCTCTGTATAAGAAATACTTTGTTCTCACAATTTCAGATCAGTCCTGGAAGGAAAAATCCGCATTAAGCTCTAGCACTGGGTTGGCCTGATGCCAAGATATGAAAATGCAGCTCCAAAGGTCCAGAACTCTCTTTCCAATGGGATAGAAGACTTCCCTAATGAAAAGAGGTCCTAGAATGGCCTAGATATGAACAGATCTAGCCTCCACTTGCTAGAGCTTACAAGGACAACCAAACCCTTAATAGGATCTGCGTTGTAGGTGTAAGATGAAGTTTGGCCAAATTCCTGATAGTGGACAAGATTAGCAAACTCTCCCAAGAGGCTCCTCAAGGAAAGAGGTGGGATTCCCAATCAAGAACACCCAATTCTCTGCTAAACAACCAAGAGAATGATATATGTCTAAACAAACAATATATTCAGAAAATAATATGTTCAACAACAACCCCTCTCTTGGTGCCATCCTCTTACTTTTATAAGATGGAAAGCTTGCAAAACCCTAAACCATCTCAATGATTTAGTTCCTTTCACATGTGCCACCTCCAACTAAGACTGAGCTGTGCATCAATGAGATACATCCCTCCTAGACAACGTTTTTGATTTAGTCATGGTTGACTTGGTCAAATGATCCAAACTCTTTCACACTTAAGTGTGCTTAAGAAAGTGGCCCAGATTTAGCCTTGTTCACAGTGGGCATTGATTTATTTTGCTGTTTAGGAGTTTTATTGATCCTCCTTTACAATTTTATTCATGAAACAGGAAACAAAACAAAGTTGAATATTCCCATTAGCTTAGGAATAATTTGGAATATTACAGTCCTCCCCTCTAAAATGTTGCTTGTCCTCAAGCAACTGATAATGTGAGTGCTGCAACTCCTTTCCTCCTCCATTGGTGACACAGCCAAGTGATAAGCCTCCTCCATGATTTGAGTGTTCACCAAACCAATCCTCCATGAATTGTCTCTCCAATGTTCTTATGAGGGGTAAATAATCCATCCCATAAGGAGTCACTAACTCAAATGAAACAATCATGGCTGAACCAATAATCTCTCTAAAACATGTAGCATATGGCACATAGAGAGTCACCATCCCATGTGGTACATACATGGATCCCATCCTCATTCCATACATCCCCATAAAAAGGACAAGTATATCATCTATGTATGGAATCAAACCAATGTACATGCAAACCGAAATTTGAGCATGAGGAGGTGGGTCATAATCCCACATATGATACCAACACAGTGCATCTCCTGCCTGAATCATATCCAGATATGGTAATTGGTTTCCCCACCACTTACTTGCTGCACAAGTTATCTCACCATGGCTGAAAATGTGAGCTATGTTTGGTGCCTTTGGGAAGCACCCATCATGAAAGAAAATCTCCCTTTGCCACAACAAGGGAGTGGCAAAATTCAGAAATTTTAGTGGCCCTAATGTTTGCCATGAGATTCACATGATACAACACTCCGCTTGGGAGTCATGGCCTGCATAAACATGGTGAAAGAATATGTCAAATCAGAAGATAAAACTTTCATTACATGATCAAATTTTTCACCAACAATGTCTCTCCTATACATGGAATTGTGCATAGATTTTTCTCCCTTTCAAGAGAAGGAAGAAATGGCTGTAATGACTCTTGTATAGAGTCCTTTGGCTGCCCCAACTCCACATAATTCTTGCATTCTAGAAAATGTTGATGTAGCTCTCCTCCAAAGCCTTCCCATTCAAAGCATCTCATGATAGTGTTGTAGATCTTCATAGAATAGGTAGGGCTGAAACATAACTCTTTGTAGGCCCTTTGTAGCACACTCTCCTTGAGATTAGAGTCTATAGGTAAGAATATCCTATCATGATGATGATGGTTTTCACTTAATTCTTTCTTATTAAGTGATGGGATGATGGCCCTTTCTTATTCTTCTTTTTCACCTCTATTTATTAACCTTGATATTCTCTATTCTTAGCAGGTTTTCCTGATGATGAGTCTTGATCTAGACTCAAAAAGTAGACAAAAAATGACTACTGTGGATATTCCGAGTCTTACATCTGAAAAAGAAGTGTTCAAATACTCCTCTTTTTTAGTGTACATGTTTCTGTATTATCAGGCAGATAGGTTTAAATTTGTTGTGCAGACACTGGATGAAGATGACAATTAGGAGTCAGTCATCTTTTGGAATACATTGGTAATGAAAGAGCAGAAAGACTATTCATACAAACAATTCATTGAACTATTTGTACATCTAGATATG
This sequence comes from Pinus albicaulis, assembly GCA_034641835.2. Classification (NCBI taxonomy): domain Eukaryota; kingdom Viridiplantae; phylum Streptophyta; class Pinopsida; order Pinales; family Pinaceae; genus Pinus; species Pinus albicaulis. The sequence continues at coordinate 547,177,079 of CM076574.1, forward strand.
AGCCTTTTGAGCAGTACAAATGAACCAAGAGTAAATGAAGATATCGAAAGGATTTTTCACTTATTAGATCAAACCAAGACAGCGTACTGTACTTATACCAAAACAGTTACATAGAACTGAGAGTATATGACTGTGAGCTTGCTCCTTACAAGCTTCCAAAATCCCTCCCAATGAGGATTTTTGCTTTAGAATACATTAGACAGATGTTAAATGATGATGAAATCCACTTTGTATCAGCAAAGAAGAAGACATATTTTAGGGTTAAAACACAAATTGGGCCATTCATTTGTAACATCAGGTCAGGAGGTGAGGAAGCATACAAGATCTTGAAGGAAATGAATTTCAGCCTAAGCTTTACCTGGTCCTATAATCCCCTGGGAAGCATTTCAAATTTAAGGGTAGAAAACAAAACCACTCCTTACATACACACCCATAGGCCAGAGATAGAGAAGTACATGAAATAGTTGGAATGGGTTGAGAACACTTTGCAGGAAGCTGAGGAGAAGCTAGTTTTGACATCAACATCATAGACTCCTGTCCCAAAGGAAAAAAATAGGAAAAATTCAAAGAGAAGAAGAGTCACCTCAGTGACTGACACTACAAGAAAGGAGCTCTAAATAATGTACAGAAAAAGAACCAAGTTTAATCCTAAAGCCAATACAAACAAAGATTCAGAACAAGAAGTTGCTTTAGTCACTAAGTAAACACCTTCATCTTCTCAAATTGGTGCCCAATCCACCCTTTCTCCTACAACTTCTTCATCTTCACAAGACCAAAAATAGGCTATTTAGACAACTAAGGTTTTTTAATGGAAGAAATAGAAGACAATCTTTGATACATTTAGAGAAATAAAATTGAAGAATGAAATCTTGAAAAAAAACACCTATAGTCAATTCTAGAAGTAAACTTTCAGTTCTCAAAGTAGGTTGCTGTTAGCAATTGTCTATGAGAAAGGTAAAATGCAAATGGCCTCTCTTGAGGCACATATTTCACAGCCAAAGACAACAACTGATTACAAGAAGTCTTCTTTTGAGTTTGACATAAAAGGCATTCATCCCATTGATCAAATGGAGATGCACAAGAAAACAGGTGAAATGATCTCCTCTACTTTGACTAACACATCAATGAGTCTCTCTGAGTTGCAGTTTTCTTTGGCTAACATTCAGTCACAACTAAAAATGGAGAAAGTCTCCTCTGTTTCTAAGGATACAAGAATTAAATCCTTAGAGGACTTGGTGGTTAAGATAGGATATGCTCCCTCTAACATATAGGCTGCAGAGGAGATAATAAAAAAGAACAATGTTGACATAGCAACATTGAGAAAACAACTGAAGCTTTTAGCTATAGAAGACCCTCTCACCAAGGACATTGAAGAGACATAGGCCCAAAAGACTGATATGATGAAGCTAATCATGGAACAAAATGCACGGTTGAGACAAATTGAGACATAAATGGAAACAATGATCAAAGAGAAGGAGCAGGCTGCAAAACTATCCATGGTTCCTTTGGATGATGTACCTCTTACAACCATCCACACAACTATAGCCTCTACAACATAAAGAATAGATGGTGCAGAGAAGTTGACAAAGGCAGTGGAGAATCTGTCTATTCAGACAGAGGAAATCAAGAATCTGCAAGATCAAGTCAAAGTGTTGCAAGACCAGAGATCAAGGAGGGAAGCTTCACATTCAGTAGAAACACAAAGAGCTCAGAAATTGATAGAGATATTGCAGAAGTTAAAGAGATGATAAAAAATGGATAGACCTTGGCCCAAACCAAGGAAATCATCTGGGAAGATATCATGAACTCCATTAATGAGATCTAGCCCTGCATCCAGATTATTTTTGAACAAAAGGAGTTGATTAAGTAGGAGCTTGGGGATATGCCTATTATAGTAAATGACATTATCAAGTTCTTGAACTCTTAGAAAATATATGAGTTAGATGACTTGGGAGTAGATGATAGAACATAGAGCATCTTAGAAGTGAAGATGATTCTTACCAAGAAGAATCTGGTTGTTCAATTGGAAGAGAAATACCATGGCTTAGAGATAACAGTGAACAGGGTTTTCAATAGGATAGAGTCTTTAAAACAGAAGGGTATACCTTCTCCGTTTGTTATTACTGATAAGTTAATACCTCAAGAAGACTATGTGAAGAAATTAAAAGAAATTGCCAAGGACAACACCAAATTATCCAACATTAAAGGCAATATAACAGGTAGATCATTTTCGGAAGCAATCAGTAATGACCTTTTCATTCAACATGAGGTAAATCAAATCTTTGTCGTAAAGCCCACCTTTACGAGATATACTGAGGTTGATGAGATTTACCGAAAGGTAATAAAATTGAATTTCCCAGATGAAGATCGATGGGATAAAATATGTGAGCTACAGGAGTAAAAAGTAACTGAGAATAGTCAGCTACAACCAACGAATCAGTGAACACACCAGCCAACGCAACCCAAAAATAGGTCCATTCAGCAACTGTTTCCTCTAAAACTATGCCGAAATTCTGTAATATTCCTAAATTAGCATGCAGCTAATGGGAATATTAATTTTTCTCTTAACATCTAGTTAGATGAATAAATGCGTAAGGAGGCCCATAAGTATCTTAAGTAGGCATAAAATCCCTCTTAATGTGGAAAGGGATCATGTTAATAACTGGATCAAGCACCCTCATGTGTGAACAAGGGCTAATACATGTGGACAAGGTCAGTTTTGACCAAGTCAACAACACTAATATGGGAGAAGCGGATCATCAATAAAGACAATTCAATGTGAATGAGGATTAGTCTAGCTAGTCAGAATGAAGACACCTTGGGTGTGAAAGGAGACAATGCATGGAGACTATGTCAAGGTTGACCAAATCAAACAACGTTGTAAATAGAAGAGTGGAACTATGGAGGCATCGTAATTTTGGAGGAAGCACCTTTGCATGGAAGTAACCTCATAAATGGGTGGGACCCATGGTGAGGAAGCTCATCAACTATATAATGGAGGGAATGGCATCCATATGGGGCATGAATGGAGGAAATGGTTTTATGATTGGGTCTGTTTATACTTATTGCATGCTTTAGCTATTTAGCTAAGTTTGGTGCACTTTTTAGTGCAAGGGTTTTCTCTTGCAGGAATTCCTCACTCTTGCTTGGAGATCTTGTTTAAGAAATCTGAGGGGAGAATTCTGGAATTAATTTCCACCATCTGACACTTGGCCAAGAATTTACCCACTGAAATAGCACAGTCTCTTGGAGAAACTTCATTATTTTACATGGTGTTGCAGTGGAAGGGTTTAAACCCCTATTTTATGAGCTAGTTTCCCTGAAGGAGGATCAACCTTTTTCCCGGAAAGCTAGTAGGAGGAGCTAAATCCATTTGTTTGTATTGTCAGCCATATTTATGCAGTGCTTCAGCCATACAGTGTGATTTAGCCATAGATATGTAGCATATACTTCTTGTACTTCATGTTTATCAAGAAACCCTTGCCGGGTCATCTTGGATTTCTGTACAAGAGACTAGATCTCAATTTTTTTCTCTATTGATCAATATATCAGAAGATATATTTTGTCTCTCTATTTCTAAGTATAAACCCTCAATAAAATATGTTTTTAATTTCTTCAGTATCTCTGTGTTGCAGTAGTATTGGGGTTCCAGTTTTTTTGGGTTGTTCTAGGCATGGGAGGCATGTTTAGCAAGGATATAATGTTTTTTTTTTTTTTTTTTTAATTTCCTTTTATATTTGGTTGTAATAATATATAATCTAAAGGATCCATGGGCTGTTATGAGTGATTATAACATACATATCTGAAAAATGCGTTTTCTATGAATATATTGCTGATTTCCCCATTTGGGAATATTATAGTGGTATTAGAGCTCTAATCTTGGCTCAACCTATGTACTTGAACCATTATGGAGTCTTCTCATGGGAAGGAGAGGATCTGCAAATGAGATCAAGGCAAACCCTTATTTTCTAGAGGGAAGGATTTCTCAAAACATCTTCTTCAAACTCTGCATGGTATCAGTAAAGACATCAAAGAAATGAGGAGGGAAAAACATGGAGATCCCTCAACAAGATTTGTACATGAGGAAATCCCTAGTTACTCATATTATGGGTGTGAGAATTCAACCACACCATCAGATTTACAACGCTCTAAAAACTATATGTTCATGACAAGTGAGATGGAGAAAGGAGATGTGCCAAAGGAGGAGACTCTTGGTGATTATTTGCAAGTGTATGAATATCAATCTAAGAGGTTCAAATATCACCCAAAATTCCAAAAGTTTTTCAATATCAAGGAGGAAAGGAGCATAAGGGGCAAGCAGCATGGTGATTATAGATTCTTTCTATCTACTTTTTATGGCTCACCTAAATGTCCAGCTAGGGTTTTGATGGAGGAGCTAGACACCTGTGTGCAACAACATCAAGTTTCAGAAGATGAAGCCATTAAAGTAGTAGTGCTGCATTTTAAAGGTAAGGCTTTTGCTTGGTGGATGTTTGAATCCTTTTCATTAAAGAATGAAAATACATCTACTTATGCAAATTTCATTAGAAGAGTAGTGGAAAGGTTTGATGAAAAATTTTATGAAACACCTTTTGTGGAGCTAATAAAACAAAAAAAAACAAAACCTTTGCATGGGTTGGAAGGATCTATAAACCCAACTCCATTTCAGGAAACCATTGAGGGGGATGAAAACTTGTATGATACCTTGCCAAGGGAAAAGTCCCCATTGCATGAAGATCTTTCTTCTCAAAAGAAAGACATGGAGATTCCTCCTTCAAGGGAAGACCAAGATCTAAGGTCTCTCATTGTTGATGAGGCATTCTCAAATATTGATGATGAGGAAGAGAAGGCTGGAGGTAACGACACTGTCATATCAAGAGCACATCTAGTACCTCATGAAGAGGGAGATGGAGCATTTGATCCAAGGAGAGAAACTCTTTCACTCTTGTAAGGAGTTCCAAAGAATCTCACATATGGAGGTCATGGCACAGTCCATGTGCAACATGTGTCATCATTGAAAAATTGTGAGATCTTGAAGATAGAAGGAGATAAAGAGGAGGACAAGAATAATATGATGAGGAGCACACACCCCTATCTATTTCGGAATATTGATACACAAAAGAGGTAGGAGGTTTTGTGCAGTAAGGGCAAGGACAAATCAGTCCACACACATAAACATCCTGTTCTATGCCTTGATGTCTCTTTGCATGGAGGTATTCCACCAGGGAGACCCCCTGATTGGAAGATGAATAAAGTGTCCTATAAACTTAGTGTAGCATGGGATATTTGGATAAGGAATGAGCCTTGGGAGAAGCTACTACAACACTGAGAGCTTTTGACGGGTTTCAAGGAGAGGTAAGAAATTTTCTGATATGGACATTGCCATCTCCCACTCAGATATTTGCACTGGAAAATGATTCAGAAATCTATAATGACATGAGCATGGTGTCAAATGGCAACTCCATGGTCTTGGAGCAGCAAATGATACTTACACACACGAGGAGAATTTCTGAATATGACAAGAGGGTAGTAACACTCTTGCATGCATGGGCAAAACTATGGAAGTTTTGGAAGAAATAAACATTTCAAAAGGAGGTTGAACTCCATATAATCCAATCTTGTCTTGAGCAAGATCAGCTACAAGAGAGGTAGCAAAGGTGGAATGACATTACTCCAACATGTGGCTTTTGCATTGAGCATGTCAAAGAGGAGAGTTATCATACGACAGACACTTCATTTCAGATTTCTACAATGCTGTCATTGTTGGGAAGCCTAGATCCATATTGGGAGTCCCAACTTTTGGTAGAATATTCCAAGAACCTATTCACATGTAAGGTTATTGATGGGAAAGTGATGGATAGGAGGTATAGAGTGGTTGATGGAGTAATTTATTTTCATAATCAGATCTATTTGAATAGAGACTCCAAGCTCAAGGATAAACTACTATATGCAGCCTATGAGATCTTGCTTTCCAATCCCACTGATTTGATTAGAGCATTCCATACTATCTTAGAGGGATTCATGTGGGAAGACTTCAAAGAGGAGATGCACTATCACATGAGGAAGTGCATATATTGTTTTCAGGTTGAGGAGGGACATAGTTCTTGGGAAGAGTTATCATTACCACATCCTTATTCATTGGGTATGAGAGGGTGCTCATCCATGAGCTACCTCACTGATTCAAACCAAGTGTATAGTAAGGGTTGTATTTCTGAACATCATGATATATTTAATATATACTTTCATTTTCTTACCACACATGTGCAGGGCATTGCTCAAAGAGGAGGCAAAGTTTCTTATTTTCTTCATGGGCTACTTGGGGCCAAAAGCAATGTTGATGTTAACCTTTCCCTAGAATATTTTGGGGAGATGATGTATTATTCATGGCGTGATTCGTTAACACCAACCATGATACACCTTCTCCAGTCATGCAAGAAGAATGGGACAACAAACAAGTGGTGGGAAGAACACTTGTTATATCACACTCTATGGCAGTTAGGAGCAAAACTGTGCTGGTTGCACATGAAGGACCATTGTCCTTCTCCCTTATTACATATGGCAGCTAGCATGAATTTTATTATGATTCCATATGTTGAAGATGTTCTTATCTATGTTGGGGACATGATTGGAGGGGATACACATTGGTTGGATGTGTCCTTGGGGAAAGAAATTTCCCACACCTTTTTTGCTGCATGCTTCAAGGGGAGCATGGGAGATGATATGGCCACTACAATAGATCACTTGTTTCTTTATGAGGTGGACCATATGATTGTTTGGAGCACTTGGGACATGCCTCTCATGAACATTTGGGAGGAGGTTTTCTATGAATTACCAAGCTGGGAGGTGATTCATTTCATTTGGATGATAACATGGAGATGTGAGTCTTTCATTGGGAATGAAGTCCCCTATGATTGTCATCACTTCCACCTTGAGGAGGCCATTGAATGACAGGAATGTTTCCATATAGACCTTCCATTCTTTAATGATGAGAGCCATTTGGTTTATCCACCAAAGGCCAACTTACAGTTTTGGAGGGAACCATTGGGAAAAAAAAATTGTTGCAGAATATCTGAAGCAATGGTGGAGACTATTGGATGTGGAGGCCACAAGAAGAGGAGGAGAGATTTTGTAGCACCCTTGCATTTTCTTGAGGACAAGAAACATTTTGGGAGGGGAAGACTATAATATTCCTAAATTAGCATGCAGTTAATAGGAATATTATTTTTTCTCTTAACATCTAGTTAGATGAATAAATGGATAAGGAGGCCCATAAGTATATTAAGTAGGCATAAAATCCCTCTTAATGTGGAAAGGGATCATGTTAATAACTGGATAAAGCACCCTCATGTGTGAACAAGGGCTAATACATGTGGACAAGGTCAAGTTTGACCAAGTCAACAACACTGATATGGGAGGAGTGGATCATCAATAAAGATAGCTCAATGTGAATGAGGATCAGTCTAGCTAGCCAGAATGAAGACACCTTGGGTGTGAAAGGAGACAATGCATGGAGACTATGTCAAGGTTGACCAAATCAAACAGCACTGTAAATAGAAGAGTGGAACTCATGGAGACAACGTAATTTTGGAGGAGAAGCCTTTGCATGTAAGTAACCTCATAAATGGGTGGGACCCATGGTGAGGAAGCTCATCAAATATATAATGGAGGGAATGAAATCCATATGGGGCATGAATGGAGAATATTATTGTATGATTTGGTATATTTGTACTTATTTCATGCTTCAGCAGTTTAGCTAAGTTTTATACATTGTTTAGTGAAAGGGTTTTCTCATGTGGGAATTACTCACTCTTGCTTGGATATCTTGCTTAAGAAATCTGAGAGGAGCATTCTGGACTTAATTTCCACCATCTGGAACTTGGCCAAGTATTTATCTATAGCAAAAATGTAGCCTCTTGGAGAAACTGCATTATTTTACATGGTGTTGCAGTGGAAGGGTTTAAACCCCTGTTTTATGAGCTAGTTTCCCTGAAGGAGGATAAACCTTTTTCCCGAAAAGCTAGTAGGAGGAGCTACAACCATTTATCTGTATTTTCAGCAATATTTATGTAGTGCTTTAGCCATATAGCGTGATTCAGCCATAAATCTAGAACATATACTTCTTGTACTTCATGTTTATCAAGAAACCCTTATCGGGTCATCTTGGATTTCTGTAAAAGAAACTAGATCTCAGTTTTTGTGCTCTATTGATCAATATATTAGAAAATATATCTTGTCTCTCTAATTATGAGTATAAAACCTCAATAAATTGCACTTTTAATTTCTTCAATATTTCTATGCTGCAGTTGTCTTGGGGTTGCAGTGTTTTTGGGTTGTTCTAGGCATGGGAGGTATGTTTAGCTAGGCTATAATGATTTGTTTTTGTTTTCCTTTTAGATTTGGTTTTCATAATATATAATCTAAAGGATCCATGGGTTGTTATGAGTGATTATAGCATACATATATGAAAATGCATTTTCTGTGCATATATTGTTGATTTCCCCATTTGGGAATATTACACATTCCATATCATCTCCACCGAGCCTATTATTTTGTCACAATTAGAGTTTATTGTTCAATTTTTTGATAATAATACACCGTCAGTTGAGACAGCGTTAATGTAATCAATTTTGTAAAATTTAGTATAAATACTTCATTGTTAGAAGTATTAGAGGTTGATTTTTTAGTATATTTTTCCTACTAAGAATTTTAATTTTCAAGTTTTTGGAGCATCAATAATACAAGGAATTATTATAGTATTCATGTGGTGTATTCACTGGTGAAGTTTTTCTTCTGTAACTGTGTTATTTCATTGTTTTTCCTTTCTCTGTAAATCTGAAAGACCTTAATTGTAAAACAAAAACTGTGATGAATAGGATATGTTAATTAGAACACCTTATTCTGGTTGTTTGCAATTTACCTGTTTTCTACTGAAGTCATATTGAAGAATACTTAATTTCTTTTAAGTCTATATTGAATTTAATACTTCTTCCACTTTCATAATTCACTTAAAATCTTAAAAGATCTAGTTAATGCAACCTAGCTTGCCCTGTGATAACTCTTTCAAATATTGATGCAAAACCAGTTATATTTTTTACTCCATATCCCAATGGGAATATAGCCATTTAATCAACCAAACAATCAAAATCAAACAAAAAATACGCACACTCATAACTAGCCTAAAATTTATTAAAAACAAAGTTAAATTTTACAAAGAAATCCCTCTCTGAAACTCGCAAGGCTAGATCCCAACTTCCAAAGTGGTTTTGATGTTTTCCTCTATGTTTATTCTCACAATATCGTAAATTACAATATGATAGTAACATAGTGGCGACTCCATTGGGGACAAAATTGAAAATATTGATTTTTTCTTCGAATTCATAACCCTGGTTGAAAAAGTGTATGATAGGAATATTTCAAGAGATTGTTTCCTTTTCATTTTTGTAAATAAGTGTGTGTGTGCCTTAGTTTCAACTTTGGCTCCCAAAAGAGCTTACACTAGATCTCATATTGATCCAAAGCCTGCAGTTATTGTTGATGGCCCTGAAAAATTGCTGAGGAGAAAAATAAAAGTAGAGAGCCAAGGAAGTAGTAGCCCTCCCCATACAACAGATTCAATCCCAAAAGACTTCGTTACTATACAAGACATTGAGTTTGACTTACCTTTTGAAATTTTTTTATTTAGAACTAAGTGAGCCAATTAGGTAGATCAAATAGTGGTAGACCAAGCTACATTAAGACAACATTCTTTTGAAGCACAATATGCTCCTCCTGATATTGACCTTCAAATTATTCAAGATTTTGCTAAACTGCAAGGTTTAGTTTCAAGTCTTGACCTTTCTGTTCATGAGGCTTATGTCCAATAGTTTGTATAACTCTCTACCCTCACTTCTTTTGCAGAATCATCCACCTCATCACAACTTGTACATCCTAGATCAGCTAGTCCTACCCCTTCTGTAGTTTACACTACTATTCTGGTATTTTCTCATCAAGCTACTCAAACCCCATACTCTCCCCAATCTTCATCCACAATCCAGGCTTCATCTTGACCAAAACCTCAAGCTTCAGTTCAAATTCCACCTCTGATTCAACCTCCACCTTTCATCCAACAACCACCTTTGATCAATCCCCATATTGTTCATCTGCGTATCCATATAATGGCAGCTAGATATGCTCCCCTTGTCCTTCAAGATCATTAGGAAAACATGCCATAGGAATTCCATACAATAATTCCACAATTTTATGGAACTGGACCTGTCACTACCCAAAAACATGTGGATAGGATGAATGATATTTTTTACCTTCAGGAAATAGACGATGAAAATGTAAAAATGAGGTTGCTTGCACAAAGTCTCACTGGATATGTTAGAAAATGGTTTAAATCTTTGTATTTTGATAGCATAAATGATCTCCCTGCATTCCATTAGACATTCTTTAATAGGTGGGAAATTAAAAAGAACCCTCTTCAAATTTTATCTGAGTATGAAAGCATTAGGAGGGAACTAGGGGAAAGTGTTTAGGACTATTTCACTAGATTTAATAGTGTATACAATGCAATTCCTGCCAACATTAAATCACCACAAGGCTTGGCCTTAATAAAATTCCTAGATGGCTTTGAGGAAGACATGTCGTACCAGCTTAGAGAAAGAAATTAATCAACATTAGAAGAAATGCAAAGGGATGTAGTGAGAGTAGAAGAAAATCTGTTAGCAAAGAGGGCTAGAATTATGACTGAAAGGAGAATGACCATGAAAGAATAACCCTCAACTTCTTCTGCTGATGCCAAAATTGATTCATTAGTAAGAACAATAGAAATAATGATGGAAAGGATTAATCTAAATGAAAGGGCTACTCCTAGAGAAAATCATCATGCACCTCAAAATCATAATCTAAATCTTAGAATAAATCCTCCCCAAATCAAACAGAGTGAACAAAGGGGCCCTGATCAACAAATTAGACCTCCATTTCAGGAGAATTATGTTGATGATGATGGGGAAATAGTAGAGGAATTAGAAGAGAACCAAATCAATTTGATGGGTATTAATGACGATGAAGCTATTTTCCTTACTCAAGAAGAACAAGATCTTTTTCAACTTTCCCAAATTGAACTTGATTAAGGAGAATCAGATGATTAAAAGAAGGGTTTTGAAAATGTTATTATGGAAGTACATAAGCAATATAATCTTAGGAGTAAGAAAACCTTTGATACCCCAAACAAAATAATTATGAAAATCCTGTCAAGAAAACTTCTGATATTGTTGTGAAGAAAACCCCATAAAATGTTGCTAAGAAAACTGCTAATAGTTCTAGCAAAAATATAGTAGAAATTCATGCCAAAAAGATAGTTGAGAATACTTCCAAAACTACTCAAACTGATATCCCAACCACCAGTCACCAAAGAGAACCTGTATAAAAATAAATTGCTGATAAATCTGATTTTCTGAACTTAAATAGGTTTCAAACATCAGTCAACATTGAAAATGAACTAGAAAAGCTGAAAATTCCCATCCTCTTGACAGAGTAATGAAAAAAAATTGTACAGAACACAAGTTATGAAGGCTCTAAACATAGGGGAAAACAATAATACTATCAATTTGACTAATGATCCACCTGAACTCTTATTTCGTCCAGAGGTAGATGGTAAACCACAGGAAGGAGGAGTTCTTCCATTCTATGTTAGTCTCAACATTCATGATAAGACTATCCATAATGCTATGTTAGATTTAGGTGCTTCACACAATTTTATGCCCAAATATGTTATGGAGAAGCTTTGTCTTGAAATTACTAGGCCTTATAAAGACTAATATTCATTTTATTCCAACAAAGTAATATGTTTAGGTCTCATTAAATATATGTGTGTCACTTTAGCTCAAATCCCAACTAAGAGTCTAGTAATGGATAAAGTGATTGCATATATACCCCCTAAGTATGGCATGTTGTCATCATGCTCATGGGGAGAAAAATTAAAAGGGACCCTACAAATGGACATGACTTATGCTACCTTACCAGTGTTTGGTCAGTAGAGAAGATTATATAGGGAAAATTTAATGAAATTCATGGTGAGTAGTCAGGGTAAACCACATAACTATCCCCTTTACTCTGTCCACTCAGATTTAGAATCTTTAATTATTTATAAGGATGGATATATCAATTCTCAAGTTACCAATGCATAAAATGATATTTGTGAAACACATGAAAATCAAACACAAATAATTGAACAAAACACTGAAATTGAACCATTTGGAACATGAGTTTTGATGGATCTTGCAGTAGAGAGGGTTCTGGTGTAGGAGTGTGGGTCTCAAACACAGAAAATAATATGCTGAAGGTCATTCATATAAGATAAATTTTCAATGTACCAATAACATAGACAAATATGAAGCACTTCTATTAGGATTTCAATTATTAAAAAGATTAGGTGCTAAGAGAATTTCAATTCATGGAGATTCTGAGTTAATTATAAAGAAGATTAAAGGAGAATACTCTGCAAAGAATCCTAAACTGAGAGCATGCAGAAATGTTGTGCTTGATTTTCTAGAAACTTTTGTAGAATATAATCTTTCTGTTATTCCTAGAAATCAGAATAACTTAGAAAATGGTCTAGATTTTTCATCCAACACATGTAAAATGCCTCACCCCAATAGAAAATATACAGTGGAGGTGAAACATTGACCAGTTGTACCAGATAATATGAGGTATTGGCAAGTGTTTGGAAATGACAAACAAATTGAAAAAAAAATTCAGTATAAGGATGAGTATGAAGAATATAGCAAATATTTAGAGTGTGAAGTATAAAATAAAATAGTTGTACATACTAATGTAGAAAAATATTTTGATGAATCAGATGTAAATATTCATGTAGATGAAGTTGTAAATAAATTAGAATTGCATGAAATAGATACAGAAAAAGAAGAGTTTAAAATAATTGAGTTAAAGGATAACGTTCTACCTAGAGGTTTGGTTCCACTAGAAGAACTATTTGATTTCAGCGATGTAGCTAAAAAGCTAAAGATAAAGCCCACATGGGCTATGTAAAAGAATGTAATATAGGTAGTGAAAAGGATCCTAAAATGATAAAACTGTCGAAATCACTGCCTGCTACTCAAAAACAAAAATGCATAGCTTTATTGAAAGAATTAATTGATTTCTTTGCATGGACCTATGAGGATCGCAAAGCATACATCACTAGTATTATACAACATAAAATCCCAATCAAGGAAGATCAGAAACCATTCACACAGAAAATCCATAGGATAAATCCAATTCTGATGCCTTTTATTGAGAAAGAAGTTAAAAATATGTATGATGATAAAATCCTAGTTCCTCTTAGATACTCTAAATGGGTGTCTAACATAGTGCCTACTAGGAAGAAAACTGGAGAAATCAGATTATGCATTGATTTCAAAAATCTTAATAAGGTCTCCCTAAAGGACAACTACCCTTTGCCAAAAATGGATCATACATTATAGAAGGTAGTGGAGTCTAGTAGGATTTCATTATTAGATGGTTTCTCAAGTTATAACTAGGTTTTAGTACATCCTGATGATTAAGATAAAACAACTTTCACTACTCCATGGGGGACATTCATGTATGTGAAGATGCCCTTTGGGTTAATGAATGATGGGGAAAATTTCAAAGAGCAATAGATATTGCATTTGCTGATGAAATTGGCCGATTTATTGTGATATACCTAGATGATATTACTATTTATTCAAAAACTGATGAGGAACATTTGTTACATTTGAGAAGAGTGTTTGAAAATTGTAGAAGGTTTGATATTTCATTAAATCCTAAGAAAACATTTTTTGGCCTTGAAGAAGGAAAGCTTCTAGGTTATATCATTTCTAAAGATGGTATTAGGATTTATCCTAGTAGAATTGAAGCTATATTAAAAATTAGTCATTCTAGAAACATAAAGGAGCTTCAATAATTCATTGGAAATTTTAATTTCCTAAGGATATTCATTCCTAACCTTGCAAAACTTCTCATAAATCTAACACATATGCTAAAAAAAGATTCAAAAATTAGATGGAGTATTGAGGCTAGAAAATCCTTTGATTGAGTTAAACAAACATTGACAAAAGCACTAGTTTTGATCAGTCCATATTTTACTAAATATTTCATTATATTTTCTTTTGCTTCTGAGCACAATGTTGCATTTGTCTTGTTGTAGAAAAATAATGAAGGATTTGAATAGCCCATTGCATTTTTAACTAAGGCTTCAAGAGATGCATATTTGAAATATATCATAATGGAAAAACATGCCTTTGCATTTATTAAAGAAATTAAATATTTTAGAGTGTATATATTGCATTCCCATATAATTTCTTATGTACCAAATTCAGTGGTCAAGGAAATTTTAACACAGAATGGACCTGATACAAAAGAGGTAAATGGATTGCTGTCATTCTTGAGTATGACTTAGAAGTCAAACCCACCAAGTTAATCAAAGGACAAGGACTAGCTAAATGAATGGCTGAGTCAAATTTCCATGCATTGGATATCAACTTTGTTGTTGCATTAGATGATCAAGAGGAGCAGGCGACTTCACAGGTTGATGAAGCATTTCTAAACTCACCTTGGTATGTAGACATGTTATATGTTTTATTCAATTTAAATGCTCCTCCTGTTCTAACAAAAACAAAGGAAATATTTCTAAAGTTAAAAGCAGTTAATTTTTGCACCGTAGATAATGTTTTATATTGGAAATATGTTGGTGGTATTTTAATTAAGTGATTATTGAAGGATAATGTAGAAATAACCATGTAGGAGTTCCATGAAGGTGATTGCGGCAGACATCTATACTGGAAAACCACTAGCAACAAAATCCTTAGAGCTGGTTTCTAATAGCCTACCCTTTTCCCTGATATTCACAAAAAAGTAACCTTATGCCATAAACGTTAGATATTTGAAGGAAAAAGAAAGAATTTTCCCCTGCCATTAAAGCCTATATCTTTTGAAATCCCTTTCCAACAATGGGGACTGAATTTCATTGGTGAAATCCATCCACCTTCCTCTGCCCAACATAAGTGGATTCTCACAATCAATGATTAATTTACTAAATGGATTGAGGCCAAACCTTCCAGATCAACCGCTGATGCTGTCATCATTAAATTCCTTGAAACCAATATCCTCTCTATATTTGGCTGTCCTAGTAAACTTATTCTTGATAATGCCACAACCTTTAAATCCAAGAAAATGATTGAATTTTGCAGTAAATACCGTATTTCTTTGGGAAATTGAACTTCTTATTACCCTCAGGGTAATGGTTTGGTTGAATCCTATGTCTTCCCCATACTTTCAGTGCCCCTAAGTTCATCCGAAGACGTCAAGCCTGCTATATACCTAGTCAAAGAGCCATAATTCCCCCCACAGGTGAAATCCTTTTCACCATCACTGCACAATCAACCGATTAGATGATATAAGCCCCCTATGTGGAAAATAACACCCCTTTCTCCCTATAATCCCTCAATGAGTTATAAAAGAAGCTCAATTTTTCCAAAAGGGATAAAACCTTTGACCTTTTCCTAGATAAAGACACTCAGCTACCAAAGAAAAATCCCCCATACCCTTCCTACATCTTCCTTGACAGAGCAAAGAAAATTATAACAGTCATTGCATACCTCCTTGGCTACTATTCTTACCAGTGGATAGATGAGCCCATTTTAGGTTTCCTCTCCATAATTTCCACATATTCTAAACCATCCATCATCTTCAATTTTAGCCAATTCCTGGCAGACAATATTCATGGTCAGTTTGTTAAATTTCAAACAGAATAAGTGTTCAAATACTTCTTTGTTTTAATGTACATGCTTTTGTATTATCAAGCAGATAAGTTTAAATTTTCTATGCAGAAACTGGATGAAGATGGAAATCAACAGTCATTCATCTTCTGGACCACATTGTTAATGAAAGAGTAGGAAAAGTATTCATACAAATAGTTCATTGAACTGTTTGTACATCCAGCTATGAGCCTTTTGAGCAGTATAGCTGAACCAAGAGTAAATGAAGACATCAAAAGGATTTTTCACTTATCAGATCAAGCCAAGATAGGGGACTGGTACTTATACCATAAATACACAAATATGAGAGTATATGACTGTGAATTTTCAACTTACAAGCTTCCAAAATTCCTCCCAATGAGGATTTTTGCTTTAGAATACATTAGACAGATGTTAAATGCTAATGAAATCCACTTTATATCAACAAAGAAGAAGTCAAAGTTAAGGATTAAAACACAAATTGGGCCATTAATTTGTAACAACATGTTAGCAGGTGAGGAAGTAGACAAGGTATTGAAGGGAATAAATTTCAACCTAAGCTTTACCTGGTCCTATGATCCTCTGGGAAGCATTTCAAAGTTAAGGGTGGAAAACAAAACTACTCCTTACATACACACCCATAGGCTAGAGATAGAGAAGTACATGAACCTGTTGGAATGGGTTGAGAACACTTTGCAGGAAGCTAAGGAGCATCTATTTTTCGACATCAACATGATAAAATCCTGTCCCACATGAAAAAGAAAGGAAAAAGAAAAGAGAAGAAGAGTCACTTTCAGTGAGTGACACTACAAGAAAGGAGTTCAAAATAATGTAAAGAAAAAGAACCAAGATTAATCCTAAAGCCAATATAGACAAAGATTTAGAACATGAAGTTGTTGTAGTCACTAATAAACGACTACAACAACCCTCCTCTAATAGAAATCTGAAGTGAAAGGCTGATTCTTTCACCCAAGACTTCTCCTCCAAGTGACTGTAAATCCATCACAACAAATCTCCTCTCTGAATAATGTTGTCTAATGAAGGGATTGCGCTTCTAATGATGAGATGTGGTTGGCCTGATGCCAAATATGGTGGGATATGCTCAAGAACCTCCTTTTCTGATCCTCCAATGAATAGAATCTCTCTCCAGTGAAAAACAAGCTTCGGATGGTGTGTGGAAACCCCCCAGCAACACCCAGCAACACTGCACAATATCTGCTGCAGAAACTGCGCTAATGTAGATGGCTGAAGCTATGGCCTGAATGCATGAATATGGAGGATGGTTGAAATCCTTCATGAGCTACTCAAGAAGGAGAGGAAATCCTCAAGAGGACTCCCTCGTGCCCAAAGGCACCGCAGCTCTGCTGAACAGCAAGAGGCAGCAACAAGTCTCCAAGACTTGGATGTAAAAATGATCAAAGATAATCTCAATGGCTGCCTTGCTCCTCTTTTAAACAAGTGAGCCTTCCCTCCATGGGCCCTACTTTGAATTAGGGTTTCCTCCCTCTAGAATCCTCCCTCCTACGTTGTCCCACATAGTGCTTTCCAACTCATGCCAACGCAGTTTGACTTGGTTAACTTTGGACAAACAACTGCCATGTAGAAATAACTATCCATGAAGGAACAAAGAGTTTTCTAAGGGCCTCCTTGATGCATGATATCTGATATATAATGGGACTTATCATTCCCCATATGAATCTCTCATCCCCAAGCCACCAATCATAAAAATAAGTTGCCTCCCAACAAGACAACTCATGGAAAATCTCCCTCCACCTTGAGCTCCGGAAATGAAGGTGGGCTGAAATTTGATCATGGCAAGCACTATAAATTGCGCCAAGATATCCTCTCTCCCACTTATGACAATTTTGGAATGTATGCTAATCCTGGGCTGCAAATGCATTGCCTTCAAATGGCAAAATGAAGAGTAATTCCCCAAGAATCTCCCCTCCATCAATGAAAGATCAGCTGGCCCAAGATATGTCATCTATGATGAATAGGAAAATTTCACAATATAATTCCACCATGACATGTTTTCTGTAGGTTACAAAATGTGTAGAAATTGCAAACAATGCCTCATAGGGTTATAATGCAACCTCATCCACTGCAGCTGCAGAAAATAACATGGCAAGTATTGTACAACAAATATCACTTCTACTACTAAATAGTAAATAGATGAGTGAATCAGCAACATAAGGTCAAACACCTGCCCATATACATAAAATGGATGGATCACATCACCAAACCCATGGCTCACCCCACAAATGAGAAAATATGTGGCTGTAGCCATGCCTCCTCTCCTGTTCCCTTTAGAACATGCACTGCAGAAAATGTGAGAGTTTTTTTCTCACTCAAAGACACATCCAACTCATGTGCCTTTTTCATAATCATGCTTCTTACACAAATCTGATCCATATTAGCAAGGGAAGTCATGATCAGCAATACAATGAGGAAAATGCTGAAGGTTTCATGTGTTGCAAGAGTGTACCAACAATTTTCCCAAAAGTGACAGCGCAGATTCCCAAATTGCTGCTTTATAAAAATCACATGGAAAGTTGTTTTATGTTACATGAATAGCTATGTATGTCATGATAGCTACTGATGAATAGAAAATGGCTGAATGTGTCAATTGATCATACATGAAAGAAAAAACTTGCCGAAGGCCATATAAAGGATGGTTGTCTCCATCATACAAATTGGCCCAATTTTTTCCTTGGAGCAATATGAAAAGCTTGCCCTCTTGTAGAGCCATGCACTGCAAATTAATGGTAAGAGTATACAAATCAGACAATGTAATAACATATTTCTTACCATATATCGAGAGTAATATGATATATGGATCCATGAATGAACCCTCCATATTTGTTTGGCATGCTCCCATGAAGAGGAATGGACTAGGTGCTGCAAGAAGATCTCGCAAGTCAAGAAGAATGTAGCATAGTAATATATCTACTACCTCATCCATCTCACCTCCTCTTTGTCCATCAAGTGCAACAAATATGAAATACTCCTGGGACTTGTGGGCTATGGATCCACCACACTTCCGCTGGGCGCACTTCATCAATAAGTCATTGCTCCAAAGAGACAACGTTGTTGGCCTATACCCATAGGCTCTCATTAATACCAAGCTCCATTCTTTGACATGCTTTTTGTCAAAGATATTTCTCATAATGATGCAATACATAAGAAGCCCCTCCAAAGATGGAAGTACATCTCTATCATCAAGGGCCAAGGAGATAATGCCATCTCCTCCTCTTGAAACATCATGCAAAGTATGAGAGCAATTCTGCCCTTGCTCCCTCAAGCAAAGCAATAAAGTATTTTGCTGCCCTCCCATACTTCCATCATACAAATCATGTGATGAAGACACAATGGATGATATGAGTATCACATCATGCATCCATACTCTATGCTGCTCAATGATGAAAGTATACTGCCATCTCTTTTCCATTCTTTTGGTACTCCTCCCATGAGGGCTACCATCCTCCCAAACCAATTCTTGTTCTTTGCATTTCACGAGAGTTTGAAATGAAACTCCTTGGAGACCCCTTAAGGAAGGCCTCTTTCCCATGACTATGTTGGACCCATGAGGATCCAAATGTGATGGAGGTGATGTCTCCCCTCCACCCATGTTCAACAATGCTGTGGGTTCCTCCAATGATGTAGCAGCTGTCTCTTCCTTCGGTTCACAAATTGTTTCATGATTCTCCATGGAGGTGTCATGGTTTACTTCATCCTCCAAAAGTTCACACTCCAACCTTAAAGGATGAATTCAACTCATCAAATATGTATGAGGATGTGGGCTCATCTTCTCCTTGAACCCCTCTTGGAGTTTCACTGCATTTCTCTTCTCCTCTCTTCTTGGATCTGAATATGGATCAGAGTAAAATCATCCTCTCCATCGTTCTGACCTTGCTTGAAGCCTCCACTGAAGAAACCCTTTGATGGAAATATGTACAAGGCTATTTCAGAGATGGAATGAGTGGGCATTTACCGGATATGTCACCTCTAAGGAGAGGATGAGATCCAGAGGCTATTTGGCCCCTCCTCAGGCTTTGTCTATAGCTATGTAAATATCCCTCCTTCATGGATTCAACACTTTGGCATGAATCCACAAGCTGAGCCAAATATCTTGCTCTGATACCACTGCAATGTTCCTTTTTCAGAAACATTGTCAATCGACAAAGAAAATCTATTCCAGAGATAGAATGCATGGGAATTTACTGGATTTGTCACCTTTAAACAAAGGATGAGCTCCAGAGGCTACCTGGCCCACTAGCAGACTCTGTCTATAGAGTGATTGTCAAAGGACAATATCCCCAATAGGGATATACAACAAGATTGGGACTCTCCCAATATTGCAGCTACAACAATAACTAATACATCAAATGGAAATAGCAGTGACTCATGAACACATAAAATGTCAGATAATCCAATGGGCATCATATATTATGACATAGCAGCAATAAGTATACAAATCTTGAGGAAGAATGATCACTCAAGCAAAGCACTAGAAGCCTCAAGAAACTTGTACATGTAAACATGAAATACATAGTTGCATAAATAAAGGCCTAGGCCATGACTGCGCAGTTTATAGAGGAAATGCTACATAAAATATAAAAATACAAGGATATAGCAATATGAAGCTCAAATAAAGTGGGGGAGCATGATCGCAACCCCTGAAAATACAATACATTAATCCTCTAAAAGGATTGGTTGAAATTTATACAAAAATGGCATTTTGCAGAAATGCTGGAGTTGCTGGGCAGCAGCAACTCAAGAACTGGAAATACATGGAGAAGGTTGAAATGTCTGCAAAAAATGAAGAA
Organism: Pinus albicaulis; assembly: GCA_034641835.2. Lineage (NCBI taxonomy): Eukaryota > Viridiplantae > Streptophyta > Pinopsida > Pinales > Pinaceae > Pinus > Pinus albicaulis. Next base: position 547,197,663 of record CM076574.1, read on the forward strand.
CCCTCCTCCAATAGAAATCTTAAGTGAAAGGCTGATCCTTTCACCCAAGACTTCTCCTCCAAGTGACTGTAAATCCCTCACAACAAATCTCCTCTCTGAATAACGTTGTCTAATGAAGGGACTGCGCTGATAATGACGGAATGTGGTTGGCCTGATGCCAAATATGGTGGGATATGATAAATAACCTCATTTTCTGATCCTCCAATGAATAGAACCTCTCTCCACTAAAAAACAAGCTCCAGATGGTGTGTGGAAACCCCCCCCAGCAACACCCAGCAACAATGCACAATATCTGCTGCAGAAACTGCGCTGATGTAGATGGCTGAAGTTGTGGCCTGAATGCATGAATATGGAGGATGAGTGCAATCCTTCATGAGCTACTCAAGAAGGAGAGGAAATACTCAAGAGGACTCCCTCGTGCCCGAAGGAACTACAGCTCTGCTGAACAGCAAGAGGCAGCAACAAGTCTCCAAGACTTGGATGTAAAAATGATCAAGATAATCTCAATGGCTGCCTTGCTCCTCTTTTAAACAAGTTAGCCTTCCATCCATGGGCCCTACTTTGAATTAGGGTTTAATCCCTCTATAATCTTCCCTCCTACGTTGTCCCACATAGTGCTTTCCAACTCATGCCAACGCAGTTTGACTTGGTCAACTTTGGCCAAACCTTTATGCAAAAACCTCCTTTCACACATTGAGGTGCGAAATCCAACTCCAACATGATCCTATTTCATACTTAGAGGATTTTTATTCTCTAATCATGCAAATAATGGGTCCCCTACCCATTTTATTCATCTCCTTAACAAAATTTAATGTTCCATAAAATTTGGAACATTACACTCTGAGAAAGGTAAAATGCAAATGGCCTTTCTTGAGGCACAAATTTCATAGCCAAAGAAAAAAAATTATTACAAGAAGAATTATTTTGATTTTGAAATAAAAGACATTCATCCCATTGATCAAATGGAGATGCACAAGAAAACAGTTGAAATGATCTCCTCTAGTTTGACTAACACAACAATGAGTCTCTCTAAGTTGAAGGTTTCTTTGGCCAACATTTAGTCACAACTAAAAAGGGATAAAATCTCCTCTCTTGTTAAGGATACAAGGATTAAATCCTTAGAGGACTTGGTGGTTAAGATAGGATATGATCCCTCTAACATGAAGGCTGCAGATGAGATAATAAAAAAGAATAATGCTGACATAGCAGTGTTGAGAAAACAACTGAAGCTGTCTGCTATAGAGGACCCTCTCACCAAGGACATTGAAGAGACATAGGCCCAAAAGATTGATATGATGAAGCTCATCATGGAGCAAAATGCATATTGAGACAAATGGAGACATAAATGGAAAATATGATCGAAGAGAAGGAGGAATCGGAAAAACTATCCATGGTTCCTTTGGATGTTGTACCTCTTACAACCATCCCCACATCTAAACCCTATACAATAAAAAAAACATATGGTGCAGAGCAGTTGACAAAGGGAGTGGATAATATGTATATTCAGACAAAGAAAATCAAGAAACTACAGGATCAATTCAAAGTGTTGCAAGACCAGAGATCAAGAAGTGAAGCTTCAAATTCAGCAGAAACACAAAGAGCTCAGAAATTGATAGAGAGATTGCAGAATTCAAAGAGAGAATATGCAATTGGAAAGAACTTGGCCCAAGCCAAGTAAATCATCTGGGCAGATATCATGAACTCCATTAATGAGATCTGGCCCCACATCCAGATTTTTTTTGAACAAAAGGAGTTGATTAAGAAGGACAATGATGTTATCACAGATATTAAGCAAGAGCTTGGGGATATACCTATTACAACAAATAAAATTATCATCTTCATGAACTCCAAGAACATATATGAGTTATATGACTTGGGAGTAGATGATAGATCAAATACCATCTTAAAATTGAAGAGGATTCTTACCAAGAAGGATATGGTTGTTCAGTTGGAAGAGAAATGCCATGGCTTAGAGATAAAAATGATTTTTTTTTCAATAGGATAGAGCCTTTAACACAAAAGGGTCTACCTTCTCTGTTTGTTATTAATGATATGTTAATGTCTTAGGAAGACTATGTGAATAAATTAAAAGAAATTTCCAAGGACAACACCATATTCTCCAGAATTAAAGGCAGTATGACATGCAGAGCATTTCTGGAAGCAATCATTAATGATTTTTTCATTCAACATGAGGTAAATCACATTTTCATGGTAAAGCCCACCTTTGCGAGATATACTGAGGTTGATGAGATTTACCGAAGGTAATCAAATTGACTATCCCAGATGAAGATTGACGGGATAAACTATGCGAGCTACAAGATTAAAAATTAATTGAGAATAGTCAACTACAACCAGCACATCAACCAGCACACCAGCCAACACACCAGCCAGCGTAGCCCATAAATAGGTCCATTCAGCAAATTTTTCCTCTAAAACAGTGCTAGCATTCCAATTCATCTCCACCGAGCCTATTATTTTGTCACAATTAGAGTTTATTGTTCAATTTTTTTGCTAATAATACACTGTCAATTGAGACAATGTTAATGTAATCACTTTTGTAAAATTTAGTATAAATAATTCGTAGTTCAAAGTATTAGAGGTTTTCTGAGTATATTTTTCCTACTAAGCATTGTAATTTTCAAGTTTTCTAGAGCATCAATAATACAAGGACTTATTACAAGATTCATGTGGTGTATTCATTGGTGAAGTTTTTCTTCTGTAACTGTGTTATTTCACTATTTTTCCTTTCTCTGTAAATCTAAAAAATCTTAATTGTAAAACAGAAACTGTGATGAATAGGATATGTTAATTAGAACACCTTATTTGGCTATTTTCAATTTACATGTTTTCTACTGAAGTCAGATTGAAGAATACTTAATTACTTTTCAATCAATACCAAATTTCATACTTCTTCCACTTTCATAATTCACTTAAAATATTAAAATATCCAGTTAATGCAACCTAGCTTGCCCTGTGAGAACTCTTTCAAATATTGATGAAAAACCAATTATATTTTTGTCTCCGTAGCCCAAATGGGAATATAGCCATTTAATCAACCAAACAATCAAAATCAAACAAACAATCAAGCACAATCATAACTATCCTAAAATTTATTAAAAACAAAGTGAAATTTTATAGAGAGATCCCTCTTTGAAGTTGGTAGGGCTAGATCCTAGCTTAAAAGTGGTTTTGATGCTGTCCTCTGTGTTTATTCTCACAATATCGTAAATTACAGAATGATAACACAAGAAACCTTGACCCCTTAAGCACACATAAGACATTGAATTTATAATATGAATGAGTAATTAGCATAACAACACTAACATACTTCCTTTAGATTATTTCCCCATCAAATGGAGGCACTCAACGCAATGTGGACTGATATTTCTTCCTGAGGAGGGATGACTAATCCAAGTGGATATTGGTGGCCGCCCGCCTATTCCACTTGGACCCCACCATTTTTTCCTTCAATTTCTTTAATTGTAGCAAAATTTACTATTTTTGGAAATTTTTAGGGTCATGAACTTCCAAAGCCGTTTTGAGGCCCTATAAGACGTTTTTTTTGGAAAATGGGAAAAAATATTTCTATGGTAATGATTTTCATTTGAAATTTGTAGTTCTCAGATAGGTATTTATAACAAGTTATCGTACACATCAAACTAAGATTGTATGCCAAATTTACAACCCTTGGAAGTTGATATACTAATTTACCAAATGAGGCCCACAAACTTTTGGCTCTTCCTTCTCCTAGGGTTAGGTTTTTGGATGTTTAGATTTTTCCATTGATTCTAAATAATAAATAGGCCTTCGAGCCTCATTGAAACATGGTTTAGAAGGCACGTAGCTGCCACATCTCTTCTTAGAGATAAGTTACGATCGCCTGAGCTAGTTTATTTCCATTTTGTATGTAAACAATTTTGAATACTTTGTTATTAATGAATTGAAGTTTTGTTTTTGTTGTATCTCTATGTTTCTATTCATATTTGTATTTCATTTCGTTCCTTCATAAATATGGATCAGGGATGGGTCTGGCATTGGCGATACATTTGCGCGAGGACCCAATTTTGTGATTTTTGCATAACGTTCAAGGAATTCGAGATCTGAGGATAAAAAGAAATGCACACCCCTATGGAGTCCCAGATATTCATTAGGGAATATTTCCCTTGTAAAACCAAGTAAATTGAAGGGTTTAATGGTCTGGGGCATGTAAAAAATGGACAATGGCATGAACATAAATATATCTCTAAAACTAGATATAACATAAGTATGCTGCAAAAACTCATGAAGGAGGTCATGGTGGACCCCACACCCTATGTTGATGTGGAAGCATTAGATAAATACCACATTTGGGACACATAGTAATCCAATGAGGATGTGGACCCCAAGGTAAGCTAATATGGTGGTGCCACATAGACCAATTCGAAGTCATATAGATGACACATGGAAGAATATAGTCGATTTTTCCATACATAATTGGTTAACCTTTAAATTGGAATAACCCTCAATCGATGGTTCAAATTGAGATAAAATCTATATCAGTGGAAATATCTCAATGAAGTGAATGTAATGATGGTAATTATTTTTGGTTTTGAGGAATTTGGAAGAAGAGGACTTTTATAACCCCATATTCACAAGAAACCTTGGATTTCAGGTTAAAGTCAAGGGTAACACCTTCCACAAACTAAGAAGCTTTAATGAGGTGGGAGGTATCGTTACATAATGGTATCATAGCTTAGGTTCAAAACTTGGAATAGATGGGAGTTGAAAGATAAAAAATGGACCTAAAAAATGCTCATGGACAAGATTTAATGATACATTAACATTTTAAGCTATTACACATGCTAACTTTCTTTAGATTTACAACTAATTGTTGGGTGCATGTTATATTATTTTCATGACTAGTTCCACACACTCTATGTTTCTTTAGGCGTAGTGGGGGGCTTAAAGGGGGGTGAAAACCCCCCTGTTGTGGGGTTTATAGGGGGGTTAGTATCCCCCCATATTGCGGGGTTTATGGGGGGGTGGTAGCCCCCCATGTTGCGGGGTTTATAGATGGGTGGTAGCCACCCTGCATGGGGTGTGGGGCAACAACTCAATTTTTTTATGCGGACCCAATAATAGTTGGGCCGACCCAAGGATGGGGGACAGACCCAAAGACAGTGGGAGAACCTACCCATGGTTTTGTACATGGGTTTTACACATGGGTTTGGGCATAATGGTGTTCTACTCATGGTATTTTGTAGATTCAGTCAAGGAAAATATGATTATGTTCTAATCTAGGGTTATGTATTAGGGTTTATGAATGCTTTGACATATATATATATATATATATATATATATATATATATATATATATATATATATATATATATATATATATGTATATGTATATATATATATATATATATATGTATATATATTGTAACATTGAAAGGAATACAATGAAAAATCAATCTAGCAGTCCCAATTTTGGGATCCAGGGGAAAATATTTGTGTATATTTGTTTTATGTTTTATGTTCTCACCATTGTTTATTTTTTTGTTTTAAGAATGATTATGTAAGTAATTTTTGCACAGGTTTAAAACCTACATTTGGTATTAGAGCTGTTTCAGATTCAAGGGGATGCCTTTTCTTCTGAGGATTTTTTATCGGGCCTGTCATATACCTTGTTTAGTGGGAGATTTGCAGGATCGATTCTTGCAGTGAAAGAAGATGGTGAAAAATGGAAAGATAGAGACTGAGAAATTTAATGGTCAATGTTTTGAGTAGTGGAAGGTAAAGATGGAAGATCTATTGGTGGACTGAGATTAGTGGATTGTTGTAGATCCAGGCATGACACCAACTTGAATGTCAACAGAGGAATAATATAAGTTAGATCGAAAGGAGAAGGGCATAATATGATTGTGTCTCTCAGATTTGGTATTGTTAAATGTATTAGGGGAAGTTATGATGAAGGACTTGTGGATTAAGTTAGGGACTTTATACGAATCTAATTATTTGGTGAAAAAACTATTTTTGCAGAAAAAGATGTATAACTTGAGGATGAAGGATGGAGACTTGGTGACAAAGAATCTAAACACCTTTAATACTATGGTAAGACAATTTTTATCTGATGAAATAAAAAATTTATATGAATATAAGTGCATCAGATTATTGTCTTCTCTACCAAATTCGTGGGTTATTCATGTTGTTGCAATATGTAGCAATACAACTACCTTGAAGTTTGATGAAATAACATCATCCTTGTTGTTGTAAGAGATGAGACGGAAAATTACGGAGAGCCAGAATGGAGATGTCTTCTCTGTGAGAGGACGATTCCATAAAAATAATAAAAATAAGTCCTCAAGTGGGAGATATAAATATAGAGGGAGATATAAAGCTACAAGAAAACCTGTAAAGGTGTGTTGGAAATGTGGAAAGGAAGGGCACTAAAAAAAGGACTGTATATCTAAAGCTCCCGAGAAAGGAAACGGATATGATGATGCTCCTTTTGCAGAAGCAAAAACCACCTTAGAAGAAGGTGGGGATGTGTACTTGGCTTCTTCTTCAAGTACACATGTAGATCATGAGGCATGGTTTATTGAATTAGGTGCATCCTTTCACTTCACTCCCCATAGGGAGTGTTTTTGTGAGTATGAGAAATATGATGGTGGTGATGTGTTGTTAGGGGATGACAGGAAGGAAAAAATCATCAGACGCAGAAAATTCAAGCTAAAGTTGCAAGGTGGAAGGATTAGAACACTCCCCGGTGTTCTGCATATTCCTACATTGTCCAAAAATCTGATTTTTGTAAGCAACATGGATGATGTAGGTGTAAAAATAATGTTTGAGAAAGATACCTACAAGATGTTTTGGGGAGATTTGGTATTGATGTGGGGAATTTGGATTGGAACTATGTACAAGATTATGGGTAGCACTATTATCTATGGGTGCAACATTTTTGTGGTTCCTAAAAGTGGAGAAGAAAATTTAGTGGTCTATGGAGAAAATACTGTGCTATGGCAAAAAATTCTTGGAAAGATCGGAGAGAAGGGAATTCAATTACTGCATGGTTATGGTATGGTAGAAGGTATGTCTAATTTCTCATTGGATTTCAATTTATGTGAATATTATGTATATGGGAAGCAGAATCAAGTGTGTTTCTCCTCTGGTGCTAAGAGGGTGGAAGGGATATTAGAGCTTGTGCACAGTGATGTGTTTGGACATGTGTCGGTTCCATCACTAGGTAAGTATGTATACTATGTCTTATTTATAGATGAATTATTTAAGAATACATGGATATATTTCCTTAGGAATAAATCAAAAGTATTTGAAAATTTTAATTAAGTTAAGGTCCCGGTGGAAAATCAGGCAGAGAAGAAGATCAAGGCATTAAGGAAAAATCACGATGGAGAGTTATGTAAAAAGTAATTTTACGAGTTCTATAAGAAATGTGGTATATCACGACAGAAGAATACTCCATACACACCTCAGAAAAATGGATTTGCAGAAAGAATGAACATGACATTGATGGAAAAGAAAAGAAGCATGCTCAGTGGTGCCGAGTTTGGAAATGAATTCAGGGAAGAGTCAGTAGATACTGCATGTTACCTGGTTAACATACCACCTTCATAAGCGTTGGAGGATAAGACTCCACATGAGATATGGACTGGTAAGAAATCCTCTCTTTCACATTTGAGGGTATTTGGCTATGATGCATACGTAGACGTTCCAAAGGATAAAAGAACCAAGTTGGATAGTAAATATGAAAGGTGGGTTTTTATTGAATATAAGGATGGTTTAAAAGTTTATAAGATTTGAAACCCAGAAACAAGGAAGGTTGTGTACAACTGAGATGTGGTGTTTAGAGAGGTGAAGGATGTTATTAAGCTATAAGTATTACCAAAGGAACCTAAAAATATAGAGTTTGAACTGAAGGGGGAAGAATTAGACTCTAAAATAGAAAAAGAATTCGAAAAGAAGAGCCACACACTCCAATTTTGAGAAGGTCAGTTCGAGAGAGAAGGCAACCAGAGAAGTATAGTCCATATTCTTTCTGTTCAATTTTTCTTTATTTATTATTGATGATGATCCCAAAACTATCAGGGAGGCAATGGATTCAAAGGATGGAAAACTATAGAAAGAGGCCATTGTTGATGAAATGGCATATTTGGACAAAAAAGAGGCTTGGGATCTGGTGGAGTTTCCTGCTGGAAGGAAACCATTTGGAAACAAATGGGTGTTTAAGAAGAAGATGAATGTAGAAGGTATTAGGGTCCTATAATAATAGGATTCATAATTTTGAATTGACTTTCATTAGTCTTGTAATATGTACATACTTTTCTTTTTGCAAATTGTTTTCCCATATTAGAAAAATAAAAAATGTAAAGAGGATAAAAGTCCTAAAAGAAAAATCAAAGGACTTGAAAGAAAAAATATCAAAAAGAATATAAAAATGGACCCAAAACAAAAAAGAGATACAAATAAAACATGAAAGTGATGCAAATCCAAATGCCACTACTATTTACTTTTACTGTAAAATATATATTGTGTGCAACTTGTTAAAATTCCATAATCCATGAAGGTCAAACTGCTTAATCTTGACCTTTCATGCTCTAAATTTCATGTTGTTAGATAGAGAATAAAGATCTAGCCAAACAGTTTAACCTTGGAAAATCAGTAGCTAGGTAGAGAATAATAAGGAGCTCAATAGTTTAATCTGAGCCCTTGGAAGAAATAAGGATATAATTAGTTAGTTTGTTGTTTAAAGTAAAAATGAATAAGGGTTTGCAAGCTCAAATGCACCCACGTAAATGAAGAAAAAATGTTAGGGTAGCAAATGGGTAGGCAGAAGCGGTTTTCATAAGCATGGATAACAGATAATTGGTCATTTCATTTACTAATTCCCCTTCCAAAATCATTTCCCTTGTAAAAATACCTTCTCCCCCTTCATTTTTCCCTTTTCTCCTTTTCCCTCTTGCAAAAAGCCCCTTTTCCTAAGTTAAAACACGTTTATCCTAGGAAAATTAAAAAAACCCTTCATTAATTTCCTTTTATTCATAAAACCCATAAAAAATACTTTATCCCAAGTATAAATGATGAACTTTTATATTGGGCCCCACTGAGAAAATATATGTTCCCGATATCAATTTTAAACACTATACTTAGGGTGTTATACATATTTCGCAAAAAAAATTCATTATTAACATTTGACATATTGTATTAAATCCCTTTATAAACCTTTATCCCATATTAAGATAATTCCTTTGTATATTATCCCCGACCATATTTTTTATATATAAACCAATGGTTTAATTCCCCACATGTTAGATAATCCCAGACCCACTTATTAAACCTCACCTATTATAACATTACACTTAACCACACCCCATAGGTTAATATATTATACTCCGCTTATTTCAAAATCCCAACTATATGTATTAAACCATAGTTTTAATGCATATAAACCTACTGCATAGCATGTACCAGGCCCCACACCTTCTATACAACTCCAATACTCCGTCACATCATCCCAGCTGTCAGATCTGCACCTGCCAGATCCGACGACCATTATCTCCTATCACACATCCGTTAGCGCAATAGTTAACATACACCAAACCTTGTGAAAAGTGCAGTTTTTAGATTATCCATCCCCACTACGTGTTGACTTTCTATTCGATCGCATCAATAAAAAATATACCGCCAACCACCTTTGGAGCTTGCAAAAACCACTAAGAGGTTTTCACCCCGGTGCGCAAACAACCTTCTCATTTGAAATGACTGCCCATTAATGCAAACATTGTTGATTAGAACTGAATATAAACCACCCAATTATGCCCTTTCATCCTTTTCGTTACATTTTTCCATAGAAGAAGCATTGCAGACCAAAAAAATTGCTGCCGACTCTATTTTTAAGCCAAATACAAGCATAATTCAACTAATTCGCTTCTACAATTCTGCATAAACAGTCAAAAGCATTATAAAGATCTCTGAAGCCTTAGGCAGCCTTCTTCAACCCCAGAACCTTTCTGCGAAATGAAATCTGCATTTTTCCTAGGTATTCTTCAAAATAAAGGACCTATTCCTTGATCTAAAGAAGTAATATAGCTAATTGAATCATTTAGGAGCTTTTTGCAAACGTAAAGAAAACCCTGTTACTTCCTAAATCCTTTTTTTTCTGCAAACCCTGGACTTATTTTGACAGATTCAAAAAGTCCTGAAATTTATTTTTGGACATAGATATCAAATATTGAATAAAATTTTTTGTATACTTGAAAAATCCTCCCGTGCCTTTCAATCCATTTTCTGCAGACTCTAGGTGTCTTTTTACAAAATTCCAAGGTCTTGAGGTTTTTTTTTTCACAGAGAGTGCACTATAGACCCTAAATGCCCTTTTGCATAATTCTGAGGTCCTAAAACTCCTTTTTAAGCTCAGAAATTAAAATTTTGATCAAGTAAACCTTTGCAGACCATAGGACAAACCCCTGTTTCATCCTCAATATTTCTGTAAATTGTTATAAACTTTTGAAGGTGCTCCTACAAGCCAAAAATAGTTGTTTATAAGTCAAAAGAGTAATAAAATTGATAAATCAAGTAAAGCAATGGCTTCTACAAACATTGTAGTTGTTAATCCTCTACAACCCCCTATTTTAGATGTAGAACACATTCCCTTAGTTGACACAGAATTCAATATTATTGACACAGTCACAAAATTTAACCTTCTTGAGCTCCACTGCTGGAGCCAAGAAAAATTCATAGATCAAGCTGATGAAATTTTTATCTGGGAGTCTAATTTACCAAAATATGTTGTCCCATAGACCTTCCAATTCCCATAAGTGATTAGACTCTATCAATATTGCTATGTCCCTGATCATAGAGCCATAATAAACCCTAAAAAATAAATCCTCTTTACCATTACTACTGAGTCAATCAATCAGACGTTGTAGATATAGCCCAGGCCTGATGAAATCCATTTATCCATTGAGGCCCTCACTTAGCTATACCTGAATCTAAACTTCCCCAAGAGGTTCCAGATATTCCAGGCCTTCATGCCTTCTTCTGTATAAATTCCCAAGATAAATCCTCCATACCCTTCTGCAAATTTTCTGAAAGGACAAGACATATCATCTCCATGTTGTCTTTTATTCTTGGTTATTTTACAGATGAACATGCTGATGTGGCAATGCTAGGTTTTTTATTGAATTTCACACCTGGTTAGCCTCCTGCTACCATTTTTAATTTTTCTCAATACCTTGCTGACAATATTCATGATCAGTTGGTCAAAATGCCTTCTGAATTTGTTTTCAAATAATCCTCATTCTTATTCCATATGTTTTTATACTTTCAGTATGAGAAATTTTCTATAAACTTTCAGAAGCTTGATGTACAAGGAAACCCACAATCAGTCATATTTTGGACTTCCTTGATAAGGAAAGACTCCAATGAGTTCACTTATACATATTTTACTGATTCTTTCTTCATCCTATGGTCAATTTGATGAATAGCAACAGGCAGCCCAGAATTAGTGAAGAGATTAAGAACATCCTACAGATGTTAGAGCATAATAGGACAGGTGATTGGTACTTATACCAAAATCATACTGAGATAAGAGTATATGGATCAAGTCTTGTTCCATATAAACTACCCAAATACCTCACTATGAGGTTATTTTCCCTTGAGTACATAAGGCTGATTCTTAATTCAGATGCAATTAATTTCTTGGTAGCAAAGAATAAGACACAGTTCAAATTGAAAAATAAGGTTGGCCCTTTTATCTGCAACAATAGAGAGGCAGGTCCTGAGGCTGAAAAACATTTGCAGGAATTAAAATTCAGTAAAATTTTTCTGTGGTATTATGATCCCCTTGGAGTTATAAGTAAAATGAGAGTTAAATGCAAATTGACTCCCTATGTACATGAAAAGAAACTAGACATAGAAAAATTCTCCAATCAATCTGAATGGTTGGAGAACACCTTGGTAGAGGCAGAGAAGAAAAGCGATACTAGTCAAAATTTGCAAATTCCAACCCAAGAAGACAGAAATGCAAAAATAAATAGAGAGGAAGGATCATACACAACATAGACTACAACTAAAACCAAATTTAAATTGAGATACAGTAAAAAGCCAAAGGTAAATCCTGCCAATAAATAAGTTGGAAAAATAGAGGTGATTGATACAGAAATAGTAGTAAAGGACAATGCACCTCCTACAATAATTGAAGAAGAACAACAACCTACAACTTCAAACACTCAGCTTATTCAGAAGCAACACAATATTGAAGTTTCCTCATCTAAAAAACCAGCAGAAAAGGATATGGATATCAAAGAAAGATACAAAGAAATCAAAGCTAGAAATGAATAAATTAAAACTGAAATATATTCTCAATATCTGAAACAAACTCCCGACGTCCAGATTCTGCCTTTGACTATAAGAATAAAAAGATGCAAATGACATTTCTTCAACCCATAGTTCAAACTCCCAAGTCATCTTTTGATTACAAAAAGACAGATTTTGAAGTCTTAACCCAGGATATTCATCCTCTAGATCAAATTGAGTTTCATAAGCAGGCAGTGGAGATGATCTATTCTACAATGACCACCAAGGCCATGAGTATACAAAAGCTGCAAAACCCTCTTGCAAATATCAGAGATCAACTCAAATTGGAAAAAGCATCTTCACAAGAAAAAGACAATAGAATTAAATCTTTGGAAGAATTACTAATTGAAGTAGGATATAATCCTAAAAATATCAAAGTTGCAGATGAATTGATAAAGAAGGAAAATGCAGAAATTGTTTCATTAAAGAAACAACTAAAGCTACCCCCTACAGAACATCCTCAAGGAAAGGAAGTACTACAGGATACAAATCAGAAAGACAAGATGATGAATCTCATTCTACAGTTGACTTATCAAATAAAGGAAATGGAGAATGAAATGGACAAGTTGGTCCAAGATAAGGAAGCCAGCAAAGAACCAGTCCCAATCATTGTCATTCCTGTAGTCAATATTGCAGTACCTTCCACACTAGCAGAATCACTGGCTCCTATAGTCCCCATGGCTACAACATTACCTGTCACTTCATCAAGAACTTCAACAACATAATCTTCAACAACAACAACACAACATTCAGATGAAGTAAGCAAGTTAGTAAAAGCTATGCAGGAGATGTCTATTCAGACTAATGAGATTAACAGACTTAAAGAACAGCTTAAAAGTCTTGAAATAAACTTGCTAAGATAATACATAAAAATGAAGAACAAAGAGAAAACATATTAAATGAGCAGTTGAAGGAATTAGAAAAAGATCTAACATTAAAGGAACCCATGGCACAAATTATACAACAACTATGGGCTAATATTATTGAAGAATTCAATTATATTTGGCCATCAATCCAGGTTATATATGAGCAGAAAGACTTAGTCAAATCAGAAAAAGAAGCCATTCAAAAGATCAAAGAAGAGCTTGGTAAGAAACCTGAAGAAGCTCTTGAAATAATCAAGTTTCTAAATTATAAGAACATGCAAGAGCTAGAAGAAATTGGTATTAATAAGAGAACAGAAGCCATCCTAGAAATTTGGAAGGTAACTTCTAAGAAGAATTTGATGATACAACTAGAAGAGAAATGCCAAAACATGGAGGTTGCTATAACAAGGTTTTTGATGAAATTTGATGTCCTAAGGAAGAAAGGCCTTAAAAATCCATTACTTATTCACGATAAAATAATGAATCAGGATGGTTATGACAAGAAAATGAGAGAAGTTGCCAAGGATTAGGCCAATCTGCCTTCCTCACAAGGTATTCCAATAGGGAAGGTAATCTACAAGTACATTGAGAATTTGTTTTACCTACAACATGAGCTGAAACACATATTTATCAACATGCCCACATTCTCAAAGTATACTGAAGTTGATGAGATTTTCATGAGGATGATGAAGATTAAATTGCCAGAGGTAGAAATTTGGGAAAAAATGATTGATTTACTGTAAAATCAGAATGCAGTAATAACATAGCAGTAAAAATAAAACAAAACATGTTGTTTTTACATTCAATTACAGTTTTGTAGTTGAATATAGGACAGTTAATAGTGAAAGAGTATTAGTTCAAAGTCAAAGTTTAAAGTCAAAAAAAAAATTCAAATAAGAGATAAAGCTGCCAACGTAAAGGAAACTTCACTGTCTAGCCGCAGCCTTTGTTGAACAAAAAAGAGAGAAAACAACAATAAATTGAAGACAACAAACAGTAATTTCAATAAAAACCGGGACATCTAGAATTAGTTAGAAAGTTGTCACTATCTTCTTGCATGAAGATATTTCTTGTTCCATGAATAATTCCTAAGTTTGTTTTAGGATATTTTGTTAAGATTTTTTGTATAAATACTTCTCATTTAGAAGTATTGAGTGTGGATGAATTGCTGAAAATTTCTATAGTTGTACTATTCTGAACCTAAGGGTGATTGTAACAATTTCAAGTCAACAGACTAGATTAAGGCAATAAAGCATCATATTATAGGATTCATGTGTTGGGACACTACGTTGAAGTATTCTCACTTTTTTCTTTGTCAATTTCTTATGTTTTTCATGGATACTTGAATGTTGTTCTAAATCTAAATGATAAATCAGGAATTGTTATTTCATAATATGTTAAATGCACTTTGTCTTGAACTGCTTATCATTTACATGTTTTCCACTGATATTTAGACTAAGGAACACTTAATTTCTCCCTAGTTTTGATTGACCTCTGCCTTTTCATTCATTATCCGGATTTGAGAACCCTTAATTTCTCTCTTACCCTGATTGAAACCATTTTCACCATTAGCCTTGAAGATCTGAAGTAACTCAGCTATCTTGCCCTGTAAACATTTCCCTTTAGAACTTGATCCTGATTTGACTGCTTGACACATTGAATCCATTAGCCCAATGGAATACAGACCTACATCTATCCATCTAAGTAAGTGATTTCACCACCAAATCAAATCAAAATCCAAAACCAATTTACCCTACATAACTAGCCTAAAATCAATTAAAATCAACAAGGATAAATTATATAGAGAGAGCCCTCTTTGAGCATTAGGAAGGTTATATCCTAAATATTAAAAGTAGGTTTGTGGTTACCTCTAATATTATTTAAACAAAAATAAGAAATCTAAAAACCCTTGAGAATTATTGGAGTGATAACATACTGGCAACCATACTGGGGAACTAGCCAATCCTCATTTTTAAAATATATCTTAAAGAAAATATTTTTACTTATCTTTTCACCTTAAGATTGTTTTAAAGATTTGTGGGTAAATTTTCCATAAAAAACTGTAATTCTAGCTTCCAGAAGAGTCTATTATACCAGGTCCAATCCAGATCTAGAACCTACTGTCATAGTAGATAATTCTGACAGAATTTTAAAGAAAAGCAAAAAAGTAGAAAGTTTAGGTAATAAGAATTCATTGATCAATGAAAATTCTCTTCCTAATAAATTATCAAGTTTACAAGACATTGAATTTGATCTAGCTTTTGAACAAACTTTGTTTAGAACTAAATCAAAAAGTGACATACGTAATAGTGTAATAGATCCTGATTTTATTTCATTCATTGAAAGTAAGAAGGAAACTATTTCACTAGATTCAGATGAAAAAGCCCTAGAAGTGTATGATAAACTTGATGCTATAACCGCAACTTTGATCAAGGAAATTGATGAAGCTTATTTACAACATTCAATTGAATTGACTGCTTTATCAACTTATACCCCTAAGTCTTCTACCAGTCATTTAGATACTAGTCTTTTAGAATCTGTAGGTTCATCCTTATTTACTACCACTTCATCCATTATTTACACCATACTTAATTCCATAGATTCATTTTTTCCCAAGCAACCTTTTCAACGTAGAGTTTTATTTCCATCCCAAAATAGTTCAAGTTCATCCCCTAGCATTTCTGCTGCATTTTCCAATACTTCATTCTCATTTCCAAGCTCTTCTTCTAGCATCCCAACTACATATTCTAATATGACAATATCATCTACAAGTGCTTTAACTACATCTGCAAGTACTTCAAGTTCTTCACCAAGTACATCAAACTTGCCTCCTAGCCATGCTAGAATCCAAGCCATGGCTGCCAGATATACTCCATTGGCCCTACAAGCCCCTCTAAATGCCATGCCCTAAGATTATCAAAGAAAAATCCCTCAATTTTATGGAACCACTCACTACACTACACAACAACATGTTAATAAAATGACAGACTAATTTGAATTGCATGAATTAGATGATGCTGATGTTCAAATGAGACTTTTTGCTCAAACTTTAGCTAGTGATGTTAAGAAGTGGTTTAAAGGTTTAATTTCTGGCAGTATAGTTGATTTAGCTATTTTCCATAGGATGTTTCTTAATAGATGGGAGAGGAAGAAGAAACCATTACAAATTTTGTCTGAATTTAAAATATAAAAGAGCACCAAATGAAACAGTTCAGGACTATTGTACAAGATATAACAATATTTACAATGCAATCCCTGCTAATCTTAAACCTCCTCCAGACTCTTCCCTTATCAAACTTCCCAATTGATTTGATACAGATATGGCTTACCAACTGGGAGAGAGAGACCCAGAAACCTTAGAGTATGTTAGGGTCTCCCGTAGTTTGCAAGAATGGCAAGAACAAACGCTGCAGAGCCTACATCAAAACCACTTTGGAATTCTAGGATCTAGCCCTCCTGGATTCAGAGAGGGATCTTTCTATTTAGGTGTTTTCAAAAGATATTACCTTTAAGGCTTATGATATGATATTAGGCTAGTTATGAAGTACAAGGGTTTTGTTTGTTTTTGGTTGGGTGGATATCATCAAAATGAAGGAAGTCTTTTGAAGGGTGAAGGTGTGATTAGGTTGAGAGAATGGTTCAGCTGATAGGATAGGTAAGAAACAGTATCAATCCATTGGGCTATGGAGTCACAAAAGGATTTAATTGCACAACAAGTTTCAAGAATGGTCCATAGGGCAAGTCATCTATATCAAATGATCTCTTTAGATTGATTTTGTGATATGGAACATTAAAAGTGTTGTGAAAGAAGAAAACATACAATAAAATCAAAGGGCAGCCTAAGATCAGGTAAGGACTTTGAACCTATCCTGATTTTGACATGCTCTCAAAGGAAAACATTTAATATGAACAAAGAATAGCCTAAGATCAAGTAAGGACTTTTAAACTAGCCTGCTTTCAGCATATTCTCAAAGGAAAACAGTTAAGATAAACAAAAGAATAGCCTAAGATCAAGTAAGGAATTTTAACCTAGCCTACTTTCAGCATATTCTCAAAGGAAAACATTCAAGATGAACATAAAAAGTAGCTTAAGATCAGGTAAGGACTTTGAACCTAGCCTACTTTTGGCATACTCTTAAGGCATATTTTCAAAGCAACCATTGGAGATAAACTAGAGGATAGGGCTAACCATAAACTTCTCTAGTTCAACTTTAATTAGCAGACTTTTCAAGAACTTTCAAAGACAACATCTCAAGTTGTACTCAGGAAACATGGGCTCACCAACACTTCACTAGTTATACTCTATTGAATTACTATTGAAACACAATTTAGAAGAAAACATAAAGATAAAGATTTATCAGTGAGAAATAGGGTACTTTATAGTAAATCCTAATCTATATTTGTTGTTCTTTATCAAAGAAAGTGGACAGTATGAAAAACATAAGAAAAATAAAAATTACAGTAAGAAAAACATCACCATTGACATAGACCAGGATCCCATAAATCATCTTGTATATTTGATGTTCAAACCAGTTACAATCTTCAAGTCCTCTAGGTCCTTTACAACTTCAAACTTCTCTTCTCAGCCTATCTTTCTTCAATTACAAACAGAGCTTCAGCAGCCTTAGCAACTATTTACATTCAATGAGTATTCAACCCACATTTACAATGAACTCCTCATACAATATTTATGGGTAGATTGAGGAGGTGGAGTGAAAGGAGGGTCCAACTGTTCAATTAATATAGAGTACATGCTTCTCGGCCTTTAGGAGGCCTTATGGAGAATATTTCAGATGTTTAACTCTGTTTTAATTAATTTTACATTAACTTTTATCTACTTCAGTCACTTTTGTTGACTTTGGAGGCTTTTGTTGGGCTGGCAATTACTTCTGAGCTGTCTTTGGCAAATATCTGTGACTGTGCATTAACTTTGTATTATTTTGAGGAAAATGGACTAGCAGGTGGCATTTCTGAGGATTAATTGCCTCACTAATGTGGAATTTGGAGGATTTCTTTACTAATCTGTTTGTTTTTTTGCTTTAAACACTGAATTAGGCCTTTGATTTATGCTTTAAGGCCTTCTTATCATCTTCGGGGATTTTGTACTTTTCTGCTGACTATTTTAACTTTTAATTCTTTGTCTTAACGCTGCACTTTATCCATACTTTGCTTGGTTTAAGCCTTTAACCTTTTATCTCTTAATATTTACCGTCTTTTCCTTCTTTGCTATGGACAGGTGTCTTTGGTGCACTGAGGGTTTCATTTGTTTTACCAGTTTTAATGGGGCACTGATGAACACCTAAAAGCCCTGTAAATCCCCTTTTTCACTTTAAACCCCGAGGATCGTCATCCTGGGGGGTTTACGCTACTGGTCTAGCTATGGAGGACCTTTTAATGCTTTAGCTGCCTTTAAAACTTGCAAACAAACCAAATATATTAATAAAACCTATGTTTTCATGGCTTAAACTACTTTAGAGGCTCGTCGGAGGGTGAAAGGGTAATGCAGAGGCGAAAATTTATGCAGGAAGAGGTTCCAAGGAGGAAACCTGCGAGAATGGGGTTTAAATGTGAATTTCGGTGCGAAATAGTGGATAAGCGGTTTTTGGAATACCATCGATGTTTTTCGCGCTGCCAATGGGTGGTAAGTGGTTTATCGTGAAATGAACATGATTCCATACAGGGTGCGACACCTGTCCACCCTAATACCGCCCATTTCGCGTAGATCTGGGTCGTTAAACCCTGACACCAAAATCCACGTGAAATCAAACGTGGGCCATTGGATCTGGGGGTGTAGATACAACAACAGAGGATGAGTGCGACAAGTGGAAGGTGATCGAGCAAGGAGGTAGTGGAGGCCAGGTGGAAAACAGAGATTGGACAGGCGATGGAGTAGTGGGAGGTGGGATCGAAGGTGACATCACCTATTTTGTCGCATAGCGGGGGTATGGTTGGGATATGGGATGGAAGGCAGGAGCATAATAGTTGTTAGATCAAGGCTTGAGGCCTTTGATCTACGGTCAAGATTCATTTGCGTAGATGCACAAGGAAGGATGGTCGGGTGGTCGGAGGATGAGAGGGGAAGTGTGATGACCGTCAGATCGATGAGATCAATGGTCAAGATCACCTAAGGAGAATGCATGGCATGGAAAAATAAAGATAAGAAAGGGTTGGAGGGATGAGGGGAAGGTGCGCTCTCATGGAGGAAAAAGGAATTGGGAGCAGACAGATAAGGGGCTAGGGATAGCGGGAAATCATGAAGGAAAGGGGGCTTGGTAAACGTCGGATCTCCCAGATCAATGGTGGAGATCTACTGTCGGGAGGGGGGGGGGGTAAAGAGGATGGAATCTATGAAATAAGGAGGCTGTGATGGAGCGTTGGTAGCCATTGATTTTTTTAGATCAATGGTGCAGATCAAATCGAAGTTTGAATCATCGGTGGAGGAAAAGTAATGTGTAATGAAGAAAAACGTGATTTGCTGATGCCGATGGGGGCTAACGATAGGTGCTGGGGCATGGTCCTGTGGAGGAGTAAGGTACCGGGGACCAAGGAAAGAAAGGGCTAGGAATTGGCACGGAGAGTTAAGCGCTTGGCCGTCAGATCAAACCCGATCGACGGTTGTGATTGCATTGGGAGATTGGCCAATCAACATAAAAAAGGTAAGGGGAAAGAGAAATTGGAAACGCCGATGCGCGATGTGCGATGGGGGCTAACGCTTGGTCATGGACGTAGGGTTTTATGGTGGAGAGAAGGAAGGGGGCTTAAGCTAAGGGGGCTAAAAACCCATATAAAGAAGGTTGGAAACAGGCCAAAAGGTGGGTTTTTTGACTTTTTTCAAAGGTTCCGATAAGGTAAAAAGGCTAGTTTAAACCATAAAAAAAGGGGTTTTATAGGTTTAAAGGGGATTTTGAAAAGGTTAAAGGGATTTTTAGAGAAAAATGGTTGATTTGGATAAGTGAGAATGAGTGGGAAAAATGAATGAAACAGGCTTATGAAATGATGGAAAATGACCTAAAAATAGTCTCTTTTGGTATCAGTAGGGTTACTTAGTGGATTTTTTGAATGAAGACTGTCAGAGGAAAGGAAATTTTGGACAAGGAAAACAACAAGGCTTCAAGAACTCACAGATTTTGCATGAAATTTGTTTCTTGAAGACTAATAGACTTGTTTTATCCATCATCAATTATGACATAATTTTATTGATGGCTAACAGTGGCTCCACTTGGGGATGGCAGCTCCTTGGAGGTGTCATGAACTTCAGAAATTGATCTCTGGAATGTAGACCTATGCCTTATCCTTGAAAACCTTTTCTTCCTTGATCATGCTGCTTAAAAATATGATCAGTATTACATCAATCAGAATAATTCATTCCCCAAACAACTACCTACACAACCTACTTTCCTAACATTTTTTCTTCATAAGGTGCACTTGGACTTGCAAACATTTAACATCAACATTTTATTCTTTTATTGAAAGTAGGAAAATAATATAAATCTACCCTTATTTCTTCCATGAGTTCAGATTAGACAGTTGAACTCATAAATTCTCTACCTAAGCTACTATCTGGCAGGATTAAACTGTCTGACAGATCTTATTCTCTATATCCTAAAATATAAATTTAAATACAAAAAAAAACTAGGATTAAGCTGTCTGATTTGCTGTAAGACTATGGCATAAAAAAAAGTTGCACATAGACTGAAATTTACAGAAATTTAAAACAAAATTGTGAAGGCTTAAGATCTGAAAATTATGAATATCCTTCCTTCTTTCTTTCAGCTCTGGTTTTGATCTTTTTAGAGCTGTTCTTCTTCTTTACCTGATTCAATTTTTTAGTGTATTAGAACCATTCTTTTCTTTTTCTTTGGCTCAGGTTTTGGTCTGATTAGAGCCATTTCTTTCTATCCTAATCTAGTCTACTGACAAGCCAAGATTAAACAGTTTGGAAAATCTTCTTCACTAACCTATCAACAGTAAATTTAAATCTATCTAGTCATGATTAGGCTGTATGACTAAATATTAGTGCTCTCTCAAGTAGTGGCATTTAAGCTTGTACACTTTCAGATTTTTCTTTTCTTTTTTTTGGTATGGGGTTGTACCTTTCTTCTTTTATATCTACCCTCTTTTCTCTTTTTCTATTTTTTTTGTATTTTTCTTTTTCAAAGAAAAAAAAAACTACTAACTAAATGCTCAAAGGCTGAGCTTATTTGATTTCCTATCTAACCTAATCTAAATCTGAAATATTTACATGTTTAGCTGACAAATTCTCTTTTCCAATACGTCCAGTCAATCAGATGGTTCCATGACTAGTCTTTGCTCATCACTTTCAGCATGTTGCACAGACAGGGCCACTCCCATCTCACTTTTTCTTTAGCAGCAGTGCTAGAAAATTTTATTTCTATTTGCAAAAAAATGCTCTTAACAACATTTATTCCCTCTTCGGATGTCTTCAAAAAATCAACATAGGGATCTTGAAATAATACCTGGTTGTGAGTATTTGAAGATAGTTTTCAACCGGGATTAATTTTTTCTCCACTGGATTAAGATCAAGATTCTTTTGAGAAAGAAAATATTCCTCATTCATTATTATCCGAACTGGAGGACTCATCATATATTGCAGTATTGTCCTCTTGTGGTCCTAGTATGCTCTGATTCAGTGGACCGTACTCTGTGAAGAGATCATCATATTCTTGAGTAGGGGTATCTTTTATTACCTCAACCCTTCCAGGAGAAGGCTCCTTATCTTCATCTTGCTCAAGAAATTTCTCTTTATTTTCCTCCTCAACCTTTGAGCTGAAAGAATGCTGATTCCCAATAATGTGAAAGCTATTTCTAATGGATTGGATTGGTTGATTGCTTCTTTCAAGATGATGATAGTGAAGTTCATGACACCAATCAACTACTGGTTGCCCTGCATGATTAGTTTCTGTTTGAAGCTCATCATTATCATCAGACTGATAAAAAATTGGAGAATAATTAGTATAAACAGTCTCACCAATCAAACATATTGGGTTATCAATTTGTTTTTCTTTAAGTTGATCTACAAGTTTATTTTCTGGTTCAAGACAACAAGGTTCAGTAGGTAAATGAGCAGAATTGTTTTGTTCAAATGAAGTTTTGAGGGCTGGCTGTTTAATATTTGATCAATTTCTTCTTCTGTCAAAAGAGGAGGGATTTTTCTTTGACTTTGGAAAGAAGTAAAATAGTCCTCTTTCTTTTGTGTTAACTGGTTTTGAGGCTGGATGTCTTCTTGAGCCTCTTCTAGTGAATCAATACTTGTGCTTGCAGGGAAACCTTGAGGATTTTCTATTATTTTCTGATCTACTTTTGTTTCAGACAACTCCTCATGATTGTTATGATACTCAATTTGAATACAGGGTTCATGAGTTGTTTCCTCTACATTATCAGGATGCCACTCTCCTCTTAAAATATGAAATGAATTATAACATAAAGGGAGAATCCTTAAATGTGTTCATTTTCCTTCCTCATCAGATTCTGTGTTTTCTAAGTGGCTACTTCTTTCCTCAAAGCACTGCTCACTATTAGTATTTGAATTTTGGTCGTAAAGTTCTCTTAATAGTGAAATACAAGATAGAGGTATGCTGTCGAGACTTTATTGATAGCCTTCTTCATTGTTTTCTCTGTAACCTTTCTCATCATCTTCTATAAAGTCTTGATCATCATACATGTCTTGCTCATTGTATAGGTCTTGTAGGGGTTGAGTTTTTTCTTGATCTGGAAAAAGCATGGGCTGATCTAGATCATCAATATTCAAATTAGCCTCATACCTATCCATTATCTTTCCAAACATGTACAACATTTTTTCCATCATGGCCAATCATTTTTCTCTTGGGTCTATATCTAAATCCATGTTTGTAAATCAGAAAAGAGGTCACTGTATCTTGTCAACCAATTCAGAGTCTTCTACTAGTGGAGTCATTTGGTCTTTTGGGAGTTGTGGAGTTGCCAGGTGAAGGATTTTTAATTTTTCTCAAGGTTTGGTTTTTGTTCACCATCAACAATCAATAATAACAAGTCTTGGTGCCACTTGTTTCATTTAAAAATAGGGGTTCGTTGAGTTGTGAAGTTATCTATTACTAAATATTATATCTCCCCAGTATGGTCGCCACTATGTTAGGGTCTCCGTAGTTTGCAAGAATGGCAAGAAAAAATGCTATAGATCCTACATCAAAACAACTTTGGAATCCTAGGATCTAGCCCTCTTGGATTCAAAGAGGGATCTCTCTATTTAGGTGTTTTCAAAATATATTACCTTTAAGGCTTATGATATGATATTAGGCTAGTTATGAATTACAAGGGTTTTGTTTGTTTTTGGTTGGGATGGATATCATAAAAATGAAGGAATTATTTTTAAGGGTAAAGGTGTGAGTAGGTTGAGAGAATGGTTCAGCTGATAGGATAGGTAAGAAACAGTATCAATCCATTGGGCTATGGAGTGACAAAAGGATTTAATTGCACAACAAGTTTCAAGAATGGTCCATGGGGAAAGTCATCTATATCAAAGGATCTCTTTAGATGGATTTTGTGATATGGAATATTAAAAGTGTTGTGAAAGAAGCAAACATACAAGAAAAACAAAGGGCAACCCAAGATCAGGTAAGGACTTTGAACCTATCCTGATTTTTACATACTCTCAAAGGAAAACATTTAAGATGAACAAAGAATAGCCTAAGATCAAGTAAGGACTTTTAACCTAGCCTGCTTTCAAAATATTCTCAAAGGAAAACAGTTAAGATAAACAAAAGAATAGCCTAAGATCAGGTAAGGACTTTTAACCTATCCTACTTTCAGCATATTCTCAAAGGAAAAAATTCAAGATGAACATAAAAAGTATCCTAAGATCAGGTAAGGACTTTGAACCTAGCCTGCTTTTGGCAAACTCTTAAGGGATCTTTTCAAAGAAACTATTGGAGATAAAATAGAGGACATGGCTAACCATAAACTTCTCTAGTTCAAATTTAATTAGTAGAATTTTCAAGAACTTTCAAAGACAATATCTCAAGTTGTACCCAGGAAACATGGGCTCACCAACACTTCACTGGTTATACTTTATTGAATTACCATTGAAACACAATTTAAAAGAAAACATAAAGATAAAGGTTTATCGGTGAGAAATAGGGTACTTTACAGTAAATCCTAATCTATATTTGTTGTTCTTTATCAGAGAAAGTGCACAGTATGAAAAACATAAGAAAAATAACAATTACAGTAAGAAAAACATCACCATTGACATAGACCAGGATCCCATAAATCAACTTGTATATTTGATGTTCAAACTAGTTAAAATATTCAAGTCCAGTAGGTCTTTTACAGCTTCAAACTTATCTTCTCGTCCTATCTTTCTTCAATTACAAACAGAGCTTCAGTAGCCTCAACAACTATTTACATTCAATGAGTATTCAACCCACATTTACAATGAACTCCTCATACAATATTTATGGGTAGATTGAGGAGGTGGAGTGAAAGGAGGGTCCAACTGTTCAATTAATACAGAGTAAATGCTTCTCAGCCTTTGGGAGGCCTTATGGAGAATATTTTAGATGTTTAACTCTGTTTTAATTAATTTTACATTAACTTTTATCTACTTTAGTCACTTTTGTTGACTTTGGAGGCTTTTGGTAGGCTGGCAATTACTTCTGAGCTGTCTTTGGCAAATATCTCTGACTGTGCATTAAATTTGTATTATTTTTAGGAAATGGACTGGCAGGTGGCATTTCTGAGGATTAATTGCCTCACTAATGTGGCATTTGGAGGCTTTCTTTACTAATCTATATGTTTTGTTGCTTTAAACATTGAATTAGGCCTCTGATTTATGCTTTAAGGCCTTCTTATCATCTTCGGGGATTTTTTCCTTTTCTGCTGACTGTTTTAACTTTTAATTCTTTGTCTTAACATTGCACTTTATCCATACTTTGCTTGGTTTAAACATTTAACCTTTTATCTCTTAATCTTTACCATATTTTCCTTCTTTGCTATGGATAGGTGTCTTCGGTACGCTGAGGGTTTCATTTGTTTTACCAGTTTTAATGGGGCATTGATAAACACCTAAAAGCCCTGTAAATCCCCTTTTTCACTTTAAAACCCAAGGATCTTCATCCTGGGGGGTTTACGCTACTGGTCTAGCTGTGGAGGACCTTTTAATGCTTTAGCTGCCTTTAAAACCTGCAAATAGACCAAAAATATTAATAAAACCTGTGTTTTCATGGCTTAAACTACTTCAGAGGCTTGGCGAAGGGAGAAAGGGTAGTGCAGAGGCGAAAATGTATGCAGGAAGAGGTTCCAAGGAGGAAACCTGTGAAAACAGGGTTTAAATGTGAATTTCGGCGTGAAATAGTGGATAAGCGGTTTCGGGAATACCAACGGCGGTTTTCATGCTATTGTTGGGTGGTAAGTGGTTTATCACAAAATGAACATGATTCCATACAGGGTGCGACACCTGTCCACCCTAATACCACCCGTTTCACATAGATATGGGTTGTTAAACCCTACCACCAAAATCCGTGCGAAATCAAACGTGGGCCGTTGGATTTGGGGGTGTAGATCCAACGGTGGAGGATGAGTGCGACAGGTGGAAGGTGCTCGAGCGAGGAGGTAGTGGAGGCCAGGTGGCAGACAAATATTGGACGGGCAGTGGAGTAGTGGGAGATGGGACTGAAGGTGACATCACCTATTTTGTCACGTAGCACGGGTATGGTTGGGAGATGGGATGGAAGATGGGAGCATGGTAGCCGTTAGATCAAGGCTTGAGGCCTTTGATCTATGGTCAAGATTCGTTTGTGCAGATGCACGAGGAAGGATGGTCAAGTGGTCGGAGGATGAGAGGGGAAGTGCGATGACCGTGAGATCGATGAGATCGACGGTCAAGATCGCCCAAGGAGAATGCATGGCACAGAGAAATAAAGATAAGAAAAGGGATGGAGGGATGAGGGTAAGGTGCAGTCTCATGGAGGAAAAAGGAATCGCGAGTGGAGGGATAAGGGGCTAGGGATAGCGGGAAATCATGAAGGAAAGGGGGCTTGATAACCGTCGGATCCCCCAGATCAACGGTGCAGATCTACTGTCGAGGGGGTAAAGAGGATGGAATCAATGAAATAAGGAGGCTGCAATGGAGTGCTAGCAGCTGTTTATCTTTGTAGATCAACGGTGTAGATCAAATCGGAGTTTGAATTGTCGGTGGAGGAAAAGTAATGTGTAATGAAGAAAAACGTGATTTGCCGATGCCAATGGGGGCTAACGGTAGGTGTTGGGGCATGGTCCTATGGAGGAGTAAGGGACCGGGGGCCAAGGAAAGAGGGGGCTAGGAATTGGCACGGAGTGTTAAGTGCTTGGCCGTCAGATCAAACCCGATCGATGTTTGTGATTGCATCGGAGATTGGCCAATCGGCATAAAAAAGGTAAGGGGAAAGAGAAATTGGAAACATCGATGCGCGATGGGGGCTAACGCCTGGTCGCGGGCATAGGGTTTTATGGTGGAGAAAAGGAAGGGGGCTAAAAACCCATATAAAAAAGGTCAGAAATAGGCCAAAAGGTGGGTTTTTTAACTTTTTTCAAAGGTTCCGATAAGGTAAAGAGGCTAGTTTAAACCATAAAAAAGGGGTTTTTATAGGTTTAAAGGGGATTTTGAAAATATTAAAGGGATTTTTAGAGAAAATGTTTGATTTGGATAAGTGAGAATGAGTGGGAAAAATGAATGAAACAGGCTTAGGAAATGATGTAAAATGGCCTAAAAACAATCTCTTTTGGTATCAATAGGGTTACTTAGTGGATTTTTTGAATGAATATTATCAGAGGAAAGGATATTTTCGACAAGGAAAACAACAAGGCTTCAAGAACTCACAGATTTTGTATGAAATTTGTTTTTTGAAGACTAATAGACTTGTTTTAGCCATCATCAGTTATGACAGAATTTTATTGATGACTAACAGAGTAGATGAAAAGTAATGTTACAAGTGTAGAGGAAAATTTGTTAGGAAAGAAAGCTAGATTAAGAAATGAAAGGAGAGTGACAATAAAAGAGGAAACATCAACCTCATATTTGAAAATAGATAACTTAGCAAAAACATTAGAAAGAATGATGGACAGGTTATATAACATGGCAAAGAAGCCACAGTGGGATAACCAACAACAAGGATCTCAAATTAGAAATCCCAATTTCAGGAAAAACATCAACACTGGTAAATCTAGAGAATCAACACCTAACCAAACAATAAGACAACCTTTCCAAGAGAACTATGCTAAAAGTTCTCACCAAAACGAAGATGATGAAGACACTCGGATCAATCTAATGGGTATTAATGATGATAACACCATTTTTATTACACAAGAAGAATGGGAGTTATATGAATTACCATAGCTACAATTAGATTATGATGAGTCTTTTGATTACAAGCAAGGTTATGAGTTTGCAATTAATGAAGTACATAAGAAATATAACCTTAGGAGAAAGAAAAATGTAGAGCCTTCTACTAAGAAATCTACCCAAACTCAAACAAAGAAAACAATAGAGGCTCCTACCACTAAATTTTTGCAAATTCTTCCTAGGGAAACCCATCAAAACTCTAGTTCAACTCATAAGAATTCAAATCCTAATCAGAAGATTTCAAATCCCAAAATTACACCCAGTCCTAAAATTGTTGACATAATAGATACTGTAAAATCTCTTTCGGTAATAATCACATATAATGGAACGTTGTTGACGCGTTTCGAACCAACCAGTGTGGTTCATCATCGGGACTAGGTGAGAGATCAGATCAAATCAATAAGCTTAAATAGATGTAGAGATGTTTAAACTAGACGTTTTCTAAACGACTAGTTTGACTTTTTAATAATTTAAAATGTTTTTAATAAGTAACGGCTAGTTCCTCCTACTATTAAACCAATTAATAAATTTATTCGTTTAGTTAATAAATTATTAAACTTATTAGTTTTAATTATTTAGTAAACTTATTAGTTATAAAATTTTTAAATTAAAGTGAGAGGTTAAAAAATAAGAAAAGAAAAAGAAAAAAATAAATAAATACTTAAAAATAAAAATAAATAAATAAATAAATAATAAATAAATAAATAAATAAATAATAAATAATAAATAAAAATAAATAAATAAAAATATAAAATAAAAATAAATAAAAATAAAAATAATAAAATGTAAATGTAAATAAAATATAAATATAAAAATGAATATAGCAAAATAAAAATAAAATAATAATAGAATAAAATAAAAATAAAAAGAGAAAAATAAATAAATAAAAATAAAATATCAAACTTTCAAAAAATAAACTAAATAAATAAAAAATAAAATAAAATAATAAATAAATAAAAATAACTAGATAAATAAATAAATCAAATCAAATCAAAATAAAATCAAATAAAAATAAAATAAACTAAAAAAAAAGAAAAATATATATATAAAATATAAAATATATAATAAAAGAAAAAATAAAAATAAAATAAATAAATAAACAAATGCAAATAATTATATATATATATATATATATATATATATATATATATATATAATTAAAAAAAAAAAAAAAAAAAATCAAGGACATAAGGCAGGTATCCAACACCTGCAAATGTTCCAACCATCATCTCTGTTGAGATTAAGGGGTCTTTTTTCGATTTCTAAGGCCTCTCTTAACTTACGATGATGGAAATGGTCAATCCTAGCAATGACCTTCGCCTCTTCAATGCAAATATGATCGTTAGTCTTTTCTGCATGTTCATCTAGGGCAGACGAGCGGGATCTTCCATGCTTAATGTCAGCAGCATGTTCAGAAATTATTTGATTTATAGAACGACCAGTTTCGCCAATGTAAGGCATCCCACAGGAACAAGGAATGATGTAGACACCTTTCCCAGCCCTAGGGTCAATCGGGTCTTTAACCGATTTGAGAGAGCTACGAATCGTGTTAAGGGGCTTGAAAAACGAAGACACCCTATACTTCCTAAGGACCCTCGCAATTTTATCAGTGGTTCAAACATCAGTAGATCCTCAAAAGTATGTTGATGCCAATATAAAAAATTCTGTTAAAAAAATAATTTCAAATCTGAAAACATTTGTTGCTGATCACCAATAAACTGATTCTAAAACATTTACTGCCAAAATAGTTGCTGAAAGCTCAAAATCTGCCAAAACTTCCACTGCATCTCAAACTGTCTCTGAAAAGAAAATTAAAAGCAGTAAAACAGTGGAAACATCGATAGAAAATGAAAAACCAAATGTAGAAAAAGAAGATAAACCCACCCAAACTACAGTTACAAAAGAAGAAGTAATTCAGTTAGGAAAATCACAAGCACCATTCAACATCCAAGTTGAAATTTCCAAACTGAAGATACCAATTCCTTTGACAAAGTTGGTAAAAATGATCTATACAAATCACACATCACTAAAACTTTAAGCATGAATGATGGATAAGAATCTGTAAATTTAAGTGATGATCAACCAAAACTAATATTTGGTCCTGAAGTTAATGGAAAACACCAAGAGGGAGGAGTTCCTCCTTTCTACATTAGCTTAATTGTTCATGATCAGATTTTACATAATGCAATGCTAGATTCAGGTGCCTCACATAATTTAATGCTAAAAGCAATAATAGAAACCTTGAATTTAGACATCACTAGACCTTATAAAGATCTCTTCTCATTTGATTCCAGTAAAGTGAAATATTTAGGCTTGATAAAAGATTTATTTGTTACTTTAGTTCAATACCCTGGAAAAAGCATATTCATGCATATTGTAGCAGCTGACATCCTTCCTAAGTATGGAATGTTGTCATCTTGCTCATGGGGAGCTAAACTATAGGGATCTATACAACTAGACATGTCTTATGCAACAATATCAATTTTTTTCCAACCCAAGAAACTTTACCGAGAAACATTAATGAAGTACATGGTTAGTAGTGTAGAAATACCTCAAAACTATCCTATTTATTCCACACCTACTGATATGGAATCCTTCATTTTATGTAATTCTTAAACTAGCATTGAGAACAACACTGAACTAAAACAAAAAAAGAAAGCACCAGATAGTGACAACATTTTTCATGAATCAATGTGGCACCTAGATTTTAATGGACCAATTAAAAAATTAGGAGTAGGAACAAGAGTTTGGATACATAACATGGAAAACAATCATGTAGAAGGTCATTCCTTTTTATTAAATTTCAAATGTACAAACAACATGGCTGAATATGAAGCTTTGATTTTAGGGCTGCAGATTGTTAGAAATTTAGGAGCCAAAACAGTGTCAATCATGGGTGACTCTGAGTTAATTGTGAAACATATTAGAGGAGATTATTCTGTATATAATCCTAGATTAAGCCAATATAGAGAAACAACTTTAGATCTGATTAGTGAACTCCTTGAATGTGACTTTGTTGCAATTCCTAGAAAACAAAACATGCATGCACACAGTTTAGCAACTTTTGCTAGCACCTGCAATCTTCCTTTTCAACCAAATCATAAATATACAGCAGAAGTTAAACACATGGCTACAATACCAGACACTCTAAAATATTGGCAGATATTTTCATAGGATGAACAGATTTATCATTTCATGAATGCTGAAAGAGAATTTCAGAATTGTAACATAGACATAGATTGTACAGTAGATCAAAACATAGATAGTGAGATTTATATAAATACTGTAGATGTAAATAATTTTTTTTTTTTTTTTTTAACTGAAACGGTTGTAACTTTATTTATTTTGGGAGGAATTTGGACTTACGCCACTGCTGCCATCATTACATTTCATACTACTCTGTTTCATGTTATATACAGAAAATTCCTCATGGATTGCAAAGATGAATAGAGCTTTCCCCGTTTATGAGAATATGGCCTTTTTCAAGGGTGCAGCCCTTGTTTGCCAAAAGATCAGCTTCACTGTTCAGATTTCTGAGGACGTGGAAACATTTGAAGGATTCAAAGTCAAGGAGTACATCCTTTAGTCTGCTCAGGGTTTTGTTTAGGCTTGCATTGGTGAATAAGTTCTCCGAATTTAACTTGTTGATTAAGATCTCAGAATCTCCGAAGATTTGAATTTCTTTATCCCCTCTATCTCTAGCTATTTGGCAGGCTTTGAGGAGGCTTAAAATCTCAGCTTGATTATTTGATTTCAACCCAATGCCCCAGGAGAAGCTGTCCCTTCTGGCGCCATCAGGAGCGAAGATGACCCCACCTGCACCAGCGACCCCGGGGTTGCCTTTTGAGGCACCATCGAAGAAGATCGTAGCAATGTTTTGTTTTTTCCACCACTCTTGAAAGTTCTCTTCAGGTTCCCTTATTCTCCAAACAGGTCTCACCGGATGAGGAACTGAAAGCAGCCGCCGGGAGCAAGGGGTGAGAGGCCTCAGCCATCTTTCTTCTTCAGGACGGAGCAAGGGATCGGCAGAGAAATACTGCTGCTGGGAAGCTTCTAGGAGGAGTGATTTCGCTTTGACAGCAACAACAAAAGGAGTGTGTTCCTTTTCTTTGAAAATCTGGTCGTTCCGGGCCAACCAAGTCTGCAAGCAAGTGAATTTAGGTATGGCATTCCAGAATTTCCTCCAAAAGGATTTGCTGGGGATTTCATATGTGTAGCTTTGGTTCCAGGAGTCGAAAAGATCAGCTACGGAGTTGTACTCAGGAACAGTGATATGTAGCTCCTGTAGAATGAGGCTCCACACCTCTTTGGCAAACTTGCAGTCCAAGAAGAGATGTTTGGCAGTTTCTGCACTGGTTCTGCAAAGCGCACATCTATGAGGGCCAGATATTCCTCTTTTCATCAGATTGTCTCCGGTTAACAGTTTATTGCGTGCCAGCGTCCAAAAGAAGAAGTTGACTTTTGGCAACGCTAGAGGCTCCCAGACTCTCTTCCAGAATTCTGAATTTCTGATGCTGTTCTTGTTGGGTTGAAGCGCTTTGAACGCTGCTGCTGCTGTGTAGGTACCGGATGGCCCCCACCCCCACCTGTCCTTCGCCCTTCTGTTCACAGGGGCTGCGTCCTCCAGCCTCTCTTCGAGCGCTCTTTTATGGTTGAATAAGCGTGGAGGGATGCCATGGAAATCCCAGCCTTTCCATGCTCCACGACAGTCCCATAAGGAGAGATCGAACACGCTGTTGATGCCAGCACGCTCCAGCCAGTTTCTTATATCTGCTATCTCGTCGTCTTCTGAGAGGGGGGCTCTATTCATTATACGATCGAGCCACAGCTTTGAGTGTTTACCATTACCTGGTATCTTATATACTCCATTTTTAAAAAAACTCAGACTTTTGCTGCATAATTTCCATACCTGGGAGACGTTGGTTGCTTGAGACGCCTGGAGATTTCGAAGAGGGATGTCGTGAGCGTACTTTGCTTTCAGAGTTTCACACACAGGATGCGTGGGATTGTTATGAAGATTCCAAAGAATTTTTCCTCCCATCACTAGATTGACTGTGGCAGGGTCCCGGATTTGCAGTCCTCCTTCTGCAAAGGGGCGTTTGACCTGCTCCCATTTCACCAGGTGTGTTTTATGGGCATTGCCCTTCCCACCTTGCCACAGAAAGTCTCGGATCAGCTTGGAGATATGCTCTGTCACCTGTTTTGGCGCAAGGAGGAAGGCAACTTGGTAGATTGGGAGAGCTGATAGCACAGACTTGATCAAGATGACTTTTCCTCCGTAGGTGAGCCAATATCCTCCCCAATTAGTGATCTTTGACTTGATTTTGCTGATGGTTTCGGACCACAGCCCTCTCTTGTTATAGCCATTTATAATAGGTAGACCGAGATATTTTATCTTCTCCCAATGGACTTGACTATTGAAGCCAAGGAGGGAAGAGATATTAGAGAGCTCCTGTTGTTCGATGTTCCAGCCATATACTTCACTTTTCCTTTCGTTTATGGAGGCTCCCGTAACCCTGCAATAAGACTTTAAAACATTGTCAAAGGCTTTGGCAATTCTGGAGGAGGCACCTCCAAGCAGGAGTGAGTCATCAGCGAATAGAGCATGGTTCTGTGCAGGAGAGAGGAAGGAAGGTTTAAGACCAGGGAGGGAGCCTGCAGCTTGTTCAGCAGTGAGTTTTCTGCTTAGGGTATCAGCCAACAGAATGTATAGGAAGGGAGAGAGGGGGCAACCCTGCCTGAGACCTCTCTGGGCTTGGAAAAAGGTGGAGGGGCGACCATTGACTAGGGGGGCAATCCAAGGGTTATCAGTGCAGGCTTTGATGAGGGAAACAAAGAGAGGGGAGAAACCAAAAGCAAGGAGGACTCTGTGCAGGAAGGCCCTATTGACTCGATCAAAGGCATTGGCCATGTCTAGTTTGATTAGCATCCCTTTTTCTTTTCGACTCTGGCTTGAATGAATGATCTCCTGAACTTGGATTACATTGTCCAGAATGTGTCTGCCCTCCACGAAGCCTCCTTGATTGCTGGAGATGAGTTTGTTGAGGAGAGGCTTGATCCTGTTTGCTAGGAGCTTTGCCAAGATTTTGTAGGAGGCATTGCACAATGATATGGGCCTGAATCTGGCAAAGGTTTCAGGGTTAGATTCTTTAGGGATGAGGGCCAGGTAAGTGGAGTTGGTGCCTCCCCCTACCTTGGCTTTATTTCTGAAACCTTTAATCATCTTTAAAAGATCAATCTTGATGATGTCCCAACACATCTTGTAGAAATGGATGGTAAAACCATCAGGTCCAGGGGCCTTGTCTGGGTCCATAGACCAGATAACTTTTATAACTTCTTCTTCCGTGAAGGGTCTGTTGAGGGCTGAGTTGTCTTCCAGACTGATCAGCAGAGGAATGTTAGAGAGGAAGTCTACATTGTCCTCCTCATTTGCTTGGTTTCCTGCAGTAAAAAGTTGTTTGTAGTGGTTAACCGCTGCCTCTTTAATCTGGCTGAAACCTTTGCAGATCTGCCCATCTGCAGTTGTGATTTCAGAGATGTGATTTCTGCAAAGTCTTGCTCGGTACTGACGGTGGAAGAAGGTAGTATTTCTGTCTCCTGCCTTCAGCCACAAACTTCTGGATTTGATCCTCCAATACTCCTCCTCTCGCCGGAAGGATTGGAAAGAAGAGCATTGGGTTTTAACTTCTTTATCCAGTAAGGTTGGGGTGATATCTCTGTTTTCCATGTCCATTTGCAGCTCCTCTAGGGTCTGCACAATTTCTTTTCGTTGACTAGTTGGATTTGGGATAGGGTTTCTGATCCACTCCTTCAGGGCCTGCTTTGTAGCTTTGAGTTTTTGTTCCCATACGAAGCTAGGAGACCCTGAAAAAGATTTGTTCCAAGCTGATTTCACTGTGTCAAAAAAGTCTTCTCTTTCAGTCCAGAGAGGGCTGAAACGAAAAGGGATAGGACCCAAGTCTTCTTCTTCTTCAAAAGAGAGCTGGACAGGCTTGTGATCTGAGGTCAGTTTGGGGAGAATTTTGGTGGTGATGATCTTGTTGGTTGTCATTAGAGCCCCCTGGAGCAGAAATCTATCTAACCGGGCAGAGATGTGATCCCCTCCCACTCTGTTGTTGGACCAAGTGAAGAGTCCTTTTGCCGGGATGTAATCGACAAGGTCCCAATCCTGAATGATACCCTCAACTAAAGGGAGGAAAGGATCTCTACTAATATTGCCTCCTCTTTTTTCCTTGTGTTTCAAGACAATATTTAAGTCCCCAGCCAGAATGATGTTTTTGGGGGAGTGCTTCTCAAGGAAAGCTATTAGAGAAGTCCAGCATTCTCTTTTTTCTGAATATATAACAGGAACATAAAGATTAAAAAGGGAGAAGTTTAACTTACTTGGGATGTGCAATAATTCAGTATAGATCCAGTGTTGTGTTTCATGAGTGTTTTTTAGCTGGAAGAGCTCTTCTGACCAGAGAGTTGCAAGTCCTCCAGAAGAGCCTCTTGAGCTGACGGCTTTTCCTGCATTTTTTCTCCATTTCTTCTTGCTGATGTCTAGGAGGGCGCTGCCCTCTATCTTTGTCTCTTGGAGCATGAGGATATCTGAGGGTTCCATTTTGAGCAGGTCTTTGATCGCTTCAGCTTTCGTGGGGTTGCCCAGGCCTCTGCAGTTCCAAGAGACGAGACACATTATTTACCCGGGAGGTGGAGAGAGCCTCCCTTGGGAGGCCTGGTCCTGGTATTTCTCCCAATTGACATCTCGATAGTAGGCTGGCTTCCTTGGGTTTTGAGCCTTTCAGCCTCCTCTTCCCTTTCTTCTCTGCGCGATTTCCTGCCAAATTTCTTTGAGGGTTGTTCGAAGGTTTCATCCTCCGAGGATTCGGAACTGTCTATAGGCTTTTTCCTTGTGACATCTGCATATGAGGGGTTTGAAGGGCTTCCTTGGGTGGCCTCAGGGGGAGGCTTTGCCCCACCATCTTGTGGAGTGGTGGGGGGTCCAGGCTGAGCCTGGGATTCCTGATTTGCTGTGGCTGCCTTATTCTGACTGCTTTCTTTGCCGTTTGAGTTTATACCTTGAGTGTGATTGGAGCTGCTTGGAGCCTCTTTCAGGGGGTCTTTCCCGTTGCCCTTTTTTTGATGTGAGGGTTTTTGGACTAGAGTCCATTGCTCTCTGTTTTGGTTTTCAGGATGATCTTCTGCCTTTTTCTTACAATGTTTGGCGAAGTGCCCGTAGCCATGACAGTGTCTGCACTTGAATGGGAGCTGTTCATAATCCAGCTCTTGGACATGCGTCCACCCTGCGACAGTTAGGTTGATGGCTTCTGGTAAGCCCTCCTCCAGATCTACTTCGATGCAGATGCGAGCGCAGGAGTATTGATCTTTCCTTGGGGCTTGATCAATATATTTGCCTAGGGTGTTGCCTATGATCTGCAAAGACTTAGGGTTCCAGCAGTGGAGGGGGAGGTGGGGTAGCCGCACCCACACCGGAACGGCCGATGGAACGTCCTGGGTTGGATCAAAATCAGGCGTCCATTTGTTGAGGTAAAGTCCTTGCGGCCCCATGAAGTAAGGACCGTTCCTGAAGATCAAGCTTCTGTCCTCTGCACTGTCAAAGACAAAGACGAAGAAGCCTTTGCCGAAAAAGTAACTTTTGACTCCTTCTTTCGTGAGCGGTTTCCAGTTCCTTTGAGTCCACTCCTCCACTGAATTGGGGGAGGGCCAGAGGCCCGTGAACTGACCTATTAAGCCACGATCTGCCAGATTCAGGGCTGCTTTGCAGGTTTCTTCCTCGGGGAGAGCTACCGTGGGAATGGAATCCATCTTTTTAACGAATTTTTGCTGACTCACAGAGGGAGGGCGCTTGGGGCCTTTGGCGATCATTTCTTTGAAGGCTAGAACCTCCGGGGGAGGAGGCAGAGCCGTACCCCCGGAGGGCTCCATGGCAGGGAGCGGTAGAGACAAAGGAGCAGAGAGGGCTCGACAGCCCTAGGGCAGAGGCGCAGCCAGGCCCGATCGCATGCAAAGCACAGCGCGGCCAGAGCAGTCGGGTTGCAGTTTTTTACAGAGTAAAACCCTAACTCGCAAAAACCCCTGCTGTAGATGTAAATAATTTAGATTTCACTAAACCCACTAAATTTACTCAAGTAAAAATAGATAATTTAGAAAAGGTAGAGATTAAAGAATTAGTAGATGATGATCCTGACATTTTAAACCTTAAAAAAAACTTTTTACCAAAGGGATTAGCCCCTTTAGAAGACCTTTTTGATTCATATGATGTTGCAAGAAAACCAAATATGGAACCATTAAGATTTGACATAGAAGAATGAAATATAGGAATGGAAATAAAGCCGAAGATGATAAAACTTTCAAAAGCATTACCTCAAGAAGAAAAAGTGAAATACATAGCTTTGTTTAAGGAATTTCAAGATGTATTTGCATGGAGTTATGAGGACTTAAAATCTTATGACACTGGTATAATACAACACAAAATACCCATAAAAGAAGATCAAAAACCTTTCAAATAGAAGGTTAGAAGGATCAATCTAGTTTTAATGCCTTTAATTGAAAAATAGGTTAAGAGAATGTATGAATCCCAGATAATTGCACCTATCAGATATTCTGATTGGGTTTCAAACCTAGTTCCCACTAGGAAGAAGACAAGGGAGATCAGACTGTGCGTTGATTTCCATAATTTAAATAAAATGTCCTTAAAAGATAACTACCCTCTCCCCAAGATGGATCGCATTTTATAGAGGATGGTTGGTTCTTCTAGAATTTCATTGCTTGATGGATTCTCTGGATATAACCATATTTTAGTTCAACCAGAAGACCAACCAAAGACTGCATTTACTACTCCTTGGGGTACTTTCATAAATGTGAAAATGCCTTTTGGATTAATGAATGCAGGAGTCACTTTTTAAAGAGCTATGGATATAGCTTTTGCTAAATAAATTCATGATTTTCTTGTGATTTATCTAGATGATATTACTATATTTTCAAAGGTTGACAATGAACATCTAGATCACCTCAAACAAGTGTTTATCAAATACAAGAAATTTGGTATTTCTTTAGATCCTAAAAAGACTCTATTTGGACTTGAAGAAGGTAAATTGTTAGGACATATCATATCTAAAGAGGGAATTAGGATAGACCTAGCTAGAATAGAGGCCATTCTGAATATAATCCATCCTAAGAATATTAAAGAATTGCATGCTTTTTTAGGTAAAATCAATTTTCTCAGAAGATTCATTTCAAACTTAGCAGAAATAATTAGAGAACTCAATAACATGTTTAAAAAAGACTCAGCACTTAAATGGATTGTGGAGGCCAAACATGAATTTGAATCAATCAAACAAGCCTTAACAAAAATACCGGTCCTAATAAGTCCTGATTTCAAAAAAGATTTCATTATTTTTTCCTTTGCTTCAGAACATATTATTGTTGTAGTCTTACTGCAGAAGAATGATTAGGGCTATGAGCAACCCATTTCTTTTTTCAGTAAATCACTCAGAGATGCCACTTTAAAGTGTAACATAATGGAAAAGCATGCACTAGCTTTATTGGAAGATATTAAAGACTTTAGAGTGTACATCTTGTATTCACATATCATTTCTTATGTTCCAAATTCAGTTGTGCAAGACATTCTAACTCAGAATGGGCCTGATGGAAAAAGAGGCAAATGGATTGCCACCATTTTGGAATATAACATAGAAATTAAGCCCACCAAACTCATGAAAGGTCAAGGTTTAGCCAAACTCATGGCTGAATCAAATTTTCATGCTTTAGATATAAATTTTATTGCCCAATTAGATGATCAAGAAGAGATGGAGACTCCAGAGATCAATGAAGCCTTTTTAGACTCACCATGGTATGCAGATATCATATTTGTATTACTAAATTTACAAGCTCCTCTTGGATTATCAAGAACTAAAGCTATATTTTTAAAGTTAAAGGAAATGAAGTTTTGTATCATAGACAATGTACTGTTTTGGAAATATCATGGTGGCATTTAATTGAATTGTTTACTTAAAAATGAAGATGATAAAGTTATGGAAGATTTTCATGTAGGTGACTGTGGGGGACACCTTTACTGGAAGACAACTGCAGATAAAATCTTGAGAGTTCGTTTTTACTGGCCTACATTATTTGCAGATGTGAAAAAATTATGTGACCTCGTGTCACAAATGCCAAATATTTGAAGGGAATCGAAGAAAAAGCTACTACCTTTACCCCTTAAACCCATATCCACAGAAATGCCTTTTCAGCAATGGGATCTTGACTTCATTGGTGAAATTAACCCTCCCTCATTAGTCCAACAAAAATGGATTTTGACAGCCACATACTATTTCACTAAGTGGATAGAAGCCAATCCCTCTAGGCAAGAGACTGATACTGTCATAATCTCATTTTTAGAAAAGAAACATATTGTCAAGATTTGGATGTCTCCAAAAGCTCATTACTGATAATGCAGCTACTTTCGAGTCCAAAAAGATGATTTACTTCTGTATTAAATACCACATTACCCTTGGCCATTCCACTGCTTATTACCCTCAAGGTAATGGTCTTGTTGAATCTTCCAATAAAAGCCTTGTGAACATCATCAAGAAACTAATAGAAGACAATAATAAAACTTAGAACAAAAGGTTAGTGAATGTCTTAAGGGCAGATAGATTTACCACAAATAAGTCCATTGGTACATCCCCTTATCAGCTGGTTTATGGGATGGATG
This sequence comes from Pinus albicaulis, assembly GCA_034641835.2. Taxonomy (NCBI): domain Eukaryota; kingdom Viridiplantae; phylum Streptophyta; class Pinopsida; order Pinales; family Pinaceae; genus Pinus; species Pinus albicaulis. The sequence goes on from CM076574.1 coordinate 547,236,973, forward strand.
TTTTTTTTCCATCTTCTTTAGGAGTACCAGTAATGAAAGTAATACAAGAACTGCAGGTAGAAACCAATGATATCCAAAGAAGGATAAATTAGACCATACACTTGAAAAAAACCAGGGAAGATGTCTATCTCAAGTATCAAGTTGTTCAAGAAAATATTAAAAAGATATTTGACAAGAAAACTAAGGAAGATGATTTTTATATAGGTGACAAAGTTCTTAAGTGGGATTCCAGGAGAGAAGAGAAAGGTAAACATGGGAAATTTGATTTCTTATTGAAAGGTCCTTATATCATTTATGGTTATAGAGGTAACAATGCATTCTTTTTCAAGGAGTTGGATGGATTAGGTCTGCCAAGTGGACCTATCAATGGTAGAATGCTAAAGAATTACTATTTCCCATAATAATAGTAGTTTACTTTGTTTACTTTACTCATTGTACATAACATTGCAGATTTTAGACTGGATTGGATGTTTTTCTAGCAAAGTTGAAGCCCGGAGAGAAGGCCCTAAGTTTTGAAAGACAAAATATCATAAGTATGAATAATGCAGAGCTTAGAAAATAGTTTCAAGCCCAACACAGTCAAATTCAAAGGCTACTAGTCTCAAAGTTCTTGACTTTTCACCAGGAAATGCCATCCCCATGTGGAGCCACTGTTAGAGTCCTTTAATAATAGGATTCATAATTTTGAATTGAATTTTATTAGCCTTGTAATATGCACATACTTTTCTTTCTGCAAATTTTTTTCCCATATTATAAAAATAAAAAATGTAAAGAGGACAAAAGTCCTAAAATAAAAATCCGAGGACTTGAAAGAAAAAATATCAAAAAGAATATAAAAATGGACCGCAAACAAAAAAGAGATAAAAATAAAACATAAAAGTGATGCAAATCCAAATGCCACTACTATTTACTTTTACTGCAAAATAAAGATTGTGTGCAGCTTGTTAAAATACCACAATCCATGAAGGTCAAACTGCTTAATCTTAACCTTTCATGCTCTAAATTTCATGTTGTTAGATAGAGAATAAAGATCTAGCCAAATAGTTTAACCTTGGCAGATCAGTAGTTAGGTAGAGAATAATAAGGAGCTCAACAGTTTAATCTGAGCCCTTGGAAGAAATAAGGATATAATTAGTTAGTTTTTTGTTTAAAATAAAAATGAATAAGTGTTTGCAAGCTCAAATGCACCCATGTAAATGAAGAAAAAATGTTAGGGTAGAAGATGGGTAAGTAGAAGCAATTTTCACAAGCATGGTTAACAGATAATTGGTCATTTAATTTACTAATTCCCCTTCAAAAATCATTTCCCTTGTAAAAATACCTTCTCCCCCTTCATTTTTCCCCTTTCTCCTTTTCCCCCTTGCAAAAAGCCCCTTTTCCTAAGTTAAAACACATTTATCCTAGGAAAAGTAGAAAAGCCCTTCATTAATTTCCTTTTATTCATAAAACCCATAAAAAATACTTTATCCTAAGTATAAATGTTGAAATTTTATATTGGGCCCCATTGAGAAAATATATGTTCTCGATATCAATTTTAAACACTATACTTAGTGTATTATACATATTCCGCAAACACATTTCATTATTAAAATTTGACATAATGTATTAAATCCCATTATAAACCTTTATCCCGTATTAAAATAATTCCTTTGTATATTATCCCCAACCCATATTTTATATATATAAACCAATGGTTTAATTCCCCACATGTTAGATAATCCTGGACCCACTTATTAAACCTCGCCTATTATAACATTACACTTACCCACACCCCATAGGTTAATATATTAAATTTCGCTTATTTAAAAATCCTGACTATATGTAATAAACAATAGTTTTAATACATATCAACCTACTGCATAGCATGTACCAGGCCCCACGCCTTCTATACAACCCCAATACTCCGTCGCATCATCCCTACCATCAGATCTTCACCTGCCAGATCCGACGACCATTATCTCCTATTGCACATTCGATAGCGCAATAGTTAACATACACCCAACCTTGCAAAGCGCAGTTTTCAGATTATCCATCCTCGCTATGTGTTGAATTTCTATTTGATCGCATCAATAAAAAATATACCGCCAACCACCTTTGGAGCTTGCGAAAACCACTAAGCGGTTTTCTCCCCAGCAAGCAAACCACCTGCTCATTTGAAATGACCGCCCATTAATGCAAACATTGTTGATTAGAAATTCATATAAACCACCTAATAGTGCCCTTTCATCCTTTCCGTTACATTTTTCCACAGAAGAAGCATTGCAGACTGGAAAAATTGCTACCGACTCTATTTTTAAGCCAAAAACAAGCATAATTCAACCAATTCGCTACTACAATTCTGCAGAAACTGTCAGAAGCATTATAAAGAACTCTGAAGTCTCAAGAAGCCTTCTTCAACCCCATATCCTTTCTGTGAAATGAAATCTGCATTTTTCCCAAGTATTATTCAAAACAAAATACCTATTCCTTGATCTAAAGAAGTAATACAACTAATTGAATCATTTAGGAGCATTTTGTAAACCTAAAGAAAACACTGTTTCTTCCTACATCCTTTTTTCTGCAAACCCTAGACTTATTTTGACAGATTCACAAAGTCCTGAAATTGATTTTTGCACATAGAGATCACAGATTGAATAAAAACCCTTGTATACCTGAAAAGCCTCCTGTGCCTTTCAATCCATTTTCTACAGACTTTAAGTGTCTTTTACAAAATTCCAATGTCTTGAGGATGTTTTTTTGTCATAGAGAGTGCACTACAGACCCTAAATGCCCTTTTGTAGAATTTTGAGGCCCTAAAACTGTTTTTTAAGCTCAGAAATTGAAAATTTGATCAAGTAAACCTTTGCAAACCATAGGACAAACCCCTATTTCATCCTCAATCTTTCTGCAAACTATTATAAACTTTCCAAGGTGCTCCTACAGGCCAAAAACAGTTGTTTATAAGTTAAAAGAGTAATAAAATTGATAAATCAAGTAAAGAAATGGCTTCCAAAAACATTTAGTTGTCAATCCTCTACAACCCCTGTTGTAGATGTAGAGCACATTCCCTTAGCTGAAACATACTTCAAGATTACTGACACAGTCACAAAATTTAACCTTCTTGAGCCAAGAAAATCCATAGATTAACCTGATGAAGTTTTTATCTGCGAGTCTAATTTACCAAATATTTTTTCCCACAGACCTTCCAATGCCCATAAGTGATTAGACTCTATCAATCTTGCTATGTCCCTGATCAGACAACCATAATAAACCCTGAAAATGAAATCCTCTTTACCATTACTGTTGAGTCAATCAATCGGATGCTGCAGATACAACCTAGGCCTAATGAAATCCCTTTATCCATTGAGGCCCTCACTCAACTATACCTGAATCTGGACTTCCCCAAGAGGTTCCAGATATTCCAGACTTTCATGCCTTCTTCTGTAGAAATTCCCAAGATAAATCCTCCATACCCTTCTGCAAAATTTTCTGAAAGGACAAGATATATCATCTCCATGTTGTCTTTTATTCTTGGTTATTTTACAGATGAACATGCTAATGTTGCAGTGATAGGTTTTTTATCTACTTCCACACCAGGTCAGCCTCCTGCTACCATTTTTAATTTTTCCCAATACCTTGCTGACAATATTCATGAGTAGTTGGTCAAAATGCCTTCTAAAGGTGTTTTTAAATATTCCTCATTCTTATTCCATATGTTTTTATACTTTCAGTCTCAGAAATTTGCTATAAACCTTCAGAAGCTTGATGTAGAAGGAAACCCACAATTAGTCATCTTTTGGAATTCCTTGATAAGGAAAGACTCCAATGAGTTCACTTATATAGAATTTACTGATTCTTTCATTCATCCTATGCTCAGTTTGCTGAACAGCAGCAGACAACATAGAATTAGTGAAGAGATTAAGAAGGTCTCGCAGATGTCAGAGCATAATAGGACAAGTGATTTGTACTTATACCAAAATAATACTGAGATAAGAGTATATGGATCAAGTCTCGTTCCATATAAACTGCCCAAATACCTCCCTATGAGGTTATTTTCCCTTGATTACATAAGGTAGATTCTTAATTCAGATGTAATTAATTTCTTGGCAGAAAATAAGAAGACACAGTTCATGTAATATTCCTACTTAGCCTAAGCTAAGAGGAATATTCGTTTTTGTTTTACTTTATGTTGCATGAATAAATGAATAAAGGAGGACATGTAAAACTCCTAAAAAGACTGAATAAATCAATGCCCATATGAACAAGGATAAATCAGGGCCATGTAAATAAATCACTTGAGCTATGAGACTGGGTCAACCTTGACCAAATCTACAGTGTTGTTTAGATTAAATGTACCTCATGAAGGGACAACGCAGTTCTAGGAGGCCCCTCACGTGAAAGGAGCTAACTCATCAAGGTGGTTTAGGGTTTGAAAAGGCTTTCATCTTATAAAAGGAAGGGGAAGGAAGCAAGATAAGGTTTTTGATTGTCTATATTTCTAATTATCTTGTCTACTTAGAAAAATACTATTCTCTATTGTTTAGTGGAGAATTGTGTTACTTAGCACTTGGAGTTCCTATGCAGGGATTTCACCTCTTCCTTGAGGATCCTTGGAGGAGTTTTTTCTGATTCGATCCACTATCAGGCTTTGGTCCAAGCTCTACTTCCAACTGTAGCACAGATCCATTGAGGGTTTGCCTACTTTTGTAAGCTGCAACAAGTGGAATTATAGATCTGCTTAGATCTAGCTTGTATTGGAGCCTCTTATCATGGAGTGTGTCTTTTAACCTCCTGGAAGAGTGCATCCACTGTTTGAGCTTCAGATTTGTATCTTGGCATCATGCCATCATTTTTATTCAAGCTAAAATGTATTTTTCATTGAGGAACTGCATTATTTTCATTAGAGGTTCTGCAGGGTGTTTTGATCCCATTTTTGATGAGAGATCTCTAGTGCTGGGCTTTGCCTTTCACTTTGGTGATCCATGGATTAGCTTGCTGATCCATTTTCTGTTTAGATCTGATCTATTTTAATGTACAGTCATCTTCAAAAAATTTTGAGGCATTTTGCAGATCTGCAACTTAAAACTCAGATCTACTCTTTGTAATGCATGATTTTGTCAAAACCCCAAGGGGATCTTGGAAATGAGACTTTCTAGTTTCCAGATCTAAAATGGATCTGATGTTTTGTCCACAGATCTATCCTAGATCTAAGTTTTAATATTCAGCTTCTGTAGCTCCTCAAAATAACGATGTTAAGCCATTTTGAAGTTTATATATGTGTTGCAGCCTTCTTTTTTGAAGATTTCTTGCTCTATTGTCTCCTGTATTCTACTGTATATTGAAAGAGCTTCATTATAATTCTGATTTGATGTTGTATACTCATAATTTAATCATATTTTATGGCCTCCTGCTCATACTGTCCAAGACTGCATTATTTCTGAAACAGTTTGTTGTGCATAGCTGCAACCCCTCTTGTAGGGTGTTTTTCAGCTAGACTAGGTGGTGGGAGATCTGTTTACCACACCTAGTTTGATTTGTTTTTTCTCCCCTTTTGGATCTAGACTCCAGATCTAATGATATAAGGGATCAAGGGCTATAAATTCATTTCTGTGCATCAATCTCCCAGGAGTGCGTTATTTCAGCAGGCTTGCTGTGTTATTCCAGATTTGGAATATTACAGTGGTATCAAAGCTCCTTTCTTGGCACAATATATGCTTTCCTTGGAGCATCACAGCCATTTTTCATTCAGAAGAAGATGAACCTATTACTGAGAGGGAGAAGAAGTATCAGAACAGAAGTCACAAGAAGCATGATTACACTACTAATGATAAAGACAAGGGTAAAGCCCCTGAGACTACAAGTGATAAAGAGGGAGAAGAGTTTTCAAGAACTCTTTTGGTGGCCATGCAAGATCTTGCCAAAGAGATCAAAGAGATGAGGATGGACAGAATGAGGGAATATCCTGGGAGGTTTCATCTGGAGGAAAGCTCTGACATGTCTCATCACTGGACTGGTCAACCAGTGAACCATCCACAAGCCCCACAAGCTTCACAACGCTCCACTATGCCTATTTTCTTGGCTGTGGAGAATTAAGGACCACAAGAGAAAGCTTTCCTTGAAGACTAATTTGTGGAATATGAATAAGCTTTCCTTGAAGACTAATTTGTGGAATATGAATCTCAGAATCAGAGATTCAGAGACCACTTGAGTTTCCAAGAGTTCTATCACCTCAAGGACAGAAGGAGACCAAGGCAGTAGTATAGAGATGGTGGGTTCTTTCATAATCAGGATAGACACCACTCTATGGGAAGATTATTTTTGCCCAAGTTTGATGGATCATCCTCCAGTTCTGCCAAGGCATGGGTAGAAAAGCTGGATATTTACTTTTAGTTGAACAAAGTCCCTGAGATTGAAGCCATCAAGATTGTAGCGCTGCACTTTGAAGGTGAAGCACACAATTGGTGGTTCCATGGGTTGTCTACATTGGGACATATCAATGTGACTACCTATTCTGATTTTACTAGAAGACTAGTGGAGAGGTTTGACATGAAGGATCCTGAAGCACCCTTCATAAGCCTTGCAAAGCTGAAGCAATCAGGGGATGCAGAGACTTATATATTTGAGTTTCTGAGATTATCTGTCATGGTTCCTAATCTGTCTGCAGCAAGGAGGGTATACATGTTCATCGATGGCCTGGAGGAACCTTTGCATGGGTTGGTTAAATCTACCAAGACCATCACTTTGCATGATGCCATTGAGAGGGTAAGAGACCTCCAAGATGCCTTGCCAAAAGCAAAGGCAACTTTCCAGGGCAAGGAACCTCACCTTTCTAAAGGGAAGGGAGAAAAATCTGCTCCTTCCAAGGAGAGCTCATTCAAGAAGCCTCTTGATATTGAAATTAGGAGGGAGTTGAGAAAGAAGAGATTGTGTTTCAATTGCCAAGAGTCATGGGTGCCAGGACATAGATGTGTTGCTGGGAAAGCACACTACATAGAAGTGTTCTCATATTTTGAGGAGGAAGATGAAGGTGATGAACCTAGGAGGGGTCACAACACCATCCGGAGATGATGAGGAAGATCCAACACCATCCGAAGATGGGGATGGAGCCTTTGCTCCAATAAGTGGGACTCTTGCATCTTTGAGAGGAGTGCCTAAGTACTTGACCCTAAGAGTACAAGGTTCAGTCATGAATCAGAGAGTATCTGTCCTGATTGACAGTGGGGCAACCCAAAACTTTATTGATGCTCATCTTGTGCAAAGGAGAGAAATCCCCACTGATATTTTTGAGGGATTCTCTGACTTGGTCCTAGGAGATAGGACCATGCAATATGTCCCCTCAATCTCTGTCACTATGGGATCCTACACCCTGGTGGACCACTTTTTTGTAGTTGACATACCAGACACCAATATCATTTTGGGTGTCCAATGGTTGATTACTTTGGGGAAGGTCAACACTGATTGGAAAAATTTTCAGATGGAGTAGGTGGAATTGAAGAGTGGGAAACCACAAATGATTCAAGGCATGAACACTTATCCTTCACCTAGTACTTCCACACAAACAATGGAGATGGATTTTCATATTGGAAGCAGGGATCTCATAGTCCTTTCTCTCATGTTCATGAGAATGCTGCAAGGGACATTCCTATCTAGTCGCAAGCCACCTGGGGTGCCACCAGATTCAGATCTTGTGAGGGAGGCCTCACAAAGTGCTGCTCCAAATCTAGATCCAGGGAGGATTGGAGCAATGAGAGACCAAGTTACAACACTGGAGGGCTTGGGACAGCTCAAGGATGAGGGGGATCTTCTTCCTGCATCTCTATCACCCTCTCTATTTTCTGAATCTGTGCTGTGGGAGGAGAAGAATGGGAGGAACAACCTTCCAACAAAAAAATTTGGAATCATAAAAGTCAAAAAGGAGATCAATAATATGACAAGAACTTCCATGGATGTATCAGCAGCACTGTCATTGTTGAGCAGTGTGGATTTTTATTGGAAATATCAACTGCTTGTAGAGTATTCCAAAGATCTCCACACAAGTATGATACTAGATGACATGCAGCAAGAAGAGGGCTACTTAGTCAAAGGGGGAGCCATCTATTATCATGGTAAGGTATTCTTGGCTAGATCTTCCAAGCTTAAGCAGAAGATACTACAAGGGGCACATGAAGAATTCTTCCTCAGCCATATTCATTCAATGAAGATCTATACCCTGATCATGAGGAGCTTTGATTGGGAAGGCATGAGAGAGGAATTACATCAGCACTTTCAAGAGCGCATTATCTATGGATGATTGGGGCAACCAATGGACTCTTTGCAAGAGTCATCTCAGCCAACTCTTCCTTTGCTTGAGAGGAGAGAAATTCTCATGCACAACTCCAGGTGTATGAAGGACTATGATGGTAAAGGATCTGATCATGCCAAGCAAGTTGTATTTTCTGATCTATCACATTCATTTGCCATGTTTTTGCAGGCTATGACTCCTAAAGGGAGTGAGAGTGTTGGGAAAAATACTGAGAGGGGGGGGGGGGGGGGGGGGTGAATCAGTATTTACTGCATAATCAAATCTTTTTACTTTTTCATTCCTTAAAACCCATACGCTACTTTCCTTCAGTAAACTAGCATATATACGCGGATCCCCTTTATGAAACTAGCGTATACACAGAGATCTAGATCTGTCATTAAATATTCACTTATATTATTCCATCATTCATTCATCAGATGTTCAATAAACAATAAACATGTGCAGTAAGAACAGAATAAACCATCACACAAAGGATCACACATGAACACCAGGATTTTTAGGTGGAAACCCAAATCGGGAGAAAACCACCGCTGCAGTTGCTCAGCCTTCAATATTTTATTATAGAGAAAACATCTTACAACATATGAAGCCGGGCGTTGTACTGATCAAAGACGTTGTGCAATTCCACCGCGTCGTTTACCGCCTCTCCCCGGAAGGGAGCTACGACCCCCGACTGCTAACTTCTCTCTGAGCGGGAGCTACGACCCCCTGATCTCGTTTACCAGCCTCACCTGGAAGGGAGCTACGACCCCCTGACTGAAGGCTACAACCCTCAGTACCTCTGAGGACCACGTTTCATCAATTTTCACACTAGATCCAACAACTTCAATAGAACACAACTTGCAGGTCATGTTTCATCATAATTTCAGACTGGACCCATTCCATACTTTTAAGCTCAAACATACTTCACCAAACAGATACTTATCAATTCAGACAACACAGATCAGATAGAAATAATACAACAAAACAGATCAGATGTTTCATACCCCATGCTTCAGCAAACCCTAGTTTGCATACGCGTTTTCACTTCACTAATGTCGCGTATATACGCGCTTCCGTTCACACAAACTAGTGTATACCTCTGTATATATTTCATTGCGCATACGCGCTTTCTCTATATTTGAAAGTCAGACACGCGCTTCATCCGGCGCTTAAGTAAAGGATATATATCTTCAATCATTATAGAGCAAGGATGCTACTTCTTCGATCGTAACTTCGCTCGTATTTACCCTTTCACTTCGTATACATATGTTCTACCCGTATCTATGCCTTCCATCACAGACTAGTAGATAAAAGTGCAATTCAGACTAGCTGTCATTCATCATTGGTGCATCATACATTCGATTTATCATCTGCAACCCTTTCCATTCGTATACTTCAGAGAAGTGAAGGTACAAGCTCGACATCTTTGCACCCCTACCTTTGATTTGCACAACAATCTCTTTCTCCTTATATAATACCATGAGCCCCTTTTTCAATACCATGGGCCAAACCAATACCATGAGCCCAAAACTACATTAGACGGGGTCAATTAGGCGGATCATTGCCCAATACAATGGGTCAATACCATGGCGATTACCCCTGGTTTTGCACTTTTAGAGCGCTTTAGCCCATACGCGACTTGGCACGTTCTTTTCCGCGTGCATATGCGACTTCCCTTAGACAGATCCGCGTATACCTAGAGACATACTCTTTTCATCAAGATTTAGCACATGCTGACTTCTTTTCTTCACTGCCTTCTGTACACACTGTAGATACATCATATTTAGCTAAGCACAACTTCATCAAGTAAGTTTTCATCATCTTCATCAAGTGGGTTTCCATTCAATGACAACACTTAGCATCATATTGCTAGCTAACATCATATCACATCAGACACTCAGCATCATATTGCTAACAAACATCATATCACATTAGATTTACATCGTTTACCAAGTCCATCAAGTCAAGAATAACTTCATCAGGTGTATTGCCATCAAGGACAACACATGTCAACTGTCACATGTCTTCATCTTCATTTAGTGGGTTGCCATCAAGGACAACACTCTGCATCATATTTCCAACACTCTCCCCCTTTGGACTTGATGGCAACCACGATGGTGTTTGGTTACCACAACAGATAAGTATATTGACACCATGTCACTCTCCCAATTCTTTGACACCATTATCTGCATTCAAACACCATGTCACTCTCCCCCTTTGACATCAAGGGCAAAGGGCAGATCAAAACCAGCGGATCAAAACTAACACACTCTCCCCCTTTGACATCAAGGGCAACGGGCGGATCAAAACCAACACACTCTCCCCCTTTGACATCAAGGGCAACGGGCAGATCAAAACCAACATACTCACCCCCTTTTCTTCTCATGTAGAAGAAGCGTTCTGCAGATCTGATGTATACTGAAGTGACCAAGCTCCCCCTGAGTTCATGCTGAAACTTCAAACATAATTTTCAATGAAGTACAAGACTCTATGAATTTCCTATCACCAATGACTCACACTTACATCAAGGATCCATCCAAGTGGATTTACATATGAGACTCAACTACCCAACCAAGTGGGTTTACACATTTTAACTCAGCTACCCAACCAAGTGGGTTTACAAAATTTGACTCAGCTACCCAACCAAGTGGGTTTACAAATTTTGACAAGTCCGTACATGACTGAAATTTACAATTTTACATCATGGGTCTCAACATGACCTTTTCAACAAAATACAAAAATGACTTTTCATAACCAACACCAGAAAGTCCTCAAGAAAGAGAACATATTTCAGAACCATCATAATGCCAAAGCTGCATTATACTCAGCAACGCTAATGCTCCCCCTGAATCTGTGCATCCAAGCAATCTTTCCATATGACTAAGGCTCCCCCTTAGTTTGTGCATCCTGAACACTTTCACCAACAAATCATCAAGGCATCTTTATCAAAACATGAGAAATAGAATTTATGAGAACTAGAACACCACCAGATATACCAAACAGTATCAGAGATACCAAACAGTACTGCAGCTGTGCTGAAGAGAGCTGACTCCAAGAAAAAAATTGTCAGTAATCAGTCATACGCGGTTTTCTGTGCATGAACTCGCGTATATACGCGACTGTGTTTCAGGAAATCCGCGTATCCAATGCCATCTTCTAAATTTTAACCAGATCTGATCCTCTATGAGAAAAAGCCAGCGTTCAGCTTCTTTCTGAGATATTTGAATGCTTCCCTGGACTACAGAACAATGTAGTTGTGTCTTCAAGCGTCATCCACCGGTTGTAGCATAAGCCCATTAGTAACCAAGCCTTCAGATTCTTTGCAGCATCAATACAATCTTTCCAAGAGAGATTATCATACTAGAACACTATTTTCAGCTCTGTGTCAATCATCCATGTGGTCCAATATCACCATGATCTTCAAGATTTAACATGAAGTAACATATGTAGGCAAAAGATCTCATCCATAGTAACATGCTCTGCATGATCTCTTCTTATTTCTGAATCAACCGACATCCAGCTCATCCAGCAGATAAACTTCAGCAAGTAGCAAACACAGCTCATTCAACATCTCATCATTATAAACCATGTACCAAGCCATCATCATTTGAGTATGAGAATCACAATAACCAAGAATAAGCAGTCATATTGCCAACAATGCAATCATTAGTATTCAACCTGCTGCTCCCCCTAAACCAGTGCTCTTCCTTAACTTGTGCAATCTGAAACACCTTCAACAGCAAGTCATTAGCAACAATCTTTGCATGATCTGTCCTTGTCTCTGAATTATAAGACTTTCATCTCAGCAACAAATACTCAAGCAATCAGGACTCATCCATAGTCTTCAACATAAGAAACCATGTATCATATCATCATTATTTAGAACTGATAAATTAAGGTGATACAGAGTCAATACTACAGTCATTAACAATCAAAATGATGCTCCCCCTGAACCTCTGCTCCAGATCTTCAGCTAGCATATAAATTCTCTTATCATCAATGCATACGCGACTGTTTCTGATGAAACTAGCGTGTATACGCGGCTTTTGTTAGTATAAACCGCGTATGGAAAGTGAAGCATAGAAAATTTTCATCTTCCTTCATTTCCTCCTGAGCTTGTACCTCCTGTACCTGTCCTTTCCACATCAGATGTGCTGTCAGAAGTAAACATAACCAGAATAATCAAATCAACCATGAGAGACATCATACATTGCTCCCCTTGTGATGATACATTACTAAATCTCATAATGTATCCCACATCATTCCTGCAGTCAATCAGAGAAGTAAGCTTCAGAAGCGGATGACTGCAGTAGGGTCTGAATTCCCTACGTTTCTGATCGGTCCTCCTTCTTTTTCCAAATTTGCTTGAGCTTTCCAACTGTGTGCTGAAAATTGTCCACTTTCTTAGATCTGTTCATCCTGCATTCTTTTTCTACATGTCCATATTTGTTACAAGAATAACATCTCATGTGTCCAGATAAATAAGCATAAGAATCATAATGAGTATTTCTAATCTTACTCCTTTTTCAATCAAATGCTTTATGACCATACATGTTACATGAGAAACAATATCCCCTGAAGAAACTAGAGTACCTTTCTGAGTAGAACCTGTTTGTTTGTGGCTGAAATGATCTGCTCCTGCAATTTGCTGCAACATGCCCATAATTATGACATTTAAAACATTCAACGTTTTTGTGTGAATTCCTTTGAAAATTCATGATTGTTGGTTGATCTTTTGACTCTTTCAACACTTCAGGTTTTACATTGACTTCCTCTGAATTTTTAGCACTTCCTTGTGAGCTAGATTCTCCTTTAACAATTTCATGGAAACCGAGACCAAGTTTGATAGCAGGAGACCTTTGATTACTCAGAATATTGTCCAAAATGTTATTACTATCATGAAACCTCAAAAGTTTAACCTTTTCTTCTAATTTACCTTTGAGAATGTTTACCTCAACCTCCAAGGCTTGACATTGCTTTGTCATGCTTTCTTCATTCCTTCTTCCATCTTCTACTTGGTCCTTTAGATTTAGAATCTCTTCTTTCAACCAATTTTCGTTTTCTTCACATGTTTGTTCCAGCTCTTCATTCTTCTCCTTTGATGCTTCGAGATTTTCTTTCAGAGAGATGATTTTTGCTTCAAGTCCTTCATTCTTCTTATTTGATATTTCTGGATTCCTTTTGAGAGAAATGATTTTAGCCTCAAGTTCTTCATTCTTCTTGTTCGAGTCTTCCAGATCTTCTTTGAGAGAGACGATTTCTGCTTCAAGTCTTGCATTCTTCTTGTTTGATTCTTCGAGATCTGCATTTAGATCGTTGACTTCTACTTCTAGTCTTTTAATTCGAGCAGATGCATAAGCATGAAACCTTTGGTACTTGTCTATCTGTCCATTCAGTATTTCCATTTGTTCTTCCATTTGAGAGATCATCTCTTTGTACATAGCTTCGCTTTTATTAAATGATCTTTGTTGTTCTTCAATTTTCTTGATAGCTTCCTTTAGATCCAAAAATTTACTTTGACTATCTTCACCATTGCATGTACAGGAAAGTGCATCACAAGAACAACAATCAATACCTGTTTCATCTTCTTCATTTTCTACTGCACATGTTTTCTGAGATATCTCCTTTTCAGTAGCCTTCTTCTTTTGCTTCCTTCCCATTGCGACGGATCTCCTTCAAGCGATCAAGCTTTTATAGAAGAACCTCCTCTGATACCAATTGTTGGGAAAAATACTGAGAGGGGGGGGGGGGGGGTGAATCAGTATTTACTGCATAATCAAATCTTTTTAATTTTTCATTCCTTAAAACCCATACGCTACTTTCCTTCAGTAAACTAGCGTATATACGCGGATCCCCTTTATGAAACTAGCGTATACACAGAGATCTAGATATGTCATTAAATCTTCACTATATTATTTGGTCATTCATTCATCACCGGGAAGACCAATAAAATGTAGCACATGTGCGTGAAGAAATTTAATAAACCATCACACAAAGCACCACACATGAACACCAGGATTTTTAGGTGGAAACCCAAATCGAGAGAAAACCACCGCTGCAGTTGCTCAGCCTTCAATATTTTATTATAGAGAAAACATCTTACAACATATGTTCTGGCGCAGACTTGACCAGCACGCAGGCACCCACCTGCGCTCGTTTACCAGCCTCTCCTGGAAGGGAGCTCCAACCCCCTGACTCGTTTACCAGCCTCTCCTGGAAGGGAGCTACGACCCCTCGATCTCGTTTACCAGCCTCTCCTGGAAGGGAGCTACAACCCCCTGACTGAAGGCTACAACCCTCAGCACCACCTTGGACCACGTTTCATCAATTTTCACACTGGATCCAACCACTTCAATAGAACACAACTTGCAGGCCACATTTCATCATATTTTCAGACTGGACCCATTCCATACTTTTAAGCTCAAACATATATAACCAACAGGTACATACCAATTCAGATAACACAGATCAGATAGCAGTAATACAACATAATAGATCAGATGTTTCATACCCCATGCTTCAGCAAACCCTAGTTTGCATATGCGCTTTCACTTCACTGATGTCGCGTATATACGTGCTTCCGTCCACACAAACCATCATATACCTCTGTATGTATTTCATTGTGCATAAGCGCTTTCTCTTCAGCGAAGCTGCGTATATACGCGCTTCCTCTGCGGCGAAGTAGCGTATATATCTTCAATCATTATAGAGCAGCATACTTCTTCAGTTCAGTTCAGATTTACCCTTTTACTTCAGACAGATGTTCGCCTCAATTCAGATCTAAGTCTTCCATCAGCAGATCTAGTAGATACAAGTGCAATTCAGATCTAGATCCCCTTCTTCATCATTGGTGCATCATACATTCAGATTTATCATTCAAGTGTAACCCTTTCCATTCAGATATACTTCAGAGAGAATTATTCATTCAAGATCAGACATCTTGCCCCCACATCCATACTTTGCACAATGAATTTCTTCTCCTTATATAGGTTTACCCTTTTCAATACCATGAGCCCCTTTTCCAATACCATGGGCCAAACCAATACCATGAGCCCAAAACTACATTAGACGGGGTCAATTAGGCGGATCATTGCCCAATACAATGGGTCAATACCATGGTGATTACCCCTGGTTTTGCACTTTTAGAGCGCTTTAGCCCATACGCGACTTGGCACGTTCTTTTCCGCGTGCATACGCGACTTCCCCTAGACAGATCCGCGTATACCTAGAGACATACTCTTTTCATCAAGATTTAGCACATGCTGACTTCTTTTCGTCACTGCCTTCTGTACACACTGTAGATACATCATATTTAGCTAAGCACAACTTCATCAAGTAAGTTTTCATCATCTTCATCAAGTGGGTTGCCATTAAATGACAACACTTAGCATCATATTGCTAACTAACATCATATCACATCAGACACTCAGCATCATATTGCTAACAAACATCATATCACATCAGATTTACATCGTTTACCAAGTCCATCAAGTCAAGAATAACTTCATCAGGTGTATTGCCATCAAGGACAACACATGTCAACTGTCACATGTCTTCATCTTCATTTAGTGGGTTGCCATCAAGGACAACACTCTGCATCATATTTCCAACAGAGAGATCATGTGTATTTCATGGTTTTTTGTGGGCCAATAGAGATGGTTAACTTGGCCACTCCCTTGTTGTGCAAAGGGAGATTCCTTCTCATGATGGGTGATTTCCAAAGGCACCAAACTTATCTATCATCTTCAGCCATGTTAAGGTGACTCATGCAAAAAATGTGTGGTGGGAATGCCACTTACCACACCTTGATCTAATGCAGGTAGGTGATGCACTACGATGACATCACATGTGGGATTTTGACCCACTTCCTCAAGTTCAGATTTCTGTATGCATATATGTAGTCTTTCTTCCATACTTGGATGATATAGTTGTATTGTTTATGGGGTTTTATGGAGTAAGGATGGGTAGTTTGTATGTACCACATGGTTTGGAACTTCTACTTGTACCTCATGATACATGCTTTAGATGGAGCATTGCTCCAGCCATGTTTATTTCTGTTGAGTTTTTCACTCCTGGTGGGATGGAATATGCACATCTTATGTTGACCTTGGAGGAAAAATTCATGATGTATTGTCTTGATGAGAGCTTGGATTATGATGAATACTTGATCATTTATGATGCCATCAATGGAGGAGGAGAAGCACTATGGCTCTCACCCTATCAGTTGCTTGAGGACAATAAAATTTTTGGAGGGGAGGACTATAATATTTCTACTTAGACTAAGCTAAGAGGAATATTCATTTTTTTTTACTTTCTGTTACATGAATAAATGAATAAAGGAGGACATGTAAAACTGCTGAAAAGACTGAATAAATCAATGCCCATATGAACAAGGATAAATCAGGGCCATGTAAATAAATCACTCACATGTGTGAAAGAGGTTTGAGTTGTGAGACTGGGTCAACCTTGATTAAATCTACAACGCTGTCTAGATTAAATGTACCTCATGAAGGGACAACACAGTTCTATAAGGAGGCCCCTCATGTGAAAGGAGCTAACTCATTAAGGTGGTTTAGGGTTTGCAAAGGATTTCATCTTATAAAAGGAAGGGGAAGGCATCAAGAGAAAGTTGTTGATTGTCTATATTTCTAAGTATCTTGTCTACTTAGAAAAATACTATTCTCTGCTGTTTAGTGGATAATTGAGCTGCTTAGCACTTGGAGTTTCTATACAGGGATTTCACCTCTTCCTTGAGGATCCTTGGAGGAGTTTTTGATGATTTGATCCACTATCAAGCTTTGGGCCAAGCTCTACTTCCAACTGCAGCGCAGATCCAGTGAGGGTTTGCTTGCTTTTGTAAGCTGCAACAAGTGGAATTCTAGATATGCTAAGATCTATCTTGTATTGGAGCCTCTTCTCATGGAGTGTGTCTTTTAACCTCTTGGAAGAGTGCATCCACTGTTTGAGCTTCATATTTGTATCTTGGCATCATGCCATCATTGTTATTCAATCTACAACGTAGTTTTCATTGAGGAACTGTGTTATTTTCATTAGAGGTTCTGCAGGGTGTTTTGATCCCATTTTTGATGAGAGACCTCTAGTGCTAGGCTTTGCCTTTCACTTTGGTGATCCATGGATTAGCTCACTGATCCATGTTCTATTTAGATCTGATATATTTCAATGTAAATTTATATTCTAAAATTTCTGAATAATTTTGCAAATTTGCAACTTAAAACTTAGATCTACTCTTTGTAATACATGAGTTGGTCAAAACCCCAAGGGGATCTTGTAAATGAGACTTTCTAGTTTCCAGATCTGAAATGGATCTGATGTTTTGTCCAAAAATCTGTCCTAGATCTGAGTTGTTATATTTAGCTGCTACAGCTCCTCAAAATAACGCTGTTAAGCCATTTTGTAGTTTATATATGTGTTGTAGCCTTCTTTTCTGAAGATTTCTTGCTCTATTGTCTCCTGTATTATATTGTATATTGAAAGAGCTTCATTATAATTATGATTTGTTGCTGTATACTCATAATTTAATAATATTTTATTGCCTCTTGCTCATATTGTCCAAGAATGTGTTATTTCTGAAGCATTTTGTTGTGCATAGCTGCAACCCCTCTTGTAGGGTGTTTTTCAGCTAAACTAGGTGGTGGGAGATTTGTTTACCACACCTAGTTTGATTTGTTTTTGCTCCCCTTTTGGATCTAGACTCCAATTTTTCTGATCTAAGGGATCCAAGGGCTATAAACTCATTTATGTGCATAAATATCCCAAGAGTGAGTTATTTCAGCAGGCTTGCTGTGCTATTCTAGATTTGGAATATTACAGTTCAAATTGAAAAATCAGGTTGGCCCTTTTTTCTGCAACAATAGAGATGTAGGTCCCGAGGCTGAAATTTTTTTGTAGGAATTCAAATTCATTAAAATATTTCCGTGATATTATGATCCCCTTGGAGTTATAAGTCAAATGAGAGTTACATGAAAATTGAATCCCTATGTACATGAAAAGAAACTAGACATAGAAAAATTTTCTAATCAGTCTGAATGGTTGGAGAACACCTTGGTAGAGGCAAAGAATCAAAGTGATACTATTCAAACTTTGCAAACTCCAGCCCAAGCAGACAGAAATGAAAAAAGAAATAGAGAGGGAGGATCATACACATCAGATACTACAACAGAAACCAAATTTAAATTGAGATACAATAAAAAGGCAAAGGTAAATCCTGCCAATAAAGAAGTGGAAAAAATAGAGGTGATTGATATAGAAATAGAAGCAAAGGACAATGCACCTCCTACAATAATTGAAGAAGAAGAACAACCTACAACTTCAAACACTCAACTTTTTCATAAGCAACATAGTATTAAAGTTTCCTCATCTAAAAAACCAACAGAAAAGGATATGGATATCAAAGAAAGATACAAAGAAATCAAAGCTAGAAATGAAGAAATTAAAACTGAAATATATTCTCAATATTTGAAAAAAACTCTTGGCATCCAGAATAGGCTACTTTCTGCCTTTGACTATAAGAATAAAATGATGCAGATGACATTTTTTCAACCCACAGTTCAAACTCCCAAGTCATCTTTTGATTACAAAAAGACATATTTTGAAGTCTTAGCCCAAGATATTCATCCTCTGGATCAAATTGAGTTTCATAAGTAGGCATGGGAGATTATCTATTCTACAATGACCACCAAGGCCATGAGTGTACAGAAGCTGCAAAACACTCTTGCAAATATCAGAGATCAGCTCAAATTGGAAAAATCATCTTCAGAGGAAAAAAACAATAGAATTAAATCTTTGGAATAATTAGTAATTGAAGTAGGATATGATCCTAAAAATATCAAAGTTGAAGATGAATTGATAAAGAAGAAAAATGCAGACATTGTTTCATTAAAGAAACAACTAAAGCTGCCCCCTACAGAACATCCTCAAGCAAAGGAAGTACTACAGGATACAAATCAGAAAGATGAGATGATGAATCTCATTCTACAATTGAATGCTCAAATAAAGGAAATGGAGAATGAAATGGAAAATTTGGTCCAAGAGAAGGAATCCAAAAAAGAACCAGTCCCAATCACTATCATTCCTGTAGTCACTACTGTAGTACCTTCCACACTAGTAGAATCATTGGCTCCTACAGTCCCCATGGCTACAACATTACCTATCACATCATAAAAAACTTCATCAACATAATATTTAACAACAACAGCACAACATTAAGATGAAGCAAGCAAGTTAGTAAAAGCTATGCAGGACATGTCTATTCAGACTAATTATATTAACATACTTAAAGAACAACTTAAAAGTCTTGAAAAGAAACTTGCTAAGATAATGCATAAGAATGAAGAAAAAAGAGAAAACAGATTAAATGAGAAGTTGAATAAGTTAGAAAAAGATCTGACATTAAAGGAACCCATGGCACAAATCAGACAACAACTATGGGCCAATATCATTGAAGCAGCCAATGATATTTGGCCATTAATCCAGGCTATATATGAGCATAAAGACCTAGTCAAATCAACAAAAGAAGCCATTCAAAAGATCAAAGAAGAGCTTGCTAAGAAACCTGAAGAATATCTTGAAATTATCAAGTTTCTAAATTCTAAGAACATGCAAGGACTAGAAGAAATTGGTATTAATGACAGAACAGAAACCATCCTAGAAATTAGGAAGGTAACTTCTAAAAAGAATTTAATGATACAGTTAGAAGAGAAATGCCAAAACATGGAGGTTTCTATCAAAAGGTTTATGATGAAATTTGATGTCCTAAGGTAGAAAGGCCTTCCAAATCCATTAGTTATTCACGATAAGCTAATGAAGTAGGATGAATATGATAAGAAAATGAGAGAAGTTGCCAAGGATCAGGCCAATCTACCTTCCTGATAAGGTATTCCAACAGGGAAGGTAATCTATAATAATCTTGAGAATTTTTTTTACCTATAGCATGAGGTGAAACACATATTTATCAATAAGCCCACATTCTCAAAGTATACTGAAGTTGATGAGATTTTCAGGAGGATGATGAAGATTAAATTGCCAGAGGTAGAAATTTGGGAAAAAATGACTGATTTACTATGAAATCATATTGTAGTAAGCACAAAGCAGTAAAAATAAAACATAACATGTCATTTTTACATTTATAATTACAGTGTTGCAGTTAAAGACAGAACAGTTAACAGCGAAAGAGTATCAGGTGAAAGAGTATTAGCTCAAAGTCAAAAAAAAAATTACAAAGCAGAGATAAAGTTGCCAGCGTAAAGGACACTTCACTGTCTACCTACAGCCTTCGTTGAACAGTAAAGAGAGAAAACAGCAACAAATTGAAGACAACAAAAAATAATTTCAATAAAATTAGGGACAACTAGCATTAGTTAGAAAGTTGTCACTATCTTCTTGCATGAAGATATTTCTTGTTCCATGAATAATTCCTAAGTTTGTTTTAGGATATTTTATTAAGATTTTTTGTATAAATACTTCTCATTTAGAAGTATTGAGTGTGGATGAATTGCTGAACATTTCTATAGTTGTATTATTCTGAACCTAAGGGTGATTGTACCAATTTCAAGTCAGCAGATTGGATTAAGGCAATAAAGCATCATATTACAGGATTCATGTGTTGGGCCACTACAGTGAAGTATTTTCACTTGTTTCTTTGTCAATTTCTTATGTTTTTCATCAATACTTGAATGTTGTTATAAATCTAAATGATAAATAAGGAATTGTTATTTCAAAATATGTTAAAATCACTTTGTCTTGAATTTCTTATCATTTACATGTTTTCCACTGATATCTAGACTAAGGAACCCTTAATTGCCTCCTAGTTTCGATTTACCTCTGCCTTTTCATTCATTTGAGAACCCTTAATTTCTCTCTTACCTTGATTGAAACCATTTTCACCATTAGCCTTGAAGATCTGAAGTAACTCAGCTATCTTGCCCTGTAAACATTTCCCTTTAGAAGTATCATCTATCCAGACCTAGAATACATACCTACATCTATCCATCTATCCCTGAATACAGACCTACATCTATACATCTAAGTAAGTGATTTCACCACCAAATCAAATCAAAATCCAAAACCAATTTACACTACATAACTAGCCTAAAATCAATTAAAATCAACAAAGATAAATTATATAGAGAGAGCCCTCTCTGAGCGTTAGGAAGGCTAGATCCTAAAGATTAAAAGTAGGTTTGTGGTTACCTCTAATATTCTTAAAACAAAAATAAAAAATCTAAAAACTCTTGAGAATTATTGGAGTGATAACAGAAGGAAAGGTGGAGAAATACAAATATCAGTTGGTAGCAAAAGGTTATTCCCAAGTTTCGGGAATTGATTTCGATGATATTTTTTTCTCCTGTTACCAAGTTAGCTTCTATTATATTAATTTTATCTATTGCTACTTCTTTTGATTTTGAGGTAGAACCGATGGATGTGAAGAAAACATTGCTTCACAGGGATATGGAAGAAGAGATCTACATGAAGCAACCAAAAGGCTTTGTAGTGAAGGGTAATAAAGAACTAGTATGCAAGTTAAAAAAGTATCTGTATGGGTTAAAACAATCACCAAGGATGTGGTATCATAAATTTGATATATATATATATATATATATATATATATATATATATATATATATATATATATATATATATATATGGGGACTTGGCTTCACAAGAAGCAAAGCCTATCACTGTGCATATTTGTTTTATGTTTTATGTTATCGCCATTGCTTTATTTTCTGTTTTAAGAATTTTTTTGCAAGTAATTTCTATACAGGGTTAAAAACTACACTGATGTGGTTGCTAACCTTGCTATAATTCTCATATTTATTTTATTCTATTTTCCTAGCATGGATTATGATTTAGTGAACAATTTTAGATCAACACAAATCATGTTGACAGGTTAGGGTAATGAATTGATGTATTCATGTCAATATTTAACTAACAAATGTGTGTGTGTGTGAAAATTCATAACAAAATACAAGTTTTAGTAAGAAAGAAAAGAATGAACAACAAGATGGTGCAGTAAAACACAAATAGATCCCAACATAATTAGGAAGAGGAATCAATTGGGAAGAGGTTAGAGTAGAATTCCCCTAACTGGATGGAAACTCTTAGGAGTATGAAGGCTAAATTACGAAGATGTAAAGAAGAAAATGAAAATATTGTCAGAGCACAAGAGAAGTAAGCATAGGTGAATGAAATAAAATTTCAAATTCTATTAGATTTACAAAGGAAAAAAAAACATGAGCTTGGTGTTGTAACATCCTCCTATTCTACCCCTGCTTATTGTAATGATAATTGTGACCACCAAATGAGCATGGAGAGAGCCACAAGTAGCCAAAAAATTTCTTAAACACCCAATAACCAATATTTAAAACTAATTAATTAATTAATTAACACAACTAAATAATGGACAACCTTACAGATCCTTAGTTTGAGGTAAGATTACTTTCTCATTGGTTTTTCCTAAAATTTCTTTAATGCTTGAAGCCACTTTTTTTCATGCCAAGTTTCAAATTCCATGACCCATACCTTGTTGAACTAAATGCAACATTTGATTTTAGCTGAGAGAATCCATTGTTTGACAGGTTTAATGTGATGCGATCGAAGCCGAATAGGAGTTGGCAACATCCTACTGACAGTTCATTTATGAGAGTTCACTAACGATATTTATGAGATTGGAATGGGATGTTGGAAGGGCAGGAGGTGCCCATTCCCATTTTTCATCTTGCAGATCAAAGAGACAACTATTCAGGGGAGAACATTCAGGAGAAACCAAGACATGGCTCTCTCTCTCTGAGGTCTGAAGGGATGCTCTCAAAGAAACACACAAATAAGAATAAGGAGTGTTGTCTCTCTAAAAAAACATGAACATACACAAAGAAGGATATATACATCCTCACAGTGGTGGAAATAAGACATATTACACTTTCTCTCACTCGTGTTAGCTCTATAGGGATTTTATATTCATTTGGGTAACCTTATTATCTGGGAGAATAAAGTGCATTCAAGGTAGATTTCGAGCATTGTGAAGTTCTATAACTTAAAGTGGAAGTGCTAGACCTCACTTTGAGACTATACTCTATGATCACAGGTCATGACCCTTGTGGCTATGTTTAAAACCATTGATCCCTTGGATAATTTTGTGAGGCCTGTGTGAATATCAGTGAATGCATGGACCATTGGGTGCTTGTTGTTGGCTATGAAACCACTTAGTGCTTTCCAAGTTTCAGTTAACCACCTAACTATTGGGTGCTTGCTATTGTTTGTGAAACCAATTAATGCTTGTTGATATGCTATTAAACACCCTACACAATTTTGATGCATATACTGATTCATTTACACCCTCATGAATTCTTGGTTGGCTAATCCAAGAATATGGGAATGGTACCCAGTTTATAGACTTCTCAAAATATCATACAACTTCAAAGTAAACAAAAGAGAAAATATTTACATAACAACACTAACATCCATATGTTGAGGAAACAATTGAAATACTAGAATACATACAAGGACTTTAAACATGGAAGTCAAAGTGAATATATTTAAACTATAGAAGCATTATCATAACAAAACTTTAATAAAGTTCAATACAAATAGATTACTGCCTATTTTTAAGGTGGAGTTCCATAAATAGTAAAGATACAACATATAGTACACATGTGACAACAATCAAGAAGATGAAAAATATAAGCAATAAGAACAATACACAAGAGGGAAAAACCAATAGGAGAACCTACATTGAATAACTTAATGAATAATTTTAAGATATAATAAAAAAACTCAGCAGATTTAGAAATCTACGCTTAAGAGCTTCTTAACAAATGACCACATTTTTAGGACCATATAGGTCAAATGAAAGCAACTATGAACAACAAATAAATCAAATTTTGCTGCAACTAGCTCAGAAAAACGTTTAGACACTGGTATGATACAAAAAAGTAGTCAATATATCATTATCTACAAAAGTGTGACAAATTTTAATCATTAGTGACTAAAATTAAAGATACCTCGAACACTAAGAAATATTTTAAGGCCTCCGTCAATGCTGCTATTTAAAAGAAGCCATGTAGACCATAGTTTGTAAGATGAAAATATCTAAACATAAAACCAAATACCCAAGTGAAGAATAAAATTTATGCCATACCAAACTTGTGTAGCAATTGAGGGATCTTGTCTTCCTCATATGAGTAAATATTTTTGGTCAAGTTGTCTTGATAACAATTATATAACTATTCACTTTTCTTTAAGTAAAAATTTTAGTATTAATAACTAATCATAGGTTCGGTTAAGTCAAAGGAAAGAGAAATGAAAGTAGGTTTCTAAAAAATAGGAGTGTGGAATGACTCAAAAGGGGGAGTACCCACATCCATGCCATAAAAAATTTCTGCATGACCATCATTATTCCATAATTCCATATTAAGGTGCAAGATAAATTTCATATAAATATCATATATGCATGCATAACATAACATTCAAATTACTCTCTCTCTCTCTCTCTCTCTCTATATATATATATATATATATATATATATATATATAGCCCAGTTCAAAAATGTGCATGTCTATGAATTCAACATCGAAACAAAAAACTCATGCTACCATCAAATTGTACACCCAAAATATATGTCATAGTAAACAAATTAATTTTTTTTTAAAATTAAACCTGTAACGAGACATCAAAATTTATAAGAAAATTTTGTTGTATTTTTCTTATTTTCTGCTAAGAACTTTTCCATTGAAAAAGTAGATTGCTTTATCTCCATGTGTTTTTGTTCACCTGTGTCCATGGAGGAAAAAGTACTAGATATAGTAAGTGGTTTAGGTGGTAAAACTTGGTGGGGAGTCTTTTCGAAATTCACTTTTGCGGGGTTTACAAATAATGTCTCAAGTTTGGTGCATTTAACAGCTGAAATATCAACACATTTTCCAATCTGGGCATTGCTAAGGTGAGCACCAACATTTGTAGTAGGGAGAATAACATTTTCAAAATTTGAATAAGTATTTATTCCTATAGAGTGGGGCAAAGAAGCATGAGTATAAAGAGAGAAATAATGAATGGAAGAATGATGAATTTCTTTGGGGTCAACTTCCCAACATTTATTATCAACATTGGATGGATTTGGGATGGTGTTCCAACCATTGTTATCATCCCAAGAATTATTATTTGGTTTTGGTTAAGGAATCTCATGTATATTCAAGTGAGGCCTGAGAGAAGGAGTGGCACTATTATGGTACACAAGAGGGAAGCAAGAAGCATTAGGGGATCCGAGATACAGGTGACTTGTAGTATCCACTTGATGAAATTCATCAGAATCAACATTAAAATGCACAAATAAGTGGAATTTCTTAATCCTCCATGTATCCCACCAGCCATGGGTCCTATTTCTTTTGCCTTGGCCTCTACCTTGTCCCAAAAATAAGGAATTAATGTCTACAATTGACCAAAAATTAATCGCAACCAACCAAAATAGGCTAAGTTAATACATCAAATCAATTCTCTTTTAAATCACTATAATCCAGGTGCATCAAGAAAGGTTAACTATTTCTCATGTGGTTGAGTGAAAATTGGCTGAAGGGGGTTTGGATTATTGGAGAAAACATTGGAAAGAGGAATGAGTGTCAGAAATACTTAACGAAAAACAATATTATCCCACTTATTTTTTTAACATTTTATTTTGAACATTTTATTTTTATTTTTTTTGGCTATATAAATATATATATATATAGATAGATATTCTCTTCACAAATTTTGGGAGAATTTGATTTCATAGTATCAATGCCAATTTTTATTTTCCGATATAGCCCACGAGCGGGGCATTTTCTTTCCCCTTTTTATTTTTTTCTTTCTATGGAATAGGGTTTTTTCGACTAGGGTTTTTGGCATCTTAGAGGTTAAAATGAGAAATTATGGTAATTAAAAGAATGGAACGGTGGAAAAGAGGCCACAAGATTGAGTAATACAACACACAACACAAATTTCTCGTGGGGGTTACTTGATGCGAAAAAGGAAAAAAGATTGTGGATGTGGAGAGCCTTGATATTCTTGGCATACATTTTCCCTCTTTTTATTTGTTTCTCAGAGCATAAATGATAGAGGGAACATAATATTTCTATAATGAATACATAAAAGAGTGGAATCAAAGCACATATTTGCTGCATAGGGGGTTTTCTTTATTTTTTTCAAAACTGAGATAAGGGAAGAAAACCCTTTAAAATTTTGTCTCCAAAATTAAATAATGATGAAAGCTACAACTAAAACCCCATTTTCAATGTAGACTCGAATCATGAAGATAGCGAGCTTGGAAAAGGATGAGAAGGAATGACCATAGGGTGTATGGGAGTATGATTAAATTTTCCATAAAACACACAAAGAATAATTAGTTAATAAATATGCTCTGAAATTGTGTAATTAGTGTTGTCAAGGTAAATCCCCTCTGCGGACAGAGGCGATCCCTCTAGCCCTAGGGTGGGTCTAGCAACTACACGAAAATACTAACATCTACCTTCCTATATTGTATATGAAATTCAGAGCAAGGAAGATGACCTACCTCGTTCTGATGCTATGTTGTCATCTTCCATCGAAGCTTCTTGATCCGTCGCTCTTCTCAAGCTCGATACATGCTCCTGCCAACGTTCGATTACCTGTACAGACAGTCAAGACACCACGACAAGCGCAAAACCACAAAAAAAATAAAACAATTACAATCTATCTAACTGATCAAGGAATGATAGAAATATCATTATAAATGTAAACAAGAGTGGAAGATAAACATCAGTTGCATTTTATTATGATAAAGACAAGAGGAGTTTACAACAAAGCCTTGATGTTGAGGCTCTCCTTCGGCAGGTCTGTATCCAAGCACATTTGCAACACCCTCACACACAAAGGTCCAAGATCTCACTATGTTCCCAATCACACAAAAACAATTACACTCTGCACTATTCTCCCGAAGCTATAATTGCTTCTCTTCTTTATGCTAACTTTTTCAGCTATCTATTCAACTAGCACATCAATGGAAGATGGCTATATTTATAGAGGAGAGGAGGATGTTGGGATCCCTACAATAGTGGAATGGAGGCCTTATCCCTTGGGAGGTTTCCCCATAAGGTGGAAACAAGAGGCCAAAGGAGGAAGGTCGTGGTTATTTAGTCGAACCACTCCCTATGACTCATCCACGAAGTTGTTGTGATCGAAAATTCACCTCTATTTTAAAAAAAAATTCCATAAACAGATCGAAATGGGTGGCTAACTAAGACAGAGCACTAGCTGGCATGGGGGCCAGTGTTAATCTACCTCATTGGCGCGAGGGCACAATGGGCTACCAGTGCCAAGGCAAAAACAGGGGTTTCTGATGATCTGTTCAGGAAATTGTTAACAGAAGGAATATTGTGCTCATGGAAAGGGATGCAATGATGGTATTTGAAAGGCATGACACTGCTTATTGGTCACAGAAATGACCCTCCAATGGGTGAGATGGGGATTGCAGGGATAGTGACAAAATGTTGTGTAACAATTAGCCATCATTAACTTACCTATAATCCAACTCAGAAACTGATGAAGTGTGCAAATATTCCAGTGAAAAGCTTGCAAACTCTAGTTTAGGCTTACTATTCCTCAGTGGTCACAATGGTATTCTAAGTGGTAAAAATCCCAATTGAACTCGAACATTCCAAGCAAAAAAATTAAGCATTAAGCAGGTAGAAGCCCTCAACAACATCAACCATCGATTCATATGGAGATTAATTTTTACTGGAGATAAAACACATATTGTAGCATTAAAATCGCATGAATTTTTTTTAGGTTTCAAGATGATGCATTTAATACTATAAATGGCATGAATGTAGTGTAGGTTGGATGATTTAACCAAATGCATGCAACTCAGAGGAAGAGCTAGTCTCGAATGAGCGAGAAAAAATAACACATTACCTCATAGGCCAACACGTGGATAACGCCATATGATACCACATGGTTACACATCACAGGTAGGTTTTCAATGTGGCAGATGACACATAAATATTTAACACCATGAGCTTATAATATATCAACCTCAAACCACTGATATACATATATTCACAATATAACCATGTTACCCATCACAATTCTCAAATATTATCCATAACAAATAATGTCATATATCAACATCAAAAGGCACGATAAAAATTATATAATACAACCATATCAAATGTTTTCCATAAGAATTATACAATATCACCTAGCGCAATTTCAATAATCAAAATGCAATATGAACTTATATGGTTATGGTAAATTTTGAGCCATATCATGGAGTTTCAAATAATGCATTTGATATTTTTAAAACATAACCCCTTTAATACAAGAAATTTTCATTTCAACCTTTTATAAATACAAATTGTGCCATGAACAATTATTCAAACATAATATCAAAATTCTGACAATGACAAATAAAAACAAATATCTAGTTAGGTCACAACCACTTCATATTTCAACAATATACATGTAGTTAGATTCAATCAATTTGTTCTGACCAAGAATATATAGTAATTAGAATTTATATCATCAAGAAGTAATGCATGAATTTTTATGTAAATAATATTCATGGTACTCTCCCATTTGGTCATGGTAGAAAAACATGAGGTTTCAGGATGATAAAAATAATTTTTTTTGGCCCGAACAAGCATGAAAAAGGCAAGAATTTTGTAGCCTATTACAAAATTTCAGAATTTATAAAGTGAATGTAAAAAAGTAATGGATTCAATCCTAAGAACTGAGCAACACACCTCTCTAAAATTTGGGTTAAGCCCTGTGTTTTGAAACTCAAGGAGCAAGTGGGTTACTGTGGTGCTTGTTGTATACTTGATAAATCTCCCAGATAGTGGAATCCATCTCCTGAGTATTTGACCCAACCAATTGGTGTGAAATTTCCCTTGCAAAATTATTTCCCCAGACTCCAGATATAGCACGGGGATGCTCGATTGCAGAAAAATTGCATTGTAGTTATTCTATGGTTGGGTGGAGAGTGAAAGTCCCTCCTTCAATTTCCTACTAATCTAATTCATTGAAATAATTATAATGGTTCATGCATATGTGAATTATGGATGATGAATGTGATTTTTATGTCGTTGGCTAATGTATGGTCCTATTTCATTCATGAAATAATTATTAAATAATTGTATATTCATGGTTGACAAACTGTTTTATTTTTCCATTGTGGTAATGAATGCTTGAACTATGTGGTTACTTCCATCCAAATGAATTGCAGGTTGTTCAATATGTTTATGATTCATTCTCCAAGAATTAATTAGGATAAAAATTTTGTATTATAAGTTCTCCAATATCTTATATGTTTATGAATGGAGTGATGAGCCCCAATATTGCAACAAGAATGTTGCAACTCCCAAGGCTACCAACTTAAATTATCAACCCGAGGTTCGTATGAACTTAAGAGGTGTCAACACTATACGTGAAGCATGCAATGAAGTGAATATCATAAGATCAAGCCTAAACTAATTGCATAATAGGGAATTATTATCTATTTTCAGGAATGGAAATGTTACTTTACTTTGTATAAATTTAAAGGTTAACCTACTTGCATGAATGTGAATGCTATTCTATTTGCAAAATGTAATTGTTGCATCAAAAGGAAATGTACTCTATGCCATATAAATAACAATGTTGGAAATGGAAAAATTATCTTAAGATGTATGAAACAAAACCTAATCATGAAATAATTCTTCAATCACTACATTTAAAATAGATTTTGTCAACAGAGTTCATAAGGTAATCATGAAAAGCATCATTATGTTCTTCAAGCCATGAATCTGTCCACTAATCATAACTGAAGAGGTGAATTTAAATGGAGAAGAGGCAAGGCTTAAGAGGTTTTTGGTCCTACTAAATCATGGTTTTGGAGCCTAGGAGTCATTATTCAATCCTAAGGGACAAAAACAAAGCTTTTGGAATATATCTGGTTAAGTTTGCACATGCTACAGTAGGTTCTATAAGAGACCTTATTTTGCTACAAGAGGAGATAACTTGTCGAATGCTAAATTAAATCAAATGAAAATAGGATGAGAATTTTTTATTTATTAAGTAAGATGTCTTATGACTCCATTCCAAGTGAAATCACTCCAAAATACCCTTGTTAACACTTGCTAAAAAATAGCAAAAAATTACTACTCTAAAAATTAGAAATTCAAGAACTAGTGAGCTAGTTAACCTACCAAATGCCTAACCTAATAAAGTGAAAATGTTATGGGGTAATTTTTTTTATTGTGTTGAATTTTTTTATGACACAATACAAGTGGAATAAAATCAAATGAAGCTCATTAACATGTTCTAAAAAATAGCAGAAAATTACTACTATTTTGCTAGAAGGGACTTCCAAAAATTATAGATTCTAGTTCAATGATGAAGATGAATTTTTAAATCTGTTCTAAGGATGCATCATGCCTGTGACTCTATAAATTACCTAAAAAAAATTCACTTCAATAATTTAACCAATGTAACCTACAAAAAAGAAGCATGCACAATAAATGCAGAAATAGGAGATGCACGTGAAAAATACATTCAAAATAAATAAAGAAATTGTACAAAGGGTTCTGAGGCTCCTGGGATGCCCAGTCCCAAGGAAAATCATATTTATTGAAGGAAACCAAGCTTTAGAAGCTAAAAATGGCACCAAACTTCATTATTTGAATCCATCCAAGTACATCCCTACGAGAAATTAAAGTGGAGCTACTAAATAACAAGTTTTCTCCACAAGAAGATTAAGGAATACATACCCCTAGAGGCCAATTCGAATTGGTACTTATACAAAATGATGATGAAGCATTCTACTTGAAAGGAGGAAAATTTCCCCTCCGAAATCCCTCAAATAGTGGATCTAGTTCTCAACACTAGGAATCTGCATTAAATGACAAGGAGCACATTCCTAGATTTTCTCAATCATTGGAGCTCAAGGATTTGTGCAATAATTTCATAACATATTGTTCATTTATTATCCAATATTGGTCAATCATGTAGTAGGGAGAAATTCCCTATATTATCTCATTCAAACTTTACTCCATATTCTGCAAAAATAAATAATATTAGGCACATAATATGCAATTATCTCTAAACCTTCCTAAGAACACATTAAAGTTAAACAAACATGATTAAGTGTAGAAGAATATATTTAATATAGAATTTGTGTACTTGGGAAAGGTTAGATGGGCTTTAATTTATGTCTAATTTGGAGGCCCATCATACACCCTAATGAACTGTTGCTCATCCTAGGAAGAACCTATCCAACTTCTTGCCATGTTGTTCTTATTTTATAACTCATATGTCTTTTCATGCTATTCCTTTCCTTAGATCAATGGAATATGATTTGTATGGTTGCTTGCATTGGATTACCTTCATGGAAAAACTTGTTATAGTGGAAATTTGTGCCTCTTTTTCCCATAGTTTCTCTCTAAGCCTCTGCAACTTCTCCTTCATGAATAATTCTTTTAGCCCCAAGTTGACCAATTCCTCACCCATTTATTGCACATTTTCCTTCATGAGGCTCACATCTTCTACCTTTTTGGATTTTTCAATTTGCATCCATCTATGTGTTCTGCCTCTTTCCTTCTCCAACTCAAAGAAGAGTGGTATAGAAAATTTTTGAGGTATAATCCTACATCCCTCAAAAAATTTGTAGTAGGATTCTAGATTGGGTTTTGGATCAAGCTTCTAGAGTTCTTAGAGACCTTTTTCCTCTTCTTTTGGTGTGGCTTCCTCTTCTTGTAGCATCTCTTGATGCTCCTATAGCAACCCCTATTTCTCCTATAGAAACCTTTGTTTTCTAATATAGATCTTATGTTTCCTCTTTTAGCAAGGTAGTTTGTGTCATGGGCCTCTTAAATGTGACTTCTCTGGTCATGGGACTCCCTATGGGTGAAATTTTCCCTCCTATAGCACACTATTAGCTTCCTGTAGCAAATTTGTTCTTCCTGTAGCAATGATGTTCCTTCATGTAGCAACTTTGTTCTTCATGTAGAAGTTTTGTTCCTTCCTGTAGCACAAAACCCGAATCATGTAGCAACTAATATTTTCAAGCCAAGAGGTGTTGGGTCCACCTTTTATTTCTTTTATTTTTATTTTTTATTGAATTTTTCATTATTTTTTTCTTTTTTTTTCAGAATTTTCATTGCATGAAAAATAAACTCAAAGTTCTTTGAGTTAACTAAGTTGGTCCTCACCTGCCCCTTCACACTACTTGTTATCCATCATGACTAAATGATTACTTCCCACTTTCTCAACTCCTCTTCACTTATGTCTTGTCCTGTCCCCCATGTGCGGGTGTCTTGGTGGAAAAGTGAAGTTAACTGCTAGATAAGACCAAGGCTTCTATGCTACTATATTTGGCTATAAAAAACCTTTTCCTTCGTACACTTACAAATTTGTTTTGAGCTAAAATAAGCTTATAGGAGAGGTTTTGAGGATTTCATACTTGGGCCTTACCCTTGATGTGTTTTTGCAGGTGATATTGAATATGCCTTTGGTGGTTCTAAAGCTACTAGTGATGATCCTTTGATGGTTGCATGTTGCTTCTGAACAAAGGTAATGGTTGATATATTGGATTTTTGAGGTGTATTATTCTTATGGTCGTTTCTCCATGCATTGGCTTTGCTATGAATTTTTTTCTCTTAAAATGTGCTTGACTAATCGAAGTTGTCACTGTAGGTCTTGTTGATGGTGGATCAAGATGTTGTTGTTGGAGATGATCAATGACCCTGTAGTAGCCCTGCAAAATTTTTGTGGCTGCCCAAGGTCAACAAGATGATACTTGAATGCTTCATGTTTGTAAACTGTTCATTTTGGTGCTTCCAATCACTTTTGATTGTGGTTCTGGAGGGCTTGTGCAAACTGCTACAGGACTGGATTATTTTCTGTAGCAGCCACATAGACCTCCCTATGATCACAATAAACTTCACACAATGCATCCAAAAACTCTGATAATTCATGTTAAACTCATGGTAAATTATTAGAAGATTTGGTTCTAGTGAAAATTATGGGATAAGGGGTGAAAAATGGGTATTTTTGAAGGACAAAGATTATTATTTGGGTGGAGAACTTGCTAAATGGTGTGGAAGATGGGTTATGGTGGTGTGGTAGACTTATTTCATCATCCCCCAAAGGAAAACATAGGATATGACACCTATCTCTATGCAGATCACACTCATGTAGCAATTCTGGTGTGAGCATGTTGCCATAATCCTTATGCATATCTCCATTAAAAATCTTGGCCAACGGATGCATGAATCTCGAGAAAAAATAAAAATGGATGTAGGTGATGGAGGCTAATTTCTCAAAATGTGAGCACAAGAATTTGATGAAATTACTTGAGCATGTTACCATCATCCATATTCATCTCCCCATGAAACAAATTGGCTAATGGATGCACGGTTTATGAGATATGGCACAAACAATTTTTTCCCTGTGTATTTTGGCATCCTGTAACAAAACATAACCTTCTTGTAGAATTTTAGGACAATGAGGGAAATGAATGGGAAATAATTGGAAATAATGGTTGGATGTTGGAAATGGATGAGGGTTATGGATTGACATGTCCTTGGCCCAGTTGGAGCATTTGGGAAAATGAGGAGAAATCCCAAGTTTGACTTCCTTTGATTAGGTTTTTTATCATTCTTTTTTTTGGTGCTAAATTGTTTTTGTTTCTTACAAAGTTTATAGAGATTCTAAATTCATCAGAGAGAGATACATGGAGCAAAGAAAAAATTTCCTTTTCATTTTTCATTTTACTTTTTTCTTAGGCCTACTAGCTGCCTCAATGGGTTTTCAACTAGTAGGTTTTCCTAGGTTCCTCAAAGGAGGTTTTCACTTAGGATATTTTCCTTTTTTTCCCTTTTTCTTCCCAACCCACTGACCGCCTCTAGGAGGTTTTCAATTAGTGAGCTAATATCAGGCATATGAAAAGAGGTTTTAACCTAAGATCTTATCTTTTTCCTCTTTTTCATTTTTCATTTTTTCCTATCCTACTCTACTTGAAAAAACAAATCTGTTTCAAGTATATGAATACTTCCAATGGATCCATGTGCACATTAAGATGACAAATAAAATCATGTGTATGCCTGAAATATATGCTTTGACATGTACCTGAATATGAGAGACCAACTTCTTTGATTGAGATGACATCAGGAATTGTAGAAGAAGAGTACGTTACTGCAACTTAATGATTATATGGAACCATATTTCAATATAGCTATGATTCCCCTGGTCCTCTTGCACATTTGTATCCCTTTTTATGCCCTGTTTTACCATGACATTCAAATTTTTCTCTTTTTTCTAATTATTCTCTTGAACACATAAAGGATCTAATGATCGAGCTTCCTCAATATCTGATTTTGGTGTCTTCTCTCCATCTAGTGCAGCCCATGATTCTTTGGTCTCCTCATTTGAATCTTATTCTTCTAGATGTTTTTCTTCAATGACATCAAGAGATTTTTCTTTTCTTTTTTTTGCAATACCTATCCTAAGTTAAGATGAATACCATTTAGATCAAGAGGATATGTTTGGAAGTGTTGTACCTCAACATTGTAAGTGGGATGAGTTACCTCGTTGTTTGGGTTTGGAAATGGTGGTACAAATAGTTGAGTGGGAGTGAACCTATGAGATGGATATCGTTTAGGTTGTGGTTGTGTTGGAGGTGGATGGTAGGGATAACATGGAGTTGGATATAAAGGATATCGAGGAAAATATTGAGGATATTGTAGATATCTCCCATAATTTATTTTCCAACCTTGTTGCCAATATTGTTTTTGGGGCTAAGATGGCCAAGGTTGACGAGGAAAGAGTGTGTTCCAATTATTTTGAGATGGATGGGCATAACCTTGAAATTGTGAATTGGTTATTGCATCATATAAGGTTGACTAGGATGACATGGTCTTCTTGGAGCTACATAACATAACTTCTTTGATAATTGACTTGCTCCATTGTCATCTTGGTAAACTTCCTTCAAAATTGGTAATGATGGGAAATATTTAATAACATGTGATTCTGCATGGAAAAAAAAATATCAACATATTATTTTTTCTCATTTTGCATTCTTAACATTTCTACTTATTCAATTAGATTGCAAATATATATATTTTTAAATTTATCAAGCAAATTTTCAAGTTCATCTTGACTTATCGATCTTAATTTTGATTTACTTACCCTTTCCCTTCCTCTTGAGATGCGCTTGCATGTTTCACAAATTTATTCAAATGATAATTGGTATACATCACCTCTACTCATGAGATTAAGGAGATCAATTCACTCATCCCTAATTGTTCTAAGTAAGAGGGTTTTTAGTGTGTCAAATCCTAAATTATGTAATGTTTACTGGTTTGGGCTTGACCCAGGTTCGATCTATACTGCACACCAAAAGAACCCCTAATCACTAGCCCTTTCGGAAATGACCTACAAGAATATTGGAGTCTCACCTGAGGTGACTTATGGGTGGTTGCAGAACCCAACTTCTGCAGCCTTAAGGGACTACGCAATATGGTCAATCTACTATGATGCTATTATCTTTTATCATACATAAAATGACTGCGTTGTATAAAGCCCTTTACTTACTTTTCCACATTCAATGGAACACATTATACAACATCATAAACTGCATTGTTATAATGCACAACTATAACAACTACTTCAGGTATTAATCAAATAGACAAGAAACACATAAGGACACAAAATGTTGACTCAAAACTTATTCTTTATTATGATGGATATTTTAAGCAAAATAAACTCTCTGACCTGCGCACACAAATGCAGGTGGTCTACAAAAACAACTACAGACTCTTCTAAGGTCTCTGCGCACTCAAATTCAGAGCCTTTACTTCTCTACAAAAGACGGATGCAAAACTAGCCCTTAACCATAGAACTTACATGATTATATTTCAATATAGCATTACATACATTTTTATAGTATTACACCATTACAAAACCATGGTCTAAATACCATGGGCTTCTCAAACAAGAAAAATACAACTCAAACCCATTACAAAAAGGAGGGGCTTTGACCCACCCTGAAGCCCCTAAGAT
This sequence comes from Pinus albicaulis, assembly GCA_034641835.2. Taxonomy (NCBI): domain Eukaryota; kingdom Viridiplantae; phylum Streptophyta; class Pinopsida; order Pinales; family Pinaceae; genus Pinus; species Pinus albicaulis. The sequence goes on from CM076574.1 coordinate 547,273,299, forward strand.
ATCGTGTGGTATATCCAAAATTATTTGTTGCACGATTTTCTTTGCACTCCGCTCCTCAAAATGTGGTGACTTAGCCAAAAATCGAGGCCAATTTGGGTTGCACCAAACATGCCTCCAACAGTCACATGTGACTCATCCTGAGTCACTCAACTAATTTTCCCTTTGATCTTTGATGTTATGCTATTGTAGGCATTGTTGAACTTTTGCAGCACCTTTATGACCTACTTCTCTTAACTGCGGACTTCTTCAAAAATTGCCTTTGTGACTGGTCCTGTAGTCTTATTCAATGCTGTCTCTTCCTATTTTTGAAGCTCCTAGAGCTTCCCTTATACTTGATGTGATAGATGGAGAGCTTCATCCTACCATGGTTGAGTTATCTCCATCAAATTTTTCTCTTCCTTCCTAATTTATTTGATTTGTTTCTGCAGTGCCTCGCCTTCACTGATCCTTGCAAGCTTCTATGAAACTGACAAGTTCTTCACTGTTGTCTTGATTTCCTCCAACTACTTCTTCTTTTATTGGATATCTTCATCTATATTCTGTACATTTGGGTCTTCCTACATATAAGTCCAAATCTGCAAGGTCTCTTCCAGTAATATTCTACACCCTGCCACTGTCTCACAGATGCCTGCCACTACAACCTTCAGGTCGATATACCTATGCTCCCATACTTCTGGTGGCATGGTTTGATGCAAATTAATTTTCAGCTCACTGATCTTGAGATCATACTCAAACTGTACTTATGGAGCCTTCTTCTTGGATTCCTTGACTACAATACCAAGCTTTGTGACCTTGTCTTCTATTGGTTCCTCCTCATGGACATCCATGTTCAGAAATTCTGTACAAGTGGCTTCAACCACCTCTTTCAGCATTTGTTGTTACTATTATGCCTAGTCTCTTTCCTTGATTTCTTGGTCAAGTTGTTTCTTCATCACAACTGGATCTTGTTATATGTGAATTTTTAATTTCGATGTGCGTTGCTCCCACTCCTTTAACTCATTTATAATTCCTTGATGTAGGTTATGCAATACCAAAATTGCCAGCGTTGCAATGTTCATATTGACCTTGTCCATTTTTTTCCCTTGATGCTTTGCTTTAGTTGTGTTGAACTACAGAGCTCTAATAGCTATTTGCATGATACTCATCCCAAATGTTGTTTCTATGAATATTTTTGGCTGGAGTGCTTGGCTTATCGACTTTGGTACTTGTCTAGATGTCTACGCTAAAAGCTTTATCTCTACAATGCTCTGCTCAAAACTTGTCAGGAGTGCGCGTAGTGATCCTCGATTCTGCACCATGATTCCTCCGCCAATTCTTGAAAATTTTCCCCAATTTCGTCTATGTCCCCATCGGTGACTGAGTATGGTAGAGGATGCCATGTATTCATTGTATCCTTTTGGGCCTGCACATATATTCTATGGAAGTCCGCCTTGAAATTCGTAGCTGTGTTATATTTTCGGTATAGGCTTGGTGATAATTGAGGATGTTGGTTCACTAGCATGTGAAAATTCATGTGATATAAGGCAAAATTTATTCTTGTCCCTTATGCGCACAATGGCTTGTTGGTATACCAGAGCGAGGCATACTGCACAACTTCACATACATCTACTTCTACGATAGGAAACTGCAACTCCCCCGGTTCTTTCCATGCCAACATTTCTATGATAATATCAACCATTCATAGTGAAATGTTTTACCTTTCTCCTAGGATTCACAGTAATCCTCCAAAAAATCCCTGCACAGATACTTGACCCAGTTGTACTAAACCTCGTTGTTGCATTGCGCAGCTTTTGAAACTACTGCTATAGGGACTTAGTTAGCTCCCCATTTCTGCATAATCTTCTCAGCCAAGATATGTGTGGTGAAGCATAATGCTTGGTCCTTCATCAAATTTATGTCGTAAGCTCACTTTCCATTAGCCAATTTGAACTTCTCCTTATTTCTCTGTGATATTGATTTGTCTTGATCTTTACCCACAAACTTTTCGGTGAAATCCATTCCTTGGTATGGTAATCTGGTAATCCTTGATATTAGCATTTCATCAATGGGGTTCCTCTTCCCCATACTGAGGCATCCATTGTGTATTAGTACGAGAAATTGTCTTACGCAAGTAGTGTTGGGTATACTTCTGCCAAAGTGCGGCACATTTAGCATGTTTAGAAATTTAGACTGCTCCAACTCTCTTTCCCACTTATGTGGCTCCAATTTTGTTACTCCCCTCTTTGGATAATGGACCAGCCTTAGGTATCTACATGGAGGAAATTGTAGGTATTTTTTCTATTCATTGAAGTCCGAATCTATGAACTTCAGATGTGGGATTTTTACTAGCAGCTCTCCCTAAAATGGCACCTTCTCTGGCAAAAATGGTGTGAATGTTCCATAATTTTCATCTTTAGAGTCATTCACGGGTTTAACATCTAGTTTCCTAGGTGGAAAGTATGGTGGTAGTGGAGATGAAATTTTTTTTCCCTCTGTCTCCATATGTTATTGTTTTATTTCCTATCTTCGACAAGTTGGGGTTCTAGTTGTGGCTTGATGAGTTTCTTATCTAGTTTATTCTCTGTTGTTTCTTCTTTATTTTTCTTCTTTCACGGTGATATTCGGTTCAAGAGAGGTGATGCTACGGTTGATGGCGATGTTTTGGGTGGAGTAGATGGTGTTGTGGCTTCCATGACCCCTTCTAGACCTTTATTTTCAAAATTTTGGATGAATTCTTTGTTTTTCATACAGGAGCACAACTTCTACAATTTATCAATACTTGGCGATTTTTGAGCTCTCAAACAACAAAGTGCCAAAATCTTGGTAGGACGCGACTTTTTATAATGTTCCTAATCTTCTAACCCCATCATTGTGTCATATCTTGTTCATATTGTGTTCATTAACTGCATATCTCTTCCTAGATATTTGCCAACCTATCTCCATGAATGCAATTTTTTGCTCCTCTAATGGAAAGTTTCCCTTTTAACAGTCATATTATTCCAGTGAACTTTGATGCAACCTATACTATGGAGAAAAACCATTCTTATGTCATGGCTCCTGTGAACTCCAACATAATCCAGAATGTAGGGAAGAAAATCCTTCGTTGAAGCTCTATTTGTACAAAGTAGTTTATAGTCCAGTGCCCACTTTCAATTGTAGGTGGCACTAAGAATTTCCTCCTTTTTCTTCTTCAGTGCGAAGCTGTATGGGTAGGTTCATCCTTGTATAGCTTTAACCTACTGCCATTTTCCCTTCCCTGAATCAATTATCCTCTCAACTTCTCCAATTAAATTGTGCCTCCATCAGTAATATGCTTTATAATAAATGTGTCCAACCAATGAGTTTTGAATTTTCTTAGAAATTTTACAAACTTACTGTCATAAATAAGGACAAGGTATCCTACCTTGAACTTATTTTTCTTGATATGTCTATCATGTTAGGCCTACTCTCTTGCTTTTTTCACCTGTTGATGGAATCCTGCTACAAATTTGTCTTCTTCCAAAGCAACCAACTATGACATTCTTTCCTCCATTGTTTCAGGGCATGCCATATCTGTGAAGGTTGCAATTCTTAAACTAGGCATAATATACTCCATGGGCATCACAAATTCTTTTCCACATACCAACCTGAAGGGTGTATGATCTGTGAACTTCTTACATGTTGTCCTGTAAGCCCATAATATAGCTAGAATTCTGAGAACCCAGCCATCTCTGTTGACATTGCATACTTTGGTAAGTGCAGTCTCCAAAATATTATTAAATGCCTCCACTATCCCGTTGGCATGAGTGTGATAAGGGGTACTCTTATGATGATAGACTTGGAACTCCTCAATCAATGCTTCAATAGTCTTACTCATGAAATGTGAGCCTTGTTTACTCATCAATATCTTCAGACAACCAAATATAGATAATATATACTCAAAAATAAAATTTGTTGCAGTTTATGCACTATAGTTCCTTACTGGTTGTGCTTCAGCCCATCTTTTCAAATAATTAGTTGTAGTTATTATGTACCTCGCACTAGTCTTATTTGTGGGTTGATATGTCCAACAAAATCAATAGCCCATTTTTCAAAAGCCTACAATGTTACTTTTGAGAACTAATGGCATCTCATATCTTATAGAGGGCTTCCCTATTCTTGACATACATCACATGCTCTACAACACTCCTTTGCATCCTTATGTAGTGTGGGCCACCACAATCCTGCTCTAAAGATATTTTGTGCAATATATTTTCCTGCATAATGTCCACTAGATGTGCCTCCAGGAGATTATGCTAGAATCATTGATCTTTCATGTTTAGGAACATATCTGCATAGTATCTCATATGGTCCCATCTTATATAATTGTCTTGCTATCAATGAGAAATTAGCTGCCTTAACCACCAATTCTTTCTTCTGCTGCGTAGTATATTCCAAAGTATCCATCCCTATGGTAAAAAAGTGAATAATGTCTAAAAAGTGGTCATCTTCTACGCTAACTGAAAATAACTACACATCAGGGAGATTATCTTCTATGCTAGTTGGTTCTTCTCTTGTTTCTATTCTTGAAAAATGGTTAGGTCCTGCATTCAACCTTCTTGGTTTAACAACAACTTCAAAGTCATACTCCTGAAATAATAATAACCATTTGCAAATATTCACTCTTAGGAAAAGCTTATTGACCAATAACTTCAATGCATAGTGATCTATAAACATCTTAAAATGTGATCCCAACAAATAATATCTGAATTTATTTAGAGCATACACCATTGATAGACCTTCCCTTTCTATGGTAGTGTAGTTCTTATGATATGTAGACAACTTCGTACTTGCAAAAGGTATAGGATGGTAAATTTCTCCTTCACTAGGTTGTTCCAATACCACTCCTAAAGCTATGCAAGAAGCATCGACATGGGCATGGAATTCCTTATTCTAGTCAAGGAATACTAGAATAGGAAAAGTTACCATCTTGTCTTTTAGTATGTCGAGGATATTTTGGAATTATTCATCCCACTGAAAAGTGACATCTTTCTTCAAAAATTTATCCATGGGTGCAGTGATATGCACATACCCCTTGATAATTTTTCTGTAGTATCCCTTATGTCCTAATGTAGTGTGCAACTGTCTTACTGTCTTAAGCAGATCCAAGTTTATAATGAAAACAATATTTGCAGGGTCCACCATGAGTCCTTGCTTACAAACAACATGCCCCAACATGATACCAAAGGGTACACAAAATATGCACTTCTTCAAATTCAGAGAGATATAACATTGTCTGCAAGTTTCCATCATAAGCCTCAAACTTCCAACATGTTTGTTCAATAGTCCAAATATTGTCCAGTCATCAAAGTATATCTCCAAAAAATTGTGAATGTACTCCTTAAAAGCTACGACCACCACTCTGGAAAATATAGTAGGATCATTCTTCAATCCCAAAGGAATTACTGTATACTGATATGAGCCCCATTATGTAGCAAATGTGGTCTTGTGTCGATATTCAGGTGGAACTCTGATCCGACGATATCTTGAAAATCCAGTTGTAAATGAATAGGCTTCCTAACCTCCTACATTATCCAAAACTTAATCTGTGAAAGGGGTGTGAAAATGATTGTGTAAGCATGCATCATTAAACTTCCTTAGGTCAACACAGGTCCTAATCTATCCTTTTGTCTTCATTTCCTGCACCACCAATATAGGACTTACCCATTCTGACTATTCGACAGGTTCAATAATCCTCATTGTTATAATCTTGTCAACTTCTAGCTTCACTTTCTCCTTGTATTTTGGGTTCAACTTATAATTTCTCTGCTTGATTGGCTTCGCATCATGTTTCAAGGGAATCTTCATGACTCCCAAATCTCCTAATATTCCCTTCATATCTGAAAATTTAGTGGGGAAAAGTTCTTGATACTGTTAGGATATTTCGACACATAGGAAATAGTTAAGAATAACTTAGTCTAGTGTAGAGTTAGGTAAAGTGTGTTTCTTTACCATGTACATTTGTAACTTATAATCTGATGGTCATGATTTGTAGTGATCCGACGGTTATCTCTCACCTCGGTATTAACAGCACTTGATCATGGCTTAAAACTTGATTGGTCCATGATCTCTATTTAAAGAGCATGGAGGGTCATTTATCTAGTAACCGTTTATGAGAGAAACATATGTAACTTTTCTTTTTATATTAATAAATTCCTTGAAGTGGCTACGTTGGCTCAGGGCATGGACTGTTTCGCTCTTTGAGGGTTTTAACCACGTGATTATACTGGTGTACTAATTTGTGATCTGTTTGTCAGTGGTGACCTTTGGTTCTTGATCTACGGAACTTACCCTGTAAATTCCTACATGGTATCAAAGCTATTTTGAGGGCCACATCCGTTGTTGATCAAAATCTGAAGCCAGTTTGACTGCATGCAAATGTCGTTTTGTAGATCCACTATTTATGAACATTTCTAGGCTTGGAGAACTGCTCGGTTATGTCTAGAGCATTTGTTATAGTGAGGAATGCCTTTCGTTTCATGTGAAAAGGTTTCCGGCTGCCCAAGTTATGTCAGTTTAGATATGGAGGTATAAAGCATCTATTTTGCAGTTATATTTGTTAATAGTTTTGCCTTCTTTTTTTTTTTTTTTTTTTTTTTTCTGTATTAAGGTTTATTTATTTGCCGGATCTATACCCTCTTCTTTGTGTATGTTCTTTTCTGTGCGCTCCGTGTGATCTTGGAAAATCAGAAACAGGGAAAAGTGATTTTTTTTGCTACGTATGCTCTTTCCCCGCGTCTTTGTGCGATCTCGGGAAATCAGAAATAGTGAAAAAAGTGATAGTTTCCGATAAGGCTAACCAAGAATCTAACATTCTGCCGTAAGGCTTTGCATTTCATTTCTTTTGCTCGTTTTTTGTGTTTTTTGTGCAGGAAAAGGCACACACACCAAATAATAATAATAATAATAATAATAATAATAATAATAATAATAATAATAATAATAATAATAATAATAATAATAATAATAATAATAATAATAATAATAATAATAATAATAATAATAATAATAATAATAATAATAATAATAATAATAATACCCCCTTCCTCCTTTCTAAAATAGCATGATCCTTTTACTATCTCACTTGGTGAGGGGTTAGTTTATGAGAATAGAGGTCTTGGGTTCAAGTCTCCTTCTCAAGCTTCTTTTGTAAAAAAAATTTGTTCAAAGGGGCGGATTTGTTTTTTTTAAAAGCCGCACTTCATCCCGTTCTCATAACTATTCGGCATCTACAACTCAGATTTTTCAAAAGGCATAACTTCTTCATCCGGAAGCCGTTTTTCGAGCTGTTCTTTTTTAAACGGCCTAATTTTTCGAGATATTTCCATTGGAGCAGTTATTTTCAACTTTTCTGAGCTTCATTTAAAAAAAAAATGGAAAGTGCATTCTCAGTTATTCTTAACAGCACCAATTATTTCCAATGGCTACCTCACTTGGTAGATTTACTTCGAAGTAAAGGGCTTTATAGAAAAGCCACAGGTCAAGAAAATAAACCTTCTGATGACGATAAAGTTCTTAAATGGGAAAATATACAAGATCAAGCACGAGGGTTGATAGGAATTTCCATTGCTCAAGATCTTCGATTTCACATCCTTGACATTGAAACCCCTAATAAAGCCCTATAAAAGCTAAATAATGTTTTTGGCATTCAAAATCAAATCAGGGCCCACCAGCTTGAAAATGAGTTGCTTATTTTGGACCCTAATAATTTCTCCTCTATTGAAGAATTTTTGTCCAAATTCAATATCCTTAGACTTCTTTTAGAAGGTTTTAAGGTCAAAAAGGAAGATAGTAGCCTCATATATTGCATTCTTGCTAAGCTTGGTCCTACATACTCTGTATTTGTTTCCACCTTCCATTCCACTAAAGAAGCCATCATTTCTTCAGGAACCACCTACAAGAATCCCTCTTTTGATGCCTTTTGTGATTCTTTGATTAGAGAACAAGAAAAACTTTTACACCTTGGTCTTATCATTGCTGGAAACGATTCTAAGAAAGCCTTAGTAGCCCAACAACAACCATGTCAAAAGAATCCCAAGAAGTAGTATCCTAAAAAGTATGGTCCTAAACCAAAAAAGGGTCCCAAGAAATTTCAGCTGCAAACTGAAAAATCAAATCACCAAAATAATAAGGGAAATAAAAACAAAGGAAAGAAGACAGATAGACATTGCAACTTTTGCAATCGGGATGGCCATATAGAGTCCAAATGTTTTAAGAAGATGGAAGCATTAGAAGCAGCAATGAAGAAGCACAACATCAATTTGGAGCACTCTTCACCTTCATCTTCAGGCATGGCACTTTCTTCTTGTATTTTTCAAGCATCAAGATCTAGTTATGCATTAAATGTATCTTCTTCTTCTCCTTCTCATGACTAGCTCATTGATTTTGGTGCTTCTTACCACATGGATAAAAATAAATCCATGTTTTCTTCTTTAAATGATTGTAACACCAAACATATTTATGTTGGTGATGATAGATATCTTAGTGTTGTAGGATCTGGAACCATTAATCTAGATAATGGTCAATTTAATGATGTACTATGTGTTCCTACCTTGTCATGCAACCTTCTATCTGTTTATCAAATCACTCATTCAGGTGAAGGGAAAATAGTAGAATTCTCACCTCATGATGTTGTAATCAAGGACCTCAAAGATCTTAAACATATTTTAGCTACTGGCATTGCTGATGATTCCACAAGGTTGTATAATTTTGACAACTTTCAGTCATCATCTCTTCCCTTGGTTTTTGTTTCTCATAATGATGATGTGAGCAAAATTTTGCATGAGTGATTTGGTCACTTAAACTATTGCTCTCTTCAAACTCTATGTAAGGAAAATATGGTGACGGGCCTTCCTATGGTATCTTGCCGAGATGGTGTTTGCTCTAGATGTGTACTCAGAAAACATCATCGAGATAGTTTTAACAAACGTGCCTCTTGGCACGCTTCAGCCCCTTTGCAGCTTGTGCACAATTATTTATGTGGTCCACTTCCTGTTGTTTCTTTCTATGGTTGCAAGTACTTCTTAACTTTCATTGATTGTTTTTCCAGACGCATTTGGGTATATTTCTTAAAACTCAAGAGTGAATTTTTTAACAAGTTCTTGGCCTTTAAGGCCTTTGTTGAGAAACAATCTGGACATCAAATTCTTAAGTTAAGATCAGACAATGGCAGAGAATATGTTAACAACAAATTTATCAACTTCTGCATTGAGCATGGCATTCAATTGCAACATATTATTCCATATACTCCACAACAAAATGGTGTAGCTGAAAGGAAGAATCGCACCTTAAAAGAAATGGCTAATTGTATGCTTCAATCAAAAGGACTTCATCTCAATTTTTGGGCAGAAGCCATTAACTGTGCAAATTACATAGTAAATCACACTCCTACTAAGGTTTGAAATAATATAACTCCAGAATAAGCTTGAAGCTCAATCAAACCAGATGTAAGTCACTTTCGTGTTTTTGGAAGTGATGCTTGGGCCCATATTCCAGATGCGAAACATAAAGCCTTAGAACCTAAGAGTGAAAAATGTATTTTTGTTGGATATTTTGAAGATGTCAGAGGAAATAGACTTCTTCAACCAAAATCCAAAAATATTATCATTAGAAGAGATGTAAAATTTGATGAAAATATATTGGCCTGTGAGCCTAGTTCGGCAAGTGTGCCACCTTTGGCCTGCGAGCCTGATTCGGCATATGTTCCACCTCTCTCTCTCTTTTATATTTTTAATATAATTCCTTCTAGTTTAGATGATGACAACGAGGATGAAAATCCTCCTCCAGCTCGTGAAATTTTTCCTTATACTCCATTGCTTCCAATATGGGTCCGCTCTACTCGGGATGCAACAAGTCCTCTTGCAGGTGACCCTACCGATTGACGACATACATGTTCTCAGTTCGAAAGAGATTCTTCCTTATTGGCTCAAGTTCTAGAAAAAATTGATCTAGAAACCTTTGAAGAAGCCTCTGGTCATCTAGATTGCGATGAAGCTATGAATGAAGAGTATCGTTCCTTATTGGAAAATAATACTTGGGATCTTTTTCCTCTTCCAAAAGGAATAAAACTTGTCAGATGCATATGGGTTTACAAAACAAAGTTTGGACTAGATGGAAAAGTGGATAGACATAAAGCTCATCTTGTTGCTAAAGGTTTTTCACAAGTTGATGGCATTGACTATACTAAAACCTTCTCCCCTGTTGCCAAAATGAATTCTATCCAACTTGTTCTTTCCCTTGCTGCCTCCTTTAAATGGGAAGTCCATTAGATGGATGTTAAATCTACCTTCTTACATGGAGATTTGCATGAATAAATATACATGGAACAACCCCCTGGCTTTATCCAAAAATACTCCAGCCTTGTTTGTTGCCTTAGGAAGTCTCTCTATGGTCTCAAACAAGCTCCTCGGGCTTGGTATGCCAAAATGGATATATTTCTCTTAGATAATGGATTTTCTAGGTGCCATTCCGACAACACTGTCTACACCAAGAAAGTGGGTAATTCCTTCACCATCCTTGTTCTTTATGTTAATGATCTTATCCTTACTGGTAGTGATCCAAACCATATAAACCATGTGAAGTCTAGCCTCAAAAAGAAGTTTGAAATGACAGACTTAGGACACTTGCATTATTTCCTTGGTCTTCAAGTCTTGCAATCCAAGGAAGGCATTACCTTCTCTCAGTCCAAGTATGCCTGTGATCTTCTACACCACTTACAGAAGATTGTGTTACCTTCCTGGCCCAGGAGTTTAAGCTACCAACTTGTACTACCCCTGAAGTTGATGCTACCTTATAATGTCAACTTGTTGGTAAACTTTTGTATCTAACCCATACCCACCCTGACCTTTCCTTTTCCGTTGGTCTTGTCGCTTGGTTTATGCACTAACCTCATGAAAGTCACTGGAAAGAAGCTAAAATAATACTTCGATATATTCGAGGTACAGTTCAGTTCTAGATTCATTACAGTGTAGAAGCATCTCCCTTGTTGATTGGTTTCACTGATTCTGATTGGGCTGGTGACCTTGATGATCAGAATTCCACTGTAGGGTATGTATTCACTCTTGGTTCAGGACCTATTACTTGGTCTTGTAAGAAACAAAGTGCCATCTCCCTTTCTTCAGCAGAAGCAGAGTATCATGGTGCAGTTGAAGCCAGTAAGGAATCCATGTGGCTTCGTCAGTTCCTGTCCGAATTTGGTCTTCATCACCAGCATCCAACTACACTTTGGTGTGATAATCAGAGTGCCATTCAGCTATGTAAAGATCCAGTTCAACATCAACGTATGAAACACATTGAAATCCGTATACATTTCATCAGAAAGCTCATTCATGATTGTGTTCTTGAAGTGCAGTATTGTCCGACCAATGATCAAGTAGCCGATATCTTTATGAAGGCTCTCACAGAAGCGAATTTTACCAAACTTTGATCCATGCTTGGAGTTCATGAAAGTTTTCATTAAGGGGGGGTAGGCTCTAATGCCTCCTTCCTTCTTCTATTGTGTCACTTTTTTAAATCCTTCAATCCTATCCCAATTTGTTCTTAAGGGGGGATGTTAGGATATTTCGACACATAGGAAATGGGCTCCTTTTGTTCACCTTTGTAAATCCTTCAATCCTATCCCAAGTTGTTCTTAAGGGGGGATGTTAGGATATTCCGACACATAGGAAATAGTTAAGAATAACTTATTCTAGAGTAGAGTTAGGTAGAGTGTGTTTCTTTACCATGTACATTTGTAGCTTATAATCCGACGGTCACGATTTGTAGTGATCCGACGATTATCTCTCACCTTGGTATTAATGGCACTTGATCCGTGGCTTAACTCTCGATTGGTCCATGATCTCTATTTAAAGAGCATGGAGGGTCATTTGTCCGGTAACTGTTTATGAGAGAAACATATGTAACTTTTATTTTTATATTAATAAATTCCCTAAAGTGGCTACATTGGCTCAGGGCGTGGATTGTTTCCCTCTTTGAGGGTTTTAACCATGTGATTATACTGGTGTACTGATTTGTGATCTGTTTGTGAGCGGTGACCTTTGGTTCTTGATCTACGGAACTTACCCTGTAAATTCCTACAGATACCCATGGAGTAATTCTATGACTTTTCTAATTTTATCCTCGTCCCAGTAATCTCCTACTGTTGAAATCTTGGGCTCTTCATCTGATCCAATTTTCATCTTCTTGGTCTTCAATGGTTGTGTGATATCTAGAGTTTCTATCTTTGGTCCATGTACTTTGCGGTTCCCATCTGATTCTATTATGTCGATGTTTTGGTAGTCTTCTTCTTCTTCTGTAGTAATATTGTAGCATTCTAATGCATACTCTATCTGTGCGACCAAATTAGGTTGATTCCATGTTATTGTGGCTACACCTTCAAATATCTTCTCTTTTACCACCTAAAGGGCTAAATCTATGCTCGAACATTCATCCTCGAAGCTGAATGTTAAAATAAAACCATCAACTAAGCCCACCCAATTCATAGTACCATGTCGCAGTTCTATTTATAGATACCAATTATTAGGAATTGTCTCCTATGTGTGAATAAATCTATGTACCCATTCCTACTGTGGAATCTCCTTCCATGATGTAATGCATATATGGATATGCTCTCTTGGGTTATTTTCACCACAATATTTCTTCTACATTTCTATTTCTACTTGTCTAACCTTATCCACATTAATCTTCGACATACCCACCAATATCCTATATTCTTCTTGTGTGTGCCTCACCATCTAGCAGGGGTAGATCTTAGGGTTGTATCCAAAGCTAACAATATTTGATATTCTGGTACCCGATCCTCATAATCATTAAGAAAAGTTTATACATTACCCAAACCATCATAATAAGGTAGGTTACAAACCTCAGATGTCATACAATGAACTACTTTCGTTATTATTGCACAACACTTTATGGATATTTCATGCAATATGTTCTGTCAATTATCCAGTTCTTCTTTATGAATCTGATGTGAAGGTATTATCATGATCCAAACTCAACTTATCATCGGAACTAGGGTTAATATAGTCTTCTTCCTTGGTTTCCAATTGAAATATGTTATCTATGTCAATTGCATTGTATTTTTCTCTGATTGGTTATGTATATCTTACTCCTTCTGATAGATCTAAAGGAACAACCACCCTCATACTGTTTCCTTCAAATATCATTTTTCTCTTCTTCATATTTATTATGGCCATATTCTCGATTTCCCAATCAATTCCAAGAAAATCACGGTAAGTATTACTATCATCAACAATTTATATTACTTCAAAATTAGCACCAGTGCGAACTCCATCAATATCTACTGTGACACTTGATAGTATTCCCATAGGAAATATATTTTGTTGATTTTCCAATCTTAGCTAAATATTTTACCATTGTAGCTTCGGCTTACCCATTATTTCCCATATCTATTTTTTCAAGACATTAGCATCAGATCCCAAATCTAGAATAACTTGGTCCATTTCATATTCTCCTATGTATGCACTAAGTCTCATTTATTTGCCAGTTCTCTTCTATCGATGTACATTATATTTTACCATTGTAGCTTCGGCTTACCTATTATTTCTCATGTATGTTTTTTCAAGAAATTAGCATCAGATCCCAAATCTAGAATAACCTGATCCATTTCATATTCTCATATCTACGCACTAAGTCTCATTTATTTTCCAGTTCTCTTCTGTTGATGTACATTATTAACTGCACCCATCTCACTCTACAATGTTTCTATTGATGCACAGGAATATATCAATTCCTGAAGCCCTTATACAACCTTCTGATCACTCAACAACTTAATATAATTTTGTAGAAAATATTTCAACATACTTGCATGATCTGTTGAATTCTGTGTCAGAGGTCAATCCTGTGTTGTGGCTTGGTTCTGTGTCAGAACTATTGACATGTAGCAGTTACTAGGACATGGATGTGTAGTATAATTCGAAGCTCCTACTTCAATAAAACTTTTCTTCGCTTCCATAAACATTGTCTTTTCTTTTTTAACATAAACTTATGAACTCATGAATTCTATATCAGAGCTCGATCCTACGTTGCGGCTTGGTTTTGTCTCGGAACTACTAACATGTCGCAGTTACTAGGACCTGGATGTGCAATATAATTCGAAGCTCCTGCATCAATAAAACTTCATTTCGCTTCCATAAACATTGTCTTTTCTTTTTGAATTTTGCAACAAGAAACAATGAAATTGGCATCCGGAAACAACAAGCAACACCTACACTAAGTGTGGGACAAGGAGGTCCAATCAACACCTATGCTAGTGTGGGACTAGGAGGTCTAAGCAACACCTACACTAGTGTGGGATAAATTTGGTGCAGTGTCTATTTTATTTTTCCCTTAATTAAAATGGACAATAAAATGTAATCTTATCTCATAATCACTTGTAATAGTTAGCTGATTGTGATAAACTCAATTAGCTCATGAATTTCGAGTTGAGGGTAGTTGGTGAGGCATGTAGAGTGATTTTATGTGTTTTATAGTTCAAGTTGCAGTTACGTGCATGAGTCTAATGCATGAGTAATCAGTTAACTCAGTTAAGTGAGTTAAAGTCAGTTGTGCTAGTTGTAACTGTTTGTTGCACTATTGAGAGATCAAGTGAATTAAATACTACTTAATTAAAAATCAGTGATCTAACATGCAACTGCTTATTTACTATTATTATTTGCATGCATGTCAGTTCCAGTGGAGACCCAGTTGAGACAAAGGTTAAAGGGAAGTTAACTATCAATTGTGATATTAGAAGCCTGCCCAGATGCTGTTAAAACACCACAGGATGCCCATGATACTTAGCGCAATGTAGGAAGGCTAGAATTCCTTGTGAATAAGTATTCCATTCCTCATGAAATGCGTGAACAAGGCAGGCTGGAGATAGACTGAGAACTGGTTGAATATTGGCCTGATTTTTTTTGGATCAGTGTGACAGTTAGCTGAATACAGGAGGGCTCTTGTGAAAAGAGTTGTATATAATTGTTTCATTATTACTTATGGAATATACAATATATGATAGAGGGTTTTTGAGCAATAAGATTTCCCCAAGAAATTATTTGTGTTGTGGTTTGATTGATTCTTCTTTGCTTCATGTGATTGGTGATTGTGTTTTTAATTCCGCAGTTGATTTGTAGAAATGATTCAGTATTTAATTTTAGTACATTGTTATATTAGATTGAATCCATGATATACATGCTTGTTGTATAATTTCTACATGGTATCAAAGTTGTGTTATAAATTTTCTACATGGTATGAGAGAAGGAATTATTTGGGTGTGCAACTTTGCAAAGAATATCTAAAAATTTTGATACAAAATTTTCAAAAAAAATAGCATATTTGGATTCATTGTGAAAACATACCCAAATTTAAAAAAAAAATTGGTCGAACCAGAGCTCAGATGAGGGAGATATTGTTGATTTAAATTCAACTCTTTTGTTAGAAAATTTTGTGATGGCGAGACAATTACGATGTGCGGGAGTAAGAAAAGGGAAGTATGAGAAAGCCATGAAATTTTCCCTTGAGAGGGAGCTTGATTTTCATGCAGGTGAGGAATTATTGGTTCCAAAAATGAACCTGAAGATGTGGAGCAAACACATGTGAAGGATCATGGAGTGGCAACAACCACTCAAGAAGAGAAATTTCGAGCTATATGGGCAAAGAGAGTGCATGCAGTTATACCTCCAGGTGCGAGGTGGGGCAACATGTAATATTAATCCCAAGAAGAAATTTGGGCAAGGTCCTAGAGATCGTGCATATCATGGATATAACCTGGGTACGAGGAGCCCATAGAGAAGTAGTGGTAGGATAAATTAGATTGAAATAGGCATATGTCAGGAGGACATGAAATCAAAGTGACATATGTCAGATATTGGAGCACAGATCAGAGTTGGTAGCAGTACAGAGTGCATGGATGCAGATGTCAACATCACAGAGAATCCAGTAGACATGTGTAGTAGGTAGAAGCAGTTAGAAGACTTTGATGACAAATGCATTATATTGATTCATTTGTTTGGAGGCTATTCAGTTTCGGAAGTGTTGCATGCAAAGGTTGCATGTGCGAGAAACACTTGAGAAGTTTTGCATGCAAGAGTTGCATGTGCGAGAAACACTAGAGAAGTGTTGCATACAAGAGTTTCATGTGCGAGAACCATTAGAGAAGTGTCACATGCTAGGATTGCATGTCGCATGCAAGAGGTGCATGTCGCATGCAATTCATTCCTTTCTTGTTGAGAGGGAGTGTTGAAGTTTGCAACAAGAAATAGTGAAACTAGCTTCTGGAAACAACAAGAAGCACCTACACTAAGTGTGGGACAAGGAGGTCCAAGCAGCACCTACCCCAGTGTGGGACCAGGTGTTCAAAGCAACACCTACACTGGTGTGGGCTAAATTTGGTGCAGTGTCTATTTTAATTTTCCCTTAATTAAAATGGACAATAAAATGTAATATTATCTCATAATCACTTGTAATAGTTAACTAAGTGTGATAAAATCAATTAGTTCATGAATTTCGATTTGAGGGTAGTTGGTGAGGCATGTAGAGTGTTTCTATGTGTTTTAGAGTTCAAGTTGTAGTTAAGTGCATGAGTAATCAGTTAACTCAATTAAGTGAGTTAAAGTCAGTTGTGCTAGTTGTAACTTTTTATTGTACTAGTGAGAGATCAAATGAATTAAATATTATTTAATTCACAATCAATGATCTAACATGAAAATGATGATTTAATATTATTAGCTGCATGCATGTCAGTTCGAGTGGAGACCCAATTGAGACAAAGGTTAAAGGGAAGTTAACTATTAGTTTTGATATTAGTAGACTGCCCAGATGCAGTTAAAACACCACATGATGCCCATGATACTTAGCACAGCGTAGGAAGCCTGGAATTCCTTGTGAATAAGGATTTCATTCCTCATGAACTGCATGAGCAAGGCAGGTTGAAGTCATGCTAAGAATTGGCTGAGTATTGGCCCGATTTTGTCTGGATCAGTGTGAGACAATTAGCTGAATACATGAGGGCTCTTGTGAAAAGAGTTGTATGTAATTGTTTCCCTGTGGAATATACAATATATGATAAAGGGGTTTTGAGAAGTAATATTTCCCCGAGAAATTATCTGTGTTGTGGTTTGATTGATTCTTCTTTGCTTCATGGGATTGGAGATTGTGTTTTTAATTCCACAATTGATTTGTAGAAGCGATTTAGTATTTAACTTTAGTACATTGTTAGATCGGACTGAATCCATGATTTACATGCTAGCTGTAAATGTTAGCCAGCTATAAAAATTTTTATACCAAATGTTGGCTAAAACATTTCTGGAGTCTTCAAGGAACAGATTTTACTGCTAAAAAATGTTGGCTCTTGAAGACTCGCAAAAGGCCTCATGCCTCTGTCTTAATCTTCACTGTTGTGCCCATTTTACCATTTTGAAACCCTGCTGATTCCCAAGACAAAATACTGCTGCAAACACCACGTTCCCCCTCCCCCTCTTCCAAAACTAACCTTATTTCCCCTCCTTATTCTCCCATAAAATCCTTCATTTCCATGTTTTTCCCTTTTCCCCTTCATCATAATCCCTTTGATAAGGTTTAAAGACTCCTTATTTGCCTTATCGAAACCCTCAAAACCTTTGAAAATCATTGAAAAACTATGAAAATCACATTTTTATATATATTGTAGACTTAAGCCCCTTGGGCTAAGTCTTTAACCCTTCCCCTCCATGCGTCTTGGTGCCAGAACCAAGCGTTGGCCCTCCAAACACTTATCACATCACCCCGTTGCCGATTAGCTCTCCTTTCTATCTCCCTCAGTCATATTATCTCCCATGCGCCCAAAGGCCCCGCAGACGGGCGCCAAACCATATCGAAAATTAATATTTTGCCTCCCCACACTATAAACCTTTGTTTATATAAAATTTTCAATTTTTATTATGTCCTAAAGTTTTCCGCCGACGCAAAGTTTTAGTCATTCTCCGTCGTCGATCTGATCTATAGATCAACGGCACACAGTCTATCAACACGGTGGTCCCCGCCAGCCACTCACTGCTGCAAAACCAAGTGGTATCCATCGCACCGCTTTTGAGAGCGGGGTAGTTTTTTTTATTTTGCAGCGATTCCATACATCGGTTGACGTGTGGCCTTGAGCACTATTCACAAATCGCTGCTCATTGCACGTTAAAGTTCGGACATGGACCCGACGCGATATTGATGTCCACTATCCGATATGAGGCCGCTCATCGGATGGTGATCGCTCTCCGAAGATGCCCGTGCGATAACTCAGGGTGCAGCGCGGTCCTTAAAGAATCTCCGATGTCGATCTGATTTGTAGATCGATGGCCCATACTCCATCACCCCAGTCCCTAGTGCCCCATCGGCATCCACATGGCATCATTGGATTGGAGCAGGTTTTCATTGGTTCCTTGCGTAGTTAGCAAATCTGGACCTGGGAACTTTATTCAGCATAGTTTTATTAAAAAGTTTTGAAGTCCGGGTGTGTTTTTATAAGGTTTTTGACATATGATCCCCCCATTGATTGCTTGGGCCGCTCTCATCCGACGGCCCACGATCGTCCCGACTCCCAATATTGATTTTTAATCATTTTCACCCAAACAAAGGTTTTAAACCTATTTTCTCCATTTTTCCAAAAACTGACCTCCGCTTTGACTTTTTGCCTTCGCTCCCGACCATCAATCTCTGCGCGATCGACGACTCCAATTTAATTCCTTCCCTGTTTCCTTTTAACTCATTCTGATCAATCTCAACCGTTGGATGATGCCATTCAACAACCACGCTCTCCCCACGTGCCTTCTGAAGCAGTTAACCTATACATGCAGGATTTTCTAATCTTTTTCGTATTTTGCAGGGTTCAAATGATTTTTTCCGCTATGACTGAAGAAAATTTAAAGGCAGATGGTGACGATCCTCCCGCCTTCGATTCACCAGAGGAAACCATTTGTAGGAAGTAGCTCCACATTTTCATCAATGATTCATGAAGCATTGATTCCATATCATCCCTGCGCAGCCCTACACACTAAAAAAACACAGGAAAGTAGGCACAGTTAGAGAGTATCAGTGCCGAAGACAAAATATACCGAAGCAGAAGATTGAAGAAAAATTTTGTGGGGATTACATCTAAGATGGTTTATCAAAAGCCTAATCCCCAATTGAAACACAGTTTGAAGAAAATATTAAGTGTTTTATCAACAGGAAAGCCTCCACCGCCACAGCCGAGGAAAATTGATCCCTCCAGCTACCATGATGCCACTTGTGCCTCAAAGCATTCATATTCGAGGCCGGAATTATTGATCAGGATCAGATATTTGTCTCAAACGTAGCCAAAGAGTAAATTCTACCAAGGAACTTAATGACAAAACATCTGTAGAGTTACTTTGACATCACACAGAGCCTCAAAGGTCAAAAAGAGCTCCTACCGAGCTTAAATCTTAATGTAAATCATTTAATATAGAGGATACTTATGTAAGTTTCTTCATTGAGCCCCCCAAAGGCCAAGAAGCCATTAAGTCTGTATTAATTGTAATTGGAGATCTTTTATCGAATCTCACCTCCTCATTCTTCTATATATACTACTGCAGAAGATGAGTGGGGGGTTGGTTGATGTAGTTGCTGATCATTGTAATGTAACTGAGCTTGAGACTTCTACTTGTAAATAATGTTCACAGGCCCTTGAAGCTCTACTTGTGATAGATAATTTAGGCTGAGATGAGTAGATGATTTCTAAACTAAAGCATTGGACTTAAAGATGTAACTGGTTTGGAGCATCAATACAAGCTGATTTATGGGATCCTAGTCTATGTTGACGGTGATGTTTTTCTCATTGTAACTTGTTATTTTGTTTCTGTTTTCACTGTGTTCATTTTCTCTTATAAAGAACAGCATGCATAGAGTTAGGACCTACTGTATATCAGTACCCTTCTCTAACTGAAAATCTTTATTTTCATGTTTTATTCTAATCTGTTCTATTTAGGAATGATTTAATTAAGTTTGAGCATAGGAATGTTGGCATTCCCTCATCTTATTGTCTTAGCTGAATGTTATTCCTAAATGTTATTTTCAGTATATGTTAAGTAAATATGAACTGAGGAAGATATGGTGAGCCCTGGTCCTAGTTTTATCCCAAAGACTGTCTGAAAGTTTCCCTTGGAATGTGTTAAAAGCTGGCTAGTTTAGAAGTACTTACCAGATCTTAGGCCATTATGTGTTATCTTTGTGTTTGTCTTGAAAGTTACCAAGTAAAGCAGAGCTAGGAGAGGATTTGTGGTGAGCCAAACCCGCTAGTTTCTACTCCAACAGTTGCCTTCAAGTTCCCCTCTGTTTTTACATGTTTTCTATTGAAAGTGTATCAAAGGCTGGCTAGTTTAAAAGTACTTACCAGATCCTAGTTTTCTTTCATGTTTTTCTTAAGTGTGTGTCAAAGGATGGCCAGTTTAAAAGTACTTACCAGATCCTGGGCTGCTCTTTGTTCTTCATCTGTTTATTTTACCTTCTTGTTGTACCATTTCATTCCATAAATCAAACTTTAAAGAGATCCTTAGACATAGATGAATTGCCCCATGGACCACTCTTGCCTCTTGCTATTCCAATTAAACCCTATTATGACTCCATAGCCCAATGGACTAAAACCTGCAGTTATCTACCTTCCTGGCCAAAGCTTGTTCTATTTACTTGCAACTTCACACCTTTGAAACTCTTTGCATTTAGAATTCTCCACCTCAAACAGTAATCATGCTCAATCATCCAAAAAACAAACAAAACCCTTGGCCTTCATAACTAGCCTAATATCATTACCCAAAACTTCAAAGACAAATCCATCTTTGCACTTATTAGAGAGATTCCTCTCCGAATTCAGGAGGGCTAGATCCTAGAATCCCAAAGTGGTTGAAATGATGTTTCTCCCTGTGATCGGACTTTTCCAATCTTGCTGATTACAGGGAACTAACAGTATAATTTCTACATGGTACCAGAGTTGTGTTATAAATTTTCTACATGGTATGAGAGTAGGAATTATTTGGGTGCACATGTTTTCAAAGAATATATAAAAAAAATTATGCACAATTTTCAAAAACAAATAGCATATTTAGATTCTTTATGAAAAATACCCAAATTGAAAAAAAAATCGGTCGAATCAGAGCTTAGATGAGGGAGATATTGTTTATTTAAAATAAACTCTTTTGTTAGAAAATTTTGTGATGGCAGGAAAATTACAATGTGCGCGAGTAAGAAAAGGAAAGTATGAGAACGCCATGCAATTGTCCCTTGAGAGGGAGCTTGAGTTGCATGCAAGTGAGGAACTATTGGTTCCAAAGAATGAACCTCGGGAGCAGTCACATGCAGAGGATC
Organism: Pinus albicaulis; assembly: GCA_034641835.2. Lineage (NCBI taxonomy): Eukaryota > Viridiplantae > Streptophyta > Pinopsida > Pinales > Pinaceae > Pinus > Pinus albicaulis. Next base: position 547,294,638 of record CM076574.1, read on the forward strand.
ATGGAGTGGAAACAACCACCCAAGTAGAGAAATTTTGAGCCACATGGGCAGTGGGAGTGCATGGAGCTATACTTCCAGGTGTGAGGTGGGGCAACATGCAAGATTAATCCCAAGAAGAAATTTGGGCAGGAAAATAGAGATGGTGTGTCTCATGGATCGAACCTAGCTACAAGGAGCCCATAGAGAAGCAATAGCAGGATCAATTAGATTGACACAGTTAGATGTGAGGAGGACATGAAATCAAAGTGACAAGTGTCAAATATTGGAGGGAAGATCAAAGTTGACAACAGTGCAGAATGCATGGATGTAGATGTCAACAACGTAGAGAATCCAGTAGACATGTGCAGTGGCTAGAAACAGTCAGAAGAATTTGATGACAGATGCATTATATTAATTCAGTTGTTTGGAGGCTATTCAGTTTTGTAAGTGTTGCATGCAACAATTTCATGTGCGAGAAACACTAGAGAAGTGTTGCATGCAAGCGTTGCATGTGCAAGAAACACGAGAGAAGTGTTGCATGTTTGAGAAACACTAGAGAAGTGTCACATGTAAGGGTTGCATGTCGCATGCAAGAGGTGCATGTCACATGTAAGGACATTCCTTTCTTGTTGAGAGGGAGTGTTGAAGCTTGCAACAAGAAACGGTGAAATTGGCATCTGGAAACAACAAGCAACACCTACACTAAGTTTGGGACCAGGAGGTCCAAGAAGCACCTACACTAGTGTGGGACTAGGAGGTCCAAGTAGCACCTACACCAGTGTGGGATAAATTTGGTGCAGTGTCTATTTTAATTTTCCCTTAATTAAAATGGACATAAAATGTAATCTTATCTCATAATCACTTGTAATATTTAACTGAGTGTGATAAAATCAGTTAGCTCATGAATTTCGAGTTGAGGGTAGTTGGTGAGGCATGTAGAGTGATTCTATGTGTTTTAGAGTTCAAGTTGCAGCTAAGCGCATGAGTAATCAGTTAACTTAGTTAAGTGAGTTAAAGTCAGTTGTGCTAGTTGTAACTATTTGTTTCACTAGTGAGAGATCAACTGAATTAAATATTATTTAGTTCACAATTAGTGATCTAACATGCAACTTATGATTTACTATTATTAGTTGCATGCATGTCAGTTCCAGTGGAGACCCAATTGAGACAATGGTTAAAGGGAAGTTAACTATCAGTTGTGATATTAACAGACTTCCCAAATGCAATTAAACACCACAGGATGCCCATGATACTTAGCATAGTGTAGGAATGTTTTTATTCCTTGTGAACAAGGATTTCATTCCTCATGAACTGTGTGAGCAAGGCAGACTGAAGACAAACTGAGAATTGGTTGATTATTAGCTGAATACAAGAGGGCTCTTGTGAGAAGAGTTGTATGTAATTGTTTCATGATTCTTTGTGGAATATACAATATATGATAGAGGGGTTTTGAGTAGTAAGCTTTCCTTAGGAAATTATCTGTGTTGTGGTTTGATTGATTCTTCTTTGCTTCATGTGATTAGTGATTGTGTTTTTAATTCCGCAATTGATTTGTAGAAGCGATTCAATATTTAACTTTATTACATTGTTAGATCAGATTGAATCCATGATATACATGCTTGTTGTATAATTTCTACACTACTGACATGTCACAATTACTAGGACCTAGATGTGCAGTAGAATTTGAAGCTCCTACATCAATAAAACTTTGCTTCGCTTCCATAAACATTGTCTTTTATTTTTTAACATAAAAAACAATAAATTTCTCTAGATTCTTTCTAACCCATGCACCTAGATTTTCAAACTCCTTATTTCCATCTTCTTTATCACTTCTAGTCGCAAATCCACTTCTAGTGAAAATATTAACACAAGGTTCATCAGTTATTCTTTCAACATTCATCATTTGGATGTTCTATGTGTGATGCTGGTTCCTTTTTTCTTGCATTTTTTCCATAAGTACAGGACAGTCTTCAATTACATGATCAAAGGATTTCCAGTACTTACATGTCATAGTAGGATTATGGTAGTCTCTTGCAAATTGACATTCCTAGTTGCAGTTATAGAAATTAATTTGTCCTCTTCCTAGACCAACTCTACCTCCTCGACCTCTTCCTTGATAACCTCCTCTACCACTGCGTTGTCTACTGGCCTCATGTGCATGCTCCTCTACTTGCTTCCTTGGGGTCTGCACATATTTCTACAAAAAATAACGTTATTCAGAGTAATGTTGGCCTTTCGTCCTGCATATCTCGCACCACAGGCTGGATCCTATATTCAAAGTATTAGGCACTCCACTAGCCATGTAATTCTTGAAAATAAGGCACTCTTCCTTAGAAGGGCCCTCTGATTTTCACTTTGTACACCATAATTCTTCTCTAACTTATTTACCCTTCTTGATATCCTGCAATTGCAAGGCCAGGTTGGAAAATTGACTCTGAATTTGTTGCATACCTGCATTAGTGTTTCCTATAGGAAAGGCCTCCAACTTCATCGCAATTTCCATAGCTTCAACTTGAGTTTCTATCTTATGTTGCGTTAATGGAAACATGATATTTGGTAGAAAAACTATAAGACATTATTTATGATGATATGGGGGTCTATTGCAACTCACTTAATCCAATAACACCTTAAACCTTTGATCAAGCTCCCAAACCAACTCATTGAATTTACGTTTTATCTCCTTTAACTCAGTAATGCATTGTGATTGAGACTTCAACTTCTTGAACTCCTGGATCAGTGCTTTCTTAATATATTCAATGGTACCATTGTGAGTGTTCGAATACTTCATATACCACGTCATCACTCTCTTTTTCAACGTTGTAATGAGTTGCACCTTCCTTGTATCTTCGTCATTGATTTGCTTTGTTGTCCATACAACTTCGGCTAAAAACCAAAACTGCTCAGGATCCTCTAATCCAAGTCCTCTGAAAATAGGTCGCTTAATGTCATCAACCATGCCTCTTTTTGGTGTATAAGGGGGAGGGGGAGGGGTAGGGGAAGGGGGAGGGGGATGGGGAGGTAGGAGGGGTAGGGGGAGAAGGGAGACAACCGACACCCTAACTACTACTGGATTCTGGATTCGACGAAATCTTAGTCTGGAAGGGGGTATATTGCAGAGTTTCATGGGATTTCTCTGGGTAGTTTTCTTCTTTATCACCTTTATATTCACTCAACATAGGACTATAGTAAATCTCTATGAAGGTCTTTGGGTATTCATCGTGATATCTCTTTCTGGTATCTACTCTATGCCTTTTTCCACTTCACGTTGTACCGAATTCTTGCTCATATTTACTTCTTCCTCCAAATATACATAAACTAGCAATGTGATTACATCCATAAAAATCCATTTTCACACAAAAGTATCTTAATCCAGAGTTTAAAATAATTCAGATACTTACCTCGTGTTCCTTTGAGGAATCTTCACTCTGCTTCATTATAGGACTAAATCTAGTCTACTATGAACTCAATAATGAATCCACGCAAGATGATATCAATCTAGAAATCAACAACCCTTGAAATCTTATTGTTAGTGCTCTTGAGTCACTATATCATCTCAGGAGTCCACGCTGTATGTTCATTGTTCTTAAATAAATCCCTTCTTTCAGTCAGCTTGAACACCCATTCGTATAATTCAATAGGAAATGATCCGAAGAAAATTTCATACTACTCTATGAAAATATACCTCTGTAACCAAGATTTGGATGTCAAACGAAGGTTTTTGTTCTCTTGATCTGCAAATTATTGCTCCTTTTGTACTATCCAATCTTATTTTCCTTCTTTGATGGCTGCCACATACACATATCCCTCAAACAGATCTCTGTCCTAGCAACAGAACCATTTTTTGGATGGTTTGGACTTGACCCAGGTTCGATATATACTGCGCACCAACAAAACCCTTAATCGTCGACCCTTTCAGCAACGACCTACAATCATATCACTGTCTCACCCGAGGCGACTTATGGGTGGTTTTATAACCAGGTTTCTGCATCCTTGAGGGACTACACGATGTGGTCAATATAATATGTTGATATTAACTTTTATCATACATAAAATGATTGCATTGTATAATGCACAATTGTAACAACTACTTCACAACAACTGATATTAAGTAAATAGACAAAAAACACATAAGGACACATAATTTTGTATCAAAACTTCTTCTTCTTTATTATGATGGATGTTTTAAGTACAATCAACTCTCCAACTTGTGCACATAGCTGCAGGTGGTTTGCACACTAAGATGTAGACTCTTCTAAGACTCTCTGCGCACTCAATTGTAGAGCCTTTCCTTTGCTACAAAATAAAAATACAAAACTATCCCTTAACCATAGAACTTACATGATTATATTTCAATATAGAATTACATCCCTTTTTATAGTATTACATCATCACAAAACCATGGTCCAAATACCATGGGATTCTCAAACAAGAAAAATAAAACCCAAACCCGTTACAAAAAGGATGGGCTTTGACCCACCCCGAAGCCACTAATATACCATGTAGTATATCTAAAAAACTTTGTTGTGCGATATACTTCACGATCCACTCCTCAAAATGCAGAGAATTAGCCAAAATCAAGGCCAAGTTGGGCTGCACCCAACATGTAATTTTCCCCCCTTGACAATACACATAAATCTCTCTATTAGATCCTCAAGTCTCTCATCTTTTTTTTGATTCATTCTAAATATTTATTCTTTAGGATCATGTTCTTCATATTTTTCTAGAAATATATTTTTCATATAATTCCATGATCTTATTGATTTTTTTTTTTTAACAAGGTCGATTAGTGCGATATCTATTCCAAAAAGAAAAGAAGAAAGCTCCCATTACAGGGAGGGTTTAAAGAGAAGCTGACTTAAGGAGGTAAGAGCAGGAGCGTAGTCCTAGTTACCTAAAGCCTTGTTTCCAAAATTTCCAGAATTTCTTACTATGTTTTTAGCATACTGCCTTACAAATTGAAAAATCAGAGATACACATTTACATAACATAATGGAAAAGGATTATTACATGCCGAATGAAGATCCTTCTTTGTATTCTGAGGTCTACTAGATATTTATCAAAGAATTTGTTGTTGTGTTGTGCCCTTGTTGTGACCTTGTTGTGCCCTTGTTGTTCCTTTGTTGTGCCCTTGTTGTTCCTTTGTTGTGCCCTTTTTGTGCCCCTGTTGTGCCCTTGCTGTTCCTTTTCTATGCCCTTGCTATTAATTTGTTGTGCCCTTGTTGTGATCTTGCTGAGCCCTTTGTTTAATGATTTGATGATTAGAGAATTTGTAGGTAGCAAATATTTCTTCCTTATATATGACTAGGTGATGGATTGTGCTGAGACTAAATAGTTGCGTTGCTGATTGGAGGATCTCACACCTCTTGAGGAGAAAAACTCTAAATTCAACATAATCATGGATGATAGTGGCGGAGGATTTGGAAAGAGATCTGCAGGGTTGCACAGAAGGACAACTTAGTAGAGAGAGATGTTGCTAAGTGTCGCTATGCTCTATTGAGTGCCAAGATTTCTTTGAGTCCACATGAGTGTGAAGTGCTAAAGAGGAATATATGGATTGATACGAAGTGATTTGATCTGAGATTTGGAGAGGAGCTAATGAGACACTGAGAGCGTCATAGGCCAAAACAGTTAGTGCAGACGAGAGATGACTGACGATGAACATAGAGGAGGATATCCGAGAGGGGGATAGCTTTTAGTCAGCAAGGCATGAAGGGGAATAAATGAGTGAGGGGCAAGGACGGTGAAGTGAAATAGAGGAATCACAAATCTTAATGATCGTAGGAGAATGAGGCTAGGATACATAAAGGAAAAGGCCAAGGCTAAGGAATCACTTGACGCGAGTGCGATCGAGGATTTCTGGTGAATTCAAGCGCGTGTCATAATGGTTCTGATTTAAAGATAGGGAGCCTGTCGATTGGAGAATCACGAGAAGGAGGAGAGATGAGATAAGAATCCAATAATGATCGGTTTGGATCTTTTTGGTGCTAGAAAATATTCAATTTCTAGGCTTGTTAAGGGCGTCACTGATTTTGAGAGAGATTCCTTCCTACATGCTTGAATTCTGATAGATTTTCTTAATCATGGGATTGGTATTTTGACAAGATCTTTGTCAATACTTTCCTATCCCATTGTTCTATAAATGACCTTTTTTTCCTAACTGTCTACACTTTTATTATTATTCCTTAAGATGTGATAATAGGTAATTTTCCCAATTGATTTGTATATTGATTTATCCTTTCTAGAATATGGCACATGGCTACGTTTTTTAAAATATTTCCATTGACCATTGCTTGTATAATGATCAATGAGTCTCCAAAGATTATTAGGTTCATTATACTTCTTTATTTTAATATTTTGACCCCAAGTAGAATCCCATAAGCTTTCACTCTGTTGTTAGGCATAGTGCCTAATCCCCAATCATATGATATGGTGTTTCTCTTATCACTGGTGAGTATAATTCTCCCGACCCCTACTTTTCCAAGATTCTTTTTCGAAGCCTCGTCGAAGAAGAGTTAGGGTCTGTTGATTGAACTAATCCAGTTATGGAATAATTCTTCTGTCAGCCTTATTTTCCACTTTGGTTTTCCCTTTTTGGGCATGGGCATTATTGCAAAATTGGGCCTGCTACTTGCAAACCTTTCCCACTCTCTTTCTTCTACTTGAAGCTACACCCAATCAATTCCTTTTGTTCCTTTAGCATAATAGAATTCAGAGACTTTCCCCCATGTTTTGAATATTTCCCTTTTCACCATTGGATTTTTATTCTTGAAAATATTGTTGTTTTTGGCTAACCAAATATGCCAGCATAAAAACGAGGGAATGTTGGTCCAGTGCCTTTGCACAATTCTTTTATTCTTGAGAGAGTAAGGATAATTATTTTACTAGTTAGCCAGAAAATCATTGAGTGGGATGGCGTAATTTATATTTTATTCAATGGAGAGACCACACCCTTCCAACATTCTTTGGTGAAGTTACATTCTATGAATAGGTGATAAATGTTTTCCTCCTGTAGACACAATGGGAGCTGAGAGGGCCGAAAAAATCCTCTTTTTTTCAAGTTCTCTGCAGTGAGGATTTTTCTATTTATAAGGGTCTAGATAAATATTTTAATTATAGGTAAGCTTTCAACTTTCCAAGCAAGTTTCCAAAGGTGCCAATATTACTACCCTTATTGTTCTTGAAGCACTGCATATCCTCATTTGACAATATATTCCCCTCCTGTAGGAGTCCAAATGTGTGTATCATGTTTCCTTTGCTCCAGTGGGGCTGCGCCTTTTAGCAGGGAAGTTAGAGTATCCCATTTCCTTTTTAATTGTTGTGGTATATTAAGGGTTTTCCATTGTTTCTATATTCCATCAGAGTCCCACTATGATATTTCTCCCAAGTTGGAGAGGACCTTTGAAGTCATCTAGTTCCTCAGTCTTAAAATTTCATGGTTGTTACATAATGGCTCACTTCCCATTATGTTGTCCATCCACAAATTAATGTTTTTTCCATTGTCCTACATTATTGAAATGTTTTTTTTGACCAACAGTAACACCTTGACAATGAGCTTCCAGATTTGAGTACAAGGTCTAAGAGGTGCCTTCCTGTCCAAGATGGAGATCCTTGGAGCGTTTAAGCTTTTTGACTCTAAAGCATGCTTCCACCAACTTCTTTCCCAGTAATGAATCTCTAAGCAATCTTGATTTCAAGTGCCATATTCATCAAACCAGGTATTCTGATAGAGAGACCTCCATTATTATGTTGCATCATTACTTGATACCATTTGACTAAACTGAATTTCTTGGTTTATGTTTTTCCTCCTTTCCATAGGAATCCTCTAATTATAATTTCTATTTTTTTATGTATGCTTGTAGGGGAAGAGATCATGGAAAAATCATAGAGGGGAAGGGAAGAGAGAATGAATTTAATGAGGATGACTCTACCCGCTTGATTCAACCAAATCATTCCCCAAGAATAGATCTTCTTTTTCATCTTCTCAATGTATTTTTTCAAGATCTCAATTTTTATATTTTTCTTATTAATTGGTAGCCCAAGATATTGGAAATGGTTCCAGTTGGATTGGAAAGGAATTTATAATATTTGAGATATTATTTGAAGTGTTCGGTGCGGAGTGTTCCAACCAAAGATGCAGCTTTTTTCATTGTTCACTAGTCCTCCAGAGACATCCATAATATTGTCAAGGACTGGTTTGAATATTCTTGCAACTACACAAGATGCTCCTCCCATAAGAAGGGTGTCATCTGAAAATAGAGAGTGATTTATAATTTTAACCCCTTTTCTTATTGACAACCCAGTCAAGGTGTGGTTTCTTCTAAAGTGATCCAACTTTCTGCTCAAATAATCAACCATCAGGATATAAATAAAATGGGACAAGGGGCAGCCTTATCTTAGTCCCCTAGAAATCTAGAAAAAATTCCATGGTCTTCCCTTAACTAGAGGAGCGATCCAAGGGCCATTAGTGCAGAGGCTTTTATGATGTCAATGAAATCAGCTGAAAATCCAAATTTTTGTAAGACTACTGATAGAAAAGACAAATTTACTCTATCAAATGAATTTTCCATATCCATTTTCAAAATGAATCCCTGTTCTTTGTGCGCAATGCTGGAGTGTAAAGCCTTTTATACTAGAATTATGTTGTCTACTATATGTCTCTAAGGAATGAAGCTACCTTGGTTTTTTGTGATTAGGGAGTGGAGAAGGGGTTTAATGCGACTTGCTTGGATTTTTGGTATTATTGTAAGAGGCATTACAAAGGGATATTGGTCAAAATCTTCTTAGAGAGGAGGGACGAGCATCTTTTGGAATATGGGCTAGGTAGGTAGAGTTTGTGAATCGTCCCATATATATATATATATATATATATATATATATATATATATATATATCTGATCATATTTAGCAATTCCTTTTTTATCAATTTCCAATAGAAGCGGTAGAATGAGATGGAGAATCCATTTAGTCCTAGAGATTTATCTATATGGAGACTCCAAATGGCTACCATTACCTTTGCTTCTGTGACCTCTTTGGTTATCTCATTATTATTTTCCTCATTTATTGTATGTGTGATGTGTTTTAAGAATTCCTTCGAATCTACTTTCCCATTTTCTGTTGTTAGCATACATTTGTAGTGATTGTGCACCTCTTTCTTTATATCTTCATGTTCTCTAATATTAGCACCTCCCTCTCCTATGATTTTTTCAATGTTATTTTTATCAATCTTGTTTTTGCTAAATTGTGGAAGAATGTTGTGTTCTTGTCCCCTACTTGGATCCACAATTGTCTGGACTTTAACCTCTAAACCTCTTGTTCCTTCCTATTATTTATGTATATCTCCCAATGCAACTCTTTCTCCCTTATCTGATTTTCTTTTATGTCCTCCATATTTTCCAATTTCTCTTGAGTTTTTTCCAATTATTTTTGCAGCTCCTTTTTATTTTTGTGGTTCCTTGTAACTTATTTTTGCCCACTGCTTAAGGCTTGTTTTGACACTCTTCAATTTAGTTTCCCATATGAAGTTGGGTGAGCCATTTATTTTTTTCTTCCAAGATTTTATGATTAAAAACTTTGCCTCGTTGTTCCATTATTGGTTATACCTGAATGGGAGAGGCCCAAATTTTTTAGAGGAGACCAAAACTAGAGCCACCGGTTTATGATCTGAGGCTACTGAGGGAATGATCTTGGAGGATACAAAAATGTAGTTAGATACTATGGTTTCCTTAATTAAAATTCTATCCAACATTTCCTTTATATTAGCCTTGCCTATCCTCTTATTATCCCAAGTTTACTTTCCATTTCTGGGAGGGATATCAAGTAAATTGTAGCTCTCAATGATCTCTTCACGAGTGTCACAAGAGGGATTTGGATGGAAATAACCCCCTCCTTTTTAATCAACATTTATGACCAGACTTAGATATCCAAGAATGATATTTTCTTCTTTTTCAAGCATCATATTTTCTTTCAGTGATTTCCAGAAGATTTCCTTATCTTTATAATGGTTTGGGGCATAGACATTATAAAGGCTGATTTGGATTTCCATAATTTTAATTTTTAACTCGATCTTTATCTAGTGTGAATCCATTCTCTGGTTCTGTAATTCTCACTTGTCATTATTCCAGATTGTACGGATTCCTCTAGATGCCCCAATGGTGGACAAGGCTTTTCCTTCATAGTTTTTCATTTTTTGAATGATGTTTTCCATTTCTTGACCTTTTTTTTTGGTCACATGGATCATTAGGATACCTGGTTTTTCCCCTGTTATAAGATCCCTTATTATATTTAGTTTGGAGGAATGTCCTAAACCTCCGTAGTTCCAAGAGACCAATATCATTATTTATTTTGATTTGTTACCTAGGGACATTTCCCTCGATGGTTTTGTTGGCCTTTCTCTTTGATTCTAGTTCCTTTTTCGAGGTAAATTTCCATGGGTTGTTGAGTGCTTAGTGAAATCTCTTTTGTTGTTGCTTAATCTCTTAGTTCCTTGTTTCTTGATGTTATCAGCTGATGCCAATGATTCTTTTGACTGATCTCTGGTGATGATCCTTTCCAAGGAAGGGGGGGGGGGATTGGAGGGAAGGGAGGGGAAGCCAAAAGAGGTGGGCTAGAGAATGCGAGGCTAGTGGGGAGAGGGGGTGGGGAGGAGAAGAGAAGCCACCGGGGGCCATAGGAGAGGAGAATAGGGGAGCATGGGGGGATGGAGGAGGGTGAGAGGGGATGTCAAGAGGGTCAAAGGGATTCGAGCCAAAGAGAGAAGTGGATTAATGGAAGAGGTAGGAGGAAGGGAGGGGGGTATTTGAGTGAGGAGATGAGGGAGCTGTAGTAGAAGGGATAGGGACATGAAAGGTTTTATTTTCTATCTTTTTTTTTTTAATTTCTCCAATTTTTGTTCTTGTGCTTCTTCAATTTTATTTTATTGTTCTTCTTTATTACTGCATATATTTGTGAAATTCCTGTAGTCATGAAATACCTTGAACTCGAAGGGTATTTTCTCATAGTCCAGTTGTTGCATGTATGTCCAGTTTTCTACTTTGAGCTTGATAGCCTTCAGAAGTCCTTCTCCTAAGTCCACTTCAACAAAAATCCTTGCACAGGCCTACATGTTGTCTTTTGGCTCGCTCATGTCAATATATTTTCTGACTGTGTTTTAATTAGTTTTGACAGATTCATCTCCCCAAAAATGCAAGGGAAGATGTGGTAGACGAACCCATACCGAGACCACGTTCAAGATGTCCATCTCAGGATCAAAATCTAGGGTCCATCTATTCAGGTAGAGTTCTATTGTATCCATAAAATACGAACTGCTTAGAAAGATGAGCTCTCTATCTTCCTTTGTTTCGAAGTGAAAGGTGAAGTATCCCCTTCCGCAAAATTTGATAGCTATTTTCCCTTGTGTCACTTGAGACCAGTTTCTCTCTACCCACTTCTACACTATTTTTGGTGATGGCCAAAGTCCTGTGAACTGTCCAACAAGACCTTTTTCCAATAATGAGAGGGCAGATTTGCGAGGGAGTGTTGGAGTCAGAGTTATCTCTGGGATTCCATCAAGTTTATTCACAAATTTGAAATAGTAGGGCATGATTGCGGAGGTCAAATTGAGGAAACCAGAGAGGAAAACATGATTTATGATGTGTCATGAGGAGGTTTCTTGTCATTTTTAGCTTCTTATTGATATGAGGAGCATCAGGAAGTGGTTCCCCACCTAGATCAGACTCCAAGGGGGCCATGGCGGCGGAGGGTTGAGGCAGAGATTCAAACCAATCTCCAGCAACCTAGGTCAAGGAGCACGCACAGGAGTTTTTTCCCATTTCCAAGAAATAATACAAGACTATGACCATTGATTCTATACGAAAATATCTAAAAACAATCTCAATTTTTGAGCATTTAACAAGTAACCATAAGATCTACAAAGTATTTAAAATCAAAGAGAAAGGTTTCCAAATCCTCTAACCGCATACCATGGATGTAGGGAAGGAAAGATGGAGGGATGTTATTCATATGAACACTAATATTATCATCTTGAATGGGAAATCCAAGAGGATCTTCCGAATTGTCATCATCTCCATCCATTTCTTCTACCTTCTCTACCACCTCTTCTTCTTCTACCTGCAAAAGTGGATGGTGATGTGGTTCTTATTGCACCACGTGATCAAATGAGGGGGGATTTGGTGTTGGAGAAGTATTTTTTTATTTATAATTATTTGAATGAAAATTATCATGTAATGCATTTTTTAATTTTTGAAATAAAAGATAACTAATTAAGATGAAAAATAAGAATGCTAATGCAATGAAATATGCTTAATCTTTTGTTTTTACAAAAAGTAAAATAAATGCATCAACTATGGAATAAAACAATGCATGATTTGACATATCCCCAACATCAACACTAAAAAGTGACGAGCTCTAGTATTGCAACAAGAATGAAGAAACTCCCAAGGCTACCAACTTAAATTATCAAACTTGGGTTCATATGAAATGAAGAGGTGTCATCACTATATGTGCAACATGCAATGTGTCCTTATTTCATTGATCTGATGCAATGAAGTGAATATCATAGAATCTGTTATCACCAAATTGATTCTGATAGGCTACTCATCAATCAAATTAATGTAACTCTTTCACACCAATTTTGACTGAAGATTAGCTTCTTCAGTTTGAGAGGGCTATCCCAAGGTAATTTATGATTTACAATGGAAATTCTATTAGATGGCTAACTCTATAAATGTAAATTGATTGTGATTGATTTCAGGTTTAAGATGTAAGGATTTGCTACCATTGGGCTACGGGGTCAACATCAGTAAACTCAATGAAAATATTTCTTCTTATGGAAACTGAGGCAAATGGAGGTTTAAATGAAAAGATAGTACCCACACACAACACAGGAAGAAAACATAAGTTTAACCTCTAAAGGAAGTTAGAGCATGTCACCATGAGTCCTGAGCAATTAGACATCAAAGTAACTGTAGATATTTAAACATGAAAGATATAGAACATATAAGACATTGAACACCTCCTTTGAATCTCAGGTAAAGAAGCAAATATCATTGTATATTACTGAAACTGAAAAAACTATTATAAAGTAGCAGTTTAGTACAATATTCTCCAACCCTTTGATATTTTTTCTTCTGTCTATAAATAGACTTCTTTTACATTACATAGGATTCTGGATTATCGAACCTTCACCCTGATAGCTAATCATAATTGACACTCTATTTCTAGAACATAAGAAGACACCTATCCATTTAAGAGCTATTCTCCTAATAGGACTTTAATTATATTTATTACAACTACTAACTAAAGGAGTGCATAATTACATCAAGATTAGTTAGGTGCTCGAATGGAACTATCCATCATCAAAGAATAAATTTCCTCATTGAACTAAAAAATAGTCATCCTATTTTTAATGAAACGATGACATGCCATTTGTTGACTGTCCTTTGTTGAGTTGGTGAAGAAGACAACTTTGTCAAAGGCCAAATATCTGTTCGAATGTTCCACTGATATCCTTTAATACCTCCATGTGGTTGGCTGAGCTTCAAAACACTTTCAAATGTTAAAAAAAAAACCTTTAAAAACACCTCGCTACAAAACAGAGCATCTTAGGCAGTTTCGTAGTGTAGTTTAGCAGCGAGGTTATTTTTGTCCTTTAACCTTTCCTTCTGCCACCTCTACTAGCCAAATAATGTTTTTCAAGTAAAAATAGGTAAATACCATCAACCTACCTCCTTGAACCTTCATAAAACTATTTTTAGAGATAAAAAACACTCTTCAGAAATTTTGTAGCGAATTTCGGCCTTCAAGCCTGGAACTCATTACAAAACTTCCTAATAAGGAAGAATTTGCAGATTTTGTATTTTTCTTCAAAATTTGATCTTCTTAGCCAAATTTTATGTCCCTTGCAAGATATAAACCTTAACAAAAATGTCTCATCTCAACTCTTCAGTCTTTGGGAATCTCATATTCATTAACAATAGGTTGACCTTTAGGTTCTTCAATGACTTTCATTTTCAGTCATTTCTTCTCTAGCTCATCTTCAATCATGTCCATTTTTTCCTGAAGGTCTTCCACTTATTTTGTAATGATCTGTTTTCAACTTTCAGGTGTAGGTTCATCCTCCTGGTATTTTTGGCTATAAGTCTTAGAGGCTGGGTCCTTTTCAACAATATTTTGGCATTACTCATAGATTCTGAAACATTTGAGAGTTGATTGTCCCATTTTTTCATCATCTGATCAAACTCAAACTTTTCAGACATGTGCTTCTCTGCTTCCAACTTCAACTCAAGTATTTATTCCCTTGCTTGTCTGAGTTTTTATGTGAGGAGTTATGTTTCTGATTTTCCAACCATCTTCTCCTTTCCCTTTCTCTACAGAGTGATAACTTCTTCTGCTGCTGGGGATAAATCTATGATGTTTTCTGGTTGCATACCCTCATTGAATTTCTGTACCCTTTTTCTCTCCATGGCCTTCTTTGAAAACCTGGTTATTGGCTTCCTTGGATGAAATATGAAGCCAACATCCTCTCCTGCAAATTTCAATTTCTTGACAGACTTACCGTTCTTTTCTTTCCTTTCATCACCTTCAATGTCTTCTGATTGCACTATTGGGGAGTCCTCAATATCTGTTGCATGTAGGATTTCATCTAGATTTCCTTTGGCCAATGTTTGACTCCTTGTTATTCTCTTACTGATTTGTTTGCTAATATTCTGTTTTGTAGGTGTTGGCTGAGGGATATCAGTTTCTCACAAAGGTTCTTCTTAAATGTCCATTGGCTCTACAAGAGGTTGTCTTCTTTCTTCCTCAATCTCTTCTATTGCAGCTAGATATGTAGTAGTTTTAGGTTTTGAAACTTTCTTTGGAGTTACTAGATCTACTTCATACCCACTCATAAATAGAAAAGAGGTCCAATCTCTGTTTAACCATTTCAACTCTTCTAGCACTAGCAGTATTATTAGGCCATGGTGAAATACTGATGTCTCATTACCTTATGACTTGACCTGAACTCTATCTGACATATTTCCCAAACTCCTTTATAAAAAGAAGGGTAGGTCAAGAGGTTTCTTACCAACAAAATTCAGAAGGAGTCTAATATGGTAAGAGTAAACCATGTGGAATCTCCCCTCATAGGTGAAGTATTTTTGGATCACCAGAAGAAACTTTGCATAATTATCTTTCATATAACTCTTGGGGATGCCATTGGTCATATAAGCTCCTCTGTTCTCCTTCTTGAAAAACTCTACACAACCCTGCATTCTAAAGTTTGTGCCTTTGAACCTTTCTTCACCACTTCTAGGAATTTTTGTAGCTTGGGAGATGATGTCTAGTGATACTGTGAAATTAAAAATCCCAACTTCAGATGTTGTCCCTGTAAAATTGGTGGAAAATTCTTTGCAAATCTATGCATGGAAACCCTACAATTTCTAGCAGAACTGTAGGCAACCCATCCTCCTGAAAGCCTCCATAACAGTGGGATCTTGATTCCGCAGCTTCAAATCCATGGGTTCATACCTTACACAAAAACCACCCTTATTTGTTTTCTTTTTCGATGCCATGATGCTTTATACTCTTCATTGCCTCACTTGTTGATGACACCTGTAGAACCAAATTTGAACAAAAACCTGCTTTGTGTGGTGAAGAAGTTCTCAAATATCAACAGTGGGATACTTCTCATGAAAGGATTGAACATTAAATGACAAAGAGCAACTTGGGGTAATGTTTTTAAAGATTATTTGACAACTCAGATTTTGATGATGGCACATGTGACCATACAAGACAATAATGACATCAAAATACGGCTATGCATGTTTTGGAATCATCATAACAAACTCAAATGACCTCACCCTTTACTTGTATAATTAAAAATCGACACCTCACACCACTCTTACACTTTCTGCAAAAAATCCCATTTTCGTAGCGAAAACAGTTTAGTTGTTGACAAATTCGTTGTGGAATTGTTAGGTAGTTTCGTAGTGAAATCTGCTGATTTTCCTTGTAATTCGCTACGAAACTATGAAAAACTAACATGTGTAATATTTTGTGATTAAAATTCATGGTAATGACAACTAGATGATATTAGGTTGATTGTACATGATATGACATGGTTTGGGATGGGTTTTAGACTTATGATGGATATCACCAAATGCAAATTTTTTCAGTCAATTTCATGAAAATGACTTATGAGACAGCATGAACCCTATCAAATGGAATTGTTTAAAATAATGAGTGATAACAGAATCAAGCCTAAACTAACTGCATAAATGGGAATGCTTATCTATTTACAGGAGTGGAAATAGTACTCTAATTTTCATAAATTTAAAGGTTAACCTACTTGTGAATGTAAATGTTATTCTATTTTCAAAATGTAACTGTTGCATCAAAAGGAAACCTATTCTATGCAATAGAAATAAAAATGTTGGAAATGTAAAACCTACCTTAAGATGTATGAAAAAAATTCATGAAATCATTCTTCAATCACTGGATTCAAAATAGATTTTGTCAACAGAGTTCATAAGGTAATCATGAAAATCATCATTATGTTCTTCAAGTCATGAATATGTCCACTAACCATTACTACAAAGGTGAATTGAAATGGAGAAGAGACAAGGCTTAATAGATTTTTGGTCTTATTAAATCATGGTTTTGGAGCCTAGGGGTCATTATTCAAGCCTAAGGGACAAAAACCAAGCTTTTGGACAATATATGGTTAAGTTTACACATGCTACAAGAGTGCTACAAGAGGCCTTGTTATGATACATGAGGAGATAACTTGCCTAATTCCCAAGTAAATCAAATGAAAATAGGATGGGAAATTTTTTGTTATTAATTAAAATGTATTAGGACTCTATTCCAAGTGGAATCACTTTGAAATACCCTTGTTAACACGTTCTAAAAAATAATAGAAAAATTATACTCTAAAAACTGGAAATTCGAGAACTAGGGAGCTAGTTAACCTACCAAATGCCTAACCTAATCAAGTGAAAATGATATGGGGTAAATTTTGTTATTAAATTGATTTTTTAATGAACAAATAAAAGTGTAATCAACTCAAATGAAACTAATTAACATGCTCTAAAAAATAGCAGAAAATTACTGCTATTTTGCTACAAGGGACTTCCATAAATTCTAGATTCATGAACTAGTAACCCAATCTAAGTAGCTAAATGAAGAAGATGAATTTTAAAAGTTGTTATAAGGATGTATCATGCTTGTGAATCTATAAATAACCTGCAAAAAAAATCACTTCAAACATTTAACCAATGTAATATATAACAAAAGAAGCATGAACAATAAATGCAGAAATAAGAGATGCAAGTGAAAGAGACATTCAAAGGAAATAAATAAATTGTACAAGATGGATCTAAGGCTCCTGGGATGTCCACGCCCAAGGAAATTTAGATTAATATGAATGAAACAAACTTTAAAGATAAAAATGGCACCAAACTTCATTATTTGAATCCATCCAAGTATATCTCTGCTAGAAATGAAAGTGGATCTACTAAATAACAAATTTTCTCCACAAGAAGACTAATAAATGCATGCACCTAGAGGCCATTTCGAATTGGTACCTATAAAAAATGATTAGGAAGAATTATTCTTGAAATGATGAAGCGTTCCCCTCCAAAACACCTCAAAGAGTGGATCTGGTTCTTAACACTAGATTTTCTCAATCACTGCAGCTCCAAAATTTGTGCAATAATTTCATAATATCTTGGTCATTTATTATCCAATATTGGTCCATATTGTAGTAGGGAGAAAATAACTATATTATCTCATTCATAATTTACTACATATTCTGCAAAAATTAATAATATTAGGCACATAATATTCAATTATCTCTAAACCTTCCTAAGAACATATTAAAGCTAAAAAAACATTATTAAGTGTAGAAGAGAGATTTAATATATCTTTTATGTGCCTAGGAAAGATTAGATGGGACTTTATTTATATCTAATTTGGAGGCCCATCACGGGGCAAACCATTACCATACTCCTAATTATAGTCCATCAAACATGTTATGAGTTTAATTTATATGTTGTGCATGGTGAAAACTTCATGGTGCCTATTTTTATCCTCATGACTCGAATGTTATCCTATATAGTATTGAAGTTGGTTGACTTCATCTTAGGAGCCATACCTTTCTCTTGGTTAGATTTGGTGATTCAAGATCTGGGGGTGGAAAAGAGTGTGCACCTTGGTGGAGGCCCAGATGGGCGCCAAGATGGATCTCCCTAAAATAAACAGTTGTATGTAGATCTAATGATCTAGGAGGGTAAAATGCTAATGCAATGTCATAGCACCAAATAAATCACAAACCAGACTTAACACATAAGTGTTTCCAAACAAGCAAAGGATTAGAGAGTGGGACCAGAGTGGAACCTTGAGTGCCAAAACTCTATCCACTACCCACCACTCACTACTGAGGGCTTCAATGTTGTCAAGTTATGTTGATGAGTTAACCAGTGGTGTTGATAAACCTGATGGTAAATAATTTATTTTTCACACAAGTAGTCTATCATTTCACCATAAAGCCCTTGAGACACTCAAACCTTTACAAATAATGCTCCATATAAGTTCAATAGAAATGGAAGACGAAAACAACATCAGTTCGCAACAACATAATCACATAAAAGGTGTTATAATAACTTTGTTGTAACATGGGTATTAAAACAACAATATTGTAGTAGAGATGTTACATCAAGGAGATGTTGCAACACACTTATCTCAACTCATAATATATTAACTCAAATAAATTTATGTAGATTGATTTTTGCCAAGGATGCTCTTGCTTCACCTTATAATCAACCCATTCATTTCCAATAGGTTTTCTTTCACCAAATCACTCACCTTTAATTTAGTTCCTAAAACAAGATATACTAACCTTGATTTATATTGCTTATGATTCTAAAGAACAAAAAATAACTTATGGTGCAACATAGATAAGGTTAGACTTGGGGTCAAACAAAATGGAAATGGATTGTTTAGCAATATTACCTTCTACTTTCACCACCAAAGCCTAGTGGTATTCTTGTGTGTCTTCTACAACAATACAAGTTTGTGGAACAATCCTTGTATTTAATTAACTATATTATAGTTTCTTGAATGTTGTGGATTGATGGGATTCATTAATAGGTACATAACAAGACCCATATGGCCATCCTTCAACATACATTTACCTCTTTCCTCACAGTTGATAACATAATTTTTACTATAATGTGTTTATTAGGAAGACTAAAGGATGTTAATCATATATTATGGCCTAACATGATTAATGTGTTGGAAGAGAGTGCATTTACTGTTCAAAAATACATTAGAGGCAACTAGAGAAGATGTAGGAGGTTTTTCCTTTGCATTTACCCACCTGCAACTTGAATCGATACTTGTATTTACTCACCCATAGTTCAAGGATCTACTAATAGCTGATCCACTCAAAGATTGCGAGGATATTATGGAGGTAGATCCACATTTTTAGAGGTTTTGGAGGGAAGAAACCCTCTTTCCAAGGAATCTTCCCTTAGTTATTTTTGCGTAAATAAGGAAGCCCAAGGGCTTAATAGGATTCAAAATTTTGGAGAAGATAGAGACTACTAAGAGCTACGAGCTTGTACTTCTCATTTTCATTCCTTTCATCACGTACTTCAACATTGTTTTATATTAATGAGAAGCATTATGTTATCTTAAATATGAGTTTTATTTTGTTATTTTTTGTAGCATCATATGTGTTCTAGCCAGGAAATTTGGTGGAGAGGCTAGAATGCGTGAGATCTCCAAAATCCAAAAATTATTTATGGAAATTCCACCTAGAGATGACTTAATTATATTATTAACTTATTTTTTAATGTTTTGTAAGTCTAAAATTAGGAAAAATGGTTAATTAATCAGAATTAATTAAGTCAAGGTGATAATAGTCTAGAAACTCACACAGATCGACTTCAAGATGATCCTAGTCCTAGATTAGGTTTTAATATTGGTCGTTGGTGCTCCAACAGAGGATTATAAGAAGAAGTCGATGGGCACTTGGAGAATACACCAGTAGTGTGAGTTCCTTTGCTTATTGAGCTATCAAGCTGTAGAGGTCGAGGAGGGTAGAAGAGTTTGATCAAGAAGGGTCACAGGTGTCAAAGGGGAACGGACGATGATCCGGAGTGTTAGCCACCTATAAAATTTGTTATAGCAAAAGGTGGCTAAAATTTTTGGAGCCTTCAAGGAACAAATTTTATTGCTAAAAAGTGTTGGCTCTTGAAGAATCTTGAAGGCCTCATGCCTCTGTCCCAATCTTCACTACTGTGCCTATTCTACATTTAGAAATCCTGCTGATTCCCAAGGAAGAATACTGCTGCAAGCATCATTTCCCTTTTCCCCTTCTTCCAAAACTAACCTCATCTTTGCCTTTCCTTCTCCCATGAAATCCTTAATTTTCATGTTTTTCCCTTTCCCCCTTTATCAAGATCCCTTTGACAAGGTTAAAGACTCCTTCTTTGCCTTATCAAAACCCTAAAAACCTTTGAAATCATTAAAAAACTATAAAAATCACATTTTTTATAGTTTGTAGACTTAAGCCCCCTCGGGCTAAGTCTTTACCCCCCCCCCTCCATATGCCCAAGTGCCAGGACCGAGCGCCAGTCTTCTAAGCGCTTATCGCGTTCTCCAATTGCGATTAGCCCCTTGGTCATATGGTTTCCCATATAACCCACAGCCCCGAAGATGGGTGCCTAACCATATTATATATATGTTTGCCCAAAGTTTAAACCTTGGTTTTATTTAAATTTGTCGAATTTATTATGAAATAATGTTTTCACCGATGCAAAATTCCAAATAAATCTCCACCGTCGATCTGATCTGCAGATCGACGGCACACAATCCATCGTAGTCGGTGGTCCCCGCCAACCACTCACCATTCCAAAATCGGGTGGTATCCATCGCACTGCCTTCAAGCGGGGGGTGGTTTTTTCCCGATCGACAGCGATTCCATACACCGCTTGACGCATGGCCTGGGCACTGTTCATAAAACTGCCGTCCATCGCGCGTTAAAGATCAAACGTGGACCCGACGCGATATTTACATCCACTGTCTGATCTGAGGCCGCCCATCAGACGACGATCGCTCACCAAAGAAGCCCAATAGATAACCAGGCTACGACGCGACATTTAAAAGATCTCTGTCGTCGATCTGATTTGCAGATCGACGGCCCACATTCCATCACCTGTTTCCCCTCGTCCACAGCAGTGCCGGTGGTCCCAGTGCCACATCAACATCCACGCGGTAGATTTCTATTGGGGCGGGTCTCCATGGTTTCTCGTCTAGTCAGCAAAACCGGGCCCGGGAATTTTATTTAACATGGTTTAATTGGAGTTTTGATGTTCGCTCACATTTTCTAAGGTTTATCCGCACTCGTCCTCCGCCGTTGATTGCGTGGGCCGATCTCATCCGAAAACCCTTGTTTCTCCCGAACCCCGAACATGATTTTGTGACCATTTTTGTCCAAACAAAGGTTTTAAATCATTTCTCCGTTTCTCTTTGACTTTTCGCCTCCGCTCCTGACCATCGATCTCTGCGCGATTGACGAATCTAATTTAAACTATTCTTCTGCCTTCTCTATGACTTCTCCCGATAAATATCGACTGTTGGATGATGCCATCCAATGGCCATGCTCCCTCCACGTGCCTTCTGAAGCAGCGAACCTATACATGCAGGATTTTATAATAGTTTTTTATATTTTGCAGGGTTAATGGTTTTTCCGCCATGACTGAATTTTTTTCAGAGGCAGAGGGTGACGATCCTCCCGCCTTCGATTCATCAAACAAAAGCCTTCGCAGGGTTTGAAATTCACATTTCATCAGTGTTTCATGAGGCATTGATGCCATATCACCCCTGCATAGCCCTGCACACCAGCAAAATACCATAAATCAAACACAGTCGAAGAGTATCAGTGTCGAAGACCGGAAACACACCAGAACAGAAGATTAGAGACAGATCTGTGGGGAATTACGGCTAAGAAAGATTATCAAAAGCCTAATCCCCGAATAAAACACAGTTAAAGGAAAAATCATACGTGTCTAGCAGACAGAAAGGCCTCCACCGCCACATCTAAGGCAAATTGATTCCTCCCAGCCACCATAGTGCCACCTATGCCTCAAAGCATTCAAACAGAGGCCGTAGTTATTGATCCAAATCAGATATTTTCCTCAGTGTAGCCACATAATGAATTCTGCAAATAAACTAATGACAAAATATCTGCAGAGTTACTCCAACATGACACAGAGCCTCAGAAGTCAACAAAAGCTCCCACCGAGCTTAAATCTTAAATGTAGAACATTAATACAGACAAACACTTGTAAACCTCTCCATTGAGCCTCTCAAAGGCCGAGAAGTCATTAAGTCTATATTAATTATATTGGGAGATCTTTTATCAGATCTCACCTCCTCGTCCTTCTATAAATAATTGAGCATAAGATGAGGAATTGTTGGTTGGTTGGTTGTTGGTTGATCACTAGTTGTAATATTGGAACTCTCTGAAATAATACATAGTCTGTTGAAGTTGAAGAAGAAATTGAATTCTTGGAAGCCTTGATGATATTGTTGCATGCTTGTTACTGTGAAGGCTCTATCATTGGATCCATGAGCTTGGCTATTGGTGAAGTATTCTGAACTGTTTAATGTTTTCCCCTGTTTTCACTATGTTCCATAATTTCTTACTACAGTAGGTTGAAATTTTTAGACTAAGAAATTACTCTTGGAAGCACCTTAGACCTATTCATCCTTCATTGTTTCATGTTTTATTCTGTTGAATTATTTTAGATTCTTTAACCTCTCTATTTAGTCTTCATGCTTGTTTATTTCCTTAATAGTTCTAATAGTTGGTTTTAGCATGATTTATGGTTCTCCCTGCTTGTCTGCTGCCACTTTAAAATTGTTATTGAAGTCTCCCTTTGTATTTTTATGTTTACAGTGAGTCAAGGAGGTCTATTCTGATCTTGCCCTTTGTCCTTACTTAAATAGTTGTCTCAAAGGTATTTATAGTTGTAATCATAGATGTGTTAGTTGTTTACTCTTCTATGACTGCAGTTATCAGTGAATCTTTTATGTTTTTCTAAATCATTTGAAATAAAATCTTTGAGGAAATAGAGTGTTCCCCAAATCTTAGATTTTGTTTTAAAAGTTGTTTTGAAATGATTTTTTGCTTAAAGGTGTGATTTGTAGAATTCATGGTTAGCCCTGTCTATCAAAAATCTCTTTATTTTTCAAATTGTGTTTTCAAATTCCCTTTGTTGAGAATTAAACTTCTCTTTCCAAATCATTGATGTCCATCTCACTCCAAAAACCAAAGAATCCTGTGGCCAAGTTAGATTTTCCCTCTGATATCCCATATCCATTGATGAGTATGTTATGACCTCTTCTTGACTCCATTGCCCAATGAACCAGCTGTTTCTCTATTCTATATATCTTTCCTAGACCTTTCATGTTCTGTTGTATCAATTCAACCAAACAAACAAACAAACACCTGCACTTAGTAACTAGTCTAAAATCTATACTCTAAGCACACAAGATAAACCTTTGCAAACAAACATTCGAGAGATCCCTCTCTGAGAACAGGAGGACTAGATCCTGGGACTCTAAATATTGGTTTTGATGTTGCCTTGTCTTTTGATTTGCCAAACTATCAAAACATGGGACACCAACATGGAGGAAGATTTATAGATCTATACATGCAACAATAATAGGCCGAGTTATTCCTAGTGCAAGAAGCTCGAGTGAGGGCAGTGCAAGTGGAGGCAGAAGCCCAAGTATGGGAAACCACACAAGTATAGACAGAATCTCGAGTATGAACAATCACACGAGCATAGGAAGAAGCCTGAGTACGAGCAACAACATGAGTACAGGTAGAAGCCCAAGTATGGGCAAAAACATGAGTACGGGAAAAAGCGTGAGTACAGGAAATCGTATGAGTGCAGGCAACACAAGTTGTTGGGGTTGTTTATGGAGGAAGGGAAATTCCCTTAGAAAATTTCAGCTATATTTTCTTGTTGTGGATTTCCAATTTTAGGCATCCATATTTTACTCAAAATTTCATCGATTCTTAATAATAAAAACCCTAAGCTGCTGCACCAGTTTTCCCATGTTGCGCATTTTCCTAGAACATTTGTCCAAAAATAACAGTGTCATATTTTTATGTGAGTGTGTGTACTATAATTTCTCATATTCCAACATTATTTTTCTTCTGCAATATTTATTTGTGAAAATCATATCGTTAAACTAAAAATAAATTTAAAATTAGGAAAATAATTTCCAGTTGTTGTGATAGATGAAATTTTCACATGGTATCTGTTAGGGTCCCATGATTTAGTAGATTGGTAGACCAAATGCACAGGGTAGCATAAGACCAGCCTTTGGAGTCCTAGGACCTAGCCTTCCTAGACTCAAAGAGGGCTCTCTCTATTGTATGCAAAGGATGTGAAATTTTTTCTTATAAGGTTTGATTTTAGGCTAGTTGTTAAGTGTAGGGTTTGTTGTTTGTTTGGTTGGGTAAGATGGTCAAGTAAAATAGGTGGAGTGAGAGATCTTCAAATCATTGGGCTATGGATTCAATGAAAGTCATGGATATATTTACAATGAAACAAGATGCACAATAGGGAAAATATAGCTTGGTTGAATGGATCCTTAAGGTATGTGTGAAGTGGAATGAACAATAAGTTGGTGAACAAAGTAGTTGTCTAAGGGCAATGAAGAATCCTTAAACAAATATCTTTTAAAAAATATGATCTCAAACACTGATCAACATAAGTACATAATCATAAGACATGGAAAAAAAATATCTTTTTGATTATACTTAAGCAAATGAGCATTCAAGATGAACAATTCAGTGAATCATAGAAAGCAAGAAACTAATCTAACCTTTAGTGATTTCACCTTCAAGATTTAGAAAACATTAAAGATAACAAATAAATTTAATCAATGAAGAGGGAACACCTAAACATCAATTATCAAGCTACAAAGAACTTTAAGGAAAATTCTCAAGCATGGACAAAGGGCATGATCAAAACATGGCCTCTTTGGCTAAAACCTAACAAGTAATACTTCAAAGAGAGATTCCAAAACAGAGTTTAAATAGCATCAAATAGGCAGGGCTAACCATAAAACATAATTGAAACTACTTTATTGAACCATTCATGGAATAAAAAAGCATAAAGAGGTCTAAGGAGCAATGAAGAATTCCTTAAACAAACCTAGAAGAGGAAAACACAAAGACAATAGAGATAGAAAGGACTAAGGTGCCTCAAAGAACATTTCTTAACCTATACTCTTCTATTCTACTACAGCATAGAAGGATGGAAACATGATGAAAACATGAGAAAACAATAACATAAGAGAGAAACACTTCACCAATAACCAAGCTTAGGGATCCTACAAGCTATCCTCCTTCATCATTCATCAAAACAAGGCATTCAGAAACTCCACAAAACCAATTTCTTCTTCAAGCTCAAGAAAACCATGTATTGCTCTCAAAGCTCATCAAATTCCAACCTTTAAAATGGAATCCTCATGCTCTATTTATCTTATCAAGTGAGGAATTGGAAACCATAAGGAGCTTCTAGAAACCCTAATTCCATCATAAATATCATTTATGTGCTTGAAAACCATGCAAGGCCCAAGACACATAATATCTAAGCTAATAAATGAAAAAAGAAATAACATAAATCCTAAATCAAATCTGGAGTGATTTGACCAAAAAAGCATTAAAAATTAATTTTTCCATCAATTTGTGTGTTTTTTTGACTTTTTGGCCAAAAAATCACAGTGTTGTTCATTAGCACAGTGCCACCTTAGGTAGAAAATAGGTCCTGTTGCAGCCAAGTTTTAGGGGTCTTTCCAATGTCAGATTTTTCTCTGTGATGGCTCTTTGCAAAGATTGACGAGTCCTATTTCTAGATATTCCTTTGGTTTTCTGATTGAGAACCTATAACCTGTTCAAAAAGTTAATTTCCCAAGAATTCTCTGAGCGCAGCGCCAAGCCTGAAAAGGAGGCAGAATGGTGAAAAACGAGGTGTTTTTTGACCTTTTGAGAGGTCAAAACTGCTCTAGTGGCCCTGAAATTTGGTGAGAATAGTGTGATAGACATGAGGAATCCAAAAATGTAGATTTTTCCCTCTGAGGATGCCTGAGGGAAAAGTGTAGAGCCAGTGGTGCTGCGCTAATAGGCCTTCAAATTCTCAAAAAACAAAAACTTGCCCAAATTCCTTCAAAATTAGTGGAGGCCTTCTTCAAGGGGTTTGAAAAACCTGTAGAGAATATTGGGCCAAAAATCCAAGGCTTTCTTCACCTTTTTCCTCTTTTAGTACCTATATATTGGCAAGGGTTTTTTTCTTTTTAGCCCTTGCAAATGATTTCTCTGGGCATAATGTTTGGTCATCTTTCTTTGTAGGTCAAGGTCCTTATTTTCCTTTTTCTAGCTCTGGAGTTGAGGTGGAGGGCATGGTCCCTTGCTTTTTTGAGGCAGAAAACACAAGTCCAGATCCTCTTTGGTATGCTGATGAAAAAGGAGTGAGTTTGGTCTTATTGGTGTCTTTATCATGGCTTTGATCCTTGCTGCTATCATTAAACTCTTCATTTTCATCATTAGCATCATCAATCATCACATTCTTTGTTTCATTACTGCCCTCTTGGTCCTCAACATCATCACCACCCTCACCCTCTTCAATAATTTTTACACTGTCACTTTGGTCTTCATTTGGGCTGCTTGCCTCTTCACTGCTATGATCCTTATTTTTATCATCACCCTCACCACTTCCTTCACTGTCACTATGATTGTCATGATTACCTTCAACCTTTTCTTCACTTTTCTCATCATCATGGTCACTGTGGGGGTCACTGTCTTCAATATTTTCATGACTGTCATGACTGTTGTCATGACTATCATGAATTTTCTCTTCTTCACTCATACTTGCCTCATTACCTTCTGCATTTTTGTCATCTGTTTCAATTGTAGCCATGTTGTCCTTTGCTTCATCATGAGTGTCATTTCTTTGACTTCCTGTCTGGTCATCTGAGTTGTTGCCCTGTTTGTCACCTTTGTCCATTTCCATGTCCCTTGCTTGTTCTTCATCATCTACCTCTTCCTCATCTTCATTATCCTTTATCTCCATGTAATCTGTCCTTTATGGGCTCACCTCATTATCACCCTAAAACCTCATTAGGGTTTGGCTCATTTTCATCTTTACCCCTATCTTCATTTGATTCTTCATTGCCACTTCCTTCTTCAATTGATGCATCAAGAGAACGGGAGGAAGGGAGGTTTGCTTGAGGAGGGGATAGAGGAGTAGAGGGAGAAGGATGAGATGAGGAAGGCAAGTTTAGTTGATGATGTGGTTGAGGGCTTGAATTTGAAAAAGGGCTCATTTGGAACATGAAGTGTAACTACCCTAATTCACTCTCCCTTAATGACAATTAATTTGTTCAAGGAGGCCAAAAATAGAGGTTTATTATGCATTGAAGACCTGGGGCTTGCAAAACTCGGGTTTATTCATTCCATAGCCACCAAATGACTAAAAAAATTGAAAGGGGAAAAAAGGGCACCTACCAACTTCACTTTCTTGCAGGTCTTTGGAGGCAAATTTGAGGGTGTCCTTGAGCCTTTGGGAAAATTTGTTGCAAGTATGGAGGAAATTCTACATTAGCGTAGTTCCACCCTCTATATGCACAGAAAAGTGCAAAAATGCACTATGGAGAACCCTATTTATGCAACACTAGGGTCTGTGAGAGCAGTGCCAACACTTGGCCAAAAACACACAGTGCTATCCATAAGTGCAGCGCCACCTTTGGCAGAAAATAAGTCTTGTTGTAGACAAGTTTTGGGGGCCTTAGCAATATCGGATTTTCACCCGTGATAGCTCATTGGAAATCTTAGCCTGTCTAAATTCCAAATACACCATTTTTTCCCTGATTGGATTTGATTTTCACAAGATTGGTCAAAAAGTGCTAAATGATGGTGCATAAATGTAGAGTGTTGGTGCAGACCACTTTTGGATGCCTTCCTCGATTCAAAATTGAGCTCATGATAGCTCATTAGAAATCTCTTCAAGTCTAGTTGTATTGGAATCATCAAGAAATTCATTTGGACACTCCAGCTATGAGAAAACCTAAGTTTCCCAAAGTCACTCTAGGAGTGCAGAAATTCTCCCGTGACACCTGTATTTTTTACATTGCTCCCAAACCATGATACCTGTGTAAAAAATGAAGGAGTTTTTTCTTCTTGGCCGTATGATGGACAAAAAAATTTCTCACTTTTTCCAAATTCATCTATGTTTGGTCAGAAACATATTTTTAAACAAAACTGGTCCTAGGTGTGGCAAATGACTTGGCCTTTGGAATGAATTCTTGGAAAATGATGGGGGCATGATGCTTATGAGTTGGTATGGAATTATGTTTGCTGATATGGTATATAATATGGATCATTTTCTCCTATGCCTCCTTTCCGTAGCAAACCCTAGCTTAGTTGGAAGAGGAAATTAGGGTTTGGTGTAGGCAAAACAAGGGATTTAGGACTACCTTGTAGAGGGAGGGGAATGAAGGGGCTAGGGGTTGCCTAAATTCTTGGGGAAATTCTGGGGAATAGGGATGGATGTTAGAGAGTGGGGAAAAGTGGAATTTGAAGGATTGAGTGAGGGGAAGGGGTCTAAAAGGGAAAAACACATGCCTAGTCTCAAAAAAGTGTCAAATTGTAGCAATATGCTAGGTTTTGTAGAGAAATGATGATTTTTAGGGATAGGAGTGATGGGAAGTGTTTATGAAGGTATATTAAGGATAGGAGGAGGTGTAAGAGCATCAAGATACAAGCCTTGTTGATGATTTAACCATGGAAGTCATGAAACCAAGAAAAAAGGCCCTAAAAAACCTTAGATGGACAATGGAGTCATAGGCAAGGGATAAAAAGAGTAATGAGATTATGGGTAGAAAAAAGGATAGAAATGAGATGCACATGAAATTTGGAGTCTGTAGGAGTTACAAGGTGATCATGAAATGGAAAAATGGTAGGATAGTAAAAAAATTTCTCTAAGGATAATGAAGGCAGTGAGATTTCTAAAACTCACAATGTTCATGGAATTTTGTTTTTAGAAATCTAGAACCAATAATTAGTCATCTATGGATAGTGAAAATTACTGATGACTAACAATGGCTCCACTTTGGGAGGGCAACTTCTTTTTAGGAGGTGTCTAGAACTTCATATCTCTGGGTTTATGAAGACCAGTGCCTCATCCATTGGGAAGAATTTTCTTCTTTCATTTGTTGATGTTTTCTTGAAGCTATGATCTCAACATCTGAAAGACATGTTAGCTTCAACCTCAGTTCTACCTACCCATCATACTTTTCCTAACATTTTTTCTTCACCTGGGTGCATTTGGACTGGTGAACCCTTGACATTCTTTTATTCTGAAAGCATAAAAACAACTATCTATTTCTATCCTTGTTACTCCCAAGAGTTTAGATTAGACTAATGAACTCTCTTTATTCTCTACCTAGTCTATTCCTACTGACAAGTCAAGTTTAGATGTTTTGACAAGTTCTCTTTCACTAACCTATCAGCAATAAATTGAAAACATGTTCATCCATGATTAGGCTAGATGACAGAACAATACTCCTTTTGAACAAGTAGTGGAATTTAGGCTTGCACAATTTTAGCAGTACTCTTTTTTTTGGGTATGGGGATGTACCTCTTTTTCAAATATGCCCTCTTTTTCATCTTTTCTTTGTTTTTGTTTTTTCATTTTGGATCAGCGTTCTAAAACTAAAAACTAGAAATATGCTCATAGTGCTGAGCTTATTTTCTTGCCTATCTATCCTAATCTAACTTATACAATATATACGTTCATTTTGTGAACTCCCTTTTCCAATATAACCAGTCAAGTAGATGATTCCATGAGTGATTTTGTTTCAGTTCTTTGAGTATGGTGACAAAATCAAAAGGCCAGTCCCACCTTACTAGTGTTGAACAGTAGAGCCCAACATGTTCTTGAAATTCTGCATCAAACTACTCTTGACATGTTTTACTCCCTCTTCAAATGTCTCTAACAAATCAGCAAAGGGATCTTGAAACAATACCTGAATGTGAAGATTTGGAAAATAAGATTGATCCAAGACTGCTTCTCCTTCCACTTGGCTAAGCTTGAGATTATTTTGGGAAAGAAACTCTACCTCTTCCTCATGATCATTAGAACTGGTAGGCTCATGATATATTTCCATGTTGTCCTCTAGCAAACATGATTGAATAGAGCCATAGCTGTTCTCTTTCTCTTGTGAAGGTTGGACATAGGGATGAATGTGTTGTTTGTTGTTAAAATAAATATCTAAATATTGTTGACTTCTAATGGCATTAAGGTTGTCTTTGATGAACTGAAAATAATCACAACAAAGAGGTAAATACCCTTCCCTTTCTCCAAAATTTCTGCACTATCTTCTTCCCTATCATAGCTGAGTGGTATTTGCTGATCACTATATTTAAGCTATTAAAAATGACTGTCTCTATCCCACAAACTAATCACCGATTGTTCTGTAGTTTTATCTTGAATCTGGAGAACATAATCATCATCATATTGATCATATTTGGGCAGCTTATTCATAGGAGGAATGCCATCCATTATGCACACTTGATTAGTAAATTGTTCCACCATATTAAAAGGAGAGTGTTCATGGCCAATAGCTTCTCCTTTAGCAATCTTAAATGACTCGAAGCACAAGGGTTGGGACTCAAGAGGTGCTGGCTCATCTTCCATTTATGGTTTTGTAATCCAAACAATCATAAACCAAGATGATTTCAGGGGAGAACTTCTAGATTTGAAAAAGGGATTGTATTATCCATTTATTCCTTTACTGATTCTTTAGATCATTCTATCTTGTTTCTATTTGAAATTTACTTATAATACTCTCTTAATAGTGAAGCACAAGATGTAGGAAGGCATATAGTACTTAATTGGCAACTTTCTGCATCTTGTTCTTTGCAACCTTGCTTAGCTAGTATGTTTTGATAGCTATATTTGCATTGAAATGATTGATTTGGTTCTTCCCAAGAAAATGGTATTGGCTACTTTGAATAATCAACTCCAACCTTAACTTTTTACTCCTCCTCTTTCCTCTTGTTGATCATATGCATTTCTTTGTTAACTGTGTTTGTCAACATTTCTAGCTTTCTCTATGAAGAAGTCAGTTTCCCTTGAGTTGCTTTGTCTTTCCTTATTTCTTCTAACTTTTCCTCTCTTTCTAGTATGTTGAATTCCACAGTAATTGCCATATTTTTCATTTCTTCCAGGTTTGAAGGGTATTTTTCTCTTATCTGTAATGCCATCTCCGGGTCAAAGGCATTTAGGTAGTGCAAGAGAGCCCACCCTAGGGATGGCTTTATCTTAGTAGGTATTGCATGGTATACTTTATTGAACCTGGCTGAAAAGTGTTGTATTGTCTCCCCTGGATGTTTTTTCAAATGGTTGTATTCCTTTATGATGAGAAGAACATTTCCCATGACTTCCCACCTATCTAAGAAAAATTGAGTGAATTGATGAAAATTGCTAATGATTGCAGCTAGAAGGTCCTTAAACCAACTCTTAATTTTTCCTTGTAATGATAAGGAAAACGTTCTAATACACACATCATATTCTTCTATTTCAAATAGGTCAAGTAGATTCTCAATATTTTGAATGTGTTCTTCAACGGTGACTTTTGAGTTTTCTCCATCTAATCTGGGTAGTTTATTTGCAAGATTTGCTAGGAGGGCTTGGAGGATAGGAGGCAAAATTAGAGGCTTCTATCTTTTTGGGACCTTTGTGGGTATAGGTAGTGAAAAAATAGATTTATGACTATTTGAGGTTTCAACAAGAGCGGGAAAAGTAGCATGAGGCTCATGTTTCACTAGGTCTTCCACAGGTGTATAAGTCTGCTCATCGTCTGCAGTTTGAGGCTCAACCTTTTTAGGCTTGAGATCTTATCAATGATCAATGTAGATATCATCAGTGTATTCTTGATCAGGCTTAAAGTAGGATATAACATAGTTATAGATAAAAGCAATAATTTCTTGAATCCAACCTAGGCCTGAGTGCTCTTTCTTTCTAGGATGATTGGTCATGTTTCAGGTTATTCCTCTAGTAGAGTCTTTAGGTCTATTGAGAGTTGTGGAGTTTCCAAGTGGATGATTTCAACTATTTTAAGGCAGGCTGCTGTCCACCATCAACAACTGAATACCAATCTAAGGATATTTGTGGGTTTTCTGAGGTCCTCAGGAATACTTAGATTGTCACTGAATCAGAAGGTCCCACTGTGATCGCCAGAATGTTAGGGTCCCATGATTTAGGAGATTGGTAGACCAAATGCACAGGGTAACATAAGACTAGTCTTTGGAGTCCTAGGACCTAGCCTTCCTGGACTCAGAGAGGGCTCTCTCTATTGTATGCAAAGGATGTGAAATTTTTTCTTCTAGGGTTTGATTTTAGGCTAGTTTTTAAGTGTAGGGTTTGTTGTTTGTTTGGTTGGGTAATATGATCAAGTAGAATAGGTGGAGTGAGAGATCTTCAAATAATTGGGCTATGGATTCAATGAAAGTCATGGATATCTTAACAATGAAACAAGATGCATAACAGGGAAAATCTAGCTTGGTTGAATGGATCCTTAAGGTATGTGTGAAGTGGAATGAACAATAAGTTGGTGAAAAAAGTAGGTGTCTAAGGGCAATGAAGAATCCTTAAACAAATATCTTTTTAAAAATATGATCTCAAACATTGATCAACATAAGGAAATAATCATAAGACATGGAAAAAAAATAGATTTATGATTATACTTAACCAAATGAGAATTCAAGATGAACAATTCAATGAATCATAGAAAGCAAGAAACTAATATAACCTTTAGTGATTTCACCTTCAACGTTTAGAAAACATTCAAGATAAAAAATAACTTTAATCAATAAAGAGGGAACGCCTAAACATCAATGATCAAGCTACAAATAACTTTAAGGCAACTTCTCAAGCATGGAAAAAGGGCATGATCAAAACATGGCCTCTCTGGCTAAAACCTAACAAGTAATACTTCAAAGAGAGATTCCAAAACAGAGTTTAAATAGCATCAAATAGGCAGGGCTAACCATAAAACATGCTTGAAACTAATATATTGAACCATTCATGGAATAAACAAACATAAGGAGGTCTAAGGAGCAGCTAATAATTCCTTAAACAAACCTAGCAGAGGAAAACACAAAGACAATAGAGACAGGAAGGACTAAGGTGCCTAAAAGAATATTTCTTAACCTATACTCTTATGTTCTGCTGCAGCATAGAAGGATGGAAACATAATGATAACATGAGAAAAAAATAACATAAGATAGAAACACTTCACCAATAACCAAGCTCAGGGATCCTATCTTGCAAGCTATCCTCCTTCATCATTCATCAAAACAAGGCATTCAGAAACTCCACAAAACCAATTTCTTCTTCAAGCTCAAGAAAACCATGTATTGCTTTCAAAGATCAACAAATGCCAACCTTGAAAATGGAATCCTCATGCTCTATTTGTCTTAGGAAGTGAGGAGGTGGAAACCATAAGGAGCTTCTAGAAACCTTAATTCCATCATAAATGTCATTTATGTGCTTGAAAACTATGCAAGGCCCAAGACACATAATATCTAAGCTAATAAATGAAAAATGACATAACATAACTCCTCAATCAAATCTGGAGTGATTTTCCCAAGAAAAAATCAAAAAAACATTTTTCCATCAATTTGTGTGTTTTGTTAACTTTTTGGCCAAAAACACACAGTGCTATCCATTAGCGCAATGCCACCTTAGGTAGAAAATAGGTCCTGTTGCAGCCAAGTTTTGGGGGTCTTCCCAATGTTGGATTTTGCTCTGTGATGGCTCATTGGAAATATTACTGAGTCCTCGTTCTAGATATGCCTTTGGTTTTCTGATTGAGCACCTATAAGCGGTTCAAAAAGTTAATTTCCCAATATTGCTCTGAGTGCAGTGCTAGGCCTGAAAAGGAGGCAGAATGGTGAAAAATGAGGTGTTGTTTGACCTTTTGAGGGGTCAAATTGCTCCAATTTCCCTGAAATTTGGTGAGCATAGTGTGCTAGCCATTAGGAATAAAAAAAAATTAGATTTTTCCATCTGAGGATGCCTAAGGGAAAAGCATAGCGCCAGTGGCGTTGCACTAATAGGCCTTCAAATTCTCAAAAAAAATAAACTTGCCCAAATTCCTTCAAAATTGGTGTAGACCTTCTTCAAGGGGTTTGAGAGACTTGTAGAGAAGCTTGGGAAAAAATTCCAAGGATTTCTTGACCTTTTTCCTCTTTTAGTACCTATATCTTGGCAAGGGTTTTCTTCAGTTTAGCCCTTACAAATTGATTACTCTAGGCATAGTGTTTGGTCATCTTTATTTCTAGATCAAGGTCCTTATTTTCCTTTTGTCTAGCTCTAGAGATGAGGTGGAGGGCATGGTCCCTTGACTTTTTGAGGTAGAAAACACAAGTCTAGGCCCTCTTTGGTACGCTGATGAAAAAATAGTGAGTTTGGTCTTATTGGTGTCTTTATCATGGCTCTGATCCTTGTTGCTGTCATTAAACTCTTCATTTTCATCATTAGCATCACCACTAATCACATTCTTTGTTTCATTACTGCCCTCTTGGTCCTTAACATCATCACCACCCTCACCCTCTTCACTGATTTCTACACTATCACTTTGGTCTTCATTTGGGCTGCTTGCCTCTTCACTACTATGATCCTTATTTTTATCATCACCCTCACCACTTCCTTCACTATCACTATGATTTTCATGATTAAATTCAACCTTTTCTTCACTTTTCTCATCATCATGGTCATTGTGGGGGTCACTGTCTTCAATATTTTCATGACTGTCATGATTGTTGTCATGATTGTCATGAATGTTCTCTTCTTCACTCATACTTGCCTCATTTCCTTCTGCATTTTTGTCATCTGTTTCACTTATAGCCATGTTGTCCTTTTCTTCATCATGAGTTTCATTTCTTTGACTACCTGCCTGGTCATCTGAGTTGCTGCCATGTTTGTCACCTTTGTCCATTTCCATGTCCCTTGCTTGTTCTTCATCATCTGCCTCTTCCTCATCTTCATTATCCTCTGTCTCCATGTAATCTGCCCTTTGTGGGCTCAAATAATTATCACCCTCAACCTCATTAGGGTTTGGCTCATTGTCATCTTTACCCCTATCTTCATTTGATTCTTCATTGCCACTTCCTTCTTCATTTGATGCATCAAGAGAAGGGGAGGAAGGGAGGTTTGCTTGAGGAGTGGATAGAGGAGTAGAGGGAGGAGGATGAGATGAGGAAGGAAAGTTTAGTTGATGATGTGGCTGAGGGCTTGAATTTGAAAGAGGGCTCATTTGGAACATGAAGTGTAACTACCCTAATTCACTCTCCCTTAAATGACAATTAATTTGTTCAAGGAGGCCAAAAATAGAGGTTTATTATGCATTGAAGACCGAGGACTTGCAAAACTAGGGTTTAGTAATTCCATAGCCACAAAATGACTAAAAACACTTGGGAGGAAGGGAAAAAATGGCACCTACCAACTTCACTTGCTTGCAGGTATTTGGAGGCAAATTTGAGGGTGTCCCTTAGCCTTTGGGAAAATTTGTTGCAAGTCTGGAGGAAATTCTACATTAGCGCAGCGCCACCCTCTTTATGGGTAGCATAGTGCAAAAATTCACTGTGGAGAACCCTATTTTCACATTTACAGGGTCTGTGAGCACAACTCTAGTCTCTGAGCGCGGCACCAACACTTGTCCAAAAACACACAGTGCTGTCCATAAGCGCAGCACCACCTTTGGTAGAAAATAGGTCCTGTTGTAGTCAAGTTTTGGGGGCCTTCCCAATGTTGGATTTACACTCGTGATAGATTTTTGGAAGTATTAACCTGTCTAATTTCCAAGTACACCATTTTTTCCCTGATTGGAGTTGATTTTCCCTGTCAAATGTGTATTTTCCCAAGGTTGTTCAAAAAGTGCTAAATGATGGTGCAGAAATGTAGAGTGCTGGTACAAACCACTTTTGGATGCCTTACTCAATTCCAAATTGAACACATGATAGCTCATTGGAAATATATTCAAGTATAGTTGTCATTTTACTCATAAAGAAAGTCATTTGGACACTCCATCTATGAGAAAACACAATTTTTCCAAAGTCACTCTAGGAGTGCAGAAATTCTCCTGTGACACCTGTATTTTTGACATTGCTCCTAAATAATGATACCTCTGAAAAAACTGAAGGAGGTTTTTCTTCTTGGCCCTACTATGGGTAAAAAAATTTCTCACTTTTTCTAAATTCATCTTTTTTTGTTCAGAAACATATTTTTAAACAAAATTGTCCCTAGGTGTGGCAAATGGCTTGGCCCTTGAAATGAATTCTTGGAAAATGATGGGGGCATGATGCTTATGAGTTGGTATGGAATTATTTTTGCTGATATGGCCTATAATATGGATCATTTTCTCCTATGCCTCCTTTCTGTAGCAAACCCTAGCTTAGTTGGAAGGGGAAATTAGGGTTTGGTGTAGGCAAAACAAGGGATTTAGGACGACCTTGTAGAGGGAGGGGAATGAAAGGGTTAGGGGTTTTCTAAATTCTTGGGTCAATTATGGGGAATAGGGATGGATGTTAGAGAGTAGGTAAAAGTGGAATTTGAAGGATTGAGTGAGGGGAAGGGGTCCAAAAGGGAAAAACACATGCCTAGTCTCAAAAAAGTGTCAAATTGTAGCAATAGGCTAGGCTTTGTAGAGAAATGACGATTTCGAGGGATAGGAATGATGGGAAGTGTTTATGGAGGTATATTAAGGATAGGAGGAGGTGTAAGGGCATCAGGATACAAGCCTTTTTGATGATTTAACCATGGAATTCAATGGATTCATAGGCAAATCATAAACAGAATAATAAGATTATGGGTAGGAAAAAGGATGGAAATGAGAGGCACAAGCCATTTGGAGTCTGTAGGAGTTACAAGGTGATCATGAAATGGAAAAATGGTAGGATAGTAAAAAAAAATCTACAAGGATAATGAAGGCAATAAGATTTCTAAAACTCACAATGTTCATGGACTTTCATTTTTAGAAATCTAGAACCAATAATTATTCATCTACAGATAGTGAAAATTACTGATGACTAATAGTATCAGAGCATGAGTGATCAACATGGAAGCTCAAAAGTAGAGAATGGAATTTCATTGTTCAATAGGAGAAGCAAGCCAAAATTCTCAAGGGTCGCACAATACCAAGACAAACAGGCTCAATTATCGGGGAAAGGGTTTGATTTTTACTTGTAGGTTGGAAAAAAAGTAGAGTTTCCAAGGACAGTGATTCCAACAGTTAGAGGGAGAAGTAGAAACTCATATTTTCACTGAGAATATTTCTGGTTGGATGCAGAGGGTCTTGCAATAGCATAACCAATGTCGAGTCAAAGAGAAAAGCACACATAGAGGGAAAATTTCTCTTAGGAGATATCAAGTTATAGAGATCTATTTTTTCCAGTAGCAGATTGGAAATAGTTGTGAGAAAATATTCTCACTCCAAAAGGGAGTTCGAGTAGTAGATCCAATAGCCAAGTAATGAGAAAGAGGGAAATTTTTTATTTTATTTTCTCTAGTTTTGAGTTTCATAAATTTTGGAGCTTTGCAGGGATGACTGTACGAGATTTCCATAGGAGGTTGTGAGAGTTTTCTAGAAGCAATTTTACTTCCAGTTGCCAGAAATAAGTACCGTAGGAAGTGTGAGTTGTTTAGTTTGAGTTACAAAGAAAAGAAGGGTCCCAACCAGGGACTAGGAATGAAAGGATATAGTGGGGCACCAGATTGAGAAGGAAGAGGAGTATGAAACTCCAATGTGCCAAATGGGCAGGGTCAAGCGTAATTGAAACAAGGATATCCGTCAGATCAGTTTCATATTGTTGCAGCAAGACCATCACCTTTGCTACAGGAGACCACAATATCATAGTAGCAAGTTCAAATTCAACAAACACAATATTTCATTTGAAAGTTTCAACACCAGAGAGACAGTTGCAGAGCTAGATGCAGTGAAACAGAAAATGTAAATTGCCTAGTTGTAGTATGAAAGTGTAGCTCCATCCAGGAGGTTCCCAACATTGAACTACACAGTCCATTTTACAATGTAGGAGGACAATGTGAGTTTCCAGGAGGGATCAAAGATATTTCCAATTGGGAGATCGAGACTCGGAGGGAGTATAGATTCAGAGGGAGCTGGCATATGGAAGCTAGTTCTTTAGGAACGAGGAGATCATACTCATTATTACAGTAGTTTAAACAATAGTGCAAAGGTAGAAACAACAATATTATTAGATCAACATTTTCTATGTTTGCAACTATACCTCTAGAAGAGAGGTGTGGCGACATGGAGTTGTAGCCCTAGAAAGTTGCAGAGTTGGGCAGGGTCCTTTAGGATTCCACCTCATGGATCATTACCTGGCTATGGGGGCCCATAATATTCATTAGAAGGATGGATTAGTGTCAAAGATGCAATAATATTCTAGAGTGACAGTTGTAGACTAGTAGCAGTCATATGCTAAGGAGCATAGAGCAGTGTTGACAACAAAGCATGTGGGTCAGTGCAGAGTTAGTAGCAACGCAGATACTATTAGCAGTCAAGACTTGGGAGACAGATACATCACATTGAACATAATTGATTTAGTATTTAGGAAGCTTCTCAGTTGTAGTGGTTACAATAGTAGCAACAATAGATGATAAGGAGTTGCAGTACAGATGCAGAGTTGACAAAAATACAACAATGTCAGTAGAAACACATGTGCAACATAAGAGTTGCGCAGTTGTTGGTGGGAAGTATGGCCAGACATCAGAAGTGTGACAAGATATGACACAAATACAAAGTGTTGTGACATGGTGTGCAACATTATAACATAGTCCTCACTAAGAGGGATTGTTAGCTTTTGTAGCACCATATGTGTTCTAGCCATGAAATTTGGTGGAGAGGCCAAAATGCATGAGATATAAAAAACCTAGAATTTTTTTATGCAAATTCCACCTAGAGATGAATTAATTAGATTATTAATCTATTTTTTAATTTTTCCTAAGTCTAAACTTAGGAAAACTCGTTAATTAATCAAAATTATTTAAGTCAAGGTGACAATAGTCTAGAAACTCACACAGATCGACTTCAATATTATCCTAGCCCTTGATTAAGTTTTAATATTGGTCATTGGTGCTCCAATAGAGTATTATAAGAAGAAGATGATGGGAACTTGGAGATTGCACTATTAATCTCTTTTCCATGGCATATCGAGCTATCTAGTTGCAGAGGTCGAGCAGGGAAGAAGAGTTCGATCCAAAAGGGCTAGAGGTGTCAGAGGGGTAGGAACAATGATCTAGAGGAATATTTCCATATCCAGAGAGGCAACAATAAGAAGCCAATTTGTTCCTAGTGTAGTAATATCGAGTGAGGGAAACATGAGTGTAGGCGGAAGCATGAGTATGGGCAGCCATGCGAGTACAGGTAGAAGCCCAAATATGGGCAGTCACACAAGTACAGGAAACAACGTGAGTATGTGCAGAAGCGTGAGTACAGGTAGCCACACGAGTGTAGGAAACACGAGTTTCCTAGGTTTCTTGAGGAGGAAGGGAAACTCCCTTATATAATTTTAGCTAAATTTTCTTGCTGTGGATTGCCAATTTTAGGTATCCAAATTGTACTCAAAATTTCACTCCTGGTTAATAATAAAAACCCTCAACTACTCCACCAGTTTTCCCAAGTTGGGTTTTTCTCAGGGGACATTTGTCCAAAAATAATGGTGCCATATTTTTATGTGTGTGCGCTATATTTTCTCATATTCCAGTGCTATTTTTTTTCTGTAGTATTTATTTGTGAAAATCATAGCACAAATTATTTGGTATTTGTTGTAGCAAACTGCCAATAAATTGTGGAATAAATTAGAAACTAGGAAAATAATTTCTAGTTGTTGTGATAGAAGAAATTTTCACAGCTTTAGAGGGCTAAGCCCTCTTGGTTTAGGGAGCAACCCAGAGGTTCTAGTCTCTTTCCTTTGTGTATTTTATTCATGTATCTAGCTAGCAATATTTCCTTTCCTTTCTAGTAGATTTTTTTTTTGAGAAAATTTCTTGTGCAAGTTTGTCAATCACATCTCTTGTGGGAAGTGTGGTTGGAGATATTGTGTTGGCAAGCCAAAAAGATATAGTTATTTTCTTCTGCAATAGTTATATATCTAATTAGCCTTATTTTTACATCTTTCTTCTTTACAAATTGATAATTTTTTTAGCAGTTTATTTCAAGCATAGGAAGCATAATATATTGTGGTTGTAGGTCATGTGCAGACTACAAGGTAGATTTCCTTTTATTTCAATAATAAAATCTTGAATAAAACTCAACTCATCCTCAATGTTTTGCAATTTTCATGGTTAGCATGCTCTAGATGTTTGGAAATATTGAGTAACTTTTGTGGTGTGCATATCCTAATGTTGGATTGTAGGGTGCAGCATTGTCATTTACACTCCTAATCATACCATCATCTTCTTCCTTCCTCCCTCAACAACTTCTTAAAAATCACTACTCACTGAGAGTCCATTTTTGATTTGTTGAAGGCCACTATGTACATTTCTCCTTGTGCAAGATGGGCCCCCGAGGGATACTAAGCTTGGAAAGGACCACATCCAACCTTATTCCACCTTCCCTTACCCTTCCTTACCTTCATATCACCTTTTTATCCCTCATAATTCCTAAAGATTCGGTCATGTATCAAAACATGGCAATACTATAACATAATGTAGCAATCTTTTAGCATCTTGTAGAACTAAGTAGAAACCCTCCAAACTTGACTAGAATTGTCCTTAAAGCTTGATTTCTTCCATCTAGTCCTTCATAATTCCCCTTAGTCCTTGAAACCACAAATGTAGAATATTAGAGACCACTTAGGAATTTTCCTTTCAACATTGCAATCTATCTATGCAATTAGGGTTAGTAAACAGGTTCATAAATTGAATGAAACTGTTATCACAAAATTGCATTTGATTGGCTACTAATCAGACAACTCTATGTAACTGTTTCAAACGAGCTTGTGACTAAATCTTAGCCTCTTTAGTCTGAGAGGGCTCTCTCAAAGGGGTTTATGATATTAGATAATAATGAAACTAGATGGCTAACTATATTTTAAAAGTATCTTGATTTTGATGTACGGTAGGTTGAAAAGAATACATCTCTACAACCATTGGGATTATGGAGTCAAAAAATTAGTAGATTCAGTGGAAAGGTTTCCTGACATGGAAGCTAAGGCAAATAAGAGTTTTTAACAAAGGAAAATTACACATATAACATAGGGAAACATAGTCATTTCATCAATAAAGGAAATCATAGCATAAATATATGAATTTTGAGTAATAAAGATGAAATCTACTGCAAGTGGTACAAATAAAAATATAGATCATAAAGGCATTAAAAAATCCATGAGAATCTCAGGTTTGTCAAGAAGAAGTCTTCTGTATTAATGATATAAGTCAAATTACATAATCTGCCTTTAAATAGACCTTCTTACATCAGAGATGATCTACATCTTGGCTAGATTCATGGAATTCTTCTAATGACACCTTACATAATAGAAAAACATGTATTTTAATCAGAAAATGACATCTATACTCTAAAACATACCTTTTCCTAATAGGACTCAAACTCGTATTTATTACATCAAACTACCTTATCTCTTAAAACAGTTACATATCTGACAACTAAGCCTCACATGTTCGAATAAGCTATGACATTTCTCATCACTACTTGACATCTTAAATATCAGCCTCAACATATGGAAAGAAACCCTACTTTTCAGGAAAACATGACCCTATCTTCAACGAAGGCTTCAACTGATGAGCTGTCTCCATTTCATGGTATTCAAGTCATAAATATTTGGTGGAAGGGTCCCTTGATCTATTGGATGTGTCCACCTGTCCAAAAATACTTTTAAACTGCTCAGAAACCTTTAAAAATAGCTCTCTACGAAAACAGAGCAGTTTCGTAGCGTACTTTCGTAGTTTCTAAAAAATGACTATTAAACTCAAAATTTCTACTTCTATGATATTACATAGTGTTCATCATGACCTGACACATCATCATGACCATTTAACCTCCTTTAAATTTGCAAAAAATTCTTTTATAAGAAAAAAGAAAGCTACATAAATTTTCGTAGTGTTTTCCTGGCTTCAAGCCTAGGAGACGCTACGAAACTATGGAAAATTGTGTAATTTCCAGATTTTGACCCTGTCTAAAAAAAGGTACCTTCCAGCTATAGAAACTTGGTTTTCAACATGCCATTAACCTCTTAAAACATATTCAAACTAAACTTAAGAGCCTTGAGTTCTTTCCTCTTCATTAATGATGAGTTGAGCTATGCGTTCCTCAACTATAGTCATCTTTAAACCCTTCTTCTCCAACTCCTCATGGATCAATTCCAACTTCTCTTGGAGGTCTTTGACTTGGTCCTTCAGTTTTTTGTTGCTAGATTTCAAGTGCAGGTTCATTCTTCTAACATGATTCACCTCTTTCCTCAATGGCAGAGTCCATTTGATTAATTGATGTGTATCATCTAAGGTCTTTGACACACTATCAACCTGCTCTTCCCAAACCTCTTTCATTTTCTCAAACTGCACTTTTTGGACATTATGTTTCCTTTCCTCTTTTTTAAAGACTGCTATTTCATGATTTTCTAACTTTAACTGTTCCTCAAGGACCTCAAACTCTATTTTTTCAAATATTTTCTCCTTTCCTTTCTTTTGCTTGATGATTGATTCTTCTTTTGCAAGTGATGAAAGGTTGATGATGCTTGGTAATGGCTAGATAGTTTCAGTGACCTTCTGAACTTCTTTACTACTTTCCAAGATTCTTCTAGCATGTCTTTTCATGGTTTTCCTAGCCTGAAACAAAAAACCTGTATCCTCACCTTCAAATTCTAACTTCTTTGCTGGTTTGGCTTTACTGAGCTTCTTTCCTCCCTCATCTATATCCTCAGCTTGGACTATGGGAGTCTCTTCAATATCAATAGCAAGAAAAATGTCTTCTAAATTGTCCTTAGCCATTTTTTGGCTTCTTGTAATCCTTTTTCTTCCATGTTTACTCACATTTGGCTCTTGTTTTGCAGTTTTGCTAACATTTCACTTTTGTTTTGCGGGTGAAACAACAGGTGTATCAAGTTTCTGTAATTTCTCTGTTTCCATGATTAATGGTTCACTTTTCTCTGTCCCTATTGGTTCACTTTTTTCTGCCACTAAATGTTATGTTATACCTCTAGGTTTAGGATTTATTTTAGGGGCGATG
Organism: Pinus albicaulis; assembly: GCA_034641835.2. Taxonomy (NCBI): domain Eukaryota; kingdom Viridiplantae; phylum Streptophyta; class Pinopsida; order Pinales; family Pinaceae; genus Pinus; species Pinus albicaulis. The sequence goes on from CM076574.1 coordinate 547,337,946, forward strand.
GAATCCACTTCAAAACCATTAAAAAAAGAAAAGAAGACCAGTCTCTACCTAGTCCTTTTAACTCTAAAACCAAAAACTTTATTAAACCATGATGAAATAGTGAGGTTTCACTTCCTTCAAATTTAGCTTGAACTTTATCTGCCATTTTTGCTAAGCTTTTGTATAAATAAAAAGGTATATCAAGACATTTCTTACCAACAAAATGTAGCAGAAGCCTGAATTGGTAAGAATAAACCTTATGATACCTCCCTTCATAAGTGAAGTACTTCTGAATGATAAGTAGTACCTTTGAGAAATTGTCTTTCAAGTAGCTCCTTGGAATGGCATTTGTAAGGTCAACCTTACTATGTTCTAGCTTGATAAATTCCTTACAGTCCTGCATGTTGAATTTGAAACCCTTTAACCATTGTTCTTCTCCTCTTGGAATTCCTGTTGCTACTGCAATAGTCTCTGGTATTATAGTGAGGTTCGGCATTCCCACTTTTGCAGCTATCCAATTGAAATTTAGGGAAAACTCTTTAGAAACCTGTACATGAAATCCTTGCAATCTTTGGAAAAATTGCAAACACCATGTTCTTCTGAAAAATTCTGATTTTTTTGGGTTTTCATTTATCATGGTCATGTCTGATGGATCATATCTAAGATAGTGGCCACCTTTGTTGGTATTCCTCTTTGCATCCATGGTACTTTTATGTCTTCTTTGCCTCGCTTGATCAGTGATACCTGAAAACCTTTGAAAATGCCAGCCACGGCTTGGGCTTAGTGAAATATATCTCTAGAGCTCAATAACATGCAAAGAGGGAGTGAAGAATGAAAAATGACTCAATTGGGAAATATTTTAAAGTTCGATGACAACTCATGGCATAATTATGACTCATACATACTTAAAATGGTAATAATGACTTCATCCATGACCATTGTACCTTGATTTAACCCTAACTAACTTGAATGACATCTATCCTAACCCTTTCAATCATTTACTGACACCTAGCAGCTATTTTGAAAAGACAGACAGGAATACCTCCTTTCGTAGCATACTTAGTGTATTTCTGGGCAGTTTCTTTACAAAAGTATTAGCGGTTTCGTAGCGAAAAGTGAATTTTTTCTATATAATTCACTACGAAAGTAGGGATTCTTGGCTAAAATGACCTTTTCAGAGTTGTAAGATTTGGAAATGAAATATTTCAGGAAAAAATGACTGATGTGACATGCAAATACTTGAATGGGGGTGGGTTTGGACCTTAAGATAGGTTAATAAGAAAAATTTAAAATTTTCATTAACCAAGTAATGAAAAATGAATTCTATGACCATACCTTTGACACATGAACCTCTAAGACTATGTCAAATGATGTTTCACTTTTTTCTGAGTGATAACAAAAAAAATTATTATTTTCATGATCATTTTATGGAGAACTTAATGGACTCTATTACTAATACATAACCTCTTTTGAATGTAGTGAATGGAGGTTTATTTCATGTTATTTACTTTATGCATGTTAGATTATGTTTTCCTTCTCTGTTTTATGCTTTCTAAGCTAAGGTTTCCATTTCAGGCATTGTTATTTCTTATACAAAGACTAGGCATTTCCTTTGATGCAAAATTTACATTTTGCAAGTACATTAATGTTTACATTCTAAAAGTAGATTAACCTTCCCATTTATGAAAGTAGAATAGAATTTAAATTTATGCAAGTAGGTTAGCCTTTACATTTATGAAAAGTAGAGTAGCATTTCCATTTATGAAAATAGATTAACATTTCCATTCCTGCAAGTAGATTATAAATTCCTTTTATGAAATTTCTTTTTCTTACAAATATATATTCAATTGATAGAGTCGTATTTGTATACCTTGGTTTGTTACATTTCCTGAGACTAACTTGAGTATAGCTTAGCATATTATGCATACAACATTACCACCTCTTAAGTTTTTACACACCTTGAGTTGATAATTAAAGATGGTAGCCTTGGGAGTTGCAACATTATTATTGCAATACTAGGGCTCATCAATTTTTTGTGTCATTTTTGGGGAGGTGTCCAAGTAGGTGTTGTTTATGCTTAAGAGTTGCTTCCTTTTTCATTTTACTTTTGCTCTGCATCTTTTTTCTTGTCTTGAAAATTATAAAAAAAATGAAAATCACATACATTTATTTCATGCCTCGTAGGATTAGGGATAACCTAGGAAATTTTCTCCCAAAAACCCCACAATTAGTCAACCATCACTCTTATTTGGTGACTATGAACCTCCTACTCTGACCACAAAAGAGTTGGAAAATCCTTTAGGTGAGCATCCATAAATCTTTGAAGAACCCATAGGGGAGGAAGAAACCATCATCGCCACATCACCTACCCAAAACATGGTTGAAAACAAGTAGAATGAGCTATTTCCCATCAAGGAAACCAATGGGGAAGCAAGAATGCATAACATAAGCCCCATTTCTCTCAACACTTCCATGGCCTAGCCTTTGAAGACCCTGATACATTCATGTTAAAGTTTTTTGTGGTTTGTAGAACCTATGATTACACTTTTGATGAGCGGAAGCTAAAGTTGTCCCTTGTACCCTCAAGGATGTAGCGTTTCATTGATTCATGAGCTTGGAAGGAGGAAACATCGCCACCTAGTCTCAAGTGAAACAAGATTTTAATCAGAAATATAGGGAATATTGTAGATCAAGGGAAATAAAAGAGGAGATATTTCGATGACCATAGGGCCAGATGAGACCTAAGAGGATTATAAAGAAAGGTTCCAATTCAACAACAAAAGAGCTAATTGTACCCTTGACCCAAATTCCTTGAATCTTGTACTTATTCGAGGGATTAGGGAGGATTTAATGGATATCCTTAATATGTTTTTTGGTGGATAAATTTACCAGTAAACTTATAAATACATCAAGACAATATTCATGAATCATTCTAGGGCTGTAAGGAAAAAAGGTAAGTCTAGTCAAGGTCTGGTTTAGTCTTTTCTCTCTACCTCAACCATCAACCATGAAATAGGGAGTATGCTAAAATAATGTAAGAGTGATATGTTTCATAAATTTTCCTTGTAAATGGATACTATGTAGATTAAAAAGAATTAGGAGGAGGCAGAAAGGTCACTACATATATTTTTCCCTAGATGCACCAAGACGCACCTGAAAAATGAGTGGCCACTGAATGCCATATAGGTCTGATATGTTTCTTAGGAGAACCTTGCAAATAAAAAATGCCCCTCTCTTCTAGGCTTTAAGGTTGTATATCAAGGGGCAAAGAGTGTCTCAGAGAAACTTTTCTTGATCAACCAAAGGAGGCCACAAGGACCTCACCCATATAAATAAGGGATGCAAGGTGCACATTATCCTTCGTTTAGTGCAAACGAGAGTGCACCCTTCCAACCTTGGTATCATATAGCCTGCTCACCTTCGTCCATTCCCTCCCCTTTGTCATATTCTCCTTAGTATCCTTGTTGACATGTCAATCCATCCTTCCAGCCATATCAACCCCAACCTCCTCAATGGGGCAACCATTCGCAAGGATGGAGGCCTCAGGAAACCTAATCTACTACCTTAATGCTTCCTCCTCCACCTCAACCACAACTAACCCACAATAATCCACCCATGTAACCTAAGATGCCTGCTCAACCAACCAATCCAAACCCAAACAACAAGTAGGCCCAATAGGTCTATAGTGGGGAAACATCCTATTTTTCTTATGCTATGAAAATCCAGGATACCAACCTTAGGTTTGGGAAGGTACTACAAAATTCTCACCCACATTATCCACGTGAATAATTTGAAGAAGAGAAGGAGGATAATGCCCCTAAATCCAATGAACCTACCTATCCCAAATGGTTAGTCCAACCTAGATAACACACCCTAGAAGAGGCTGAAATTTTAGGAGAATTGAAGAACATGTGTGTTAAAATACCCCTTATTTAGGCCATCATAGATTTTCCCATATAAAAAAAAAATTTATTAGTTAAGAGTGTTTCAAGAGGCCCGGAAGAAGAAATAGAGATTCCCTCACTATCAATGTTGTTGGGAAAATGTCTAATCTAATGTTTGGGAAGTTTATCTCCCCAAAGTGCTTGGATCCCAACAAATTGATAGTGGATGTGCACATTAATAGTATTATAGTACCAAACACACTAATTTCCCTTAGGGATACAATAAATTTCATGACCAGGGAAACTACGTTGAAGCTCAACCTCCAAGGAGCCTTGAGAAAAACCACCACAATGCTGCAACTTGCAGATAGATCCATAGTAGATCCCGAGGGAGTTATTGAGGATGTGATGGTCTCATTTTATTCCTAGGAGTACCCCAAAAAATTCATTTTCCTCCAACCCAAAAGAACTTTTAAAGGATACCCTCTCATTTTAGGGAGACCTTTGTTGGCAACTGTTGATGCTTACATTAGTTGCAGGGCTGGAAACATGATAATTAAAAATGGGAATCTCACAAATAAACCTTTATTATACCCCCCCCCGCTCAACCCTCTATTGAGCATGAATTAACTTTGTTGGTAGAGGAAGAAGAAGAATAATATTTTGATCAGTCACCCCCCTATCTAGTTTCTTCATTAGACACTATTGTAGGAAGTGAGAAACTAGATGAGGATGATCTTATTGCTAAATATTTGTAGAAGAATCCTTAGGGAAAATTGAGAATGATTTTAATAAGTTGGCTTCAACTTTGTTTGGATTGTTAACTAAGGATTCAATTTTTTGTTGGAATTATAAATGTCAAGAGGAATTTGAAGAGATGAAGGAGAAATTAACTAATATACTAATTCTGAGGGGTCCCAATTGGGCATTCCCTTTCTACATCCACACATACGCATCTGACAAAGCCATGGAAGAAAATTGTGGAAAAGTGGAAGATAATTTTCCCTATACCATATATTTTATTAGTAAGAACCTATCTAAATCTGAACTTAATTACATAGTTACTGAAATATAACACTTATTTGTTGTGTACTCCTCAAACAAGTTTAGGCATTATATCACTGGGTAACAAGTATTTGTACATACTAATCATGCAACCATTAAATATTTGGTAAATGATCTTGATGTAAATTATAGGATAATTATATGGTTATTATTGTTGCAACAATTTGATCTAACCATTGTTGACAAGTCAGGGAAGGAAAATTTGGTTTCAGATTTTTTATCTTGACTAACATTGCCTACAAAAATGAGGGGATGATAAATGATCAAATTTTGGATGAGAACCTCTTTCCTATTTCACTACTGTCTCCTTGGTTTTCTAACATAACAAAATTCGTTGTTGTTGGGATATTTCCTCCTAATTTATCCTCTAATGAGAAGAGAAGAATTGTTAGAAAAGTTTCCCTTTCACTTGGATTAGGGGAAATATCTTCAAATTAGGACCAGATCAGATCTTGAGGAGGTGTGTAAGGGAGGATGAGGTCTTTGAAATCCTCTCAGCATGTCATGATGGACCCTATGGGGGCCATTTTTCTACTAAGAGGACAACCTTCCAAATTCTCCAAGTCAGCTACTATTGGCCTACTCTACACCAAGATATTATGATATACATTGCCAGATGTGATGAGTAACAAAATATGGGAAAGCCTATACCAAAGTATGAAATTCCCCTGCAAACTCAAGTGACTCTTGATCCATTTGATAAGTGGGGCATGGATTTCTCTAGGCCAATTGATCCTCCATCCAGACAAAAGAGATGCATCATTGTGTGCACTAGTTTTTGACAAAGTGGGTTGAAGTAAAGGTAGTAAAAGAAACAATAGAGTAGAAGGTGGCATAGTTTCTAAGGGAAAACATATTTTATAAGTTTGGATTCCCAAGGGAGTTATTCATTGATCAAGGGGCTCAATTTACTTCAAACCTGATTGAGGGAATCATGGAGCAACATCATATAAGGCACATAAAATCCACGCCCTATCATCCTCAATAAAATGGGTAGGTGAGGTAATGAACAAATATTTGGAAAAAATCTTGACTAAATTTTTCAACATTAACAAGAAGGATTGGGAAGCCAGACTTGTGGAGGCCACTTGGGCCTATAATACCACCTGGAAAACCACCACTGGGTTCACTCCCTTTAATTTGGTTTATGGAAATAAGGCATTGTTTTCCATTGAATTTGAATACGACACCCTAATAATGGAAACACAATTGGACCTAGACATCATAAAATCTCAACAAGAAAGGATGTAATAGTTCAATGCTATGGATTACTTCAGATTGTAGTTTGTCATGCACACTGAGGTGGTCGAATTGAGGAGGAAGATTTGGAATGATAAAAGCGTTAGAGAAATGACCTACTAAGAGCATGATTGGTCCCTCCTGTATGATTCTAGATACAAGGATTTCAAGGGAAAGATGATGAAAATATGGTTATGTCCTTATCTTGTTGAAAAATGTCATGATAATGGCTCTATCCAAATCAAAACAATTGATGAAGAAGGAATCCCACTCTTAGTTATTGTTACCAATTAAATATATACAAGAGGGCTCTGTCAAAGGATGAGTTTACCAATTAAATAAGTAAGGATATCAATGTGATTAGGAGTCTCAAAACTACCAATCCATCCATATTCTGATCATCATAAAATAAGAAAAAAAAACAAAAAAAAGAGATAAAGAAAACAATAAAAATCTTGGGTGAAAACCTCCATGAGGAACTTGAGGCAAACTCTAGCACTGAAAACCTCCATGAGGTAGTCTAGGAGTCAAAAAAGTGAGAAAAGAAAACTAAAATACCACTGGGTGAAAACCTCCTTTGAGCCACCAGGGGAAGTATTGTAGATTTAAAACCTCCCTTGATGCAGTCTATAGGTCTAAAAAAGAAGAAGAATAAAATAAAAAACAAAGAAGAATAAAAAACAAAGGAAAATAAAGGAACCCTTACATCATTGTTACTAACATGTTTTTTGCAAGGTTCTAGTCACAACCCAAAGAGGAAAGTAGGTAAGGAGACAAAATTAAAAAAATACACTTTTCCATCCCCTAAGCTAGCTCTCTACATGTCCTCCATCATTTCATTATTTTCCCCAATTTCCTCCATCACCAGGTCACCTATGTCACTCAATTCCACCTCAGTCCTATATTGCTATAAAATTGTCCAAATTTGCTACATGGTTGTGATCAGTATAGAAAAAGGGTTCATATCTTGCTTTTTTCATAGAGGAATAAGAGTAGGGATCCACCACACCCTCATCATCCATTCTCCATGCTAGTTTACCTCTCCTCCACCTAAATTTCCACTTTTGTCCATAAAAAATGCTCATTTTCACCCCTTCTTCCATCCTTTCCACCACAGAAAAGGCCTCTTACCCTTGTCCATATATTGATCATGAATTATTAGTGTTTTTGAAGCATTATCTGAAGTAAACAATTATCATATAGGGGTTTGTGTGATTGCTACAAGAAGACACACAGTCCTATAGTAGTCTGCACAAAACCTATAGGACCACAACTGAGAGTACCAAAATGAAGGATCAACCACCATGAAGGCATTGGAGAGTCATTTCTTTGACTTTAGGTAGATACAAGATCCTTCACAAGATGATATAGGATCATTGTTCATCTTCAACAATAACATGTGATACACATCCTCAAGAACCTATATTGTTAAGATTCGACCAGTCAAGAAGATTTCAAGAAAAAAAACAAAAAAAATTCATAGAAAAGCCAATGCATGTAGAACTAGACATGAGAAGATGACACCTCAATAAGAAAGTAGATCAACCATTACCCTTATTCATAAACATCATGCGAATATAAGTTTTCAACACACAAGAAAATAATACCAGGTAGGCACATGTATGAGAGACTCCCCACTGCTTCCTTTAAGTGCATAATAGTTTAAAACTGTTTAGAATACATGAGGAATGAAATTTTTATAGGCTAAAGGTGGCAAATATTCTTGGCCACCATAAAAAATTTAAGTGAATGTTGGAACAGGGTCTCCTAAATTTGCAAGTTTTTTCCATTTTGTATATTTTTTGTATTATTTAGTCTAGCGCAGGGGTTTTGGGGTGGGTCAAAGCCTCGAAGCCATTGTAATGGGTTAAGGGTAGAACAAGAGTCTACAAGCCATAGTTTGCAGACCATTGGATGCGTAGGCTAAATCGGTATAAATAGATGAACCTTTTTGAGTCTTAAGGTAGGAAAGAATTGAGATTGATGTTAAGCACGAATTGTTAGATCTGTTGTTGGGTTGTTTGGGTAAGGACTCCTGCTGGCTTTGTTTATGGAGATCCTCAGTCCTACTATGTACGGACCCTACTGGCTATGTGTGCAGGTGGTATTTTGGGATTGTAAGAGGATTTTGGCATTAATATATATGCGAAGTATTTTTGGATATCTGATGTTATCTGGATCTTTTTTGTTATAATTGATATGAACTTGGGTTGTATGATTAAGTTGTGAAAGTATCTATTTGATAGCTGCAAAAGTATATTTGTGTCTATTATATGAATCTATGATCTGTCAATTTCTGTGATTATAGTTGTTGCGCTGATAGATTGGTATTACGCATATGGATGCAAAGGTAATTACTAGATCTGTGCTCTATTGTATAACACTGCGAATAGATCTGTTAAATGTGAGCTCGATAGGTTGGGAATGCAAAACTGCTTGACTTACCTTCTCTATCTTAGGGTGCAAAAACCTGGTTCCAGCACCCTCCCATACTACTTCGGGTGAGACTTTTTCCTGCGCAAGTAGGTCACTGCCGAAAGGGACAGTAGTATAGGGGTTTGTTGGCAAACCTTAACCTCCAAACCTGGGTCATGGCCCCTCAAGCCAACAAATGGTTCCGTTGTCAGGACCAGGAGAATTTTGAGAGAGATAGATTAATGCCAAGACCATATTGGAAGCCTAAGAAGAAACAAATTGATGAGTGGTTTGAAAAGCAAGTTCAGGAATTCACAGTAAAAGAAAATCTGTAATATTTCAAATCTGGAACAACTAGCAAGGCATGACTGGAAAATGAATTTTCTAGTAATGGCTACTACAGGAATTGAAACCAAGACCTGGATCCCTTATATCAATGCATCTAAGACCTGAATCCAAGAGGAGGCTCCAAAGAAATCCTTCTAAGTGGGTTAAACATGTCTCCCACACTTGGATATCCTCAGAAATTTCCCGATGAGGAGCTACAACAAATGTATGAACATACAAGAGATCAACAAAATTATTTTATGAGCTATGAGACAAGAAGATATATATAGCCAACAAATAATTTTATAGCAGCAAAGAAGGTACAAGTTCTTGAGGAAACATCCACTCAAGAAAGGCAATGCAAGTCTCAACAAGACATGTACATGAAATGGAAGAACACTGTTATTTCTACATAAACCCAAGCTAAGAGGATGAATTTTATAAAATTTACTACTCCATATTACATAAGAACTGAGATATATGACAATATATTGCTCAAATACAATAGGGGAGCAAAGCTCTAACCCTTAGAAGCAATAATACATCAATCCTCCAAAGGATTGGTTGAAATATACAAAATGGCAAAAATGTTGGAGTTGCTGGGCAGAAGCTGCAACTCAAATATGAAACTGAATAGAGAAGGCTGAAGATGATGAAAAAAATGAATTAGAACTCCTCTAATGGATCTCTTAATTGGAAGGCTGATCCTTACACTTGAGATATCACCCTCAAATCAACCTGCAATCCCTCACTGCAAGTGATCCATGAAAATAACACAGTCTAAGAGGGTATCTGCACTGTAGGTGAAGTATAATGGTTTGGCCAAGTGCCAATATCTGCAATAAGTTCTGATAGCTTCCAAAATGATCCTCCAAAGGAAAGGAATACTCCTCCTCTGAAAAACAAGTGATGGAAGAGGTGTTGTAATCCCTCACTGCAACACCCTACAACACAGCATTATGTTGATGCAACAATAACGTTGTCCTAGAGGAGGATGCCTGGCCTCAAGCCTATATGTGAGGAAAATTAGTACAAATCCTTCAAGAGGCTTCTCAAGAAAGGATAAGGATTCTTAAGCAGGAGATCCTTGTGCTAAGCAGCACAGCAACTCAGCTAAACAACCGGGATTGTAGAAATGTCTAAGCAGACATGAAATCAATAACCATATGCATGAGAAACAATGGATGCCTTGCCCTACTTTTAAACACATGAGAGCTCCCTCTCCATGGGTCCCACTCTATTAGGGTTTCCTCCTTTAAGGAATAGTCCTTCCTCTTTCTCTGTACTGTCCCATATGGTACTTTCCACCTCATAACTCTGCGCTGTTTAACTTGGTCAAACTTAACCAAGCCTCTTTGCAAAATTCCCCTTTCACACATGAGGGTATGAAATCTAGTTCTAAGGCTAATCCCCTTTCATAATAGAGAGATTTTATCCATTTTTTAATTTTGAATGGGCGTTCTCACCCAATTATTCAACTCCTAAGTGAAAATAGAAAAATTTAATATTCTAATTTATTGCAAGAAAAAATTGGAATATTACAGTCCTCCCGTCCCAAATGTTTCTTGTCCTCAAGAAACTACCATTATAGAATTGACAAGTTTTCCCCCAAGGCATGGAGACTGAAAAGTATTGGGAAAACATCTTCCCCAAGCAATCCTCCAAACAAAATGAGCTACCTCCCAACAAGGCAACTCCTAAAAATCTCCTTCCACCTCAAGCTCTGGAAATGAAGGTGGGCTAAAAATTTGAACATGGTAAGCATCATAGCCTACCCCAAGCTGTCCTCCTCTCCACTTATGATAAGTGTAGAGTGTGTTCTGATCCTGGGCTGCAAAATTATTTCCCTGAAATGGCAAAGTGAAGAATAATCCTCCAAAGAGTTCTCCTCCAACAATGAAGAACAAGCTAGCCCAAAATAATCCATCCATGTTGAATAGGACATGATCATCATAGAACATCATAATGAGAAGTTTTCTGCAAGTTTTACAAGATGATGCATGATACAAACAATATCTCAAGAGGATACACTGTAATTTCATCCACTGTAATCTCAGAAAGGAATATGGCAAGTAACATACAAATTTCATCACATCTACTAATGAGCAGTAAATGGTTGAATGTAACAACAATACATGATCAAGTACTTGTCCATGGCTATACAATGGATGGCTATCAAACTCATGGCCCACCTCAAAAGAAAATAAACATGTGGCTGTGGTGGCCATATCTCCTCCCATGCTCTCATTAGAACATGTAGTGCAGAAAATGTGGGAGTTTTCTCCCCTCAAGAACACATCCAACTCATGTGTCTCTTTCATAATCATGCTTCTCATACAAATCTGATCCATATCAGCAAATGAAGACATGATCAATACAAGAATGAAGGAAATATTGATGGCTTCATGTGGTGCTTGAAGATACCAACAATCTCCTAGGTGTTTACAACGTAGTTTTACAAGCTTTGGCTTGATAAAAGTACAAGGTAAACTGTTTCTTTTTACATGTTTAATCAAGCATGTCTCCATATGGTACATGTTTGAGTGCAAAAAATAAACATACATGTGATGATAAAACTTTTTCCCAAGGCCACATAAAAGATGGCTTCCTCCATCATATAGATTGGCCCAACTATGAACATGGAGCAATATGAAAAGCTTGCCCTCTTGTGGAGCAATGCACTGCAAAGTAATGGTAAGAGTATGGAAGCCAATACATGTAAAAATAGACTTCTTACCATATTATGGAAGTAATATGGTACATGGATCCATGAGTGAGTCTTCCATAGTGTTTTGGCACGCTATGAAGAATAATGAACCATGTGTTGCAAGAAGATAGTTCTCCTCATGCTTGGAAATCCAAGTCAAGAAGAATATGTCATAGTGATGGATGTCTCTATCCACCACTCTATCATTATAACCTCCTCCTTTTTCATCAAGTGCATCCAAGGTGAAGTGATCTTGGGGACACTCCATCCATAAATCTTTTCTCCCAAGTGACAGCACTGTGAGCTCGTGCAAATGAGCTCCTGTCAATACAAGGCTCTGTTCTTTGACATGCTCCTTGTCAAAGATTCCTATAATAATGCTGCAAAAAATATGGAATACTTCCCAAGATGGAAGTGCTTCAAAATCATCAAAGACAAAGTAGATAATTCCATCTCCTCCTCCTACAACATCATGCAAAGTGTGAGAGAAAATCTGCTCTTGCTCTCCCAAGAACAAGCAAAGCAACAAAATATTTTTCTGCCTCCCCATACTTACATCATAAAACTCATTTGATGAAAACACAATGAATGATCGAGTATCACATATCCACCATGCATCCATACTCTATGCTGCCCAATGATGCAAGTATCCTGCCATCTCTCCTCTTTCCTCCTACTCTTAGGAAGAGTGTATGCCAAGTGATGGCCAAACTCTTTCAAGAGTAACCAGTGTAGCCAAGCCTCCTGTTGCTCAGTATCATAAATTTGCAAGTAGCCTCCCAAATCCTTGCTCATCAACCACATCCACTCAACCAATTGTGGATGCTTTATCCTTTTCTTCATCTTGGTACTCCTCCCATGAGGGCTACCACTAGAAAATTTGGCGGAAATTCCGACGGCCAATTCATCGCTATTCCGACACATAGTCATCGCAAGCGCGACAATTCGAGGGCGGTCAAAACGTATTTTTTCATGCCGTTGCAGTTCCGACACACTTAAAAAGTGTCGCACTATCGACACTTTTTCCGTCGCTTCCAAACAAGCGTCGCTCTTCCGATGTCTCACGAAACGTCGCACTTCCGACGTTTGTAAACTATCACACTTCCAACGAAATGTGGTTCGACGTTTTGAACGTCTCTCTTCTGACGTTTGTAAATGGTCGCAATTCCGATGCAATGTGGTCCGACGTTTTTGACGTCATTCTTCTGACGTTTGTAACCTGTCGCAATTCTGACAAAATTTGGTCCGACATTTTGAACGTCGCTCTTCCGACGTTTGTAAGCTGTCGCAATTTCGACGAAATGTGGTCTGACATTTTGAACGTCGCTCTTCCGACGTTTTTATGGTGTCACGATTCCGACGAATGTGGTCCGACGTTTTGAACGTCGCTCTTCCGATGTTTTTATGCTGTCTCTCTTCCGACATTTCTGAGTTGTCGCAATTCCGACGCTTACAAGGCGTCGGTATACCGACGACGGGTTCAATTTTAAAAAAAAAATGAAACTTTAAAAGAGTAAAAACGTTGTTTTGAATATATTATATGAAGTAAAACAGTCCATGAAGTCATTACATTTTCACATCTGAAGATTGGAACCCAAATATCCATCCAGAAAAGTGGAAGTCCCACCCCAGACAATGATAGAAAAATACCCCATGTCACATACGGGGACATGATATAAAACCCAGTAACGGTCCACATGGAGATTATCGACAATCTGAGAAAGCATCCAAATATGCCCGAGGCATCTATAAGAAAGTGAAATAGCAGTATGTAGAATAGTAAAGCAACAGATAGAGTACCGACGTCCATTGTTCCGAATACAAATTAAAGTACCCAAAATCCTTGAACAAAGAAAAACGCTAATCATGTGAGGAGTGTGATATGTCCGAAATATAAAAAGACCATCAGACTATATCAATAAACCAGCAACATAGACCAGCATCGCTAGTTTTGAAGGCAGAGTGATAAACATTAATCATTTTTTTTTCACAAGAGAAAAAACGTTGTTTTGAATATATTATATGAAGTAAAACAGTCCATGAAGTTATTACATTTTCACATCGGAAGATTGGAACCCAAATATCCATCCAGAAAAGTGGAAGTCCCACCCCAGACAGTGATAGAAAAATACCCCATGTCACATACAGGGACTTGATATAAAACCTAGTAACGGTCCACATGGAGATTATCGACAAATCTGAGAAAGCATCCAAATATGCCCGAGGCATCTATAAGAAAGTGAAATAGCAGTATGTAGAATAGTAAAGCAACAGATAGAGTACCAACGTCCATTGTTCCAAATAAAAATTAAAGTACCCAAAATCCTTGAACAGAGAAAAACGCTAATCATGTGAGGAGTGTGATGTGTCCAAAATATAAAAAGACCATCAGACCATATCAATAAACCAGCAACATAGACCAGCATCGCTAGTTTTGAAGGCAGAGTGATAAACATTAATCATTTTTTTTTCACAAGAGAAAAAATGTTGTTTTGAATATATTATATGAAGTAAAAAAGTCCATGAAGTCATTACATTTTCACATCTGAATATTGGAACCCAAATATCCATCGAGAAAAGTGGAAGTCCCACCCCAGACAATGATAGAAAAATACCCCATGTCACATACAGGGACATGATATAAAACCCAGTAACGGTCCACATGGAGATTATCGACAAATCTAAGAAAGCATCCAAATATGCCGGAGGAATCTATAAGAAAGTGAAATAGCAGTATGTAGAATAGTAAAGCAACAGATAGAGTACCGACGTCCATTGTTCCAAATACAAATTAAAGTACCCAAAATCCTTGAACAGAGAAAAACGCTAATCATGTGAGGAGTGTGATATGTCAAAAATATAAAAAGACCATGAGACCATATCAATAAACCAGCAACATAGACCAGCATAGCTAGTTTTGAAGGCAGAGTGATAAACATTAATCATTTTTTTCACAAGAGAAAAAACGTTGTTTTGAATATATTATATGAAGTAAAACAGTCCATGAAGTCATTACATTTTCACATCTGAAGATTGGAACCCAAATATCCATCCGGAAAAGTGGAAGTCCCACCCCAGACAATGATAGAAAAATACCCCATGTCACATACAGGGACATGATATAAAACCCAGTAACGGTCCACATGGAGATTATCGACAATCTGAGAAAGCATCCAAATATGCCTGAGGCATCTATAAGAAAGTGAAATAGCAGTATGTAGAATAGTAAAGCAACAGATAGAGTACTGACGTCCATTGTTCCTGTTAGACTCCTATACCAATAGGTGTCATTTTTCATGATTGCCTTGATTGAACTATGGAATATGTTCAAACCTTTTTCTTGAGCAAAGGTGTTCCATATTCTTGAAAAACCAAAAAAATCAAAAAATTTAAAAAATGTAAAGAGGGTATACCCTAAAAGAAAAATCAAAGGGTAAGAAAAATAAAATGGTCAAAAAAGTGAAAGAAATGAACCCCAAGCAAAAAATAGACCAAGGAAAGTGTGAAAATCCAAATGCCACTACTATTTCATTTTTTGTAAACAAGCAATTGTGTGCAGCTTGTTAAACTTTGCCACAATTTATGAAGAGTCAAACTGTTTAAACTTGACTCATTCATATTTCAATTTCATGTTGTAGAATAGAGAATAAATATCTGACCAAACAGTTTAATCTTGGCAGATACGTAGATAGGTAGAGTTAATAAAAGGTGCTCAACAGTTTAATCTGAGCCCTTAGATGTAATAAGGGTAGAATTAGATTGATTTTCCTTGTAAAAAGAAAAAGGTTGATAAGGGTTTGCAAGTCTAAATGCACCCTAATAAAGAAGAGAAAATGGTAGTGTCAAGTAGATAGGGTAGGTAGATGGTGTTGCAAAGTTTTATGTGATGAATGATGGTGCTGAATATGTTTAATCTTTTACCTTCATCACAAGTACTCAAGCAGAAAATGCACTGAAGAATTCACAGAAAGAAAAGTTAAAATCATTAACTTCCCACATCACTTTTTTCCTAAGTTTTTACTAATTTTCCCAAAGTGCTAAGGTATTTGTAGATCAAAGGGGCTCAAGGCATTTCCTTGACTTTTGGAGGAACCGGACCCTCGGCCTGATGATCAAAAAGACCTAAGTACTTGAAGTTATCCATTATCATTCACTTTCAATCTTTTCCTAAGTAAAATCCCATTTTGCTTAGGAAAATCATGCAAACTTCCATAAAAATCCCTCAAAATAACTTACTATTCTAAGTTTAAGTGTTGAAGATGATATATTGTAATTTACTTCAGAAATTGTCACTTTCTTAGATGTGCAAAGTTTTTTGAGTTGTCTTTGTCCCTTTGTCATATTAACATTTAACTCTATTTACTAAATCCCTAGTGAAATGCCCTATCCTAAGTATATAACTCCTTTTATATAAATATCCAAAAACCCCTCTATTATAAAGTTTAGCCAAAGTATTTATTTCCACGTGCATTCAAATAAAAACCCACTATACAACCCCTTTGGTTAAAATATATCATTATATAATACTCCCGCCCCTATGGTAAGTCAATCATATCGATTTATTTATCATATAATAAAAACATATATGAGAAAAGCTTTAAACATATGATATATATGTTTAACAAAAAAAAAAGAATAAACCTGAAGTTTTATTTTTAAATCAAAACTTCGGAAAAACCCCCATGCCACCGTGGCTCATCCACTTGCCATCCCACCCGACACTTTAACCATAATTGAACCCTGTCGCGACCCCTATTTTTCATTAACCATTGAGATTAATTAATTATCAGAATTAATTAATAACCACACTTTTCCGCCTATTAGACGCCCCCCGGGATGTTTAATAAAGTTAATCACGTTTAAAACCCCGCCGGGCCCGCACGATAACGCCCCACCATCTCCCCGTCCCTTCCACCTTTGGATCGCCCCTCCACAGATCAACGCTTCACATCAATTCCGCCAGCCGTCCCTTGTCAGAGCTTTAACGCGCGGGGATTTGGTGGTTTTGAAATAGTCCATCGGCCACGCGTCCATCGCCCAATGGAATCGTTGCCCTCGCATTAAAAACCGCTCTTGTCCATAAGCGGTGCGGGGATTATCGCTTACCGCTTACCGCCCGAACCCTGCACACGTCAGCCCGTACATAAATGACGTCAGTCCTCGAAAAAATAAAAAATCCCTTTTTAACATGGAAATAAAACAAATTTTCGTGTTTTTTTATGTCATTTTCGTTATTCGAAAGCGACTGCGCCTTCTGCTGCAAAATTCAAATTTTCACTGAAATCTACTATTCTATCCGATTTCGCTCCAGAATTCCACCGGACCTGTGTTCAAGCATCCTCGTGCTACCACCTGATACCTGTTAAAACCCAGTTCGCCTCCAAGAACAGGTATTTATCCTATAGCGCTTCGAACTTCAAAAGAAAGTCTGTTTTCCTTGTTTTCCACTGGATTAGTGATCAAATTTTATCGCTAAGATCATTCCCTGAGGTTTAAAACTGTGAATTGTTCCCCCGAACCTCCAATTGTGCCAAATTCTCTCATTAAAACTGAAATCACGCCTGGCCTATGAAAAAAATCCAGAAACTTCCATTTTGAACCCACAAGAACCAAAATGGAAGCCCCGGCAGCCTTGAATGTAACTCCATTGAATGCCCCCCACATCGAGTTAGAATATTTGCCCTTAGTGGATAAATATTTTCAGATTAAAGACTTGCATTTTGATGAAAGCCCCCTTCTGAGTTATTGTCACTGCAGAGACGATTTTTTGAAGGGGCAAGATGTCATTGGGTTGTGGGAATCCAATCTCCCAAGATATCTCATCCCCTCAGTCATTACTTTCCCAGAAATTATCCACTATTGCTATTCTAACTATGATCCCACTCAAAGAGCTGTAATATCCCCTGACCAGAGTATTCTTTTCCCCATTACTCCTCAGGCTATCAATGCAATGCTACTTTTTGAACCAGATCAAGAACTAGCACCTTTGTCTATGGAAGAATTGATTGAAAAGTCTAATCAATTGACCCCAGAAAAATTGGAGTCCATTTGCCAGAATTTTATGTTGCCTGAACATCAACCTAAGGGACCTCCTCCCTATGGTTTTTATTATTTCACTAAATTGGGAAGGCTCATACTAAATATGATATCTTTTGTCTTGGGTTTCAATACAAGTGAATATGTTGATGAGATAACCCTGGTTTTGCTGTCTATCTTTACTCCTGGGCAACCTCCTGAAGTTAAATATGACTTTGCCTCTTTCATAGCCAATAAGATCCATGACCAGTTCATGAGACTAGATGATGAGAAAGTTTTTAAATATTCCTCAGTTATTTATCATCTCATTATCTTTTATCAATCAGAGAAGTTCCCTTTCCCTGTTAAAAAGCTTGATGCCAAGGGAAACCTTAGGTCAGTTATATTTTGGTCTCCCATAATTCATTCTTCCCATGATTCTCCCTATTCCTATACTGAGTTCATCAATCTTTTTGTATATCCTGCAACTACCTTGTTGACAGGAATCCCTCCCCCAAGGCTCAGTAATGAAATCAAGAAGACCTTGCAGCTTTCAAGGACTTATAAAGTTGGAGATTGGTATTTGTATCAAAACCATTCAGTCATCAGAATTTATGGATGTGAATTACATCCATTCAAGTTGCCAAGATATGTGCCCATGAGACTTTTTTCCTTGGAATACTTCAGGCAGATGAATCATTCAAATGTGATTCATTTTTGTAGTGTGAAAAAGAAAGCCCAACTCAGGATTAAAAGTCAATTAGGTCCCTACATATGCAACTCTAGGGATGCTGAGCGAGAAGAAAAAAATATACTACAAAGCCATTGCAAGTTCCAAAGAACTTTCCGTTGTGTTCCTTATGACCCATTTGGTTTTATCTTTGAAAAGAGAATAAAGAACAAATCATCCCCTTACATACACCACAAGATTCCTGAAATAGAATAGTATGCCAACCAAGATGAATGGGTTGAAGAAACACTAGTTGAAGAAGAAAGTGAGGAAGACAAAATGAACAAAATTATGAAAGATCTTGAGAAGAAGTATGACCTAGAATCTTATGGTCAAGTGCAGGTACCTCACATAGGCACTTCTTCATCAGCAAATCTACAGCAGAGATTACAGGAAGGCAATTCATCAATTGCAGCAGAGTCAAAAGGCAAAGGAAAGGAACCTGAGATACAGGTCATCGAAACGTTAGTCATGGAAGAGAAACCTCAAACCTCCAGAGCACCTGATCAAACACAAGTTTCTCCCATTCAAGTAAATCATCGTGAAATTTCAGGATTACAAACTCCATCCAATGTAGAAATAAGCAGGAAAAGGCATGTTCCAGATACTACTCCTCCTAAAGAGTCCTTAGAGATACATCAAGCCAAAAAATAGAAACCAGATCCACTTCCAGATGTGGAAATCATTGATGAAATGTTTGATGATGGAAGAGAAGACAGTCAACTAATTGGCACAGTTAGTGAAGCAAACACAGGCCAAAAAGGAAAAGCTTTGCAAAAGCAGTTGAGTACTGAAGTATCCTCTTTTAGACCACCAAAAACAGATACAGGGGATATCAAAAGAACCTTCATTAATATAAAGGCAAAGAATTATCCATTGAGAATGAAAGTATATGATCAATATTTGAAAATGGCTCCACATAATCAGGAAAGGTTAATGTCAGCATTTGACATTTCACAAGGCAAAATGATGATGAGCCACTTCAAGTCCAAGGTGTCAAAACCAATGACAACAACTGATTATATTAGAACAAATTTTGAGGTCCTGGCAAAGGACATTCATCCTTTGGACCAGATAGAGCTGCATAAACAAACTAGGGAAATGGTCTATTCCACTCTTACTGATAAGGCCATGGCAGCCCTAAGGCTGCAAGATTCTTTAAATAACACAAGCACCCAATTGCAAATTGAAAAGGCCTCTTCTCAGGCCAAAGATAACAGAATAAAGTCTCTGGAAGACATAATCATCAGCTTGGGTCACAATCCCAAAGATATTAAAAGTATTGAGGCACTGATTAAGAAGAAAGATGATGACATAGATGCACTAAGAAAGCAGCTGAAATTGCCAGCCTCAAGGCATCCCCAGACCCAAGAAGTTTTGAAGGGGAATTCACAAGAAGAGATAATGGAGTTGCTCTTAAAGATGACTGAGCGACTAGGTGAAACAGAGAAGGGATTGGAACAAGCTTTACAGGAAAAAGAAGCTATCATGCAAGTATCCACCACAGAAGCTACTACAACCACATGTACTACAACAGCAAAGCAACAAACAGTGCCAGTGCAGGTGAACACTTCTGGTTTAAGTTCTGAGGAATTGACAAAACAAATGGAAAGTTTACAATTAAGAGTCACAGAGCTTCAAACCACAAAATTGCAGTTAGAAAATTTGGAGCAGAAATATGATACATCTAAGAAGACAGTTGCTGATAATACCAGGGAAATTAAAAGGTTGGAAATATTAGTTAAGGCTTTAGAAAAAGATCTTTCATTAGAAAAGCCTTTGAGGGAAATAAATGAAATTCTTTGGGGTAATATAATTGAGTTAATAAAAAGTATTTGGCCTTCTGTTCAAGCAATTTTTGAACAAAATGACTTGATTAAAGTAGCTCAGGAAGAAATAAACAGAACAAGAGATGAATTAAGGGGTAGACCTGAGCAGGCCAATCAACTTATTCAATTTTTGAACACCCGAACTAAGCAACAGCTTGCAGTATTAGGAATTGAGGACAGGACCGGCACCATTTTGGAGATAAAAAAAGTTTTCATCAAAAGAACTTTTATGCAGAATTTGGAAAGGAAGTGCTCGGATATTTTGGCTGATATTAATACTTTCAGAGGAAAATTTCAGGTTTTGTTGGACAGTGGGTTACCCAGTACTATGCTCTCAGAGGACCAGATAATGGACTTGGAAACTTATGTCAAGAAAATAGATATCCATGGTCATAATACAGCTGTTCATTCTATCAGTATGCCAGAAGCAACGTTGCCAACAAGAAGAAATCTCTATGACGGGGGGGGGGGGGGGGGGGGGGGATCAATGGTGGTGGAATGACTTATTGGAAATCTTATGAAATTTATCTTCAGGTTGAGAATTTTATCTTTTTATTATGAAAAGGATAAATAGTAAGAACAGGTTAAAGAGTATCAGTCAAACAGGTTAAAGAGTATCCGTAAAAACAAAGAGCATCAAACAATCAAAGAAATTTCTCCAAGGGACAGCATCGAGCCCTATTTCAGCACTTACCTCCAGCACATCAGCAAAATGAGGAAACAGCACACCAGCAATTACATTTTATTCTATCTACGAGACCATCTGTCTCCTTTTTTATTGTAACTTATTTGTCAGTCACCCTAAATTGAGGGCTAGGTTAGTGTAAGATATTTTCAATTATTTTTTGTATAAATAAACCCTCAAAGAGAGTATTGAGGGTGGATTCTATTACTTTGCTGTAACATTGAGATTTTCGGAATAAAAGCATTTTGGAGAAGTTTATTTGTGGCTTACTGGATGACAATTTAAAGCTCAGGACTTTTTGCAGGATTCATGTGTCAGACTGCAGTTCAATAAGTCTTTCTACCCTATGTCTTAAGTTTTATATCAGTTTATAATATCATTATGTCCATTTCTGAATAATTTACTTAAAGGATTGAATTAGAATTTACTTAATTGTACTATGATTTCAGATGTGATTGTTCTTAATGTTTTCCTCTAAATTGGTTATAAGCACGAATTCTTAAATGCTCTTGCTTTGCTAATTTAAACATTCTTGATTACTATAATAAAGAATTCTTCATTGCTCTTTGTTTGTAGTCATCTCATTTCTTTCTTTTGAACATAGTGAAAGATTCTTAGCTGCCTTTCATCCCTTCAAAATCATCCCATCCACTCTAAATTTTAAGGATTGTTCTCTGTCTAGCTATCTTTCCCTGTAAAGCCATCTTGTGTGTAGAATAGAAATCCAGTAAAGCCATCCTTTGACTCCATAGCCCAATGGACTGAAAACTTTCAACCTTGCCCTTAGTTTGTGGATTCCACCATTTTTCAAACAAACTCTTGGATCTATAAATAGCCTAAAACCTTCTAAGAACAAAGATAAATTATAAAGAGAGAGCCCTCTCTGGATGCAGATTGGCTAGATTCTGCATCTGAAGGTTGGTTTGTGGTTACCTCGGGTATACTTTCCTTTTCTTACAACTTCAAGGAAAACCTGAGTGATAACATAGTGGCGACCATACTGGGGATTCTGAATCATTTTTATTGTTACTATTGTTTGCTTATAAGCTATAGACAGAGTCTGAAGATCAACCAGGTAGCCTTTGAAATTGCTTTTGCTCTGCAATTGCAAAAGTAAATAAATGTTGCTTCAGTCTATCTCTGATTTAGCTTATATTCTGAACCTTAGTTTCAAAATGTTTAATCAGACTCTCTAGTTTAATAAATCTTTGAGAAAGTTTTAATCACAAATCATTATTTCTTGAAGTATTTATAGAAGTTGTATTTATTTTTCAATTAAAACCAAAAATCCAAAAACACATAGTCTAAGAAAACTGGCTTCAGAAAGGATTCGTCATACTAGGTCAAATCCTGACCCTAATCCACCACCAATATTTGAAAATCCAAATCTGATTCCTAGGATTCTTAGAAGACAAGGAAGCCAAGAAAGTTATGAAAGAGGAAGTCAAGAGAGTTCAGGAAGTTCTAGACCACTTTCTAGATCTGCATCTTGTCCTGTGAAAATTATATATATTGATGAAATTCCTTTTGATGCACGATTTGAAACATCCTTATTTGTGAATTTTTCTGAAACCGAATTATCCAGATTAGATCCAGATCCATTGTTCTTTGAATATTTACAATACAGATTTGTTTCACATCATCTTGACAGACAATTACAGAACTCTATTCAATCTGAACAAACCTTTGAAGAAAATTCAAACATCCCTGTAATTACCGAGGCTTCTCCAAGTTCAGTTACTTTTTCTCAAGCTTTTAAAACACTTGTCACCCCTTCTACTCCTCCATCTCCTCCTGCCAGACCATCAACTCCTGTTACCCCACTATATCTTCCAATGGCCAATCGATACGCCCCTTTACAGTTACCAGCCAACCCTGCTGCTTTGCCCCAAGATTACCAGAGTAAGATCACACCTTTTGATGGATCAGGTACTTATATAACTCAACAACATACCAAAAGGATGACTGATTACTTTGAGTTTTATGAAATTGACACTGATGATGTCCGAATGAGAATTTTCGTTCAGAGTCTTACTGGAGAAATTAGGACATGGTTTAGGGCCCTTGCTCCAAATAGTATTGCTGATTTACCAACTTTATATAGGGAATTTTTGAACAGATGGGAGAAGAAGAAAGATCCTCTTCAGATCCTGTCAGAATTCGAAAAAATAAGAAGAAGACCTAATGAAACAGTACAAGATTACATCATTAGATTCAATGAAGCATATAACGCTGTTCCCCAGAACCTCAGACCCCCACCTAACTCTGTATTGGTTAAATTTCCAGATGGTTTTGACTCTGATATAGCTTATTCACTCAGGGAAAGAGCTCCCCAAACACTAGAGGAAATGCAAAGCATAGTAGTGAGTGTGGAAGCAAATTTGATAGAAAAACGAGCCAGAGCTAGGGCAGAAAGAAGAATGCCTTTGAATGAAGAACCTTCAGCTTTTGAAAAGAAGCTGGATGCAATCATTAAAGGTATGGAAATATTAGGAGACAGAGTGGAAACAATCGAAAGAAAATCTACTGGTGATAATATTGTAAGAAACCCAAACTTTAGAAGAAATCAGAACCAAAATATTGGAAAGAATGTCCCTGACCAAAATATTAGGCCACCTTTTCAAGAAAACTTTGTTGAAGGTTCAACTTCTGAAGAACCTACAGAAGATGTTGAAATAAACAATGTAACTGATGACAAAAATGAACCAGAAGTTTTCCTATCCCAGGATGATCAAGAGAATCACATCCTTGAAACATTCCAAACTCATTGAGGTGAGACTTTTGATTTTAAGGAAGGCTATGACACAGCAATTTATGAGGTTCATAAACAGTATAATTTGAGAAGTAGACGGATTGATGTGCCAGAGAATAGCAAACAGAAAAATGCAAAACAAAATGTCAAAGGTAAAGTTAACATTCTCCCTGTACAAAACATTCCCCAAGTACAAATTCTGTCTAGGATAACTCCCAACCCTTCAAATCCAATAATTGAAGATGTCTCTGACAACCAACCAAACAATAAACAACAATCTAATACTTTTCCTCCTGTGGGAAATGTAGAAGAAACAGTAGAAGTTAGTTCAGATACCCCTTCAAAACAAAATTTCATTCATGAAAAATAGAAAAACATTGAAGACCCAAAAAATAGAGAAAACCCAACTGTGCAAAATACCAAAACTCAAACAGAAAAACCTTTCAATCTAGAGGCTGAAATAGGCAAACTAAAGATAGTTGTTCCTTTATCAGAATTGGCTAAACATGATGTCTATAGAAGTCAAATTACCAAGTCCCTAAACATTAACATTACTGGATTGGATGATTCAGTAAATATTCTTGATGATCAACCCAAACTTCTTTTTGGCCCCGAGGTAAATGGCAAACCAGAAAGTGGAGGAACTCCTCCATTTTATGTAAGCCTTAATGTTCATGACAAGATACTCCATAATGCAATGCCTGATTTTGGAGCATCTCACAATTTGATGGAAAGATTAAATCTAGATATTACCAGACCGTACAAAGATTTGTTTTCTTTTGATTCCAGTCAGGTAAAATGTCTGGGTTTGATTAAAGACTTGTGTGTTACTTTGGTACAATACCCTGCGAAGTCTGTTTTGATGGATATAGTAGTGGCTGATATCCCTCCTAAATATGGAATGTTATTGTCTAGATCTTGGGGTGCTAAACTTGGAGGGTCTATTCAACTAGACATGTCATATGCAACTATTTCAGTATTTGGTCAGCCTAAAAGACTCTACAGAGAGACATTGATGAAATATTTAGTCAGTAGCCATGAGAAGCCTGAAAACTTCCCTGTTTACTCTATACATTCTGATATGGACTCTGTTATTTTATACAATGTTGAGTTAGATCTCCCTACCGAAATAGAGGCTCCGGAATTAGAAACCACAAACAAAACCACTGTTAAAATTGAAGAAATCTCTGAAAATAAAGAAACACCAGATAATCAAGAAATACCAGAAGAAACTAAACAACTAGCTCCTGTCAAGAAACATTTTAAAACAATTGATGAGGATTATGAACATGAAATTCTGTGGCATTTGGAATTTGATGGCTCAGTAAACAAATTAGGAGCAGGAGCTGGGATTTGGTTACATAATGTTGAAAATAATCATGTTGAGGGTCATGCTTATAGGTTGAATTTCAAATGCACTAACAACATGGCAGAGTACGAAGCTCTTTTGTTAGGGCTTAAACATGTCAAGAAGTTAGGAGCTATTAAGGTATCAATCATAGGAGATTCTGAGCTGATTATTCAACAAATTAAAGGAGAATGTTCAACAAAATACATGAGACTGAAACAATACAGAGAAACAGTTGTGGAAATTCTTAACACCTTTCTACAAGCTCAACTTGCCAAGATTCCCAGGAAACAAAATTTGCATGCTCACAATTTAGCAATGTTTGCTAGTACATGTAAGTTACCTTTTGATCCTAATCATCAGTTTTCAGCTGAGATTAGACATAGGCCTACTATACCGGACAATCTTTTGAATTGGCAAGTATTTGTAAATAATAATCAAATCAATAATTTTTTGACACTTCAAAATGAGTTTTCTAACTGTAATATAGATGAAGACATAACTAGTGATGAATTTGATCAAGAAAAAGAACAAAAAACAGATATTTCCAGAGAAAATGCAATTCATATGCTGCACCCAACCACATTCACAGAAAAAGACATGAAGGATTTGAAATACATGGAATCTGATGAGATCATAGAAGATGAGACAGAAATCATTAATTTGAAAGATAATCATTTACCCAAGGGATTAACTCCTTTGGAATATCTTTTTGACTCAAATGATATTCCATTCAGACCCAAAATGGAACCTATCAAGGCTGATATGGAAGAATGCAACTTAGGAACCCCAGAAAATCCCAAAATGGTTAATTTTTCCAAATCTCTTCCAAAAGATCAAAAGGTTAAATATGTTGAACTATTAAAAGAATTCCAGGATGTTTTTGCCTGGAGTTATGAAGACCTTAAATCATATGATACGTCCATCATTCAACACACTATACCTTTGAAACCAGATCAAAAACCTTTCAAACAAAAGCTTAGAAGAATAAATCCTGTTTTATTACCCTCAATTGAAAAGGAAATCAAAAGAATGTTTGAAGCAGGGATTATAGCTCCTATCAGATTCTCAGAATGGGTTTCTAACCTGGTACCAACAAGGAAGAAAACTGGGGAAATTAGACTGTGTGTCGATCTAATAAATTTGAATAAAGTTTCTTTAAAAGATAACTATCCTTTACCAAAAATGGACCATATTCTACAAAGGGTAGTAGGATCTTCTAGGATATCTCTACTAGATGGATTTTCAGGGTACAACCAGATTCTGGTTCATCCTGATGATCAGGATAAAACAGCATTCACCACACCATTTGGTACGTTTAAATATGTCAAAATGCCATTTGGGCTCAAGAATGCAGGAGCTACATTTCAGAGAGCAATGGACATTGCTTTTGCTAAAGAAATACATGATTTTCTGGTCATTTATCTAGATGATTTGACTGCTTTTTCTAAAACAGATCAAGAACATTTAGATCATTTAAGCCAAGTATTTATAAAATGCAGAAAATATGGGATTTCTTTAAACCCTAAAAAGTCATTGTTTTGTTTGGAAGAAGGAAAGCTTTTAGGTCATATCATTTCTAAAGAGGGCATTAGGATTGATCCAGAAAGAATACAAGCAATTTTACACATACCTCATCCTAGAAACATAAAAGAGTTGCAAGCATTCATAGGAAAAATAAATTTCTTGAGAAGATTTATTTCTAGTTTAGCTGAACTACTTATATTTCTTACTAACATGTTGAGGAAAGATTCAAGCATTGACTGGACTGTAGAAGCCAAGCAATCATTTGAGGAAATTAAAATGGCTTTAACAAGAACACCAGTTCTTACCAGTCCCAAATTTGACAGAGATTTCATTATTTTTTCATTTGCTTCTGAACATACAGTTGCAGCTGTTTTACTTCAAAAAGATGATCAAGGGTGTGAAAAACCAATATAATTTTTTATTAAAGCACTTAGGGATGCATCTTTGAAATACAATATTATGGAGAAAC
This sequence comes from Pinus albicaulis, assembly GCA_034641835.2. Taxonomy (NCBI): domain Eukaryota; kingdom Viridiplantae; phylum Streptophyta; class Pinopsida; order Pinales; family Pinaceae; genus Pinus; species Pinus albicaulis. Next base: position 547,364,917 of record CM076574.1, read on the forward strand.
AGGATTTTGCATTGGTAAAAGCAATTAAAGATTTCAGAGTTTACATATTATATTCTCATGTGATAGCTTATGTGCCTAATGTTGTAGTTAAAGATATTTTGACTCAAGATGGCATTGAAGGTAAAATAGGTAAGTGGATAGCTACCATTTTAGAATATGATATTGAAATAAAACCAACAAAACTCATAAAGGGTCAAGGTTTGGCACAACTAATGACTGAAACTAATTGCCAAGCCTTAGACATTAACGAATTGGATGACAAACAGGAGATGGCGACTCCACAGATCAGTCAAGCTTTCTTAGATTCTCCCTGGTACACTGATATCATTCATGTTTTGCTAAACCTGCAAGCTCCTCCAGCGTTGTCTAGAACAAAACAAAGATTTTTGAAAATGACATCATTAAAATATTGTATTTTAGATGGCACTTTATTTTGGAAAAATTATGAAGGAATCTTATTGAATTGTCTATTGAAAGATGAAGCTGATAGAGTTCTTAATGAGTTTCATGCAGGGGATTGTGGAGGACATCTCTACTGGAAATCAACTGCGGACAAAATCTTAAGGGCTGGTTTTTACTAGCCAACCTTATTTTCTGATGTTAAGAAATTTGTAACAACTTGTCATAAGTGTCAAATCTTTGAGGGAAAAAGAAAGTTGTTACCTTTGCCATTAAAACCAATTTCCACAGAAAGACCTTTTCAACAATGGGGATTAGATTTTATTGGAGAAATCCATCCTCCTTCTTCTAGGCAACACAGATGGATTCTTACTGCTACAGACTACTTCACTAAGTGGATTGAAGCTATCCCATGCAGACAGGCCAATGATTCTGTGATTATAGGGTTTTTAGAAACCAATATAATTTCAAGATTTGGCTGTCCAGAAAAGATTATAACAGATAATGTTGCTGCATTTAAGTCGAAGAAAATGATTAGTTTCTGTAGTAAATATCATATTACTTTAGGCCATTCAACAACGTATTACCCTCAGGGTAATGGACTGGCAGAATCCTCCAATAAAAGCCTTATTAATATTATCAAAAAGTTATTGGAGGAAGATAAAAAGAATTGGCACAAGAAACTGACCAATGCATTGTGGGCAGACAGACTTACAACTAAGAAATCAATTGGGACTAGTCCATATGAGTTAGTTTATGGCATTGAAGCAAGATTCCCGTCATCTTTAGGAGTTCCTGTTATGAAATTACTTCAGGAGGCTCAAGTGGAACCAAATGATATTCAGAGAAGAATTAATCAAACAATCCACTTGCAGCAAACCAAAGAAGAAGTATACCAACGATCTCAAGTCTTGCAGGAAAAGTTAAAGAAGATGTTTGATAGAAGAACAAAGGCAGAAGATTTCCAACTAGGAGATAAAGTCCTAAGGTGGGATTCCAGAAGGGAGGAGAAAGGGAAACATGGGAAATTTGATTTCTTATGGAAAGGGCCTTACATCATTCATGCCTTACAGGGAAACAACACATACTTTTTGAAGGATTTGGACAATTCAAAAGCTGAAGAAGGACCAGTCAATGGTCGAATGCTGAAGCACTATTTTGATCCTATTTATTAGGATGTTTTGATTTTTCTAACTTGTACATAATATATCCTTTTCTAATGCATTTTTGATTGGATGGTGACTTCTTGGAGTTGAAGCCCGAAGTGAAGGCCCTAAGCTTCAAAAGTTTCACTATCATATGTACAATAAAGCTACCAAAAGAAGGAGATTACATAGTTCAGTTTGAAGACATTTTGAGGCATCTGACCTGCTATTCTTGACTTTCCACAAGGAAAAGCCATCCCCAAGTGGAGCCAGTGTTAGACTCCTATACCAATAGGTGTCATTTTTCATGATTGTCTTGATTGAACTATGGAATATGTTCAAACCTTTTTCTTGAGCAAAGGTGTTCCATATTCTTGAAAAACCAAAAAAATAAAAAAATTTAAAAAATGTAAAGAGGGTATACCCTAAAAGAAAAATCAAAGGGTAAGAAAAATAAAATGGTCAAAAAAGTGAAAGAAATGAACCCCAAGCAAAAAATAGACCAAGGAAAGTGTGCAAATCCAAATGCCACTACTATTTCATTTTTTGCAAACAAGCAATTGTGTGCAGCTTGTTAAACTTTGCCACAATTTATGAAGAGTCAAACTGTTTAAACTTGACTCATTCATATTTCAATTTCATGTTGTAGAATAGAGAATAAATATCTGACCAAACAGTTTAATCTTGGCAGATAAGTAGATAGGTAGAGTTAATAAAAGGTGCTCAACAGTTTAATCTGAGCCCTTGGATGTAATAAGGGTATAATTAGATAGATTTGCCTTGTAAAAAGAAAAAGATTGATAAGGGTTTGCAAGTCTAAATGCACCCTAATAAAGAAGAGAAAATGGTAGTGTCAAGTAGATAGGGTAGGTAGATGGTGTTGCAAAGTTTTATGTGATGAATGATGGTGTTGAATATGTTTAATCTTTTACCTTCATCACAAGTACTCAAGCAGAAAATGCACTGAAGAATTCACAGAAAGCAAAGTCAAAATCATTAACTTCCCACATCACTTTTTCCCTAAGTTTTTACTAATTTTCCCAAAGTGCTAAGGTATTTGGAGATCAAAGGGGCTCAAGGCATTTCCTTGACTTTTGGAGGGACCGGACCCTCGGCCTGATGATAAAAAAGACCTAAGTACTTGAAGTTATCCATTATCATTCACTTTCAATCTTTTCCTAAGTAAAATCCCATTTTGCTTAGGAAAATCATGCAAACTTCCATAAAAATCCCTCAAAATAACTTATTATTCTAAGTTTAAGTGTTGAAGATGATATATTGTAATTTACTTCAGAAACTGTCACTTTCTTAGATGTGCAAAGTATTTTGAGTTGTCTTTGTCCCTTTGTCATATTAACATTTAACTCTATTTACTAAATCCCTAGTGAAATGCCCTATCCTAAGTATATAACTCCTTTTATATAAATATCCAAAAACCCCTCTATTATAAAGTTTAGCCAAGGTATTTATTTCCCCGTGCATTCAAATAAAAACCCACTATACAACCCCTTTGGTTAAAATATATCATTATATAATACTCCCGCCCCTATGGTAAGTCAATCATATCGATTTATTTATCATATAATAAAAACATATATGAGAAAAGCTTTAAACATATGATATATATGTTTAACACAAAAAAAAAGAATAAACCTGAAGTTTTATTTTTAAATCAAAACTTTGGAAAAACCCCCATGCCACCGTGGCTCATCCACTTGGCATCCCACTCGACACTTTAACCATAATTGAACCCTGTCGCGACCCCTATTTTTCATTAACCATTGGGATTAATTAATTATTAGAATTAATTAATAAGCACACTTTTCCACCTATTAGACGCCCCCCGGGATGTTTAATAAAGTTAATCATGTTTAAAACCCCGCCGGGCCCACACGATAACGCCCCACCATCTCCCCGTCCCTTCCACCTTTGGATCGCCCCTCCACAGATCAACGCTCCACATCAATTCCGCTAGCCGTCCCTTGTCAGAGCTTTAACGCGCGGGGACTTGGTGGTTTTGAAATAGTCCACCGGCCACGCGTCCATCGCCCAATGGAATCGCTGCCCTCGCATTAAAAACCGCTCTTGTCCATAAGCGGTGCGGGGATTACCGCTTACCGCTTATCGCCCGACCCCTGCACACGTCAGCCCGTACATCGATGACGTCAGTCCTCGAAAAAATAAAAAATCCCTTTTTAACTTGGAAATAAAACAAATTTTCGTGTTTTTTATGTCATTTTCGTTATTCGAAAGCGACTACGCCTTCTGCTGCAAAATTCAAATTTTCACTGAAATCTACTGTTCTATCCGATTTCGCTCCAGAATTCCGCCGGACCAGTGTTCAAGCATCCTCGTGCTACCACCTGATACCTGTTAAAACCTAGTTCGCCTCCAAGAACAAGTATTTATCCTATAGCGCTTCGAACTTCAAAAGAAAGTTTGTTTTCCTTGTTTTCCACTGGATTAGTGATCAAATTTTATCGCTAAGATCATTCCCTGAGGTTTAAAATTGTGAATTGTTCCCCCGAACCTGCAATTGTGCCAAATTCTCTCATTAAAACTAAAATCACGCCTGGCCTGTGAAGAAAATCCAGAAACTTCCATTTTGAACCCACAAGAACCAAAATGTAAGCCCCGACAACCTTGAATGTAACTCCATTGAATACCCCCCACAGAGAGTTAGAATATTTTCCCTTAGTGGATAAAGATTTTCAGATTAAAGACTTGCATTTTGATGAAAGCCCCCTTCTGAGTTATTGTCGCTGCAGAGACGATTTTTCGAAGGGGCAAGATGTCATTGGGTTGTGGGAATCCAATCTCCCGAGATATCTCATCCCCTCAGTCATTACTTTCCCAGAAATTATCCACTATTGCCATTCTAACTATGATCCCACTCAAAGAGCTGTAATATCCCCTGACCAGAGTGTTCTTTTCCCCATTACTCCCCAGGCTATCAATGCAATGCTACATTTTGAACCAGACCAAGAACTAGCACCTTTGTCTATGGAAGAATTGATTGAAAAGTCTAATAAATTGACCCCAGAAAAATTGGAGTCCATTTGCCAGAATTTCATGTTGCCTGAACATCAACCTAAGGGACCTCCTCCCTATGGTTTTTATTATTTCAATAAATTGGGAAGGCTCATCCTAAATATGATATCTTTCATCTTGGGTTTCAATACAAGTGAATATGTTGATGAAATAACCCTGGTTTTGCTGTCTATCTTTACTCCTGGGAAACCTCCTGAAGTTAAATATGACTTTGCCTCCTTCATAGCCAATAAGATCCATGATCAGTTCATGAGACTAGATGATGAGAAAGTTTTAAAATATTCCTCAGTTATTTATCATCTCATTATCTTTTATCAATCAGAAAAGTTCCCTTTCCCTGTCAAAAAGCTTGATGCCAAGGGAAACCCTAGGTCAGTTATATTTTGGTCTCCCATAATTCATTCTTCCTATGATTCTCCATATTCCTATACTGAGTTCATCGATCTTTTTGTATATCCTGCAACTACCTTGTTGACAGGAATCCCTCCTCCAAGGCTCAGTAATGAAATCAAGAAGACCTTGCAGCTTTCAAGGACTTATAAAGTTGGAGATTGGTATTTATATCAAAACCATTCAGTCATTAGAATCTATGGATGTGAATTACATCCATTCAAGTTGCCAAGATATGTGCCCATGAGACTTTTTGCCTTGGAATACTTCAGGCAGATGAATAATTCAGATGTGATTCATTTTTGTAGTGTGAAAAAGAAATCCCAACTCAGGATTAAAAGTCAATTAGGTCCCCACATATGCAACTCTAGGGATGCTGAGCAAGAAGCAGAAAATATACTACAAAGCCATTGCAAGTTCCAAAGAACTTTCCATTGGGTTCCTTATGACCCATTTGGTTTTATTTGTGAAAAGAGAATAAAGAAAAAATCATCCCCTTACATACACCACAAGATTCCTGAAATAGAACAGTATGCCAACCAAGATGAATGGGTTGAAGAAGAAAGTGAAGAAGACAAAATGAACAAAATTATGAAAGATCTTGAGAAGAAGTATGACCTAGAATCTTATGGTCAAGTGTAGGTACCTCACATAGGCACTTCTTCATCAGCAAATCTATAGCAGAGATTACAGGAAGGCAGTTCATCAGTTGCAGCAGAGTCAAAAGGAAAAGGAAAGGAACCTGAGATACAGGTCATCGAAACTTTAGTCATGGCAGAGAAACCTCAAACCTCCAGAGCACCTGATCAAACACAAGTTTCTCCCATTCAAGTAAATCATCCTGAAATTTCAGGATTACAAACTCCATCCAATGTAGAAATAAGCAGGAAAAGGCATGTTCCAGATACTACTCCTCCTAAAGAGTCCTCAGAGATACATCAAGCCAAAAAACAGAAACCAGATCCACTTCCAGATGTGGAAATCATTGATGAAATGTTTGATGATGGAAGGGAAGACAGTCAACTAACTGGCACAGTTAGTGAAGCAAACACAGGCCAGAAAGGAAAAGCTTTGCAAAAGCAATTGAGTACTGAAGTATCCTCTTTTAGACCACCAAAAATAGATACAGGGGATATAAAAAGAACTTTCATTAATATAAAGGCAAAGAATGATCCATTGAGAATGAAAGTATATGATCAATATTTGAAAATGGCTCCACATAATCAGGAAAGGTTAATGTCAACATTTGACATTTCACAAGGCAAAATGATGATGAGCCACTTCAAGTCCAAGGTGTCAAAACCCATGACAGCAGCTGATTATATTAGAACAAATTTTGAGGTCCTGGCAAAGGACATTCATCCTTTGGACCAGATAGAGCTGCATAAACAAACTGGGGAAATGCTCTATTCCACTCTTACTGATAAGGCCATGGCAGCCTTAAGGCTGCAAGATTCTTTAAATAACACAAGCACCCAATTGCAAATTGAAAAGGCCTATTCTCAGGCCAAAGATAACAGAATAAAGTCTCTAGAAGACATAATCATCAGCTTGGGTCACAATCCCAAAGATATTAAAAGTATTGAGGCACTGATTAAGAAGAAAGATGATGACATAGCTGCACTGAGAAAGCAGCTGAAATTGCCAGCCTCAAGGCATCCCCAGACCCAAGAAGTTTTGAAGGGGAATTCACAAGAAGAGATAATGGAGTTGCTCTTAAAGATGACTGAGCGACTAGGTGAAACAGAGAAAGGATTGGAACAAGCTTTACAGGAAAAAGAAGCTATCATGCAAGTATCCACCACAGAAGCTACTACAACCACAGGTACTACAACAGCAAAGCAACAAATAGTGCCAGCGCAGGTGAACACTTCTGGTTTAAGTTCTGAGGAATTGACAAAACAAATGGAAAGTTTACAATTAAGAGTCACAGAGCTTCAAACGAAAAAATTGCAGTTAGAAAATTTGGAGCAGAAATATGATACATCTAAGAAGACAGTTGCTGATAATACCAGGGAAATTAAAAGGTTGGAAAGATTAGTTAAGGCTTTAGAAAAATATCTTTCATTAGAAAAGCCTTTGAAGGAAATAAATGAAATTCTTTGGGGTAATATAATTGAGTTAATAAAAAGTATTTGGCCCTCTGTTCAAGCAATTTTTGAACAAAATGACTTGATTAAAGCAGCTCAGGAAGAAATAAATAGAACAAGAGATGAAATAAGAGGTAGACCTGAGCAGGCCAATCAAATTATTCAATTTTTGAACACCCGAACTAAGCAACAGCTTGCAGTATTAGGAATTGAGGACAGGACCGACACCATTTTGGAGATAAAAGGAGTTTTCATCAAAAGAACTTTTATGCAGAATTTGGAAAGGAAGTGCTCAGATATTTTGGCTGATATTAATGCTTTCAGAGGAAAATTTCAAGTTTTGTTGGACAGTGGGTTACCCAGTCCTATGCTCTCAGAGGACCAGATAATGGACTTGGAAACCTATGTCAAGAAAATAGATATCCATGCTCATAATTCAGCTGCTCATTCTATCAGTATGCCAGAAGCAACGTTGCCAACAGGAAGAAATCTCTATGACAGGTTGAAGAATTTATTTCACCTTGAACATGAAATAAAGTATTTGTTCCCTGATCAGCCCACTTTTTACAAACTCACAGAGGCTGATGAAATGTTGAGGAAACTTAAAAGAACCGTAATAACACCAGATCAATGGTGGAATGACCTATTGGAAATTTTATGAAATTTATCTTCAGGTTGAGAATTTTATCTTTTTATTATGAAAAGGATAAATAGTAAGAACAGGTTAAAGGGTATCAGTCAAACAGGTTAAAGAGTATCCGTAAAGACAAAGAGTATCAAACAATCAAAGAAATTACTCCAAGGGACAACATCGAGCCCTATTTCAGCACTTACCTCCAGCACATCAGCAAAATGAGGAAACAACACACCAACAATTACATTTTATTCTATCTACGAGACCATCTGTCTCCATTTTTATTGTAACTTACTTGTCAGTCACCCTAAATTGAGGGCTAGGTTAGTGTAAGATATTTTCAATTATTTTTTGTATAAATAAACCCTCAAAGAGAGTATTGAGGGTGGATTCTATTACTTTGCTGTAACATTGAGATTTTCGGAATAAAATCATTTTGGAGAAATTTATTCGTGGCTTACTGGATGACGATTTGAAGCTCATGAATTTTTGCAGGATTCATGTGTTGGACTGCAGTTGAATAAGTCTTTCTAACCTTTGTCTTAAGTTTTATATCAGTTTATAATATCATTATGTCCATTTCTGAATAATTTACATAAAGGATTGAATCAGAATTTACTTAATTGTACTATGATTTCAGATGTGATTGTTCTTAATGTTTTCCTCTAAATTGGTTATAAGCATGAATTCTTAAATTCTCTTGCTTTGCTAATTTAAACATTGTTGATTACTATAATAAAGAATTATTCATTGCTCTTTGTTTGTAGTCATCTCATTTCTTTCTTTTGAACATGGTGAAAGATTCTTAGTTGCCTTTCATCCCTTCAAGATCATCCCATCCACTCTAAATTTTAAGGATTGTTCTCTGTCTAGCTATCTTGCCCTGTAAAGCCATCTTGTGTGTAGAATAGAAATCCAGTAAAGCCATCCTTTGACTCCATAGCCCAATGGACTAAAAACTTTCAACCTTGCCCTTAGTTTGTGGATTCCACCATTTTTCAAACAAACTCTTGGATATATAACTAGCCTAAAACCTTCTAAGAACAAAGATAAATTATAAAAAGAGAGCCCTCTCTGAATGCAGATTGGCTAGATTCTGCATCTGAAGGTTGGTTTGTGGTTACCTCGGGTATACTTTCCTTTTCTTACAACTTCAAGGAAAACCTGAGTGATAACAGTTCCAAATACAAATTAAAGTACCCAAAATCCTTGAACAGATCAAGAAAAATGCTAATCATGTGATAATTCTAAGTAAAGTTAATCTATTAACATTGGGAATAAAATTACACCGAAGTCAAAAACATTTCCTGGCCAGACTCCTGGCAAATTTGTCATCAAAAAATCAAAAAATTAAGAAGACTGCCCTCATACGGGGAAACCAGTCTTGAACGTTTAATTTACAGAATTCAAAAATATTACAAAGGTCTAGCACAGTAAAATAATCTAAAAGTAGCCCAATTAAGTGGGCCTGCTAAGCAAGAAAAACAAATTAACCAAACTACTCCTCCGGTGGTTCCTCCACGATTCGGCACCATCCTTCGGAAGGTCTAGGATCACTAGGTGCTACCTCCACATGCATGCCACGGCTCCCCTCCTGAAGGCCCGAATGCTGGCCGGCTTTTTCTGAGCTCAGACCCACCGGACTGTTGGTCGCTTTAATTGCTTTCACAATTCAAGCTCCACATAAATTGTCAACCCGAGGAAGTCTTTTTATTTCAAAGATAATCACGCACTGGATATGCTCAATTTCAAAAGCAGAAACAATGTTGTAGTAAAAAAGCCACACAATTACCAATCACACAAATCTACTTATTCACACTCTGTTTAATCAAAGCTGAAGTCACTTAAGTTATAGCAGAAATAATTTCTATGTTGCAGTTAAAATCCAGACAAAGGAAAACCAATCTGCAAGAAAAGAAATCAATCAACCATAGCAGGAACAGAACCCTATTCCTTGGTTAGGAACTTCAGCACCTGCTGCCTGACACTTAATCACACTGTAGGAAAGGTAGCTTCAAGAGACCAAGACCCTATTCCCATGAACAGGAACCTTCAGCACTTGTTCTCTTGTTTCTAATCACACTGCAGAAAAAGGAAGGCAATTAATGGGAGCAGGACCCTATTCCCTTATACAGGAATCTTCAGCACCTGCTTCCCAGCATCATACATTCATACAATTAAAGAAATGGATTTCTCAACTTCCAAGAGTAGATGCATTCAATACATGCAGCGCTAAAGAAACAGAGTATTACTGAACTGTGTAACTAGTGTCCAACAACAGAATTAAAGTGAAGTGCAAACAACGTAAAAGATTAAACAAATTACAGGAACCAAAGGGTGAATCTTGTGAGGAAGGCGGGCCCTTTCCCTCTCACAATATTCCCCGGGGAAAGAATTAAATTGGAGCTCTCAAAAGAAGAATTTATTCATCTGTCAAAGTAAATGGTACATTACAGATGGAGTCTAGCTCCAGTTCTCACACAATGTTCTCCTGTAGCTTTACAAAAATGAACTCTTTTCTAATGATGATGTCTCCTCTTTTTAAAGAGGAGACATCTTTTACAATTACATGAGAGCAAATCTACGTTTATCCCAAATCTGTTCTCTTTCCCAAAACAGGACTATTCTGTTCTTCCAAAGAAAGATACTGTTACAACAGAGACAACGAGAATGCTATCTTCAGGATAATCCAGGTAACCGTGTCTTCATGCTGTTACTACTATTCCACAAAAGGTTCTTCTAGAATCGCAAATTACGCATGACGGAATTTGCGTGCTTGACGGCTGTTTCAGCAACTGAGTCAGCTGTTTCAGCAACGGCCGCTTGTTCCTAGCAACGCATATAACTTATCTGCGAGCTTTTGGACTTATGTTAGCAACGATGCACTTCGATTAATGATAAAATATAAGAGTATTAAGGAATTATATGTAAAACAGATTAAACATATAATAAAGAAGAGGATTTTATATACCTTGGGATAAAGTAGATGAGAATGATAATGGAATCCTTTTTAATCATGGTTATAAAAGTAAAATGGTGTCAAAGTATATAGCAAAAATGATACATAGTGGAGTCCTAACATCCCCCCCAGCTAAAAATGTTGCATGTCCTCAGGCAACCCCTAGTCTGAGTCAGAGTCTGAGTACTGGTACTGAGCATGCAAATTACTCAAGCAGTAGCTGGAGAAGGTGGCATCTGTAGGAGCTCTGAATCCTCTGTTGTTCTGCAAGTGCTGCCATGCTAAAGCTTCATCTCTGCCAGCCAATTGGTAATGACAGTGATATTTCTCTGAAGGCAGCCATAAGATTGGAAAATGAAAATGATACCCGATCCAGTTTACTCCACAATGTCGAATGCATCCAATGTAATTAGGAACCCTTGAAAGTGCAGCTTGAAGATTGTCAGGGTTAAAAGGGTGATAATCCTATCTTTCTTTACATGACTGCTGCCAAAACATAGTATTGGCCTTCAATGCAGCAGTCCCCTTTACTCTAATTTGCTGTTGACACTTAAAGAGTGTTGAAGCCTGTAATTGTTGTATATACTTATGCATTCCTGGCTTCTGTAAGAATTTATGATATTGTGCTATGAACAAGGCTGGACTTAAAGGTTCTGGTCTAATCCAAAGGAGTCTATTCTCCTCATTATGTCTGCTTGCAGTGAAAGCAGTTTGCCAAGTGAGCTGGTTAGACAAAAATGAAACAAATGCCCTTATTTGTATATCTCCTGCAATTGGAACAAGATTAACTCTTCTATTGTCTGGAATGGCCTCATTATGAAGGTAGAGTTTGCACATCAAATGCTGGTCACTCTCGGGGGCCTCATTAAAAGTCTCAACAAATTTCTCTGAAGTGAGTAACTCATACGGTCTGCCATCTTTTATTGCTTTTAATTGAAAATAAACTAATCGTTCAGAAAGAAAGAGAGAGTAGTTTACAGAGGGTTTGCGCGTAGCCATCAACTTCTGGACTAATGAAAACATCAAGGCCATCTTTTCCTTAGATTCCTTAACTTCCTTTTTGGAGTCCTTGAGCTGTTGCATCATTTGTTCCCAACTATCCCAGTTGGCATATACGTGGTTCTGCCATGCTAACTTATGCTGGCGTAATATTGTATCTTGTTCTTCAGCATATTGTTTCTTCCATTTGTTCATCTGTTCCAATTGATTCCATGGCAAGGTCTGTGTCCTGGCATCAGAAGTACTGGGTTGGGACGTTGTTTGAATGGCTACACTCACTAACTTAGGGCGAGATATCTGTGGTGATGCTTCTGTATGAGTGGCTACATTAACTGGCACAGGGCGAGATATCTGTGGTGGTGCTTCTATCTGAATGGCTGCATTAACTAGCACAGGGCGAGATATCTGAGGTTTAGTGTCTCTTTCTTCCTTTATAGAGAGCCCTACTGGTTCTTGTGGAGCAGTAGGGCATCCAGCTGACGTAGATGCCTCAGATACTTGAATTTTAACTAGTTTGTAGCCTGCCTCCTGGTAAATATTGCCACACTCATGGCACATGTATTCCTTGCATGGCTCCTTATTTTGCATTGAGGCTGTGTGTGCTAACATATAGAGATTCATTTCTCTATCAAAAGCCTCTCGTGCCAAGGTTAATTCATTCTTGTAGGCTTCCAATTCAGACTTCAAGAATTCATTCTCCTCCAATAAAGATGTCATAGTATGTAAACCCTGTGCGCTGGTTGATTCTGCTAGGGTAGTCTGCTGATGCACAGTCGCAGCTGGTTCTTGTGGGACAGCTACTGCTGGTCTCCCACTATCATCATGCTTGGTGTATTTTTGTACCACAGTGGCTGGTTCTTGTGTTTCAGCCTCTGGGTAAGTGACTGGTTCTTGTGTGACAGTCACCGTTTGAGCCATAAACAATGTCGTATTATCCCGGGGCACTGGTTCTTGTGTGGAAGTGCCACCGGACGAGACGGGTTGGGGGGTTTGAAATGGGGATGAAGATTGGAGTTTTAACAGAATAGTGGCAGGGTCAGGGGAAATGGAGGTGAGTCCTGTCTCAACAGTCATCTTCCTTTTCCTTTTTGGTAGGAAAGCAGCAAAGTCACTGCCTTTCCTTTTCTTTGAGGGGGAGGGTTCTGCTCTGGGGGAAGGGCTTTCAGAAGAAGTGAGAATTTGAAATTTAGCCCTTGTCCGTCATTTGGAGACTGAGACTGTTGGGGTTCTTTTCTTTTTATAAGTGGGTGGGGATGGGGGTGTTAGAGAGTCGTCACTAGGGACAGAAATAGTGGGGACAGTTGACTCTGCTAAGTGGGACGAGCTCGGGATTGGGTCAACTGGGGAATATGGAATATCGTCCCGTTGTCCTTCATAAGGAATTTCAGGAGTATCATGAGAACTTTCGGGTTGTTGGGACGTTTGAGCCTGCTGAGGAATTTCAGGCAGCTGGGGAACAGGGAGTGGGTCTTGCAGAGGGGGATTTTGCTGAGCAAAACCCCTCTGTATCAACAACTGGCATAAACGATGGTGGGTGAGGGATAACATTGGGAATTTAGACCGTCTACAATAATAAGACATGTTTCTAATACAACCAAGCAGATAATAGGGGATATTAATCATTTGTCCATTTCTCAAATGATTCATCAAAACAAAGTCGTGATTGTACACTACCTGGTAACGCCCTTCACACGTCAAGTAGTGTTTGATGAACTCTGCCACCGATGGCCATGGTTGAGGAAGTGAGTGCAGACTAACCCCGCGGCCTTTGAGTTCCACTAGCTCATCTGGACGAAGAAAATCTTGCTGTGCATTCAGAATAACCTGCTTTCTGCTGAACCAGCGAGTCCCAATAGCTGGAAACCCTGATACCTGAACTATGTCCTCCTCTGTCACTGAAATGCGAACCCCTTGAACCACTGAAAAATCGCCTTGAAGGTTTTGTGCAAACTCTAAAACTTGTTCCTGGTCAAATTCACCCAACCTTTCAAAATATATTGTCCATCCCGCTTGTTGGAAAATTTGATAGGCTTCGGGAAACAATTGAAGAAGATTTATGGAGCCGGGCTCGTGTCTGATGGCCGACCCTCCCATGGCTCTAGCTTTGAGTTATACGCAGAGGCACAGAAGACAGTAAACACAGACCCTGATCGCGCTAGTTGTTGCAACAGAGGCTGCAAGGTCTAAATGACGGCGGAAGTGGATATGACAAGGGACAGAGGATTGGTTAATGCGAAATGATTGTTCAATTTTTGAAATTCCCCCCCCCTACGTATGGTGTAATGATGATTGGGCGTGTAAAGATTTGTAATCATTATGAATGAAATCCTCTCTTTAATATAATTTAACTGAATTACATTAAAACCTCATACCTTACATTTTTACCTTTGGTTTAATAATTCGAAGTGTCGAATGCTTCAAAATGGCTTAATGTACATGGAAGAATCTGTAGATTTCTCTGAGATTTAGAACAGGAGTGTAACCGGATCTGCTCAGTGCTTGAATAATTTTTCACCCAAAAGATCTGAAGTATAATCGTGGAGAACCGAAAAGCTTGTATAACAGCGAAGAGAAATGATGTTTTAATGATAACAGGTTGCTGAAACTGGTGTTTCAGCAACGGAAAAATGAACGATACGTTGCTGAAACAGGTGTTTCAGCAACGGGAAAAATCAGAGAAATGGGATAAATGACTTGGGTCTGTAAGAAGTAGGGAAAATATTTAATAGGGGATAATTTCAACAGTAAGGGATAGGAAATACTAGCTGAAGGAAGATATTTCAGGAATGGTAGGAGTGGGAAAAATGGAAAAAGGGCAATAATGTAGAAGTGGGGATGAAGGGATATTGCTAAGAAATGGGATAAAATGAAGGGAACAAGCTTCTGTGATTGAAGCTTCAGGTCTTCTCATGATGAATCTGTCTTCCTTAATGAGCTTTTCCAGAATCTGCAAAATTCAATTGTAATATGCCAATCCTTGACAGGAGTTTATTAGTGCTAAATCTAATCTAATACTAAAAATACAGTGCAGAAAATTAAATGCTGTGAGGAGCAGAAGACTCCCCTGGAAAAAGATAATGAATATCAGTCATGCAAGCAGTCTTGAAATCCTCTTTAGAAACAGGGCGCTGATATAGACGGAGCCTATGACCATTGACTAGTAGAGGTGTTTTAGAATCATCAATTGTTAAAAGTCTTACCGTCCCATTTGGAAAAACAACATCTACCTCATATGGTCCAAGCCAACGTGTACGTAGCTTACCCTGAAAATTTTCAAACCGAGAGTCATACAACAAGGCCCAATTACCTTTTTGGAACTGCTTTTGTTTGATCATTTTGTCATGCCACTTCATCCTTTGTTGCTGTATCATGGTTGTTTGATGGATGGCATCTAATCTCTTTTCATCCAACTCCAGAAGCTGCTGCAACCTAGCTGTCTGCACATCAGTCAAATCAAGATTAACAGCTAAAGCAATTCTTAAAGTTTTAATCTCGAATTCCACAGGAAAAACAACATTTTTACCATAAACCAATTCATAGGGAGAAAAACCTGTAGTGTTTCTCCAAGTAGTTCTGTAAGCCCATAATGCCTCAGGGAGCCTTTGGGACCAATCCTTCCAGTTGTCCTTCATTGTTTTAGTTAGAATGGCTTCTAAAACTTTATTTGTGCTTTCCACCTGCCCATTGGCCTGGGGGTGGTATGGTGTAGTCATTCTATGTTGAATATGATATTTGTGAAGGGTAGATTTAAAACCATGAGAATTGAATGGAGGTCCTCCATCAATAACTAGCTCTCTAGGAATCCCAAATCTAGTAAAGATTTCTTCAAATAAGAAAGCTAGGACAGCCTCTTCATTGGCTCTAATAAGTGCTTTGGCCTCCACCCATTTGGTCATATAGTCTGTACAGACTAATATATAAGTTCTTTGATTGGATGGAGGGTTAATGGGTCCTATAAAATCCAAGGCCCATCTTTCAAATGGTTCAGAAACTACCTGGGGGTTTAATGGCATTTGGTCTCTATGATTGGGTTGACCCATCCTCTGGCAGCTGTCACAAGCCCTTACATATTTCTTTGCATCCTTGAATAATGAGGGCCAATAGTAACCCATCCTCAGAATTTTGTGTGATGTTCTCTTATCAGCAAAATGCCCTCCACAAGGGCCATCATGACAAGCTTTCAATATGTCATACACTTCATCTTCTCTAATGCATCTTCGGATCTCCTGATCAAGCCCAGTGTAGAAAAGACACCCGCTTATCCAACTGTACCTGGCACTTTGTTGAACAATTCTTCTCTTTTCTCTGTATGACAGGTGTGATGGTAATTTTCCTGCAACCAAATAATTAGCAATATCTGCATACCATGGAGAGTGAGCAGAAACTGTAAACAAATACTCATTAGGAAAAGAATCATCTACTGGAATATCATTGTCAGTTTTTAACCGTGAAAGGAAATCAGCCACCACATTTTCTTTACCAGGCCGATCTACAATTGTGATATCAAATTCCTGCAGTAATAATAACCATCTGGTAACTCTAGCATTTGTGACAGATTTGTTCATCAAATACTTAATAGCTGAATGATCAGTGTGCACAAAAGTAGAATAACCAGTGATATAGTGTCGAAATTTATTAATGGCATAGATTACTGCAAGAAACTCCTTCTCGGTAACTGTATAATTAAGCTCAACAGGGGTCATATTCTTACTAATAAAGTAGATAGCATAAGGAAGATGATTTTCCTCTTGTCCCAAGACAGCTCCAATTGCAGTGTCTGAAGCATCAGAAGATATGTGAAAAGGGAGATTCCAATCAGGCCCCCTCAAAATAGGAGCAATAGACAATTGATGCTTGAGTTCTTCAAAAGCTTTCTGACAAGAATTAGTCCACTTAAATTCAACATTTTTCATAAGCAACACAAATAATGGAGAAGCTATCTTAGAGAAATCTTTAATAAATCTTCTGTAGTATCCAGCATGTCCTAGAAAACTTCTCACATCAGTTTGAGTTTTAGGAACAGAAAGATTCTGAATGACCAATACTTTAGATGGATCTACCTGAATACCTTGGGATGAAATGAAATGTCCAAGCATTATTCCTTCACTCATCATCATATGGCATTTTTCAGTACTTAGGGAGAGGTGAGCTTGTATACATCGTTTAAGTACTTTCTCAAGGTTTTGTAATGCATCTTCAAAAGACACACCATAAGGAGTAAAATCATTCATAAATATTTCCATAGAATCATTCAGCATATCAGAAAAAATTCCTATAACAGCTCTTTGAAAAGTTGCTGGAGCATTACATAGCCCAAATGGAAGGACTCTATAGGCAAAAGTTCCCCAAGGGCTGGTGAAAGTGGTCTTGTCTTGGTCTTGGGGTGCAATTCTTATCTGATTATACCCACTAAATCCATCTAGAAAAGAAAAGAATTTATTCCCTGCCAGACTATCCAACACCTGATCCATGAAGGGTAAAGGAAAGTGATCCTTTTGAGTAGCTTTGTTTAAGGCTCTGTAGTCAACACATACTCTCCATTTCCCGTTTTTCTTAGGGACTATTACTAATGGGGAAACCCATTCACTGTCAGATATAGGGTATATAAATCCTGCATTAAGCAATTTTTGAAGTTCTTCCTTAACAATTTCTCGTAAATTAGGATTCATTCGTCTTTGGGGTTGACAAACAGGTCTGCATCCCTCTTTAATGTAAATTCGATGAGTACATAATTCAGAAGAAATACCTTTCATATCCGTGTAATCCCATGCAAATGCTTCCTTATATTCATGCAATAACTTCATTAATTGTTGTGTTTCAGCATCTGTTAGATCAGGATTTATGTTTAATGTCTTGCCAGGTTCAATTTCAACTGTTATGCTTCTAGATGAGATGGTGGTTAATGTCTGAGATGAGTCTTCAGATTCAATCCTTTCTTGAGTATCAGTTTCAAAAATTGCAGTTAATTGATTGTGTGTTTCAACAATTACAGAAGAAGGTTCACAAATAAAATTATTAATTATCTCATCCTCTGTATTGTCTTTAAGAGTTAAAGCTTGTCCAATAGTTAGAATAGGCTGAACAGCATTATCATCATAATCCATCCATATAGAATCTTCATTATTAATTATTGGTGTAGCATGAGGATAAAGAGTAAGCTATTTTGTTTCATAACCATTAGAAATTGTCATTGAACCAGATCTGCAACTGATAAAAGCATCAGCTGTGGCCAGCCATGGCCTTCCTAGAATTAAGGGATGTCCCCCCAGCTTTGTTTTAGTTTGTAATACAACAAAATCAGCTGGGTATTTCCAGGATTCAACTGAAATAAGTAGATCCTCAACAACTCCTTCAGGTTTAATTGTAGAACGATAAGCCAACTCTAGAATAGTGGGTGTATCTCTGATTGTGTTATTCAGCTGTAACAATTGTGAAGTTTCAAGAGTCATTATGTTAATTGCAGCACCTAAATCTACCAGAACTTGGGGAATCATTGTTTTACCAATCTGAACTGTCACTGTAGGATGGCCGGGATCACCATATTTCACAGGAGGGGCTTTTCCGGACATTAATGCAGACAAGTCCCCCATCACATGTACTGTAAGGGGGTCTTTAGTTTTCCTACTAGGTTTCTTAACACAAATATCCCTTAGTGTTCTGGCATAAATTGGTACATCTCTTAATGCTTGTAAAAGTGGAATTTTAACATACAAATTTTGCAATTCCCCTAAAAGATTAAAAGCAGGTGTTTCAGCTGTTCTGGTTAAAACCAAACGCTCGGGGAATGGTGGTTCTGTTATTTGAACATTCTTGTTAGAAGGTGGTTGTGCTTTCTTATGTTTCTCAGTTTCCTCTTTATCAGAATCAGAAGAAGTTATGTCATCAATAATAGGCTCTACTATTTTCCCAGATCTCAAATGAATATCGTTACATTGCATAGTAGGAAATATAGACTGATTCTGAATATCAATGACTTGTACAACTTTATTATTGGGGTTAGGATTTGGTTGCACAGGTAGCTGGGGTCTCATTTGGTTATTTGGCGGAGCATTTGATGGCAGAGGAAGTGGTTGTTGATATTGAGGCAACTGATTTGGATACGGGAGTTGTTGGCTTCTCCAATTTGAATTCCAAGGGTTAAAAGAAGATGGCTGCTGTGGAGGCCAAGGAGTCCACATTGAAGGATCAACAAAGGGAGGGTTTGATTGCTGCATGGGTGGGAATTTAATTTGATTGAAGGGTGGGTATTGCATTTGATTGAAGGGAGGGTAATTTGTTTGTCCGAAAGAAGAATAATTGTTCCAACGATTAAATGGCATACTAGAGTTCATACCTTGTCCTTTTGGTTGCCATTGTCTTCTTTGAGTTAGCAGGTAAACTGCTTCAGCTTCTTCTTCTGTTGGCTGTAATGCTGCCTTTATTCCTGGTAGAGATGGACATTGTTTTGTTTCATGATCTTTCTCACAAAGGGTACAAATTGGTATTTTATCCATTGGGCATTCCCTTAGTGGATGTTTGTCTCTGCACTTCGGGCAAAAGACAGCCAGAGTTGCTTTTGCTTCGGCCTGCTTCTTCTTAACCTGCAAAGTGTCAATTTGTGAAGCAAAAGAGCTTAACATCTCAGTTTTAAATTCTTCAAGTAAATTACCTATTTCAGCTCTTGTTGCTCCTCCATTGGCTGATTTCTGCACTCTTGAATAGGTGGAATCTCTTGTTCTGTTTCTTGCAGCTCCCCTAGAACACCTCTTAGCAAGTTCACAAATCTCATCATATGATTCCTTAGATATATCTCCTTTGGCAAGCATGTTTAACATATCTAAACAATCATCCCTTAAACCTTTAAGTAATATTGTTTTGTGAATTTCCTTACTTATATTCGGATGGTCAGATCTCTGTATATTGTACTGCAGCCTTTCTATATAGTCCTCCGGATTCTCATCCGGCTTTTGTGCCATATTGAATAGTTCATCCTTCTTTTCTCTCGTCCGGCAGTAGTCTTGATATTTAAGCAGAAATTTCTGTTTCATCTGCTCCCATGTTGTGATCACCTGACTTCCAAGGCTCATGAACCATCTCAAAGCATTCCCTTTTAAGGTGGCTGGAAACAGTTTCAACTTTTGAGCATTAGTAACATAATCATAACTTCTGCATAATATATCAAATTCAAAAATAAATTCATCCAGATCTTCAGAGGATAAACCATGAAAGTTAGGTAAAGCAGACAATGGAATGTTTTTCATAGGAGTTATCCCTGCAGGGAGATCACTGATAGGGAATCCCAAGGTAGAGAGGGAATTTTCATCCCTTCTTTCTCCTTCAGGATCTACACGTCCTCCACCAAAGAAACCATCATTGTTTCCTTCCATTGTTGGCTCTCCTACTGCACTTGCTCGATCGTCAAGATCTTCTACTGGCTCTTCAATGTTTTCCACTGGTCGTCCAACGCTCTCTACTATTTCCTCAATGTGCTCTGCTGATTTACTAACACTTTCTTCTGACTCTCCAGCACTGACTGCTGGTTCTTCTATCTTTTCAGGACCCACGACTTCCTCTGTTTTGTAATCTGATTGAGGGGAGTGCTGAAGTTTTGATCTTCGAGAACTTAATCTCTGTGATGATTCAGCCTTTGATACAATCTCGTCAATAAAAGTTTTTCTTCCTCCCCTTCCTTTGCCTTTGCCACCTGTGGGGTTAGTTTTCTTCTGGTTTCCGCGTCCTCTCATACAATCTGTACATTTAAAAAGAAAATATTAATGCTTTTGAAATCTATAATTACCTTCCCTGGCAACGGCGCCAAAATGTTGGTCGCTTTAATTGCTTTCACAATTCAAGCTCCACATAAATTGTCAACCCGAGGAAGTCTTTTTATTTCAAAGATAATCACGCACTGGATATGCTCAATTTCAAAAGCAGAAACAATGTTGTATTAAAAAAGCCACACAATTACCAATCACACAAATCTACTTATTCACACTCTGTTTAATCAAAGCTAAAGTCACTTAAGTTATAGCAGAAATAATTTCTATGTTGCAGTTAAAATCCAGACAAAGGAAAACCAATCTGCAAGAAAAGAAATCAATCAACCATAGCAGGAACAAGACCCTATTCCTTGGTTAGGAACTTCAGCACCTGCTGCCTGACACTTAATCACACTGTAGGAAAGGTAGCTTCAAGAGACCAAGACCCTATTCCCATGAACAGGAACCTTCAACACTTGTTCTCTTGTTTCTAATCACACTGCAGAAAAAGGAAGGCAATTAATGGGAGCAGGACCCTATTCCTTTATACAGGAATCTTCAGCACCTGCTTCCCAGCATCATACATTCATACAATTAATAGAAATGGATTTCTCAACCTCCAAGAGTGAATGCGTTCAATACATGCAGCACTAAAGAAACAGAGTACTACTGGACTGTGCAACTAGTGTTCAATCAACAGAATTAAAGTGAAGTGCAAACAACGTAAAGAATTAAACAAATTACAGGAACCAAAGGGTGAATCTTGTGAGGAAGGCGGGCCCTTTCCCTCTCACAAGATTCCCCGGGGAAAGAATTAAATTAGAGCGCTCAAAAGAAGAATTTATTCATCTGTCAAAGTAAATGATACATTACAGATGGAGACTAGCTCCAGTTCTCACACAATACTCTCCTGTAGCTTTACAAAAATGAACTCCTCTCTAATGATGATGTCTCCTCTTTTAAAGAGGAGACATCTTTTACAATTACATGAGAGCAAATCTACGCTTATCCCAAATCTGTTCACTTTCTCAAAACAGGACTATTCTGTTCTTCCAAAAAAAGATACTGTTACAACAGAGACAACAAGAATGCTATCTTCAGGATAATCCAGGTAACCGTGTCTTCATGCTGTTGCTACTATTCCACAAAAAGTTCTTCCAGAATCGCAAATTACGCATGACGGAATTTGCGTGCTTGACGGCTGTTTCAGCAACTGAGTCAGCTGTTTCAGCAACGGCCGCTTGTTCCTAGCAACGCATATAACTTATCTGCGAGCTTTTGGACTTATGTTAGCAACGATGCACTTCGATTAATGATAAAATATAAGAGTATTAAGGAATTAGATGTAAAACAGATTAAACATATAATAAAGAAGAGGATTTTATATACCTTGGGATAAAGTAGATGAGAATGATAATGGAATCCTTTTTAATCATGGTTATAAAAGTAAAATGGTGTCAAAGTATATAGCAAAAATGATACATAGTGGAGTCCTAACACGGACGGGTGCATTCTTCCTCCGTTTGGGCCTCCTCGTGGAATACCATAGTGACTAAAGCCATGATTCGCGGGCGGTTGAGAGAGCAATTAAAGGAAAATTGCGCAGTGTGCATCGTGGGAGAAGGTGGACTAGTGGTGGGGAAGCGAGGAGCAGGGGAATCCATACGGTGGCCAGATCCTACAACCCGACCCCGCCCACTCCTAGTATTTGGATATCGACCTGCGTAATAATCACTGGACTGGCCGGAAGTCAACTCTTTTAAGGGGCTAGAGGGAGTGCGCAGGGGTTGACCTCTAGTGCTCCCCCTACGGCAAAGCATCCTATGATGCACGCGAGGCATGGGTGCAGTCTCAGGCGCAGTGGGCACAAGAGGAGACGAAGAAGCAGAATTCCAAGAAATAGAGGAATACAGACAGAGACAAAACCGAGAGAAATGCAGATATGCAGCAAGGTCTAGGCAACAGTTCAGCTAGCCACTTCTCCTTATTGTCACAGTTAGCAGGCAGTGTAATCCAGCAACCGGCTCGTCTGGAAAACCATAGCTAAACGCCATTTTGTCGACTCGACTGCAATGCAATCAAAGGACGCCCGTCATAATTAATCTATGATCATTAATAATGAGAGCCGAAGGCCGGATCATATTGGAGCGTGCAGAATCACTCAGAGGAGTGGAGGTCCAATCTTGAATAGTGTTAAAAATTAATTAATGCGGATTTGATGTGAAAACTTAATTGAACAACGTTAAATGTTAATGCGATTGATATGAAATCGCCATATCCATGTCCCATCACCTTAAACGCCATCGAATGCACCTGCAGCCAGGAGCAGGGCAAGTTTTTATTGAGGACACATGGCAGAAATTGGTTGGAGTGGATCTTTGTTTGGGCCGCTCGCACAGTGGAAATCTGGACCCGAAAAATATTAGGGCGAATTTGATAAGAAATTCGCGTCACAACTCTCCCTCTGTACGCCAGCCCAACTTCGGACCCGAAAAAGATTAGGGCGGAATTCATTTGGTTTTCATGTCACAAAATGGGCCAACGTCAGCAGGCTATTTTGGAACGCGAATTTGGTTTGAATTATGTTTTATCGCCGTTTGAAGTCCGACAGGCTCGACTTAAGAACAGTTTTGTTTGATCCTATCTTATAAAATTTGTGTTGGTTTTCTTTTATAATACACATATTTATAATAAATCATGGGAATAACACACTAAACATGTGGAAAAGTTATATAAATAATTATTGAGAACAATCATTTTTATGTAAAAATATCCAAATGTGCTTTTGGGAAATAAGAATTCGAGTATTTGGTTCATATTGTTTTAAAGGAAGGAGTGAAGTTGGAGCCTCAAAAGGGACAAGCTATTACAAAATGACCTATTCCAAAGAAAATCAAGGTTCTTAGAAGATTTTTTAGACTTACATGATATTATTGATCATTTGTTAAAAATTATGCATGCATTTCAAGTCCACTCACATATCTCTTGAAGAAAATATCATTTATATGGAATGATGAGGCTACTTTGGCATTCTCTCTTTCAATGGATGCCATGTCTTCTACACCAACATCGATTGCACCTACTTTTGGTAAAACTTTCATAGTAGAGTGTGAGGCACTAGGACAAGGAATTTACGTAACATTAACACAATAAGGGATATCATTGGCTTTTAAAAGCAAGGAATTCAAAGAAAATATTTGGTGAAATCTACATATGAAAAATAAATGGAAGCAATATTACATGCAATAAAAAATGGGGATAGCATATCATTGGGAGGTACTTTAAAGTCAAGATATACCATGATAGCATAAAGTATTTTTTGAAGCTATGATTTTCATTAGAAGATTAACAAAAATGAGGAGAAAAAATGCAAAGTTTTAATTTTGAGATAATCTGCAAAAAGGGTGAGGAAAATTTAGTACATGATGCTCTTTCTAAAATAGAAGAGGCCTCAAATTTATATCCAATTACATTTTCTATTCCTAGGTGGCTAGAAGAAGCTTGCCATAATGGAAAAATGACAATAGTACTAAACAAAAACTAAAATTTATAAAGGATGGGATGAACTCTATGGAGCATTGGGAGTGAAAGAGAGATATACATTGGTGCAAATGTAGAATATTTTTATGCACGCAAGCATATTTTACTAAACAAATATTAAGGGAGTCCCATGTCTCTCTGATGGTAGGATGCAGGGTTCCTTAAAACATCTCAAAGGATCAAAAAATATATTTTTGGAAGGAATGAAGAAAGATATTCAAAATTTTGTAAGAGAAGGTCGGGTTTGCATAGTAAATAAAAGAGAGATAGTAAAATCTCTAGGGTTACTTCAACCATTCCACATACATATTCAAAGACTATAAGATATATCAATAGACTTTATTATAGGGTTACTGAAATATAAAGGTAAGTATGACATTTTTGTGGTCATTTATATAGACAAATTTTGTAGATTTTTTTGTAGAGCTCAAAGTACATAAACAACAAGCCAAGTGGCAGAAGTGTTCGTGAAAGAAATTCATAGTCTTCATGGTTTTCCTAAATTAATAGTAACAAGAAACTTTTGGAAATAATTATTTAATATGAGTGGAGAAACACTAGCTGCCATGAGTTCTACATATCAAACACAATCAAATGGTCAAACAAAAATAGTTAACAAATGTTTTTAAGGTTATCTACAATGTTACTCTTTAGAAAAGCAATCTTAATGGATGAAGTGGGTTCCTCAAGGAAGAATGGTAATATGGTACTATCATACTACCTATCACACATCTACTAAAATTTCCCCATTTAAGGCCCTTTATGGATATCCAACTCCTAGTATCTCATACTTTTTGCAAGATAAGTCCAAAGTATAGGAAACAAAGTCACATATGGAAAATACTAAAGAAAATTTGAAAATTATTATGGAAAACCTTCAAATGACATGAAACATGATAAAACAACAAGGGGAACAACATTGAAGTGAAAGATAATTTGAGGAGGGTAATTGGGTATTTTTTAGATTATAACATTATAAGCAATCTTCATTCAAGAAAAAGAAGAATAAAGAATTAGCTCAAAAGAATAATAGGTTTATGTCACACGATGATGCAGGGGCATTAGGCACTAGCCAGCAATGTAGGAGGTTTTTTCCACATGTTGTGGCTAGGAGGGTTCGAAAACATTTGAGTTGTAACAGCTAGGTGTCAATACCTCAGCTGATTGTATTACTTAGACTAGTTATAGTTGTAGGAGTCGAACAATTTCAGTTAGTTGAATTATTATAATTAGACCTTTTGATTTCTAGAACGGTCCTCTTAGAGGAACCGAAGAGCCATATGTTATGTATATAAATTGTAATTCCTCGAATTAATAAAAGTAGAGAGGGAAGAGGAGAGTAGAGAGGGGATTTCTGCAATAAACCTCTGTGTGTGAACAATTGTTTCCAGTTAAATGATTTCCAAGCTTAGTTGCCATTGAATTATCTCAAACTACTAATTGTGAAGAATTGTTTAACTGTGAGGTGATTGGGTACTGATAATTCCATTCTTTTGTCTTTGAATTCCCGTAAATTGTTGGATAACCCTGTGAACTCACCCCACCTGAAGGCGAGGTCTGTGTAGAGAACTGGGGTCGTGAAAACTGTTCAAATATAAAAATATTGCTTAATAAAGAGACAAAATTGTTGTTCTTTCAGAACCTGACCTGAGGATTGGACATGAGTTAACAAACAAAAGGATAGCGGAACCAGACTTGCACCCGTGGTCAAGCCCTGTACCAAAACCACGAGCGGAATCACTAAAGCGGGTTTCCCATATCGCACCGCTTTTGCGGAGTAGGCGGTATTTCCTATTCGTGAGAGATTCCATAGAGAATGCGACACATGGCGAAGTGACCCCCGGAAAACCACCGTTTAACCCATGCCATCGCACGTTAAAGCTCGACGTTGGAAGCCGAGCGAAATTGCCAAGAGTCGTTGATTTGGAGAAGGGCCATTGGACGGTGGTCGCACATTGAACTTGCCCAGAGGTTAACTAAGGTGTGCAGAGGATAGCCAGGTACGATACGAGTGTTTGATTGGTTATTGATATATATAGGTGGGGCCAGAGTATAATGAAATTGTTTAATTAAACGATTGGCGGATAAAAAGAGGGTTTATTATAATATGTTTTATATGTTACGGCATATAAAAATAAAAAGGACAAAAAAGCTTGGTAGTTTTTTTTATAGACGGTACGTAAATTTTTTATTACACAACAGTGTGTAAAAAGTGAAAGACTGAGTGTAACTTTTTAAGTGTGTATGCACAGCAGTGCGAAAGTGAAAAACACAGTAGAGTGTTTTAGAGACAGAGTATGTTTGTTTTGAACAGACAGTGAGTTGGTTTTATGCACTGCGTTTTGTAGCAGTCATAATTTTGTAATCCCTCTCGGTGAGGAAGTAGTGTAATAGTTTTTTTTTGAGTTATTGAAGGGAATAGAAGTTTGTTTTCAAAGTATTGAAACTCTGTCTCCTGTCAAAGAAATTTTTATTTTCTCTGTGTTAGAGGAAGGGAGATTTATTCTCCATTCATTGATCTGGAATTTTTCAATATTCCAACATGTGCAAGAACAACAGATGTTGTGGTTCCATCCCCAGCTAAATCATTTGTCTTTGCCGCAGCTTGCCTTACCAACTTGGCCCAAATATTTTCAACTGGGTCCTCTAATTCAACCAATAAAAAGGCCAAAACCATAGCATTGAGATACATTTCATTACACTGTCAATAACAATAAAATTTGACTCAGCCATAACCCTTTCCTTTTATTGTTATGAAAATCTTTATGCATTACTCTAATGTGGCTAGTCCATAGGCCAAGTAGACCACTGGGTAACAAATATGTTTCCTTTCACCTTTGAGTTTTCAAATTATGCCTACCAAATCTAAGACATTTAAGAGGGGGAACTAATACAACGTTAAAAAGAAAACCAGAGTACACATCTACAAATTACCTCCTTAGCTACTGTCACACCATCATTAACTATTTTCGGAGAACCATGCTTGCTCTCCAAGACAACATTTTGCCCTTCGCCCCAAGGGTGACTCCAACAAGATCAGCAAGTTTGTTCACACCACCTGCAAGACAAATTGACAATGCTTTTAGTAAGTGTGCAATTGAATGCCAGACCATATGCCAAAACAACCCTCCATGAAAAATTAAAATAACACATTAAAATCGAATATAAGTGGACAAGGAAAGATCCACCGCGGTGAAGTTTCACGTGCAGGTGACCTTCCTTTAAACATAATTTTTTCTCTGACCTGCAATTTTTTTGTCACTGAGCCATCCTTGTTGAAGTACAACTCATTTTCCATAGCTCTTGTATTAACTACCTTCTCTCTGTCGCGTAATCTCAGAGTCCCTCTTCTGCTTGAGCGATTAAAGGAAATGGGTGAAAAAGCTGAAAGAGAAGACAATTGTCTGCCATAATTATCAAACATTGCACCCAACTTCTTCCCCTTTCCATTGTTACCCAATGAGGTAGATGTGGCAATTGTTGTCATACTGCCCAAAGCAGAGGCCATCTTCTCTTATGCTGAATATAGAATTACAAGATCTTCATATTAGTATGAACCATAAAAAACATGACTCCCATTGCTAAAAACCACTTTTAAGTTGTAACAGACAAACTAAACAACTATCGCAACTTTTGGCAACTTATGGAGCATTAAGAGAGAAACAACCAAAGAGAAATACAACCAAAATCCTCATTTTAATGAGACCAGACTATATATTTGCATTAAGATAATAGAAATAAATCACGACTATATTAAGGCCAGCACAAAACAATCTTTAACCAGTGTCTCTCGCGGCCTTCAGGTTGCCATGCTAGAGGTTGCATATTTTTAATTTAAATTCTTGAACTCTCGTGCCCATCTATGAATGCATCCAATGGGATATCTACATCAAATGCTCCTTTATATCCCTAAAAACAAATTCCCTACTACAAGAGCACTAGTATTGATGGATCACCCCACACCATCCCACCCACTAGAAACGGTGAAAAAGGAAACCCGAGAAACCTTCTGAAATATCTCAAGATGACTATATGGGTGGTTCTTATGAATCAACCAACCATTGAGAACATGCTCATCAATCCAAACCATGAGTATTATGTGACGATATTCAAGCAGGCACTGAATCGGATTTCTGAAGCTATGTTAGAGAAACCCTAAACTCTCACTGAAAATAGGTGAAATGTGGCACCACTCAAAGATTGACATGTGCCAATTGGTACAAGTGGTAGAAAATTGGCATGCTCAAACAACGAGGTGATGTAGGAATGACATGAGGGAGAAAATATCAGAAAAGCCCCAAATCTGGAGAACTAAAGCTCATCACCAACCTGAGATTGACAACTTTACATGATGTAACCTATGAAATTGTAAATGGAGAAATAATAGTAACAATAAAGTAACCTATGTAACAATAAAGTCGGATTCATCCTGGGAGTGGTAATGGGAGAAATCATAGTGAACAACAGGAAACATGCAGAGTTGCTTACAATCAAATAGATGAAAAAAAACATACAAAAAACCTAGATAATAATCATGAACAAGCTTAATATTGAATTATGAACTGTAAAGGAACTTACAAAATGTGACATTACGAACCTGGTCAAGCGCACAAGAAAAAATATCCTAGACATGACCCTAGTTGACAAGTTGTATTGCTCATGATGCAAGAGGATTTGTACCTGCACTGCCAAGTCAATCAAAATCCATCATTATCTATACAATAAATACAAGTAATTGATGTAGTATTTTTTACTCTAAGATGCATTCTTATGATAATGTTAGAACATATGTTGAAAATGTCAAAACATGCCTGAATAAGCTTCTCTTCATTTCAAGAACAATTTATTGGAGTCGCATGAACTTGGAACAAGCCTCCCACGATCTGAAAGAGTAGCAACTAAGTCAACAGTGACTTTTTTGTTGCTACGTTGGATAGAGGGAGGTTTGCTCCAAGATTAAATCGCTCCAATAAATTATTCTCTACTAAAAAGGGCCAACCACGTGAAGGTGGAAGCTCTTATGGCCCCTCCCCCCCCTCACATCACTCTCAATTCCCCAATACCCAATCTATATTTCATTTTTTACTTTCATGAGCATAAAAAAAATATTCAATAACTAATAAAAAAACAATTCAACAAAAAGTATGCAAGGAAACATTGCAATTAATGCTTGACATAAAAATAGTATGATAAATGATTTTTTTATATAACGCAAAAAACATTCCAAGTATGGCAACGTTTGTCTTATAATAATACAATATTTTGCATTATCAAATTTTCTTTTTCTTCTTCCTATTTCTAAAGCTCCTAATTACATCATCAATATCATCATACTCTGCTCCTGTTTCATGCCTTTCGACCTGCACTGCTGACCTAGTTGCGTATTCACGATGTCTGGGCTCATCCAGTGACGGGACATCGCCTACAAAAAAAGATAATATTAAATTTTAATTGTCAGTTTTTAAATATCATTGAACTAGTTCAGTAATATTAATAAAAAAAATTGCAATGAGATTATTTACCTGGTGCACCAGTTGTCGCCGCTGACCTAGTTGCGTAGTCATGATGTCTGGTCTCATCCAGTGACGGGGCATCGCCTACAAAAATAGATAATATTAAATTTTAATTGTCAGTTTTTAAATATCATTGAACTAGTTCGGTAATATTAATAAAAAAAATTGCAATGAGATTATTTACCTGGTGCACCAGTTGTCGCCGCTGACCTAGTTGTGTTGTCACGATGTCTGGTCTCATCCAGTGACGGGGCATCGCCTACAAAAACAGATAATATTAAATTTTAATTGTCAGTTTTTAAATATCATTGAAATAGTTCGGTAATATTAATAAAAAAAATTGCAATGAGATTATTTACCTGGTGCACCAGTTGTCGTCGTTGGGACTGTTGCCCTGTCTTCCTCTCTGGTGGTAAGATCCTCAAGGGAAACATTCTATGTCATTTAAACAAAAAATGTTATAAGGACAACCATCAAGGTATAATTAGAAAAAATTATAAGTGGAAATTAATTACCATCACGGCCCTCACTGATAGTAGCATTTTCGGCCTGGTCCCCACTACAATGATCAGGTTGCACGTGAGGATCATCTACATCTGGCTCTTAAACTGGGTTATTTTCCTTGTTGGTAGTGTTTCTCCCCTGATTTAAACAAAGTTGTTAGACATTAAATTTATGGAAGAAAACAAAATATTGAAAGGTTAATGTTTTACTTATCAGGCATTCTGGATCTTGGGACCTGCCCCAAGCTTCTGCGACGTTCAACTACAGCTTGATAGCCGAAACGGAAAGCGATATTTTTATCTTCCTCTGTAGTTTCTGTTCCGAAGTCATCACCCTACATTACATATGATTGTGTATTTTTAATCATATTTGATAGGATTACAAAAATGTTGGAAGGCAATACAATTAATTATAAGATGTTTAGCTACTTAATTACAATTCTTGCAGCTAATTTCAAGTAGCCACCCTGGCCGAGCTTGTGATGGCCCTTTTTCTCAATCCTAGCTTTGGTTGCCTTTGAGGTGTTAGGCAACCTAGCATCAAAATATTGAAGTCGGATATGACGTAGCACACTTTTATTTTAGACATAAAGAAAATTAAAGCTATTGAATTAAAGTTGTAATTTACCTTGCAGGTCCAGTTGGCATTTTTCCTTCTTTCTTTGCCCTTTTCTCTTTTCCGTCATGGATGAGTGCTCTCCACTCACTCTCTGGAACTGCGAGAGGACACTCATATCTAGGGTTAAATTGAAATTGTGTCCTATAGGTGTCCCTAGTATATTTCAAATATTTTCCGGCTACCTGAGCCACCATTATTCTGTCAAATGTGTCGACCCCAAAAAGGGCTTCTAGATAATCTAGAAGTTCTTTTTTCAGGTTGGACTTCTGGGAATTCCACCCTATGCATATGGTTGGGCCAAAAATTACCAACAAATGGCTCTCCAGAAACCTGTGGAACTCATTGTTTCCTACACACACAAAAGAAGAAGAAAAAAGAAGATATTATCATTAATTTAAAAATAAAAATCATGATAAATATGTTTTAGATAAAGTACATGAAATAGTTAAAATATTAAAATTTACCTGGGAGTTGTACATGCTTTATAGGGACCCTCATTGTTCACCAACAACGTGCCATT
Organism: Pinus albicaulis; assembly: GCA_034641835.2. Classification (NCBI taxonomy): domain Eukaryota; kingdom Viridiplantae; phylum Streptophyta; class Pinopsida; order Pinales; family Pinaceae; genus Pinus; species Pinus albicaulis. The sequence continues at coordinate 547,396,017 of CM076574.1, forward strand.
AATGGTCCCTGTGGAGCTGACACGTGTAGCTCTAGGAAACGCAATAATGTAGTTGGCCATATCAGCCTCATCATTGCCAACACATTCAGCGGTTGGCTGGGTGTCTGCTTGGGCAAGGTGTGTTTCTTGGCTGGCACCTAAAGGAGTAGAAGGTGTACGAGAGGGTTGTTGGGCAATCTCTTGCCCTTGTGTCCCACTACCACCAACACCGGGTTCAGCAAATGCCAGAAAACACTACATACAAAAGAACTTTTTGTTAGTTTAGTCAATGTAAAAATTAAAAATCAAACTATCACAATTCATCTCATGCAGAACAAAAAAAATATCCTTTTGACTTTTTATTATTACCTGGTATCTTTCTAGTTGGCTCATAAGATTTTTTATCCTCTCTTCTGTTTCAGGTGTTTGAAGTGCGTCTATCAAATTATTAAATTCCGACCTTGCATCTCGTGCCTTTTTTTGCAACAAGAACACTGGAGATAGGGATGAAGAAAGCTCTTCCTCAAAGAGGGAATCATCAGGCGTACCATGGATAGGTGTCTGCATATATGAAAAAAATTAATATTATTTCAATTATGTAAATAACTAAAATACCTGAAGATAGAGAAATTCTGGCACTTTACATGTTCTTCCGTTGGCCTCTTTCCACGATCATCCCGTCTCGGGGTTGTTCCTGAATTTCTCTGATCAGTTTTCCACATTGCAATAAAATTATAAATGTAAAAACTTGAAAACACAAAATGAAAACTGAAATAATTTCTAATAAGACACCGGAAGACAGAGTTAGAGTTTCAAATATGCCTTGCATTGAATTCAGTCCTAGAAACATGTCATTGCACATTAAGGCACCCAAAAATTCACTCCACGAATGATATATTTAAGTAGGCTTCTCCTATTCTGGGAAAACACCATACCTATAATGCATTCACTTGCATGTATAAAGGGAAAGGAAAACATGTTTTCATACAATGGTGACAAAGGCATCTTGGGGAAAGGTATCTTCACTTTTTATTTATGTTGTTCACCCACACCACTCTCGTGTTTTCACCAATCCTGTTTTGTCATTTTTTGGATTCAAATTAAGTTAAGGCCTTAAGTATTTTTTTACCTTTCGGTGTAGTTTTTATAAGTGGCATGTATGGATTTTCCATTAATTCTGCACTTTTTCTCTTCATGCGCATGTTTCCCTGGAAATCAAATGCATGATTTAGTCCCATACATTTAACAAGTTTTTGGATCAACTCCATTGGCAATATCATGTTTCCTATTCAATCAAAATTGATCTCAGTTAGGGTAGGTAGGAAGGTTTTCCCTTTGTATTAATAGGGCACTTCTAGCTTGCATTTTTATTATATCTTTCAAATTTAGTGTCGTTTCAATTAGGGCATGAATTTTTGCAACTTTCAAGGTGAGAATGAAAAAAGACAAATTTTTGTGATGGATGACTATATATGACTCCATGGCCAGAGGAAAAGGCACTAATATACTTCTTCAAATATCTATAGTTCTCATTCACCTCATATGGAGATGGTCCCTGATTTTGAGCCAAATGTTGCAGCAAAAATTCCCCCCCCTCCATAATTTGATATTCAATGGAAATTTCTTAAATTGATGATGGGGCATGATTATGGAACATTGGCACATACATATGTAATGGAATTCCAAGATCATGATATATGTTTTCATATGTTTATGGAGGTGGTGGAGCGAAAAAGAGCTCAAATAGAGCTGAAATTTTTCACATAAAAGGGACTGTGGGCTTGACTAATGGTTCCATTTAAAAAATGATATCTAGACAGAGAATAAGTGTAGCACGCAAACATGCATTGAAAATCCATCTGATTTTTCATTGTATTACTTATAATGGATTCAAATTTGGGTTTCAAAATGCCAGGTTATGGCATGATTTTGTCGAGAAACCATTAGTTGGATTCTCATGTTGGTTTAATTTATATTTTAAGTTTGTTTTGCAATCTTTGGGTGATATTAACTCATGAACTAGGTTACCAATGTGTAACAATAATATTTCAAGAATAAAGTTGTGATTTTTTTATATTATTATTATTATCTATTAGCTACGAGTATTGACACCTAATACCTGGAATTTTGACATCTTGATAGCATGGATAATTTAGAAAATGTTTCTAGTAATGTTAACATAATAACTATCATTACGTGTCTTCACTTTTGTCACCATAATAGACCTATGATATGGACTCATCACACAACTTCATATGATATGTCCCAACAAGTTCAAATTGGTTGAACCTACCTCATAGTGTGGTTATTAAGGACAATTTTCTTGGTATATAACTCGATATCATAGACCGCGTTGCAGTTCTAAAAAGAATCCTCAAGTGTCAAAAAAACTTTACAATATGTTCTACTATAAAGCCTTTTGGGATACTTGAAATAATATATGTATCATTGATGACTTTTAAAGTATGACAAGATCGAGAGGGAAAGGAAATGAATGGAAGAGTGATCCACCAATGAGAACCTAGAATTTAGCATCAGATGAGTTAGAGTCTAGGAAATTGAAACCCTATAATTTTAATTAGTGATGAAGGACATCACATAGGTAATTGTATTTTCATGTAGAATAATCTGTTAATTCAAATTTAAACTACATAATATGAAAGGCATACCATAAATTTTTCCACGTAAGTCCAAACAACCTATAAAAGGGAAAACCTTCTTTTTCCATGGGAAATAATTTACCTTTCCTTTTTCAAGATAATCTAAATCACAAAAAATATGAACTATACTACACACATTCTTGGATAATTTGAAAGTGGAAAAGGAATACCCTACACAAGTGATGCACACATGTACATTTGAACACTAATAGATTTTTGTAGTTGAAATGCAATGCTTGTTTTCATTTAAATGTAGGGTTTTTAAAGCAGGGAGAAATAATGGCTGCCAAATTAATAAGCGTTTCTTTGGGAAAAATTTAAATCCTGTATTGGGTGATGAAGATAATGGAGGGTATTGAATCTTAATTATTGACATCTAGAGAGAACCCTACAGCCTAACACAATCCAATGGAATTGACCAAAAAAACCCAAATAGAGTCAACCCTACTATAGGAGGAAGGGCCTGCAGTAAGAACTTACCATTTTGCAAGAGTTGAGGGCGAATGCTGTTCTGCAAGAGCTCAGGGTGAATGTTGAGGGCGAATGTTGTTCTGCAAGAGCTAAGGGAGAATGCTGAGGGCGAATGTTGTTCTGCAAGAGCTGAGGGTGAATGCTGAGGGCGAATGATGTTCTGCAAGAGCGGAGGGTGAATGCGCGCATGATATCAGACGTTAATGTAGCACACATGTACATTTGAACACTAATAGATTTTTGGAGTTGAAATGCAATGCTTGTTTTCATTTAAATGTAGGGTTTTTAAAGCAGGGAGAAATAATGGCTGCCAAATTAATAAGCATTTCTTTGGGAAAAATTTAAATCTTGTATTGGGTGATGAAGATAATAGAGGGTATTAAATCTTGATTATTGACATCTAGAGAGAACCCTACAGCCTAACACAATCCAATGGAATTGACCAAAAAAACCCAAATAGATTCAACCCTACTATAGGAGGAAGGGCCTGCAGTAAGAACTTACCATTTTGCAAGAGCTGAGGGCGAATGTTGTTCTGCAAGAGCTGAGGGTGAACGCTGAGGGAGAATGCTGAGGGAAAATGCTGTTCTGCAAGAGCTAAGGGCGAATGATGAAGGCGAATGTTGTTCTGCAAGAGCGGAGGGTGAATGCGCACGTGATATCAGATGTTAATGTAGCTATTGTGATAGATATGAAACAATAAAATCATTTTTATGTAGCGCGCATATAAGTTTCGAATTTTTATGTAGCGCGCATATAAGTTTCGAATTTTTATGTAGTGCGCATATAAGTGTCATTATACCGACGGCGGAAAAAGCGTCGCTATTGTGACGGGTACCTCCAAACGTCGCAATTGTGACACTGTTCTAAGTGTCGGTATTGCGACACTTTTCTATAAACATCGGTATAGTGACGGTTTTGGGCAGGATGGAAAAAATTTGGGGAAATTTCCGACATTTGGTCAAAAGCGTCGGAACCAAGTGTCGGAATTTCCACCAAATGTAGTAGTGTACCATCCTCCCAAACCAAATCTCTGTCATTGCACTCCATGGGATTTTGAAATGAAATATTCTCAAGGATCAATAAGACCCTATAAGGACCCAAATAGGTGTTAGGAAAAATCCTCCCATCATGATGTGTATGGCTCAAGGAATGTCCAATACAAGCACGAGAGATGTTATCCATCCGAAGATGTCCTCCATCTTCTATCTGCTCCTGTGAGAAAAGAAGAAAATATTTGCACTCCATGGTGTGTTGAAGTGCACCTCTAATGAGATATCTCCATGATACCTCCTTCTAAACAATAGTCCTCCAAAACCAATGAGGTCTTGGATCTGCTGAAAGTAGAAGTTCCTCTTTGAGCTGAGAGGAGCTCATTGAGAAATTTTAATCTTGAAAGGAGAAAGGGTTTCTCACCTCAAGATGTCTACCATCTTCCTTCAACCCCAACCTCAAGTGTGATGTACAATCCAACAATGGCTCATTAGAATGATGGTTTGATTCCTCCTTGATTTTCGGCATGTTGCACATCACAGTGCAACCAAGTTTCTCTATGGTAGCAGTGTGATTTGACCGTTGGTCATGTAAAAGTAAATCTCCACATTGATCAAAATAATGTGCTGCAACAATAGAATGTGGAAATATTTTCATACCTTGATGATATTTTGGAACTTCTTGTAGGGCTGCAAGAGTTCCTTCCTCCAAAGTGTTGGCTTCCCCAACTGTTGATGCATGTGGCTACTCCTCCATGAGTGTGACAGTGTTAGGAAAAAGCTCCTCAAGTTGTGTGAGCTTTTCCTCCTTTGTTCTCTCTCCGTCAAAGGTTTGTATTAACCCTTGAGTGAACTCTGAAAAAGTATCCACCCTTGCATGGTTCAAGTGGCTACACCACCAAACATAGGCTTCACCCTCCAAGTGCAGCGCTGAGATTTCAACAACTTCTTTCCTTGCTACAGGATGTAGTAGGAAAACTGCCTCCAACTTTCTCACCGAAGTTCTTGTTGTAGATAACCCATCAAAAGTAGACAACAGAAATCTATTGCCTTTGATTTCGCTTCTACTGCAGGGTCTCTTCTCTTCCTTCAACTGGATGAAATGAGGGAAATCTAGAGTCTCCTTGAAGGTTCTAGGTTGAGATCTATACTCAACAAGGTAATCACTCAAGATCTCATAATCCAAGTGTCTTCCATGCTCAATGACTTCTTCTTGATGAGAATAGGAAGTGCATGGTCCTTTCTCTACTATTTCTTCAATATTTCTGACCTCCTTAGAGAGGCCCTCTCTAGATCTAAACACTAATTAGAGAAATCTCATCTTCTTCAACATTTTGATCTTCTTGGGCTTAGACTCACAGGCTGAGCCAAGAAAATTTCTCTGATACCATTGTAATATTCCAAATCTGGAACAGCTAGCAAGGCATGACTGGAAAATGCATTTTCTAGTAATGGCTGCTACAGGAATTGAAACCAATACCTGGATCCCTTAGATCAATGCATCTAAGACCTAAATCCAATAGGAGGCTCCAAATAAATCCCTCTAAGTGGGTTAAACAGATCTCCCACACTTGGATGTCCTCTGAAATTGCCTGATGAGGGGCTGCGACAAATGTATGAACATACAAGAGATCAAAAAATTATTTTATGAGCTGTGATACAAGAAGATATAGATATCCAACAAATAATTTTATAGCAGCAAAGAAGGTACAAGTTCTTGAGGAACAATCCACTCAAGAAACGCAATGCAAGCCTCAACAAGACATGTACATGAAATGGAAGAACATTGTTATTTCTGCATAAACCCAGGCTAAGAGGATGTCATTTATAAAAGGTACTACTCCATATTACATAATAAATGAAATATATGACAAGATATGGCTCAAATAAAATAGGGGAGCAAAGCTCTAACCCTTATAAGCAATAATACATCAATCCAACAAAGGATTGGCTGAAATATACAAAATGGAAAAAATGTCGGAGTTGCTGGGCAACAACTACAACTCAAATATGGAATTGAATAGAAAAGGCTGAAGATGATGAAAAATCTGAAGTAAACCTCCTCCAATGGATCTCCTAAGTGGAATGTTGATCCTTACACTTGAGATCTCAACCTCCAATCAACTTGCAATCCCTCACTGTAAGTGCTCCGTGAAAATAATGCAGTCTAAGAGGGTATAGGTGTTGTAAGTGAAGTAGAATGGTTTGGCCAAGTGCCAAGATCTGCAATAAGCTCTGATAGCTTCCAAAATGATCCTCCAAAGGGAAGGAAGACTCCTCCTCTGAAAAGCAAGTGATGGAAGAGGTGTTGTAATCCCTCACTGCAACACCCTGCAACACAAAATTATGTTGCTGCAGCAATAACGCTGTCCTGGAGGAGGATGCTTAGCCTCAAGCCTAGATGTGAGGAAAATCAGTAAAAATCCTTCAAGAGGCTTCTCAATAAAGGAGAAGGATTCATAAGAAGGAGATCCTTGTGCTAAGCAACACAACAACTCAGCTAAACAGCTGGGATTGCAGAAATGTCTAAGCAGATATGAAATCAATAATCCTATGCATGAGAAACAATGGCTGCCTTTCCCTCCTTTTAAAAACATGAGAGCTCCCTCTCCATGGGTCCCACTCTATTAGGGTTTCCTCCTTCAAGGAATATTCCCTCCTCTTTCTCTGCGTTTTCCCATATGGTGCTTTCCACCTCATACCTCTATGTTGTTTGACTTGGTCAAACTTAACCAAGCCTCTTTGCAAAATGTCCCCTTTCATACATGAGGGTGTGAAATATAGTTCTAAGGCTGATCCCCTTTCATACTAGAGGGATTTTATCCATGTTTTTATTGTGAATGGGCCTTCTCACCCAATTATTCAACTCCTAAGTGAAAATAGCAAAATTTAATATTCCAATTTATTGCGAGAAGTTGACCGCAGAGGAGTGGAAGAATAAGTACATTTTCACAGAGATCTACAAAATTTTATTTGTGAAATTTGCGACCGAGCTTCAGGAGTGGCTCGCATGGCTTGTAGATTTTCATAAGTGTTGGAAAGACGAGTGGATCACGTAGTGGACCCCGGAGCTGATCTAGCAGTTAGAGAAGACTGATAACACCATCACTCTGACGGTATATCACTGGGTGGATAGTGTGATAGGAGAATTTACGATGGAATTTGCAATCTACCAATTTGTGTTGTGAAACCATCTCCAAAAATATAAGAAAAGAGAGATCAAGGCCTTAGAAATAAGCCACTTTTAGGAGGCAACCTCCAATACATTACATAAATGAACAATTCTTTGATGATACAAATGACAAAACCTCCTTTCTATATATAGGAGTCCATGGGGCCACAATGTAATCCTAGCCGACCTAACAATAATAATTTAAGGTCACAATATTAACAATATGGGGGTTACATGGGTACAACAATAACAATAAGGGGGTTACACTAACAACAGTAAGGGACTATACTAGTAATGTAAGGACCTAACATGCTCCTCTCCTTCAAAAAGGTGTTGTCCTCAACGCTTGAGTATCTCTGGGTGCTTTTGTATAAAATTCTCATCTTCCCATGTAGAATCTTCCGTGGGTAAGTTCTTCCATTTGATGAGATACTCTGAAATTGATCAATTTCGTAGTTGTCAAGTTCTTGTTTCTGTGACTACTTCAGGTTCCAATATGGTTTTTCCTTCCTTATCAAGTTCTGGAAATATTGTTTGAACTGGAATTTTGTCCCCTATGACCTTTTTTAAGCATGAAACATGTAAAACTGGATGCACTCGCGAAGAATCAGGAAGCTTCAATTTGTATGTCATAGTACCAATCTTTTGCAAAACCTTGTAAGGACCATAGTACATTGGTGATAATTTATTATCCTTATTAGCTTGCTTGAGGGACATTTGTTTGTATGGTTGTAGCCATAAAAATACCCAGTCTCCCACATCAAAAATTCTCTCACTGCGATGTTGATCTGCCTGTTGTTTCATTCGATTTTGTGCCAAATTTAGGTTATCCTTTAAGAGTTGGAGAACTTCTTGTTCATGCTCGAAGTGATCCTCCACTGCTTGAACCCTAGCATTTTCCCTTAAAGAAGATTTGATGGATCGTGGATAATATCCAAAAAGTGACATAAATGGAGTCATTTTTGCTGCAGTAAGGAAGGAAGTTTTATCCCACCATTCAACCAGAGGTAACCACTCGACCCATTGTGCTTGCTTATCAGATCCAAAACAACGAAGATATCCTTCCAAAAATTTATTCACTATCTCTATTTGACCATCAGATTGAGGATGATAAGATGAGATATGAGCTAGTTGAGTACCCAAACAAGAAAATAATTCCATCCAAAAATTTCCTATAAAAATGGGATCTCTGTCACTTACAATAATCTTCAGGTTTCCATGTAGCTTTTGAATTGTTTCCATAAATGCAGTAGCAACTGTACTCGCTTTAAATGGATGAGATAATGCACAAAAGTGTGCATACTTGGTAAGTATATCAACTACCACCATGATGCCACTTCTTCCTTCAGACTTAGGTAAACTTGTGATAAAATCCATTGAAATCTCCTCCTAACGTTGACTTGGAATATATAAAGGTTGTAGAAGACCCGAGGTCTTAATTGTCTCCACTATTTTGATGGCAAACCAAACATTCTGCCAAAAACTTTTCAATATTAGATTTAAGGCCATCCCAAAAAAATTCTTTCTTCACCTTGTGGTAAGTTTTTAAAAATCCCAAGTGCCCTCCTAAAGGAGAAGTGTGCAATTCCAAAAGAATCTTTTGTTTTAGTTGGGCATTCTTGCAAATATATAAGCGATATTTGTACCATAAGGAATCATTTTTCTAACTAAATGTATTAGATGTACTAGGATCTTGCTGCAAATTTTGAATGAGAGTCCACACTTCTTCGTCCTTCTTCCATTCATCCCTTGCTTTGGTTATCAAATCTGGTTGGATAATTGAAATGGCATAAAGAAATGCTTCCACCTCCTCATCCTTTCTTGAGAGTGCATCTACAACAACATTTAGCTCCCCTTTTTTTGTAGACGATTTCAAAGTCATAACCCAACATCTTTGTGACCCATTTTTTCTACTCTTCTAAAGATAGTCTTTGTTCCAAAAAGTTTTTAAGACTATCATGATCAGTTTTTACCTTGAAGTGTATTCCCATTAGGTAAGGTCTCCATTTCTTTAGTGCATGTAGTATTTCCAACATTTCCTTCTCATAAATAGCCTTTTGTAAATACTTTCCTTTGATTGAATGAATTTCAGAAGCAATGGGTCTTCCTTCTTGCATTAAAACAACACCAATTCCATTTCTTGAGGCATCACATTCCACAATAAAGGTCTATGTGAAGTCTGGTGTAGCTAAGACTGGTGCTAGGCACATTGCCTCCTTAAGATGTTCAAATGCCTTAGTTGCTTCAGGAGTCCATGAAAATGCATCTTTCTTCAATAATGTTGTTAGAGGTGCTGCTATTCTCCCATAATTCTTAACAAACTTGTGATAATACCCTGTTAACCTGAGAAATCCATGCAACTGCTTTATGGTTGTGGGGAATTTCCATTCCTTAATGGCTTTAATTTTGTTAGGGTCTACCTTAACACCCTCGTGAGATACAATATGACCCATATATTCCACCTCTTGTCCTCCAAAGAAACATTTTGATGTTTTTTCATATAATTGTTTCTCCTCCAATAGTTTGAGCACCCTGTCAACATGTAGAACATGATCCTTCCAAGCTCTGTTGTAGATTAGTATATCATCAAAAAATACTAGCACAAATTTTCTAAGGAAGGGTTTGAAAATGGAATTCATCAACCCTTGAAATGTAGAAGGTGCAATGGTAAGGCAAAAAGGCATGACCAAAAATTCATAATGACCCTCATGAGTTTGAAATGTTGTTTTCAGAATATCTTTAGTCTTCATTCTAATTTGATGATATCCTGAACGAAGATCCAACTTGGTAAAATAAATTGCTCCATGTAATTCATCCAATAATTCATCAATCATAGGAATGGAAATTTATATTTAATAGTGAGCTTATTGAGCTCCCTATAATCTAGAAACATGCACCTGATCCATCTTTCTTGTGCACCAATACTACTGGAGCAGAGAAATAACTTTGACTAGGTTGAATTATACCAGCCTCTAACATTTCTGCAATCATACGTTCAATTTCACTCTTTTGGACATAAGGATATCTGTAAGGCCTGATGTTTGGAGTAACACTTCCTGGAATCAAATGAATAACATGATCATGATCACGAATAGGTGGGAGTCCTTTGGGAGTATCAAACACCTCGGAATGATTGCCCAAGACTTTTTGGAGATCTAGAGAAATAGATGATTTTGATGTTGGATCTTCTAGTGAGCATAATTGTGCAATTACGCCCCATTTTTCTTTCTTCAGAAGCTTTGTCATGACATTAGAGTTATTATCTTTCCTGGCTTCCTTGCGATACCCCATAATTCGGTTTCCTTTCCTTTCGAAAACAAATTTCAAGAAAAGTTCTTGAAAATTAAAAGCTATCGTCCCCAAAGATTGAAACCATTGTACTCCTAGTACAACATCAACACCTCCCATTGGGATGGAAAGCATTGGACTATTCAATACATATTCCCCCATGGCTAGCTTGATATTATGGCGTTTTCCAAAGCAATTTATAGTTCCTCCATTTGCAACCATCACTTGACATTCTAGTGCTGGGTATGGGAAACAATTCAATTCCTTGGCTACCTTACAATGAATAAAATTATGGGTACTACTCGAATCAATCAACAATATTACCTTTTTCTTCTTGATATGCCCTTCTATCTTGAGAGTTTGAGGAGTGGTAATTCCTTCCAGTGCATTACATGATATGGTCAGACTAATTTCTTCTTCTTCTAGGGTTTCTTCCTGGTGTATATCATCTACTTTTGAAGTTTCTTCTTCATTTTCTTCCTCCTCTTCACAATCTATGTAAAATAATTTCTTCTCAGTGCACTTATGACCTTTAGTGTATTTGCTATCACAACTGTAGCAAAGCCCTTTTTCTATTTTTTCTTCCAATTGTTGTGGTGTCAACCTTGTAGGTTGTGGAAGTCTAGGAGTAGCAACACTTCCATCTTTATAGATGTGAGTGGTAGGATTCCTTGTCTCCATAATTTTACATTAAATTTTTCTTGCCAACCTGAATGCCTTCTCCAATGAATCAGGTTCCCAAATGCAAACTTCATGTTGGATGTTATCCTTTAAAATCCCTATGAAGACATCAATCCTGTGTTCCTCTAGAATATCAACTACCCTTATATTCAATTTTTGGAATTACTCAATGTGCTCTGCCACTGAACCCTTTTGTTTGAGATTTATCAATTGGCTAAAGAAGGTGTTGCTCTTTGTATCCTCATAATGTGCTATAATTTCCTCTATAAAAATTGACCAAGTGAAAATATTTTTACAGGAGAAAAGCCATCGATACCATACAAATGTATTTTGTTCTAAATGTAAAGTTGCAATGCATACGTTTGGTGTGTTTTGCACATTATTGAGATCAAAATATTGCTCCATCTGTAGTATCCATGTTACGGGGTCCTTGCCATCAAACTTATTCATATCCATCTTTGGAATATGTTGGTTCTTCCATCCAACATTAGAGTTTATGAAATCATGATTAACATTTATTTTGTTCTCATCAAGAGCTTCCTCTACTATCTTTTCTCCATTAGGAAACATTTCTTGTATCAACTTTTCCAAACCTTCGATGTCCACTTTTAGATCATTCTTCATGTTTTCCATGTTGTCTTTCATTTTTTCATCGATCTTAGCTCTCATGTCATCCATCTTAGCTTCCATGCCCACTTCCATGCCATGCATATTAGATTGCAAACCATTCATCTTAGCTTCCACGCCTTTCTTCAAACCATCCATCTTAGTTTCCATGCCTTTCTTCAAAAATTCCATTTCATTTTTGTTGCTCTTTGCGATATCGAAATATGGTGCATTTTCTCTTGTAATTTTGATATCTCATGTTGTATTTCTTCTTCTTCATGAGTCATAGTAGAGCCTTTTGAAGGCTTAATGGATGTTGAATTATTTTTAGGGGGAATTTTATAACCCAATACTAATATATATTCTTCAATATGCCCGTGGAATAAATTCAAAATAATTTTTTTCAAACGAGACTTCTGTAATTTGAAAAACATACACACCTTTTTCTTGCTTTTCAGGAGCTCGATATTGAAACTGGATTATCTCTGTGATTTTGGATCTTCAATATCTAAAATATGGCCCTGAAGTAGCCCTCTAAATCTTGTTTTGAATGCCATACGTCTGACCTGATTTGGATTCTTCAAGGAAAATTTATGCCCAATATCCCACGATGACCTAATTATGGACTAGTTCAGTAGAGAAAAATTTTAGGACTTGCCACGTTTCACTATTTCTTCCTTTAGGTCTAAAATTGATATACTGAAAACTAAAATCTATGCACTTGTAGACACTTTTTATAGAATCCCAATCCGATGCTCAGAGAGAGAGTTATGATGTTTTTCCCACAGTTGCCTCTTTGAGATGAAATTTAGGAGCCTAAAACAATACTAATTTCCACATATCATATCTCCAAAAATGTTGCGAACCAAGATATAAAAGTTTTAGAGGAGGTTCCTCAGGATTTCAGCTTCTCTCTATGAAACTTTTAGCTTCTGAAACCTCGTAGAAAGAAATTTATAGCGAAAATACCGTGATGACCTGTTTAGGTTAAATTCAAGAGCCTACAAAAGACCTAACTTCCACAGATCATATCTCTGAAAATGTTGCGAACCAAGCTCTGAAATTTTGCGATGATGTTCCTCAAGATTTTGGATTCACACTCTAAAATTTCAGCTTCTGAACCTTCGTAGAAAAAAATATATAGAGAAAATTCCATGATGACCTGTTTGGAGCAGCGAAACCCTAGAATCCAAAGCTCTGATACCAAATGTTGTGAAACCAGCTCCAAAATAGAATAAAAGAGAGATCAACACCTTAGAAATAAGCCACTTCGAGGGGGAAACCTCCAATACATTACATAAATGAACAATTCTTGGATGATAAAAATGACAAAACCTCCTTTCTATATATAGGGGTCCATGGTGCCACAATGTAATCCTAGCCAACCTAACAATAATAATTTAAGGGCACAATAATAAAAAAATGGGGGTTACAAGGGTACAAAAATAACAATAAGGGGGTTACACTAACAACAATAAGGGACTATACTAGTAATATAAGGACCTAACAATTTGTGTCCTATTCAAAGGCAGAGTGAAGTTTCTTCAAGGTTTTCTGGGGTAAGTTTCTGAAAACTTTGCCATTACTGATTAAGATCTTATTATGCGAAAAGATAATTTTGTGTATTCATATAGATTGAAATAGCTCTGATAAAAGTAAGGGTACAATGCGCAATGGTAAGTACTACAGAACTAATCAAGAAGGGTATCGATCTGTCTACAATCCAGAAAGAAATTATATTGCGCATTGCCCTCTGTCTACGCCACCTTCGAACCCTCATAGGGGTAAGAACTCACCGCCACCACCTCCAGAAGACAATATGGCCTCGCACATGAAGCTACCCATCTTCAAGGCCATAGGAGATGAAGATATGGATCGGTTCTGGTTTGTCGCAAGATCGGTATGGACTGCACAGAATGTAGCTAGTGATGCGGTGAAAGGAGCACATCTATCCCTTGCCTTTTAAGGAAGAGCCTTGGACTGGTTTATTGGATACATTGACCAACATGCGAATGCAACCATTGAAGAGATTAAGAATGCCTTGAAACAACAGTTCAAGAAGCCCAATTCGTACTCTCAGATAGTGAATGATTTGAAATATTTCAAGCAAGGACCGTCCAAGTCTATATGGGAGGTTGAACAATGGTTAAAGAAGGTAATTAGAGAAGGAGGATTTCTGTATGATGACAAGAAGCACATGGAGTGGTTCATTGCTATGTTGTTTCCCCACCTTCGCATGCCAATGGGACATCCATCCATTGAAACGCAGGAAAATGCCTTAGAGATTGCAATGAAGCTGGAAGCTACACCAAGAGATGATACCTAGTTAGGAGTACAAAAAATACAAGGCCAGCTAGAAGCAATGCACATGGAGATCCAAAATCTGTGGAAGGAGTGAGGAACGGAGGCTAACCCTGAAATATGGTGCATACGATGCAGGGTGAATGGCCACACCAAGGATAATTGTCCTCTGCTAGCAGACTACATACAGGCTGGGGGACCTAGTCCATTGCATCCTAGGGAAGCTGCAAGACCAAGTGGGTCGGTGCTGTGGTGTGATGATTGTCGCATTGCTGGGCTGCATGATACCAATCACTGCCCACACCTTGCCGCATATGTCCTAGAAATAAAGCAACAATGGTGCAAGTTTTGCAGATCTGTAGGCCATGATGAATAGAACTGTCAGACATATGATCTAATTATAGATCAAGGAAATCTATGTAGGGTACAGTCAGATCCCTCCTTGCCAAGATCCCCCTCAGGGCATAGGTGGGTCCCCAGCTAGGGGTAGGGGAAGGGGCTGAGGTGGAAGCAAAGGTAGGGGGAGAGGACAAATGATTTGCTATAACTGTGGAGAAATAGGGCACTTTGCAAGGGACTACACGGACCCTCTGAGACAATCCTGCAGATACTGTAGACAGCTAGATCATGTGATTGAAGATTACCCAATTCTGATTGCAAACATGTAGGATAAGCAATAGACACCTATGCAGAATGTACAAAAGATCAAGGCGGAACCTCGAGACAAAGGACCAAGTGTTAATGTTATAACACGCAGCAGCATGGCCACCAGAGGAGCTGTGGAGAAAGCTAAGGCAGAGCCTCTTATCCATAAGTCATCCATTAAACAAGAAGGTGTGGACTTACAGAAGGAAAGGGAAACCTTTGTCGCAGCTCGCCAAGACTTTGCTAAGGCTGAGGCACCTACTCCTCAATCCCCTGTGAACCTTAAAGTAGATGATGAATTCAAACCATTCCTGCAGGCATGTATGAAGTTGCTGCACAACCAAAGGGCTATATAAAAACTCCAAGCCTTGATAGACAACAGCATAGAAAAAACAACCCTAGCTATGGAAATTAAGGATGTGCAGAAAATATATAAGAATAAGAGACACACTGGTAGGGAGATGCGGTTGACCGCGCAGATCAGTGATTATGAGATGGATCAGGTTATTCTAGACTTAGGATCGGATGCAAACGTACTACCTAAATAAACTTGTTTGCGAATGGGAGAACATAAGTTGGAATGGTCCACTATCCAGTTGTGCATGGCCAATCAACAGAAGATCATCCCATTGGGAAGACTATCAAAGATCTTGGTAGATATCATAGGAGTTAAGGTCTGGGCTGAATTTGAAGTCATTTAGATTGTATAAGATGCAGACCCCTATCTGGCACTCCTAGATTGGATTGGGCCATCGATATGGGCTGTATTATCAATTTGAAGAAGAGAAGCATGGTGTTTGAAAGTGAGGGAACACGGGTGGTTGTACCACTAGACCCCGCAGAAGGAGAAAGGTATACAAAGCCAGTGCGTGAGGAAGAGGAGGTGGATCACATCTATAAGTTAACTATGAGGGATGAATACTGGATCAATCCTATGGCCGATGGTGTGCTTTTATGGGAAAAAGATAGCAAATGCTCCTCGGACTCTGACGAAGAAATAGAAAACTGGAAAACCGGCTACATGATGTCTCTGCGCTGCGTTGCCTGCGAATCACAAGGGAATTCCGCTACATATATTCAAAGGTAAGAGAACTGCCCTACTTTGATGGTTCTGGTAGTATAAAATAATTTTTGGGAACAGTTGAAGTTGAGGTTCCCAGAGAAAGAAGGTTATGGGCCCTTAATCTATCCATGCGTGCAACACCTACAAGATGGTGGGACACGCATAAGGAGGCGTTCCAGGACTGGGAGGATTGTCGGGACATTATGATCTTTTAATTTGAGCCTCTGGTTGAGGTGTGTGTCAAGATGTTCCTTGGCCCAGGGGATCTGCGTGAACACTTGTTCACTTGGATGGAGAAGTGGTACAACCGAACTATAGAGGAATGGGTTCACTTGTTTATTCATGCGTTGGGACCAATCCCCATCAAATGGTACTTGGATGTGGAGCTACATTAACGCACTCACCACTGGGAAAATTTGAAGGATGAATTCATAGGAACATTTGGACTAACAGGGGACTTGGAGGTGCTTGACGAAGCTCTACAGGATATATATACATTTGTGTTTGGTGAATCCATCTCCTCTGCAACATTTTGGGCACCAACGTGGGAAATGTAGATGCAGGATATTGTCAATTGTTGCAATATAACTATATAAGAGTGCGATAAGGATCCACACAATGTCTCTATCCCAGAGTCAGAGGGGGAGTGCGCAGTTGCGAGACCTCCATAGCAGAATGTGGATGTCACGAAGCCTTTGAAATTGTGGGAAGTCAACATTGGCACGACAGAGCAACCTAAGTTGGCTAAAATTGGGGACTACTAGGATGATGACACTGTAAGAATATTTGCAAAATTACTCATAGAATATCAAGACTTATTCCCAACCAAGTTTTTGGATCTCAAAGGGATCACAGGGGACCTAGGGGCTATGTGCATCACGCTAAAACCAGATGTGCACCCTATAAAGCAGCGGCCTTATCAGCTAAACCCTAAGTATAAGCAAAAGGTTAAGGAAGAAATCGATAAAATGCTTGCCGCAAGTACTATCGAGCCGGTCGAGCAGTCGGATTGGGTAAGTCCAATGGTGGTTCAGGAAAAGAAAACGAAAGGAGAAATCCGAATCTGTGTGGACTTACACAAGTTAAATGATGCTTGCGTACATGACCCCTTTCCAACACCATTCTTAGATGAGATCCTACATAGTTTAGGAGGCCAGGAAGCATACTCGTTCACTGACGGGTTCTCAGGATACCATCATATTAGAATCGCACCAGAAGATCGCAACAAAAATACATTTTCCACTGAATGGGGATCCTTCTAGTATACAGTCATGTCGTTTGGACTCAGTAATTCCCATTTTATATTCTCGCAAGTATTTATCACAGTGTTCAAGGAATTCATCCAAAAATTTCTAGAGGTGTACTTCGATGATTGGACTATCTTCGGCTTAGTAAAGACACATGTTTCAAACCTGCACATGATATTGGATGCCTGCCAAAAACACCAAATTTCCCGAATATCAAGAAATGTATCTTCTGCGTACCCATCAAAATCTTGCTCGGACATATAGTTTGCTGACAAGGGTTGATGGTGGACCCTACGGAAGTTGCAATTATCATCAATCTCGTAGTACCTACGACTGATAAAAAACTGCATTCAATCCTTGGACATACAAGCTACTATAGAAAATTCATTCAGAGATATGCACTGATCACACCACCTCTGGAAATGTTGCTTAAGAAGGATTTTTAATTCTTTTGGGATGGCGAGTGTTAGAAGTGCTTTGAGCTACTCAAGGAAAAGATGGTATCTACACCTATCCTTATTTTTCCTAATTGGGTGAAGGTATTTCATGTTCACATTGATGCTTCAGGAATTTCCCTGGGAGCAGTCCTTACGCAGCCTGGAGCTGGAGACATTGATCACCCAATCGCATTTTCTAGTCGAAAACTCTCGGGTGCAAAGCGCAATTATGCCTCCATGGAAAGGGAAGGGTTGAACATGGTCTATGCACTACAGAAGTATCGGCACTATCTGTTAGGAGTGCACTTCAAAATGTTAACAGATCATTTGGCTTTGAAGTACCTGGTGAATAAGCCTATGTTGGGGGGGGAAATCTGACGATGGATTTTTCTCTTCCAGGAGTATGACTTTGAAATCATTGTCAAGCCAGGGAAGTTGAATGTCGGGCCAGATCACTTGTCTCAAATCGAGAGTGGTGAGGAACCGACCAACTTGGAGGAAGGGTTGCCTGATGCGCGGCTATTTGCTATTAAGGTGGTTGATGCACACTTCGCTGACATCGTTCAGTTCCTGACTACGGGCATGTGTCCTGTGGAGTATTTGGTGAAAAAAAATAAGGAGCTAGTAGCCCACGCTGCGGATTTTACCATCATCGCAGGACATCTATATAAGATGGGCACAAATGAAGTGATGTGCAAGTACATCCTAGAGCATGAACCACATGATATCTTCACAGAAGCCCACGACCGGGTAGCAGGAGGTCACTACGCAGGGAAAGCAATGGCGCATAAGATCTTAAGAGCTGGCCTATGGTGGCCTACCCTGCATACTAACTCTCACGACTAATGTAAACCCTGCAATACATGCGAACAGACAGGAAGGCCATCACATAGAGATGAAATTCCCCTTCAACCGCAAATGGCCCTGTAAGCCTTTGACAAATGGGCCATCAATTTTGTGGGACCTATTAACCCACCTAGGAAGAAGACAGGTGCGTGTTACATTATAAATCCTACTGATTATGTAACAAGGTGGGCCAAGGCACAAGCAGTGAAGGAATGCACTGTATATACCACTATGCACTTCATCTTTGAGCAGATTCTGACCAGATTCAGATGTCTGAAAATCTTGGTGGGCAATAGAGGCACGCACTTCGTCAATGAAACAATACAGGCCTTGACGGAAGAGTTTCAGATCCATCATGCGAAAAGAACTCTGTATCATCCTCAAGCAAATGAAACAGTTGAAGTTTTTAATAATGTCTTGGAGAACGCACTGACCAAGGTCTGTAACTCTGATCACAGCGACTATGATGTGCACATCTCGTCTATTCTATGGGCTTAACGAACCACCTGTAAGAAGTTGACAGGGAAAACACCGTTTAGGATGGTCTATGGTAAGGAGGCTATTATGCCCATGGAATATATTGTTACTAGCCTGTGCATCATAGCCTTCACCAATATGGCAGAGTCTGATATCCTGGAGGAGTGGTTAGCACAGCTTGTGTGTAACAACCCCAATTTTAACATGCATAAATAATAAATAATATAATTTAATTTAATTAAATACTTAACTTCAGGACGAATTTCCTTGAAGAGGGGGAGTATGTAATGTCACATAATAATTATAAAATAATAAATAATATATAAATAATATAATATAATTTAATAAATAATTAAATAAATAAATAGTCAAGAGAATAATAAATAAATGATAAATAAAACATTAAACAATAACTGGAGTTATAAATAAAATAGTAAATAACAAACTAGATTCCTAAAACAATAAACAATAAGTAAAGTTAAAGAAATAATTAATTAACAAAATTAAATAAATTAACAAAGAGTTAAACTAAGAAACTAATAGAAAGAAAGTTAAACTAAGAGAACACTAAATTAAGTAAAACTTAAGTTGCATGTTGACATAGTGAATGTGTGCATGTGGTTCCCATTCCATTGTTTGGTCTATTTAATAGACATTGAGGAAGATTCAAAGATCATTCATTCTTTCATCTATTCTCTGGAGAGAAAGGTATTGTGAGGCAAAGGATACCCTGGAAGTAGTACGTTGATTGAGGGCTTGGGGGTGGCCAGCTGTGGAAAGATTACATACAGCTGAGCCTACTGTTGGGTGGAGATTTGTCCCCAAAACTTTGTTGCAGTCAGCAGGATTCAGCTAGCATTCAACCTTGTAGTCTCAAGTAAGGAAAATCACCATTACAGGTAAGTCGTCTTGCTCATGTTTCTGAAAATTCCATGATGATTAGTTAAATAGTTTTTGGGTTGATTATTCATCGTTTATGTGATATAATTAATTGCATGTTAAAATTGGGGTTGTTACATTGTGGATTTGGAGGAAGACCGTTTCATCGCCAACTTCCATCAGCAAGTTCAGAAGGCACGCGATAAGGCCTGGCACGATTGACATATTCATCAAAAAACATTTCCGAAGGATGACTTAGTCTTGCTATATGATAGTCAGTTTTTGAAACACCCGAGAAGTTTCGACAGTACTGGCTTGGGCCCTATATAGTTAAGGAAATCACAGATGGTGGAGTTGTTCAATTAGCTACTCTACGCGGCGATATGGTACCTGGCTATATCAATGCCAGTCAGCTCAAACCATATCGGATCAAATGACTATACGGCCAGAGTAGCCATATGAAGTGAGATAGCCCCACCAAGGAAGGTAAGTGCAGCAGGTACCATGCTCCGCGCAGGAGATAGCTACAGGATTGGAAGCCTGGGAGAGTGCGCCGAAGACGCATGAATAAATTTAGAAGGAATAAAATCAGAATGTAGCAAGTGCGCTGGAAGCGCAGGGGTGCACTGGGAGCATAGGGGTGCACTGAGTGCACTAAGGGTGCGAAAACTAGTCATTGGAACAATCAAATCGGGTAAAAAGAAAAAGTTACCATTGGAAGGAGCGGGCAACCGACATTTAATGAGGTGATTTTTGGTGATTTTTTACCGTTTACTTGATGGTAAGTTCCAAGTGAATTTTACCCTACCATTGGGCAATCACCAAAGCTATAAAATAGGCAGGCTAGATCAGACAAGGGTTCTGTATTGCTTGAATAACTTGTACTTAGCATGTTTGTCCTTGATGAATTTTTGCTGTAAGAATTTCTGCGCCTCTAGCATCTCTTTCATGTCTAAGCAACCTACTCCCTCTAACAGTAGCAATCTCGAGTTTTTCTTTCACACCAGGATGATGGCCACGAATCCTGCTGAACCCTCGGAACTAGTGGCCTTGACAGAACAAGGAACCGAGGAAGTGGTGGAGATTGAGTCTGAAGCTAAATAATTTTTCTCCACGCTAGTCACCAAGAAGGGAAAGGAAAAATTAGAAGGCTCAGGGAAACCCCTAAAGCCCGTGAAATGGGCTGGAGGGAAGCCCCATACTTCCCTGAGAAATGTAAAATCCTCGCGAGCGATGCCCTAGGCGTGTGTTGCTCAGGAGGAGGCCCAGCCTGCCGACCCAATAAACTGGTTACCTCCCTTCGTCTGGTCGTGCAAGCCCTTGACACGCACGCCGAAGAACCTCGACGGTCTGATCACTTATCTGCAGATGCCATTAACCCCGAGAGAGGTCCTTGTCATTGGTGAACCTTTTGGAAGACTCCATGACATCAAATTTGATGACCACGACTTGGCCAATTTAGAGGTCTTCCTTGAGCTGGCACCTAAGTTATACCTTGACACGATTTAGGCAGACGATGGGATCAAAATTGTTCCCCGGTGCTGGGTACGTGGATTAGCCAGGTTTAGGCTCTTGAAATTGCTAAGGATGCCACACTTCGGTCACTATAACATCACATATTGACTAGCCTGACAATTTCTTGCCCTAATTCATGATGGTTGCATGTGGATCTAGGACAGGATACCCATCGATGCTGCACTGGTTCATAAAATTACTAGCCTTCCCATGAACGGACCAAACCCACTAGAGCGTGTGGGAAAGAAGTATGAGGGGGAAACTGCTGAGTACATGCGCAAAACCTACCATGTGGAGCGAAATACTCTAGGATTTATAATCAAGTCCATCAGTGACCAAGGCACGTAGTTGGGCACCATGTTGTTGGTGTGAAAGATGATGATAAAATTTTAGGTCACCTCTATCCCCGCATACATAATTCAGTTAGTGAGCCAATGCAAGAAAGGGGTATGCTTCAAATGGGCCTAGTATTTTTGCAATAAGTTTCTGGCTAATGTCCAAGAGTCACAGGAGCAGGGACGAGCCTTTTGTTATTCCTGGTTGTTGTTCCTTATAACATTGGTCACCTGGGAAGCCCCTGCGGAGTCATTCCTCCCTGAGCTCACCCTAGACATGTGTGAAGGGGCTCTTTATGCGCACTTGTGGGACTCTAAGGATGCGCAGTGCATCAAGGACAACCAAGTCTTATGGGTCCTCTTCCAGAGCAACTTGGCAGCAGCTATCAATTCCAAACCATGCTTGTTGCCCACAGTATATGATAGATACAAGAGCATTGAAGCCTTCCAGGTAATTATGCACAACGTTCAGATCAAAGCATGCAAGGATAAAGCCTGGACTTTGCTCCCTTATATGGTGGTGGACTCAAGAAATTGATAATGTAATTTCGCTCTGGCTTCCTAACTGGAAGATCGACTTCAAAACCAGCGTGCAAGGCATCAAAGGAACCAACACACCAAAAGTAATCCCACCTGTCGTCATCAAGGATACCGGAGGACCGAGCAAGAGAACTGGGAAGGACACAGGTGTAGAAGCACAAAAGGATGTGCAACAAAAACAAACCATCGAGAAGGACGCCGAAGTAGAGACTCAGGTCAATTCGCAGCTAGATCTGGGTACAGAAGGGTTGCATGTAGGCGGAACTGCCTCCCCCTGAGGCACAAAGAGAACAAGTGAGCCTGTCAAAGGGCCCCACAAGAAGTAGCGCTCTCAGTGGACGGAATGATATGAGACAGTCACACTGACTCACGGGGACCTCGAAAAAATTGCTGACGCGATCACTTTGGCCGGAGAAGACAGATGGTTAGCCTTAGATGAAAAATAGAAAGCTGTGATTGACACACTTCAGGCTGAACTTCGTACTCTACAGCTAAAGAAAGACACGCTGCAGACCAGTGTGACTCAGGTACGAATGCCCTCAGCAAGAAGTAGTGCAACATTAGTTACAGATAAAATTCGCCTCTATTCTCTACCTGGCGCAACCCTTTTGACTAGTCCACCTGACTTGGGAATGCAAGTCCAGGCCAGTACCGAATTCCAACTGAATTTAGCCAAGCTACTGCATGAGGCATTGCAGGGTCTCCACACCTCCTTATTTTAGGAAATTCACCGTCGGGACCAACAAGTGCACCAACAGCTCGGTGTGGCTGAACAGACAATCGATGCAAAGAACGTTGAAGTGTGCCTCGCCACCATGAAGCAAAAAATGCTCAAAAACTTGATTCACCAGCTTTGCACATATGTTATAGAAGAAATTCCGGCCACAACCACCCCCCATCCTAATATTTAAGGGCTAGTCAAAACATTGAAGACCTCCATGATAGAAGTTTAGTTGGTCAAGACACAAATGAAACAACAGATCACGGATCTGTAGGCTAAGTTGCAGCCTGAAACACCTCCGAAGGTATGGGCCCAGTGAGCTGCATTGGTTACCGCAACTCCAACGTCATTACAGGGCAGATCGCGCAGGGTGCCCAATTATTGGAAATAGCCATGCAGATATGGACCAAGGTCCAGCGCGACCTGATCCTGCAACAAATAAATTAGGACCTACTATAGAAGGAAGAAGAGTTCGAGAAGATAGAAGCCACCTTGCCCACTTTGGTTCCTGCTCAGTGCTTTGCATGGCTGCAAACCAGCCACACCCTCCAAAATGATATGGATGAACTTCGACATTAAAATAAGGTCCTCGGTGACTTCCTGAATCCTTGGGCTGACAAAGCCCACAAGCTCTCACAAGATGTTGATGTTTCTATTAAGTAGCTAAACCAAACTCTAGAGAGTGTCACCGCCGCAACGGAAGGTCCAATTTTACAAAAATTGGTCGATATTGCACAAAATGTCGTAGCTCAGAGTGAAGGTGTGTTGCCCCCATTGGCTGAAGCGATCAGACTACTACGGGCGCAGGTGGAGACCCCACCATCATAGTGACTCGGGACGAGTCACAAGATTTTGTTGGGGGATTGTTGGAACAGGGTCTCCTGAAGCTGTGAATTTTATCCATTTTGTATATTTTTTGTATTATTTAGTCTAGTGCAAGGGTTTTGGGGTGGGTCAAAGCCCCGAAGGCATTGTAGTGGGTCAAGGGTAGACCAAGAGTCCGCAAACCAATATGGTTTGCAGACCATTAGATGCGTAGGATAAATCAGTATAAATAGATGAAACTTTTTAGTCTTAAGGCAGGAAAGAATTGAGATTGATGTTAAGCACAAATTGTTAGATCTATTTTTGGGTTGTTTGGGTAAGGACTCATGCTAGCTGTGTGCACAGAGATCCTTAGTCCTACTATGTGCAGACTCTACTAGCTGTGTGCACAGGCGATATTTTGGGATTGTAAGAGGATTTTGGTATTAATATATATGCAAAGTACTGTTGGATATCTGATGTATTCTAGATCTGTTTTTTTATGATTGATGTGAACTTGGGTTGTATGATTAAGTTGTGAAAGTATCTATTTGATAGCTGTGAAAGAATCTTTGTGTCTGTTATATGAATCTATGATCTGTCAATTGCTGCGATTATAGTTGATGTGATCAAAGATTGGTATTACACACATGGATGCAAAGGTAATTACTATATCTATGTTCTTTTTTATAAGCCTGTGAATAGATCTATTAAATGCGAGCTTGATAGGCTGGGAGTGTAGACATGCTTGATTACCTACTCTCTCTCTCAGGGTGCGGAAACTCGGTTCCAGCTGTTATCACCCAAAAATTCTCAAAACATCATTGTGTCAACTATGTTTTTGATCATGGTCTTAAATAGGTCTAAAATTCATTTTAAGTTTTGGTTAAGGGTAGGTCATATTTTTTATAATTTTAAAGGTCATCATTTAATTTCAAATAAAGTCCTTCTAGGTCCATTCCATGATCAAATACTCACATTTTCCATTTGTGAGTTATTTTCAAAAGCTTCATGTCAAAAATTGTCAAATTAGCCAAGAAACCTTACTTTCATAGCGCATATAGTTCAAAAACGCTGATTTGCGCTACGAAACTGTTGAAAGTCATGAAGAAAAAACTCTATTTTCTAGTTTTAGTAGTCAACTTCCAAGGGAGTTTCTGGGAAAATGAAAAAAAAAAATTGAAAACTGAAAGTGATTTTTCTTCCTATCATACCTAAAAACAAAAACCACTCTTAGTTTCTTCACATTCATTAGGAGGTGGGAGCCATTGATAAATTAAAATGCGCTACGAAACTACTGTTACAAAATGTCCTATACATGACTATTTAACAGTAAATTTCAAGATCAGTTTCTGTCCACATGAAAAAGTATTTTGGAATTCTGAAAGAGTTTTATCTTCATCACATGCCCATCTACAATAACCTCTCTCACTTTTCTCACAAGTGTTATCAGTTTGGATATACAAGGCTTTATTTGAAGCCCTATATTTAGAAAACAGAGTTAACCTATTTTACACATGGTTTTCAAAGACAATTTCTGGATAGCAGGAGAGGTATTTCAAAAAAAAAAAAAAAAATTATTCAAGACATAATGGTCTACAAAAAACTTCTTCTGTTTCACAAAATACGTTATGGATGAAGAGATAAAGGCTCTGTCCCAAGACCTAAGTTTCAGAAACAAAACAAGAATAATTTGCAAATGGAGAAGGTACTTCATGAAGGTTAAATTAGATTAAATTTACATTTTCAGCCTATATTGCTGATGGTTTTGACAAAATACTGATATTCTTGAGTCTGGGCATCTCTTGATTACAAATTTTGAAGAAATTTTCAACAAAACTGCCTACACAGTAGTTTCGTAGTGCAGTTAGTGAAAATTTGATGAAATATGCTACGAAACTACTGAATCAGTCTTTTCATCATTTTTCACAGCAAATTTTGAGGGAAATTTTGTGAAGTTTGTTCTAAAATGTCTAGTGGGAGTGTGTTAAGTGCAGAAGAATGTTTATCTGAATAAAAAATATTGAAAATTGATAATAAAAGGAACCAAAACACTGTGCTACGAAACTGTGCTGCTTTCGTAGCGCAGGTTTATTGTAATATCCCAAAATAGGGATTTTCTACAACAATAAGAATATATTAAGATATTATAAAGTTTGAGATGCAACCATAAAGATCATAACAGGTATTAAATCATGTTTTCTTCAATAATATGTTCAACAATGAACATTATGATTCATTTCTTCAACCCAAAGTGGGGAAAAACAACTATTTTAGCCCTAAAAATGTCAATTTTAGAAATGTGCATAAAAATAAGGGAAAAGGATGGTGGGATCCCTTAGCTTAGGTCATATGGGACTTACATACCAAAATTGAGCTGAAACAATAACTCTAGCTATGTTAAACAGATCTCCCACTCCCAATATGGCTTAAAAATGCCCAATCCCCATGACTTGACTCAACAAAAATTAACTGAAGCTTATGCAGCATGATTTTCTAAGGGATTTGAATTAAAAATATCTTGACTATCATATCTGGAGTTTATCACATGAAATAATGAAGAAAAAAGGAGATTCAGCGCCTTTATACATCAAAGAGGATAACCTGGCAAGGTTTTCATGAGATACACTGTATAAAAGTGCAGATCTGCAGTTCTAGATATGAAAAATGCAGTATACTGCAGCAGTAGCTTATAAATTAGATCTATATCAAGATATTACATAAAAAATTAGATCTATAATAGATCCATATGTAAAAATGTCTTTATTATACATACCCCTTGGGGTTTTCAGCATTACATGAAAGAACAGGAGTAGATCTAAGTTTTACTGTAGCAGATCTGCAGAATGATTCAGAAAATATGAAGTAAGCACAAAATTAAATAAATCAGATCTGAAGTAGTATTGGATTAGATAGATAATCCATGGATCACCATGGTGAAGGAAGGATCCATCAACCAGAGATCTCTTCTCCAAATGAATGCCAAAATGTCCTGCAACCTTGCAGGTGGAAATAACGCAATCCAAGAGGGTAAAATATGCTGTAATATTTAAGCATAGATTGGCCTGATGCGAAGATCAAGATATGATGCCCAATAGCTAATACACTCTTCCAGGAGGATAAAAGACTCACTCACTGAGAAGAGGCACTAGTATAATATAGATCTGAGCAGATCTAGTCTTCACTTGTTGCATTTCACTGAAACAAGTAACCCCCAACAGGATTTACGTTGTATAAGGGAGATGGAGCTTGGCCAAATGCCTGATAGTGGAATATTAGTGCAATGCCCTCCAGGAGCTACTCAGTGGAAGGAGAGAGAATCCCTAAACAGGAAATCCTCACAATTCTCTGCTAAACAGCCAAGAGAATGAGATATGTCTAAGCAGACAATATACTCTAAAAATATAATATCATGAACAACCTTCTCTTGACCCTTCCCCTTCATCTTATAAGATGAGAGATTTGGAAAACCCTAAACCACCTTGATGAATTAGCTCCTTTCACATGAGGGGCCTCCTTCTAGAATTGTGTTGTCCCTCCATGAGGTACATTGTATCTAGACTATGCTGTAGATTTGGTCAAGGTTGACCCAGTCTCATAGCTCAAACCCATTCACACCTGCAAGTATTTATTTTAAATGGCCCAGCTTTGTCTCTATTCACATAGGCATGGATTTATTCATTGTTTTCAGGAGTTTTACATGTCCTCCTTGGTTCATTTATTCAATCAACAGAAAATGAAACAAAATTGAATATTCATCTTGGCTTGGGCTAAGTAGGAATATTACAGTCCTCCCCTCCAAAAATTTTCTTGTCCTCAAGCAACTGCAAGGACAGAACTGAAATGGATTGGGAAAGCATCTTTTCCCAAGCAATCACCCATAAAAAATGAGTCAGCTCCCACCATGGCAACTCCAGAAAATTTTCCTCCACCTTGAGCTCTTGCAAAGTAGGTGGGCTGAACATCTGTACATGGTAGACAAGATAGCCTACCCCACGCCGTCTTCCTCTCCCCATCATGATCTCAATAGAGATAAGAACAATATCAGCAAAAGAGGTCTTAATCAGCATCAATATGAGGGAAATAATGAAGGTTTCATGTGGTGCAAGGAAGTACCAACAGTTTCCCATGTAGTTACAACGCAATTTCCCAAACTGCTGCTTCAGAAAATAGTATGGAAAGTATTCTTTTAACATATGGATGGTTATATATGTCATCAAGTCTACCAATGAATAGTAACAGGTTAGGTACAATAGTTTAACATACATGTAATCACAACATACTTGCCCAAGGTCATACAAGAGATGGCTATCTCCATCATATGGTTTGGCCCAACATTGGACATGGAGAAAAATCAAGAGCTTTCTTACTTTTGGAGAAATGCATTGCCAAGAGATGGTAAGAGCATGCAAATATTGTGTTGCACAAAAAATGCTCTCACCATATGTTGGAAGTAAGAAGACACATGGATCCATGAATGGATATTCCACAGTAGTTTAGCACACTTCCATGAAGAGAAATGAACCAAGTGCTTCCTGCAAACCCTCTCCCTCATGCTTGGAAAACCAAGACAAGAAGAGTGCATCATAGTAATAGATGTTCCCATCTACTACCTCATCTTCCTTACCTCCTCTTTTCCCATAAAGTGCATCAAGTGTGAGGTGATCCTGGGGATACTCCATCAATAAACCCCAGCTCCAAAGTGGCAACGTTGTTGGCCTATGCTACACATAAGAAGTCTCTCCCATGGTGAAAATACCTCTTGAACATCTAAGTCCAAGGAGTATCCCCTTCGCACTGTGATAGTGCCATCTCCTACTCCTGCAACATCATGAAAATTGTGAGAGAAAAGCTGCCCTTGCTCTCCCAAGAACATCCCAGGCAACAAAATCTTTTGTTGCCTCCTCATACTTCCATCATCCAAATGATGTAGTGAAAACATGGTGATTGACATGAAGAATGTTATGTCAACACTATGTGTCCATACTCCTTGCTGCCCCATGATGTAAGTATCCTGCCACATACCCTTGGAAATAGGATAATGACCAAACTCTTCAAGAGTAACCAATGCAGCCAAGCCTCCTGTTGCCCAGTATCATAGATTTTCAAGTAGCTTTCCAGCTCCTTGCTCATCATCCACACCCATCCATCCACATGTGGGTGCCTGCCATCATGTTCTTCCTTAACACTCTCCCAAGGAAGACTATAATTCTCCCAAATCATATTTCTGCTCTTGCATTTCATGGGATGTTGAAATGAAATCTTATCAAGGATAAATTTGATCCCATAAGGAACCAAATCGGAGGTAGGAAAAAACCTCCCATCATGATGTGTATGGCTCAAGAAGTGTCCAATACAAACATGAGAGATGTTATCCATCCGAAGATGTCCCCCATCATCTATCTGTTCCTCCCTGAATCTATGAAGATCCAAGTGTGAGAAGGAAAGGGCATCCTCAAACTGTTGAAGAACTCTGAACTTCATGATGTGTTGAAGTGCACCTCCAATGAAATCTCTCCATGAGATTTCCTCCTCATGCATGATCTTCCAAAACTAGAGATTCCTTGGATATGCTGCAAGTAGAAGTCTCTCTTTGAGTTGTGGCATGCTCGTTGAGAGAGTGTCATATAGAGAGGAGAAGGAGTTTCTCATCTCAAGATGTATACCCTTTGACATCTCTTCCTCCATGGCTTCCTTAATGAAGCTGACATATGAATGGTCCCATGAGGAATGGGTCCTCCTTTCTTCACTGCTTCTCTTGGACAGCGCAGTCCAACTCTGCTGCTCTATATTAGCAGTAAGTGATGATCTTGGGTCATGCAATAGTAGGTTTCCACAACCCTCAGAACGTTTTTCTGCAATAATAGAAAGTGGAAACTCAATCATACCTTGATAGGCTTTGGGAACATCTTGTATGGTTGCAAGAGTTCCTTCTTCTACAATGTTGACTCCCTCAACTGCAGGTGTTGAAGGCTACTCCTCCAAGGTTGTCATAGTGCTAGTACAAATCTCCTCAAGATATAGTGAGGACTTCTCTTCCTCAAATATCTTGATCACCATTTGAGTGAAATCTGAAAAAGAAGATACTTTTGCATGTCTCACATGGTTGAACCACCAGTTGCTTGCTTCACCCTTCAGGTGTAGTGCTACAAACTCCACTGCTTCTTTCTTTACCACTGGATGTAGTAGGAAAAATGCACTGAGTCCTCTTGCCCAAGCTTTGGCTACATATGTCCCATCAAAAGTGGAAAATATAAATCTATTTCCCTTGATATCCCTCTTACTGCAAGGTCTCTTCTGTTCCTTCAACTAGATGAATTGAGGAAAAGTTAGAGTCTCCTTGAAGGCTCTAGAGTGACACTTGTACTCTATCAAGTACCTACTTAGAATCTCATGTTCTAAGTGCTCTTCTTGCTCTTCACTCCCTCTATGAGAATAGGAAGTGCCTGGTCCTTCTTCTTCTCCTTGAAACCTTCTAGAGGTCTCATTGCAAATTTCTTCTTTCCTCTGTTTAACCTCTTTGGGGAGGCTCTTCTTAGATCTGAAAACTGATGAGACTAATCAAATCCTCTCCATCATTCTGAACTCTAATCCTTCTCTTTAGTCTTCTGATAGTTTGATCTCACAGGCTGAGCCAAAGATCATGCTTTGATACCACTGTAGTATCCCAAAATAGGGATTTTCTACAACAAATAGAATATCTAAAGATATTCTAAAGTTGGAGCTTCAGCAAATCATGAGCATGGAAATTTAAATCAGCTCATTAGATGTAAAATAACATCTCATCAGAAAATGAGTGGATATTAGCAAGAATATGGCCTACATACTCCTTCCCAAGTGGGGAAATGCAACAATATAGGACATAAAATGGCTGTCTTCAGAAAATAATGCTATTCCTGTGAGAAATGGGACTTGTATCCCTTAGAATATTCAATTTAAAACTCACATCCAAAATTGGAGAAAAAACAAATGCTTCTAGCCAACTTAAACAGATCACCCCAAATCAACATGACTTAAATAAGCCCAAACCCCATAGCTTAACCCATGCAGAAAGTACTGAAGCAAGTACAACATTATTTTAATGAGGTTTTATGCAGTAAATAATGATAAATAAGAGATAAGGAGTGTACAATAATCCAATGGCTGAGAAAATGGAGATCCCCCCCTCTTTATACAAGATAAGATTAACCCGTAAAGGGTTTCATGAAAGACAAATGTACAAAAGAGCAGATCTGCAGATCTAGATCTGAAAAACATAGTATACTACAGTAGTAGCTTATAACTTATATCTAGAGCAAGATATTACATAAAAAATTAGATCTACAATAGATCCATATGTAAAAATGTCTTTATTATACATACCCCTTGGGGTTTTCATCATTACATGAAAGAACAAGAGTAGATCTGAGTTTTACTGCAACAAATATGAAGTAATCACAACAATAAATAAATAATATTTTAAGTAGACATGGATTAGATATCTAATCCATGGATCACCATGGTGAAGGAAGGATCCATCAACCAAAGATCTCTTCTCCAAATGAAAGCCAAAATGTCCTGCAACCTTGCAGCTGGAAATAACATAGTCCAAGAGGGTAAACTGTGTTGTAAAATTGAAGTATATATTTTCCTGATGCCAATATCAGGACATGATTCCCAATAGCTAATACACTCTTCCAGGAGGGTAAAAGACTCACTCACTGAGAAGAGGCACTAGTATAATCTAGATCTGAGCAGATCTAGTCTCCACTTGTTGCAGCTCACTGAAACAAGTAAACCCCAACAGGATTTATGCTGTCTAAGGGAGATGGAGCTTGGCCAAATTCTTGATAGTGGAAGAGTAGTACAATTCCCTCCAAGAGCTACTCAATGGAAGGAGAGAGAATGCCTAAATAGGAAATCCTCACAATTCTCTGCTAAATAGCCAAGAGAATGAGATATGTCTAAGCAAAAAATATACTCTGAAAATATAATATCATGAAAAACCTTCTATTCAGCCTTCCCCTTCCTTTTATAAGATGAGAGCTTTAGCAAACCCTAAACCACCTTGATGAATTAGCTCTTTTCACATGAGGGGCCTCCTTCTAGAACTGCGTTGTCCCTCCATGAGGTACATTGTATCTAGACCGCATTGTAGATTTGTTCAAGGTTGACCCAGTCTCATAGCTCAAACCCATTCACACCTACAGGTGTTTATTTTAAATGGCCCAGATTTGTCTCTGTTCACATAGGCATGGATTTATTCATTGTTTTCAGGAGTTTTACATGTCATCCTTGGTTCATTTATTCAATCAACAGAAAATGTTGAATATTCCTCTTAGCTTGGGCTACGTAGGAATATTACATTTATTCTCAGCCTTTTACACATTTAAAAATTTAAAATTTTCACAGCTGGATGTTTGAATACATATGGTGTAATATTTGATAGCAAGAGACATGTAAACATGGTTCATTAATGGTCAAAGTGTTCCAAACAGTTAAGGGAATCAAAGGCCTAAAAAATAGGAAGACATGTTTCCTAGGTTTCAGGGGAACAACATCATCAACCTCATGGTCTCAACAACTTGAAGGACATCATCATAATTTGATCCTATTGAAATTCAAGTGACATATAATCTAATTAAGTCAAAGTAAGGTTGTTAGGAGTTGAGTCAAAGAGTTTTAGTTCTTTTTAAAATAGGACTGCTCATTAGGTCGCAACTATCATTTTGTAATAAAGACTGTGTTTTTAGTTAGGAAAGGTGTCAAGCAATAGGATTTTGAGGTATCTAGTGGAGGATAAGCTTATCCTATTTTTTAAATCATCTATAAAGAGCATGAGGTCGAAATCAAAAAGGGTTGGAGACTTTTTAGCAAAACTGGTGCATATTGTAAAAAGAGTGTTTCAGATAATGCAGAGAGCTTCTACTTGACCACCTTTGGATTCAGAAGGGGTTTTTAGTGTTTTCCTGTTCTATCAGTGTTTATTATATATCTTATTTACAGTAGTTTTCATCTATATTACTCAAAAATCATCTTTAGATGCTCTGACTTCCTTTATAAATGGACTGACTGTGTTTTTACATGTCTCAAGTGTATGTCTCATGACTACAAACCCTGATATGCCTCAACTTCCATGTCAATTTGATTCATTGATTTTATGAGATTTCTTTGACTCCATAAGCCCAATGCATACATGTTGGTTTTGGGTTCAATCTATAGGTTGGAAAATTTTATCTAAGTAGATCAATTTGTAAAGCTTTGGATTGACTGATATATACAATAACATACAACTTTTCTTCACCTAAGATTCTTAGTGTATTTTCAATGAGTTTTATGTCCTATCTTTGAAATGTTTCTCTTCCATAGCCTTGATGTCTCATTACTTAGAATTCATGTATTACATGCTCTGACTTCCTTTGAACTTCAAGTTATTGGGATTTTCCTGAATGTGTTACCCTTTCATTGAAGTATATACAAGCCTCAACTTCCACAAGGAAAGCTTTTGTTATTGAGAGCCCTATCACTGAATCCATAGCCCAATGGTAGCAAGCATTAATATTCTCAACCTGAACAAAAAAAAAATAATAGGGTTAGCCATATATCTATATCCCATATCATTAACCCTTAAGAGAGACCTCTCAGGCTGAGGAGGCTAAGCCTCAGTCAAAATATTGGTTTGAAATAGTTACATTGAATTTTTCTGATCAGCAGCCAATCAGGTACGATTTTGGTGATAACACTAGCACCCTCCCATACTTCTTTGGGTGAGATTTTGGCCTGCGCAACTAGATCACTGTCAAAAGAGCCAGTAGTATAGGGGTTTGTTGGAAAACCTTAACCTCCGAACCTAGGTCAGGACCCCTTGAGCCAACAGTGAAGTCATTTTTCTCTCTCATCCAATGTGGAGAAAATGACAAATGTTGATGGGTCATAATTACAAGGAGTGGGCCCAATAGTTCTATGAAGAAGTGCAGAAATGGTAGGCGAGGGCCAACTAATATAACATGCTAAGCCCACCACCAAATAAAAAAATTAATAAAGTGGAGGGTCGAGCCTCATTTGTTCTAAGAGTCTCATTTCAAAAATGGTAAAAAAGGGCCACTGCATCATTGAGATTCGAGCTATCTATCACCAGAGGTCTCATAAGTTTCCACAAAGAAGCTATAAGGTTGAACACTAGTTGCTATATAATATAAAACATGTGTTATATGATCATGACGAGTTTCTACAAGATTGTTTTGAGAGGTGGAAAAAGGGCTCGATTTTGTGCAATTTTTCCTCTAACACACTAAAGCCATGAAAAATTATCCAAGGGAGGGGAAAGTAACAAATTTTCTTCACCTCCCAAACAAAAAATCCTATTAAATTGTTCATATTTTTTCTATAGAGGCATCTTGTAGCAAATATATGAAAGTTAAAAAATTCAAAAACTAATCTTTCTTATATGATAAGCATGCTAGTAAGAGGATGAATTTTTTTTAAATTGGGCATTCAATTTTTCTTCCTCTGATCAGAAAAAGAAGAATGAATCCACTAGAATCTACTCTAAAACCCTAGGCTATTCAAAAACCCAAGAATTGATACTAATATCCCTTGCAAAAACTATGAAAGATCTACAATATGGATCATGGGAGGAGGCTTCAATAGAAGAGAGCCCAAAAAATCAACAAGAATCCTCCAACACCTTCCTATCAAGGACATCTTCAAAAACTATCAGTGGATGGATTTCTTTGAAAAAATCAAAGGGTATGATGATGAAATTACCCATGAATTTGTAGTATACATCCAACCTCAAGGGGAAGATAGTTCCACCACCATTGTGAGGGGGATTTCCATCCATTTAAATGAAAAAATCATTAGTATGGTGATCATATTGGCCCTTGGAGTTAGGTGGGATAAGAGGATAGAACAAAAGACATCACAACTTCTTCCTCCATAAGAAAAACCAATTGAAGATAAGATTCCAGGGAGAATTTCCTATCCCAAGAAGACTAAGTATTCCTCACTTCCTTCTTCAGTCCATAGTGGAAATGAGCCAAAGGGTGACAGAAGGGAAACATCAGTACATTTATCATCATGGGCTCATAAGGCTTATTATCATGGATTCTCTGGAGCACATCAAAAACCCTATGTCATCGGTAGTTTTGTAGATATGGATAGGGAATATTTTATAGAAATACAAGGAAAGATCCTATTGTAACTTGAAGGGAAAATCAAATATGTATCTAAAGAAAAAGGAGGGGTTGAAACAAAAGAAAAACAAGAAAAGGAAGAGGAAAAACAAGAAACATAAGTAGAATCCATTAGGGAATATTCTAGACATTAAAGTAAGAGGAGGAAAGAAAAAAAATAAAACCTTTCAGAGGGGAACATTGAACAAGAATTGGCTGCCATATTGGTATCCCTAAGTACACCTATCAAGGTCATAGGGAGGCAGTTAAAACAAGGACCATTATATTTCAAAAGGAGAAGAATTAGTATACTCAAGCAAGGGAAGACTCAACCTTCCACAACTACCCCCATCACCATTGAGGGGTCATTCAATCACCAAGAGGGGGATTTTGACAAGGGTAAGGATAAAATTGAAGAGGTGAACTCCATAAAAAATAAAGGAAAGCAACCCCAAACCTCACAAAGGAATAAAAACAATGGGGGAGATAAGATTAGATGGATACAAGAAGAAACTTCCATGCTACTAGAAATTATGGAAGTGTTATAAGAAGAGGAAAATATGTTATAGGAAAGTAAGGAATTGCTACAAGAAAGTGTCGCACAACCTCAGGAGATAGGAGAAGGACCAAAGGAGCTACTAGAGCCTGATCCTCAGCCAAATCTTGAGTTCTACTCCAAATTTTATGAGCAATGACAAATAACACCCACTAAATTTGCAGTCCCAATCCTCTTTCAGAGATGGAAAGAGAAAGAGGTCAAGCCCACCAATGGATGCAAATTTTAAAATATAAGGGATTTGAGAATGTGGAACTGATGGAAGAGAAAAAAAAGAAGATGGGTGAAAAAATCCTTGATTTTAGGCTAAGAGATTCAACCATGAGGGAACAACTACAAATGGATAACAAGATATTTAAATAGCATTTGCAAGAACTTTCCACCATGGCAAGATTGGCTATGGAGGCTACCCAATGCAGACATCCCTCACGAACATATTCCATGTTTCTCAAGGAGTAGTGGCTTCAGTTTCAAATAAAAAAACTAGCACAATATGGCTTACTACCTTTCCAAAACTACAAACAATTCATTTATTTTTTGTTGAAAATGGCAACAAGAAAAATCCTGATTTAATTTTCCCTTGAAATAAATTAGGAGAAAATTGTAATTCGTCAACACAAGACAACAAGAATGTGTTAAAAAAGTTATTTTGACTTAGTTGGATCAATTGATTTGATTTGGGGGCCTGGATTGTGTCATTTAGAGTGTATCCTAAATTTTAGGAGCCTAGGTTGAGTTTAATTTAAGTTGTAATAATTTAATTCAGTTAAACTAGTTCCAACTGTTGGAGGAACTAGTGGAAGGTGAAGTATTGGGGTGTGTACTTAGTGATAAACCAGTTAACTGATAAATCAAACATAATTAACTCATGCATGCATGATATATGAGCTACTCGGTTGATATTGGAGTTCAAGGGTAGTCTACTATCAGTTGTATAATTATCCAAGTTGTACAGGTGGTGCATGTAGTCAGAGAAGGCCCTATAGGGATTGCACAGTTATGGATGAGGAATTTCCCTAAATAAGTCCCAAGGAAACATCACAAGGAAATAGGATCTTGGGAAAGAATAAATTTGGTTAAGTATCGGACAGAGCAAGCTTGTGAAGCAATGAGATAGACTATACTAGTGCAAAGGTTGTTTAGGCTTGAACAAGCATTGTATTTTTGCTCTATTTTCTAATTAATGCAATACAAATATGAAGGGGTTTTGAGTAGTGGAGTTCCCCTAGATATATCCTCATGTTATGTGTGTTAATTGATTCATGTTGCATGTTTTTTATATTTCTTCTCAATCGTGAATTTCTTTCCGCAGATGAGTAGAAGTAGACTTGTCCTATGTTTTAGAACATTACATGAGAAATATTGAATCTACAATTAATTTATACATGGTATCGAAGCTAGAATCAAAATAGAGAAGAGAATTCAAAGTTATATTTGCAGGAGGAATGAGTTTGCATATATATTCTTTAGAGCTAGCGGGATGGAATTCTATGGTAGATCGTATTACATTTCTTGGAAGGACTGGATGGAGGTAGTCACAGAAGATAATGAGCCAAAGGAATTCATTGATAATGATGTCCCAAAACCAGCACCTAGCTAATTCCAAGGATCTAGCAGAGTGGAAGAAGAGTGTCGACAAGGTGAGGAGGATCATATTGGAGGGAGTATGATACAATATTGTCTCTAATCTCTACGAGAAAGAAACTCCATATGTAATGTGGTAGACATTGACAGATTTTTTCAATAACAATAGTGACCACAGGAAGTTGGCACTCAAAGACAGGCTTTGGAAGATAAAAATGCAAAAGGGCGACATAATACCACAATACCTCGGAAGGTTCACACAATGTTGTGATGAACTTGGGAGTGTTGGTGTTAGAGTTGTAGAATATGATCTGGTAAGCCTAACACTTATAAGCCTTCCCAAGAACTAGAAAAAAATACTAGGATTCAGTCAACGGGAGGAAGAAGCTTCCAAAATGGGAAATATTATGGTCATATTTGGTACAAGAAGAGTTCAAGTGGAACACTAGAGATGTGACCTCATCCAAGGTTGTAGATGAGTAGAACTGTGCCTTGGCTAGAAAGGAAAATAAAGGGAAAGGGAATAAATCCCATTCCAAAGAAGAGTCTGCTCACGAAGGTAAGAAGAAATACTTGTCAAATATTAAATGTTTTCACTGTCATGAGCTGGGAAACTATGCCACGAAGTGTTTGCACAAGAGGGATGACAAGAATCCCTTAGGAGGAGTGGCAAGTGAAGCTATAAATTCAGAATTTGAGTTGTATTTCACCCGTATTTCATGCATGGTGACATCGATGATGGGAAGTGTGTGGTATATGGATAGTGGAGCCTCATTCCATATAATAGGAAACAAATAATTTTTGAGTGACTTGGAGGAGAAAGACCTCCAGATGCACATCAAGATGGGTGAAGATGGAAAGTATAGGGCCACCGATATCGGTACAGTTACTTTTTAGAGGGAGTCTGGTTCTCCTCTCACATTAAAAGGTGTCATGTGTGTTTCAGTTTCTATGTTGGAATATCGTGGCTACGATGTGATATTTAGGAAAGGAAATAATTTCCTTCGTTGCACTGCCACAGGACAAGTGAAGCAGATCAGGGTTCGGGTGAAGAACCTCTACAAATTGGATGTGGAATTTTTTGTTTCTTTGAGCATGAAATCAGAGAAGGTGCAGAGCTGAGACATCACTGAATTATGGCAAATGTGACTTGGCCATTTGCACCATGGAGCTTTGAAGATCATGCAACATATTTCTACAAGAATTTCCAAGGGTGCACTAGAGCAAAGAGATACATGTAAAGGGTGTACACTGGGGAAGTACACCAAAGACACCTTTCATGATAAGGACAATCAAGTGCAAGCAGTCCTCGAAAGAGTTCACTCAGATGTGTATGGACCTTTCTTGACAGCCTCCATGACCAAGCACATGTATTATGTTATATTTTTTGATGATTTCTCACGTAAGTGCTGAATATTATTTATGCAAAAGAAATACCAAACATTCTAAAAATTTATGAATTTAAAGCACTTGTTGAAAAATCTGTTGGCAGGAAAGTGAAGGCTCTCAGGAGTGACAACGGTGGTGAATATGTGTCAAATGAGTTCAAGAATTTCTATGCAAAATAAGGCATTCGATGAGAGTTAATAGCAACCCTAACCCACAATATAATGGGGTTGTTGAAAGGAAGAATGTAAGTATTTTGGGAGATGCACATGCGATGTTGTATGATCAGAGCCTACCATTGCACTTGTGGGATGAAGCATACAACACAAAGGTATATGTGCAGAACAAGAGTCCTCATTGGGTTATCGGGATGAGTACAACAGAAGAAGATTTTTAGGGAAGAAACAATATGTGTCACACTTCAGTATCTTTGGTTCATCAGTTTACTGTCATGTTTCCAAGGATGTAAGGAAAAATCTAGAGTTGAAAAATGAATTGAGAATATTTATGGGTTGCTCTAATACACCTCACAACTCTCAGGTTTACTTGCCATATCACAAGATGATAATTGTTCGTAGAGATGTGAAGTTCGGTGAATAACATGCCATGATATGTTCCCTTGAGAGGGAGATTTAGTTGCATGCATATGAGCAGATTTTATCTCCAAAGGAAGAACGTCCTTAGGATGTTGTGGAGCAACCAAAAGTAGAGGAGAAGAGAGTGGAAGCACCCACTCATGTAGAGACATCTAGAGATGGAAGGAAGTGCACCAGGGAAGCTAACATATTATTGCATGATGCTAGAGAGAATGTGGGAGCACCCACATCACATCGCAGGCATAGGAGGTCATCAGATTGGTACACTGGGTACATGGCTCTGATGAGTGAGCTACTTTGAGGCAGAACCATCCTCATTCAAGGAAGTAGTGCAGAAGCCAGTATGGGTTGATTCCATTGTAGAGGAATATGATTCCATATTCAGAAAAAGTGTTTGGGAAGTGGTCCCAAGGCCAAAGAAGAATTCAGTGGTAGGTTCAAGGTGGATCTATAAGGGGAAGCAAGAAGAAAATGGAAGCATCGATAAATACAAGGCCATATTTGTGGCCAAGGGTTTCTCTCAAGTGGAGGTAATTTATTACAAGGAGACCTTTGCTCAAGTAGCAAGGTACTGTTCTATCATATCAATTCTAGAAGTTGCAACGTAGATGGGATGGAAGATCCATAAAATGGATGCGAGGATAAAATTCCTCAATGGAGTGATTGAGGTGGAGGTGTTGGGGCATTTTTTTGGACAAGACAGTTTTGAAATTGTATAAAACCTGAAGACAGGTGGCAGAGCGCAATAAAAATAGGCAAGGAGCTGTCGAGGTTGCGAAAAACCTAAAGGCAGGTGGCAGAGCACAAACAGATGGTGGCATAGATGGTAGAGATAGGAGACAAGGAACAAGCAGTAGAACTCCCAGTGATGAAGAAGGGACAAAAGACAGTGGAGCGAGGGGGGACAACTTAGTGGAAAAGGGGAAAATACTGACAGCGTCAGTCAATAGGAATAGATAAGAAGGGAAGAAACGACTCTGAGGATAGTTAGAGGATGATAAGTGAGTAGAGCCTAGGTAGAGCTCTGCAGAGCCATATGTATTCAATTGACTTGTATTGGACTCTGTGGAGTATATTTTTATTGTTTTGAGCCAAGTTAATGGAATCAGACTGATGCTATGTTGTGTACTATGGATTAGTTGATGTTTGTTGATTATGGTGTATGTATTTCTATTTTAAAATTTTAATTCGATGCTTAGAATATGTATGGATGAATGGTAACTTGCTTCTTAAGGTTGAGATATATGAATGTCTTATGTATGCACTTGATGGATGACTTGTGCTAGTAATATTTCCTCGATGTTAATGGTCTAGTCTCTAATCTCAGTAAGGTCACGACATGCCTCGGGTGAGAGTCCTTGCTCTCTTGAGTAGGGTGAATATGCCAGAGTTTTCCTAGACTATAATGGAAACCTTGTTGGCTCCAAGCCTAAACCTGGGTCTTTCCTAGAGACCTCCTTTTTCACCAACAAATGGTTCCGTTGTCGGGACCTGAAAATTTACCTAGAATCTAGATCATGGTATCAAGGATATATGAGAGATAACTGTGTAGCTGGTGGTACAATCACGTAAATCAGTTCATATCGCAACAAGAAGAGCTTTGAAAATAGAGGGAAAAGACTGTAAAGGAACAAGTCCTTTTTTTATGACTCAACCATCGAATTGTATGAAATTTTCTGGGGAAAATTTCCCAAAGAGATCCATAACTGGTTGTGAAGACTCCAGATCAAGTCACTTCTTGAAGGATTGCATCGAGCCAGTTGGAGTTGGAAGCACACAGATCTAGCAATACTACATCATTTAGATACAGATCTAACCCGAGCAATAGATTTTTGGGTACAAACTACCTTGGAGGGGTACATCATAGAGTTTTCAGCCGAGTGCTACCAATATTTTACAAAATCCAAAGATATATTTAAATCTGGGTTGTAGGGAAAATTTTTGAAAGAAATCTCGTTGTGGATTAAATCTCTAATGGTGGACGAGGGCCTCATGTTGTTCCAAAGCCCCGAGATGGAGACCTAAACCTCCAGGGGAAGGAGTTTAGGGAAAGATTCTATGAGCAAGGAAAAATGGGGAATAGGGATATGGATGCCGGAACCTCTAGTAGGTTAAGAGAGTGGAGAGCACATCGGAGGGTGCAGATTGATGAGAAGTGGCAGGAAAGGGCGATACGAGAGTTTGAAAAGCAAGAGAAGAATTGATAGAACAAGGAAAAGGTGCTGTAGATGACAGAAGAAAGAGAAGGTCAAGTGGGACCCAAGGGAATGGAAGGGTCCATCAAGGAAGTTATTCAAGTTTATAGGAGCCCAACCCGAAGAGACAAGGGAAATAAGTCCAATGAGGAGGATGCACACCCCGAGGAGGAGTCTGATGTGGAGCTGCATGTTGCAATGGAGAAAGTATTCCAAGAGAGGCAGGAAACCATAATGCAATGTAATTTTATTACCGAAGTTTCAAGTAACACCAATCCTAACCTTCCCCAGGTACTCTATCATCCACCTGATAGGTTCTTGATAAAGTTACGGGAGATTAGCAAGTTGTGTAGTACTAAATCCATAGTACAGATAAATACGAGCAATAGTGCTAGTAGTGAAATCTCTCAGCCAAGAAGCGTAGGTTTTATATTAGTACCACCAACGCAAGGAAATATAGCAAGATCATTCACCCGATACCCAAAATTTTCTGGAAAATTTAATGACGATGTAGAAAAACACTAGTATTTGTGTGAAGAAATTTGGGGAGCTCGACAAACGCCAAATGCAGTCAAGTTAATTTAATTTCAAACCAAATTAAGAGAAAGATCTTTACGTTGGTTCATTAAATGGTCAAAAGCGCACTAGAACCTAGTAATAGATGATGTTAAGAGGGAATTCGTCCAAGAATTAAAGCTGCCTCAAACGAATCAGCAA
Organism: Pinus albicaulis; assembly: GCA_034641835.2. Lineage (NCBI taxonomy): Eukaryota > Viridiplantae > Streptophyta > Pinopsida > Pinales > Pinaceae > Pinus > Pinus albicaulis. The sequence goes on from CM076574.1 coordinate 547,437,863, forward strand.
GGATTTTCTGAGCTATGGAAAATTAAACAGTGGGAAGGAGAAACAACCTGGGATTTGATGAGAAGATTCAAAGATGCGATTGGAAATTTGAGTTACCAAATCAATCCAAATCACCAGTGGGACTGGTTCATTAAATCACTCCTATCATTGACAAGAACACCGTTGAAACAACAAAAGATCAATACCCTTCAAGATGCACTGGAGAAAGCAATGAAAATAGAAGCAATGGATGGATGCTCATAAGAGTTCAGAGGGGGGGAAGTGGTTCAAGATCCATCCATACTAGGATTACAACATCAAATAGCCATTTTAACGGAGAAACTAAAATATATTCAGCCAATACGACCCACAAGACCCAATGTATGGTGTACGCATTGCTTGATGGAAATCATGTAGTCAAAGAATGTCCGAGTTTGTGGGGAACCAAAGTGGGGAATTCGATGGCTAGAACATAGGGGGCCCCTCTAATTAGTGGAGTTGCACAGATAAACACTCAAGGGCTATACCAAACACAACCCAAATTCCCAGGGTTTCCCAACCAGCAGAATCAAGAAGCAATAGAATGCTGCGAAATATGCAAAGGTATTGGTCATCCTCCACGACTGTGTCCAATTCTGCAAAAATATTCAAATGTCCCAAACAATATTTATTGCAAGTTTTTTGCCTCAAAAACTCATCATACAGAGCAATATAGAGCCCTAGACGCATTGGAAAAATGATTGGATAGGTCGTCCTATAGAGTAAATGAGACTCCAAGGGGACGAGGAGGGGGAGGAATGAGAGGTAGCATAATTGAAGGAAGAGGACTAGTAAGATGTTATAATTGTGATCAAGAAGGTCACGTAGTGAGAGAATGTCCACTACCAAGAAGACCATGGTGCTCCCAATGTAGAGTAAATGTACATGCTACTGAAGCTTGCTCGGAGCTGATCAAGAGGTGGGAAGAGAGAACCAGGAAAAGAGGAGCTAACCTGGTTAATGTAGAGCCAAGGATAGTGGAGCCTCAATCTCTGTAAAGTGTAGCTATAGTGACATGAGGTGGGAAGAAAATAGGGGAGGATGCACGAGGAATGGACCCGATAAATTTAATCAAACATGCATCCCCAAAGAAGGTTTTCAACCCAGACCAACAAAATCAGTACTTTAAAGAAGCACTAGAGACATTCTCACAGATAGAAAGACATAAGAGTATGAATATTCTACAAACATCTAGTTCAGGAGAAAATATGGTCCCTACAGGGACACCTATAGAAGAGTGGTTTTGACTGTTCTTGAAAAATTGTAAACAATTGACAGAATCTGGAACAAGTAAAGAAAAATTTGGAAATGGTTGTGTAAGGAGGAGCAAGACATGGAGACTCAAGTAACACAACTAAAATATATATAAGAAGAGTAAAAATAAATAAGAGAAGGACTCAAAAATATTTCCATATAAATTCTCAAGTTGTGGGATTCCAAATCAAAGACACAATGCTAGACCTTGGATCAGATGTCAACATTCTACCTAGAAAGACATGGGAAGCACTAGGAAACCGAAGCTGTCATACTCACCAATACAAATAAGAATGGAAAATAAATACTACATTGTACCAATAGGGAGGCTGGAATAAGTTGAGGTTGATGTCGCGGGAGTAAAACCTATACAGACTTTGAATTAATAAATATCATGGGTGACAAGGATCCTTATCCTTCCTTGTTGGGAATAGATTGGAACTTTGAAAATTATGCAGTCATCGACTTAAAAAAGGAACTGATGATATTCGAAGATGGTGAGGTCAGAGTGGTCCAATCATTGGATCTGTATCAAGGACCCCAATACACAAAAACTATTGAAAAAAGAGAAGGTGCAAAACTTCTAGATCAACTCTACTAGATGACTGCAAGAAAAAGAGAAGATTACATTAACCCTATAGTAGGAGGAATGGTAAGCTGGAGGAGTGTTCAGAGTTCTGACGTAGGATCATAAGTGGCCTAGGATGATTGGAAATAGGGAGGATATGAGATCACCACTAGAAGATGCACCAACGTTCGTGGAGTTAACTGGATTGGTACAAAGGTAAGAGAAGACCCAACTCTTTCAAATATGAAAGATGTGAATACATTTATTGCCAAAGTAGAAGAAAAGGTGCCAGTAGAGCATAGATTCCCTCTCATGGACATAGCAATACAATCCACTTTATCAAGATGGTGGGAAACCCATCAAAATTATCTCTCAATGAGAAGAAATTTCCAGAGCATTAAGAAAAATATTTCATGTGGCTTCAGGACTGCAACTGGAAGAAGAGTATCGAGGGAGCTCCGATCCTCTAGTACATCTAAAAAATTACGAGTATAAGTGGAGAAAAGAGGAATATCCAAAATCTTTATGGGTACACAACTTCATTCATTCACTGGACACCATTCTGCAAGCTTGGTACCTGACACAAGAGAAGAAGAGATGTACAAGCACTTAGGAAACAGTTGCAGAAATATTTAATCAAAGTTTTTCTTTCAAGGGAGACACAGACCAAGTTACAGATACAATACAAGCAATTAAGAGAATATTTTTCTTCCCAGAACTTGAGGAAAATGAAGAAATATCCATATCAAAGCAGAAAGATGGAGAATCAGTAACATGCAAAAGAATAGATCGGGAGATAGACGATGATGATTTAGAAAATCTTCGACATCTATCCTTTGAATAAAAGGAAGGGGAGTGAGAAATACAAGAGGAACTAACAACTAAGGGATTACACCTGCTACCCCTAAAGACAAAGAAGCAGAACATTGGAACCGAAGAGAAGCACAATATTTCATCCATTGGAAATTATTGGGATACAGAAACCATAAAACAAGTCTTTGACCTGATACAAGAATACGAAGACCTATTCCCATCTTCGGTGGCATAACTCAAAGGAATCAAAGGAGATCTAGGGGAGATGCACATAGTTCTGAAACCATATGCAAGGCCAGTAAAACACAGACCCTACCACCTGAATCCAATATTAAAAGAAAAGGTAAAAGCAGGGATAGATAAAATTTTGAATGCAGGATTGAGTTCCAATTGAAGAAGTAGAATGGATCAGTTCAATAGTGATACAAAGTAAAAATGAGAGATTAGAAATTAGAGTATGTGTGGACTACACAAGTCTGAATAACACATGTATTCATGATCCATTTCCAACTCCATTTAGTGACGAAGTTCTCGACAATGTAGTGGGAAATGAAGCACACTCATTCACAGATGGCTTCTAAGGGTATCATCAGGTACAAATAGTATAAGAAGATAAAATAAAAACTACTTTCACAAAAGAGTGGGATCATACGCCTATCATGTCATTCCTTTTGGACTAAAGAATGCACCAGTTGTGTTTTCACATATAGTAATAGCAACATTCAGAGATTATATTCATAAGTTCCTAGAAGTGTACATGGATGATTGGAAGGTGTAAAAATTATTGAAAAACCATCCAACTCTGCTAAGGATAATGTTTGATAGGTGCAGACAGCTTCAAATTTCTCTGAATCTCAAAAAATGCATCTTTGCAATACCCTTTGGAGCGCTTTTGGGACATGTTTTTTTATAATCAAGGAGTATGTGTTGATCTTGTGAAGGTGGCAGTAATTTTGAATATGGATGCACTGAAGAATGTAAAGCAGTTGAGGTCACTACTTGGACACACAAGATACTACAGGAGGTTCATCGACAACTATGCAAAAATCACAGCGTTACTAGAAAAGTTGTTGCGGAAGATAGAACAGTTCATATGGAATGATGAATGCACTAAGGGATTGGACACGTTGAAAGAGAAACTAGCAAGTGCACTCATTTTGTCCCATCCAAATTGGGATAAAAAATTCCATGTCCACATTGACGCTTTAAATTTTGCTTTGGAGGCGGTACTAGCTTAGCCAGGAGAAACCTCCATAGACCACCCGGTGTACTTCGCAAGAAGGAAGCTATCAATGGTAGAAAGGAACTACACAACAATGGAAAGGGAAGCTATTGCAATGGTATACTCTCTACAGAAATTTCGCCATGATTTATTGGGAGGGACATTCAAAATTTTCACATATCACTTAGTACTTAAGTATCTGGTAAAAAAACCTATCCTCGAGGGCAGAATCTGCAAATGGCTCCTACTATTCCAAGAATTCAATTTCGAAGTAATAGTAAAGCTGAGGAGGCTAAATGTTGCTCTCGACCATTTGTAAAGATTGGAAAATAGAGAAAATGGGGGACCACTTGATGACCAACTACAAAATGCTGATCTTTTCCACATAGAAGCCATCCCAAATTATTTAGAACAGATAGCAACATACTTGGCCACAGGACAATGCCCAACGGAATACAAAAGAGCCCAAAGAAGACATCTAGTGGTTAAAGCAGTCGAGTATCAACTCATAGTAGCACAGTTGTATAAAATGGGCCTGGATCATATCCTACATATATGTGTATTAGATCACAAAAGAGAAGACATCTTGTGGGAGTGTCACAACAGAGTTGCAGGAGGCCATGTCAATGCAAAACCCACCGCAAGGAAAATACTACAAGCAGGATTATAGTGGTCCACCGTGCACAAAGATAACAAAGAATATGTGAAGAAATGTGATATCTGTCAAAGAACAAGGCGACCGTCACACCACGATGAGCTGAACCTACAACCTGTGAGGGCTATGTAGGAATTTGAGAAATGGCCAGTTGACTTCATAGGACCGATTGCACCATTCGCGCAACACTCACAAGAAAGGTATATCATCACCGCAACTCACTACCTCACAAGATGGGCTGAAGCGGCACTAGTAAAGGACGGTACAGAAGATACATCAGCTAGATTTATCTTTGAGAAAATCATTATTAGGTTTGGCTGTCCAAGGAGCCTAACGAGTGATCAAGGCTCACATTTCATTAATGCTACAATCAAATCACTGCTGAATAATTTTATGATACAACACCACATGAGCATCATGTACCACCCTCAGGAAAACGGAACTGTAAAGGCTTTCAAAAAAATCTTGGAGAAAGGGCTAACAAAGATATGAAACACTAACCACGATGACTGGGATGAAATAATACTAGCCACATTGTTGGCATACAGGACAACCATAAAGAGACTGCATAATCAAACTTCATTCCAATTGGTGTGCGGGAAAGAGGCAGTAATACCAGTCGAGTTTATCATACCAAGCCTCTTAATTGCCTCAAAAACACACATGACAGAGGAGGACTCCATCTCTGCACGCCTTCATGAGTTGTAGGAACTTGAAGAAGATAGGTTTCTAGCAAACTTCCATCGGTCAGTATAGAAACAAAGACAGAAGGCCTGGCATGACAGCCACATCAAGCACAAAACATTTACTATTGGAGGAAAAGTACTACTCTATGAAAACAAATTCTAGAAGTTCCCAGGGAAGCTCAGAATGCATTAGATGGGGCCATATTATGTCATAGAGATAAGGGACTCAGGCGCAGTCAAGCTAGCACAACTAGATGGAGAGATACTTCAAGGATGGGCGAATCATGCATGCCTGAAACCCTATCATGAGTAAGAAACACAATCCTCTTAAATTTAATAACTCTCGCACTCAAAAGAAGTTAGTAGATTAGATTCAATAACTCTCTCGCAACCGAGATGAGCCATAGAATAGTTCATGTTTTGATCATTTCAGCCCACTAAAGTAGGAATCCTTAATAAGAAACCCGCAGTTTGCGCAAAACAACCATCACCATGTTGCAATGTGGAGACCACATCGCAACCAATTGTGGTTAGGGGGAGAGTCTACAGTATTAAATAGCCTAAGCATGTCAACCATCGTTCACTCATAATGGGCAATCATAGCATTTTCAGTCCGTAGGATCATCCAAATCTGAGAAATAATTGCCATAATTAGTAACCCCCATACTACAATAAAGTTTCCACATTAAGCTATAATTATTTCCCATCACGTCTACCTAACTTCTGAAGCCACTGTCAACACTGTCAGAGTCCACCTCACCCCAGTAACTAATCACACAATTATAACTGTGGGGGGAGACAACAAGAATTAATTAGTTATGGCATCACATCAACATCATTTGTTCTAGTAATCCTACTTAACCCACATGAAGGAGGGAAAAAAAAATGCTAGAAAATTCTGAATTATCAGAGCAAGAAACAACTATACCAATTAGCCTGATTCCAACAGCAAAATTTTAGAACAATAGACCAACAGCAATAGTTCATGTATATAGCATAAGAAAGAAAATGACAAAGGTGACTACTTCGGTGGTCAAGCCTAAGCTCGATGAAAGAATTCAAAGGGTGGAGTCACTAGTTGGAAAATATGACAATGCCACACTGATAGATATTGACTTCATGGATTCATTCTAGTTCCTAGCAATGAAAAGGAAATTTTATATTGAAAATCATGTAAAGGAGGGAGGAGGCGAAGCAACGAGGGTGCATCCAGATTTTAGAGGCATACAAAGGTCAAAAATTCTACACCTCAGAAGCCTTCCAGTGTTCGGGACATCAGGAGTGGCAATGCAGTGTACCAAATTCCTAATCAAAAGAATTTAAAATGGGTCATTGTGGCTGGGGAGGGAGATCCCAATCCACTCGAAGGATATACACAGACTCACAGGTTTATCAGCTGCAGGAAGAGATGTATCATTAGCCTTCCAAAACACTTCTAAGAGAGATAAGAAGGTGGGGGATTGTGACTACTACAGAAAGTATGAGACAAGAAGAGGAGGAAAGGGAGCCAAAATTGATCTCATCAACAACCCAACAGTAAAATTTTCTTGTTACTTGATCGTCGGGAAAACCATGAGGCATTATACCAAGGGGGAATGCACCCTTGACACAATATTGGTTGCGGAACAATGCATACAAGGGACACAACTGAATTGGTGCACGATCTTACTATAGGGGATTTTTTAGGCTTGCGAGGACAATTACAAGCGGGCCATAGAATTTATATATGGCTATCTAATCATGAATATGGTGATGTGGAAATGGAGTCCACTAGGAATCAAGCTGCTTGCGGAGATTACCGAAGACCAACCAATGCCATTGAGGTACACAACATGGAAAATATCAGGGGACTTGAGTACCAAAGAGGCAAACGAAGAAGCTTTTGCAGCCTGGTACCGACAGATGATAGACGTAGTTAAAAGTCAACAAAGAGTTCCAAGGAGCTTGTTGGACATATACTTCCCTCATATTTAGTTTGGGGTGTCTTATAACCAAACCTATGTTCGACCAGACTGTGTTGATGACAATACCTTCCATAAGAAGTCGTTGAAGTTCTAGATAACAGAGGAGGAATTTCATAAAGAATTTTCTTCATGACCAGGAGTGGAAACAGAAATCCAAAGCGAGATCCCAGTTTCTTCATTTGATGCGATGATCTCTAAAGAACTTCCTGGGGAGAAACTGGTCGAAACAAATCAGAGGGTCTCACAATTACAATTGCGGCTGCTAGTAGACTAGTTGGACACCCAGGTGAAATATTTCAACAAGGTAATCGAAACTCTTAGCACCAAATCTACTGTATTTCCCTGTTTTTCTAAATTTTATACGTTGAATTTTTCATCTCCGTCCACCACCACCCCCATCCTAACCGCATTACCATCTACCACATTCCACTCTCACTCACTGCTAACCGTCACTCCACTCAGTAAAAGCAAGCCAACGAAACCCCCAATCCTAGCACCTAAAGGGAAAAGAGCCCAGACCATGGGATTCGAGCAAGTGGTCGATCTCACAAGAGAGGACCAAGCCCAACCAATATTCACAGGAATTTTAATTCAAGAGGAGCCAGAGGTCGCCAGTCAGACCACCTTTATGTTACCAACATTTGATCCATCATAAATGCTTAACATACAAGTTTCATCTCCACCCAATACACAGAATTCATCACCGCACACATCATTCACATCCAAAGATCACCCCACCCACACTCCATCCACCTCCGTGAGCATCTCAGAACCAATACCACAAGGCACTCTAATGAATAATGACACCAAGGCAGAAGTTAACTCAAGTACAGCTGGAGTAACTGAGGTTAATCAAACCATGGTGGTACATGGAACCTTTTTAGAACTATCAATCCATGAGGGGTCACCCATTTATGATACAACACCCACTGAAACAGATCTAAAACCATTTCAGAAATCCACCTTACTGTTACAACAGTTCATGCCATCCACTAGTCACCACATTCCTCAATCTCAACCGTTGCAACAAATTCAACCCACATCCCCCCAGGGACACTCTGAAAGATCAATTTTCAGTGGGAAACTGCTCATGGAGAGACATCCAAGCCAGGAGATAACGAGAAGTGGCGACATGAAAAACTGGGGACTCGACCAACTTTTTAGTTTCATCTAGACAACAGCACGACAAGCAGAAATTCTACACAACCACCTCTTACAAAAATACAAGCAGTAGCAACAAGTTATTGCACTTACTGATGAGCGTAATCAACTCCAAAGTGAGAAGTATGGCCTACAACAGCAACTGGATTAGGTGAGAGAGGTCTTCAAAGACCTATGTCTGACAATCACTGCTCTAGATAACATCACACCCGTAGATATTTTTTCATGCTCAATGGTCAAGAGATATGTTCGAGTAAAAATGGCATGTATAACCCTGGACTGAGCAAATCAGGAGCTGAGAGAGGTGCTTGTAGTAATACTAGCGCTACTAGATCCTTCTACAGTGTATGCCGAGAAGGTAGAAGAAATGTAGAGAGAGATGTAGAGCATGAAGGAGAGACTGGGAACAATAGTCAAGCAAGCATACAACTTGCTCGAGCAACTCCATGAGTGTTTCAATTCACTAACACTAAAGGATGAACCCATTTCGGAGAAATTGTAGAAGATATTTCTCGAAATAAGGGGGAAAATAGATCCAGTTAGCCACATTCAGCTATATAACCAAGCAGATGTACTCAAAACATAGATTCATACTATCGAGCAAAGCTCAAAAACAATGAAGCAACTTCTCAGGGATCTATGACAACCTGTGAAACAAAAGGCAGAAGCAATTTAGTGACTAGCATCTAAGGTTGGACCCAAACTCCAGGATATGTTCAACAATTTTCCACAGGTGATGGATGTGACTCAAGCTGAAAAACTGGTCACCAAGACAAAGCTTGTGATAAAGGTATGACAACAAGCAATAACTGAGTTCACATAGCTCAGGAGAGAAGCAATGAGCAAGGTTCCCAAGTTGGGACCTTTGTTGAAAGAGGGCCAACCAGAATAAGAGAAGAAAGAAATGGAAACAACAGAGGAAATTATACCAGCATTAGAAGCCTACGGACAACCAGAGACCGCAAAAATAGGAAAATATTGAGTTGGGACAAGTCAATAGCATGTGGTCGGGGCCTATTGGGCCCTTTTTTTTCGACAAGACAATTTTGAAGCTGCGGAAAACCTGAAGATAGGTGGCAAAGCGCAATCGAGATAGGCAGGAATTTGTCTTGGTTGCAGAAAACTTGAAGGCAGGTGGTGGAGCACAATTAGATGAAGACACAAATGGCAGAGACAGGAGACAAGGAACAAGCAGTAGAACTCCCAGTGATGAGGAAGAGACAGAAGGCAGCAAAGCACAAGGGAATAGCTGAGTGGAAAAGGGGCAAATACTAACAGTGTCAGTCGACAAGAACAAATAAGGAGGGAAGAAATGACTCCGAGAATAGTTAGAGGTTGATAGGAGAGTAGAGCCTAGGAAGAACTCTACGGAGCCGTATGTATTGAACTGATCTGTATTAGACTCTGCAGAGTATATCTGTATTTTTTTGAGCCATGTTAATGGAATCAGACTAATGCTATGTTGCGTACTATGGATTAGTTGATGTTTGTTGATTATGGTGTATGTATGTCTATTTTAAAACTTAAATTCGATGCTTATAATATGTATGGATGAATGGTAAATTGCTTCTTAAGGTTGAGATATATGAATGCCTTCTATATGCACTTGATGGATGACTTGTGTTAGTAATATTTCCTTGATTTTAATGATCTAGTCTCTAATCTTAGTAAGGTCAAGACACGCCTCAGGTGAAAATCCTTGCTCTCTTGAGCAAGGTGAAAATGTTGATGTTTTCCTATACTACAGCGGAAACCTTGTTGGCTCCAAACTTGAACTTGGGTCTTATGCAAACAACTCCTTTTCACCAATAGGAGGTGTACATTGAACAACCAGAAGGATTTGAGACCTTCGAAAGAGAGTCGCATGTGTGTAGACTCAAGCGAGTGTTGTATGGATTGAAACAAGTACCCCATGCTTGGTACACTAGGATTGACAATTATTTCATCAGGTTGGGCTTCATCAAAAGTGAAGTAGACGCAAACCTTTACCATATTTTTGTTGAAGGTAAATTGTTTATTATATTATTATATGTCGAAGTTTTTATTTTAACAGGTGATGATAAGTTGATAAAATCTTGCAAAGAGGATCTTTCAAGAGAATTCAAGATGAAGGACATCAAACTCATGCATTATGTCCTCGGTTTGGAATTATGGCAAGGAGATGGGGAAAATTTTGTCTCTCAGGGAAAGCATACCAATGGGATACTCAAGAAGTTATACATGGAGAGTAGCAAACCCATGAACACTCCTCTATTAGGCAGTTGGAGGAAAGAGGATACCACTTCAAGTGAGGAGGTAGAGGTTTGGTATTTTGTTCACTATGTATTTGGTGAACAAACATCGAGACATGTGTTATGTAGTTAACCAACTTAGTCAAGCAATCATTAAGCCAACCAAACTGTATTTGAAGGCGACCAAACATGTGTTGAGATACCTCATAGACACTACTTAGTATGGTATTTGGTACAAACAGACAAATGGATTGAAGCTTCAAGGTTTCATAGGTGTAGATTGGGAGTGTAGTCCATCAGATCAAAAGAGAAATTCAGGAGGAGTTTTCAATATTGGGTCAACAAAAATTTATTGGTACAACAAGAAGCAGAGATTAGTTGCACTCATTTCAACATAAGCAGAGTACATGGCTGCTAGTCAAGCAAATTGTGAAGCTATTTGGATGAGGAACATTCTTGTTGGTTTATTTGGTCAGATGATGGATCCCATTATGATTTATGGTGATAATCAGAGTTGTATCAAACTCTCTGAAAATACATTTTTTCATGATCAATACAAGCATATTTAAATCGAGTATTGCCATCTATGATGTTGTGTGCAGAGGAATATTATGTTGTTGGAATACATTCCCACAGAAGAACATGATGCATACATTTTGATGAAGTCATTGTCAAGAGGAAAATTCAAGTTCCATAGAGGCATGATTGGGGTATCTGATAACCCCTTTCTTATTGAGAGGGAGTGATGGAAACAAGAAAAATATTGATTTAATTTTCCCTTGAATTAAATTAGGATAAAATTGTAATTCCACATCATAAGACAACAAGAATGTGTTAGCTAAGATAGTTTGACTTAGTTGGCTCAGTTGATTCAAGTTGATGGCCTAACTTGAGTCATGTAGAGTGTCTCCTAAATTTTAGGAGCCTAGGTTGAGTTTAATTTGAGTTGTAATAATTTAATTTAGTTAAACTAAGTTAAATTCAGTTAAGCTAGTTCCAACTATTGAAGGAACAAGTGGGAGGTCAAGTAGTGGGGTGTGTACTCAGTGATCAACTAGTTAACTGAAAAATCAACCATAATTAACTCATGCATGCATGATCTAAGAGTTACCTAGTTGAGATTGGAGTTCAAGGGTAGTGTACTACCAATTGTATAATTATATAAGTTGTAGAGGTGGCACATGTAGTCAGAGAAGGGACTATAGGGATTGCACAATTATGGATGAGGAATTTCCCTAAATAATAGGGGATAATTACCAAGGAAACATCGCAACGAAATAGGAGCTTGGGAAATCAGAAATTTTGTTAAGTATTGGACATAGCAGCCTTGTGAAGCAATGAGATAGACTATACTAGTGCAAAGGTTTTTCAAGCTTGAACAAGCATTATATTTATTCTCTATTTTCTGATTAATGCAATACATATAGAAAGGGGTTTTGAGGAGTGGATTTCCCCTAGATATATCCTTGTGTTATGTGTGTTAATTGATTCATGTAGCATTTTTTTATATTGCTTCTCAATCATGAATTGCTTTCTGCATATGAGTAGAAGTAATTTTTTATTATGTTTTAGAACATTACATGAGAAATATTGAACCTACAATTAATGTCTACAATTTTTTCATAAAGCACGTGTGGAGGACAAAGCTAATATGGTAGAATTATACATGCACAACCTCATATTGTTTGATATGAACTTCAAGGATCCAAATTCTCATATGGAGAATGTACAACTGATGGCATTGGCCTCTTAGATGACCCATGAGGAGGCAAGGGCTAAAGAAGCAAAAAGGGTCATATATAGAGAAACTAATGAGCCCCTGTGGGTAAGAGTAGAATTGAGAGCCCCTCACATTTTCATTAAAAAACATAGGCTTATCCCTAAAGACCCAAAATTGGCACCACCTTACATAGAAAAACAAGAGCAACCCATCCTGCATTTTTAGCAGACTTTCTGGTTGCTAGGAAATATGAGTTTTCAAGCTTGTCAGAGGAGATGACACTCATTACCACATAGCTTGCAGATCAAATAATACCACTCTCTATAGAGATTGAGGAATTCCATAGATAATATACCCTTATACAAGAGGATAGTTCAAATACTAAAGGTAGACTAGATTGGGCTTAATTTCAACCCTCCTTTGTTGATAGGGCTACAAGTAAGAAAATAGCAGATGTAAGAGCAATAAGGATGGGAAAATATAGAGATGAATGCAGGGTTCCACACTCAATAGGGAACTCCTTCAAAGATACCATAGGATGTTAGGGTAGCCACCAGGGCTATGCATGAGATGGAATTGAGTGGCTGAGTTGCTCATCATAGGGTGAGTAACACTTTTAGTAGGGGGTGATGATAGGCCTCATTAATAGGTACATAACAAGGTCCATCTGGCCATCCTTAAACATATATTTACCTCTTTCCTCATGTTTGATAAAATATTTCTTACTATAATGTATTTATTAGGAAGACTAAAGGATGTTTATCATATCTTGTGGCGTAACATGATTAAAGTGCAGGAAGGGAGTGCATTTACTATGAAAAAATACGTTGGAGGTAGATGCAGAAGATGTAGGTTCCTTGCATTTACTCACATACACATTGAATTTCTCCTTGTATTTAATCACCCACGGTTTTAGAATCTACTAACAACTGATTCTGTCAAATATTGTGAGAATATCAGGGAGCTAGATCCACCTTTTTAGGGATTGTCGAGGGAAGAAACCCTCTTTCCAAGGAGGCTACCCCTCATTAATTTTTGTATAAATAAGAAATCCCAAGGGCTCAATAAGATTCGAACTTTTGGAGAAGACAAATACTACTACGCGCTAGGAGATTATACTGATCAATTTCATTCCTTTAATCATGTACTTGAGCATTGATTTATATTAATGAGAAGCCTTCTAATATCTCAAATTTGAGTTTTCTTTAGAGGGTTGAGTCCCCTTGGGTTAGGGCCCAACCAAAAGGTTCTAGTCTCTCTCCTTTTTGTATTTTATTCATGCATTTTGTATCTTGTATCTAGATAGCAATATTTCCTTTCCTTTCAAGAATAATTTATTTATGAGAAAATTTCTTGTGTAGTTATATCAGTCACCTCTCTTGTTCGAAGTGTGGTTGGAGATATCATGTTGGAAAGAAAAAAATATACAATTATTTTCTTCTGCAATAGTTAGATCTCTGATTAGCCTTATTTTTACATCTCTGTTCTTTACAATTTGATAGTTTCTTTAGCAGTTTATTTCAAGCATAGAAAACATAATCTCTTGTGGTTGCAAGTCTTGTGCAGAATACAATATATATTTCCTTTTAATGCAATAATCAGATATTGAATAAAATTCAATTCATCCTTTCCTTGTAAATTTAATTTTTTACAATTTTCACCATTAACATGCTCTAGATGTTTGGAGATTGAGTAACTTTTGTGGTTTGTGGATCCTAGTTTTAGATTGCAAGGTGTAGTACTATCATTTACTCTCATCATCATACCATTAACTCCTTCTTTCCTCCCTCAAAAACTTACTCAAAAACACTACTCACTGAGAGTCCATTTTAGGTTTGTTGAAGGCCATCATGTGCATGTCTCCTTGTGAAAGATGAGACCCTGAGGGGTATTAAGCTTGGAAAGGACCAAATTCGACCTTATTCCATTTTCCCTTACCCTTCCTCACCTTCATATCACATTTTTAGCCTCAATCCTATAGAAAAATAGGGAAGTCATTTAGCATCCTATAATAATCATGTAGCATCATGTAGCACCATGTAGAAGCCTTCGAAACTTGACCAGAATTGTCCTTAAAGCTTGATTTTTGCCTCCTTGTCCTTAATAATGCCCATTATTCCTTGAAACCATAATTCAGAAATATTAGAGACCTCTTAGGACTTTTCCTTTGATCACCACTGCAATGTATCTATGTAATTAGGGTTAGTAAACAATTTCATGAATTGAATGAAACAATGATGATTTACATGATCACTTTATGAAGAACTTAATGGACTTTGTTACTAAGATATGATCTCTTTTGAATGTAGTGATTGAAGGTTTATTTAATTCTATTTACTTTATGCAATTTATATTAGGTTTTATTTCTCAGTTTTATGCTTTCTAAGCTAGGGTTTCCATTTCGAGCATTGTTATTTCTTATACACAGACTAGGTCTTTCCTTTCATGCAACATTTACACTCTGCATGTAGATTAATGTTTACATTATGCAAGTAGATTAGCCTTCCCATTTATGCAAGTAGAATAAAATTTACATTTATGCAAGTAGGTTAGAATTTGCATTTCTTCAAATTAGAGTAACATTTCCATTTCTACAAATATATTAATATTTCCATTCCTACAAGTAGATAGAAATTCCTTTCATGCAATATTTGTTTCTTGCAAATTTAGATTTATTTGATAGAGAAGTCTGTGTATACCTTGTTTTGGTCCATTTCCTGAGAGTAACTTGAGTATAGCTTAACCTACTTTGCATACAACACTTCCACCTCTTAAGTTTGTATTAACCCTAGGTTGATAATTATAGTTGGTAGCCTTGGGAGTTGCAACATTATTGTTGCAATATTGGAGCTCATTATGGATCATCCTAGGTTTGAATTTTCTATGGAGACAATATTGAGTGGATGATATTCTCCACATCCCAAAAAATTTCAATGGTCCTCTCCATTTTTCTTTCATCTTCCGTTCCTCCACCTTTGCTAGCTTGTTTCTACTCTACACGAGGTTTTTCTATTGGAATTTAGTTCATTTTATGTAACTTGGATTTGAACTCTTTGATTGATTTTCACACCATTGAGGCTTGAAACCTTTATTCCTCTAATCAACCTTATTTTTTCTCTTTTTCCTCCAAGCCTTAATAAATTATAGTTTGTGTTTGGATTGTTGTAGAAATACTTTTCCTTTTGGATTGTTTCTTCAAGAGTCTTGGGTTCATCAATTTTAATAATGTATCAGTAGGATTGAGGAAATCCACTAATAAAAGTTTAATTTTGACCTTCCCATCTCTAATATATGGAACATATTTCAGTAGTTCCAAAATGCTATTTTAATAGTCATTCATTGTTAACTATCCTAATTTCAGCTTTTGAAATTCTCTAACATTACAATCATAATATCTTTCAAGGATGTATTTGTATTGAAAGTATTTTTCAGTTCACTTCCAAGTTATTTTCCTATCACTAATATTCATCATGTTCTTAAGGTTTTCCCACTAATTTAATGCTTTAGTATTCATATTGAAAATTTATTCTCTTACCTTCATATTGAAATAATAGTCTATTATCACAAAAAAATCATACACCCAATTGCACACATAAGGACATTCTCAACATAATAAAACGACATGCATAAGTGTACTAGTGAGATTTAAAAATGTCATGAACCAAAAAAAATCAAATTTTCCTAAGGTTCATTTAAAAAATAAAATTGCATAAAGGCACAATAGAAATTTTTTCATGGGTCACCGCAGTTGTTTCTTCAATAACCATACAAATATGAAAAGTGACTACTCAACAAACTGTAGACCACTTCACATTGAATGAGCCAAATTATATTGAAAGGAAAAGTCTTGAAAGCTCAGTTTCGAGCCATTTTTCTCTTGGTTCTTAATTAAGGAACCCCAAAAGACTCCTCTTGTCTCCCAATAGCCCCAATCGCATTATTGATCTAGGGGGAGACAAGGAGTGGACTTGATCATATATATATCAACAAAATTGGAGCAATAAATAAGAAGAATATTATGCAAAGTTATGCTACCAAAATTTCCAAGTCAATGAGAATTTATTTGTGGTGAGAGCGAGTTAACTATTGAAAGATTTTGTGTAACTCCTTTGAGGAGAGATTTTTTCTTGCATAGGATATGGAAGAGGGAACTTTCTCTTGGAGAGTTATAGAGCACAATTTCTCATCATACTCGCTTTAGTGTCTCTGGGATGATTATTGTATCACTTTACATCGACCAATAAAGAGTATTTTTCCTCCCATATTCTTGATTTTATTTCTTTCATGTTCTCTATAGTCTTGTGTTTTATATCTCATGTTATTTCATAGAAATAACGAAATTGCATGCTTGTTTTTTTTCCATTCTAACTATATGATTGTTGGCTCTCTTTCAGGTAGCAAAAAGACTGCAAAATAATACAAGTATTTTGTCCACCCTTGCATCAAATCCAAAACAAAAATTTGGCCACTCCACCACCTCTTTTATCATTCTTTTGGTTACGTGCATAATGTCTCTTATTTTATGTGTCTTTCAATTTTTATATTGTAGCCTTGTGCAATAAATTTAGGTTTTCAACAAGCTTCTCTGCATCAAAATTGAACTATTTTTTTTTTCAGGCCAGTCCGCATGACTGTGAAAGACACATTTGTGGTGAATTCCTTGCGACTATCAGACTATAATCTGTATGAATTGATAAAACATCAATTAATTGTAATTTTTCTCTTTGAACTAATTTTTGTGACAGTATTTAGTGATTTTTCCCCACTCCTACAAATTTTAGCATATCAATAGGGTTGTATTTTTCTTTCATTAGCCACTAAAATAAAAGGATTTTAATTCATTTTCCATGTGGATGGCCCATTTTTTTTTACTAACCAAATTGTAATTTCTAAAACAGGAGTGGAGTTAGTAGTAAAGTAGAGTATGCTCTTCCCCTCACACTTTTTTGTGATCTTGGGTAATGAGAACCATTTTTTGAAATCACCATTACCATCTCCATTTAGATTGGAGAAAACATCACCTAGTTTAATTAGGGGAATGTATGTGTCCCATTGATGTGCACATATTTATCATTTCATGCAAGATACAACATATATAGTTTAATTAGGTGCAAATAACAAAGGATCATATAGTAGCTACATTGCTATGATTTTTCATTAAAATTTGTGATGTCCACATGAACACTCTTGCACTCACATCAAATCAACTAGAATTCACTTGATTAGTATGATATTGCCCTTGCACTCTTTATGATCTTGGTGAATCATAATCTTAAGTTTATATTATTTGATGTTCATCATTCACATCCTAAGATAAAGTGAGTTTTGGACCATCATCACTAACTCTTAAAGACCCATAAAAGCAACCTATATTAATACATTATTTTCCCCAAACAAGGGTAAAAAAAAACTTATAGTTTAAGCTAGGAAATTGGGATTAGGAATAAAAGTAACCTTCTGTGGTCATAAAAATACAGAACATATAAAATTGTGTTTTAGGGAATTTTAAAATCCCCCACAATCAAGTGCCCAAAAAACCAGTTGTGAGAAGAAAATTGAGAAGGGGGAAAGCCTTAAACCAAGGATTATCGTGAGCCTCCTTAAGTATCTCAACACTTGATAGGGGTTCCAAATCTATAGCTAATACCTAGAAGAGGAGATTCTCTCACTCGCATTGAATAGAGGTAGCTTAGTGACCCAAACTTAGGGAATCTTACTAGAGGAGGCAGGTGTAGGAGCACTTGCACCTGGAGGCAATTTTGAGCAGTTCTTGGAAGTGTCATTAGTTTATTCAAGATGTGGCTCCAATACTGCTCCTTATAACCCTCCTTTCATACCTTTTCTAGTTTTATTTTAGTTTCTTTATAATCTACTGTTGAAATACTTTTGGAAGGCCCAATGAATTATTTCGTAGAGGGATGTTACATATTTTAGTATTATCATACAAAAAATCTCACACCAAAACTTGGATTGTTTCAAATATTAAAACATGATTTAGAGAGAATTAAACTTTTTTTTCTTTGTTTTATGTATTGATATTTTGGTTTTTGTAAACCCCCTCATAGTTCACACTCGTATTCAAGCACTATAGGGGACCACATAGTACCCCGTCACTCTAGATGCCTTCAAATCCTCCCACCATTGGTAGGTGGAGTTCCTGGTCTTGTACCATCACCTACTCAACCTTCACCTTAAATATCACCTATTTATATTGATTTGAAATATTCTTCTATTCTTAGAGCTACTTTGTTAGAAACCTCTTCCTCTCGAAGTAATAGTTCATTATACATGGGTCATGTTAGTATGGTCGCCTATACACATAAATTACCATTTGTATCTTCATTGAATCTTCCTAATATTTAAAATTTTACAAATTATCCAATAGCTCATATTGTTATGTGGCCAAAAATGCTAACAAAGTTTCCCTAAAACATACCCAAATTCAAAGGAAAGGCAGGGGAAGACCTCGTAAACCATGTGATGACATTTCATCTATGGTTTTCTTCTAATAGTATCAATAAAGACTAAATTTGATTGAGGATTTTTCAATGCACATCACTATACCTATGACTAAATGGTAGATCAATGATAAATAAAGAGCACATGCCACCTTCGAATCTCCATCAAAGTCATTTCTCACCTTTTTTAAAATTCTACTTCATCATGACACTATGTTAAAATTATTATCTTTTCTGAAAACATCCTCCACTCGCATAGTGGACTATATCTATGAGTGGCTCATATGCTATCTACAAGGTAGAAGTTCCTAAGGGACTTCTTTTAGTCTTCTTCCTGAAATCACTTTTTCCTATTATAGAAAAAGGTGTTGCCACTACTATGCCACAAAATGAGAACAAATACATAAATAAAGCCTAACAATTTGATATTATTTATGCACAATTAGGGTACCTTTACACAGTAATATTTGATGCTCCATGACCTCAAACTTTGAACAAAGATAAGCCAATGCAACCAAAATTGTTGAAAAAATGATTGGGAATGTCACCCAATTTCAATATGAGAATCAACCCCCATACCAAGGGAATTCATATGGACCTCCCCCATTATTTCCCCAAACAATAGGTACGCCATCAACACCATCAAAAATCACAAGAAGGTATTATTATAATGCACCTAATCCTACCCCTAGTGATGCCACACAGGGGACACAATACCCTATTCATATGATTAACATAGTGTCAACCTCCCAACCTTCCTTGAAAACTCCCCTCAAGTAAATCTGCATTTCCCATTTTCAGGCCCACCACAAACTAACCTTGCACCTCAACAACATGTGGGTGTTAAATTTGTTCAAATTTCTTTTCCCCAACAACAATAGGAATTTGAACAACAATAGGAATTTGAACAACTCAATATTTATAACCCATCTAACACTAAGAATAATAAATGAAATAAAAATCAAAAGGGAAAACAAGGCTCAGTTGGAAACTCAAAAAAAAAAAAATGTAGACTAGGGGAAACCCCCTAACCAGAACCAAAATATGAAAAAGGGTATGAATAACTCACAAAAACAAGGCAAGAATAGTGGCCTACATATTGACTACTCTTGCATTCTTTGCAATGGTTATGGCCATTATAGTCACCATTTTCCTCAAATCATCAAATGCAAATGCATGCGAGAGGGAATGGGTAGTCATAATACACAAGTCGAAGGCAACCAACAACCAACCATGCTATAAAAACCCTTCCATAATCAAGGAACCATAGCTTCTCCACATGAAACTAGGACTTTGAAATACCAAAATCCTATCAGAGAAAACTCCTCAGGCCCTACCAATCGAGACATATGATGAGCACCATCATTAGGTACATTTTAAGGGGATAGTTATCACCTTTTTATCCTAATTATTCTCTTTTTCTCACATTTAATTGAATTATTTTCATATGTTTCTTAATGTATATGGTGTATTAAGGGTTATCATGCTTCAAAGGCCTAATGTGTTTTAAATAATGGCAGAAGTGTCCTTAGACACATAACTTTATTAATAGGGAAATAAATTACATAAGAAATTTGCAAGAGTTTACACACGTACACTCCAACACTCTTGCAATTAATAAAAATACCTATTTATAAGCTAAATGTCTTAACTTATTTTAGTTATGGACCACTTAATAAAAAAACAAGTGTCCATTTACAATAAATATCCTCCTAACAAACTACTAACTTTTTTCCTATGTTAGAGCCTAAGATGCGACACTTTTCTAGGGTATCTTTTTTAACAATATTCTATTTCTAAGTGTCTCTAATATTAATTGAAATATTATAATTTAATAAATATTTTATCCTAGATTTAAACTATGATATTTGGATCATCCAACATCCCCCCTATGATCCAAAGATACATTACAACCTATACCAAGTTCATCCCCGAACTTAGTAAATTTTATCATGCCAAGAGGTTTGGTGAAGATATTGGAGATCTGATCTTCTGAAGGAAAATAAACCGACTTGATGACACCCTTTACAATGATATATGATATGATGATACTTGGTGTCCACATGCTTTGTCTTTGAATGAAAAACTGGGTTCTTGGCAAGCTTTATTTCTTATTGGTTGTTGATGAATAACAATGTAGCTTCTGCAAGAGGAATTCCCAAATCTTGTAAAACTCTACGCAACCAAACAATCTCACATGTTTCTTCCCATGTTGATATGTACTCTACTTCTGCTGAAGAATTAGCCACTGTAGCTTTCTTATTGCAACTCCAAGACACTGTAGCTGACCCCATGCTCATTAAATAACCTAAGGTTGATGCCCTATCAATCAATACTACCAACAAATTCGGCATTTGAAAATCCACCAAGTAGAAAGTTTTTAGTCTTTTTGTAAAGAAGGCCAAAATATTTTGTTCCTTGGATATAACGAAGAAATATTTTGGCTACATTTCAGTGGCTATCTCGTGGTTCCTACATAAAGCGGGAAAGAATATTGATGACATAAGAAAGATATGGTTGAGTAGTTGTCAGATAAATCAGGCTACCAATAAACTATCGATAAGTAGTGCTATCCACCATTTCCCCCCCCTTCAAGTTTCGAGAGTTTCAAGTTTTTTTCCATGGGAGTAAGAACAGGCTTGCAATCCTGCATTCCAAATCACTGAAGAAATTCTGCTGCATACATACTCTAAGAAATGAAGATATGATGTGGACGTTGGAATACTTCAACTCCAAGATAGTAGTGAAGTAGTCCCAAATCTGTTATCTTAAAACCTGCATGTAACTCCTTTTTCACTTGTGCAATGTGACCATCATTGTTTCCAATGAAAATCAAATCATCTACATACATAACCAGAATCACCATATTTTTACCTTGTTGGCGTACATACAAGGTATCATCAGATTCACTTCATTTAAAGCCAATTTTTCGAAGGTATTCATCCATTTTGGCATACCAAGCTCAAGGAGCTTGTTTTAACCCATATAAAGCCTTTACCAGTTTGCATAATTTATGTTCATGTCCTTCAAATTTCAAAACCTGGTGGATGTGTCATATACACTTCTTCCTGTAAATCTCCATTAAGGAAAGAAATTTTTACATCCATCTGATGAACTTTCCATCATTTCCGGGCTCCCAATGCAAGTGTTAACTAGATGGTGTTCCATTTATCTGTAGGAGAAAAATTTTCCTCATAATCAATCCCTTCCTACTACGCAAAACCCTTAGCAACAAGTCATTCTTTGTACTTTTCGATATCACCATTTAGCTTGTACTTAATTTGGTAAACCCATTTGTATCCGACAGGTTTAACATTTTGAGAACAATCAGCAACTTTCCAAGTGTTTTTTTCAAGAACTACCTAATATTCATCAAGCATGGGCTATTTCCATTCTTTATGTTTTATTTCCTCTCTATATGTAGAGGGTTCAATAAAATCATTTTCTATCAAGGAAAATTTTCCTTCACTTCTATGTGATCCCCTTGTTCTTGTTTTATTTTTCTCATTAGGCCTTACATCTTTCAAAAGTTGAACTGCCCATTTTGGAAATTGATGTTCACTGGTTTGATATTGTGAAAAATCACCATCATTGTAAAGAGGTTTGAATTAAACAGATGTTCATTGATCAACCGCAGATTTTGGGGGCGGAGAGTCACTGTCAGAAGAACTGCTACTCCTAGGAGATTTGGATGAACTGTTAGAAGAACCAGACGATGATGGTGAAGAAGATGGAATGGATGAATCATTTTCAAATGAAGGAAACTCAAGTTCATACCAATTTTGTGAATTTGGTTGAATTTGTATATTTCATTTTCTTTTATCACATTTTATTTCTAACTTTTGAAGAATAATTTCAATTTCTTAGCACTCTTACTCTCATTTTCTTCAAAAATCACATCCTTGCCCACAATAAATTTTCCATTGGACAAAATTTGATACCCTTTCTTCTCTTCAGAATACCCAATCATTGTGCACTTCAAGCTTTATGAGTCAATCTTAGTTCGTTTTTCTTTCATAACTAAGGCATAACATACTGATCCAAAAACTTTGAGATGTTTAACTCGAGGTTTGAAACCAAACCATGCTTCATAAGGTGTGATTCTGTTTAAAGTAGTAGTTGGAGATATGTTCCTTAAGTAGACAATTGTATGAATTGCCTCGGCCCAATATATAGGACTTAAATTTTTGAAAGTTAGCATCGACCTTGCCATTCCTAACAAGGTACTATTCATTCTTTCTACCACTCCATTTTTCTATGGAGTGCAGACATTTGTAAGATGTCATTTGATGCCATTATCCATGCAATACATTTTGAATTCATTAGAAGTGAATTCTCCTCCATTTTCTATTTTAAGAGTGTCAATCTTCTCCTTAACTTCATTTTCAATAAGTTGGCAAAAAGCTTTAAAATTTTCAAATGCTTTTGACTTTTGCTTCAAAAAATATACCAAATTCATCATGCTAAAATCATCAACAAAGATTAAGAAATATTTTCATCCTCCTAGCGAAGTTTGTAAGGGTCAACAAATATCATTGTGAACCAATTGCAAACACCTGTTTGGTCACCATGAACTTGTCAGAAAAGTATCTCGATGTTGTTTTCCATAAATGCAGGCTTCACATTTTGTATTTTCCCTTTTGAAGGTTGGAAGTCCCTTAACCATTCCCTGTTTTTGTAGTTGAGAGAAACTTTCAAAGTTGAGATGGCCATACCTTACATGCCACAATATGATCGGTGAAATGTCTATACTTGTTGCTCCTGCAAAGTCTGAATTCCTTGGAATAACTGTCCCTTTCATCCTTAACAATTTTCCATCTTCATAACCTGTCATCACCGTTTTCATGTTCTTTTTGAATGAGTTAATTTTAACTAAGCCGTCCTCCATAATCATTGATGTCCTACTTGTCAAAGCGTGACTAAAGATAGCAAATTTTTCTTAAATGTGGATACATAAAATACATTTGAAATCATTTTTCTCCAATGCCAGGTAGAAAAAATTTAACTACACATTTTCCATAAGGAGTATGTTTTGGTTTATCAGCAAGATATATTGAATTGAGATGGAATTTATGTAAGTTCCAAAATAAGTCACATCGAAAAGTCATGTGTTGAGTTGCTCCTGTATCCAAAATCCATGCATCTTCATATTCACTTCTAAGAAAGGTTGAAACCTGTAAAGAAGTATATTTTTTTTTTGTGAAGACATATTCTAAACCATCATGATCATCTTGATCATTTGCAAACTATGCAGTGTTTTGATGAAACTTAGGAATTTTATCAATGAAATATTTAAAATCCTCGGCATAATGGTAGACTTTGTTACATCTTCTGCAAACAATTTGACTGAAATATCTACCTCTACTTTGATACTATCCTTTACCTCTAATTTTACCTCTGTTCTGAGTTTTTCCTCTACGTGGACTTTGTCCTCTTCCTTGATTATAGCCTCTGCCTTGAAAAATTCTCCTTCCTGAACTATAGCCTCTGTTGAAATTATTTCCTCTGCTTTGAATGTGACCACGACCTTGTACATTGTGTGCTGCTTGACTTTGATTGAAATTTCCCCGTCCTCTACTTCTCGAACTGTCAGTTGAGCATTTATTTGTGCTAGCCTCTGTGAATAAGACATATTCCCCAATCTGTTTCTTCTTCCCAAAATTTTTGTCATGTTGGGCTAACATATCACTTAACTCATCAAACTCGGTCTTCTCTAATTTACCATTTACTTGCAGAGTTTCTAGAAAATGTGTGTAAGAAGATGGAAATCCAACAATTAAAATTGTAGTCAGGAAACTTTCATCGAAAACTTGAAATCCAACATTTATTATTTCTTGCTTGATGTTTTTAAGTCATGAAATATATTCAATAACATCATCACCTTTAGTTAATTTTTGTTGGAGCAATTGTAATTTAATATCAACCTTTTTTTATTCAGGTTGTGTATCAAAGAGATCTTTGAATGTACGCAAAGAAGTCCATGCATCTGAGGCATTTTCAATGTGAATGTACATTTCATTTTTAACTCAATACTTTATAAGAGCTAGTGCCTTGGCATTTTTGGCTTCCCATTTTGCAAGTAAAGTTGCATCTGTTGGTTTATTAGGCTTAATTTCTCCATCACATATTTCATGCCACAATTCATTATATATGAGAGTGCTTTCAAATAGACATTTCCAGGTTTTGTAAGATTTGACCCCTTCTAGCTTATCAAAATCATAGAACATTTTAATTAACTTTAAAATTGTAGTGTTGAAGAAGTGCACCAAAGGAAACAAGAAAATATCAAGATGAGCAACACTCCACACGCAATGCGCCACACAAAAAGAAAATGATCTATTGGGGCTTGGCCTTGACCCTCAAAGAGTTGTTGGAAAAAGGAGAAAAATGACTGAGCTTTGCCCTTGGCTCTAGTCAATTTCTCGTTGAGAATTTACAATGAAAGCTTTTCAAAATTTGATCGCTTGACAATGCCCTTACAAAATTTATTTAAAAAAGAATCTACTCCCCCCTCCCTGCCTCAAAGTAAAAAAAGTACTTTGAGTTAAATTAATGACCCTTATTTATCCAAAATAAAAAATTACAAATAACATCTACTTATTGCTCCAAAAAATTACAAAATTTGGCTACTTCACCTTATTGCTCAAAAAAAAAACAAAAAAAAAAAAATCCCAATTTTCTCCCTTATAACTCCAATTACCAAAAAAATTATCACTCCAAAACAATTTAAAAAAATTTCTACTCCAAGAATAATAGAAGGTCCTTGCCCCCTCGAGTGGTGCTTTTTAAAACTAGAAAATTGTTGGGTTGATAGTAAACAAAGCAGCAAAATTATAGCAAAGTGGGATTACTCCTTTCGGCCATGCTCCACCTAATTCTGACCACCAAACTTACTCTATCTAATTTCAAGAGTTTTTCATTCAAAACTAAATGACATTTGTAGAACTTTTCCAAAGCCATACAACTCTTGGGTTGATATTAAACAGAGTAGAAAAATTATAATAAAGTGGGACTGGTCCTTTCACTCTTTATTACTTGGACCATCAACTTCTTTGTTATTGTTTCATTGCACGGCCTCCGTGTAGTTCAATTCAACAGCCTCTACTATCTTTATTTGCAATAAGCACAGTAGAGGTACCCAGAGTATTCATTCTATTGAATCACTCGAACTCGAGCTCAATCCCCTGCAATCCCTACATAATGCACTGCAATTTGCGCAGACTAATTTTGACAATGACATGGAGAAGGATTACATCAAGAGGGTGGTCTATGAGGTGACTGTTTATTCCTATGCGAGGATCCGACAGGCTATGTTTGAGTGCTTGGTGTCAATTGCGTCAATGCATTATGGAAAGCTTGTGCCTTATATCAAGGAGCATGTTGCTTTGCAGGCTGTTGAGTTTTGGAGCTCGATCTGTGATGAGAAGATTGATATATTGGAGATGTTTTGGGATGATTTCGATGACGATTTGGAAGAGGGCAATCGATTTAGGGATGATTTTTTGGTGAGGCAAAATCAAAAATTATAAAGGAATTTAAAATGCTCAAATAAAATTATAAGTTAAATGATCTATGGAATATTACATACCATACATTTTAAATTACATGTTAAATAACCATAAAAAAACATATTTATTTTCCTTAATAAAATCTGAATAGATTGCATACCAATTAACCGTTTGGTAGAATTTTCCAAAAGCCTGCATAGCAGAAATCTCCACCTTCACATCATCTGCATTACTAGAGCTCTAATACCATAATAATGGCAAAAGTGTCATCAGACACATAATTTTATTAATAGGAAAAGAAATTACATGAGAAATCTGCAAGAGTTTACACATGTAGACTTCAACACTCTTGCAATTAGGAAAATGACCTATTTATAAGCTACATGTCCTAAAATTTTTTAGTTATGGACCACTTAATAAAACAACAAGTGTCCATTTATAATAAATATCCTCCTAACAAAACTACTAACTTTTTTCCTATATTAGAGCCTAAGATACGACACTTTTCTAGAGTCATATATTTTTAACAATATTTTATTTCAAAGTGTCTCCAATATTAATTTAAATATTCTAATTTAATAAATATTTTATCCTAGCTTTAAACTATGATATTTTGATCATCTGACATTAAATGCAAGAAATCAAGAGAATATTCCATTTTTGAGGAAGATTGCACAATCAGGGCTCAGAGTAGATAGTAAGGAGTGATTGTAGGAGGGTTGACCAAATCCTTAAATCCTAAAGGCAACCAATATATCCTCGAGATTCTCCTCCAACAAATCAAAATTAGAGGCATCCAAGCAAGTGGAATATCAAGGGGATCCAAGCTCCACTTCTCTCGAGTTCCAAGGGGACAAACCACCTACTTTTTAGGGAGTTGTTGGTAGCTACCCTTTAGGATAAATAGGGTAGAGAAAGAGCTCACTAGGATTTGATTTTTGGATGTATCTAGAGCACTCTTAGCTCTTGTAATAGACATTTCTAACTTCCATATCCTATGTACAAGTCCAGTTATGAAATAAAATGAGTATTTGGTTTTTTCTCTACTGAGTTAGTTTTAGGGAGCTAAGCTTGTGGGTTAGGGTCCAATCCATAGGCCTCAGTATCTCTTATGTACTTTTGTTTCCATTTACTGTTGTATTAGTTAATCTATTTTTATTTCATATTGCAGTAGTTAATCCCTTTCCATTTCATGTTTAGTAGCATATAAAATATCAAAACTGTGTGTGAAATCCTTCCTCTCTCACCTCTTCTATTGGAGCTTGAGGAGGATAGTTCTTCACCACAGACCCAAAGTTGATTTTAGTTTATGATTTCTTGGAAAATTCAGATAGGTTAATTTTCTTATCATGTAGATATTTTAGATGCAGAGGTAGATTTCTGTTTCAAGTACATAGGTAGGTTTATTTAAATTCAACTAATTTTTTCCACCATTTTCATGATAGATTTTTCAATGATGAATGCATGAACATGTAGTTTTCTTGCAGGTTTGAATAGAGAAATAGAGGAGGACTTCCCCAACACCATTAGCTTCAGTATCCACCCTTCATCAACCAAAGTCCAACCAAGTAACATTCAACCCTATTTTTTGAAATTTCCACTACATCACCGGGAGCCAACTTGGGGGTGCAAGACAGGCTTTGTGAAGAGTTTTGAGCTTGACCAAGGGGTTGGATACCCTTCATCAACCTCGATCCACCTTATCTCCACCTCTGCTACCCGTTTCCTCACTATTTCTAGCCTCAAAATACCCTCAACCTATTTCCTATAGCGTTTCAGGACATCCTCTAGCACTACAGGAAATCCTATAGCAGCGCCAACCACTCACTTCTTCAACCCAAAAATTATCTTTAACCTTATGTAATCCTGTCACAGCCTCCAACACACCTTCAAATATAAAACCTTGAGTCAGGGACCCTCTTAGGTCATGTCAACGCCTCCTTCTATTGCTGAAAAGTAGAGTCATTTAGAAGTATAATCAACTCATTGATAGATGCATTGTTAAGCACATTAGTTAAGCACAAAATAAATAGAATTAAATCAGTCATTTTTTTCAGCATGTGTGCCTAGATTAGTTTCCCTTTCTGCAATTTCAATTCAGAAATTTAAATTATGAATGTCACTTAGTTTAATTTACTTTCTTGCATTAGCCTAGGTGTGGACTTCTCTTTCTTGCCGATAGCAATATGATTCATTATGATCTAGAGTAGTTTCTTTCTATTTGATAGAGAAATCGTCACGATGTATTTCCAGTCTTAGATTTCATTCAAAAGTGTGACAAACTTCCTTTCCTAGAAGTAACCCTAGTAGTAGCACCTCATTGTATAACTGACAAGAGGATGGCATGATTATAACGTATGCCGTGAATATATCACTATCACCTCCACATTTGTACGAACCCCGGGTTAATAAAGTAAAGTTGAGTAGCCTCTGGGAGTTGTAACACTCTTAGTGCAATACTAGGGCTCACCAACATATACATGAACATAATATATTTCTTATTCTAGACTCGTCATTGAGACTATAGTCACCCTCCAGAACCTAATCCCTTATAAACAAAGGCACTACCATCTACTACCACATCAATTTTGACTATATTGCTACTTCCCATAGACCAAGTTTCTAGGTTGGCTAAAGGACTATTATGATGTACATTGCATAATCCAAAGGTAGCACATAGTTATAGCATTATTTACAACCTAATACAATCCCATTCTACCATCTCAGCATTGGAAGTGCTTCAAACTTGTCTAAATCAATAAAAAACATTACTTTATGCATTAGGAATTATCAATCCATGTGATTCGCACATAATCGCCTTTGATTTGGACAATTAAAAACAACAACTACCATAATTAGTCTCGTTCCAAATGCCAATGACCATATGAAAAATAATTTTTCATCAATTTATCATTGATGAGGGGACATTCACATGTATCATGTTTAAGACAATTTGGAAGAAACTAGGATCTCTAGAAATTATAGCTTCCTCCATCACATTGAGGGCATATGATGACCACCATTCACAACTTGTAGGAATATTTCATAATGTCCCAATTGAACTTGCTATAAATATGATTCTCATTAATATTTAGGTCCTAGACACCCACATGGATTACAATATTCAATTTAGATGAAGATACATGTATGCCATGAAGGTTGTTTCATATTTAGCCTTCTACACCATGAGCTTCCCTCACAATGGGAAAATCAACACCAACAACCAATTAATACACTATGAATCAAGGGACTCCCTCTCACCAGATAGTGTGTTACCCTTCGTGGGATCCCAATAGGAATTGGTCCCTTCCTCGACTAAGGTTGGGCCCAAGATTTTCAAATATTCCACACTCCTCGGTACCTACTCGGGAGACCCCGCAATCATATCTTCTATGATGACAACTCCTGTATACATATTAACCACATATTATAGTGAATTGACATAGGAAAACAAATCCACACCTATGGAATAAGATATTTCCATGATGAGTGATAAACCCTTTTTACCATAAGATCTCACTCAAACCCCTTTCCTTTACCCCTCACCTAGATTCATCTCACAACAAGTGATGAAGACACTCACTTTGCTTAACATGGCTATGGCATTGCAAATTTGGTATTTGGAACCACCTTATACATCTTATATGTAAGTGGCTTCTCCCATTGGACATATTACACTTCCCTCCCTATAGAGGTTGTACCACCTTCCAAAATTCCAATCACTTCAAAGATACTAGAGGGAATAATGGGAAAGGAAAAGAATAAACCAAAGAAGAAAGAATCCATTGCTAAAAATTCCCCTAGGGTGAACACCCCATGCGCTGTTTGTGACTTGGTGGTATTCCCTACCAAACAATGTCTAACATTGGATGATTTTAATGTCATTCTTCATACACCTCAAGAACCTATAGCTCTTTATTCATTATTTGGATAAAATGCCAACAATTCTCATAATAAAGGCTTACATACCAACCATGCATACACTATTTGTGCACAACACATACAATACACATCATTGTATTGATCTCCCATGATATTGTGATGCATTGGTTTATCTATATCACACCATGACAATTACACCTTATATTCGACCAATTCTAGATCTGTATGATGCACCTCAAACTATTTATTATGTCACCTCTTTGGAAAATAAACACAAAATACACCCTTTGTGAAATTTTCACTCAAACCACTCACCATACGTATACATTCTCGTTGCACATATCATAACAATGTAGTCACACCAAAACGATGACACCCCATCCACCACTAGAGACTGGTTCACCTTCTCAAGAGATCTTCTCCACCATTTCAAGTCCTTAAATCTTCATCAAGGATGAATTCACACCTTAACTAGGTTTATGCACCATCTGCACTATCCCCAAGGTTTCCCCTTCCTTTCCCATGTCAAGTGATGACGATGCCTCTTGAACGATTCCCACTTCACTAACATGACCATTGAAACCCTCTAAAAAACCGCACAAGATAAGATAGGATATACTTCCACCCCCCAGTATTGGTGACAAGCATGAGCATATCTATTGTATTTCATCATCCATAGGAACCATGATACCAACCGTATAGTCACAATTCCAGAATGTCGAGATTTATTCATCCATAGCGAAGGTAGCACCATCAAGGACATGATTGAACCATCACGTTTGCATTATGTCCACATCTATTAGTCATATGGTACCTTGTACAATATCATATCCTTCGATTTCCACCATTACTTCCATGTGCCAACCACTGCCTCATGACCCAACGATACCACGATCACCATTTTTCAACGTCTTCCACTCATATGAGGATATCCTAGATACCATGATAACACCATATTTACTATGGTATTTTATGCAACATCACTCTTTCTTTCCATCAAAAAGATTCTTTACACCATCCACATTCCTACAGATAGTGTATGCACAACGGAAACCAAGTAACATATATCATAGAGTGGGATCTTTCATTTGTGATTTTTTTCCATTAATGTGTTCATATTACCTTGATTAAGAGTTTGATTCTAGATTTACTTAATTTTCCATTCTCTCCATGATGTGTGCTCCACTATTTTGTTCCAATAATCTTCCACTATCAAGATACCTCTATATTCCATAAGATATTTTGTAGCAAGAAAATTTTGCTTACCACTAATATTTGGATACTACTACCATGATTATATCCAAAACAAGGCATATTTTCCCTCTTATAATTCCCAAAATTAATGTTGTTGTATGATGAATCTATTAGTGATGGAAAAATTCCATATTAAAGATACTTAAACAAGGTTTTTAACTCTCAATTGTTTTTGTCATGATTGAGAGGGGTTGCATTTCCTACTCCAAAGTTTCCTCCATAACTCCTTGCCACCTTGGATGCACCTACACCATAATATCCCCCCAAAACATTATTTATAATTTTTGGATCACAAAGACCAATACCTCCAACCATTTTGGGAAGGCATAATTTATCCAAGGCTACAAGGGCCCATTTTATTTGCCAGAGAGCCCCTCCCCAAGGAAAGGATATGTAGATAATTTTGATGGATTTGAGGATTCATTTGGGCACTTCCAACACAAAGATAAGATACACGAGAAGAGATTGTAATATTTATTTTAATAATTCTGATTTTCTAGAAGTATTAAGGGATATGAAGGTCCAACTATACATATTTTTGGATATTTTTCGACTAATTCCTTCAAATTAATAGTTCCAAGTGATTTTTATACCAAAGGTGTCTCTAGATATTTAGCGGGGAGAGAACTACGTTGAAAAACCAATAACCTGCCTAGGTTCCCCTACTCAGTTAAGTTAGTATTAAAGAAATAAATTTGAGATTTATCAATGTTAATCGATGTACCTCAGGCCTACATGAATTCATCTAGGATATATTTTCGAGATATAACTTCTCTTACTATAGGAACTCCCATTAGCATTGTATCATCAACAAGTTGTTGATGGTAGATGTGATTCAGGAGGATCCAAAAAGGCCTAAAAATAAAAGTCTCCATTTTTTTTGGAAAAAATTGTCATTTCGAAGAGCTCAATGATACGATTCCAATGCAAATAGAATTATGTTGAATGTAGTTTATATACAAAATTTATGGAATTTTTAAGTTCATACCAAATAAGAAAAATAATTGGACAAGATGACATGTGGCATGCATGTACATCACCAGGAGGCAGGACTGTACAATGACACATGGAATCCATACATATGACATTGTGGGACGACAAGTTGAAATGTGGCAAGAAAGGCATTTGTGTGGTAGACTAAAAAAATGACACGTGGCTGAGCCTGAGTGGCTGACAAGATGACTATGCACTAATTGGGTGTAAGGTGGACCAATCAGAGGCTGCCACATAGAAACCTTTGAAAGGAAAAAGATGCTTGAGATTTAAGCTACAACTATCAAAGGACATGTTTATTAGCAATGGTTTAAAGCAGCGTGTTAATGGAACAATGGGGTTTGTCCCCACAACTACTGACACAAAATATCAAGCACTCCGCTAATAGGCCACGACATGGCTATTGGAAATGTAATCATATGGGGTTGTATTAATATTATGTTGTATCTGAATACCTAAAATTAGGAGGCCACGGGCTTGAACCCATAGCCTCCCTTCCAAGCTCTGTAACTACCATCACACACCACCAATACAACATAAGCTCGTTGGTTCATAACCTTATTATAGTCTGGACAAACAAAGGGTTATATTAATATAACTGACATGCCTACGGAGCTACAGTTATAACCAAAGTGATATATATATATATATGGATGTATGGTTATAATGTTGGGGCCGCAACCTCTGTGGGCTCGACCTGAAGGATGCGGACCCCCATGCCTTTATATATGGAAAAGGATCGCCAATGTTCCATGGTTGAGTGGTTATGAAAAGGAAGTTTAGATCCTTAGTTTTATGTCATGTTTTATCACCGTGTTTTATGGTAATACACTATTTTCATGCCCTTTTGGAGATTAGAGAAAGGAGATAATTTTATGAGGATTTCTTTGAGGATTTGTATAATTGAAAAATAAATACTTAGCTTCATATATTGGGGATTTGATGTAATTTTAGTAATTTTGCATCATAATTAAAGAGGTAGCTCCATTGGAAGTAGACACAAAGACATAACCCACACTGGGTGAACTCCATTATCAATCTCATTGTGTTAATTTAGTTTATCTTAAGTCATTTATTTCTGTTCATATAATTTTAAAATATTTTTTTAAGTTTGGTATTTCAAATTATATTTAAAAATGAAAAATCATAGGCTGGTATTTAAATATCCTGATCAAGTTTGGTATCAGAGCTAAATGAGGTAGTTTTATTTTGTTCTTGAGTGTGAAATATTACCAGGTCCAAGCTTAAGGAAGGAGAAGGAAACAATCAAGTAAATAATGAGGGTGATCATCCCCAACTTCCTTCATTTTCTCCTCCTCCTTAGATATATCCCTTTCCTCCTCATTCTTCACCTCCTTCTTCTTTTTCTAATTCTCCATTGCCATCTCCGCACAAGAATATTTATTCAAAGAAGCCATTGTTGAAGTTGGATGTTATGTTCGAATTAACACTATAAAATGGCGAGATAAATGAAAAACTATTATATAATTGGATTTTACAAATAGAATTTTATTGTCTTATTCAATAGATTGTTGAATAAGAGGTAAATATTCAATTGGCATCTCTTCGTCTTGAAGGTACAACATTAGTTTGGTGGGAAAGTAAACTTTGAGAAGGTAGAAAAAAGAATGGTAAGCTCCTTTCTTCATGGTAAGAATTCACTAATGCAATAAAGAAACAAATTTATCCTTTAGCTTATACTTAGAAAGCAATCATGGAATGGAAAATTTTGAGATAAAGAAAAGGAAAAAACATTCAAATTTTTATCGAATAACTTCAGAAGAAATAATTGAATTTAAATATTGCATTAGATTCTATAGAGATGCTTTTAAAATATATTGGTGCATTGCATAGTTATATTGGCCACACTATTCTTTTATTTAATGCAACTAAATAGGATGAAGTATGTGTCCAAGCTACTCATCTTGAGTCCAAGGGAAAGAATGTGCACAATTATTTTGCAAAGAAGGAACCATCCAGGTTCATTGAAGGGAAATTTAAAGGAAAGAGGAAAATCAAGAAGGATGCTACAGTGAAGAAAGAAGAGGAAAACCCGAAGTTCTCTCATTGTAAAAAGGAAGGGCATTATGATGCTCACTATTGGAGGTTGCATCCTGAACTAAGACCTAAGATATTTGGAGGCAAAGGAAAGTAAAATACAGTTGCAACAATCAAAAAATATTTTGGATCTGCTTCAAGGGATGAAACTCAGGTCACAATTGTAGGAGTGCAATGTAAAACATCTACTCATGCTAGTTCTAGTTCTTCTATTTCGTCTCTTAGTGCTGAAAGTAAAAAAAGTCATTTTTTTCATGTAAGGGTGATAACTAAGCATACAAAAGTGGATAATCTTTTTGATACTGGTTCCCAAGTGAATTTAGTATTTGAATAAGTTGTCCAAAAGTTGTGATTAGAAACAACACCTCTCATGAAAACTTATCCTCTTGGTTGGGTTTGTGATAATGCAAAGCTACAAGCAACGAAGCAGTGCAAAATTAGATTTGCTATCACTTCAAAAATATTTGATGAGGTTGAGTTATATGTGGTTTCTCTTGATATTAATGAAAGTTGAAAGTTGAATTTAGAGCATGTGGAAATTTGAGATTGAATATTTAAGAAGATGCATATCGAAGATCTGCAAGTAGGAATTTTTATTATTAGTTGAGAAAATTTTTGAACCTCGATTGCTCCTTGATGCTCCTTAGTGAATAAGAATATGCACAACAATTTTTTTGCTTGTGGAAATAAGTTGAGTTTTTTTTAGTGATCGTAATGCAACCCGACCCCTTTTCAAGAGAATGGAGCCTTTTGAGGTACGCGAATTTGGGAATTGAATGAAACATGTTGAAAACTACCTTTTTTTTTTATTATTATTAAAGCTTTTTGTAATGGGATCTCAATGTGGGATGAGAAATATTACAATAAAATCAAATACAAATAATTTTAATTCAACGAGAGATTGTTGGTTCAAACTTTAAAAGAACCAAGATTGTCCACAATTTAATTCTCGTGGGTGGAAAAATCTCAAAGGTGAAAGTGCATAAATACTTTTGATTATTTATTATTAGTTATTGAAATAAGTGTGGAAAAACATTGAGTATGGAGTATTATTAAGGTTTTGAAGTAGTTTTGTGGAGTAAGTGGATTAAATTATTAATTATCTTTTCAAGTGGAATATACTTTTCATATTTGGTATTAGATTCTAATCCATATATTATTGGCAACTGAAAAATGCTACAAATTACATGAGAGTGAAAATAGTAAAAAAGATCACATGGTTTTTAAAATTTGTACAAGGATTTGTGAAATTTAAGTGAAAATGGACAATAAAGATATTTTTCGGAATATAGTATGTTGAATAGCAAGGTGAGTATATTTCCTTGATTTTTGATATTACTTCCACAAGTAACAACTTTTTGTGTGGAAATAAATACAACAAAAAATGAAGAGAAATGTGAACGTGAAGAGGAGAAAGAGAAACAAAGAGATGTCAAAGCTAATAGGAGGAAAACCTTGGTCACAAAATTTGTAAGAGAACGAAGGTGCAAGAATTTGGTATGCATCATGTGAATGGAATTTGCATCAAATTATGGTTGAACGTGAAAGGTATTTAAATAACTATATTGGTAAAGAAAATAATTCTCATTTATTAAAAAAGGAAAAAATAAAAGAAAGTGAAATATTATTTTATTGACATAAAAAAATGGTGAAGGATAAGTGAAATGAGAAAGTAAAATTAAAATGGTCACATTGTGAATTAGAGAGGCATTTTTCATGCTTGTTGTACCTCATTTAATGATGTAGTGAGGTTTGTTGTAAGTGGGTGCATTTTCGGTTGAAGATGGCACCCTTAATTTTCTAAGTTTGAGTTCTTATAAAATGGCTTGAATTACTAATATATTAGAGTTGTTGAACACTCTAATACTCTTTATTGTTCATGTCATAGTCAAAAATATCAAGGACACTCTCTCTGAAATTTGAAACTATTTACAAAATTCACAAGAAAAAATTAAGTTTGTAACTTGAATCTTAGGTACAACAGAAGATTTGTGATTCTGAACTGGTTATTGTTCAGAACAATTCCCCTTTTGAGTCTAAATCCCATCAACAGTCAGAGAGTAATTATATTTGTGAAGCATTTCAGGAACAAATTTTCATAAATATGTATAGGTTCAACTTGCACTTCCCAATCCCATCATCAAACCTTGGGAAGAAGTTGTTAACAATATGAAAAGAAATAGTCTTGGATATGAAAAGGATGTTTCCTTTCATATCATGGACTATTCCAAGACCATATTGTTTCTTAGTGTTGGGTTTCTTCAAGATGATCCATGTTCAATTTCTCCTATTCCACAACTACAATAGATTGTCATATACCAACATTGTGATCGAGTTGGCCATTGAAAGATCAATGTTTTTATCTTCACCCTTGAGATAAATGTGGTAAGCACACTCATTATTAAAGAAAATACTATAGAAACAATAATATAGCAATAATAAGACTCATATTGGATGGATCAATTATTAGCAATAATATTAAATAACCAAGAAGATATATCAGTCATACCATAAAATTTGTTCTAAAGTATTGACTCATCTTGCAGTGAATATTTATAAATATTATCGCCTTGTATATGATGGGCGAAGGGGGGGGGGGGGAATTGATGATCAACTACTTGATTCAGATATTTATCAAGTGAGCATAATCCATAGCTTGAACCAGAGCCATTTTCTAGAGTCTAGAGCCAAAGTCATCCTTAACCAGTTTCAGAGCTGTAGCCAAAGGTAGAGTCATGCTTCATGAGCATGTTTTTTGGTTGGTGGCTTGCCTTAAACTTTCATATATAGAATAACTCAGTTTCTAGTACATTATTTTGTGGTCATATTCAAAATTACACCAGTTTGTGATCATTTTCAAACCATCATCAGGGAGTGCTTCCACTGACAAAAGACTTCAACTTCTGGCTAGATTTCAAATTTATCCAGGAATTGCTTCGAGATTTAGTTCCAGAGTTGGTGATTGGAATTTAACACCACTAATAGAGACCTTGTTATTCTATCTCATTTGGTTTTTGGTCTTCCTTAAACCACCATCTATTTATTTTCTTCCTTAAATCACCATTTTAGAGAGCACAATTCAACCATTGGATGCCATGCATTTTTTCACTTTAGCTCTCTTCTTGGAATCATATACACCCCTTTGGATTAAAGGGGGGAATGTTAAACACCTAAACTATTAGGTTTGTGGTGAATAATTACTATAAGTCCAAGGAACCTTGGAAGTTAAATCCAATAGTCTCCATGTTGTATTTATATGTAAATAATTCTTAATGAAAGTTGAATTCATTCCATTCTATTTGATTCCAACAAGGTTGAGTATATTGTAAGATCATATAACATGAAGACTAATTTATCACTTGTTAGTGTAGGGAAAATGAAGAAGCTCATAAATGCTAGCAATAATTTTGTTCTTTTGGTTGTGAAAGAAAAGGAATTTGAACAATATGATTCCTTTAAAGGTTGTGATCCTTCTCATAAATATGAATTAGTGAAATGCATTTCTAATTATGATGATATTTTCTAGGAACCTGAAGTATTACCTCCTAAGAGGGAGATTTAGTATGAGATTTAGCTGCAAGAAAGTTTCCCTCTACCTAATGTTGGAATGTACAGGATATATGTGATTGAAAATGTAGAGATCAAGAAGCAAGTTCAAGTATTGCTTGAAAAGGGAGTCATTAGGCCTAGTTACTCTCCATGTGGATCTCCTGTTGTGATGGTACAAAAGAAGGATGATACATGGAGAATGTGTGTTGAATTTCTTCTCATGATCCTCAGATACTGATGTTTTACCATAAACAACCCTTTTTTCCTTTAACTCTCTCCCTCCCACCAAGTCACCACACCTTACCCAAATTGGTCCAGATCCCTCTGTTCCCTCTCCCCAACTCTCCAAGGGCATCCTTAGCCTTGATTGTCCTTCTTCCCTCTTATTTTCTCCTCTCTCACATGCAAGGCACACCAGCTCGCTCTGTCAAGGAAGCACTAGCACGATCTAGCGACTCCCGACCTAGTAACCCGCGACCCGCGACCAAGTCGCCAAGTCGCCAACACCATCATTTTCACCCCAATGCGACCCCATGACTAGGTCACCAAGTCACAAATATACATTTCATGGACCTTCACAACCAACACAGGTCTCATTTGCATAAAAAATTCCTTGTTTGAAGTGCCATTTTGGTCGCTCGGCTCCCCATACTTGCCTCAGCATTAGGTGGCTTGAAACGATGATTATGTTTATCATATTATTGTGTCCATGCCATCAGTATTATCGTGGGATTGTTTCTTGAACATGCCAGGTGACATGGAAGCTGAACTTGATTTCATCTCAATATCTTCTTCCTTAGGAGAGATGGCACCGTTGATGATCCGGAGATGAAAAAAGAGCCCAGATATTGATGTTCTAGAGAGTGATTTACCTCTAGTGCTGACTCCCATCTATGAAGACACAACTTGCGTATTTGGCAAGATTTCCAAAATGTCTTGTTACGACCTCTACCAGGAATTTTCAAGGCAAGAGTTCCCAGAGGACCTAACATACCACCAAGTGTACTTAAATGTTAAGAGGTCTAAAGTACACTATATTTTAGTGCACCCTCCAAGTTTCCCATGCACAGAGGTCATCGACTGGATTCTGCAAAAAATAGATTCCAAGCATTGGGTCATAATGGATCACACCGGGGTAGCTTTCTCCAACCTATCTGCCATAGACACCCATGTGTATTATTCACTGCTAGACAAGGAATATTCCTTCAATACTTGGTGGGTATCGACGCACAATCTTGAAGTCCAGGATAATTTGAAGAGCCGGTGGGAAGACCCTGAGAAGTTCAAGGGGAAGAAAGACCAGTGGTAAAAGACGAAAGGCCTCAAGAAGGTCTATAGGCTCATCACGGCTATGATCTGTCAAATGTACAGAAGAGAAGATTCCAACACCTTCAATGGAGCGTGGGTCCCATTAATGCACGAGGTCACCACCCGTGGGACGCGCTTCAATTGGGCCCACTTGTTAATATCGGATTTGAGGGCAAACATATCAACATCAAAGGTTCTTGAGGAGGGGTTATCGTCTGAATTCCACATGGAATCATATCTCTTGAATGATGTTTGTTCACAACATCGCTTTGACCAATGGTATCATAACTGGGACCCAAAATCCGGAGGAAAAATCCACAAATAATTGAAGATTTTATGGGACTGTAGATACAAACAAGAAATTGATCTTATATCAGAAAACTTTGTCACTACACTCTACCGATTACTATTCAGGGAGGACCCATCTTGTATGTCCAAGAGAGCCATGGACATAGTCATTAAGGTGGAACATTGGTTCCCCATGCGTGAAGGCACCATCATCAGAGTTTTAGGGTCCTTCAAGCCACCCCATGCATTGCCAATATTTGTCACCGACAAGCTGCTACTCCAGGAATTCTGTCACCAGATGTGAAGCGGATTCTCTAAGACATTAATAAAATGAAAGAAGAAACTGTGGCTGACCCTTCCGCTCAACGTTATAGCTTATACAGTTAAATATTTCAAAGAGGTGGAAGATGAGGCTGAGTATATGAAAGGGTTTCAATTCATACCCTTATATTTTCGATCCTACGCCCCAGAAAGGATTGTGAGAGCACAATGAAAACATTACAAGTTCATTTGGTCCTACCAACACAATGAGACAACTCCAGAGGATAAGGTGATGAATTGGTATAACGCACACAGGTAGTTAGGACCCAGAGAAGAGCTTGAAGTAGGAGGAGAACAATAAGGACATTCTCAGGACGACCTGATTTTACAAGACATAACCTTTGCTATGAAGAAAAAAACATAGATGGGAGGGGCTTCTTTCTCCCAATCCAAGAAACCAAAGAATACCATGAGAAATAATTCCCCAAAAGATTTGGAGGAAGAAACCTTGGAACAAATGAAATAATTCCATGGGAAGGAAAAATCCATAACTCAGACATAAAAGGGAGGAAGAGCTAAAAAAACACAAGATGTGCTAGCCTAGAAACAAAATTAAGAGAGCCAAAGGAAATAATAAGAAGAGAAGCACAAGAAGAAAAAATAAGAAGAGAAGTGCAAGAAGTGACAGAAGGAAGAGAAGAGAACGAAGCAGGCTGAGGAAGCATGTAGAAAGAAAGAGGAAGAGGCAAGAGAAAATGAAGAGGAATAGGAAAGGGGAGAGGAAGAAGATAAAAGGAAATAGGAGCACGACAAAGAAGAAGAGGAAGAAATAGAGAGAAGAAGGAGAAGGAAAGAGGATAGAAGAAGAAACCCAAAAACAACAAGAGGAAGAAAGCAAAGGAGCGGAGGAAATTGAGTCACAACCATTTTAGCTTGGTAGAGAAATATATTTTCCCTAGCTTGAAATTCCCCCAGTTAATCCTATGACAGGCAAGCACCTACCCCTATCATAGTAAGGTATTTCATAGGAGTAGGATGAAAATGTACTAGACCTGACAAGGCTGTCCTACGATCTTCTCACCCACAAGATTATGCAAGAAAGGAGGAAATGCCTTGCCCAAAACCCAGTCGGGCCTTTAGCAGTCAAAACAGAAAATGACATAGTTATATATACCAAGACAAATCCTATAATTGTAGCCTCAGATGGGACTGCCTTCGCAGTAGAAATGAATAAAATGTTGGTAGGATGAGTAGACAGATTGTGGAGTTGGAAAAAAAGCTCCACGTAGCTGAGTAGAAGGCTACCCAAGAAGAAGAAGAGAAAAGAGCCCTAGAGTCATAAAATAAAGCACTGAAAATGACACTCACCCACGCACATGGACTACAAACTTCTATTCAAAGTGAGATGGATATCTTAAGCAAAACCATGGTACCGGTTTATGAGGAAATGATGAGGCTACGTCAAATCGTCGCTCCCTTGGCAGGAATCCAAGCAGACACAAGGAAGAAATCAGCCTAGTTAAAGGAATCCTCCACAACACTTGATAACATGTTGGAATGGTGTGAGAACTACCCACAGGCCCCAGATACATTGTAAAGGAGGGATTGGATCAACACTCAAAATAATAAAGTACAGATGCGCATGAAGTTACAATCCCACGACAAGCTCGTCAAGGACATGGACAAGGTCTTTTCCACTTATGAATACCTCATCAACGACATCAACTCAATGGTTGAAGTCCATCACATACCCTCCATGGGTACATTTCCAAATAAAAAAAGTTGGGAGGAGGTGCTACAGGGGATCCAGTCATTTATTGAACCAATCAAACAGGCAGTTGGCTCAAAAAAACTTCAAGTGATTGCAAAAAAAATTACATAGTACATCATGGAGCCAGTCAAAACTTATAGGAAGTTGGCCTCATTGTCTAATAAGATCAACATGAAGAAGTGCACATTGGTCCCTTACATGTTGGAATTCATTCACAGACTCGGGGAAGACATGCCTCAACTAACCTTGATAGCTTCTAATTACCAAGCGTGGAAGACTTACCTCAAGGAGCAGCTATAGTTAGATACTCTAGCCTTATCAATCACCAGACTACTCATTTAGAACTAAGATGTTGGCAATAATTTCTTGTTTGTGTAGTACCATACCCCCCCAAAGTAAGAGACAACTCATAGGTCGCAAATCTCACAAGATCGTAGATTCTTCATGTTGCAACTTGCCTGAAGTCGCATCTCGCAAATGGCTTCAGGTCGCAAAGGACCTTAGGTCACAAAATACCCTAGCCGTAAGTCATCCCAATAGTCAGGGAGGTGAAGTAACAAAGGGAAACCCAAGAGTCACTCTAGCCTATATGTACAACCTCGGGAAATATTGTATGGGAATTTTGAAGCTTGTACTCTTGAGAGAGACAAATTGCTTTCTATTGAATGTATGCTTCTGGAAGAA
The DNA here is from genome assembly GCA_034641835.2 of Pinus albicaulis. Taxonomy (NCBI): domain Eukaryota; kingdom Viridiplantae; phylum Streptophyta; class Pinopsida; order Pinales; family Pinaceae; genus Pinus; species Pinus albicaulis. The sequence continues at coordinate 547,480,169 of CM076574.1, forward strand.
TACAAAGGAGTGTTTTTTTGGATCTCACTATTGATCCAGAAGAAATTATCCTGTGTGGTTATGCTATGAATATGGTCCCTTCAAATGAATGAATGCTTCCTTGAAATAATTTTTCACATTTTTTCTCATGTATTTTCATGTGCTTTGAGTTCCTTGCAATACGTGGATAGTATATGATGTTTTAACTTAAATATATGATGATGAACTACATTTTCGATATGTGTTTTAAATATTTATTTGGATGCGCATAGATGATAAATGAAACACTTAGCCATCGAGAACTATTTCTCGTATGTTTAAGTGAATCTTAGTATGGGTATTATCTTAGTGAAGTTTTCCTAACAACACTTTTCTTTAGTTTCATGCTTTAAGTTCCTCTTTGATATTCATGGTATTATGTTTCACAAGGCATTCATGAATCACTGAATTTTATTTGTCAAAATCCATGAATTCTCCATCTTAGCGAGTCTTCTCTCTGTCTGAGAAAAGGAATATCTTTTACTAATCTGATGGCAACAGGGCATACATACCGGATGTGATCCCAAAAACAAACGGTGTAGATTCTAATTGGGATTCTACATCGGGGAGATCCCCATCAATATTGGTGAGTCATTTTTAAATGTCAACAGAATTTGCGCTAGAAGGAGGGTCTGATGGTAGGTGTTGATGCGCACACTCACCTAGAAGGTTCCCAAAAAGCTAGTAAAATTCCTCTGCAAACCCCTCAAAACCCATTCATAGGCCTGGATTTGGGAGATATCAGTTTCGATAAATCCATACCTCCACCCCTTCAAGATACTCCTCCTGAGGAAGATCCCCTGTTTGTTAGGGGTCTCGAGAGCCTCCCCGCTACAATTTCACTGCCTAACCCACGAACCTATGATCCGCATCACACCTGTCTAGGTGTCATCGTGAATTCAATGCCCCAACTTATAAGCATAATGCTAGAATACTACGTGGATGAAATTGAACAAATATTGGTTGAAGGCCTTGAGAGCCCCCGGGAAGTTGAAAGAGAGGGCCCCTAGATCATTGCTACTAGGGTCCCCAATATTCCCCATCAATTTTCCATTCCCTAGAATAACCAACCTTTCCTTGGAGACACCTAGACGAACGACCCACTAGGGAGAGGCTCCAGAAGGGGTTAGGGAAATAGAGCCTAGGGGAACGGTCGCAATACAGACCAAACCCACCACCTCCACTGAACTCGAAACCAACAAACATTTCTTTACAATAAGAATTTTGATTGTTTCAGAAATTTGAGGAACTATAGGGATATTGAAAATCTGAGGGTTCCTCGGGATGAATGCATGCACTTCCAACATGAGGGTGATGCTTCCAGGTCAGGAAAATCTGAAGGTGAGGCTGAACCCATCATGATTCAACCCCTGCATAGAGCCAATCGAGTGAAACCCTTGGCCTGGATGGCACATTCCCCTCTAGGCATCTGAGCTCCACTTCATGACATGCCCCGACACCCTGAGAAACACTCACCCAATTTTGACCTTGAAAGGGAAAAATCAGTCAAATATCACATCAATAACTTCTACCTTTCTCTATAGATGATGAGGGTAAAATATGATGATGTAGCGTGCCGGCTCTTTCCCCACACCTTGGAAAACAAAGCCGCTTCCTGGTATCGCTCTTTGCCCATTTCTTCCATCTGGACATGGGAAGAGATCTAACGAACTTTCCTTGAGAATTTTTCAGAGGATAAGACCCCTTCCATGCTCCTCAAAGAGTTGAGCACATTGAAGTGTTAAAAGAAGGAAAATGTCAAAGATTTCAATCAACAATTTGCGACTATCTTGAATAATTTGCCCCCGAACATGGTCCTCGATGATTCCATCACCATAGAATATTACATGAGGGCCCTTCTGTGAGACATCACTGTGTTCGTTAAACAATAAGCCAAGGTTACCTTAAAATTTCATGACGAATCTTGTCGTCGAGAAAGATATGCTTTCCATAGTGTCTCTAGAGCATGATAATCGAGATGATCCAAAATCTGCCAACAAGAAGGTGCAACCCTTAGCTAGTAAGCAAGGAGACAAGGATAAAGACCCTTTCGACTTATAAATTATTTCTAAGTCTCAGAAACTCCTAATGAACGAAGTCTCAGATTTGAAAAGGAAAAGCAATGAAAATGCCTTAAGCAGCAAGCCTCAAAAAAATTTCTTTAGAAATAGAAATAATACACCAAATTGGCCTTCCCCAAATCCCAACACAAACTTCAATGTTGAGGAGATCAACAAGGATAATTTTTGTTCTTTCCACCAAGCCTGTCACTCATAGAGAACTTGCCCCCATTGGATCAATAGCATGACCACTATGGTGAATCAACTGCTAGAAGACTAGAAATAGAAGAGCCCGAGGAGGAAGCTGACCTGCCTGAGGAAAAAGTATCCCCCCCCCAATGAAAATCAAGGATTAGTTGTTTTGAATTTCAAAGTGGTCCACGAGGAGGAAGAAAAATACTTGGCAGAATTTAATATGACCAAAAATCTCCAGCCTAAGCCTCCATGAACCGATAACCTTAGAAGAAAGGGTTTGGTAGTTGACCAGGCCCTTTAAGAGAAAAGGAAATAATTTCTGAGGAAAATCAGGCCTCCTAACAAGTCAAACCAAGCCACAACTCCCACTTCAGAGAAGGCCAACCTCACTGCTGCTTGGGGCATGGAAAGAGATTTTCAGTCCCCAAATTCGCCTTAGGAACCCATAGAAGGGCCCTCACACTTCAACTTGAAGCATCCCCATAATTTGTTATAATGGTGAGAAAAAATGAACAGGGCTAACATCAGACTAGTCTTTTGAGTCTTAGGACCTAGCCTTCCTAGACTCAGAGAGGTCTCTCTCTATTTTGTGCAAAGGATGTGAACTTGTTTGCTTTTAGAGTTTGATTTTAGGCTAGTTGTTAATTTTAGGGTTTCTTTGTTTGTTTTGGTTGGGTATATGATCAAGTAGAATAGGTGGAGTGAGGAAATATTCAATTCATTGGGGTATGGAGTCAATAAAAAGTCATGGAAAGTTCAACAATGAATCAGGGAGCATCACAGGGAAAATATAGCATGGTCAAATGGATTTTCAAGGTTTGTGTGAGATGAAATGAACATCAAGTTTGTGAACAAAGTAGGGCAAATGGAAGTTAAGAATCCTCTGTCAAATACTTTAGCAAGAAGGGCCCTCAACAATATTTAGCATAAAGAAGTAATCATAATACAAGGCACACCAATAAATCTTTGATTAAACTCAAGCAAATAAGCATTTAAGACAAACAAACTATTGAACTATAGAAGGCGAGAAACTCATTTAACTTACAGTGATTTCACCTTCAGGGTTTAGAAAAAATTTAAGATAAAAATATAAATTTAATAAAATAATAGGGAAATCCTAAACATCATTGATCATAGCCATAAAGATCTCCAAAAAAAATATTCAAGCACAGACAAAGGGTATGATCAAAACATAGACTCTTTGGCAAAAACTAATTAGTGGTACTTCAAAGAAATATCTCAAGAATAATGTTTTAGTGACATCAAACAATCAGGGCTAACCATAAAAAATATTTTATACCTACTAAATTGAACCATTCATGAGATAAACAAGCTTGGGTGGGTCTAGAGAGCAACTAAGAGTTCTCTAAACTGACCTAACAGAGGAAAACATAGAGGCCGTGAAGAACAAATAGAGCTAAGGTACCTTTGAAAAAAAATTCTTAGTCTAAAACCTTTGTCCTACTGCAATATAGAAGGATGAAACAACATGATACATAAGAAAACATGAATTGAATAGAATCACATCACCATTAACCAAGCTGAGGGATCCTGCAAACAAGCCTTCTCCATCATCAACCAAAACAAGCCATTCACAAACTCCACAACACCAATTTCTTCTTCAATCTCCAAAAAACCATATATTTCTCTCAAGAGTCATCAAATGCCAATGTTTTAAAATAAGGCCCTCATGCTCTATTTATCTAGCAAAGGAGGGAAAAAAACCCTAACTAGGGTTTGAAAATGTCAAAATCATCCATAAATGTCATTTGTGCCTAAGAGACCATGCAAGGTCCAAGGCACAAAATATCTCATGAAATAAATGCAAAAATAACTCATAGCACCTAAGTTTGGAGTGGTTTTCCTCAAAAAACACTAAAATATCATTTTTCCATTAATGAGTGTCTTTTTTTGACTTTTTGACAAAAAAAGCACAGTGAGGTCTGAACACGTAGCGCCTGCACGAGAGAAACTGGGTCCACTTGCAACCAAGTTTTGATGACCTTCCCGATGTCGGAATTGGCCTCATGATGGCCCATTGAAAATCCTGTTGAGTCTAATTTCCAAAAATTCTCTTGGGTTTCTGATTGGGCTCCATTAACCTGTCCAAAAGGCAAATTTCCCAAATCTGCTCTAGGCGCAGTGCCAAGCCTGAAAATGAGGCAAAAAGGTGAAAAATGAGGTGTTTTTTAGCCTTTTGAGGGACCAAAAATGCTCCAAATTCTCTAAAATTTGGTGATCATGCTATAATTGATGTGATGATTCCAAAAATACAAAGTTTTCCTCCTGAGGATGTCTGAGGTGAAAGCATAGCACCAAGGGTGTTGTGCTTAAAGGCCTCAAAATTTGCAAAAAACCAAAATTTGTCAAAATTTTCCCAAAATTGGTGGATACCTTCCTCATGGGGTTTCAAAGGCCTATAGTAAATCTTCAGCCAAGATTCCAAGGTTTTCTTGGTGTTTATCCCCATGGTTCATAAAATTTTTTAAGGTTTTCTTCCTCCTTTGCCTCTTTCAAAAGCTTTTCCTTTTTGGCATTTTCTTCACTGATATCTTCTTCAATGTCTTCTTGGTTCTGTGATCTGTTTCTTACCTCATCATCACTATTAACTTGGCTTCTGTCTTCATTTTTCCCCTCACTACTGCTGATATTTTCATTCCCACTATCAACCTCTTTATTTTCCTCACTGTTGTCATCAGCTTCACTGTCATGGGGATCCTTGGTATCACTGCCGTCACTAGTATCATCATTGTTATTAGTTTACATATTCTCTGCCTCTTCATTGTTTCCTGCCTTATCCTTTGCATCATCATGAGTCTCACTATTTACACTGCCTTCATGGTGTTCATCATTACTACTAGGAGTCTCATGGTTGTGATCTTTACTGCTCTCATTTTCAACATTGTTCATCTCCTTCTTTGTTAGATGCCTCATATGATATCTATTTTATCACTGACCTCATCTTCAATGCTTTCTTCTTCCTTTCCCTCTTTTTCATTTGACATTTTGGCAACTTTGTTTTGAGAAAAACCCTAGAACAATTAGAAATTCTCTTGAAAACACTTGATTAGCAGCTTTGAAGGAGTTTGGTGAGGTTTTTTGGCATTTGCGGGTGAAAAAGGGACTTTAGAAAAAAGCATAGCCCCTTCATGCAGAGTCGGGTCCTCCCTTCCCTAAGCACAATGCCTAAATTTTTTTTGGGCCTGTCGGGCTCCTCTAAGCGCAGTGCCTGAACGTTTTCTAGGCCTGTCGGGCTTCCCTACGTGTAGCACCTTTTGCAGAGGAAATTTGGAGGCCTTCTCGATGTCCAAATTGGGCCCATGATATCTAGTTGGAAATATTATCCTGTCTACTTTCCAAATATATCATTTTTTCTCTTATTGGATTTTATTTGACCTGTCAAAATGTGATTCTCCCAAGACTGGTCAAAAAGTGTTGAATGATGGTGCCAAAATGCGGAGTGTTGGTGCAGACAAATTTTGGAGGCCTTCCTGAACTCCAAATTGAGCTCATGATAGCTCATTGGAAATATTATCCTGTCTAATTTCCAAACATACCTTTTTTTCTGATTGGATTTTATTTTACCTATCAAAAGTTGATTCTCCTAAGACTAGTCAAAATGTGCTGAATGATGGTGCAGAAATGCAGAGTGTTGGTGCAGACAACTTTTGGAGGCCTGCATCAACTCCAAATTGAGCTCATAATAGCTCAATGGAAATATCTTCAAGTATAGGTGTCACTTTAATCATCAAGAATGTCATTTGGACACTCCAGCTATGAGAAAAAAAGATTTTCCCAAGGTCACTCTAGAAGTGCATCAATTCTCCTGTGACACCTGTAATTTTGACATTGCTCCCAAACCATGATACCTATGAAAAATATGAATGACAGATTTGTTCTTGGACCTATTATGTACAATAACCTCTCTCACATTTTTCAAATTCATCTTTTTTTGGTCAGAAACATAGTTTGAAGCAAAACTGGCCCAAGGTGTGGCAAATGATTTGTCTTTTGGAATGAAATATTGGAAAATGATGGAGGCATGATGTTTATAATTTGGTATGGCATTATTCTTGCTGATATGACCTATCATATGGATCCTCTAATCCTATGCCTCCTTTCCATAGCAAACCCTAACTTAGTTGGAAGGGGAAATTAGGGTTTGGTGTATGCAAAACAAGGGATTTAGTACTGCCTTGTAGAGGGAGGGGAATGAAGGGGTTAAGGGTTGTATAAATTCTTGGGTAAATTTTGGGGGATAGGGATAGATGTTAGAGAGTAGGGGAAAGTGGAATTTTAAGGATTGAGGGAAAGGGGTTCAAAAGGGAAAAAGATAGGCCTAGTCTTGAAAAAGTGTCAAATTGTAGCAATAGGCTAGGTTTTGTAGAAAAATAATGATTTTGAGGGATAAGAGTTATGGGAAGTGTTTATGAAGGTATATTAAGGATAGGATGAGGTCTAAGAGCATCAAAATACAACCTTGTTGATGATTTAACCATGGAAGTCATGAAACCAAGAAAAATTCCCTCAAAAACCCTAGTTACCTATAAGACCAAGTATTTCTTCTCTCCCTTGTTGCAAGATGTCTTCTTTTAGGAGCAGACCTCCTACCTTACCATATTTCTACTGATAGACCTTTTAACACTTCTGCAAAAGTGTCAATCTTTTCCATTACCTCATATGCAGACTCTGAAACTGAATGATATTCTTCTTTGGAAATTATGACCTTGGAACACATGAAACCCTAATTGACCTAGTGGGGGGTTCTTTGACCTTTCTTTGACTAAAAATTGGATTGGAATATTTAAGTGAAATATAGAGTATTGACTAAGTGGTGTAATGAAGATCCAAAATCCAATGTACTTGATTTATCTAAAGAGCCTACAGAGATAGTTTTGAGACCATCAATGCTTGAGGAATTTTGGGGAATCATGGGAAAGAGTTAGGATTATAGGAATACCCTAGATGGACAATGGATTCATAGGAAAGGGAAAAATAGAGTAATGAGATTATGGGTAGTAAAAAGGATGGAAATGAGAGGCACAATCCATTTGGAGTTTGTAGGAGTTACAAGGTGATCATGAAATGGAAAAATGGTAGGATAGTGAACATTTTTTCTCTAAGGATATTGAAAGCAGTGAGATTTCTAAAACTCACAATGTTCATGGAATTTTATTTTAGAAATCTAGAACCAATATTTATTCATCCATGGATAGTGAAAATTACGGATGACTAACAGTGGCTCCACTTGGGGAGGGGAGCTCCTCTTCAGGAGGTGTCTAGAACCTCAGAGTTCAGATATCTGAGTTTTGAAGATTAGTGCCTTACTTGCACTTGGCATATCTCTTTCCTTCATTCGTTGATGTTATCTTGAAGCTATGATATCATAAATCCGAAAAGACATGATTGCTTCAACATTAGTTTTACCTACCCATCATACTTTTCCTAACATTTTTTCTTCACTTGGGTGCACTTGGACTAAGTGAAAACCCTTGAAATTATTTTATTTTTGAAAGCATAAAAAAATATCTACTTCTACCCTTATCACTTACAAGATTTCATATTATGCTAGTGAACTCTTTTATTCTCTACCTAGACTATTCATCTGTTAAGATTAAGCTATTTGACAGACTTCATTCTCTAATCCACTGACATGAAATTGAAAACATGATTTGAACCAGGATTAAGAAATAAAATTGACCATGGTCTATGACATTTGGACAAGCTACACACAAACATTAGCTTTTTACAAACAAAACTAAAAATTATGAGGGCTATAATCCATAATTTGTTAAGAATTCCTATCTTTCTTTTTGGTTCAGATTTAAGCAATAAGAACCAACATATTTTCTTCCTAATCTATTCCTACATGAAAAGTAAAGCTTAAATGATTTGACAATCCTTCTTTCACTAGCAGAAATTCAAAACATGTTCAGCCATGATTAGGCTAGATGACTGAACAAGACTCTTTTTCCTAACATGTAGTGGCATTTAGACTTGTACACTTTCAGCAGTACTCTTTTGTGGGTATGGGGCCATACCTCTTCTTTCCATCTACCCTCTTTTTCTTCTTTTCTCTGTTTTGGTTTTTTCATTTTGGATCAGCATTCTAAGATTAAAAACTAGAAATATGCTCATAGTGCTGAGCTTATTTTCATTCCTATCTATCCTAATCTAACTTATACAATATATACATTCATTTGGTGAACTCCCTTTTCCAATATAACCAGTCAAGTAGATGATTCCATGAGTGATTTTGTTTCAGCTCTTTGAGTGTGGTGAAAAAATAAAAAGGCCACTCCCACCTTACTAGTGTTTGAATAGTAGAGCCTAAAATGTTCTTGAAATTCTGCATCAAACTTCTCTTGACATGTTTTATTCCCTCTTAAAATGTCTCTAACAAATCAACAAAGGGATATTGAAACAATATCTAAATGTGAATATTTGGAAAATAAGATTGATCCAGGACTGCTTCTTCCTCCACTTGGCTAAGTGTTGAGAATGCAACAAGATGATGAGCTTAGTGGAAATAAGTCGCCTTCACTAAGTGGGCCCGAGGCTATTTTTGGCGCAAAGTCTATTTTTAGACTATGTCTATTTTTAGACATATGGATCATGTTCTATGAGTTGCAGGATGCTATTTGTGGATGGTTGTTCAAGTTGGAAAAAATAGATGGACTTCTATTTTTAGAAATACTGGGCGGAATCTATTTTTAGATTGCTAGTCTAAAAATAGATATGTCGAATATTATTATCTCTTAATAATATTTGGACTCTAAACATTATCTTATCCTCTTGGAGCACTTTCGCTAAGTGCACAGATGTGGCACAGGAGCTAACAGAAGGAATTACGCTATTCCCGAGGGTTAAGTGGAGCTATTTCATGGAGACTTCAGATAGAACTCATGTGACAGAGTTTGGTGGAGTTATTGAGGTAGTTGGTGGAGTTGTGTTCAGTTTAACTCAGTTAGACACAGTTGAGCTAGTTGTATCTAGTCTAACTGATTGATACACTAGTGAGAGTGGTGTGAATTAATTATTAATTAATTCACTAATTATTAATTAATTCACTAATTATTAACTCATAAATCAACTAAAGAATACATCAGTTAACTTCAGTGCATGGACAGTTTCAGTGGAGACCAGTGAAGAGGTAGGTGAAAGAGCAGTGTGACTATCAGTTGTGACTATACTGGTGCATGAGTTTGCACCACACATTGATGGAGATGCCAATGAGGATTGCGTAGTGCATACTAGGTGGATTCGAACTCAGTCAGGGCCAATATTCATCAGGGATTGCGCAGTAGAGGCAGGCTAACAGGTGGAGAATATTGAAGCATGTGTTTTGCTAGATCTGAGCTTGTGTAGTGTGTAGCAATTGGAGATTGTACTGAGAGCTTGTGAGAAGCTTTGTACAATGATTGTTACATGATCTATATTATATAATATAAATATATTTGGGGGTTTTTAGCTTTAAGCTTTCCCATAAATACTGTGTTTATATGTGTGATTATTTATGGTTTTAATGTGTGCATGTGATTGTTTATATTTTCGCAATTAATGATCAATGGTAGAAGAGATTATGTATTATGCATGAAACTAAAATAGTGTGTGATCATGATAATCTCAGTGAATAATATAATATTTATTCAAAATTTCTACATGGTATTGGAGTGATATTGATCATTGGAGAAATTGCAAAACATTGAAGCGGTTGAGTTTTGTGCTAGTGGAATTCGAATTTGCAGCAGTGTTTTCTTGGTGTCGAAGTTGAGATGTCTTTCAACGGATTGAAATTGGAGTATGCCCTTGAGGGAAACTCGAATTATATTGCATGGAAGGATAGGATGGATGCGGTTCTAGATGACAATGGGTTGAAGGAGTTCATAGATGCAGAAATTCCAAAGCCTACTTCTACTGATGCTGCCGTACTTGACGCATGGAAAAAGAAGACAACAAAGTGTCGAAGGATTCTGTTGGAGGGCGTGAAGGATCATATAGTGTCCAGCCTTCATGGTAAGGCTTCTCCATTCTTGATGTGGAAAGCCTTGACATATTTATTCCAAAGAAAGAGCGACCAGAGGAAGTTGGCGCTCAAGAATAAACTCAGAAACATAAAGATGAAGAAAGGTGACAGTATGCCCAAGTACCTCATGAAGTTCACCCAATGCAGGGATGAGCTGCGAAGTGTGGGGGTGACTATAGATGATGAGGAATTGGTGAGCTTGGCTCTCCTTGGGCTTCTGAAGAGTTGGCATTGTTATCAGGACTCTGTCAATGGTCGGGAGAAATTTACAGGATGGGAGCGACTTTGGTCGGATCTTGTGCAAGAGGAGATAAGGCAAAGTACCAGGGATGGATCTTCATCAAGGAACTCTGATGAAGAGAATTGCACTTTGGCTACCAAAGCAAAGAATGGGAAGAACAAGAAAGCTTCTCAATCTGGTGCAAAAGGCAAGAAGCAGGACATGTCCAAGGTGAAGTGCTTTCACTGTCACCAACACGGACATTATGCCACAAATTGTCCGCAGAAGAAGAAAAATAAGCGTGTCGCCGGATCCGTTGTACCGGAGAGGCCTTAGCCTCTGCCGCCTTGAGTCGTATTTTTCATCGATCGCATGCTTGGTCTCAAGTGTGATGGGTTCGTTGTGGTTTCTTGATAGACAAAGGTGCATCTTTTCATATGACAAGAGATCAAGATTTGTTTTCATCGATCCGATGAGAAAGATCTTGGAGTGCACATCGAGATGGGCGATGATGGTATATACAGTGTGACTGGTATTGGTACCATTTCCTTTGAGAGGGAGTCTGGAAAACCCTTCGTATTGAAGGGAGTGATGCATTTTCTAGGATTGAAGAAGAATCTTATCTCTGTGGCGATGTTAGAAGACAAGGGATATGATGTTGTCTTTAGCGAGGGAAAGGCTTTCCTGCACAGTAAGGAAACTAGTGAGACTCGGAGGATAGGGGTTCGAGTTAATAACCTTTATCAATTGTACGTAGATGGCTGCGCAGCAATGGCAGGCAAGGCAGAAGGAGTGGTGAGCCGGGATGATGGCGAGTTGTGGCACCAGAGATTGGGCCACCTTCACCATGGAGCTTTGAAGATACTGCAGTAGATTTCTACTGGGCTTCCAAAGGGTACTCTTGTGCAGTCAGATCAGTGAAAGGGATGTACCTTGGGAAAATTTGTGAAATCAACCTTTCACGAGAAGGATAGTCGCGCCACGACGATCCTTGAGAGAATTCACATAGACGTGTGTGGACCTTTCTCAGTAGCTTCAATAGCAAAGCACAGGTATTATGTGATCCTTGTTGATGATTTTTCTTGTAAGTGATGGATCTTCTTCATGCAGAAGAAGAGTGAGACATGCTCAAAGTTCTGTGAGTTCAAGGCACTGGTTGAGAAAGAATCGGGGAAGCAAGTGAAGGCTCTTAGGAGCGACAATGGTGGCGAATTCATCTCTGGTGAATTCAAGGACTTTTTCAGCGCAGAAGGAATTCGAAGAGAGCTCATAGCACCTCATAACCCACAACAGAATAGGGTTGTTGAGCAGAAGAACAGAATGATCGTGGGTGTTGCACGGGCGATGTTGCATGATTAGGGCCTTCCCATACACTTGTGGGCTGAGGCATGCAATATTGCAGTATATGTGCAGAACCGTTGTCCTCACAAGATACTTGGCATGAGTACACCCGAGGAGGTGTTTTCTGGTAAGAAGCCTAATATTTCCCATTTGAGGATTTTTGGTTCACCTGTTTACATTCATGTGACTAAGGATGCCAGGAAGAAGTTAGAGCCGACTGCAGAGGTTGGGATATTTGTGGGGTACACTGATACGCACCACAACTATCATGTGTATTTTCCAGACAGTTGCAAGACTGTTGTGTGACGGGATATGAAATTTCAGGAGGAGAAAGCCATGAAGTGTTCGCTTGAGAGGGAGCCACACTTGCATGCAGATGAGGAGCTATTAGTTCCTAAGGATGAGATTTAGGATGTGGATCAGCCATAAGAGGAGGTTCATGGAGTGGAAGAGACCACTCAGGCAGTGCCAACCATCAGAGGGCGTAAGCACACTACAGAAGCTGAGTGATTGGCTCAAGATGCAGAGAAGGTTGTAGGAGCACCTACATCACAGCGCAGACAGAGACAGTCACCTGACCGATATACTGGATACATGGCTCTTGTGAGCAAGTGTATCGTGACAGAGCCATCCTCTTTCGAGGAAGATGTGGAGGATCCCGCATGGGTAGATGCCATGGTGGAAGAGTATGATTCAATTGTCAGAAACAGTGCATGGGAGATTGTCCCAAGGCCGGAAGGGAAATCAGTGTGTGGAGAAGTACAAGGCAATATTTATTGCCCGAGGCTTTTCACAGATTGAGGGGATCGATTATGAGGAGACCTTTGCACCTGTCGCAAGGTATTCTTCCATACGAACGATTCTTGCTCTCTCAGCGCAGATGGGGTGGCACATTCATCAGATGGATGTGAAGACTGCGTTCCTCAACGGAGTCATTGAGGAGGAGGTGTACATAGAGCAGCCCGAAGGTTTCGAGATCTTCAGCAGCGAGTCTCATGTGTGCAGGCTCAAGAGAGCGTTGTATGGGTTGAAACAAGCACCTTGTGCTTGGTACACATGGATAGACAGTTATTTCACCGGACTTGGATTCTCCAAGAGTGAGGCGGATCCTAACCTATACCAGATTGTGGTGGAGGGTAAGTTGCTAATCATTGTACTTTATGTAGATGATTTGATTTTGATAGGTGATGAACTGTTGATACACTCATGCAAGGATGATCTTGCAAAAGAGTTTGAGATGAAGGACTTGGGCATCCTTCATTATTTCCTGGGATTGGAAATTTGGCAGCGCAGTGATGGACTGTTTGTTTCTCAAGGAAAGTATGCCCGGGAGATACTGGAGAAGTTCAACATGCATGGATGCAAGCCTATTGATACTCCTCTTCCTGGTGGATGGAGGAAGGAGGATGCTACTTCAACGGAGGTAGTGGATGCCACTGTTTATGGACAGTTGGTGGGGTCGCTTATGTATCTGGTCAATACACGATCCGACATATGCTATGCTATTAACCAGCTTTCACAAGCTATGGTTAAGCCTACCAAGCTCTACTGGAAGATAGGCAAGCATGTATTGAGATATCTCAGAGGCACATCGGGATATGGATTATGGTACAGACAGTCGGATGAGGTGAGGCTATGTGGCTTCACGAATGTAGATTGAGCAGGGAGCCCAACGGTCAGAAAGAGCACATCTGGATGGATTTTCAGTATCGGGTCGACAACAGTTTCTTGGTACAACAAGAAGCAGAGATCCGTGGCACTCAGTTCAGCAGAGGTCGAGTATATGGCAGCGATTTTGGCTGCATGCGAGGCTATATGGATGAGGAAGATCCTAGTCGGGTTGTTCGGTTCACACTTAGAGCCTACTGTGATTTATTGTGATAATCAGAGTTGCATCAAACTCTTGGTTAATCCAGTATTTCATGATAGATCTAAACACATTGACATCCGGTATCATCATATCAGAGATTGTGTGCAGCGAAAGATCATGTTACTTTCATACATTCCTACGGAGGATCGGGATCTTGATATCTTGACAAAGGCGCTCACCAGGAGCAAATTCGAATACCACAGGGGCAGGATAGGGGTTGTAGATAATCCATATCTTGTTGAGAGGGAGTGTTGAGATTGCAACAAGATGATGAGCTTAGTGGAAAGGAGTCGCCTTCACTAAGTGGGCCCGCATGCTATTTTTGGCGCAAAGTCTATTTTTAGACTATGTCTATTTTTAGACATATGGATCATGTTCTATGAGTTGCAGGATGCTATTTGTGGATGGTTGGTCAAGTCATAAAAAATATATGGACTTCTATTTTTAGACATACTGGGCGGAATCTATTTTTAGATTGTCAGTCTAAAAATAGATATGTCGAATATTATTAGCTCTTAATAATATTTGGACTCTAAACATTATCTTATTCTCTTGGAGCACTTCAGTTAAGTGCACAGATGTGGCACAGGAGCTGACAGAAGGAATTACGCTATTCCTGAAGGTTAAGTGGAGCTATTGCATGGATACTTCAATTAGAACTCATGTGACAGATTTTGGTGGAGTTATTGAGGTAGTTGGTGGAGTTGTGTTCAGTTTAACTGAGTTAAACATAGTTGAGCTAGTTGTATCTAGTCTAACTGATTGATACACTAGTGAGAGTGGTGTGAATTAATTATTAATTAATTCACTAATTATTAACTCATAAATCAACTAAAGAATACATCAGTTAACTTCAGTGCATGGACAGTTTCAGTAGAGACAAGTGGAGAGGTAGGTGAAAGAGCAAGTGTGACTATCAGTTGTGACTATACTGGTGCATGAGTTTTCACCACACATTGATGGAGATGCTTGTTGATCATGTCAACCTCCTATTAAATTTTTGGGGTGAGCCATCCCATTTTAACTCTTTAGAATCCCTTTGTTTGGCCTAAATAATCCTCTTGCTACCTGTCATTTCCATTCTCTACCTCAAAATTGCATAAAAAGGCCGTAAACCTTGTTTGAAAATATGTTCAAGGCCTAGCACCTTTCGGCCAGACCACTACACCTTTCCTCCACATAGCCCAATGCTGGAACCAAGCGCAAAAGCACTAGTCACTTATCAACCAAATGACCGGGTGCAATATTAACCATCGATCCTTGTAGATCGGACAGTCTTCGCAAATCAACGTCGCGCCCATGGCCCATTCCGCTCACATCTCTGGTAATCTACCCACCATCCTATTAACTTGTAGATCAACGGTCAGAAGCCTGCTTACCCTTGTGGTCCCCGCCCCGCGTCCACTGTTTGAAACCCGTCGGTTTTCATCGCACCACTTTTCGAAGATGGGCGGTATTTCTCAAATCATAGTGATGCCATACATCATCCGTTGCATGTCTCCGTGTATGACCCAAAAAACGCCGTTCATCGCACGTTATAGTTCGGAAGCGGACGTGGCACGATATGTGCGTGAACCCTCCGATCTAAAGCTCTTCATCCAACGGTCGCCGTGCTCCGAAGCTGTATGAGTTTTAATCCACGGCAAATACACCCCTGGCCCACTGTCCATCGCCTCCGACACTTTTTCAACCGTCGATCTCCTCCTAAGATCTGACAATCCGGATTTGATCGCCCCCGCCTTTGATCGGTCCCACTGTCAGCACTCCACGTCATCCTTTCCACATAGTCTTTCGTACGTCCACCCATCACCGTTCCATGTGTTCATCACCTTTTTCCTCCGCCATTTATATATTCCATTCATAATTCATATTTTAATGTTTTACGTCAAAACCTTTCGTCGGTCCATTCACCATTGCTACGTTGTATCTTCCACCACCCTGCATCGTTCCACCATTTTTCCATGTCCACAACACCATTTCCATTGACCCTACCACATCCACCATCCCTGTGCCCAGTTTTACATCTTGTCTCTGCAGTATCTCTTTTCCTGTGTTAACTTTCTGAGGGTTATGGTCCCATTCAAAGTAATATCCTTGTTTAACAAGAGATAGCATGAGAGCTTGTTATTGATAACCCCCTCTGTTATACCATATGCTCCTTGCTATATAATATGTCCTAGGAACTGGTCTATCACAACTCTAGGCTGTCTCTAGGAGCGACAACATCTTCCTGGCGCCGTTGCCGGGGAACGAAGTTGAGAAATTTTAAAATCCCTGGGCCTCGACAAAATCTAATTCACTCTTCAAATAGGTGAGTATGGAGAGTTGAGAGTTGTAGATCACTCACCTTGGCGACTCCACATTTGTTTATTTGATAAATCTATTTGCAGTCCTGGCTCCTCGTAAGCCACACCTAAGGTCAGATACGTCCAAGTCTAAGAAATATTCAGTGTCTGACCCTGAAAATATCATACATAGAAGAAATTGGAGGGAAAGAAAATCATTCCATTCTGAGATTCCCGAATTCTCTCAAGAAGACTTTCCGTCCTCCTCCTCTCAAGATTCTCAATCGCAAGTTCTTGACTCCACTGTCAGAGATACCGATTACTATTCAGATAGTCCACCCCAAGGAGGTGTCCAATTTAATGACAATATTCATCCTACTTCTGAGGTCAAAGAGGTCAAGGAAGTCACCGAAGTATCTGCTGTTAACAGACCTTTGTTCCCCTCAACCCCTCAAGTTACAGTCGAGTATATTCCTATTGTTATTCATACTCCACTTCCACCTCCTCCTCCTCCTCTTACTCATCAAACTGTTGCACTGCCTCCACCCCCTCCAATGGAAAATGTTCCAGGATTCTTGCTAAATAAATATTCTCCTCTGGCATTACCCCAAGTGTTGAATGATATGCCCCAAGATTATCTTAAGATCTTACCCAGATTCAATGGGGAAAACGAGATTGATGCTCAAAAAAATCTTGAGACTTTTTTCTCTTTTGCAGAGAACTTTAATGTTGAACATTTATATGTGGTCTTAAGACTGTTTGTGCAATCTCTTGATGGTGAAGCTCAGAAATGGTTTAAGACTTTGGCAGGTCGTTCTATTACCACTTGGGATAATATGGAAGATAATTTTCTCAGAAAATGGGGGGAGAAGAAAGATCATGGACAATGTCTTACTGAGTTTAATACACTCAAGAAAAGATATAATGAAGGGGTGTCAGAATTTATCAAGAGATTTAATAAATTGTATTTGAGCCTGCCTGCTGACATGAAACCTCATCAAACTGCTACTAAAGTTGTTTTTGTAGCAGCCTTTGATTCAGAATTTGGTTTCTCTCTCAGAGAAAGAAAGCCTTCCACCCTAGATGATGCTCAGACAGATGCTCTAGAGTTGGAGGCAAATTTTGCTTCCACTGGTAAATCAAAGGGAAAAGATGACCAGGATACTAGAAGAAGGGGCAAAGAGGAGGTATCTACCTCTAATCAGGACAGAGACTCCGACAGAATGGAAGAAATGAAAAAAATAATCAAGAACATTTATAGTCAGCTGGGTAAACTTGATTTGGGGGCCAAGAATTCAAACTCCAAGAATTTACAGAATGCTCCAAACAGGGGTTATAATCCCCAGTATAGGAAACCGCCCCTACAAATATTACAAAAAGAATGGAAGGAGCAACAAGATTAGGTACCACACCCATTGCACTTGGAGGGTCCAGTAGATAACCCTACTGAAGATGCTGCCTATGAGCTAGAGGATGCAAATCTTGATTTTTTAAATAATGATGAGGTAGAATGCCCATTGCAAGATAGTGATGGAACCGAGTCCTCATTATAAGAAGAGGAAAAAGCTAGAGACACATAAGACTCAAAAATTGATTACTATTGTAAACAATTTTCTGATTTCATGCAAGCACAATTCAATAGAAAATATGATCTCAGATCCTCTAGAAAGAGGACTCATACTCAAGACCAAGAAGAAGAAGCACCACTTCAGAAGGATGCACCTGCTCAGAAGGAATCAACAGTGTAGAAAGTCACAGACAAGGGTAAGAGTCCTCTAAACAAACCTTTGCAGTCTAATGATAAAATTCATTCTTCTTCAAAAGTAGTCACTTCCCCTAATGCCAAATCTGTGTCAAAAGAAGCCAAAACCTCAACTAAAAATAAAGAGTCCAAAGAGATAGTAATAGAAAATTCCCCTTCTGCTTTTAGCCTGCAAAAGGAAATTGAGAAAGTCAAAATCCCAGTCCCCTTAACTGAACTGTTGAAACAACCATCATACCAATCTCAAGTCACCTCTTTCATGCTCCCTCCAGAAGCAGCACTCATCCCAGATAGCCTCAAACTTCAAGAAGAAAGACCCATGGTTGTATTTGGCCCACATGTCGAGGAGATAGATCCCTCTACTCCTCCCTTCTATGTGTCTCTAGTAATTCATGACCTGCTATTACATAACTGTATGCTAGATTATGGGGCTTCCCATAATATTATGCCTCTGTCAGTCATGGAACAACTAGGATTACAAATCACCCGTCCATACAAAGACCTCTATTCATTTGATTCCAAAAGAGTTAAATTCCTAGGGATGATTAAGGATTTGGTAGTCAATTTGGCCCAAATACTAGCAAAAAGTGTGGTAATGGACATCGTGGTGGCCGACATCCCAGCTCGCTTTGGCATGCTGCTGTCAAGGTCCCGGGGAACAAAAATTGGCGGGTCAATCAAGCTGGATCTAACATATGCCACTATCCCAGTTTTCGGTGGTCAGGAGAGGAGGTTGTACCGAGAAACCCGATTTGTCAAGATGGTTACTAAGGCTGACAGCTCTGTAAATTCACCAGTCTATAGTAAAGAAGGAGATTTCTCATGCTTGATGCTGGAAGAAGACCAAGATTTTTCTCATGAACCATCCTTCTGTCAGATCAAGACTGAGCAGCCCTCAGAGAGCCATGAAGCAAGAATCTGGACACTTCATTTTGATGGAGCAAATTCAAGAGAAGGTAATGGAGCTGGAATACTATTGATTTCTCCTACAGGAAGATGGGTCCTTTTGTCCTTCAAACTAGAATACGAAGCTACTAAAAATGTGGCTGAATATGAAGCACTTCTGTTAGGATTGCAGATAGTCAGGAACATGAATATACAAAGTTTAAAAGTTTTGGGAGATTAAGAACTGGTGGTTAGAAAATTCAGGAATCAGTGTTAGACCAAACATCCTAGGCTAAGGGCTTATAGGAATGAAGTTTGGGACATGGTAGAAAATTTCTTCTTGGCATTTAATATCCAATTCATGCCCGGAGAACAGAATCGGATGGCTGATTCCCTTGCTGTGGCTGCTAGTACATTCCGTTCACGTCAGAACCCTCTTTTAATATACGAAATTGAGGTGCGTTATCGGCCGTCAATCCCAGATAACATAAAACACTGGAAGGTATTTGAAGATGAAGAACAGATGAAGAGATTCCTGGAAACAGTAGGATAATTCTCCAATATGGAGATTGATGTTGATGAAGAAGAGGTTGAATCTGAAGATACTTCAGAAAGAAATTGGGAGAAAAAAGTGGCAGGTAATAAGGTGTTGCAGTTAAAGGGAAACATAATACCTAGAGGGCTGGTGCCTCTAGAATTTTTTTTGACAAGAATGATGTCCCACTGCAGCCAGGCAAAGTGGTAGAAGAGAATCAGGTAGAAGACCTGAATTTGGGTACTGAGGCTGATCCCAAGATCGTAAAATTTTCCAAAAAGATCCCAGAAGAATATAAAAGGCTATATCAGAAATTATTTCAGTATTACAGAGATGTGTTTGCATGGTCCTATCAGGACTTGAAAACTTTTGATATCAATATTATGCAACACAAAATCCCACTGAAGGCAGATGCAAAGCCCCATAAGCAGAAGCTCAGACAAATCAATCCCCTGCTGCTTCCTTCTATTGAGAAGGAAATTAAGAAGTTGTTAAAGGCCAAAATAATTGTACCATTGAGGTACTTTGAATGGGTGGAAAACCTTGTCCCTGTACAAAAGAAGAATGGAGAAATAAGGCTGTGTGTGGATTTTAGAAATTTAAACAAAGTATCCTTAAAAGATAATTATCCACTACCTAAGATGGATTACATCCTGCAGAAAGTGGTTGGAGCTTCTAGGATGTCAATGATGGATGGGTTCTCTGGTTATAACCAGGTGGCTGTACTTCTAGAGGATCAAAAGAAGACTTCTTTCACCACACCATGGGATACATTTATGTATGCCATAATGCCTTTTGGATTGATTAATGCAGGGGCCACCTTTCAGAGGGCGATGGACATTGCTTTTGTTGGGGAGCAAGATGAATTCTTGGTGGTCTACCTCGATGATATCACTGTATTTTCCAAGAATGATACTGAGCACATTGATCATCTGCATAGAACTTTTGAGAAATGTAGAAGGTATGGTCTCTCTCTGAATCCTCAAAAGTATTTATTTTCATTAGAATAGGGAAGGATTTTGGGCCATATTGTGACTAAAGATGGGGTGAAAATAGATCCTAAGAGATTAGAGGTTATAAATGGTATTTCTTTCCCCAGAAATAAGAAGGAAGTGCAGGAATTCCTGGGGCGTATCAATTTTCTAAGAAGGTTTATCCCTAACTATGCTAAGATAGTTAGGCATATAACAGACATGCTGAAGAAGAATAATGAGGTTAAATGGTCCCAAGAAACACGAGAGGCATTTACCAGGATAAAGAATGCTTTTGCAGAAGCCCCTGTGCTGACTGGACCAGATTATGATAAACCTTTCATGATATTTTCTTTTGCATCACCTCATACAATAACATGAGTTTTATTGCAAAAAAATGATGAAGGGTACGAGCAGCCCATAGATTTATTCATTCAAGTACTCCATGATGCAGAATTAAAGTAAAACATATTGGAAAAGCAAGCATACGCCCTGGTAAAATCCCTCAAAGCATTCCGCGTGTATATCTTACAGTCCCACATCACTGCATTTGTGCATGTAGCTGTTGTAAAAGATATTCTTATCCAGGGGGATAGTGAAGAAAAAAGGGGGAAGTGGATTGCTAAAATACAGGAGTATGACTTAGACATCTGCCCTACTAAGCTGATAAAAGGATAGGGGCTTGCAAAAATGTTATCTGAATCAAACTATCAAGCTCTGGGCATAAATTTTTCCATTATAGCAGGTGAGGAATCTGAAGAGCAAGAAGAGCGATAGGCAATTGGAGTAGCTACTCCAAAAACACATCTAAAGTACCTCACCAGTCCGTGGTACAAAGAGATAGTAGAATATCTCCTCCCACTCAGTTTCCCTCCAAGCTGTGATAAAGCTAAATACAGAACACTAAGATTGAAATCACAGAAATATATAGTCGCCAATGGCCGGCTATACTGGCGAGATCCCTCAGGTTTCCTACTTCTATGTCTCATAGAGGATGAGGTAGGAAGTATTATAGCCGAATTTCATGAAGGGATCTGTGGGGATCACTACAGCTGGAGGGCCACTGCTCATAAAATCTTAAAGGCTGGTTTCTATTGGCCCAAGCTTTTTGGAGATGTTTTTTCCCAAGTTAGAGCATGTGAGAAATGTCATAAATTTGATGAAAGACAGAAGATGGCACCTCTTCCCATGATTCCCGTTCACATGGATGAACCTTTCAGACAATGGGGAATTGATTTCATAGGTGAAATACATCCTCCATCAAGTGGTCAGCACAAATGGATATTAACTGCCACAGATTATTTCACTAAATGGGCAGAAGCCATACCTACAAGGAATTCTACGGATACCGTGATAATAAAATTCATGGAAGAAAACATCATATCTAGGTTTGGTTGTCCTGCCAGAATAGTAGCCGATAATGCACAGGCTTTCAAGTCTGCAAAATTTGTGAGTTTCTGTCAGTAATATAATATCACACTAAGTCACTCTACAGCCTATTATTTGTAGGGAAATGGCTTTGCAGAGTCTTCCAATAAAACCCTGGTGAGGGCATTGAAGAAGGCTATAAATGAGAATCAGAGGAATTGGGATTCCCAATTGAAATTTGCTCTGTGGGCCAATAGAATTACCAGCAAGAGAGCAACTCGAAAATCCCCATATGAAGTGGTATATGGGAGGGTAGCTGTATTTCCTATTCAATTAGCCCTACCAGTAGCCCAATTCATGCAGGAAAGTCAAGAAGAGCCTGATGATATGATCAGGAGAATAAACCAGCTGGTGGAATTGGAAGAAACATGTAGTCAGGTAAATCAAAGGCTGACGGAATATCAGGAGAAGATGAAATACCTTTTTGATCAGCATGCTAAGGACTAGAATCTATAGATTGGTGATTTGTTGCTCAGATGGGATATCCGGAGGGTTGAAAAAGGAAAACATGGTAAATTCGATCCACTTTGGTTCGGTCCCTTCAAAATTGTGGAACAGGGAGGTAATAATACTTTCATGTTGGAGAATTTACAGGGCGACTTGCTTGATGCCCCTGTAAATGGTCAATTCCTTAAACCCTATTTCTAGTTCTGACTTAGGCCGAGAAATCCTGGTGTATTATATTGTATATTAGTTTGTTGTTTCATTTTTGTTCGAATAATGTGAGTGTTATTATGAATCATAAAGTGAAAAGTAAGGTTGCTGAAGAGCAGAGCCCACACAGAAGAGGATCAGGTGGTCTACGAGTTCTCGACATGCTCAGGGATGAACATTTCGTCCCCAGATGGAGCCAATGTTGATCATGTCAACCTCCTATTAAATTTTTGGGGTAAGCCATCCCATTTGAACTCTTTAGAATCCCTTTGTTTGGCCTAAATAATCCTCTTGCTGCCTGTCGTTGCCATTCTCTACCTCAAAATTTCATAAAAAGGCCGTAAACCTTGTTTGAAAATATGTTCAAGGCCTAGCGCCTTTCGGCCAGACCACTACACCTTTCCTCCACGTAGCCCAGTGCTGGAACAGAGCGCAAAAGCACTAGTCACTTATCAACCAAATGACCGGGCGAAATATTAACCATCGATCCTTGCAAATCGGATGGTATTCGCAAATCAACATTGTGCCCATGGCCCATTCCGCTCACAGCTCTGGTAATCTTCCCATTGTTCGATTAAATTTCAGATCAATGGTCAGAAGCCTGCTTACCCTTGTGGTCCCCGCCCCGCGTCCACTGTTTGAAACCCGCCAGTTTTCATCGCACCACTTTTCGAAGATGGGCGGTATTTCTCAAATCAGAGTGATGCCATACATCATCCGCTGCGTGTCTCTGTGTACAACCCAAAAACTGCTGTTCATTGCACGTTATAGTTCGGCAGCAGACGTGGCGTGATATGTGCATGAACCGTCCGATCTAAAGCTCTTCATCTGACGGTCGTCGTGCTCCGAAGTTGCACGAGTTTTAATCCACGGCAAATACACCCCTGGCCCACTGTCCATCGCCTCCGATGCTTTTTCAACTGTCGATCTCCTCCTGAGATCGGACGGTCCAGATTTGATCGCCCCCGCCTTTGATCAGTCCCATCGTCAGCACTCCAGGTCATCCTTTCCACATAGTATTTCGTAAGTCCACCCATCACCGTTCAACGTGTTCATCTCCTTTTTCCTCTGCCATTTATATATTCCATTCATAATTCATATTTTAATGTTTTACGTCAAAACCTTTCGTCAGTCCATTCACCATCGCTACACTGCATCTTCTGCCACCCTGCATCATTCCACCGTTTTGCCATGTCCACAACACCATTTCCATTGACCCCGCCACATCCACCATCCCTGTGCCCATTTTTTCTAACAAGTTTGCGGATTTTGCAGGGTTTTAGCGATGGAAAACTGTTATAATTTGCAGTCTTGATTGCAGTAGCAAAGCACATCAAAGGACTATTCTTCAGAAGCTGCAATTATGAAGAAAAGTCTAGGAAGCCATTATGACAAGACCTCCATTGAAGAAGTAGGGTTAAATTCTATCAAATCCTCCAGATTCATTCGAATTCAAATATTGTGCATATCCAGACATAAATATTGCAGGCAAAGAGTATCAGTGGGAGGTAGAGAATTAAAGGCATATAATTGAAGATTTTGGAGCCTGAGCCTACCTTTTGAAAGAAAAGTACCAGGTCGAAGATCCTGTAGATCACTCAAAGATTCATGCACTAAAAACAATACTCTCAAGGTTTTATTTCAGCAAATTTTTCTCTTCAGGAAAGGACGGAATGTCCAGGTGATTTTAATTCTATGCCATGTTCCTGAAGAGACTTTTATCCAGTGCAATTACTTCAGAAAGCCGGCGGCAGAGTACATACAGCACAACATAGTCATTCAGTAGTATGGGCGCGAATGTTTCCGCCATTTTGTCTTAACGAGGAAAATTAAATGTTTTTCACCTAATTATTTTATTAGGGTTCTTCTTCTTCTATAAAGGGCCCTAAGAACAGATTATTGAGGGTTCCAGATTTATCAAAAAATTGGTGCAGTAAGAGAATTTTGTATACATTTTGTTGAACTCTTGTATGAATGCTTAGAGCCCATAGGGTTTCAGTGAGGAGGAGTTCCATCTGTTAAAGAGGATTCTGGTCTTTGGTATTTCACAATCTGTAACTTTATTTATTGTGCTATTTTAATATATCATTTCATTTCATCCATCTATCTTGTATCATGTTTTGGAATGCGAGTGGCTCACTGATTTTTGACATGGATTTATCCTAGTTGATACCCATGCTTGGATTAGTCAAGCGCTTTAAATATGGCTCATGCATGATATTCTGTTCCATTATTCAGCTAAACCATACTTCTGCTATATTAGTTTCTTTGGGAGGGTTCTTTTAAAATGCTATTGTCATGTATGGATTCTTAGATTGGTAAGCCCATGCATGGTGGTATTGTATATCTGGGTATTAGCTCAATGTTAACTAATGTTTCCTCTACATTTCATTCACTACATACACCTTCTGATAACTTATTTCTGCGAAGTATTTCTGAATTGGCCCTCTTTACAGTAAGTTGTCTCTGAATATTCTGATGCTTTGTATCGGAGTTTTACATCTTCTCTCTGCAGTATCTCTTTTTCTGTGTCAACTTTCTGAGGGTTCTGGTCCCATTCAATTTAATATCCTTGTTTAACAAGAGATAGCATGAGAGCTTGTTATTGATAACCCCCTCTATTATACCATATGCTCCTTGCTATATAAGATGTCCTAGGCACTGGTCTATCACAACTCTAGGCTATCTCTAGGAGCGACAACACCTTGCATGTTCAAATATTGTATCACTGCAATCCAAAAATGTCATAATTGTCAAATCTATCATTGCAAAATGCATGCACCTCCTGCCTCTCTTCATCCAATTATCTTCATTTGTCCTTTTGTGAAATGGAGCATCGATTTCATTACATGTAACCCTCACTCGGCCAGGGGCATGTGTATATTATCCTAGATGTGGATTATTATACAAAATCGGTCGAGGCAATGCCTACATATAAGAATCATGGTGAAACTGCTACTCTTTTCATATTCAATCATGTGATTGCTAGGTTTGGTGTTCCACAAGCCATCTTCAAGGACCATTGCAACAATTTTCGAAACTCTATGATGACTGAACTAACTACAAAGTTGGGTTTGCGCCATGATAACTCAACTCCAAATTACCTGCAAGAAAATGGTCAGGTAGAAGTTATAAACAAAGTTTTAAGTACAATTATTCAACAGATTATAGGAATTCATAAATGAAATTGGCATTTAATGTTTTTTCATCTTTGTGGGCATAACGCACCTCAACAAAATTTGCAACAAGATTTACACCCTTTCAGTTGGTTTATGGTCTAGAAGCAGTCTTACCCATTGAATGTGAAATCTCGTCATTGAAACTAGAAATCGAATTATTACCTGACACTTTTGTAGAGGAATAAATCTTTTTATACCTAGCATGCTTAGATGAGACTCGTCGTGATGCTGCATTTTCTACTGAGACTCATAAAAATGAGTTAAAGCACATTTTGATCGAAATATAAACCCTCACACATATTCATAGGGTGACTTTCTCTTGGTTTACGATCAAGAACATGATAAGTTAGGAGTTGGTAAGTTCAAACCTATGTGGCATGGTCCCTACATCATAAAACGTGCACTGGCAAAAGGGGCTTATGACCTAGTTGACTATGACCGTATTCCTTTAGGAAAGCCCAGAAATGGGCTTTACTTGAAAAATTAATATGCCTAATTCACTGTGTGAGTACTTTGTATATTGTTGTATCATATTTTTGTGTGGTAATTTTACATCTTTTTACAATCTTCCTCTACTTCTCGTGCTTATCTTATATTACACTTGATTTGCAGATGTCGGTGCTACCTCAAACTTACGTTGGCTATGTTGATGGCACCAGTCGTAGTACTCAGAATCTGTCTTTTGTAGCTTGGGTCATTTATTCACCCATCGATGAGTTAGTAAGTCTCCATGGGATATGCCTTAGTCGAACAAAAAATAATATTGCAGACTATAGTGCATTTATTGAGCTATTATCTGATGCCATTTTATTTGGCATTCACCATTTAATCATTAGGTTGGATTCTCAACTCATGGTATTACATTTAAATCATGTTTATTCAGTTAGAAGTTATACAATGCTAAGGATGTTTTTATGGGACCGTCTCTTGGAAAGAGAATCAATTACATTGAATACCAACATATTCCAAGACATTTAAACACATTAACTAATGCATTGGCTAATTATGTGTTAAATCGACATTGCAACATTTGTAAAAAGAAGCAGTAATCATTCACATATTGTATAAAATAAGCAGATAAAATAGAAGCAGTCTTCATTAATCATAATTTCCATAAAAAGTTTGAGTTTACAAAAATGTCATCCAACACATATGAGACCCTGTGGCCTTTATTATCCGAACATGTCGATAGATCAAAAAACAAAATCTAGCCCTATGAATAGCAATGATGATCATGATACCAGACTATGGCATGAGCCACTCATCATAACAGATGGCTAATCAGCCCAGGTACTCCTACTTTATGCCTTTGGTAGCAGAGATGCAAATCATCAATCCCAATATCTGGGATATCTAGAGTTAAACTCTCTAGGTTATGCTCAATCTTGGTCAAAGCCTCTACTGCCTTTGGGTTATGTTCTACGGGAGTTGGTTTCTCATCGCGGCTGTCAAATCTTCGCATCGTTGCCATTATACCCAGTGCCACATCTGCATGACTATTTTAGATGATTAATCTTGGATATAAAAACAAAAATTGAAAAATACAAAACAACTAAAGTGAGAATTTTTACCTATATCACCCCTTTGCATTCCTGCAGGGTGTGGGATGTCTGGATCACCAATGTAGTCCATACTCGCATATGGGTAATCCTAAATCATGATAATATGGCGATTCATCCATCTGATAAACACGTGAGTATATCTCACTATTGGACCATCACCACCTCCATGGTGAGTCATCAATGTAACTCACTACAGCATGCGAGGATCTCGTGGTCCTCCCATCTCCATGGACATTTGTGGACAGAGGAGAGAAATCCTCTCCAGAGCAAACGATACAACTATAGCACCATATCCAATATTCTTTAGTTTTCCATTCTTTGCTCTGGTGAGTTGCCCTATGATATTGGTAGCAACTGCTTCGCACCAGTTAAACATAGTGCGCTGCAAGCACTTTAGTGAAATTTGCATTTGATCTTTAGTAACGAGGTGAAGTGCAGAACTTCAACATAGCCGAGCAATGGTAAATGCAAGGGTCCTTAATGGAAGACTTTGGATGTCTTTAATCTCGATTCTTTCACTACTAAGTTTGGACCTAGGAGCACAATGTTGGGTTAAATAAGCTTTTGTTGGTTCACCACCTAGCCTACCTCCAAACAATGAAATATCGGTACCACGATGTGAGAGCCCCATCAAGTAATATATGTCGTTGGCATCAATGGTGAGTCTTTGATCTCTAATCTAAAAACACTTCTCTTGGATATTCCAAGCTCTTACCAACCATGTCAATAGATCCATTTGGGCTTTCATCCCTAGAATCATAAAATAGTTGACCAAGCCACAATTTCTCAAACCCTGGAACGTAGCTGGATCATTCAAAGCCACAACATCTTGAGCTTCGTGTTCTCTCCCTCTCCATTCCATTTTAACACTTCAAAAACCTGAAATCAATGATGGAAATCAGTTAGAAGAATAAAGTAGAAGATTTTTGCAAAAATTTGAGCGTTTTTTCATTATTTTTAAAAGCCCTCGTCACCTTGCACAATCACCTTTTAGAGAGAATGTGCATTTGTGTTGTTTCCTTTCAGGTAAACTGCGCAAATAGTGTTTTTCCAACAGTGGAAAAATCGGGTTTGCGCAGTCCTAATGAAGAGGAACTGTGCAAGCCCGAGGGCACATTTTAAATCATTAAAAACTCTCAAAAACACAAAAATCACTAGTAAAATGCAAAATAAAAACTATCAATGTGAATAGTAATGGATGATCTTCTACCTGGAGAAAACGGCTCGTGAAATGGTCCATCGGTCTGATCACAATCTGCTACTAAAGTTTTGGGTGAAAATTCACTTTCAAAGAGCTCCCAAATGGTATAAACAAAATGGTACAGAATTTTTTACTTTTTGAACATTTTATAAGCAAAATGGGCCTATCAAAATAATATTTTTTGCCTTTAGCTTCTAAAATTAAAAAATTTTAATGTTTTTTACTATTTTTCGAGCAGTTATGATGATTTTTTGGATTGAATGTGTAGTTTACAGGTTTAATTAAAAGAGATCATTTTGGCGAGTAAACTTTTATCACTTTTTCAGGCTCTTAAAATTTACAAAAAAGAGAAATATTGGAGTTATCTTTACGCTCTTTTCTGACTCTAGAAATGTCAAAAGATTGTTGATTATGCTTATTTATTTTGAACTCCTTAAAGCAAATGAAAAATGTCTGCTTGATATAAATTTACCCCTTTACAAATCATGTAGACAATTTACAAAAAATGCATACTTTGACTCATAGTTTTAAAAATTGGTCAGACTAGCTCCGAATTGGCCGAGCCAAACCCCTGGCCTGATCGACTCGGTAGAAAAATTGGTTCGGAGGCCGATTCGGTCACGAACAGGTCAGCTCGGCCAAGCCTGAGCTAAACCGGTCAAGCCAGTCCAAGCCAGCCGCAGACCCCATCGAGCTTCCAAATTGAACTTCAAAATGGATTTTTCTTTTTTGTTAGGGTTTTATGCAGCATTCTAACCCCTCCCTATCCTATTAAATCTACCCAACCCCTCTCATTTCCTCACATCTATCTCATTGCATTTGAGTGAGCATTTGTGAGGAATTTGTGAAGAGTTGTGGAATTGGTTTTTGGAGCAGCTTTGAGGAGTCTTTTGGGCAAACTTTGGAGCAGCTGTGAGGAGCATATTGGGCAAGATTTGGAGCAGCATTGAGAAGTTGGTTTGTTGGAGCAGCATTGAGGAGGCTAGAGCCTAGAGGTATTTTTTTTTTCCCTTCTAAAATATGCCTTTTCTTGTTTTATATTTTTTGCAAATTTGAAAATGGGAAACATAGTTTTTTGTGAAAGAAATGAACACAGAATGAGTATTTTTTTTTGTTTTCATTTTCAGATTTAGACCTTTCCTTTCCAAGTCAAAAACTAGGTCCAAAATGGCCCCTAGAATGAAAGATGTTGCTTGGGCATATGCTGAAATGGTTGATGATCAAATGCATTGCAAGTTTTGTAAGAGAAAAATTAAGGGGGGTGGAGGGGGTATTCATAGACTGAAACTACATTTGACTGGTCTTGGAGGCCAAATTACTCCACATGAAGCACCAATAGAAGAAATTGGGGAAATTAGGAAGGAGTTCAAAGATCAATTTAAAAATTTTGAGGAAGACAAAGGTAGGCAAAAAGAAATAGAGGCTGAAATTGGGAGGAAGAAAAACATACAACACATGATGGCTGCCAACACAACTTTTGATTACAAGGTTTCTTCATCTATCCCTTGCACTGATGCATCAAACCCCTTTCGCTATGTTCCTCTCTCTATGGAGTCTATTCAAAAAAAGGGTAAGGGTGCAATGAGAAATAAGGGTACTATCAAAAGTTTTTTCACACCCTCTTATCTTTTTGATAGTGCACATGGTCCTAGTCCTACAAGTAGAGGTCAAGTGCAGCCCACTTTAGATCAGCATTGGAAAAAATAATTGATAGAAACTGTTTGTGATTACATTGCTAGATGGTGGTATGATGTTTATATTCCCTTCAATGCTTCTCGTTCACCATATTATGAACCTATGTTTGATGCCATATATGTTGATGGAAAGGGCTTCAAAGGCCCTACTATGCATGAGTTAAGAGGATCTTTTTTCCAAAAAGAGATTGTGTCCATTTATGAATATTTGAAAGAATTCAAAAATTCATGGGCACATACAAGATGTACCATCATTTCAGATGGATGGACTGATCAGAGGAATCGTACCATCATAAACTTTCTTGTCTTTTGCCCACGGGGAACCATGTTTCTAAGATCAGTTGATGCATTTGATAGGGTGAAAGATGGACACTTGTTGTTTTAGATTTTGAATGAGGTTGTTCAAGAGGTGGGGGTGGAAAATGTTTTTCAAATCATCACAGATAATGCCTCTATGTTCTTGGTGGTAAATTGTTAGAGGAAAAACACCCAACCATCTTTTGGACGCCATGTGTTTCACATTGCATAGACCTCATGCTTGAGGATATTGGTAAAATAGATTGGATCAAGAACATTATAGAGCATGCCAAAAGAATCACAAAATATATTTACAATCATTCATGAATTCTGAACCTGATGAGGAAACACACAGGGGCAAGGAAATTATTAAGCCTACCATCACTAGATTTGCAACAAATTTTTTGACATTGCAATCTATGCTTTCCCAACATAGAAACTTGCAAAAGTTGTTTTCCAGTGATGAATGGAATGAATGTCAGTGGGCTCACAAACAGGATGGAAAATATGTGAAAAATAATGTTAATTACGAAATATTTTGGAAAAAGGTAGCAGAGATTGTGAAACTTGCTGAGCCACTGGTTAAGGTGTTAGGGTTGGTGGATGGGGAAATATTGGCTATGGGCTTCACTTATGAGGCTATGGATCAAGCAAAGGAGAAAATAAGGGAAGCATACAAGGACAGAGTGGGTAAGTATGGGCCCATTTGGGCAATCATTGATCAAAGATGGAACAATAAACTCCATCACCCTATACATGCAGCTAAGTATTTTCTGAACTCAAGGTATCATTATAAAGCTCAGGAAGCAAGAGCTTTGATTGGGGAGGTTAGAGATGGACTGATTGACTGAATTAATCGCATGATCCCCATAGAGAGTGGCTAGTTTCTAATACACAATCATATCACTATGTTCAGCCAAGCCACAAGTACCTTTAACAAGAACCTTGCAAGGATTGCAAGGGAATCAGATGAGTCAGGTAAACAAAGAATTTCAATTTTCAAATTCATAATTTATTATTTTGTATAATTTTTTATAATTTCAAAGTTGGATATAATTTGTTTAGCTAACTAAAATTCATTACACAACTATGTTTTTTGCAGCACAATGGTGGAAGGCATTGGGTAGCCATTGTCCTGAATTGCAGAGGTTTGCAATCCGAATTTTGAGTCAAACTTACAGTGCTTCTGGGTGTGAGCGCAATTGATCTGTCTTTGAGAGGATTCACACAAAGAAGAGAAACCATTTGGATAAAAAATGGTTAAATGATCTAGTGTATGTCCAGTACAACCTCTGACTAAAACACAACCAATTGATGAACAAAAGACCTGATCCAAATCCCATTGTGTTGGAGGATATTGATCCAACATCAGATTGGGTAGTGGAGACTTGTCCAGTAGAGTTTGACTCTGATGAGGATATTGGTGTGGGGATGTACTTCGATACACAGGTAGAGGCTCTACTCAATGCAGATCCACTAGTAGCAAGCCCAGTCCCAAGTCCTCTAGTTGCAGCTGTAGGCACTTCCTCTAGTCATCCACGACAGAGGCGCATAACTCATCTATCTGAGGCTCAACGTGCTACAATTCTAGTTGAGGATGTTGATTCAGAGGAGGAGGAGTGAGCACTTTCCCCCTCTGGTTTAGAGTTTGAGGTAGAGGATATTGCCTTGTCAGATGTCTAGCAGTAGTGACTATTCATGTTTTGTTGTAGAGGCCATTTAGAGCCTCCTTGGTTATGTTTTTTGTTTTGATCTCTAAATCATCATCGTGTATAGGACAATGCACTGGGTGCAATTTTGATATAATGGATATATTCATGAGCCTACTTTGATCATATGTTGTATTTTGTCTATATTGTAATGCTTTGTGTTTGGAAACATGAATGAAATTCTTTAAAATTATGTTTTTTTATAAAAAAAAATCATATTTAATGTATTTTTTACAAAGACCGAGTCATTGAAATCGAACCGACCGAGTCAATACCGAGTATGAGTCGGATTCGACCCTCGGCTGTTTTGTAACCCGAGTCCGAGTTTTAAAACATTGCCTTGATTAATCATGGTCAAAATAGTTCTCTCCTGCATTATTTTACCCTTTTCTGGGCTTGAGAGACTAAATTTATGAAAAAGGACATTTTGAAGTTTACATATGTTTTTTCTCCTGACTCCCTAAAAACGAAAAATGTAGAGCCTTACTTTCTTCGGGCTCGTTAAAATTTTACATTGAAAGCACTATATGAGTTTTCTTTTTGTGTCTTTTCAAACTCTTTAAATGCGAAAACGACATCAAGTTACCGCTTCACTAGACTCGTAAAAAGAAAATAGTGTAGGACTTGTCAATCATGAGAAGACCGAACCACCTCTTCCTAGGGTTCATTAAAAATACACCGAAGAACTCATCTGAAGGATGAACTTACAGGACAAGCACATGTTATCCTCCTCAATCTTGCATAAAAATAAAGAGGCACTTGCCAATAATGGTGAGGGGAAATTGGAAAGACACGTTTGTTTTTGTATTACAAAAAGGAAGTATGTCGCTCTTGAACATGACACTCCGTCACTTTTGTGTCTGGGTTGGGAAATCCATTTGTCTCTCAGCTAATCATACCTCATTGAAAGTCTTCAGTTTGGTTTTGTTTTTTATTTTGAGTCAAATGCTGCCAAGTCGAAATGTCATGTCATCGATATGTTCAAGATAAATCCAACCTCAGTCAAACTACCTTGCAATTCATAGTCTTCAATTGTGTCAGCCATCCTTGAGTCAGTCCTGAATTATTCCAAATTTGTTCTTCAAAACTTGACATGAGTTTCGTGTTGTATACTCTCCTATGAAGGATCGCTTCCTATCGAATTCAACTCATTATCTGGAAAGTTGGTCTACAAACCTCCTTTAGAACCTTGGAGCCTGCATGCCTCAATGCCAGGTTTCTCGCCTTCGACAAAAGGTACTCATCATTGACCTTTGATCGGATGATTCTATGAGTGTTCAACTTCAAGAAATTTAATCACACTTCATAGATTGTACTAGAATACCTTGAGAACCATTATCATTATTGGAGGTTTCTCTAGCACTTGTTAACGGTTCACATCATTGACTGGTAATCAGGTCATTTCTACCATGTTTGACTTCGAGACACTCACTCAAATGGTTAGACTTGTATTAGGGATCGATAGAGATGAATACCAAGACCCTAAATCTAGTTTCATCCATCCAGGCTACGTGGAGTTTTAAATATTCATGATTGTAAAGATAGATCAATATTTAATAGTTGCGTCCAAAATATGTCTTTTGTTGGCATGAATCTTTGTATATTTCCATACTAATTCTTTGAGATACTTTTACTCTATGTATGTGAATGCCTACCTCAGTGATGATTATATAAAGATATTGTATTGTAACTCTTGATTGTTTTTTTCAGGTCTCCAACGATGGTCTCTAATCCAAATTTTGGCATGATAAAGCTCTTTAGTCCTCAAACAATTTTTCCGAATTTACACTTTAGGAGAAATCTGTTACACATCATTTTCTCACCATTAGGAAAATGACTGCCAATCTGGATCTCTCGCTATCCGATGAAGTGTTTCAAGCATTATGCTACAATGTTGGAAGCAAAAAAATCCCAAAGACAACAAGAATCTTGGATTGCAATACTCAAAAACATATTTTTAAGCACTTATGTAGTCTTCCTAACCATTGCCTGCGCAAGCGCAGTTTTGACCATTGTGGCTTGCGCAATTTTTCACTCTGTCTTCCAATAAACACTGCGCAAATCTCTTAACATGGGTAAAAATTAAAGCAAATTCTAGAAGCCTTGTTGGAGGAATATTTCTCAACCAAAAGGCCTCAAGCCCCTACATATTTGGGCCTCATCCCTCGGTTCATGAATCAAACTCCCTCTCTTTGTGGAACCATAATCCCTCTCTTTATGGATCTCATCCATTAGAAAGAGGATCTCAAACCTCCTTCTCTTGGCATATAAATTCAACACAGACTAGAGGGTAATGAAAGAGTTTTGAATGTAAACTTATGTTGTCGAATTAGGGTTGAAAGCTTGTCACCTAAGGGGAAGATTGGAGATCATTGAGAAGAGGCTTACATCATCAAGGCTAAGGGTGTATTGCTCCTTTTTGTTCAAGATTAATACAAGAAGTTGTTTCTTTCCTATTTTCACTTGTTATAATGCTTTTTGCAAAACTCCTTGATCTTTTGCATAGTTTATAACCTACGTTGCACGGGTTCCCGCAACCAAGGGTAGGGTTCCCGAACCCGTCCCAGGTTCCCGTCCCCACGTACCGGGTGCTGGGATGGGATCTTTTCAAAAGCACCCTAAAGAACATGATTCTTCATGGAAGAACCCGAGACTTCCCACACAAAATCAGGGTTCTTTTGCTGATTTGGGGACGGAGAACCCTAAAAATGGGTACTTTTTGGGTTCTTTGGCGGCAATTTTGGTTTAAAAAAAAAAAAAATTTATTAAATTCGACTATTACTAATCGCTATTAAAATTAAATTTAAGATTTTTTAATTAAAATTAAAATTAAATGACTCTCGACTATTCTTATTGCGATTTTTTTTTTGTGTTAAAAGTTAAAAACTTACCCACTCGAACTCCACAACCCACAGCAATCGTTACCTCACCTCACCACACAGCAACGTCCACCCTCATCCTCACCCTCACCGCACAACAACGTCTGCCCTCATCCTCACCCTCACCGCATAGCAATGTCCGCACAACAAGAAGCAAGGCAACCGCAACCTCATCCTCCTCGGCGGCCGCAACCTCTTCCTCCTCGACAGCAAGCAACAGCCAGCTGGGTTTCCTCCTCAGCAGCAAGTAGCAGACTCAAATCCCTTAAGGGAAATTTTGAATTTAGTATGACAATGGACATATATCGTGATTTTTATAACTTATTAAGTTATTAATATGTAAACTCTAATTTGCACTTGATATCAAACTAGAAATTTTGAAATTTTGAAATTTCAATGTATTATCAATTTTAATTTATCTGAAGAGTCAAAACTGATATGATATATCATTATGTGAATGTTGAATGTTCAATGATGTGCATGTTTAAATCTTTGAAGTTTAAACTTTAATTTTTAAATCAAAAATATTTTATTTTTCTTGTTTTATACAAATTCACACACACACACACACACACACACACACACACACATATATATATACCCTCGATGAACCCACACACCCTGTTTCAAAAAGTGTCGTCCCCGTCCCTGTCCCTGTCCCCATCCCCGCACCCACGTTTCCTAGCAAGTTGCAGAATAGTTTATAACTTAATGTTGGATTAATGTTATGATACATACTATGTTGAAATTTCCATGCACTCTGTGTTTGACTCTTTATCTACATTATGCTTTTACTCCTCATTTTTTTGTGTTCATGCAGATTTTTTCTTGAAACAGTAAGGACTTAAAGCTTTCAAAGGCATCGAAAGGACATATATGAGCATTTCTTAGAGAGGCAAGAGATTGTTGCACATTTGATATATCATGTTTCAGTTATAGATTAAGGCAAGGTGGTAGCTACTTGTCTATTTGTTTCTAGATTTTTCTTTGAATCTAGGGAGATCGCTCTTGTCCGCAAGAGTAATTTTTATGCCATAACAACCAGCCCCCTTAGCTTACCTAGGAGAGAGCTTAAACGAAGACAGAGTTGGGAATAAGTGACAGCCCCATCTCTTATTTTTGCCACAAAAGCACGCCTTTTGGGGTTGAAGGCTTTTTCTCACTAACTTAGGTGTCTATGACAAGCGACAACAACATTTATTGGCGTCGTTGTCGGGGACAAGTCCTCTTGTACCTAGAAAATCGACTAATTTTTGGTTTTGCATATTGGACTTTAGGATTTGATTCTTTCTCAAGTGACGACCCCGTTGAATTCAAATTTTGCAAGATTTTATACTATGAGGCATCCAAACGGTTTAGTTAGCCCCACTCTTTATCCTGAAAATGTTTTTAGAGAGAGGTTAAAAAGACTCTCTCATAATTGACTTCTTCTTAATCTTGGGCAAGAGACTATTTCTAATATTCATTTGCTCTTTCAAGAACAAGTAGAGCCAAGCATCATGAATGATCTTTTTTCTCGTAATTTTACTAACATAAATGGCTATCCTCACAATATCCCTGACAAGGCTATCGAAAAGTTTCCTTCCTTTCAAAGTAACAATGCCATTAGTGCAACATCACATGTTAATAATTTCAATGTTTGCATTGTCAAGTGGTGTAACGTTGTTAACCATGAGGATGTGAAGATGATGCTTTTTGTCCTCTCTTTAGAAGAAGATGCTTTTGATTGGTTCATTGAGAAACTTGCTAACTCCTATGACTCCTTACAAGCTATCATTGTTTCTTTCATTGAAAAATTTGGGGAGAAGAAAGAGAATAGGCACTTGATCAATGCTATTAACTTTATGAAGAAGAATGAAAATGAAACCATGGAGGAATTCAATCAGAGATTCAATGATTTGGTAAAAAGCATGCCCGCTACTGTTAAGCCTCGTGATGAGTTTCTTTTGTGCTCATATTTAGATGCTTTTGTTGTTGAAATTGCCTAAGAGTTGAGAAGGAAAGAGCCTGCAAATTTGAGTGCAACTCAAACTGAAGCTTTGAAGATGGAAAGGGCTATAAGGGAGTCGGGAAAGTATGAAATTTTTTGTTTCAATAGAGGGCCATCAAAGTCTCATGATTCTAAGGGGAAGGCAAAGGAAGAAAGTGCACATGATCCTATCAAAGAATTAACCCAACTCATTAAGACTATGAAAGAAAATCACACTACTCAAATGAATGCCATCCAAAATAGAATGGTGCCCATGGAGAGGAATCAAGCTGGGAGATTCCAAAATCGAGGTAATGATAGATGGAAAAAGAAGACACCTCCAAATGAGCATAGGCCATTAAACCCACTTGAGTCTTCTAATTTATTTGATGATTCAATCCTCTATTGTAGACCTTGTGATGAAATGCATAATGAAGCCACTTGCCCTTATGTAAGAAGGATATTAGAAGGAGGAATGGTTGGGACAAGTGAGAAAATCAATGTGGTTGGCAAGGAGCATCATTTTTCCATGGAGAATTGGATGGGAGTTGTGGAGAATAGCCAAAAAATAAGTAAGAAGTCGACATCCTCCTACAGTGTGAATAACTTTGAAGAGTTGGATAGGATCACTAAATTGTATGGGAAGAATCCTTCATCAAATCAGATTTTAGAAATAGCCAAAGATTGAGAAATGGAAATAAATAAGGAAAGAAATCAAAATTCCCATAAAATTTTCACTCCACCTACATCTGGTTTAAATATTGATTTGGAAGGATGGATAAACAATGCAAAGATTTTATACCCATGACTGAAATCCTAAAGATTCCCTCCCAAAAGTGTAAGTTGTTGAAATCTATTGATGCACCTCATGTGAAAGAAATGTCTAATTTTTCTAAGGATAGATATGAGGATGCCCCTATCACTTTATAAACTAGTGATATGTGTAGAGATAACAGAGACCATCAACCCGTTTTCATCACTATGTTGGTCAATAGTTTTCTTTTGCACAATTGTACGTTTGATTATGGGGCATCATCTTGTGTCATGACTAAAAAGGTCATGAATTAGTTGAACTTGATGATTTCTAGACCTTACCACAACATTTGTGCTATGGATTCAAAAATTATTGAAGTTTGTGGTTTAATAAAGGATCTTCAGGTCCACTTGGCAGTACATCCTGACATTATGACCACCATGGATATTGTGGTGATTGATGTGCCTAATGCTTGGGGGATTTTGTTGTCTAGAAAGTGGGGAGTTGATATAGGGTGTAGTTTGCAAATGGATCTAAGTTATGCTACCATCCCTAATAGTGAGGGAATCATGGTTAGGTTGGATAGGGAGTTGGAGAGAAAGTATCATGTGGAGGATCCCAAGAAACATTATAATGAATTTTTTTGTGAATCTAATGACTTGGGAAATTATGCTATCTTGGCTAACTCTATTGCTCCTTTAGAAGAGGAAGTGGAAAGTAAAAAGGATTGGATTTGGCATATGAACTTTGATGGTGCCCATTCAAAGTTTGGTAAGGGTGTTGGAATTGTCCTTACCTCCCCTCTTGGTCATATATTCAAGTTTGTCTATAGATTGGAATTTGATGCAACTAACACTGTGGCAAAATATGAAGCTTTATTGTTAGATCTAGAGTTGGCAAAGGACTTAAAAATTGAAATGCTTAGTATCAAAGGGGATTCTGATTTAGTCATTCTTCAAATAAAGAGTCAACTTGCATGCAAGAATGATAGATTGAATAAGTATCGTAATATTGTTTGGGATAATATGGAGTATTTTGATGCATTAGATCTTCAAACAATTCCAAGGGAAGGAAATAAACAAGTTGATGAGTTGGTTGTTGTTGCATCTACTTTACAACTTGGGGAGGGCTTGATGGATGATAAGATTAAGATGGAAATTATTTTTAGGCCATCAGTTCTTGATAATATTGAGAATTGGCAAGTCTTTAAAGATGAAATTCAAGTGATTTGATTTTTGAATAATATGGAGGAATTTTCTTATTTTAAAGTTGGCTACAAAGAAGAGAGTTGCAATTATGAGTGTAATTTAGTGTCAAACCCCACTCCTAGAGATTGTATAGCCATGGAACAAATTTTTGATGGGCATGATGTTGTGAAGAGAAAGGAGGATAAGAAAATTGACCCACGGGAATTCACTGAAGTAAACATTGGTACCCCTCATGATCCAAATATTATTAAGATAGGGAAGGGTACCACTGAGGAGGAAAGGAAAACTTTGATAAATTTACTTCAAAAATATAGGAATGTTTTGGCCTTTTCATATGAGTAGTTAAAAGGATATAGGGAGGATGTTATGAAACACACTATCCCTCTTAAGGATGAGAATTCCAAACCCTTTAGGAAAAACCTTAGGCAAATTAATCCTAAGTTAGCCCCCTTGGTGCAAAAGGAGTTGCAAAAGATGCACCAAGCTGGAATCATAGCTCACACTAGGCATTCCACATGGTGTTAAAACTTGGTTATTGTAATGAAGAAAAATGGGTCAATCAAGTTATGTGTGGATTTTCGAAATCTTAATTTAGCTTGTAAAAAGGATAATTACCTTTTGCCTAACATGGAGATTTTATCACAAAGGGTAACAGGATCTGGAATGATGTCTTTATTAGATGTATTTTCAAGTTATAACCAAGTCATGGTGAAGAAGGAAGATAGCCATAAGGCAACATTCACCACACCATGGGGTACTTTTGAATATTTGAGGAAACCTTTTGGATTAACTAATGTTGGAGAAACTTTTCAAAGGGTTATGGCCTATGCTTTTTGTTGAAAAGTGTAACTAGGTTAGGTTTTCATGATGATTTATAATTATGTTTTTATGAAAATGACAAATAAATATAAATACATTTGCTTGCTTTATGGGTTTCATAAGTAAGAAGTTTTTATAGGTTATAAGACATCTTCTTGATGTCTTTAGTATGTGTCATTAGGTCATAAAGTTAAAATTAGAAGTCATGTTACACTTGTCAAATCGTGTTGAAGATTACGCTCCAAATCCTTGCTATTTGATGTCAGCCTTAATCAAGATATTGGAAGTCAGCTGTTGGACGAATAACTTGACGGCATAAATGAAAAGAATGGTCATTGTATATATAGGCTCACATGAGTGGTTTAAAAAGACATTCAACTCAGGTAGATATGAATCTCATATATCTATATATATATATATATATATATATATATATATATATATATATATAGGGGACGACACTTTTTGAAACAAGGCATGGGTTCGGGCGTCAAGGGTATATACTATATATGTGTGTGTGTGTGTGTATGTGGGTGTGAATTTGTATAAAACAAGAAAAATAAAATATTTTTTATTTAAAAATTAAATTTTAAACTTCAAAGATTTAAACATGCACATCATTGAACATTCAAAATTCACATAATGATATATCATATCAGTCTTGACTCTTCAGATAAATTAAAATTGATAATACATTGAAATTTTAAAATTTTAAAATTTCTAGTTTGATATCAAGTGCAAATTAGAGTTTACATATTAATAACTTAATAAGTTATAAAAATCATGATATATGTTCATTGTCATACTACATTCAAAATTTCCCTTAAGGGCTTTGAGTTTGTTGCTTGATGCCGAGGAGGAAACCCAGCTAGCTGCTGCGTGCTGTCGAGGAGGAAGAGGTTGCGGCCGAGGAGGATGAGGTTTTCGCCACCGAAGAGGATGAGGTTGTCGCCACCGAAGAGGATGAGATTGTGGCCACCTTGTTGCTTGCTGTGCGGACGTTGTTGTGCGGTGAGGGTGAGAATGAGGGCAGACGTTGCTGTGTGGTGAGGGTGAGGATGAGGGCAGACGTTGTTG
Source organism: Pinus albicaulis (assembly GCA_034641835.2). Taxonomy (NCBI): domain Eukaryota; kingdom Viridiplantae; phylum Streptophyta; class Pinopsida; order Pinales; family Pinaceae; genus Pinus; species Pinus albicaulis. The sequence goes on from CM076574.1 coordinate 547,520,767, forward strand.
TGTGGTGAGGTGAGGTAAAGATTGTTGTGCGTTGTGGAGTCCGAGTGGGTAAGTTTTTAACTTTTAACACAAAAAAAAAAAATTGCAATAAGAATAGTCGAGAGTCATTTAATTTTAATTTTAATTTTAATAGCGATTAGTAATAGTCAAATTTAATAAAATATATATATTTTTTTAACCAAACTTGCCGATGAAGAACCCGAAAAGAACTAGTTTTCGGGGTTCTCTGTCCCCATATCAGCAAAAGAACCTTGATTTTGTGTGGGAAGTCTCGGGTTCTTCCATGAAGAACCGGGTTCTTTAGGGTGCTTCTAAGAAGAACTCGTCCCAGCACCCGGTACGTGGGGACAGGAACCCGAGATGGGTTCGAGAACCCTACCCCTGGATGCGGGAACCCATGCAACACACACACACACACACACACACACACATATATATGAGACTATATATATACAACATGACGTTAATTTGAAGAAATCGTATATTATATTTTCGGACCTGATAAAAAGGTAATCACAAAATTGTGTATTCACCAGAAATCTCAGAAGCTCGAAATCTGCAGAGATCCAGAAATTACGCATATTCTAGAAGTACGAAAAACTCATAAATTCGGAAACTACAGAAGTTCAAAAATTTCGAAAGTACAAGGTCTGCTTCAGGTGAACTACATCATATCCTTGTTGTTCTACGTTAAAGATACAATCAGAATTTGTGAAGCAGAAGATAGAGACTGAGTTTCTCTGTACAAGTGGTTTTGGAGAAAATCTTAGCATTAATTAGTAGGGGTCTTGGTCTTCGTCAATTGAATAATCTATAAGAAGAGATTAGTGGGTTTTTCCTTTCAAGAGGAGGGGTTTTGGCCTTGGCATACAGCCTATATTTTGTGTCTCTGTTCTTTCTAATTTAATAGTTGTTTGATGTATTTCAATAATCTACGATAATTAAGCTAAGGAATAACACAATCAGTTATTAAGAAGCGAATTTGAATTAAACATTTCCCTGTTGAATTCTCAACACTTTTAAGGGTCTAATTGGGAAATTCATTGAGATTTATCAAGATGACTTATTTTTTTTTTTCTAAAGATGGAATTTCTCATGTAGGCCATCTAAGGTGAATTTTTTATAGGTGTAGAGAGTATGGAATATCGTTGAATCCTGCTAAATTTGTTTTTGGAGTTACAGAAGGGAAGTTGCTTGGTCACATCATTTCCAAGGATGGGATTAAGATTGACCCTGAAAGTGTTGAGGCCATTCGAAAGATTCATTTTCCTCATAATGTTAAGTCCCTTCAATCATTTTTGGGGAAGATCAACTTATTTAGAAGGTTCATTCCAAATTATGTTGAAACTGCTAAACCCATTCAAACCCTTTTAAAGAAAGATGCTAAGTTTGTTTGGGGAAATGAAGGAAGAAAAGGTTTTCAAGAAATTAAAGATTTCATTGCTAGAGCACCTGCTCTTGTGATCCTTGATTATTCAAAGGATTTTTCTCTTTTCTCTTTTGCATCTGAAGATACTATTGTTGGAATGTTGCTTGAAAATAATAAAGAAGGGTATGAGTAGCCTATTGCTTTTATGAGTACAACCCTTCAAGGACTTGAGCTAAAGTATAGCACCATGGAGAAGCAGGCTTATGCCTTAGTCAAGTCTTTAAAGCAATTTAGAGTTTATGTGGGATATTCTAGAATAATTTCATTTGTCCCCCACTCTGTTGTGAAAGATATTTTAACTCAAACGGATTGCTAGAGTCAGGTGGGTCTCAAAGATTCAAAAATATGATTTAGACATTAGACCTACCAACCTAGTAAAGGGCCAAGGGTTGGCCAAAATCTTGACTCGGGGGAATGAGAGGTCGTTAGGATTGATTTTTCAAAATGATTTGGAACCAACTTCATCGGAACTTCAAAGATTAAGCTAACTTGAATGGTATAAAGACATTATTTATTACTTGCAAAATTTGTCATGTCTTAACCATTTAGTTGGCCATAAAAGAAGAGCATTAAGGCTTAGAGAAACTAAGTATTACATTATGAAGGATGGTCTGGGTTGGAGAAATCCAGTGGAGATGATACTTAGATGTGTTGATGAAGTTGAAGCCAAAAAGCTTCTCACTGAGTTTCATTCAGGATTTCGTGGAGGGCATTATGCTGCTAAAACTACTACCCATAAAATCCTTAGAGTTGGTTATTATTGGCCTTCCATTTTTGTTGATGTGCACAAGTATGTTAGAGGTTGCCAAGCTTCTCAGTTATTCACTAGGAAACAAAAGTTAGCTTCTTTGCCTCTTTAACCTGTGGTCGTGGAAGCTCCTTTCCAAAATTGGGGGCTTGAATTTATGGGGAAATTTAATGAAAAGCTAATTAATGGCTACTCATGGATTTTGATTGCTACTAATTATTTCACTAAATGGGTAGAAGTCATCCCTACAAGACACGCCACTGACAAAGTAGTGATCGATTTCCTTGAAGATAAGATTATCACTCGTTTTGGTGTCCATGCCAAGATCACAACTGATAATGCCAAGGCTTTTAGCTCTGTTGAATTTTCATCATTTTTCTTTAAGTATGGTATTGTCATATCCCATTCATCAAACTACTATCCTCAGGGTAATGGCCTAGCTAAGTCTAGCAATAAAATTTTTATCACCATCATCAAGAAGATTGTAGAGGATAATAAAAGGGCATGGGATAGCAAAATTAAATATGCTTTGTGGGTTGATAGGATTACGAAGAAGAGCTCACAGGGAAGAGTCCCTTTCAGTTAGTTTATGGCTTGGATGGCACCCTTCCCATGCACTTGAGGCTATCAAATTACCAACTTCTACAAAGCTTTACATATGATAAAGATGTTCTGCAAAATAGAATTGACCAAATTGTAGAATTGGATGAAACTAGGAGAAGAGCCTTTGAAAATTGTTGTAAAAATCAATAAAAGGTTAAAAATTAAAAGGAATTTTCACAAGCCATCTAGCAATAGAATTTTTTTTAACAGTGGTATGGTAATGTTATGGGATCACAGGAATGAAAATCAAGGTAACCATGCTAAGTTTGACAGTTTGTGGCTTGGACCATACATTATCAGAGAAGTAGTTGGACAAAATTCCTACCATTTGAGCACTTTGGATGGAGAGTCACTTCAGCGACCTGTCAATGGCCAACTACTCAATTTGTTCTACAAAGAGAACATTTAATGCCATGGGGCATCTTTTGTACTGTATTTCTAACTTTATTCCTTGTAATTTTGATAAAGTAGTTCCATTTCATGAAACAAACATTTATGCTCTTGGAATAAATTTATATTTATTCGTTTTTGTACTTGATTTGATATGATGAAATTTTGAATGGATGCTACTTATATATGTCTTTTGTTGGTAGATGTAGATTCCAGGTTCTTACATATTATCACTTCGCATCCCCATGTGGAGCCAAATGTTGACCACTGGAGTGGCACCTAAAGATTTTTTAAGACTCCACGGATGTACCAAAGTTGCTTCTACCATTAGAGATCATAATATCACTAGAGTTTTTCAACTCTACTTCTTCTCATCTTCTTCTATTGTACCCAGATTCCAAAAGCCCTGTGGGGATGATGTAAAGTGAGGCTAGTATGATGAGTTTGAGTCATGTTACAGGCCTAGGTAACTTGGAACCTTACCATCAAGAGAGTATTACTCTGGGAAGTTTTTTTCACTTGTTTAATTATTATATCCTTATGGGGACTTAAATATTAATTGGGTTTTTTAATCCAAGCATAACCCAAAAGTTAGTGTACTTTCAGTGCCATTATCGGTCCTCAATATCTTGATCTTCTTCCCTGTCAGATTTTCCTCCAAGGCTTTGAAAGTACGAAACCACATGAAAGCGTCATCCTTCTTCTTCAAGAAGTATATCCAGGTTTTGCGAGAGAAATCATCTATGAACATCATATAATAAGAACATCCTCCCAAGGATGTCACGGACAGCATACCAGACAGATCAGAATGTATCAGTTGCAAGACATCAGATGTCTTTGTGACACTTGAGGAGAAAGGTCCCCTTGTATGTTTTCCTTCAGCACAGCCATGACATACACCTTCATGATAATTTGTGAACTCAGGCATCCCCATCACCACCTTCCTTGCTTCAGGAAGGGATTTGTAGTGAAGGTGTCCAAACCTCTGGTGCCATAGTTCAGTCTGTCAGATAGTATCACATGTCATCACTCCCAGTGGACTTCCTCCAACCTGGTAGAGTGTATCAACTCTAAACCCAATCGTGATAACTTCCTTGAAACTCTTCTTCAAGATACACACCTTCCCATCAATGAATGCCACATTGAAACCTTTGACTTCCATGGCCGAAATAGACAGAAGGTTCTTCTTCAAATCAAGTACATATAGTACATCTTGCAGGCGGAGGACTTGACCTTGAGACAAGTGGAGGGTCACAGTCCCTATCCCTTTCATGAGATATGTGGCATTATCTCCAAAGATAATTTTGAAATTAACATCCTTCTTAACCATGTCAGAAAGTGTTTTCTTGAACCGAGTGATGTGCCTTGAGGCACCATTATCTATCAACCAGACATCCATAGTGTCAGGTGGAGATGCAGCAGAGAGGGCAGATACAAGAATGAATTCATTTATTTTATCATCAACAACATTAGATTCCTCATACCTGGAATTTCTCGACCTTTTTTAAGGTTTCCCATTTCCACCAAAGGGAGCCTTCCTCTTTCCTTTGAACCTGTTGTTCCTTTGATTTCCATTCCTCCGATTGTTTTTGTTATCAAAATCATTAGGAGAATCCTTCTTGAAAGGGAATTCTCTAGCATAGTGGTTGGTCTTGTCACATGTGTAACATTTGCCTTTCTTTCCTTGGGTCCCTGCTCTTCCTTTGTTCCTCGGACCACCATTGTTCTTCTTCTTAGCATGAGCAGTAAAGGTAGCATTTCCTTCATTTTCATATTCCTTCATCCTTGTATCTTCTTATACACATCTAGATAATACTTAGTCAAAATCAAGTATCACATTGTAATTGAGAATGGTAGTATTGAATACATGTCATTCAGAGGAGAGACCTCCAAGTGCGGTGAGAACCATTTCTCGATCAGCTATTATTTTTTATTTCGATCAACTTTAGAAAATATGATTGAATGGATTCATCCCTGCCTTTCTTCAGATTCTTCAGTTGGTTCTTGAAGAAAAGGACTTGATTTGCATTGTTGGCCTTGAACATGTTGACCAACTTATCATATATCTCCTTGGATGTGTGTAGCTCAGATATTTAGGCTACTAGACTCTTTTGAATTGAATCTCGGATCATCATCTTTGCTTTAATTTCCCCCTTCTTATACTTTGACTTGGTGGTAGCAGGTGCAGTGGATGGAGGCTCTTGGATTTTACCCTATACATATTCCATGACATCTTGGTCTTCCAACATAAGCTCCAAAGTCATCTTCCAGGCATAGAAGTCTTCCTTCCCATTCAATTTGTCATCATATTTAAAGCCATTATAGTTTGAGGTACCAGTGCTCTTCTTCGATGATTGCTACAAGCTTGGGATTTGTCTTCACCTCAGCTCTGATCTCATGTAAATTTTCGTAGATGTTATATGATTGATGCAACTTTACTTTTTATCTCCAATATCAAAAATCAATCACATAAACAAGAAAGTAAAATTTTATTAGAACATACCAGTAGATTGACAGAAGACAAGCCAGAAATGTACTTAACTTGATCAGCAAAATATATGTGTTGTGGTGCATTACGGCAGTCAACGGGATGCTTCAACCACCAAAGTCTCAATACGGTCAGCCAACCTGAAGTGTCACACAACCCTCTCAGACAGCTATATCAATCAACCCAAAGTCAACGAAAGTCAATGTTGTCCCAGTCAATGGTCAACGCAAAACAGCAACAGCAAAAGTCAACGCAGCCTGGTCAAACTCAACGATCAACCTCGATTTAATTGAAAATAAATGTGGACTGAAAAAATAAAAATTTTGACCAATATTGGGGTCAGTTTAACCATGCGTTGACCAAAGTCAACGCTGGTCAACTTTGCGCTGAAAACCCTAGGTTGAAAACAGAAATTCTCCTTGCTACAATTTTCCCACGTGTGGAGAAGAAGAGAATCCAAGTAGTGATCAAACCAATCAGATGAGGAGAGAGAATGTGTGATGATCGATCAGTGAAAATGACCTCCAACGGTGACCTATTTATATCCATCAGTGAGGGTGTGTGACACAACTGTTGGGGCTTCAAGCCTACATTTAATTTCAGTCCGACCTGCACATATTTTGAATAAATTCAAAATAAATGTTCTGCTCATCGGATCAAGATGATCTTTCGATCGATATTGCACCTCTCTGAAAGAGGAATCCAATAAAAATATTGGCATATTTATCTGAGCATAACAACATGGTGTTTGGACCTAGTTGTCCAAAATTAATAGGATTGGCTCCCAAGCTTCTATATAATAGAGCCATGGGCTCTCTCTATGTATCATTTGTTTACTAGCTATTGTGTTTGCGAAAGCGTTGCTACTTTGTACACTTTCAAGAATTCCAATAAAAATACTTTGGGGTTACATTCATGGTTGTTCGTCCTTTGGAGCATGGTGCATTGTGAGCTATTGGTATAATCTCTTATATTTATGCTTTGAGTTATTTCATTTTCCAAATACTCTTGTAGACTTGCTAGTGCAAAGCTATCTTGTGTTAGCATTTGGGTTTTGGAAGTAGGCTCTAGATGTTGGAGGTTCTAGTTTATTTTCAAACAAATTTCTAGAGGTTTCAATTCATTGTTTTCTTCTCTAAATCTATATGGACTAATATGTGATTGGAGTATTGTAGAAGAATTATTTCTGTTAGATCAAGTGTGAGGGGAAGTCTTTGGGAGACCAACCGACTCTTAAAGAATTTTCAAGAGAAGTCTTATTTGTTATTTGGATTTTCAAAGTTTATCTTACGAAGAAGTGTTCTTGTAGGGATTCGTTGGACACTAGCTAGTATACTAGCAAACATTCCATATTTAAAGTCTTTTATCTCAAATTATTGTGCTATTATCAATTTTATTTGCTATTTGAGAGCATTTGTTTTAAACTAAAGCAAGTGATGGGGTTCACTCTCATCACTTGATTGTGGTTTCTTGTACATTATTTGTATGATATTTATTTGTTTAACATATGCTCTCTACACTAATTATCTTTTAGTTTTGCAGCCCATAAAGTTGGAGTGTTGGTGGCAAGATCATTGAAGGAGGATCATACAAACTCTAACCATTGTCTTGTAGTACTAGGACCTCTCTGTTGGAAATATGATGCAGGATGTTGTCCTTGATGGCAACCCTCTGAATGAAGATGAAGACATGCGACTGATGACATGTGTTGTCCTTGATGGCAAACCATCTGATGAAGTTATTCTTGACTTGATGGACTTAGTAAATGATGTAAATCTGATATGATATAATGTTTGTTGAAAATATGATGCTGAATGTTGTCCTTGAAAGGCAACCCACCTGATGAAGATGATGACAACTTAATGAAGTTGTGCTTGAGCGAATATGTTCCTGATGAAGAAAATATGGTGTTTCTACAGTGTGTACAGAAGGCAATGAAGAAAGGAATTCAGAATGTGCTCAAAATATGATGAAAAGAGTATGTCTCTTTGTATACGCGGATTGGCCTAGGGGAAGTCGCGTATGCACGCGGAAATGAACGTGCCAAGTAGCGTATGGGCTAAAGCGCTCAAAAAGTGCAAAACCAAGGGTAACCACCATGGTATTGACCCATTGTATTGGGTAATGATCTGCCTAATTAACCCCGTCCAAGTAGTTTTGGGCTCATGGTATTGTTTTGGCCCATGGTATTGAAAAAGGGGCTCATGGTATTGAAAAGGATAAACCTATATAAGGAGAAGAAATTCATTGTGCAAATCATGAGAGTGAGAGAAAGATGTCTGAGCTTGAATGAATACTTCTCTGTGAAATATATCTGTATGGAAAGAGTAAAGGTTTGATGATAGATCTGAATCTATGAAGCACTTATGAAGAAATGATGAAGCGGGATCTTTAGATCTGAAATGTACTTGTATTTGCTAGATCTGTTTATGGAGTGATTAGATCTGTGATGAGGCGAACATCTAGGCGAACATCTGTCTGAAGAAAGGGGTTAGATCTGAACTGAATATCTGATCTGATGAAGTATGCTGCTCTGTAATGATTGAAGATCTATACGCTACTTCGCCGCGGAGGAAGCGCGTATATACGCAGCTTCAGCGAAGAGAAAGCGCGTATGCGCAATAAAATATACACCGAGGTATACGCTGGTTTGTGGATCGGGCGCTGCAGAGGCCGAGCATCAAGGAAGTAAAAGGCCAGGGAGATACTAGGGTTTGTCACAAGTGTATGAAATATCCTGATTCGGTTTCTGGTAGCCATGACTGACTGTTGATATGTATCAGTTGAAGATGTATGTTTGAGCTTAAAGTATGGAAAGGGTTCGGTATGGAAATATGATGAATTGTGGCCTGCAAGTTGTGTTCTATTGAAGTGGTTGGATCCAGTGTGAAAATTGATGAAACGTGGTCCAAGGAGGTGCTGAGGGTTGTAGCCTTCAGTCAGGGGGTCGTAGCTCCCTTCCAGGTGAGGCTGGTAAACGAGATCGGGGGGTCGTAGCTCCCTTCCAGGAGAGGCCGGTAAACGAGTCAGGGGGTTGGAGCTCCCTTCCAGGAGAGGCTGGTAAACGAGCGCAGGTGGGTGCCTGCGTGCTGGTAGGAGTCTGCACCAGCACATATGTTGTAAGATGTTTTCTCTATAATAAAATATTGAAGGTTGAGCAACTGCAGCGGTGGTTTTCTCCCGACTTGGGTTTCCACCTAAAAATCCCGGTGTTCATGTGTGATGCTTCGTGTGATGGTTTATTCTGCTCTTACCGCACACCGTTTGTCGCTTTATTGAATATCCGATGAATAAATGATGGAATGGTTTAAGTGAAGATCAAGCAACTTACCTATATCTCCGTGTATAATGAAGTAGTTTCATAAAGGGACTATTGGGTGATACGCGTTTAAGCATCGAAGCAAAGTAGCGTATGGGTTTTAAGGAATGAAAAAGCATAAAGATTTGATTATGCAGTAAATACTGATTCACCCCCCCCCTCTCAGTATTTTTCCCAACACTCTCAAGCCTTCAAAGTTGACTTTCTAGGAGGTTGTGGACTTTCTTTGGGCTACAAACATTTTACTTTGAGCAATCTACTTTTCACATGCAAGCATTTTAATTTCTAGCAAACTTTAATTTTGTTTACTAATTCATCTCCATTTAGTATAACAAATTGTTGCAAGTGTACTTGGAATATACTTCATTGGCACAATTCTATTTCAAGTTATCTCATATATATGTTGCTTTGATGATCATTTAGCTCATGAGAAATTGATGTCATTATCTTGTCATTTGAGCATTTACTTTCAAGTACTATCGACTTTATAGTTGTAGTTGATGCTCATCTTGGTCTAGCATTTGATCTTGCTATTAGTTTCCATTTAATGGCTTGGATTTGAAGTTTTTCATTTAAGTACAAGTTGGAATGTCACTTTGGAGCAATTTATTTCATGAAAGCATCTCATTTCATGTGGAAATGTTTTGATTTAGTTAATTTGACAATTTTCTTCATGTTGGCCTCACTATAGGCTCATTGGTTATTTGCTCATTTATCTTAAAGTTATATGCTCATTTTGCAAGCATATTATATTTTGAAGCCTCATCTCATTTAATTGATTTAGTTAGTTGATCATTGATATATCATTTTCTAAAGCACTTACTTTGAGCACCTCACAATCTTATGTGTTTATGAAGCTTATTTTCTTGTATCTTGTACAATTTTGAGCAATTATCTAAGTTTTCTCGTTGAGCATGTTTCCATTTCCTTTTACAAGAACTAATAAACCTACTTGCATTTCATGTAGGCATGTTAGCATAAGCTTGCATCTCTAATAAAAATTTACCTCCAAGCATAAGCTTGGTTGAAAGACATCACTTAGGGATCACTTTCTTTCATCAACTTCAGGGACATAGACCCTCTTATGTGGTTAACACGGTGACCTTGCAGTCTTCAGAGCCATAGTTAATATAGCGCCGGAGACATCAGGTGTATTGGGTAATCCAAGGGATGCATCATTAATATAGCATTGGTTGTATTTCCTTGGACCCCTTCCACAACTCACATAAGAGACTTGTTTCAAAATAGTCCAAAGAAATGTTACACCTAGACTACGCATTTCGATTAAAATTAACCATGATAATTGCATTTAATCTTAGTTTAAGTGCATTTCATGCTAACATATTTTACTTACAAGTCACTTGCCATTGATGAAAAAGTTTTGAATTGATTATCTTATTTAGGCAAGTATCATCTTGCTCAATTTTTGCAAATAAAGTTTTAACTTGTTTCATTTACAAGTCATTCTATATTGCTTCCTTACATGCTTTGAAATTGGAATGATTATATATTTTGAAAGCATTTCTTGAAAGAAAATTTTATATCTTGCATGTGATATCATATCTTGCTAACATCTTTTGTTTGATTGACAGGGTTACTAGTGTTTCAATTTGAAAAACTTCATTTTCTTGAGCAAGTATTATTTATTTTTAAGCAATATTGAAGGCATTGGTTTTATGTATGCTAATCTTTGATTCATGTGTTGATGGTTATATATTTCATTTCATATTGTTCATTTTATTTGTTCATAATCTAAAGTAATCCCAATTTGACATCTCCTAGAAACCTCACATCTCACCTTTCAATTTAGTTTTTCATTTAGGGACCACCCCCCTTAGCTTACCTAAGAAATGTTGATGTTTGTGTAGCTTGGGAGGTACTCCAAGCCCAAGGGTTCGGGGTTTGGAGGGAAAAGCACCACAAAAGTCACTTGTGGGCTTGGAACCCAAGCTTGAAGGTTTGCACCCATTGAGATTTGGGCCAAAACCATGAGGAGTTTGAGCATGAGAAAATTTGAGATGATAGAGCTTAACGTGGCGATTCCAACGCTTTGAAGATCACCCAAATCAAAGCTCTAGAACTTGAGTTATAATTTTTTGAAGCTTGTTACACCATTTTTTGGTCATCTAACCTATTATCATTAGATGGACCCAAGTACACCATGTAAGACCAGTTTTACCCTAAGTAAAACTGCTTTCACTATGTTAAAATAGGAAACCCCAAAAGGAAACATTAAACATACCCACATTTGTTTGATTTTCCTCATGGAATAATTAATTAAACCATAATTTAATTATTATTCCCAGTCATGTTTAACCCAATCAAAGAAATTAATTAGATAAACCTTTATTTATCTTATTATTTTCTAGGAATAATCATTTAAACCTTATTTAGATGATATTCCTTGTTAAATATGACCAAATCATCCACAAATAATTAAATAAATCACTATTTATTTAATTATCTTTCAACCACCTCCTTAAATAATTAAATAAATCATTATTTATTTGATTAGCTTCTAATCGCTTCCTTAAAAAGATAAATAAATCATTTATTTATTTTTGACAAATTAAGGGATTTGACCCAAGTCAAATACCTTTTCCCTCCAACAAATATAATAAAATATTCCATAAAAAGTGGATCTAGATTTGGTTAACCCATGCACCAAGATCTAGAATGACCCAATATTTTGTTATAAATAGGAGGGTTTTTCCTACCATTCCTCACCTTTTGTTGCCTATTAGATCACTCTGGATCTATACACTTGGTCACACTTTTCCATCATTTGCTGTGTGAGCCCCCATTGAGCTCTATTCTTTGCATTAGGTTTTCTACACCATAAGAGAGAGAGATCTTAGATCTAAAGTGCTGAGGACTTCCAAGAACCCATCCCACTGAGGAGAATTGGATACGCCTTCTTGTTTTCCTCCCAGGTGCCCAATTAATATAAAAATTCTTTCAAAAAATTGTTCTTGTCTTGTCTATTGGTATATGGAGCAAACCCTTGTTTTTACTGTTGAATGTCTTTCCATGCATAGATCTAGTTTTTTGCAGCTCTTTTCTTGTTCAACTAACAACAGATCTAAAGATATTGGCAGCCACTTTTGTTGTTAGGGCTATTAGTTATGCGTAGCTAAAGTGGTCCTTTTTCGTACACTTCGACAAAGGATTCATACTAACAAATGGCGACTCCACACGGGTTTTAAATTACGACCGCTGTCGTTTTTCATATTCCTGCATATCCAGCTACTTCAAACCCTAGGGTTTCTTTTCAGTTGTTTATTTTCCCTATTTTTATGTTTTTTTTTCTCACATAAAACCCTAAAACATTAAAATTTCTCACAATCCTCCGTGGTGGCTGGGTTCTATTGTGCGTGTAAGCTAAGCACTACCCGCAACTCAGCACTACTAAGTTCGAAAACTGCCGAGACAACCTAACGGGTCGACTTTGGCCCTAAACTCGCGGACTGGACTGTGGCTGTACTTGCCTGCTTCTACGACTCCGCATCAAATCGTGTCAAATCAAGGAATTCGCCATCTTTTTCAAAGGATTTCTCTGCAATTTTTCTGGGTTTTGCTGCAGCTTCTGTCAGGGTCTTCCAGCCTCTGTCTTAGCCCGCTTTGACCAAGTTCTAATATGTTTTTACTCATCTAAGTGGGAACCGAGCCCCCTAGGTCTTTAGTACCCTCCACTTTTTGTGGAAGAGTTTTAGCTGTTTCAGCCGTCTGTTTTTTAGAGCTTCAGCCTCCTTTTTTCCAGATCTGTTACCTCGCTTTCAAATCCATTGTAATCAGCTCTTCTACCTCTCAAATCACCTCCTGAAGTTTTGTTTGGACCTACTTTTAGGGCCTCCTCCTTGCCCCCTCCGTTTTTGTTGATTACCTTCCTTTTTCCAGCCACCTTGCCTCTGTCTCTTGGCTGTGATCTGCACCTCTTTTTAGCAGCTTTATCCTTCAGATCCCTGTCCCTTTTGACCCTAGATCTATTGGCCTCTTTTTGTGTGTGTTTTGACTAGATTTTTGCCCTCTTTTAGAGTAGTTTTGAGAGACCCGCCTTTTTGGGATAGATTGATGCATGGTTAGCTGTTAAGTGTTCTATTATTTTAGCATTATATACTATTCTCTGCAAATTTCTTTTCAGTTACGCAGCACACTTTTTCTTTCTCTCAAAATGAAAAGGTTTTAAAAATTAAAATTAACGCACACCACACACTGACCCTAAGCGAAGAAGCGCCTGGTTAACACCGCCTGGCAAAGACTCTAAAATCAATTGTCACAGCACCTTGTCTGCCCTTGACCTTACTTGATTCTGTCCCTTTCTGCCCTTGTCGGTTTCCTTCTTCCGTCATCATCATACCAAGGCACCTTCCGAGACTTCTTGGCCTTCACCCTCAGTTTCCGGTTGATCGACCTGCTCCGCCCCGCCGTCGTCGAGCCAGTCCTCCTTCGAGTCCGCACTCCGACTCCTATCCATATTCATCGGGTTCTCCTTCCCCTCCTGGTTCTCCCCCTGCCACCTTCACTATGTCTGGTTCAGGGCCTAACGCTAGCGGTTCTCCCGGCCCCAATGCCGGCCCTACTACTAGCGGAACCGCCACAGGAACTACCCCGGCCACCCCCGTATTGCCGTACATTGCAGGCCTCAGCCTCCCCGATTTCAATCTGTTGATCAATGACCCTATCCACCACAATGCTAATTGGCCTACTATGCCAACCAAGCTCCCTTCCGACATCCCAAAGTTCGAAGGCCAAGCTAGAGAAGATCCAACCAATCACGTCTGATCTTTCCACATGTGGTGTTCCTCCAATTCCATTACCGATGACTCCATTCGTCTTCGTTTGTTCCAACGCATGCTTACCGGCGAAGCTTCTAAATGGTATGTTGAACAAGCCACCTCTTCCCATACCACCTTTGAGACCCTTGCCCAGGACTTTTTGTCTTATTTCCAGCTCCCTCTCTGATATGACACTGGCACGGAGCTCTTGACTTCCTTTAAGCAATCCTCTTCAACCCGCCTTTCTACCCATGTCCAGGAATGGAAAAGAATATGGAGCTTATGTCGAGCCCCTCCCTTCGAAGATCGGGTTTATATGGATTGGTTATTTCGCACCCTTCCAGCTCCCATCGGCAAGGATGTCGCCTCCCATTTTCCTCAAACCGAAGAAGTCGCCCTCCAAATAGCCTTGAAATATGACCTGATCTACGCTCAATCTGGTTATGTTTATACCGTTCTTCCTGACCTCCCCAGGCCCGGCAGCGCTAACGCCCCGGGGGCATCTCATTCCGCCGACGGTATTGTTGGAGCCCTTTCCCATCCATACGCTCAACCTCCTCTGGGTTATGGTCTCCCTCAGGGAGGGGCCAACTCCTCCAGCACTCTCCCCCCTCCCGGTAGCATGTATCCAGGATACGGCATGCCTCCTCCTTTTGCCCAACCTCCTGCTTACCTCAATGTTGCCCAACCTACCCATTACCCTTATCCGCAGCCTGGTGCGCCAGCTCCTCCAGCATATGCGCTTCCTCCTCCTTTTCCTCCTCAAACCCAGCACCAGCACTTCCAGCCCCCTCCAGGGCAAGTATTTGCACAGTAGGGCGCGACTAATCCCCCTTCTTCTCAAAGAAGGCGGAGAGGCAATCCAAACCCATCTGCCCCTGGTACCCGTGGACCCAATCCTGGTGTGGACCCTACACTGCCAACCAGCAACAGGGCACTCAGCCCAAGCCGGACAGGCCGCTTTGTACAAGTAAGCCTTGTTAATGTTGCAGTGTTTATGGTCATTACACCCACGATTGCCCCCTCTTACCCCAGATGCGGCAGATGTGGGAGTCTCAAGCCACATTGCGCGGACAGCACGCCTCCCCTCATGCTCCTCCTAATGTGGCCACTACCCAGCCAGCTGTGTTTACTGATCCTTTCCCTCAGCAAGGATTCGTGGCTACCCAACTGCCCGACAGCCAGGTAGCCACCCCCCCTTCCCTTTCTGGTTCCTCTGATTACCAGATCCTTATGATGCACTCCGATCCTAACCCATCCGTCGATCTTCACCTTCAAACTCGGTCTCGTCAGTACCCCAAGCCTCCTGCTCAGTCTGCCCCCGAGCCTCCCTCTTTAGGTTCTACAGAGCCTCTTTCGACATCCAGTGGCCCCTTATATATCCCTCAACCCAAAGTTGAGGTCCATACCATGATTCCTAATAGACCATTACGTCGAAATGCTGCTTCTGGTCGAGCTGCTCATTCGTATAGCATAGTAGATGATCTGGCACAATCTCCTGCTGCCATTTCCACACTGGAACTCCTCCAATCATGCCCTTCCCAAAATAATGCTCTATTATCTGCCATGGGCGCTGTAGATCCTACTGATGACCAAATGATTGTTTTTGACGCCACTCAATCGGACCATCCTCCCCTTCCTCCTTCCGTCGCCTTCCAAATCCCAGTCAAAATCCTGAACGCCAACGTGTCCCGGTGTATAATTGATGAGGGGGCATCCACATGCGTGATGTCCACTTCGGTTTGGAAGCAACTCGGATCTCCTGAGCTGGCCCCTTCCACGATCACCCTTCGAGCGTGGGACGGTCATGCCTCCCAGCCCATTGGCCTGTTTCATAACTGCCCTATTACCCTCGCCGGTAAGACCGTTTACATTGACGTCGAAGTCATTGACGCCCCTCTAGACTACAACATTCTATTGGGGCACAGCTACACCTATACCATGTCTGCTGTCCCATCTGTGGTTTTCCGCAAGATGTCTTTCCCGCACAATGGAAAGATAGTCACCATTGACCAGCTATCTTATCATGAGCCGCCATCTCAGACCTCACCTGAGACGACCATCTCTTCTGTAGCCAATAAGAAAACTGTCGATTCTTTGACTAGTGTCTCCCCCAGCGTTTATAAATATTCCTCCCTCCTTGGAACTTTCCCTAACCTTCCCCCTCCTCCTATCACTAATCCCAGCTTATTGAATGTTTGCATGATGCAATCATCCTGTGCCGGCCTGCAAGTGCCCGCCTAATGAAGGCCGCAACTTCCCCCGCCTCCGCAACCCGCCTCCTAGCCATTCGCCCCACGCACGGACCTCCTCCTTCCCGGGGTCTCCCCTACAAACTGCATCCCCGAACCCCTTTATCCTCCTGGATCGGTTCCTCCTGGCCTTAACCATCTCGAAGCCGTCCCTCCTGGTCATTACCCTGCTGGGCAGATCCCTTTCCTAGCTCCCCCTCCCGGAGTATATTCTGTCCCCGTCATGGCCACCCTCTCTCTCCCTAACTTGACCTTGGGCATACCGGTCTGGTACCTTGATCCCCCAACCACCACCCCTCCTGGTCACCCCAAACCCTACATGGCTTTGACACCGGTTCAACCGGTCCCCCTCGCTTCCTCCGTTACACTATGCCCCCAAAGACTCACGTGACCCCTTCGTCGTGGATGGTCTCAGAAGAAAGGAAAAGCCCGCAAGGGGGCACCTAAAGACAAGACCACCACAACTGACCCGGCCCCTCCCCCGCCTGCGAAGCCTTGTGCCTTATGTGATGTCACCGGTCATGCCACCCATGCTTGTCCCGAGTTACCCCGTATTCAACCCATGGTTAAAGTCGCGTTCCCCGAAGCCTCCATTCCTTCTTCGTCCGTAACCAAGAACCCCAAGACTCTCCGCACCAACAAACCCTGTGCTTTGTGCGGTGTTCATGGCCATTACTCCCACCATTGTCCCCACCTGACGCATTATCGCGCCTCTTTAGAGGTGATCCGAGACTATGAGGTTGAACAAAATCAATCCGCCTCTCCCATCCTCACGCAGTATGCTTCAGGTCAGCCTGAGGATCCCCCCGCTACCATCAACATTCCCCCCCCTGATGTTTAGATGACGGAGTCTACTGTCACCATTCTTTACCTATCCTCCTCTGCGAGACACTTGGAGCCTAGCCCCCCTGCACCCTCCTCTGTTGTGTCACCTGACCACCCCTTTTCCACCCATACACGAGATCACTCCACCCATGTCTCTGTTGACCTCCGCAGCCCGAGTCCCCTCCATACTTCCAATAGCCCTCATATACCACCCTCCAGTTTGTATATGAGTCACAGTCATAATGCTCCTTACACTCCCTCCCACAGTTGCCGCCTGATGTCTTCTGTGCACTCACGCTGTCGTCATTGCCTCTCTTCCCCTCATTTTTTGTCTTGTAACACCATTCCACAAGACCCTGTCCACACCCTTTATCGGTTACGCCGATGGTGCAAGTTGTTACTCCCGGAATCTAGCCTCGGCAGGTTGGGCCATTTTCACCCCCTTTCATGCCCTTGTTCTCTCTAACGGGGTCTGCATTGGTTCTGCCACCAATAATCAGGCCGAATATGATGCAGTGCGTGGTCTCTTAGCCGATGCCCTCTTTCATCGCATCCTCCATCTGCACGTTCGTTTGGATTCCCTAATTCTTGTAATGCAACTAAATGGTGTTTATCATGTGCATAACCCTGTGCTATTTAGACGCTATTTACGAGTGAAACTCTTGATACGTGCATTTGAAACCATCACTTTCAACCATGTACCTCGAGACCAGAATCACTATGTAGATAGTATTGCAAACCATGTTCTAGATTGGAATTTATCACACGCATTTCATACAAGACAATAACATTCATAATCATTAAAAAATGATGCATATCCATAATATGTATCGCAAAAACATGTGTTTAGATTCCATCTACTCTGATACATATGACATGCCCATAGCATGTTACAAAAAACTCAAAACTGGGGGCACCACTTGCCCCTACATACACACTAGGGGGCACCACATGCCCCACACCTAATCAGTATCTGGCGGATCTCGAGCCAATGGCTCTACCCCTGCAGCCTGTAGATCACGAATCCCCTGACCGGCCATCGCCATGCGCCGCATGACACCTCGCCATTCCGAGGGCAGACCAATGCACGCCTCCACGTACTAGTCGTCTAAGTCTTGCCACCCGCGCTCTGAAACTCCGGTCAGCAACGTCTCACATCTACGGCGGATGTCCTCCAGGAGGGTGGCTGCATCCTCATTGTACGCTGCTCTCAACCCACTAGGACCTGTAGCTCCAGCTGCTACCGGTCGTCCCATATATCCGGCCGGTTTTGCCGGTGCTATATCTGCATACCAACAGTACATGAATCAGTACCCTAAATTACGATTCAAACAACTGTAAACATGCTCATACAAGAATAGCAATCTGACACTTACCATCGGGCCCCCAGACTCGACCAGGCAGAAGTGGCAGGTCTAGATCTCCACAATAACTCATCCCACTATAGGGATAGTCGTCTGTGTACAATGGCATCTGATCCCAATGGGAAAAAAACTCAGGTCGACACACTCGCCCGACCACCCCTCCTCCTCCTGCGCACGGTGGCGAGTCCCCAGCAGGCGCATCACAGGCTCTCTCGGAACCCCCCATGCGGAAGGCATGCGCGAGGCCCCCGCCAGTCGGGATCTTCTCCAAAGAAGAAGGGCGCACGATAAAGTCCCATACGAGCAATCATGGTTCACTTGCCGCTTGCAGAGCGACAACTGTCGTTTTAACGACACCAGCATCATTTGGGCCCACCCATAGTAGGTCCCACTCAACACACTCTCTACCAGCATCATCTGCCCCCCGGTGATGTGATGGAATGCCTAGTTGCCCAGGATACGCAGCACAGCTGCGGCCACTGCACAGGTTTCTAGCCTCTCTAGATCCCCGATCGGTATCCGAGTCCCCTTGACTTGGAGACCCGGTCGACAATGTCGTTCCACAAACTCCATGATATGCCGCCCCCGTGGTAATACTGGCTGTGTGTTCCCCACCATCCCCAGTGGTGGGAGACCCGTCAGGAAATACACATCCTGGACTGTCAGTTCGATCCTGTGCCCCTGCACTACAAAGACCTCATGCTCTGGATCCCAGTAACTGATAACCCGGGCCAATAATGGTTCTCCTGCTCTCATCAAAGGGTTCTCCAAGAAGTTGAGAACCCCAAACCTGGCCAATATACGACGGACGCCCTAGTCCGCCTGGATCTCTGCCCGTAGTGTCCCCAGGTCTCTTTCTCTCCAATTAACCCATAAATATGCCATACCTGCACAAACATATCATTTTTTTCAGCTTACAGATCGGGAAAACCATAACCAACCACCAAAACCCAACTTCCAGCCATAAAACAACACCAAAACCCCCTCATCTCCCAGGTCGCAGTTTTCTGCTCTTTTCTGGACCAGGTCACACTTTTTTCCCTAATACTTGCATCCTAGGTCGCACTTTTTGCCCCAAAAAGTGCGACCCGACCGTAGAGATGAAGGAGGGGCTGCTTCTGGGATTCTGGGCCCTAAACTGAAAATGTAATCCATCAAAATGCAAGAGAAAAGTTAGGCCTCTTACCTGCAACTAACGGATCTCGATTCCAACGGTTGGTTTTTCCACTACGCTTGCCGCAAGATTTAGGGTCTTCTCTCCTCTCTACATTCACCACAGCAACACTAGCAAATGAGTGAATTTGGAGGGAAAACTGCCTTATTAAAAGAGAACCCTTGTTTCTTCTTTTGCTTGCTGCGACCATACCGTAGCCTTGTTTGACAAACCGTTTTCACCGTTGGAAATCTCTCACCGAGCCCTCAAATGGGTATCTGTTAGTTTTTTGTGATTTGATACTTCCCCAGGACACATTTTATCCAAGAAGGGTCACTTCACCTCTCCTTAAAATCGCATTTCTTCACTTACGACACTTGTACTTGGGGCACCACTTTGGCTCCATACTTGTCTTTGTTCGTGTCGATTTTCGTCATGAGATACCATCTTGTACTCATGTTTTCATAGTCCCCCATGGGACCTTTACTGTGTGGCACCACCATCGAGTCGCCCTTGTTTTGAGCATCCAAGTTGAGTCATCATCGCATTCTTGGAGTCTATCCCGCGTCCCTTTGTACCCCGCTATAGTCCTCCCTCCTTCCTTTCTTGGTCTCTTTCTTGTGTCGCACATTATGGCCATCAGTCCCATTATCCCCTATCCCTTATAATTCTGTGTCAGTCACTGCCATGTCATTCATGTCCTTTATGCTCTAGCAAGGGAAGTCGTCCAGTTGCTACCCAGTCCTCTCCATTCCATCATCATCATTGGCATTAGTCTGTCCGTCGCTCTACTATTTTCTCTCGTGCCTTAGTTGAGGATCTCTCATTACCTCACCTATGGTGGACCTCATGCAATGGGCTTGTCAATGTTCATTCCGAGCTTGAGTCTAGAGGGCGGTGTACCTTGGTTCCAGCTTCCACTCTTGTTCGGTGCCTCGGATCAGGCAAAGGGATATCTCATTTCCCTTTGACTTGATTGTTTCTCCACTCCAGCTCCTTTCAGCATGACCGAGATCCGTATACTTGATGGTTCAATGATACAGCAGCGGCTCTTGATGATTCCCGAGTGTGTGTGAGATGTCTCAACCCTCATGAGGGGGTGGCCCTGCAGGTAGCCCCCCACATGCCCGGATGACCTCCTCCTTGCAGCCTTCGATGCAGCTCTAGATATTTGATGATGTTGGCCTTAGCCACTTGCAGCACCTCTTTGATTTGCATGTATCAGTCAGATTTTGTGAGCCCTTCCCCATTTACAGGGGGCATTTGGGTTGTATTTGTATCTCATGTACTCAGATATTATTGTACAAGTCCTGGCTGTTATCCCAGGCACAACATGTATGTGGGATTCCTCATTGTATTTTTTATCTGGCTCATGATTATGCCAGTTGTACTTTATGGTTCGGTCCCTTGTTTACTGGACACACTATTCTTTTTTACTTTGTCTCGGCGGGCATAGGTATGCCTCCCCCGCCGCCTTCAGCACAGGTACCCTCTCATAAAAAGAGACTTGTTGCACCTGCGAGTCTCGTCTCCTCAGGGTCTAGTCCTTCAACACACTATCTACCTTACATTTCTCTCTCTGACATCCCTTTTGTTGTCTAGTGATTGTGTTCTTACAACGTACTTCGGTCATACGATTTGCTCCTGACACTTGCACGTTGGGGGGCAATCTGTTACACCATTTTTTGGTCATCTAACCTATTATCATTAGATGGACCCAAGTACACCATGTAAGACCAGTTTTACCCTAAGTAAAGCTGCTTTCACTATGTTAAAACAGGAAACCCCAAAAGGAAATATTAAACAAACCCATATTTGTTTGATTTTCCTCATGGAATAATTAATTAAACCATAATTTAATTATTATTCCCAGTCATGTTTAACCCAAAATCAAAGAAATTAATTAGATAAACCTTTATTTATCTTATTATTTTCTAGGAATAATAATTTAAACCTTATTTAGATAATATTCCTTGTTAAATATGACCAAATCACCCACAAATAATTAAATAAATCGTTATTTATTTAATTATCTTTCAACCACCTCCTTAAATAATTAAATAAATCATTATTTATTTGATTATCTTCTAACCGCTTCCTTAAAAAGATAAATAAATCATTTATTTATTTATTTTGACAAATTAAGGGATTTGACCCAAGTCAAATACCTTTTCCCTCCAACAAATATAATAAAATATTCCATAAAAAGTGGATCTAGATCTAGTTAACCCATGCACCAAGATCTAGAATGACCCAATATTTTGTTATAAATAGGAGGGTTTTTCCTACCATTCTTCACCTTTTGTTGCCTATTAGATCACACTGTATCTATACACTTGGTCACACTTTTCCATCATTTGCTGTGTGAGCTCCCATTGAGCTCTATTCTTTGCATTGGGTTTTCTACACCAACAAGAGAGAGAAATCTTAGATCTGAAGTGCTGAGGACTTCCAAGAACCCATCCCACTGAGGAAAATTGGATACGCCTTCTTGTTTTCCTCCCAGGTGCCCAATTAATACAAAAATTCTTTCAAAAATTGTTCTTGTCTTGTCTATTGGTATATGGAGCAAACCCTTGTTTTTACTGCTTAATGTCTTTCCATGCATAGATCTAGTTTTTTGCAGCTCTTTTCTTGTTCAACTAACAGCAGATATGAAGATATTGGCAGCCACTTTTGTTGTTAGGGCTATTAGTTATGCGTAGCTAAAGTGGTCCTTTTTCGTACACTTCGACAAAGCATTCATACTAACAAAGCTAATTGTGAGTTAATATGGCACCAGATGGAGGTCGAATTTACAATTTGGAAGGCCACAAGTTATGCTTTGACACCACATGAACTTGTATAAATATAGGTGACATTGGAGGTCATATTACACCCATCCAAGAGCATCAAATACCATAATACATCTCTACAATTAGGTTGAGCTCTAGAGAGGATAGAACGCAGCATTGGAAGCACTGTTTTGGAGAGAATTTGATCCTCAACAGGGCCGAGACACCACAGCAAGGAGGCCGCAAGCCTAGAGGTAAGTTTTGGGTTGTCTTTGTGGGTATTTTCCTATAACTGCAGGTCCAAGTTAAGCATAAAAGACTGTCGCAGTGGAGAAGGGTGTTAACGGACTATTTGAGGGTGGTCTAGGTGAGGTATTACCTCTGTTTGTGAGGCCGCAGGAGATTGAAGTAGGTCGCAAGGCTTGTTGTCCCTAGAAAAGGGATAAGTAAAGGTTTAAGGGTTGAATAGGGGTCTTAAGGGGCAGCGTCATAAAAGAGGAAACTCTGGGATCTAAGCCACATCAAGTGCAGGAGGTTTTGGTAACGAAGAGAGGGTTTGTTGCAGCATGTAATGATGCCCTAACCAGAACCAAATCTACAACAATTAAATAGGTCCATTAATGGTTGTTGGTTGATTTGATGCATGGGATGGTGTCCATGTGTGGACAGGAATTGTAGCGACCTATGAGAGCAATGTGTCGGGGTTGTCTTAGGCATTAAGAAACCCAAACTAGGAGTATATCTCGAAGTGGATAAGTGTCCTAGGAGAGGACTGTTCGTGAAGTCTATTAATAGCCATGTGGAGGGGTTTCCTGGGTGTGAGGATGGCCTAGGTAGTCGCAAATGCTACAACGTGTATTGGTCACTCGTGGACTGTTGGAGGGAAATGTGAGAGTGGACCAAGTGTGGATGTGATTGGGAATTTATGGTCTGCTGGAGGACAACGTGATAGTTCTCAAGTTGGAACACGATGTGCAACACTTTGATGGACAAAAGTAGTTGCTAGAGTGGCAGTTGTTGAGCTCAAGGGTCTGATCAACTAGGAGCAGTTTGTGGAGACTGAGAATTTTGTGTGGAGAAGGACTTCTATAGAAGATGATGGGCAGTCCTCCTAGCCTGTGTTCATTGTGGGAGATGAACATCTTGCAGTGATAGGTGGCAGCCCTTCGTGCCCTATGATGGTCTTCATCGGAGCCGTCCAAGAAGACCATAGTGGGCTGAAGTCCCTAAGTAGCTGAGGAGCAGCAGTGGGCAGACTGAGAGTTGTTCACAAGTGAATTTGTGAACAACTTGACAAGAGTCTCAATTCGTTGATGTGTTGGTGGTTGAACGATCAACTGGTGAGCAGATTGAGAGTTGAGGTTCAGTGGTCAGATGGACTTGGAGCATTGATAGAGGCAGGAGTTGCAAATCGTGAGCCAAAGGACTGGGAAGGTACTGGGTACGACCGAGAGGAGTTGAGAGAGAGCACTACATCAACCAAATGGTCAGAGTATCTTGTTGAGGGAAGATTGGTCGTCGATGTACCGACACCAAACCCTAGTTTGTATCTTGTACTAGTGGATGATTGAGGGCCATTATCCCTGGTACAAGAGCCCTAGACTGTTGTATTATATGTTGTTTAATATAATGAATTTGGGTTGAAAAATGTAAAAATTTGTCTATATTATGTGCATGTGTGATTTACTATTGTTTATATTTCGCTATGCAAAGTAGTATCGGTGAGATTCTTGGTTTGGTAGTATCAGAGATTTTAAGATTCTATCCTAGACACAAGATCATGGAAAATCAACAGGAAAGAGCTTAAATGAAGAGCGAGTTGGGGATAGGTGACAGCCCCATCTCTTAGTTTTTCCACCAAACCACACCTTATGGGGTTAAGGGCTTTTTCTCACTAACTTAGGTGCGTGTGACAAGCAGCAACCACAGGCACTAATCATTCATTTTTAATCAAGATAAATGCGAATAAAAATGTGAATGTCTCTCAAGTTCTCTCCTCCAATGACCCTAACTGACTTTGTTCACAATATGAAGTAATTATGATTCCTACATACCCCTTGGAAATATCTAAATCAAATTGGCAATAGCAATAACACAAAGAATACTCTGACCCTTGAGATAGATACCAAGAATAGCTCGTAGCGAATTACACAAAAACTTCTAATAAATGAAAAAGAATTGCAATCATTAACCCTCCCATAAAACACCAAATTAACACTTCCAACAAGTGTGAAACCAAGGCTCAAAGGTAATTCTACATTTTTTTTTCAGTATTATAGAAGGCAACAAAATGACAACCAGAGCAGAGAAAATTCCTAAGTTACCAAGATTTGGATGTATTGAAAAGCCAAAATTTTGATATATTAGGGATGACATGTACATATAATTATAATTTTTAATATATTTTTATAATTCATACTAAATATATAGACATAGATAATTCAAAATTAAGAATAAAAATCATTCACAAATCATGTATGCATGTATAAACTCATAGGTGCACACAGGTTTTGACTTAGTTGTGAGATTGATTAACGATAGTTTGATTTTACAATGTGAGATATAATATTTACTATTGGGCATTAAGAATCATAGTATATGAACACTCAGATGAGGGAACAAGAATCTGAGAAAGTGTTGTTATTTATACTTTAACCCAGCCCTTTAGGGTGTCAATGAAAATCATTCCACTTTGACAAGGTGAATATAGCAAAAAGGTAGAGTGCAATACGTATCTGAAACAAAATCTATGAACATCATTGGTGTAAATAGCCTCAAGAGTCCCAAAAAACATTATGCTACAATAAATAGCTATATATCATCAAAATTATCCCCTATATTGGGACCCTGGCCATTAGTGGCACTCTCTGACTCCTTTGAGCTCTGTCTCAATCCTCCAAGGGAATCAATACTAGTGCTTGGTGCTACTTGTAAATCCATGTCCATCCACCCAATCATTGTTCAAGTCAAAACCCTCCAATTTTAAGGAAATTGGTTAATCCAAGCATTAAAAAGAGCTAGAATGATTGTCTGGTGGTTTTGGCTTGAGTGAAAGGTACATTTTTACTAAGGTCAAAGAAAACATGTTTCAACAATCAAAACCCCCAACATTGGAGTACAAAGAGGGATCAATGTTCTTGATTAAATTATAATCCCATACCCTCATACATAATAAAATGCAATCCTAAAACATTTCCATCCTGTCAGTACCAAAATGCTGAAATTTTTAACACTATTAAGTATATTGAATGGGGTATGAAATTCTACTTTCTTGATATGAAGTCCAAAGAGATTGGACCACTCTGAAATATCCTAGAACTATTAATGGTAATGTTAAAATTTTAATTAAAAGAAAACAAAAGGAAATATGAAGAAAACACCAAATTTCACTTATGGCTTCCGGCAACAAATAACATCTTCACAAGTAGTGAATAATAAAACTTTTTTCTCCAAACGCAAGATTTCTTGAGGGGATCAATGTGTTGGACACATCATGTTTTATGGGATACATTTCAAGAATGCATCTTTCCCATCTCCAATTGTTGAGGTGGATCTGAGGAAAAATTTGTTGGATCCACGTTTCTACATTCCCTACCAGGCATATCCAACAACATATGAAAATTTTAGGAGAAACGAAATCCTTCAAAGTGAGAAATCATTATTGAGAGAAAAAAGGATTTTTCTAGAGAATGAGCTCAGAAATACAGGAGAAACGGAGAAACAAATCAAACATGAGGATATAAAGAAGGAATATAAGTAAAAACTAGCTAAGAGATATCCAAGATAAGGGAGGAATAAATCGAAAATAGCAAAGGAATTTGCATACTTCAAACTCAGATACTAACCATAGTCAAAGGGGGACCACAACTGTGTACCTCATTTACCTGCAATGCCTTGCAAAATCCCTACGACATCTAATCCACCTACGGAAGAAATTACCCAGGTCGCAGACTGTTTTGTAGCATCAAATATAGCAAGGGCAGAAACACCCAGAGTCGTAGATGTTGGCCCTTACTCAAGTTCTCTTCCAGGTTTCAATAATGTAATCACTTTCAAAGGTGATATAGAAGATCAAGATGTGTTGAAAATTGTAACCAAGTTCGGTCTTCATTATGATGTAATTGTAATCATGACATTGTATATTCTTTATAAAGAAAGAAAAAGAAAGAAAGAGAAATTATATTTTATTTTGGAGTATGGGTTTCATACTCAAGTGTGAGTCAAAATCATGTTCTTCGTGTTTTTAGGTCTTCTAGGTCTTTCTAGGCTAAATAATAATATCGGTCATGTGCCATGGTCCCATTTGGACTCATTGTAACGAGGAAGATATTTATTTTATTTTGTAAAATCCATTGATAAGCCCAAGACCAAGTCGGCCAAAGAGCAAGGACAAGTCGGCCTAACGGATGGTTATTCAACCCTTAAGAAAGGCTATAAGTATAAGGGAGCTCGACCTCATTTGGACAATCATCTCAAGCTAGTTTAATCTGCAATAGCGAAGGTGAAGAAGAGTAGTTGGAGGACGAAGAATAGGAGCAGAAGTCAAAGTTTGTCAAGGGTTATCTTTCTCTCTCTGTCTTGCTAGGGTATATGAAGTTGCCAGCTACAAGAAGCTGAAATTCTAAAGTAGTTGCAAGGCCAAAATTATGTAGCTAGGGTCGAAGTTGCAGTCGTAGTAGTATCAAAGTAGTGGAAGTTGTCGCAAGGAAGATCTTTCTAGGGGCTGACTTGAGTCTTGGAGGGTTTGTTGGCATGGGTCTTTGGGTTTTGGAAGTCTATTGTGTAAGCAGATTCTAAAGAAGAAGAGAAGCATTTTTTGGGTTTCCCCTTGGAGGGGTTTTTCCCTGGCTTCGAGCCTATATCTTGTGTACTTTGTCTCTTGGTGATCTTCTTGTTTTTGATAATTGCTTGATTAACATAATTAAAGAAGTAATCAAGGAATATCTAACATCACAAGTAATTATCAAGATAAGGAAAATAAGTTATAATCAGAAGTCTCCATATTTTCCAACATGGTATCAAAGCTGAGGTGCAAGAAGAAGACTGAAGATCATAGGTTCAGAGCTATGAAGAAGGGTTTCAAGTTTCTTGAAAATTCACTGTCTCTATCAAGAACTACATATCAAAAATCATCTCCAAACTTGCAAAGGAAGTAGCAGATGGAAGCTTGTTCTCTGCTTTATCCAACACATTTTAGGACGAGAATTTATGGGTTATTAACAGTGGTTCCTCCACACATATGATGGGAGAATTCAGTCAACTCCAAACCCTATCTAAGGGAATCTCATCTCACTCTATCGAACTTGGAGACAACAAGTGTTATCCAATTATGAAAGACATTGGGTCTACATCGCTGGAGCTTGAGTCAGGTGGAAACATTCACCTCAACAACATCTTATATTTTCCATGCTTGAAGAAAAATCTAATTTTTATTTATTGTCTAGAGGATAAGGGTAATAGATTTTCTTTTGTTGATGGAAAGGTTTTGGTTTGGGATAAGGGCTCTAGTATTAATGAATCAAGGGTGATTGGGGCCTGTGAGGGAACATTGTATAGACTTTATACACCTCTAGCACAAGCCCTAGTTCACTTAGAAGTGATTCCTTCCGAACTATAGCATAGAAGGTATGGGCACCTTCATTATAATATTTTTCCATCTATGAGTCAAATGGTCAATGGCATCCCCGAAATAAAAGATGATCATGAAGGAACCTGCAAGGGATGTGCTCTTGGCAAGAATGTAAAGAAAATATTTGCAAGTAGTGAATCCAGATCTAAAGAAATGTTGGATCTCAACACTCAGATGTATGTGGACCTATGGCAGTTAAGTATCTTGGTGGGCATCAGTATTATGTAACCTTCTTTGATGATTACTCAAGAAAGACTTGGCTATACCTTCTCAAAAACAAGGATGAGGTATTCGAAAAGTTTCAGGAGTTTAAGAATGAAGTGAAAAATCTAACCGAGAGAAAGATCAAAATTTTAAGGTTAGATAATGGTGGAGAATACACCTCCAAAGAACTAATATCTTTTTGCAAGGAAGCAAGATTCAAGAGGGAGCTCATTGTTCCCTATAATCTTGAACAAAATAGTGTGGCAGAACGAATAGTACCATTGAAGAATGTGTCAGAGCTACGTTACACGATCAGGATATTCCTCAATTCCTATGGGGTGAGGCATTTATGCCAATTGTTTAATTGCAGAACTGAAGCCCTCACAGGATCCTCAACAACATGACTCTGAAAGAAGAATTTAGAAGAAAGAAGCCAAGTGTGGATCATCTTCATATATTTGGGTGTCTAGTTTATATTCATGTACCCAAGGATAAAAGAAAGAAGTTAGATCCTACTAGTCTAAGGGGCATATTTTTTGGGTATAGTCAACGTTGTACGAAGAGGGGACGAAGGGGGGCATTTGTTGGAAGCGGGGACACGGAAGTGCCATTTCCCAAAAGTCTAGGAAGTGAAGTGTCTCGGAAGCGTCTACTATATATATATTGTTGCATTTATATTCAAAAGAAAAATCCAAAATACCAAATTAGTTGTATAAGACATGAAAACATGCATATTTTTACATAAATCAAAATAGATATGGCATCCATTGCACATCGATGATTAATTATTTCAACATCAAACATCTAGATGCATCAACCATCTAGAATCTAGATTCCTCTTCTCTTGTCTAGCCTTTGCCTCTACTTCGATTCTCTACGGATATTAGTCAACATTGCCCAATTTGATCAAACAACCTAATCCAAGCCTTATAATATTGTAGAGAAAGTTTAACATGCCTGATCAATGATTTTGACTTGAGTGAAGGGTACATTTTTGCTAAGGCCATGACAAAGGAGTTCAACAATCAACAACACCAACACTGAGTTACATATAGGGCTCAGTGCCCTTGATTAAATGCCAATCACATGCCTCATAAATGATATAATCCAATGAAACACCACAATCCCATTGATCCTAAAAACTGTTAAGTCTGTTGAATTTTGAATGGGATATGAAATTATATTTTCTCCATATGAAGTTTGATGAGGTTGGAACCACTCTCAAACATGTTGAGTCATTTCATGGTAATGTTAAAAATTTAAGTAAAAGGATGGAAATGAAAGATAAAGGAGAATGTCACTTTGTTAGAGCGCATCTAGGAAATGTCTAGGGAGCATCAAGGGGCACCTTGGGAGTATTCGGAAAGCGTAATTCCTCACATAACAATTCAAAAATTTCCAAAAGAAAATCAAAAAAAACTTCGCAAAACCGTGTGAACCGTCCACCTTCTCTCGGATCCACTCGCGATCCGCGGCGAATACACGCCCGGACCTCCACAGATCTGCACCTGATCCTTTCCGGATCCACGGATCGGGAAACCGAAATCATGGATCCGATTTTCCAGAATCACCAAAAAATGGTGATCCGCAGTTCCGCCGAAGGATCGGTGGCGGATCTGTATGGGACGTTGCTTCGCCTCCTGATCCTTTTGGGGGGGGGGGGTTCCCGCAACACTAGGTATAGTGGTTCATCTAAGATATACATAATCTATATTAAGGATGATTGTCGAATTGAGGTACGCAAATATGTCATTTTTGATGAAAACATAGCTTACAAGAAATCTAAGGATGTTCCAGTTGATTCTGATGAAGAAGAAGTTCCTATATTTGAGGGTATATCTAGGGACAATGATGAAAAAGAAACGGGATCTACTCAAGAAGATGTTGAAGTTCCTTGTGAGCCTATACAAGTAATTGTTCCAGAAAATTGAAAGAGGCCTATTTGGTTAAAAACTACTCTTCAAGAGGTAGAAGGAAATACAACATCAAGGACATCCAGGGAAAGTAGGAGACCAAAGAGTTATTTTGTATATGTTGCATACATGACAAAGTTGATTGAGGCAAAACCTTCCTCCTATGAGGATGCAACTAAGCATCAAGAATGGAGAAATGCAATGTGGGAACAATACCAATCCATAATGAGAAACGATGTATGGGAGATTGTCCCTAGGCCAAGTGACAAATCGATAGTCAGTTCAAAATATAATTATAAGATAAAGCACGCTGCAGATGGGAGTGTTGTCGCATAGAATGTCTAGGCACCGCGACAACGGCTCAGATTGGGAGTTGTCACCCTGATCCCCAATCTCTCTATTTAAGTTGTCTCCCTATAGCAGACTAAGGGGGGTAGACCCTATGGAAATGGAATGAAGGAGAACTAGTAGGGAATCAACCAGTTCGAGAGACACAGTTAAGACGACCAAACACTTGTAATAGATCTAGCAAGATTAAAGGATTTGAATGATTGATGCCAATCAAACCAAATAAAAATCACATTTTTCATTTTTAAAATTTGTATAAAGGTTTTGAGTTTTCGATTTGTATTTACTATTAACATTTCAATATTTTTTTAAATTTTATTAACATTTAACTTTGAAAAAAAAAAATCAAAAGTCTCAAAAAATTAATTTAATTCTAACTTTTAAAATTTCAAAAAATTAAAAAATTCACTTTAATTTTGACTTGTAAAAAAAACTTTAAAAATTCCAAAATATTGAACATTAACTTTAGTTATTTCAATTCTTTGTTGTATATACAACTTGGAAAATCATTTTTTAAGTTTATCTTATGACATTGGGGTTTTGGGCCATTTAAATGATAAAAAATTTATGCTTGGAAAAATATTTAATTGTGGAAGAATTCTTATAGTTAATATGATTTATTATTTTTTTAAAATACCTTAAGTTTGACTATAGGAGAAAAATAAGATTTTTTTTTTGGATTTGCATTATTTTAGAAGATCATCTAATCCGTAAATTATTTGACGAAGTGTTTATTTAGATTTGAAATTTCATGGTATTTCTTGATGATTAAGTATTGAGATTTAAGTGCTAAAATACTTTCATATGCTTCAGTTGAGTTTGATGATCATTGGCATGGGATTTTTGAATGTTTGTTATCGATTAAAATTGCCTATTGTTTAATTAACTCTTGTTTCATTTACTTGAATTATTGGATCTTTATTGACAATCTAAGTTTGGGAAACTTTCAAGTAATTGAGATCGATATTTTTGAGAGCTCTATTGTGGATCTGTGACAAATTATATATCTTTCAATTGGGTAATTTTTGGCATCTTCATAATTTGCATTGTTGCTTAAGTACTTAGTGGTTAAATGAGATAATTTTTAATCTAAGTGTTTTAGGTTTTAATATCACATTTCACTCAAAATTCTCGTGCATTTGCATATTAAGTTAGCCTTGCATATTTATAATTTAATTCCAAGCATAAGCTTGGTCGATAGAAAGATAGGTTGTAAATTTTTGTAGATGTTCTTTGCTTGATGCAACTTTACTTTTTATCCCAATATCAGTCAGTGATCACATAAACAATAAAGTAAAACGCTGATAGAACAGACTAGTAGATCGACAAAAGACAAGCCCGAAATATTTAAGTGTGTTGGTGTGTTACGACAGTCAGCAGGATGCTTCAACCAGCAAAGTCACAATATCTTCAGCCAACCAGAAGTGTCACACAACCCTCTAGGACAGCCAAAATAGTCAACCCCAAAATTCAGCAAAAGTCAACGTTGTCAGTCAACGGTCAATGCAAATAGCAGCAGCAGCAAGGTCAACGCACCCAAGTCAAAGTCAACATCCAGCCTCAGGAATTGTGCCAAAAAATGTGAATTCAAAAAATCGAAAGTTTGGGAGAGTTTCAGGTCAATTTGACCTTGCGTTGACCAAAGTCAATGTTGGTCAATGCTGCTGTAGAAACCCGAGGCCGAAAACAAAATTTGTTGCTTGCTTAAATTTCCCACTTGTGAAGAGAAGAGCCTCCAAGGTGATCAAACCAATCAGATGAGGAGAGAGAAATGTGTGAGGATGAGATGAGTGAAAATTTCCTCCAACATTGACCAATATATATATCTCCATCAAGGAGGGTGTGTGACACAACTTCTGGGGAACTAAACCTTCAGGGCGACTTGCACATATTTTGAATAAATTCAAAATAAATGTTCTGCTCATCGGATCAATATGATCTTTAGATCGATCTTGCACCTCTCTGAAAGAGGAGTCTAATAAAAATATTGGGATCTTCATCTGAGCATCACAACATGGAGTTTTTACCTAGTTGTCCAAAATTAACACTCCCTCTCAACTACGGAGAACTCCATCCACCTGTGCAATCCAAACATTGTGCGTCATCCCGTCGTAACTTGCTTTGCTAGCTTATTTATTTCAAAACAGAAGTGGGTCAGTCACAAAGACATCATTCCCGGCTGACAGATTCAGCCCAGAGGTCTGAAACCTCTATAGGACTCAAAAAGAGTCTCATACCAACCCGAAGTTGGTTTACCTGAACCGAAGTCAATTGGAGGTCTGAAACCTCACTATACTTGATCCCAGATCAAGTGGTTGGACTGTACCATCCTAGATAGAGATTACAACAATCTCTAATGCATCCATCAGTCTTTTAATCTCTAGCTTTTCCCACCTCACTAGCCAAATGAGAGTTACTTCCCATGAGACCTGAACTCAATGGGTAGGATGCATATGGGGCACAGATCATGAGAGGTGAATCAACTCAATCATCATAACGGTGGGTTATAAGCACACCAAAAAGGTTTGACAAGCCTAGCCTTGTGGTTTCTTATAGCTATGAGAAGCTATCCCCAAATCCCCCCAAAGCTCCAAGATCTCATCGTCCAACAGGACCCTCAGCATAGGGTCGTTCCACGATACCAAGATTCTCACAGAAGGTTAGGAACTTGACCTTCCACAGGGGCTTAGTGAGAATATCTACGACCTACTCATAAGTTCCTATAAGATTGAGCCTTACGGTGCCTCGTTGTACCATATCCCAAATAAAGTGGTACCTGATATCAATATGCTTGGATCGATCATGGAACACGGGATTCTCGAACAACCGAATCCCACTCTGGTTATCACAGAGTATCACGGTGGTATCAATCACATGCCTAAACAACTTATTGAAGAGCTTTCTCAACAAAACTGATTCATAATAGGCCATACTTGTTGCGATGTATTCAGCCTCTGCGGTGCTCAACACCACCGACTTCTGCTTCCTGCTCATCCATGATATCGAAGCAGAACAAAGTGTGAATCAGCATCCCGATGTGCTCTTACGATCCACCACACTGCCAACCCAATCAACATCAGTATACCCATGGAGTTTCATGCTCCCGAAAGTGTATCTCAACCCATGGTTTATCGTGCCCAAAAGATATCTCAACAGATTCTTGGCACCAACCCAGTGAATGTGATGAGGCTCAACCATATGTTGACTCAAAGTGTTCACTACATACGTCCGGCCAGGTGTTCACTAAGAACATCAGGGCCCCTACGAGTTGAAAATACTCAGTAGGATTTGCTAGCACGGGCCTAGCAGCACTGCCACTCAACTTACTAAAGTTGAGCTCCATCGGTGTCGACACGGACTTACAGTCCACCATACCAAATCTTTCCAAAGGCTTCACAATGTATTTTCCTTGAGAAAGGAAAATATCGCCAGGTCTCTGCCAGAAATCCAGGCCTATGAAGTAATGCATCAGTGCTAGGTCCTTCATCTCAAACTCAGCAGCGAGCTCCCTCTTGCACTTATGAATGAGAGGGCCAGCACCTGTCAGGAAGAGGTCATCCACATACAACACCAGAATGAGAAGCTTTTCTCTATCAACCTTGAAGTAAAGGTTTGGATCAGCATTACTACGAGTAAAGCCTAGCTTCATTAGGTAGCTATCTATCCTCTCATACCAAGCTTTGGGTGCTTGCTTCAACCCATAGAGGGCTTTCTTCAACCTGCAGACATGGGTGTCCTGATCCTATACTTCGAACCCTAGAGGTTGCTCCACATACACCTCTTCATTTATCGCACCATGCAGAAATGCATTCTTCATATCCATCTGATGAAGAATCCATCCTTGTGTAGCAGAAAGGGCTATGATATATTGGATGGTGGTATATCGGGCCACAAGTGCGAACATATCATCATAGTCTATGCCTTCCTTTTGAGAGAAGCCACAGGCAACGAATCTTGCCTTGAACTTCTTAGAACTTCCATCAAATCCATGTTTGATCTTGTAGAGCCATTTCAAGGTGACAACTGCCTTGTCCTCCGATCTTGGAACCACATCCCATACATCATTCTTCATTATGGACTCATACTCTTCGTGCATAGCATCCTTCTAGACTTGATGCTTTACGACATCCTCAAAAGATCCAGGCTCAGATTGTACGATAGTACTCATGGCTGCTAGATACCCTTGGTATCTATTCAGTTGCTTGCTTTCACGAAATGTCCCCCTTGGGGCCATATGTCCCTCGACATCCTCGAGTTTGTCCTTGAGCCATGATGGCCTTTTCCTCATTGAAGTAGGTGGATCAATCGGGTCCATCCGTCCTTCAACATCGGACATCGTCTCATCCTTTGGTTCTTCTTAATTTCCAGGCCTTTCTTCATGATCTTCCTCAGATCTCAAAAGATTGATTACTTTCCTCAGGGAAGCATCTTCATCAAAGGTAACATCATGGCATATCTCCACTTCCCTTTGACTAGGCACATAGACTCTATTAGCCTTCAAAGTTTCACTCTAGCCCACAAACATTCCCTTCTTCCCAGAAGCATCTAGCTTGATCCTCTTCTCCTTCAGCACATGAAAATAAATAGGACATCCAAAAACTCTAAAATGTGAGACATCAGGTTTCTTACCAGAGAAAACTTATTCGGGAGTTTTGGAGTCCAGAGTGGAAAGCGGGCATCAATTTTGTATGTACACAACAGTGTTCACAGCTTCTCCCCACAGAAACTTGGGAAGACCTTGGTCACATAGCATGGCATGGGAAGCTTCCACAATGGTCCTGTTCTTTCGTTCAGCAACGCCATTCTGCTCAGGAATATAGACAGTTGTGGTCTCCCTCTTGATGCCAGCTTCTCTACAAAATTTCTTGAACTCGTTCGTCTCATATTCAATGCCATTATCGGTCCTCAATATCTTGATCTTCTTCCCTGTGAGATTTTCCACCAAGGCTTTGAAGGTACGGAACCACATGAAAGCCTCATCCTTCTTCTTCAAGAAGTATATCCAGGTTTTGCGAGAGAAGTCATCTATGAATGTAATATAATAAGAACATCCTCCCAAGGATGTCACGAGCAGCATCCCAGAAAAATCAGAATGTATCAATTGCAAGACATCAGATGTCTTTGTGACACTTGAGGGCAAAGTTCCCCTTGTATGCTTTCCTTTGACACAACCCTGACATACACCTTCATGATTATTTAACTCGGGCATCCCTATCACCACCTTCCTTGCTTTGGGAAAGGCCTTGTAGGGAAGGTGTCCAAACCTTTGGTGTCATAGTTCAGTCTGTCAGATAGTATCACACGTCATCGCTCGCGGTGGACTTCCTCCAACTTGGTAGAGTGTATCATCTCTAAAACCAATCGTGATAGCTTCCTTGAAACACTTCTTCCAGATACACACCTTCCCATCAATGAATGCCACATTGAAACCTTTGTCTTCCATGGTCGATATGGACACAAGGTTCTTCTTCAAATCGGGTACATAGAACACATCCTGCAAGCGAAGGACTTGACCTTCAGACAAGTGGAGGGTCACAGTCCCTGTCCCTTTCACAGGATATGTGGCATTGTCTCCAAGGATAATTTCCAGAACAGTATCCTTCTCAACCATATCAGAAAGTGCTTCCTTGAACCCAGTGATTTGCCTTGAGGCACCACTATCTATCAACCAAACATCCATAGTGTCGGGTGGATATGCAACAGAGAGGGCAGATACAAGAATGAATTCATTTCTTTTATCAACAACATTTGATTCCTCATACCTGGAATTTCTTGATCTTTTGAAAGGTTGACCATTTCCGTCAGAGGGAGACTTCCTCTTCCCCTTGAACCTGTTGCTCCTTTGATTGCCATTCCTCGAGTTGTTGTTGTTGTCATCATCATCGAGAGAATCTTTCTTGAAAGGGCATTCTCTAGCATAGTGACCTGGCTTGTGACAAGTGTAACACTTTCCTTTCTTTCCTTGGGCCCCTAGTATTCCTTTGTTCCTTGGACCACCAAAGTTCTTCTTCTTAGGATGAGCAACGAAGGCCGCATTTCCTTCATTTTCATATTCCTTCATCCTTGTCTCTTCTTGTACGCATCTCAATATTACTTCATCAAAATTAGGTATCACATTGTTATTGAGAATGGTAGTGTTGAATACATGCCATTCAGATGAGAGACCTCCAAGTGCGGTGAGAACTATCTCTCGATCAACTATTGTCTCCCCAATAGCCAAAAGATTATTCTTGATTTCGGTCAGCTTCAGAAAATATGATTGAACAGACTCATCCCTACCTTTCTTCAAATTCTTCAATTGATTCTTGAAGAATAGGACTTGATTTTCATTGTTGGCCTTGAACATGTGGACCAACTTATCATACATCTCCTTGGATGTGCCTAGCTCAGAGATGTAGGCAACCAAACTCTTATGAATTGAGTCCCTGATCATCAACTTTGCTTTGATTTCCCCCTTCTTGTACTTTGTTTTGGCAGTAGCAGTTGTAGTGGATGGAGGCTCTTGAATTTTACCCTGCACATAGTCCACGACATCTTGGTCTTCCAAATTAAGATCCATTGTCATATTCCAGGCATGGTAGTCTTCCTTCCTAGTCAATTTGTCATCAACCTTAAAGCCATTGTAGTTTGAGGAACCCATCCTCTTCTTCGGTGATTGCTACAAACTAGGGCTTTACCTTCACCTCAGCTCCGATACCATGTAAATTTTTGTAGATGTTCTATTCTTGATGCAATTTACTTTTTATCCCAATATCAATCAGCAATCACATAAACAATAAAGTAAAATGATGATAGAACATACTTGTAGATCGACAGAAGACAAGCCAGAAATATATAAGTGTGTTAGTGAATTACGGCGGTCGGTAGGATGTTTCAACTAGCAAAGTCTCAATATGGTCAGCCAAACAGAAGTGTCACACAACCCTCTAGGACAGCCAAAATAGTCAACCCCAAAATTCAAAAAAATTCAACATTGTCAGTCAACGGTCAATGCAAACAGTAGCAGCAGCAAGGTCAACGCGGCCAAGTCAAATTCAACGTCCAGCCTCGAGAATTGTGCCAAAAAATGCAGATTCAGAAGTCAAAATTTTGGGAGAGTTTCAAGTCAATTTGACCTTGCATTGACCATCAACACTAATCAATGCCGTTGCAGAAACCCTAGGCCGAAAACAAAATTTGTTGCTTGCTGAAATTTCCCACGTGTGAAGAGAAGAGCCTCCAAGGTGATCAAACCAATCAGATGAGGAGAGAGAAATGTGTGAGGATGAGATGAGTGAAAATGTCCTGCAACGTTGACCAATATATGTACATCAATGAGGGTGTGTGACACAACTGCTGGGGCACTAAACCTTCAGGCCAACCTGCACATATTTTGAATAAATTCAAAATAAATGT
This sequence comes from Pinus albicaulis, assembly GCA_034641835.2. Lineage (NCBI taxonomy): Eukaryota > Viridiplantae > Streptophyta > Pinopsida > Pinales > Pinaceae > Pinus > Pinus albicaulis. Next base: position 547,558,376 of record CM076574.1, read on the forward strand.
TCTGCTCATTGGATCAAGATGATCTTTAGATCGATCTTGCACCTCTCCAAAAGAGGAGTCTAATAAAAATATTGGGATCTTCATCTGAGCATCACAACATGGATTTTGGACCTAGTTTTCCAAAATTAACATAGGTCCCATGCATCTTTTCTTGAGAAGCCTAGTTTTTATAGTACTTAAAAATGGTGACCTTGCAGTCGTCAAAGCCACAACTCTCTGCGACGCGGGAGGCAACGGGTATGATAGATTTTCAGGAGACGTATCGTTAATCACACCTTAGTGTGCTTCTCCTTAACTTCTCTCTGCTACTTACTATGAAATCAGGCTCAATATAGAAAGGGTCGGAGGGTCTAAACTTAGAATAGGCATTTAATTAAAATTAACCTAGATTCCTGCATTTCACATTAGTCGTAGGATCTGCATTGCATATAGTATATTTATTCATGCAAGAAGTTGTTTCTCATCAAGTTATTGGTCCTAAATTCTTATCGAGATAGTAGACTCCATATGGCACTGGTATTAATCATTCAAATCTAATCGAATCCTTTAATCTTGATAGATTTATTACAAGTATTTGGTTGTTTAACTGTGTCTCCCAAACTGGTTTTTTCCCAGCTAGTTCTCCTTCATTCCATTTCCATAGGGTCTACCTCCCTTAGTCTGCTATAAGGAGACAACTTAAATAGAGATATTGGGGATCAGGGTGATAGCCCCCGATTTGAATTGTTGTCGCGGTCCCTAGACATTCTGTGCGACAATTGGGAGTATAGACAAATTCAAAGCAAGGTTTGTAGCAAGGGGCTTCTCACAAAAAGAAGGGATTTATTATGAGGAAACCTTTTCTCCCACAGCTAGGTACACAAGTATAAGATTGCTTGTTTCATTGGTTGTTTCTATGGGTTGGAAGGTTCATTAAATGGATGCCAAGACAGCTTTCCTGAATGGGACCATTTATGAGGAGATCTACATTGAGCAGCCTCAAGGATTTGAAATAAATCATAGGGAAACCCATGTCTGCAAGTTGAAGAAGGCTCTATATGGTTTAAATCAAGCTCCGAGAGCATGGTATTCAAGAATGGAATCATACCTCTTGAGACTTGGTTTTACCAAGAGTACTACAGATCCTAACCTATATATCAAGGTGGTCCAAGATGAGCCAGTTATCATACTCTTGTATGTGGATGATCTACTAGTTACAGGTGTAGAGCATCGGATTCAGGAATGCAAGAAGTAATTAGCAGCAGAATTCGATGTGAAGGATCTTGGGATTTTGCACTATTATTTAGGGCTAGAAGTATGGCAGAAGCCAGGAGAGATATATCTTGGTCAAGGTAAGTATGTGATCAAGATGCCTCAAAAGTATGGCATGATGTATCGCAAGACCATGATGACTCCTATGATTACAAATTTGAAAAGGTTGAGGAGTTAAGAGTCTAGTCCAGCAAATATGACTTGCTACAGACAATTCATTGGGTTCTTGATGTATTTGGTGAATATCAGGCCGCACATTTGTTTTGCAGTAAATGTCCTTAGTCAGTTTCAGATGCAGCCAAAACATGATCATGAAATCCAACTTACAATATATACAGATTCATATGGTGTGGTAGTGAGACAGACAAAAGAAGCACAATAGGAAGATGTTTCGGCCTTGGATCTTCCATGGTTTCATGGATGAGCAGAAAGCAAGATACAGATGCTTTGAGTAGTGTTGAAGCTGAATATGTTGTTGTGAGAGAGGCATGTCATGAAGCAGTTTGGCTCACAAAGTTACTATCAGACTTGTTTGAAGGACCACTTAGCCCTACATGGATACATAGTGATAACCAAAGTTGCATAAGATTGACGGAAGATCTGGTGTTTCATGCAAAGACAAAGCATATAAATAACAAGTACCACAACATCAAAAGCTCGGTATGAGATGGGGTTGTAGAGCTGCAATATCTACCTATAGATAAACAGGTACCTGACATATTGACAAAAGCGTTACCAAACAAGAAGCTTGAGTACCTGAGAGGCAAGCTTGGTTTGGTAGATATCTTTTCCCTAGTTGCAAGGGAGTGATATTGGATAGTTCTTGCCTTTATGGGTCCGGCACTAGACTAGGACTAACGGACGTAAGCCTTAGTGAAGGCCATAAGAAATAATTGAGTTTGGAGGATTGGATAAGCATCTAGATTGAAACTTCTTATGAATTTGGAGAATCAAAGGAAAGAAGTTGGTGACTGATACTCTTTCAAGATGATGTAGGGCATCCAAGATAACAATATTTGAAGAGGATTGATATTCTTTGAGGATCCAGGTTTGGGAACCCAAGATAATAATAGTCCTAAAAGGACATACCTTGTGGACATATGGATGGGGTATGTACCTTGAGAGGTAGTTTGGCAGCTCACGTAAAGCTTCCCAGCGTAATGCTCCTAATTAAAGATGAGTTTGTCTAGATAAGGCCTTAAAAGACAATGTTGGCTATGATATAAAGATGCTTGATAGAATATGGCTTATCAATCCAACTCTTATTATGAGAATGCTTCAAGATTGAGATTCCTTGTACCATGAATACCTCCCTAGTTAAGAGGGAGTGTTAAAAATTGTAACTAGGTTCGGTCTTCATTATGATGTAATTGTAATCATGACATTGTGTATTATTTATAAAGAAAGAAAAAATAAGGAAAGAGAAATTATATTTTATTTTGGAGTATGGGTCTCATATTCAAGTTTGATTCAAAAGCATGTTCTTCATGCTTTTAGGTCCTCTAGGTCTTTCTAGGTCTTTCTAGGATAAAGAATAATATTGGTCATGTGTCATAGTCCCATTTGGACTCATTGTAATGGGGAAAAATATTTATTTTATTTTGTAAAATCCATTTATAAGCCCAAGACCAAGTCAGCCCCAAAGCAAGAACAAGTCAACCTAACAGGGCTATTCGACCCTGAAGAAAGGCTATAAATAGAAGGGAGCTCGACCTCATTTGCACACTCATCTCAAGCTAGTTCGATCTGCAATAGTGAAGGTCAAGAAGAGTAGTTGGAGGACAAAGAAGAGGAGCAAAAGTCAAAGTTTGCAAAGGGTTATCTTTCTCTCTTTGTCTTGCTAGTGTTTATGAAGTTTCCAGCTACAAGAAGCTGAAATTCTGAAGCAGTTGCAGGGGGGAAAATTTGCAGGGCCGAAATTCTGTAGCTAGGGTCGAAGTTGTGGTAGTAGTAGTATCAAAGCACTGGAAGTTGTCTCAAGGAAGATATTGTTGGGGGCTGACTTGAGTCTTGGAGGGTTTTTTGGCTTGGGTCTTTGGGTCTTGTAAGTCTATTTTGTAAGCAGATTCCAAAGAAGAAGAGAAGCATTTTCTGGGCTTTCCCCTTGGAGCGGTTTTTCCCTAGCTTGGAGCCTATATCTTGTGTACTTTGTCTCTTGGTGATATTCTTGTTTTTAGTAATTACTTGATGAATAGAATTAAAGAAGTAATCAAATAACATCTAATATCACAAGTAATTATCAAGTTAAGGAAAATAAGTTATAATCTACAAGTCTCTAGATTTTCTAACAAGATGGAGCCAAAATTTCCCCATAGGTGAATCCGGATCAAATCCCTCTTCTTGTCCACAAGGTTGTTTGCAGATTTCAACATACTATCAAAATAGAAAGAGAAAAAATGTTATAATATAAAGATTAAACCCCCGATATTGGTGATCGACTGAGAAACATGAGCTTTCGCTGAATTGCAGTCTGAAGAAATTCAAACACTACTAACAATCAGCTTTATGAAGCTTATATCAAAGTACTTGAAAAGGATAAGGACTTCAAAAAGTGATTGATAAAACACAATCAAACAATTTAAACATGCCTTTAAAGTGTTCTCTGACTCCCTGTCAATTCTCTAGTCAAAGGACTTGACCCCTTGATTGCCACTAATCAATGGCAAAACCACGTCAAGGATGAAGTTTAAACAGAGTGCAATACATTTATACGAAGAGGAAACTAAAAGGCACTTTTAGAAGACAAGCAGAAATGGAAAAACAAAGATTTGTAGACAGAAGACATCAATGATACAACCACATCAAGGATAAGTTTCAAAAAGGGTGCAACATGTTCATACGAAGAAGAAACTAAAATCCTCTTTTACAAGACAAAGCAGAAATGGAAGAACATTGCAGACAAAGAAGCCACTGATACATCCCAATTTCCACCTAAAAAAACAATGGAAAACAAGTAAAATCAGAAAGAAAAAGGCAGTAAGAAAAATAAAAGTTGTTAAGAGAACCTTCCTCTTAACAAATTAATTAATGAAAAAGTGAACACACAAAGAATAAGTCTCTAGAAAGGCATAAAGGAGCTCAAGTTGATTGTAGCCAAACTTGCAAACTACCAAACAAATTCATCACAAAAAAAAGCAGAAGGGCAAAAAATATTTCTTCTGAATTACATATCTGAGGTCAATGAAGAATTCTCCCACCTTCCGAAAAGTGAAGCAAAGCGGATGCACGAGAGCAAAAAATCATTGTCACCCTTGTCAACCTTGAAGCCCGCATCAAAAAATCAAGCGGGGAGGAATAGTAGCCTTGCCCCGGCCCCCATCTAAGGACCAGTTGAGGAACTTAAATTCAAGGGATCAAAGCAAATGAAAAATCACATATAAAGGTAGAGATCAAGAACAAGGATGGGGTCTACTTGAGGTCAAGGTTGAATCTAAGGCCAAGACTCAATACCAAGAGCAAGGCCAAGGATAAATGGGAAGAACCATTCAAATGTTATGATATAATAATAACTTAAATTGTATAGTTTTAATATATATTAAATATTTTTAGATCAGATACAATACATTTTTTTAATGTTGCAACATTTAATATAATGAAAAGTACAAATAACAAGGATATAATGACACATTATGTTGGTTATAACAACTGTATGTAACACAAAGTGGTTTGGAGTAACATGGCCGAAACTCAGGGATGGGACTGAACACAGGGATTTAGAATGGATAGAGAGGAGGTCCAATTAGTGGACTACTCTAACAATCCTTATTAAAAAGAGATTGTTTTGTTCTCATATGGTACTCAAACATGGAGCAGAACAAAAGAGTCTAGCCCCATGGTCAATCCAAAAGCGTAGAAGAAGACTTTAGAAATAGGACTGATTTATATGGCAAAGGAGTTAAGGACACTGTCAGATCCTATGATGGACTTGGTACAAGGCTTGGTATACCTAGTGAAATTTTGGGCCATATGCCTGACTGAGATCCATCTGAGGCGACCTGCAGTAACTTTCCCTTCCCTTTCTCCCAAACTTTCTGCACTTTCTTATTCACTGTCATAGCTGAGCGGTATTTGCTGATCACTATTTTTGAGCTGTTGAAAATGACTGTCTTTGTCCCACAAATTGATCACTAATTGTTCTATAGTGTTAGCTTAAGTCTGGAGAACATAATCATCATCATATTGATCATACTTCGGTAGCTTATTCATAGGAGGAATGTCATCCATTATGCATACTAGATTAGAAAATTGTTCCACCATATTAAAAGGAGGGTGTTCATGGCCAATAGCTTCTCCTTTAGCAATTTGAAATGATTCGAAGCACAAGGGTAGAGACTCAAAAGTTTTTGGCTCATTTTTTTCTTGAGGGGTCTTGACCCAGGTTCGAAGGTTAAGGTTTGCCAACAAACCCCTATACTACTAGCCCTTTCGGCAATGACCTGCTTGCGCAGGCCAAAGTCTCACCCGAAGTAGTATGGGAGGGTGAGGGAACTAGGTTTCTACACCCTGGGAGAGAGCAGGTAAGTCAAGCCGATCCACAATTATCAGATATATACAGCCCGAGGTCATTCACAGGAGTTCTAATAAATAACCAGAATACAGTTATCAAATCTAATTAACAGACTTGCATCCACGTGCGTACTATCAGCTATAAACACAAAACATTATATTCGTAGCAGATTAACAAATCATAGATGTATTTACCATAAACATAGACAGTTCATAGCTTACAAATAGATCATATAACTCAAGTCTGCATCAACCATAACAGATAACATCAAATATCTGCAATAATTTTGCACATCTATATTATTACCCAAAAATCTTCTTACATTCCCAAATTACCACCTGCACACACAACCAACAGAGTCCACACACAATAGGACAGAGGATCTCCGCGTACACAACCAGTAGGAGTCTTAACCCAAATAACCGTACCACAGATCTAACAGTTTGTACTTCGCATCAATCTCTATTCATTTCCTACCTATGGCTCAAGAAAGTTTCATCTATTTAGAGCAATTTAGCCTACGCATCCAATGGTCCGCAAATCATGGTTTGCAGACTCTTGGTCTACCCTTGACCCATTTACAATGCGTTAGGGGCTTTGACCCACCCTAAAACCCTTGTATTAGACTAAATAATAAAATTTATACAAAAATGGACAAAATTCATAGCCGTTGGGAGACCCCGCTCCAACGGTCCCCCAACATAATCTTGTGACTCATCCCGAGTCACTGTGCTGGCGGGGCTTCAACCTGTGTTTGCAATATTCTGATCGCCTCGACTAACGAAGGTAGCATGTCTTTACTTTGGACAATTGAATTATGTGCAATGTCGACCACTTTTTTTGATAGTGGTCCCTCAGTTGCGATGGTAACACTTTCCAAATTTTGGTTCAGTTGCTTAATAGAAACATCGGTATCTTGTGACAGTTTGAGGGCTTCATCTACCCACGGCTTCAATCGATCACCCAGGGTCTTCTTCTTTTGCCGTAGGTCGTCTATATCTGCCTGGAGTGCTTGGTTGGTGTGCAGTCGTTGTAAGCACTAGGCATGCACCAAAGTGGGCAAGGTGGCTTTGATTGTCTCGAACTACTCTTCTTTTTGCCCCAGGTCCTGGTTAATCCCTCACAAGATTGGATTGCGCTGGACCTTACTCCATAGCTGCATGGCAGTATCTAGTAGCTAGGCTTCCTACGCGATCTGCCCCGTGATAAAATTCGTGGCTGCGATGACCAACACAGTTCGTTGGGCCCGAACCTCCGGGGGTGTTTCGGGCTGTAACTTAGCCTACAGATCTGTGATCTGCTGCTCCATGCGTGTCTTAACCACCTAAAATTCATCCCGGGAAGCCTTGAGTGCTGCAACCAATTTTTCTACTTTTGCCTAAGCGGTGGCTGAGGCAGAGATCTCTACGGGAACATCCGCACAAAGTTGGTGAATTGTGTCCTCGAGCTCTATGTGCTTTTCGGTGGCAAGGCAGACCTCCACCTCCTTTGAAATGATGTTTTGCTCAACTATGCCGAGCTGTTGGTGCACCTATTGGTCTCAATGGTGGATTTCCTGAAAGACAGCAGTGTGGAGGCCCCGCAAGACCTCATGGGGTAGCCGAGCTAAGTTCAGCTGGACTTCTGCACTGGTCTAGACTTTGGGTCCTAGGTCGGATGGACTGAGGACGAAAGTTGCGCCAAGGAGAGAACAGAGGCGGCCGTCATCTGTAGCCAGTACTTCACTACTAGCAATGGAGGGTGGGCATACCAGGGTCACACTGATCTGCAACATGTCTGCTTTTAATTGGAGCACTCGCACCTCAACCTGAATTGTGTTGACCGTGGCCCGCTGCTGTTCTTCTAAGGCAGCCCACCTGTCTTCTGCGACTAGAGTGACTACATCGGTGATTTGTTCCAGGTCTCCGTCAGTCAGTGTGATTGCTTCATCGTGTTCTGCTCGCTGAGATCACTGATTTTTGCGGGGCGTTCTAACCAGCTCAGTTGTGTGCTTTGTGTCGTGGGGGGAGGCAGGTTTGCGGGTCTCCAAACCTGTTGTACCTAACCCCGTTTGTGGGTTCGTTCGGGTTTCTGCCTCAACATCCTTTTGCTGCTACGAATCCTTTTGAGTGGTCGCACCAGTGTCTTGTCGAGTATTCTTGATGATAGGGGGTTTAACTTGGGATGTGCTAGTGCTTCCAACGCCCTTTATGCCAGTTTTGAAACCAAGATTCCAGTTAAGGGGCCAGAGTGCAATGGCATTTTTGATTTCTTCGTCCATCACCATGTAGGGAAGCGAAGTCCAGGCTTTTTCTTTATGCGCTCTGATCTGAACATTTTGTAGAGTGACCTGGAAAGCGAAAATGCCCTTGTATCTGTTGTAAATGGCCGGGGACAACTGCAGTCGGGAATTAATAGCTTCGGCTATGCTATTATAAAAGAGGACCCAGAACACATGGTTTTCTTCGAGCCATTTGTAGATCTGTGGAATCCCACAAGTGGGCAGAGCGAGCCCCTTCGCACATGTCTGGGGTAATCTCAGGGAGGACGGACTCTGTAGGAGCTTCCCAGGAAACCACTACTATAATAAACAACAACCAAGAGTAAAAGAAGGTGTGACCCTACTCCTAGGACTCATGAAGTTTGGTTAGAAACCCATCGCACAAATAATGTGCCCATTTAAAACATACCCCTTTCGTACATTGGCCGGCTAACCAAATTACATAGGCTGGAACAGAGGTGACCGACACTTCCTCATCATTTTACATGCTAACATCATGGTGCCTAATTGTGTACCTTGGTCACTGACAGTCTTGATAATAAATCCCCGAGTATTACGGTCCACATGATACTTTTGGCGCATGAACTCAACATTCTCAACCTCATATTTCTTACCCACACACTCTAGGGGGTTCAGGCCACTCATGGGAAGACTAGTGATCCGATGCACGAGCACAGCGTCAATGGGGATCCTGTCCTGGATCCACAAACATCCGTCATGAAATAGCGCGAACAATTTTCGTGCGATCCGGTCCATTACATTGTAGTGTCCAAAGTGGGGCATCTGAAGTAGATTTAGGAGCCTGGACCCCGCCAAACCACGTACCCAACGTTGGGGGACAACTTTGACCCCATCGTCGCCATGAACTATATCAAGGTACAATTCGGGTGCAAGCTCGGGGAAGGCCTCAAAATTGACCAAACCATGGTCGTCGAACTTAACTTCATGAAGGTGACCAAAACGTTCACCTATGATAGGGACCTCCCCCGAGGTCAGTGGCATCTGCAGGTAGGTGATCAAGCCATCGATGTTCTTTGCCGTGCGTTTTGATGCCCTGTTTGGTCGCATGAAGGGGGGCAGCTAGTTGATCGGCTCGACGGGCTGGGCCTCCTCATGCGTAGCCCTTGGGGATTTCACGTTTCGTGGGGAGGTATGGGGCTTTCCTGTAGCCCATTTGGTAGGCTTCGAGGGCTTGCCTGAGCCCTGAGATTTTTATTTTCCTTTCTGAGTGGTAGGGCTGGGTGTGGAGAGGATTTCTTCAAATTCGGCTTTGACCTCCACCACTTCCTCAATGTCTTCGTCTACTGAGGTTATTGGATCCAAGAGTTTGACAGGGTTCATGGACGTCATTCTGGCGTGAAATATGAACTTAGGATCGCTACTGTCAGAGGGGGTAGGTTGGTCAAACATGAACGAGATGCTAGCGGCACATAATTTCTTATAGCACCACTTCGTCCAGAAAAACCAGGCTAAGTACAAGCTATTTGAGCAATATGGAACCTGTGTCTGATCTATCTCACCTATTTTATAGCCTTGAGTACTACCCAACGGTAGGGTAGACTTCACGCAGGACTTACCATCAAGTAAACGGTAAAAAATCTTGCAAAATCGCTGCATTAAATGTCAGCCGTCCGCTCCATCCAACGGTAATTTGTTGTTTTTACTCGATTTGACTATTTCAATGGCTATTTTTCACACCTCGGGTGTGCTCTGCATACCCCTGCGATCTCAGCGTACCCCTGTGCCCCAAGAAATCCTCCTGCGATCCTGCTACACCAGCTTTATTCTGCTGGGATTCCTTCCAACTAAAATTCTGTGTTGCCATAACCCAGCCTTCCAGACCTCTTGCATCGTCATCATACCTATGTAGTGACCCTATGCTGCATCTTCGTAATTTGCATACTTCAGGCCATCGTTGCATAGTACTTCATGAGGTGTGATACTGACGATATCCACCGCTCGATGCACCAACTCCTTTCTTTGTCATACCAAATATTTAGCAGGTATGATGCCTGTGGTTTGGAACAGAGAGATCTCGGTAAACCGCACATCCACAACCCTACTTGAAAAAATCTACGTATCAGGAAACCCTTCCTCGACCATCTCAATTTGGGACACATGATCTCACTCTGAACTTAACTTTCCTAGCTCGACAATGAATTCAACATCATATTCCTGAAGCAGTTGCCACCTGTAGACTTCCTCCCCCAACACAGTCACATTCCATAGGCATTCTAAAACCCACTGATCTGCAATCATTTTATAATGGCATCCTAACAGAGGGCATTGACACTCCTGTAGTTTGTAGGTTAGGGCCAACCCTTCCATTGTTATGGAGGCATAATTGCATTCCACACCTGAGATTGTCTAATTAGTATATGTGATTGCATGGTCACTGTACTTGTTACCAAGTTGCATACTACCTACTTCACAGGCGATTCCTGAAGTAACCGTATGAAATATCATCACCGGAACGAGGGAGCGAACATAGGCGCAATGACCATTCTGATTTTGAGTTGTTCAAATCTCTTTTAGTGCACGCCCTCCCAACTGAATGAAATATCATGCTTAAGCAGTGTGCGAATAAGTTCAGTGATCAGTGCGTATCTCCGACTAGATTTTCTATAGTAGCCCAGATGTCCCGAGATCTCACGCAGCAGCTTCGGAGTCATGGGCCTTACATGTGGGACTGGTACGTTGAGTGTATTACCAATCTCCTCCCTTGCCCTCTGTGTATCATAATATTGTTGTTCTTCCGGCCGCGCATCGAAGTTGAGGGTGACGTGCGTACCGCCCAAGTTCCCCGTGACCTGCTTAGGTTCTGAACACTTATCTAGATACTCCATTTTTAGCTCTTTCATCTCACCTATTGTGCCCTCATCCCAGCAATTATCACTCGTAACCTACTTGGGTGGTATTTTCGTATGAACGTTTCGTTGTTTTAGTGGTTTCGTATTAGCCTCCTCTTGTATTGGAGGTCCCATAACTGTGCGTTCCTCCCCTGCTACTACGATCGAGACCTTGCACGGATATGTGTTGCAATATTTTATGGCAGCCTTTTGGGGCTTGACATCATCCTGAATCTGTGATTTCCATGTGGGGCATCCTCCTACTACGTCGGGACTAGATTCACCAGGCACCATGGTGTTGAGAGCTTGTAGAGCTCCCTCACGCGCCTCCAATCCTCCCATTAACCCAAATGTCCCAAAAAATTCATCTCTTAGGGTTGCCCACTGGCAGGTGCGCTATCATAGCTCTGCATCAAGATACCAAGTAGCGGGAACTGGTCCCAAGGCATGAAAAAACAAGTGAACCAAATCTTCTATGGTATGATCGCATCATTGCTCCATCCAAGTGGACAAGTGTTCGTGCGGGTTTCCTAGGCCCTGGAATCTCTTGATGCACACATTAGTTGAAGATTAAAACTGTAGTACCATCATATCCTAACATTCCTCCCATTCCTAGAACGCCCCCTTATGTGTGTCCCACCAATTCACAGGTGTTGCGTGCATAGCCCGGTTAAGATCCCATAGCCTTTGTTCTCTGGGAAACTCAGCTTCGAAGGTTCACAAAAATTCCTTTATACTACCGAACCCATCAAAGCAAGGTAATTCTCTTACCTCAAAAGATAGATATTGGAAGTCTTTGGTAATTCGCATACATCGCAGCGTGGAGACTTCCTACAACCGACTTTTCCAATATTCTAACTCTTCGTCGGAGTTAAAGACGCATTCGTTGTGCTTCTCCCAGCAAGGCATAGCATCGGTCGTGGGGTTGATCCAGTATTCATCCTTCACAATTAGCTTATAGATGTTATCCATCCCATCTTCCTCACGTGCTGGCTCAGTGTACCTTTCTCCTTCTACAGGGTCGATTGGTATGATCACCCGAGTTCCCTCTCTTTCAAACACCATGCTTTGTTTCTTCAAGTTGATAATTCCACCCATATCAATGGGCCAATACAATCCCAGGAGTGCTGGGTAAGGGTCCGCATATTCTACAATCTGAATGACTTCAAATTCAGCTCATACCTTAGCCCCAACGATATCTACAACCATTTTTTACAATATCCCCAATGGTATGATCTTCTGTTGATCAACCATGCACAACAGGATAATAGACCATTCCAATTTAGGTTCTCCCATTCATTGCAAAGTTTGCTTAGGTAGTACATTCGCATCAGATCCTAGGTCTAGAATTACCTTGTCCATCTCATAATCACCAATATGCACAGTTAATCGCATTTCACGCCCAGTGTGCCTCTTTTACTTGTAAAGATTGTGCACATCCTTAATCTTCATGGTCGGGGATGCTTTTTCTGCACAACTGTCAAGTAGGGCTTGGAGGTTGTCTACTGCTTGCTATTTGCGTAGTAGCTTCATGCACGCCTATAAGAACGGTTTGACCTCATCTCCGATTCCATTTTTTGGATCCGATGTCTCGCTTCGAGCCCAGTCTTTCCGGGCTACGACAGAGGTCTCTGTCTCCTCTTGGGGCCCCACACCTTCTGGTTCAGTAGCTAGCTACTTTATAGATCAGAGATTCTGTCTCTGCTGTTTCCACAGACCCTTCATGGCTATACCACTATGTGTTATTACATTAATGGTTGGATCCTCCTCATGGGGTTCCACCTTCACTTATTGTACGTTTTTTGTAGGAGTCTGCTGCTTTTCTTGTACCTTAGCCATAAAAATGAAGTAATCCTCGATCACATGGTCCAATTGTCTATAATATCTGTAGGATTTCTGAGTTGGGTTCTTGCAGTCCCTCGCAAAGTGACCTATTTCCCCGCAATTATAACAGATTAACTGGCCTCTACCCCTGCCTACACTTCCTCCCTGTCCTCCTCCCCTGCCCTTGGCTAGGGACCCTCCTATTCCCGCGGGGGATCTAGGTGATGAGGGGTCCGATTGTACCCTATATAGGTTTCCCCGGTCGATCATCAGATCATACGTTCGGCAATTATGGTTGTCATGTCCTACAAACCTACAAAACCTACACCACTGCTATTTTACTTCAGGGACATATGCAGCAAGGAAAGGGCAGTGGATGGTATCATGTAGCCTAGCAACGCGGTAGTCATCGCACCATAGTGTCGGCCCACTCAATCCTGCAGGTTCGCTATGGCGCAGCGGGCTAGGTCCCCCAGCTTGGATGTAGTCTACCAGTAGCAGATAATTATCTTTGGTGTGGCCATTCACCTTGCATCGCATGCACCATCTTTCAGGGCTGGCCTCTGTCCCTCACTGCTTGCATAGATTCTAAATCTCCATGTGCATTGCTTCTAGCCAGCCTTGTATCTGTTGTACTCATAACTGGGTATCGTCTCTTAGCACAGCTTCCAGCTTCATGGCAACCTCCAGGGCCTTCTCTTGTGTTTCAATAGCTTGGTGACCAATAGGTATGCGTAGGTGGGGCAGCAACATAGAAATGAACCACTCTGTGTGCTACCTGTCATCATACTGGAATCCTCCTTCTCTAATCACTTTCTTTAATCGTTGATCATCTTGCCATACGGACTTAGATGGCCCATGCTTGAAATACTTCAAGTAATTTACTATCTAAGAGTAGGACTTAGGTTTCTTGAACTGTTATTTCAATGCATTCTTAATTTCCTCGATAGTTGCATTTGCATGTTGGTCAATGTATCCCATGTACCAGTCTAGGGCTCTCCCTTCAAAAGAAAGGGATAATTGTGCCTGTTTCACCACATCGTTTACTACGTTTTGCATAGTCCATACTGATCCTACGAAAAACTAGAACCAATCCATGTCCTCATCGCCCATGCCTTTGAAGGTATGTAGCTTCATGTGCATAGCCATATCTTCTTCCGGTGGGGGTGGAGGTGAGTTTTTACCCCTATGGGGGTTCGATAGTGGCATCGACGGAGGGCTATGTGTAGCAAAATTTCTTACTAGACTATAGATAGATCGATCCCCCTCTTGGTTAGTTCTGTAGTACTTACCACTACGCATTGTGACCTCACTCTGGTCGAAGCTCATTCACTCCGTATGGCTACACAAAATGTTTTTTTCGCACAATAAGATCTTAATTAGTAATGGCAAAGTATTCAAAAACTTACCGCAGAATCCCTTGAAGAACCTCCGCTCCGCTTCTAGTAGGATACAAATTGATAGATTTCAAACTCAGTCACAAATCCTCCTATCACACTGTCCACCCAATGATCTACCATGCGAGTAATGGTGTTGTTGGTTTCTTCCAGCTGTTAGATCCATTCTGGCGTCCACTGGGTGACCTGCTCATCTTTCCAACACTTCTGAAATTTGACTAGCCTTGTGAGCCACTCCTGGAGCTCGATCAAAATTGTTACAAAGAAGATCTCATAGATCTCTGTGAAAATGTACTTATTCTTCCACTTTTCGGTGGTCAACTTCTTACTGCGGTTTTCTTTTACTGTGAATTGTTGAACATGTTTTTCAAACCATTCATCGATTTCTTCTCTTTTAGGTTTCTAATACGACCTTGGCATTACCCAATCTCTCTCAAAATTATCCTGGTCTCGGCAACATAACCATTTTTTGGCTCGAGGGGTCCTGACCCAGGTTCAAAGGTTAAGGTTTTCCAGAAACCCCTATACTATTGGCCCTTTTGGCAGTGACCTACTTGCGCAGGCCAAAGTCTCACCCGAAGCAGTATGGGAGGGTGTTGGAACTAGGTTTCCATAACCTAGGAGAGAGCAGGTAAGTCAAGCCAATCCGCAATTATCAGATCTATACGACCCGAGTTTGTTCGCAGGAGTTCCAATAAATAACCAAGATACAGTTATCAGATCTAATTAACAGGCTTGCATCCACATGCGTAATATCAACTATAATCACAAAACATTATATTCGCAGTATATTAACAAATCACAAATATATTTACCATAAAAATAGATAGTTCGCAGCTTACAAATGGATCATATAACTCAATTCCACATTAACCATAACATATAACATCAAATATCCACAATACTTTCGCACATCTATATTATTACCCAAAAATCCTCTTACATTCCCAAATTACCAGCTGCGCACATAGCCAGCAGGGTCTGCACACAGTAGGATAGAGCATCTCTGCGCACACATCCAGCATGAGTCCTAACCCAAACAACCCTACCACAAATCTAACAGTTCATACTTGGCATCAATATCTATTCATTTCCTACCTATGAATCAAGAAAGGTTCATCTATTTATAACATTTTAGCCTATGGACTCTTGGTTTA
Organism: Pinus albicaulis; assembly: GCA_034641835.2. Classification (NCBI taxonomy): domain Eukaryota; kingdom Viridiplantae; phylum Streptophyta; class Pinopsida; order Pinales; family Pinaceae; genus Pinus; species Pinus albicaulis. Next base: position 547,573,621 of record CM076574.1, read on the forward strand.
CCCTTGACCCATTTACAATGCATTAGGGGCTTTGAACCACCCCAAGACCCCTACGTTAGACTAAAAAATACAAATTTATACGAATATGGACAAAATTCATAGTCGTTGGGAGACCCTGCTACAACACTCATCCTCCATTTCTCATTCTGTAATCCCAGCAGCTACACCAAGATGTCTTAAGGGGAGAACTTCTGAATTTGAAAAAGGGTTTGCATTATCCATTTCTTCCCTTACTAATTATTTAGAGCATTCCACCTTGTTTCCATTTGCAATTTTCTTATAATTCTCTCTTAGTAGTGAAGAACAAGATATAGAAAGGTATCTAGTACTTAGTTGACAACTTTCATCATCTTCTTCTTTGTAATCATGCTCAACATGCATATTTTGATTGTTATTCTTTCCCTGTAATGACTTAGTTTTTTCTTCCCAAGGAAAAGGTATAGGCTATTTTGAATAAGCAACACCAACCTCAACCTTGTACTCTTCCTCTTTCCAGCCAAGTATATGCATCATTTTGCTAATTGTATCTGCCAACATCTTTAGCTTTACTTCTGAAGATATTAGTTTCTCCTGATCTGCTTTGTCTTTCTCTATTAATCTTAGATTTTCCTCTCTATTTAGTATGTTGGCTTCCACATCAACTTCTATCCTTTTCATTTCCCCCAGGGTCGAAGGATCTCTTTCTCTTATCTAGAAATCCATCTCTGGGTCAAAAGCATTTGGGTAGTGCAAGAGAGCTCACTCTAGGGGTGGCTTTATCTTAGTGGGTATTGCATGGTATACTTTATTGAGCCTGGCTGAAAAGTGTTGTACTTTATCTCCTTGATGTATTTTCAAATGGTTGTATTCCCTTATGATGAGAAAAACATTTCCCATGACTACCCACCTATCTAAGAAAACTTGAGTGAATTGATGAAAGTTTCTAATTCTTGCAGCTGGAAGGTCCTTAAACCAACTCTTAATTTTTCCTTGTAATGATAAGGAAAAAATTCTGATATGCACATCATCTCCTCCTATTTCAAATAGGTCAAGTAAATTCTCAAGATTTTTAATGTGTTCTTCAGCAGTGACTTTTGAGTTTTTTCCATCAAATCTGGGTAGTTTATTTGCAAAATTTGCAAGGAGGGATTGGAAGATAGGAGGTAAAATCAGAGGCTTGTATTTTTCAGGGACCTTTGTGGGTACAGGTAGTGCAAAAAGAGATTTATGACTGTTTAAGTTTTCAACAGGAGCAAGAAAGACAACATGAGGCTCATGTTTCACTAGATCTTCCACAAGTATATCTGTAGTAGGCATAGGTATATCTCGAGTAGGAACAGGTATATAAGTATGTTCATGGTCTGTAATTTGAAGCTCAGCTTTTTTAGATCTGAGATCTTTCCATTGATCAATTTAGACCTCTTCAATGTATTCTTGGTTAGGCATAAAGTAGGATAGGACATATTTATATATAAAGACAATAATTTCCTGAATCCAAATTAGGCTTGGATACCTTCTCTTTCTAGGATGACTGGTCACATTTTAGGTTCTTCCTCTATTGGAGTCTTTAGGTCTATGGATAGTTGTGGAGTCACTAGGTGGATTATTTCAACTATTTTAAGGCAGGTTGTTGTCCACCATCAACAACTGAATACTAATCTAAGGAATTTTGTGGGTTTTCTGATTTCTTAAGGATATCTAAGCTTGTTACTTACTCACGTCCCACCATGATCGCCATTATGTTAGGTCCCCATAATTTGTTAGATTGGTGAGAAAAAATGAATAGGGGTAACATCAGACTAGTATTTGGAGTCCTAGGACCTAGCCTTCTTGGACTCAGAGAGGGCTCTCTCTATTTTGTGCAAAGGATGTCAACTTGTTTGCTTTTAGGTTTTGATTTTAGGCTAGTGTTAAGTTTAGGGTTTGTTTGTTTGATTTGGTTGGGTAGATGATCAAGTAGAATAGGTGGAGTGAGGAAATATTCAAGTCATTGGGATATGGAGTCAATAAAAAGTCATGGAAAGTTCAACAATGAATCATGGAGCATCACAGGGAAAATCTAGCATGGTCAAATGAATTTTTAAGGTTTTTTTGAGATGAAATTAACATCAAGTTTGTGAACAAAGTAGGGCAAAGGGAAACTAAGAATCATCTATCAAGTAATTTAAGAATAAGGGCCTTCAACACTATTTAGCATAAAGAATTAATCATAAGGCAGGGCACACCAATAACTCTTTGTTTAAACTTAAGCAAATAAGCATTTAAGACAAAAAATCCTGTGAACTATAGAAGGTGAGAAACTCATTTAACTTCCAGTGATTTCACCTTCTGGGTTTAGAAAACATTTAAGATAAACATATAAATTTAATCAAAGAAGAGGGAAGTACTAAAAATCATTGATCATAGCCATAAATATCTCCAAAACAACTATTCAACCATGGACAAAGGGTATGATCGAAACATAGCCTCTTTGGCAAAACCTAATTAGTGGTACTTCAAAGAAAGATCTCAAGAACAATGTTTTTGTGACATCAAACAAGCAGGGCTAACCATAAAACATATTTGATACTTACTGTATTGAACCATTCATGAGATAAACAAGCTTGGGTGGGTCTAGAGAGAAACTAATAATTCTCTAAACCGACCTAGCAGAGGAAAACATAGAGGCAATGAAGAACAAACAGAGCTAAGGTGCCTTTGAAAAACATTTCTTAGTCTAAAAACTTTGTCCTACTGCAATAAATAAGGATGAAACAACATGATACATAAGAAAACATGAACTGAATAGAATCACATCACCATTAACCAAGCTCGAGGATCCTACAAGCAAGCCTTCTCCATCATCAACCAAAACAAGCCATTCACAAACTCCACAACACCAATTTCTTCTCCAGTCTCCAAAAAAACATATATTGCTCTCAAGAGTCATCAAATGCAAACCTTTTACAATAAGTCCCTCATGCTATTTTTATCTATAAAATGAGGGAAAAAGCCCTAACTAGGGTTTGAAAATGTCAAAATCATCCATAAATGTCACTTATGCCTAAGAGACCATGCAAGGCCTAAGGCACAAAATATCTCATGAAATAAATGAAAAAATATCTCCTAACACCTAAATTTGGAGTGATTTTCCCCAAAAAACACTAAAACATCATTTTCCCATTTGATGTAGGGGCATTAGGCACTAGCCAGCAATGTAGGAGTTTTGTCCACATGTTGTGGCTAGGAGGGTTCGAAACCACCAAAATTGTAACAGCTAGGTGTCAATACCTCAGCTGACAGTTTTTTTTAGAGTAGTTAAGAGTTGTAGAAGTTGAATAGTTAGTTAGTCTGTCTGTCATGTTTCAGTTAGTTGAATTATTGTAAGAGACTTTTGAATTCCAGAATGGTCCTCTCATAGGAACCGAAGAGTCATATGTGTATATGTATAAAGGTATTCTTGGATGTAATTGAAACAGGGGAGAGGAGAGCGAGAGCGAGAGAAGAGAGATTCTGCAATAAAATTGTGTCCATAATTGCTTCCAATTAAATAGTTTCTGTGTGCATTCACCGTAGGGTAGTTCGAATCCTCAAGAGTGAAGAGATTGTTTAATTGCGAAGTAACGAACTCTGTGTATGGAAAAAATTAAACTCCTGTGAGATTTCCCCCTATCTCTGTCGATGGTTTACCTTGATTTATTCAAATAATCCTTGCGCAGTTAACCCCACCCGTAGGCGTGGTTTGTATAGAGGATCCTAGATAATATTGTGAACTTTCCGTATAAGGAGATAACCTGGGTTTAGTGTTAGTTGAAGTTGGAACTAGGACTAAGCCTGGAGTTAAGACACACAAAGGAGATTAACTCGACGAGAACCACAGTCAGTGACTGTAGCAAAACCACAAGCTGTTTCCGGGTTCTCCCACACCACTTTTGCGGTGTGAGTGGTATTTTCCGAAACGGAGCGATTCCATACAGGAATCGACACGTGGCTAGGCCACTTTTCCAAAACCACTGTTTAAACTACAATTTCGCGCGTTATCCATTGTACCAGGACGACGAGCGGAATGAACGAGATCCGTTGATCTGGGATAGGCGCATCGGACGGCGGGCACTTCACAAAGGTGCGCGAGGTTTAATAAAGGAGCACACGGTTTATTGTAAGCGATTTACATAAGGCACGTGGAAGTGGGTCCTAGGACCGGTACTGTTATAAAGTTAATTTATAAAGTGTTGGCTATTGATATAAAATTCCGGAGATAAATTTAATCAATAGTATGGGTTTATGAATTAATTTTCCGAAGGGTGGAGAGTTATATAACATCGGAAGGTGTAATATTGTGATAATATATATGGCGGGAATATAATACAACATCCAAGCCACGACTATATCTATTTGTAAATTCCATTTGTCAATTGATAAATAAAACAAGAAAATGCAAGTGGACCACGTGGAGCAAAAGAACGAGTGTAAATAGGAGGAGAGTCGACTTTCAGCTGTGTGACTGCGTCATTTGTGGTATCAGAGCTGATTGAAGTTGTTTGCTGACATGGCAATCTGACTTGGTAGAGGTGCTGGTAGAAGGAGACCTGTAGCCAACGTAGAAGTGTTGGAGGTTTTGTAGAGGGTCGAGGCCAAAATGGATGCCGTGGAGCGAAGACAGACCAGAGATCCTGAAGACATCAGCGAACCTGAAACAAAAGCGGCTGAAGAAAATGTCGAAATTCCTCCTGAAATGAGGCTCCTTAGGACTATTCTGGGGTTTGCATTTAAGCCCAGAATTGAAGTGTCAAGCTATGCAGGGGGACTGAATCCAGAAGAGCTGGTGGACTGGATAAATGAATTAAACAAGTGCTTCGATTATGAAGAAATAAGTGAAGATAAAAAGGTCAAGTTTGCAGTGACAAAGCTGAAGGGACATGCTGCACTTTGGTGGGATGGAGTGCAGGCAGAAAGGAGGAGAGTTAGCAAGCAACCTATCAAGAGCTGGACCAGAATTATGGCTAAGTTGAAGGGTAAATTCATGCCTAGTGATTACCAGCTGACATTGTATAGACAAATGTAGAATCTGAGACAGAGGTTGCTGACAGTAAAATAATACACAGAGGAGTTCTACAGAGTGAGCATAAGAGCTGGGCAATTCCAAGACTGCCAGATATGTGAATGGTCTCAAGCTGGAGATCCAAGATGAAATTGGTCTCTTGTCTCCTAGGACAGTGGAAGAGGCATACCAGATGGCCTTGAAAGCAGAGGAGAAACTCCTGAGAAAACAGTCTGCTAAGAAGAGGGGTACTTTCCGTGGGAAGGGAAGTCAGGGTGGTAGAGGAAAGCCTACACCCAGGGATGGAGCTAACAGTAGCTCACCTCAGAATTCATCTACAGAGGAGGATGCAAGTGTCAGAAGGGGTCCTTACAGAGGAAAAGGAAGAGGAGGCAGAGACAGAGGCAGAGGTAGAGAATTGAGGTGTTATAGATGCCAACAGGTGGGACATAAGCACTATGAGTGTCCAGAGATTGTGGGTGCTAGTCCAAGAAATGCTGTTGTTTCCCAGGTTAAAGAAGAAGCAGAAATTGAAGAAAAATTTCTTCCAGAGAGGGGAGAGTCCTTGGTGGTTAATAAGGTCCTGTTGAAACAAAACAAAGAAGTCACTGAACCTGCACAAAGGAATACTTTGTTTAGGAGCATATGCAAAGTCCAAGGGAAATGTTGCCAGCTAATCATCGATAGTGGCAGCACAGAAAATTTGGTTTCCACTGAGGTGATAGAAAAACTGAAGCTGAAGACTAGGGAGCACCCCACTCCCTACAGGGTGTCCTGGCTGCATAAAGGGCACCAACTGGTTGTGAAAGAACAATGTGAAATAGAGCTGCAAATGGGAAATTACAAGGACAATTTTTTGTGTGATGTAATGCCCATGGATGTGTGTCATATACTGCTGGGTAGACCTTGGCAGTTTGACAGAGCAGCAGTGCATGATGGCAAGAATAACACTTACAAGTTCTTCAAAGATGGGGTACATCATATATTGATTCCCATGGAAGAAGGAGAGCCATCCAGCAGAGTGATTGATCCAAAGACCTTGTTGCTGAGCGGGAAGGAATATCTGTAGTAGATAGAAGAAGAAGAGGTAAGCTTTTCTTTAGTTTGCAAACCAAAAGTAGTCGTTACTTCTACAAAGATTTCTGATTTGCCAATAGAAATCCAAGAGATTTTAGATGATTACTGTGACATTGTTGTGGATGATTTACCTGATGAGCTGCCACCTGTGAGGAAGATCAGCCATCAGATAGATTTTATCCCTGGTTCAAATCTGCCAAATAAGGTAGCCTACAGAATGACCCCCAAGGAAAATGAAGAAATCAGGAGACAAGTACAGGAACTGGTGGACAAAGGACTGATCAGAGAAAGTTTGAGTCCATGTGCAGTACCAGCAGTATTGAGCCCAAAGAAATATGGAGGCTGGAGGATGTGTACTGATTCTAGAGAAATTAATAAGATCACAATTAGGTACAGATTCCCTTTACCCAGAATTGAGGATTTGATGGACTGTTTGAGTGGTGCTAAATATTTTTCAAATATAGATTTGAAAAGTGGATACCATCAGATTAGAATAAGAGAGGCTGATGAGTGGAAAACTGCCTTTAAAACAAATGAAGGACTGTATGAATGGATGGTAATGCCTTTTGGGTTATCAAATGCACCTAGCACTTTTATGAGACTTATGAATGAAGTATTGAAAGAGTTCATTGGTAAATTTGTGATAGTGTATCTGGATGATATTTTAGTTTTCAGCAGAACTAAAGAAGAACATTTAAGGCATCTTAATCATGTCTTGAAGAAGCTGCACCAAGAGAAGCTGCTGATAAATTTGAAGAAATGCTCATTCATGAAAGAAGAGTTGGTGTATTTGGGTTTTTTTGTTTCTGCAGAAGGATTGAAAATGGACCCAGAAAAGTTTAAGGCAATTGTGGAGTGGCCTTCACCCAAGAATGTTTTTGAGGTAAGAAGTTTCCATGGGCTTGCTAGTTTTTACAGAAATTTTATAAGAAACTTCAGCAAGATTAATGCACCCATAATTGAGACCATAAAGAAGAGAAAACAACCATTTAAATGGACTGCTGAAGAAGAAAGAAGTTTTAAACTATTGAAGAAAAAGATAACAGAGAAGCCTGTTTTGATTCTGCCTGATTTTACTAAACCATTTCAAGTGAAATGTGATGCCAGTGGGGAAGCCATTGGAGCTGTGTTGAGTCAGGATGATAGGCTTGTGGCATATTTCAGTGAAAAGATGAATGACACCAGGAGAAAGTATTCCTCTTATGAGAAGGAATTCTATGCAATTGTTCAAGCATTGAAGAAGTGGAGGCACTATTTGATGTCCAGAGAATTTGTATTGTATTATGATAATCATGCTTTGTAGTATATTGTACAATAGCCCAAGTTGAAACATAAGCATGCTAAATGGGTTGAGTATCTCCAAAGTTTTAATTTTGTTTTGAAACATATAAGTGGCCAAGCCAATAAAGTAGCTGATGCTTTGAGTAGGAGGCATTTGCTTGTTCAAGAGACTAATTTTGAAGTTGCAGGATTCGATTTTCTCAAAGAATTGTATAAAACAGATCCTGATTTTAAAGAAGCGTTTGAAGCATGTAGTAACCATGTCCTAACAGATAGAAGTCAGTGGCTGGATTTTTTCTGCGGGAAGACTTGTTATTCAGAAAGAACCAACTGTGTATACCAAAATTTTCCATGAGAGAAAATTTGATTAAGGAGAAACATAGTGGTGGACTTTCTGGACACTTTGGTACTGACAAGACTTATGAGCAGCTGAGTCACTTTTATTTCTAGCCCAAGATGAGAGAAGAAGTGGACAAGTTTGTGAAGAATTGCAAGATTTGTCAATATGCCAAAGGAAGGAGCCAGAATGCAGGATTGTACACTCCCTTGCCTATTCCAGACAAGCCTTGGGACATGGTGAGTATGGATTTTGTTCTAGGATTTCCCAAGACTTGGAGAGGGAATGATATAGTCTTTGTTGTGGTGGATATATTCTCCAAAATGGCACATTTTATTCCATGTTATAAAACTAGTGATGCCACCCATGTTGCTAACTTGTTTTTCAAATAAGTTGGTAGATTGCATGGGTTGCCCAGGAGTATTGTTTCAGACAGAGACACCAGATTTGTGGGTCACTTTTGGATGAAATTGTGGAAGAAACTTGGTACCAAACTGAGTTTCAGCTCAGCTTATCATCCTCAGACTGATGGACAAACTAAGGTAGTGAATAGGAGTCTGGGAAATTTGTTGAGAAGTCTTGCAGGAGAGCATCCCAAGCAGTGGGATCATATTTTGTCCCAAGCAGAATATGCATACAATGACTCACCAAACATAAGCACAGGGCAGAGTCCGTTTCATATTGTTTATGGAATGCACCCCAGAGGAATATCAGAGTTAAGAAATCTGGGAAGAGAAGAGTTAAGGAGTGCAGATGGTGAGGAACTTGCTTCAGAGATCCAGGCCATACATGAACAATTGAAACAGAAATTACAAGGCAGCAGCATCAAATATAAAAACAGAGCAGACTTGAGCAGAAGAGAAGTTCATTTTGAAGTAGGAGATCAGGTTTTGGCACACATGAGAAAGGAGAGATTTCCAAAGAAGCAGTACAACAAATTGAAGTTCAAAAAGATTGGGCCATGCAAGATACTTGGAAGTTTTCTACAAATTCTTATGAGATTGAATTGCCACCTGATGTTGGAATATCTCCCATTTTCAATGTTGCAGATTTGTACATGTATGAAAATGATGGTGCAGAGGACAGATCAGCAGATAAGGAACGAATTGAGTGGAAAGAACAGCTACCTACAGCACAACCATTACAACCAGAGAAGATATTGGACAAGAGAGTGTTCAAAAGGACCAGAGGACAAGAGTAATTTCAGTACTTGATCAAATGGAAGGATAAACCAGAGGAAGATGCCACTTGGATGACTGAAGGATTGTTGCAGAAGATAGGCAGATCAGTGGAAGAGCTCATGAACAGGAGCCCATGAAGAAGATTGCCCTCAGGAGTCTGATGCAGGGGAATCAGGCACTAGCCAGCAATGTAGGAGTTTTTTCCACATGTTGTGGCTAGGAGGGTTCGAAACCACCAAAATTGTAACAGCTAGGTGTCAATACCTCAGCTGACTGTTTTGTTTTAGAGTAGTTAAGAGTTGTAGAAGTTGAATAGTTAGTTAGTTTGTCTGCCATGTTTCAGTTAGTTGAATTATTGTAAGAGACTTTTGAATTCCAGAATGGTCCTCTCATAGGAACCGAAGAGTCATATGTGTATATGTATAAAGGTATTCTTGGATGTAATTGAAACAGGGGAGAGGAGAGCGAGAGCGAGAGAAGAGAGATTCTGCAATAAAATTGTGTCCATAATTGCTTCCAATTAAATAGTTTCTGTGTGCATTCACCGTAGGGTAGTTCGAATCCTCAAGAGTGAAGATATTGTTTAATTGCAAAGTAACGAACTCTGTGTATGGAAAAAAATTGAACTCCTGTGAGATTTCCCCCTATCTCTGTCGATGGTTTACCTTGATTTATTCGAATAATCCTTGCGCAGTTAACCCCACTCGTAGGCGTGGTTTGTATAGAGGATCCTGGATAATATTGTGAACTTTCCGTATAAGGAGATAACCTGGGTTTACTGTTAGTTGAAGTCGGAACAGGGACTAAGCCTGGAGTTAAGACACACAAAGGAGATTAACCCGACGAGAACCGCAGTCAGTTACTGTAGTGAAACCACAAGCTGTTTACGGGTTCTTCCGCACCACTTTTGCGGCGTGAGTGGTATTTTTCGAAACGGAGCGATTCCATACAGGAATCGACACGTGGCTAGGACACTGTTCCAAAACCACTGTTTAAACTGCAATTTTGCGCGTTATCCATCGTACCAGGACGACGAGCGGAATGAACGAGATCCGTTGATTTGGGATAGGCGCGTCGGACGGCAGGCGCTTCACAAAGGTGCACGAGGTTTAATAAAGGAGCACACGGTTTATTGTAAGTGATTTACATAAGGCACGTGGAAGTGGGTCCCAGGATCGGTACTGTTATAAAGTTCATTTATAAAGTGTGGGCTATTGATATAAAATTACGGAGATAAATTTAATCAATAGTATGGGTTTATGAATTAATGTTATGAAGGGTGGAGATTTATATAACGTCGGAAGGTGTAATATTGTGATAATATATATGGCATGAATATAATACAACATCCAAGTCACGACTATATTTATTTGTAAATTCCGTTTGTCAATTGATAAATAAAACAAGAAAAAGTAAGTGGACCATGTGGAGCAAAAGAACGAGTGTAAATAGGAGGAGAGCCGACTTTCAGCTGTGTGACTGCGTCACCATTAATGAGTGTCTTTTTTTGACTTTTTTTCCAAAAACGCACAAAGAGGTCTGAATGCGTAGCGCCTGCATGGGAGAAACTAGGTCCACTTACAACCAAGTTTTGATGACCTTCCTGATGTCAGAATTGGCTCCGTGATGGCCAGTTGGAAAGCCTGCTGAGTCTACTTTCCAAAAATGCCTTTTTTTTATTGGGGAATAAAAATTGAGTAAAATAAAACTTACGCTTAGTGAAGGTGAGTTCTAGAGATAGAACAATTCCGATCTAAATATTCTTTCCACATTTACTTTTGTAAGTACAACTAAAAACTCCTAATCAATCATTTTTTTACTTTCAAAAAGCATGTCGTTCCAACATATGATCTTTATGATACCTGATATTATTTCTCAGATACCTGATTGTATTCGATCAAGATCGGATCTGTTTCCAAAAGGAAAATTTACCAAAGCTTCTCTAGGCGCAGTGCCAGGCCTGAAAATGAGGCGTTTTTTAGCCTTTTGAGGGACCAAAAATGCTCCAAATCATCTGAAATTTGGTGAGCATGCTATACCTGATATGAGGATTCCAAAAATTCCAATTTTTTCTCCTGAAGATGTTTTAGGTGAAAGCGTAGCGCCAAGGATGCTGCGCTTAGAGGCCTCAAAATTTGCAAAAACCAAAATTTGTCAAAATTTTCCCAAAATTGGTGGATACCTTCCTCATGGGTTTGAGAGGCCTGTAGTGAAGCTTCAGCCAATATTCCAAGGTTTTCTTGGTATTTAGCCCCATGGTTCATAAAAAATGTTAAGTTTTTCTACCTCCTTTGCCTCTTTGAAGGCTTTTCCTTTTTGGCATTTTCTTCACTGATATCTTCTTCAATGTCTTCTTGGTCCTATGAGTTGTTGCTTACCTCATCCTCACTATTACCTTGGTTGCTTTCTTCATTTTTCCCCTCAATACTGCTGTGATTTTCATTCCCATGATCAGCCTTCTTTTTTTCCTCACTATTGTCATTAGCTTCACTATCATGGTGATCCTTGGTGTCTTTTTTGTCACTAGTATCACCATTGTTATTAGTTTGCATATTCTATTCCTCTTCACCGTTTCCTACCTTATCCTTTGCATCATCATGAGTCTCACTTTTTACACTTCCTTCATGGTTTTCATCATTACTACTAGGAGTCTCATGGTTGTGATCTTTACTGCTCTCATTTTCAACATTGGTCATCTCCTTCTTTGTTATATGCCTCATATGCTATCTGTTTTATCACCGACCTCATCTTAAATTCTTTCTTATTCCTTTCCCTCTTTCTCATTTGACATTTTTGCCACTTTGTTTTTAGCAAAACCCTAGGACAATTAGAAATTCTCTTGAAAACCCTTGATTAGCAACTTTGAAGGAGTTTGTTGAGGTTTTTTGGCATTTGCAAGTGAAAAAGGGATTTCAGGTGAAAGCATAGCACTTTCACGTAGATTCAGGTCCTCCCTACCCTAATCACAGTGCCTAAACATTTTCTGGGCCTGTCGGGCTCCTCTAAGCGTAATGCCTGAACGTTTTCTGGGCTTGTCGATAACGCCTTTTGAAGAGGGAATTGGGAGGCCTTCCTGATGTCAAAATTAGGCCCATGATAGCTCGTTGGAAATATTATCCTGTCTAATTTACAAATATACCATTTTTTCTCTTATTGGAGTTGATTTGACCTATCAAAAGTTGATTCTCTCAAGACTGGTCAAAAAGTGCTAAATGATTGTGCAGAAATGCAGAGTGCTGGTGCAGACAACGTTTGGAGGCCTTCCTCAACTCCAAATTGAGCTCATAATATCTCATTGGAAATTTTATCATATCTAATTTCCAAATATACCTTTTTTTTCTGATTGGATTTGAGTTGACCTGTCAAAATTTGATACTCCCAAGACTGGTCAAAAAGTGTTGAATGATGGTGCATAAATGCAGAGTTCTGGTGCAGACAACTTGTGGAGGCCTTCCTCAACTCCAAATTGAGCTCATGATAGCTAATTTGAAAGCTAGTAAAGTATAGTTGTTAATTGAATCATCACACAAGTCATTTGGACACTTCAGCTATGAGAAAATCTTATTTTTCCAAGGTCACTCTAGAAGTGCAGCAATTCTCCCATGACACCTGTAATTTTGATATCGCTCCCAAACCATGATACCCGTGAAAAATATGAAGGATTTTTTTCTTGTTGGACCTATTATGGACAAAATCGTCTCTCACTTTTGTCAAATTCATCTTTTTTTTTGTTAGAAACATAGTTTGAAGCAAAACTGGCCCTAGGTGTGGAAAATGATTTGTCCTTTGGAATGAGTTCTTGGAAAATGATGGAGGCATGATGTTTATAAGTTGGTATGGACTTATTCTTGCTGATATCACCTATCATATGGATCATATTCTCCTATGCCTCCTTTCCATAGAAAACCCTAACTTAGTTGGAAGGGGAAATTAGGGTTTGGTGTAGGAAAAAAGAGGGATTTAGGACTGCCTTGTAGAGGGAGGGGAATGAAGGGGTTAAGTGTTGTATAAATTCTTGGGGAACTTTTTGGGGATAGGGATAGATCTTAGAGAGTAGGGGAAAGTGGAATTTTAAGAATTGAGTGAGAGGAAGCGGTCCAAAAGGGAAAAACACAGGCCTAGTCTCGAAAAAGTGTCAAATTATAGCAATAGGCCAGGTTTTGTAGAAAAATGATGATTTTGAGGGATAGGAGTGATGGGAAGTCTTTATGAAAGTATATTAAGGATAGGATGAGGTGTAAGAGCTTCAAGATACAAACCTTGTTAATGATTTAACCATGGAAGTTATGAAACCAAGAAAAATTCCCTCAAAAACTCTAGTTACCTATAAGACCAAGTATTTCTTCTCTCCCTTGCTACAAGATGTCTTCTTTCAGGAGCAGACCTCCTACCTTAAAAAATTTCTATTGATATACCTTTTAACACTTCTGAAAAAGTGTTAAGCTTTTCCATTAACTCATATGCAGACTCTGAAACTGAATGATAGTCTTCTTTGGAAATGATGACCTTGGAACACATGAAACCCTAATTGACCTAGTGGGGGTTCTTTGACCTTTCTTTGACTGAAAATTGGCTTGGAATATTTAGGTGAAAAACAGAGTATTGACCAAGTGTTGTAATGAAGATCCAAAATCCAATGTACTTGATTTATCTAAAGAGGCTACAGAGATAGTTTTGAGACCATCCATGCTTGAGGAATTTTGGGGAATCATGGGAATGAGTTAGGCTTATAGGAAAACCCTAGATGGAAAATGGAGTGATAGGAAAGGGACAAATAGAGTAATGAGATTATGGATGGAAAAAGGATCGAAATGAGAGGCACAAGCCACTTGGAGTTTGTAGGAGTTACAAGGTGATCATGAAATGTCAAAATGGTAGGATAGTGAAAAAAATTTCTCTAAGGATAATGAAGGCAGTGAGATTTCTAAAACTCACAATGTTCATGGAATTTTGTTTTTATAAATCTAGAACCAATATTTAGTCATCTATGGATAGTGAAAATTACTGATGACTAACACTATGACAACTCTAAGACCCATTAGAGAGCCGGTGTTAGTTGCATCCTGATAGACCCTCAGAAAAATAAATTTATGATTTTGTGCAGGTTAAAGTTCCAATGCACCAACAATACCATCGAATACGAAGCACTAATCCTCAGGCTCAAGAAAGTGATTTATCTCAAACTTAGATGCCTGAAGGTAATCGGTGACTCTGAAATCATTACCAAACAGGTACGCAACACCATCCACTATCTATCACCACATTTAAAGGGATATCAACAAGAGGTATGTCGTTTGATTTCTACTTTCAATGCTTTTGATATTTAGTCCCTAGGATGCATAATGTTGTGGCTAATACTCTATCCAATTCCACTGCAAGTTTTACCCCCGCTAAGGGATGATTTTTCTATTGAAATTGTATATAAACCTATGGTGCCTGACAATGTGACTAATCTTCGCATTTTCAAGGATGATCAATAGGTGTTGCACTTCATGCTGAACACAGATGTGTTCAAGGATGTCGTTATCGAAGAAGAGGAACACGAGTTGGCTTTGAAAAAGGAAGCATATGAACATAAAGGAAACCCCATGCCTAAAGTGGTTGTTTCGCTCAAGAAGTTGTTCGATTTGTAGATCCAGTTCTAAGGTCCACCTAATAGCAAAGTGCAAAGCTCCACCTTATCACATGAGCAAGCGAACCTTGGGATGGACAATGATCTGAAATTTGTTAATCTTGGTACCAAGTGTATGCCCAAGGAAAGACGATCATTCATCGACTTGTTTAAGAAGTAACAATATTTTTTTTGCTTGGAAATATGACAACCTGTGGAAGTACGACACGCGGATTATCCAGCACGTGATACCTATGAAAAAAGGTGTTAGACCCTTTCAATAGAAACTAAGAGAGGTAAATCTAACTCTGGAACCATTGATTGAGAAGGAACTCAAGAAAATCCTCAATGCTTGCATCATTTTCAAAGTCAGGCATTCGAAATTGTTTTCAAACTTGGTCCTTGTGCGTAAGAAGTCTGGTGAAATAAGATTGTGTATAGACTTCCGAAACCTAGACCGGGCATCCAATAAGGATAACTACCCTATTCCCCATATGGAACTGATTCTTCAAACTGTGTCAAGCTCAGAGATGTTCTCTTTACTGGACGGATTCTCTGTATTGGATGGAACCGATCATTTGAAGATAACGTTCAGAAAAAAGTGGGGAACGTTCACATTCAGATGCATGCCTTTCGGTTTAATCAACACCAGAGAGAATTTACAAAGGGCCATGAATATCTCCTTTATAGGGTTAATGGGATAAAGTGTGGTGGTATTCCTAGGCAATGTCACAGTATTTTTGAAATGAAGGTATGACCATCTACACCACGTGAAACAGATTTTCTAAAGATGCCGAAAGTAAAGGATCTCGTTAAATCCCAAGAAAATTATTTTGTCGGTCTTAGAAGGGGATCTATTGTGACACATTATAACCAGGAAGGGCATCATTGTTGATCTAGACTACATAAAAGCCATTGCTCAAATTCCCCCACCTGAGTGGCAAGAAGGCTATTCAATCCTTCCTCATGAAAATCAACTTCCTTCACAAGTTCATATCAAACTTCGCCCAAATTTTGAAACACCTATAGAATATGATCAATAAGGGTGCAAGTTTCAAATGGAATTGGGCAGAGAAGGAGACCTTCGATAATATCAAGAAGGCCATCAAAGAAGCACCGACCCTTTACAGCCCGAATTTCAGCAAAGGATTTGTCTTTTATACTTTTGCCTCAGACTCATCACCAGTGGTCATCCTTACCCAAAGGGATGATAGTCATGATGAACAACCCATATATTTCATGAGCATAGGGTTTCAAGGCACTGATTTGAATTATACAAACATCGACAAACAAGCATATGCAGTACACAAGGCGGTAAGTAATTTTAGGCCATATATCCTAAAGAACCATTTGACAGTGTTTTTCCCTCACCCAGTATTCCGTTCATTATTCATGCAATAATAACTGGGTGAGTGATGGGGCAACTATATGGCATGTCTTCAGGAATATGAATTTCAATTCAAACCTACGCATACAGTTAAAGGCCAAGGGTTGTGAAACTTGGTGAACAAGGGACGATGGAGAGTGTTGGGAACATGAAATTTAAATGTACCAAATAGATAATTCATCCTCATAAGTCTCTCCATTGTGGCACTCAGACCTTCTGCAATATCTCGGTCAAGGGACCTTGGATCCAACCCTGATGGCGAAACAAAAGTGAGCCATAAGGCTGAAAGCTGCTTCCTACCAAATGATGTAGGGAAAGTTATTTCACAAGCATTAAAACAACGTCCTGTTACATTTCTTAGAATTCGAGGATGCACAACGAGTACTAAAGGAGCTGCACAATGGGCCAGTCGGGGGGAATTATGCAAGTGATGTCACAACACAAAAGGTCATGTGGGTTGGTTTCTATTGGCATATCCTATTTAGAGACGCTCACGCCTATGCTCGTAAATTCCCCTCGTGTCAAAAATATGTCGGAAGGGAAGCCCAGACATTTGGTCTGCTACAGTCTATCGCAGTGGAGGAACCATTCCAACAATGGGAGTTGGACATGGTCGAGGAGATACTACTGCACTCCTCAAAGGATCACTGATATATCCTTACAACCACGGAATACTTCACAACATGGGTTATGGCGATACCATTATGCAAAATCAATGATCAAGAGGTAATAAATTTCATTACTCAACACATTGTGACTAGATTCGGTGTCACAAACTATTTCATTTTTTATAATGCTACATATTTTTCATCATTTAGACTATATGATTTTGCTCTAGAAAATTGTATCATTTTGAAACATTCTGCCAACTATTACCCTCAAGGGAATGGGCTAGCCGAGTCGACCAACAAGAACCTAATCCTTATCATCAAGAAGAATTTTCTATCCCAGCAATGAAACTAGCACAATGCTCTCAATAGTGCCCTGTGGACTGACCGAGTCAAGCCAAACCTTCTCTTAGGACTTCTCCCTTCTTCCTAGTCTATGGGAAAGAATCCATCCTCCCCCCTAATCTTTCCATACCTGCCATTCAATTATCCCAAGAATCGCATGGCACCCCTTGCCCTATCTTGTAGTCCCTCATAGACAACCTGCTTAATCTATAAGAGAAAGACTAAAGGCCAGGGTGAAATTCGCCATTCACCAAAGCCGATGGTTTCAAAAAAGGTTCATCAGGAACAAGGAGTTAAAATTCGGCGATTTGGTCCTCAAATGGGAGAAGGCCCATGAGGAAAAGGGAAATAATACCAAGTTCCAAGCCTTGTCGACAGGACAGTTTCAGATCAAAGAAAATATTGTCCAATACACATATAAGTTGCAAGACTTATGAGGGAGGGTTTAAATTCTCCTGTTGAATGACCATGACCTCAAGGACTACTTCACCTGACATCCCTCGGGTTGTATCCTCACAATATATCATAGTTTTAATTTTGTTTTTCATTTCTAGCAATGTTTTGTGTTTTGTTTATGGTTTCTACATTTTGATTGTCTTCTTGTTTTGTTTAATAAGTAGCTTGTCTCGAGCAAGGTGTTACACAGTATTTTTCCACCATCGCTACAATCCCCATCCCGCACATTGCAGGACCATTTCAGTGACTTCTGTGTATTATCATACCTTGCAAAAAGTGTCATTGCCTCCCTTGGCATGTGAATAACATTTCCTCTTTTGATCATTCCTGAATCAGGCTCTCAAAAACACCTAAATTTGGGTCGCGCTGGTAGGAATTTATGGCCTCGTGCCCACTGGTGCTCTGTCTCAGTGGACCACCTGTGCCGAGCTATTTTTGGAATTTTTTTTAAAATAGAAACGAAGTTTCCATGTCCAACCACTTCGTGAGTGGAGTCATCATGGTTTGTTCGACTGAATAACGTCGAAGTCCTTACTTTGGTTTCTTGTTTCCTATAATTGAGAAACTCCCCAAAGGATAAGGCCTCTCTTCCACCCTATGAGGGATCCCAAACCACCTCCTCCTCTCCTATAAACAAAACCTTCTCATATAGTTTTAGCTAGTTGAATAGTCCTTACTATAGTTGGTGTGAAGAACAAGGTAGAGAGGAAACCATTGTCGAGAGAGAGTTTAGGCCCGTTTCCTCACTGTTACATAGTAATTTGTCACCGTCCCTGCAATCCCCGTCCCGCACATTGGAGGGCTCATTTCATGACCTGTGAGCATTAACATGGCTTGAAATCACTTTCATGACATCCCTCTGAACAAGAGCTTTCATTGCCCTGAAGACATCTCCTTGTGAAAACCCCAAAAAATGGCCCTTTTTGCATTGGCACGAGCAGACAGTTCAGAACCCGTGCCAATGTGGAAAATCCTTCAAAGAGGTCGCACCAATTGGCGCTCTGTCCCAGATTCGCACTCGCGCCAGCCAATTTAAGGAGTGTTTTTTAAAAATAAATGGCGGAAGTTTCATCCTAACCAATTCATGAACTGGTATCTATCTTGAGTTGGGAGGTTTGGCTCTAGATCTTTATGTAGAGGAAGTGGTTTGCCACCTCTCATGGAAGCTTCCTTGAGGATAGGGCCAATCCCATGATTATAGGGATCCCAACTCCCCTTCCTCCATCTATAAAAGCTTGCCCATCTCCATTGCAAGCTAGTCTTCAAGCTCCTAAAATCCCAAGAGCCTTATGTTGCAAGAGCCTCCATAATTCCCTTAAGGCTGAATCTAAGCAAGGAGACTATTGTCAAGATCCGAAGAGAGAGGTTTGTCCCATCCTTGACAGGCTTTCGAGACGTGTTCTGCTGGCGACCCGCTGAAGGAGAATTCAGTGTCAATATTATGGTTGTATTCTTCCTTTGATTGATTAATAATAAACGACTATTGGTTATGGTTCCACTCTTGTTGTTGTTTATGATGATGATTTATGTCCTTTTTGACTGACATATAGTTGCATCTACTGGATTTTACGCTTGTGTTTGTTTTGTTTCTTGCACGTGCAGGTGTCCATCACGGAGATCTTGGGGATCTTGATCTTCCAGGGCTAAGGAACGGGAACGCTACTTCTTCTACGAGAAACAATGTTGGATTCCAAGTAAGCCTTCATCGCTAGTTGGTCTATTTTGCAGTGGGAACTGCCTTTATAGCGTGAACGATTTTTGCTGAACCCGAGTTTGGGCTAGTAGGGATCGCCTATGTCCACGGAGAGTATTTGATTTACCTCACAACAAATTGGCGACTCCGGCCCAGAGAATCGTTAGCTTGTTTTTGTTCTGTTTTGTAAACTATAGCGAACTCGAAGTTAGCCGGATAGCCTTCGAAATTCTTTTACTACTGCCAGCTACGAAGTAGATCAAAGCTTCTTCAGTCAATCTCTGGTTTAGTTTGTAAACTGAACACTTGGAGCATCGTCTTGTATTTTTGGTCGATTCTTGATACTCCTTGCATGATCAGCTCTTTTAGGCTGGTTCTTTCTGTGAATTTGGGTTTTTGATAGCTTGATCATCACTAGTCTGCTTGTTGGATTTCTCTTTTTATTTTTGACTGGGAAACTCGACTGGCGCACTTTTTATCTTGACAGTCGCGCCCATTGGCGCAGGTTTCTTATGTATTACCTGCTCCAACTCGTCTCTGGCACTAGTTTCAGCCTCACAGTCACGCCAATCCTGTGAGGTACTAGGGTCTGCTCAGTTCTAAGCTTCCTGAGCCTGATCTGTGTGTTTGATATTGATTTTTCCACTGCTTGAGTGTTTTTGAGCCTCGATTGACTGACTGGTACCTTCATCCTTTGGTTGTTTGCCCATTTCCATCGATTTTGCATTCTAGCCCTAGGTCATCTAGGTGCTATTGTGTGTTGAGCCTCCCTTGGGAGTTTTTGGTCTCTATCGGTTCAATCAACCTTGTGATCGCTTCTTTGCATTTTCTTGGTGGTTTTCTATTGTCTCATTCCGTTTTTTGAGTGATTTTTTCCTTCTTCATTCAAATTCCACTGTGTCTCATTTTGGGCCTAGCTTACACAGTTCATTTGGAGTCTTTGGGATTATTTTCATTTTGAGGGACTTTTTGTTGATTTGAGGTCTGGTTGTACGTTTGCATTGAGTGGAATTTGCTTGTTTTTCCCTCTTTTCATCATTTCTCAAATTTCTCTTGAATTAGTTTTCATTTTTTAGCGCACTTTGCTCTGAAATATTGAAAATATGAAAAAAAAATCTCTTTTGCTCTTCATTAGTTAATGTGAATTAGATCTTTTCGGTGTTATTAGTGATTGGTAACTTTGAATGAAAAGCTTTTTAGTTTTCATTAGCTGCATTAGAGCCATCATTGGTTGTTTTCTGTTCATTTCGTTATTGTGTGAAAATATCTCAACTCTCTCATAAATAGCTTTCATCGAATGAAATGATATACTGTGACATATAGAGTGCATTTAGGAGATTTTGAGACAATACATTTGCTAGGGCCTGAAAACTGAAACGTAATTGAAAATAAACCTTAAAATTTACTCAATTTACACTAAGGCAGCATTGAAATCTAACAAAACACATTTAGAGGTCTAGGCTAGAGACGTGTTCCGGCGTCTTTAAACCCAGTAGCTGTCGTTCGCCTCTTGGATTTAGACAGCACTAGTATGGACTTGTGCTCACATGCCGTCGAGTATATAAGGGGAGACCACACTAGGTTGCCATACTTTATCCATAGGAAACCGATCTGTCGCCCTATACCGAATACACCGGACACGACGTATTTGGGGAGATTGTACGCACGTACGTTAAGTCCTTGGTTTATTTCTCTTTTATTTTGAAACCAAGGTGTATATTGCAGTTCACGGTTATTTGGTACACCCTTTGCCTAGTATTCCTAAGTAGTCATTTGATCTTTTCTGACTCTTTAAACTTGAAAGGATCACCAAGCGCTTGTCCTTTCACGCTTGTTTCAAAACTGAAAGAGATAGAGTCACCTTTCATGCGTTTCTTGACTCTTAAAACATGAAATGGTGAAGTTTCTAAAGTTTCAATGTGGTAAAATAAATCACCCACGATCACACGCCCTTTTAGAGTTTTCTTGTTGGCCGTTTCATCGTGTGCCTTGGTTTTTAGCTCGTGTGCGGTTTTGAGTTTTGATGGCAACTTTTCCAGAGTTTACAAACCAAGGAATCCCCTCCGATGGGAATCCTGGTCATTTTCCTCCTTTTGGGAATGTTGGTGCTCCTTATATGACAGTGTTGTCCCTTCCTGGGTTAACTGTTGGGTTGCTTGTTTGGTTGTTCTCAACCTCGTAGTTGGGAATGTCTAGAAGCCAGCTACATTTCAATCAATTCCTTCGCACGAACAACATCATGTTAATTCTAAGGTGGAACTCTCCCCTTCTTTTCCTATTTCTGCGTCCTCCTCTTCTACTTCACCTAGTGAAAGTCTAGATTCAAGTAACTGGGTGGCTAAGAAGAAGAAGAAGAAGAAAAAGAAGAAGAAGTCTGATAAGAGAGAGGCTAAGGCTGCAGCTACTGCTTCTGAAACATCTCCTCTTGATAAACCTCCCAACCCTCCGCGGAAAGTCAAGTTCCCTTGCATGTTGTGCACGGGAGACCATCTTCTTCGAGACTACCCTGGCATTCCCAAGGTGCTCGAAGTATGGTCCAACAGTTGTCCACCGTTGCCTTTGGCTTCTGCGAGTCAGGTTGGGGGCACATCTTCTCAGCGGGTCTTTGGTAAATCCCCACACACAGAAGTAGATGAATATTACCAATCCCTGTAAGTTGTGTGAAGGGCACCATGCCATTCACCCTTGTCCGTATATGGATGAAGCCAAGAGAGTCTTGGACAACTCAATCGTTTCTACACCATGCCTCCCTGCTGGTTATAAACGGCTTTCTTTGAGTCCTCCACCATTTGATCCTACGGTTGGTCAAGAGTCATCCTTGGTCAATCCCTCTCCCCCAGAAATTCAAATTCAGGAATCCGTTCCTGACCAACCATTGGTCGTGGGATCGGTTGAACTGGCCCCATCTATGGTGCACCAGGTCTTTTCCGTTGAGAGTGGACCTCACACCCCTCAGGTTCTTCTTGTTTCTTCATATTCCTCAGATTTGGAGAAATATTCTCCTATCCTCGTACCTCAAGAAGTTACTCCTTCGCCTCCTGTGATGGAGGTCCCGGAGGGTACTCCTCCTGCCTTCGAGATGGAGGTCGTGGAGGATGCTCTTTCTTCTTCCGTAACACTAGGGGAAGACCATCTCGGTTCGATGGTAGCCCCTCCGAGTAGTTTGATCGCTTCCTTTGATTAAAATCGATTTGGGGGATACCGCCTTCCATCTTATGTGCCTTTTGAGATCACAGTACAGGCTTTTGGTCTGGTCGTACCCAGCACCATTATAGACGAAGACGCGTCTATTAGTGTTCTATCCTCAACTACTTGGCAAGCTTTCGGCTCGCCGCTGCTTGCGCCTATTATGCAAAATTTGTTGGCATTTAACAGAAGAACGAGTCAACCCTTAGGGATCCTTCCAAGGTTACCTGTTACTTTGGGAGGTAAAACCATCCATATGGACACAATGGTTTTTCCAGGCCCCTTGGATTTCAATCTGATTTTGGGGCACGATTACACCTATGCCATGGGAGCGCTTGTCTCCTCCCTTTTTTTTGTGTTGTTTGTTTTCCACATGAAGGACGATTGTGACCATTGATCGACTTTCGTTCTTTGGTCCTTGATGTGTGGGCCAGCTGCCATCATCCCTTCTTGGTTTATCCACCCATTGTATACGCGCTGCCGAGGTCAACTATGTGGCTACCTACCCGTGCACATGCTCGGTGATACTCTTTGTTGTGCATCGAGTCTATGAGGGCATTGGGTCATGATTTCCAAGATGTTTTCCTTCCATCGGGAGTGGAACTCTTGGAAGCCATGACTTCTTGTTCATTATGATGAGGTCGGTCGGAGCAGAGTTCCTTGTCTTGTGTCAAGCTCCTTAAAAAATGAAACAAGGTTGTCGGAGCAGAGTTCCTTGTCTTGTGTCAAGCTCCTTAAAAAATGAAACAAGGTTGTCGAAGCACAGTTCATTTTCTTGTGTCAAGCTCCTTAAAAAATGAAACAAGCTGGTTGGAGCAGAGTTCCTTGTCTTGTGTCAAGCTCCTTAAAAAATGAAACAAGGTTGTCGGAGCAGATTTCCTTGTCTTGTGTCAAGCTCCTTAAAAAATGAAACAAGGTTGTCGGAGCAGAGTTCCTTGTCTTGTGTCAAGCTCCTTAAAAAATGAAACAAGGTTGTCGGAGCAGAGTTCCTTGTCTTGTGTCAAGCTCCTTAAAAAATGAAACAAGGTCGTCGGAGCACAGTTCCTTGTCTTGTGTCAAGCTCCCTAAAAAATGAAACAAGGGTGTCTGAGGATAGTTCTTTTTATGTGTCAACCTCGTTAAAATAATGAAACACGTTTTTGTTCAATTCGAGTCTTTGATCAGATCTCGTAAAATCCCAGTCGAGTCTTTCTTAGATCTCGTAACTTGAACCTTCACTCCCTCCATCTGTTTACTCAGGTGCATGGACTGAAGCTTGGGGGGCATGTACCTCGAATTGAGTCACCATGCTGGGGGCATGCTTACTTTTTCAAGCATAGTTTGTTTCCGTTTCAAGCTTGTGTAAAAATGAAACCGGTTTTAAGCATAGTTTATCTTTGTTTCAAGCTTGTGTAAAAATGAAACCAACTTCAAGCAGAGTTTCCTGATTTCAAGCTTGTGTAAAAATGAAACCTTTCCCATTTTACCTCTTGTGATTTCCATTTTATCAGCCTGTTTTTGCTAGATGAGCCTTGGTTTTCTCACTCCATCGTCACTATCTGCTTGGCCGATCATATGCCTTCACTTGGTTGTTTTACCCGTTCCTGAGGAACCGCTGCGATGAGTGGTCTTGTTAGCCAGCCTCTTAACCTTTATTTGTTCTGAGCAGTTCCACCATTACCGGAACCAGTTGCTTCCCTTTATACCACTCGTTCCTCTAGGAGGAGTCATCTTTCAGCTCTTTTCTGACTCTCTAAACATGAAAATATTGTCGAGGCCCTTGTCGTTTCGATCTCGTTAAAGTGGCCACGAAACGACATCTACCCAGTATACGTTTACCCCTTTTTCGGGCTGGGATAGATTATTTACGAAAAAGGAATACCCTAGCCTATCGCAACTAGGAGGTTTTCTCAGACATAGTTTTCTACCTTTTCGGATCTGAGGAACTATTTACGAAAAGGGACCATTGGAGTTTACTTTTCAGCTGTCTTTTCAAACTCTCTAAACATGAAAAGACGCCGAGTTCTTCCTTTGTCAGACTCGTTAAACCCTGATGACATCGGATTCAGTCATAATGATGCTACTCGAGTCTCTCCTTCCTAGGGCTCGTTAAACGTACTAGGATGGACTTATATCACAAGCATATGCTATCCCCTTCAAGCTTGTTATCAAAAATAATTAGGGTACTCGCCAGAAATGGCGGGGAAAAAATGGAACCAGCATCATTGTCGTGTCGGTAGTATGTCGCTCTTGAACATGGCACTTGTCTGCATTCGTGTCGGGTTGGGGACATCTCATCTCGTCTTTCACTTGCCTCCATGGGTTTGGGTGATCCCTTTTGACCTCTCATCTGCTTTTTGCCTCGTCACTATGACCTCTGATCTTTTGATGTCAAATACTTCCAAAATCACTGTCGTGCCGTTTATATGTTCAAGAGAAGTTGACCTCTGAAAATACCAACCTTCCTCTTATTCTCATCTGATCCTAATTCACAAAACATTATATTCCTTTGTCTCGTGTCGATGATGTGGGAAACATTATGACCCACCTTCGATCAAGGTCACTTCCTGTCGACTTCAGCTCATGATCCGGGAAGCTGATCTAGAGACTCCCTTCTGGTGCCTTGGAGCCTGCATGCCTCAATGGCAGGTTCTTCGCATTCGACGTGAGGTTTTCATCATTGGCCTCCAATCGAGTGATTCTACGGGTGTTCGACGCCAGCTTATTGATTCACATGGCGTAGATTGTACCTGTAGTGCCTTGAGGGCCATTGTTATTATTGGTGGTACCTCTCGCATCTGTTAACAGCTTTCATCATTGGCTGGTAATCAGACGATGTTCTTGCATGTTCGACTTCAGCTCATTTATTCACATGCTTGGACTTGTACTGTGTTCGGGTCGAGATGGGGTGCAAGACCCTGGATTGTGTCTGTTGTAATCCAGGCTGCGATTTTGTCGATTATTATGATTGGTTACATGACTCACTTACTGGATGGTTGCGACCATACCTGAGTCTATTTATCGATCCTCACTGGATGGCTGCATCCATGCCTTGGATTTGGATTATTGTATACTCTGTTATGGATGGTTGTGTCCATACCGCATATATATCATGTATCTGAGATATCAGTTGTATTTCTCCACGCAGGTTTTCCGACGCCGTAGTTTTCAATTGGACACGTTCTCGTAAAGCATTTCACCCCTCTCTCTCTCTCAGGCCTCATGCTTTAGGGGGCATCTGTTACACAGTAATTTGTCACCATCCCTGCAATCCCCGTCCCGCACATTGGAGGGCTCATTCCGTGACCTATGAGAAGTGACATGGCTTGAAATCACTTTCATGACATCCCTCTGAACAAGAGCTTTCATTTCCCTGAAGACATCTCCTTGTAAAAAACCCTAAAAATGACCCTTTTTGCATTGGCGCGGGCAGACAGTTCAGTACCCGTGCCAATGGGGAAATCCTTCAAAGAGGTCGCGCCAATTGGCGCTCTGTCCCAGAGTCTCACTTGCACCAGCCAATTTAAGGAGTGTTTTTTAAAAATAAATGGCGAAAGTTTCGTCCTAACCAATTCATGAACTGGTATCTATCTTGAGTTGGGAGATTTGGCTCTGGATTTCCATGTAGAGGAAGTGGTTTGCCACCTCTCATGGAAGATTCCTTGAGGATAGGGCCAATCCCATGATTATAGGGATCCCAACTCCCCTTCCTCCATCTATAAAAGCTTGCCCATCTCCATTGCAAGCTAGTCTTGAAGTTCCCAAATTCCCAAGAGCCTTATGCTGCAAGAGCCTCCATAATTCCCTTAAGGCCAAATCCAAGCAAGGAGACTATTGTCAAGATCCGAAGAGAGAGGTTTGTCCCATCCTTGACAGGCTTTTCGAGACGTGTTCTGCTGGCGACCTGCCAAAGGAGAATTCAGCGTCAGAACTATGGTTGTATTATTCCTTTGATTAATTAATAATAAGCGACTATTGGTTATGGTTCCACTCTTGTTATTGTGTATGATGATGAGTTATGTCCTTTCTTACTGACATATAGTTGCATCTACTAGATTTTACGCTTGCGTTTGTTTTGTTTCTCGCATGTGCAGGTGTCCTATCACAGAAATCGTGGGGATCGTGATCTTCCAGAGCTAAGGAAGGGGAGCGCTACCTCTTCTACAAGCAATAGTGTTGGATTCCAGGTAAGCCTTCATCGCTAGTTGGTCTATTTGCAATTATGAACCTGCACTATAGCATGAACGATTTTTGCTAGACCCGGTCTAGGCTAGTAGGGATCACTTCTATCCGCAGAGGGGATTTACCTCCACAACACTCACCAAGTCTGATCCATAATGAATGCTTGAGATGTGCTTAATCGAGCATGTTGAAGGAGCCTGCAACGTCAAGGATTTAAGGTGGTAACTCCCTTTCTCTACTTATTAATACATGATTGGTTTTTTGGTTCTCGTTTTGCGTTTGATATGTTTAATCCTATGCAATATGTTTAATTCTCCTTGACCAATCAAATAGATATGGATGCAAGTATGTTTTCTTATGCTGTCACTGTTCTCTGATCCTTGTGTAGGTACATGGATATTACTGCTAAAGGACCACAACGTGTGAAGACGAATATTATGAGATCGCTGCTACAAACTACGACAAGTGTGTTGGACTAAGGTAGGTCATCTACCCCAACTCATTTTCATTCATAAGCTTGATTCCAAAGAATGAGCATGTTCCCTTGTTTCTAGACCCACTTCAGGGCTAGAGGGATCACCTCTATCCACAGAAGGGATTTACCTGCACAACAAGTTGGCGACCATACTGGCGAGTTAGTGTGTCTGTCGTCTCTCATTTTTTGTCTAGCAATTTGCTTGTTTGATTGACTTTGGTCGTTTCATTGATTTTCTGCTTTGTTCTACCTGTCTAACTATTTTCATCCATCACATTCAGTCTCAGAGTGTCAATTATGGCCTCTTCTTAGTGGTTTTTTATTTTTTCCATAGTTTTCAATCTCGGTGCTGATGTTTCTTGATCACGCCGATAGGCACTTGTTGCCTTTTTCATAGGTGTGCCATCCTCTATTCGGCGCTGATTACAACCTCATAGATGTGTCGAATCCTGTAGGTTAAAATTTTAGCCTTTTTCTTGGGTTTTGTTAGTTTCTCTTGCCTCTGGTTTGGATTTTCATCTTTTAATTGGTCCACTGGAATTGTTTTGACTCTCTTGTCTCGTCCTACTCAGTTTTTTATCCTTCATCTGATCAGTGGAGTTAGTCATTCTAGGGTTTCTAGGTGCCTTCTGCCGCTTGTTTGACTACCTCCTCACTAAGACTTCTAAGTTGAGTTCGGGTCTATTTGGTTTTTATCTTTTCAGTTTTTTGAATGGTTGTTTTAGATTTTCTTTCGTTTCTTCATGTCATTGGATTTTTCGATGATCATCTTAGATTTCGTTTAACTCTCCATCTATCACCTTGAGCATATATTACATTGCTCACTAAACTAGTTTGAAAGCCCTATTTTCTTGGAAGAGTGCATCTTCTTTTGAGTGTGTTGGATGTTCATGTTGGATTGATATCTTTGCTTTAGATTGTTTCATTCTAATTTCTCAAAACTATTCTATTTTTTCATTTAGTGTACTAGTGCATTTTTCTTCTCATTAATCTAAAACGACAAATTTTGCATTCTTTATCTTAGTCTGAAAATGAAAAATGTGAACAAGGAAAGGGCTTTTCGTTTTCTACTTGGGTTGTCTTAGATGCATTAGGAATATTTATTATTTTATTTGATCTATTTCTCCTTCGTTATGATCTACAATCCCTCTCTTATCTAGCAGTCATCGAATTGGAATTATTTTCTTTTGCATACAATTGTGCATTAAGAATTTGAGATCACAATCGATAAGGCCTTGAAATTGAAACATTAATTCATTATCAAATTTAAAAATGAATTCAATCAACCTAAGGAAGCATTGAAACCTAACACAAATATTTATTGGTCTAGGCTAGTGACGTGTTCCGACGTCGTTAAAACTAGTAGCTGTCATTCGCCATCTGGTATTAGATAGTGCTAGCATAGACTTATGCTCCATGTACCATCGAGTATATAAAGGGAGACCCTCATAGGTGGCAATCCTTTATCCATAGGAAGCTGAGTCTACTTCCTTGTAACCATGATACAGCGAACACAACATTTGGGGAGACTGCCTACACATACGTTAAGTCCTTGGTCATTTCTCTTTCATTTGATCATCCAGGTGTATATTGAAATTCATGAAAACTTGGTACACCCTCTTGCTTATATTTCCTGAGTAGTAATTTTGGTCTTTTCATGACTCTCTAAAATTGAAAAGATCATCGAGCACTTGTCCTTTCGCGCTCGTTTCAACCTGAAAGTGACTAGAGTCATTTTTTGCCTATTTCTTGACACTTAAAATATGAAAAGGAAGAGTTTTGTTTCAGTGTCAAAAATTAATTTCCTATGAACACACGCCCATTAAAGATATTTTTCTTGGCTTGTTCTTAAGCATTTCCTTAGTATTTGGTCTTGAAGCCTCTGATTGGTCATCTTGGTTCTCTCCTAGTTTGAGACAAAGTCATGGTGGAAGAACCACTATTTTCGTCGTCCCCTTCATCAACTCTTGGTGGAGATCCTTCTCCTGAAGTTTCTTCGGGAGAACCTCAGCCTAATAGGCCTCTTGATTATTGGTGTGCTCTTATTCCGATTATCTTACCCCTTGCTACCCAATCTCCTCTTGATGATCCTTTTGATATCAATTGGAAATCTTCGAGCACTTGGGCTGGTTTTGGAAATGAGGGAGAATTTCCTCCTCTTACATTAGAACCATCTTTACTTGCCACAACTCTACTTTCCACTGCTCGTCGCCTTTTTGACGATACCATGGCTTCATCTGACATGGATTCTTCAAGTCCCATTAGTAGTGAAGAGATTCATGCTTCTACAAGCGATTATCAACTCTTTCCGGAATATTTTCCTTATTTCTTGAGTCAACCTTCCTCACAACCAATATCTCTCCAAGCCGGTTATCGTACTTTGGGTCAGATCGTTTCTGGTGTTGCATCAATGTATCAGAACCCGTCAAGATCAAGTACATCGACTCCCTCAGGAAGCTTTTCTGTCACTGTATCA
This sequence comes from Pinus albicaulis, assembly GCA_034641835.2. NCBI lineage: Eukaryota > Viridiplantae > Streptophyta > Pinopsida > Pinales > Pinaceae > Pinus > Pinus albicaulis. Next base: position 547,602,894 of record CM076574.1, read on the forward strand.
GGGGCATCTCCCTCGACTCCCATGACGTTGATGATTTTTACATCTATCCACGTCCGGCCCACTGTCTGTGTGGCCTCATCCGTTCTAGCTATTAGTACAACTCAGTCATTGTCATCATCTTCTGTTGTTCGTAGGTTGATTTTTATTAATCTCAAGATACCTGCTCGACCCACTATGAGTGGATCACAGCCTCGCGTTTCAGGAATCCAACCCACTAATAGTGCACCCATTGCTTCTACTTCGATTCCTAGAGGTTTGAAATTTGATCAGTACCTGTTGGCGATTCAGTAAAAAAATTCCACCCCTCAGGGTTCTCAGTAGTCGCAAGCTTATATTAATCCTCCAAATAATTATGACGAGTACAGAAATCCCATCTATTTTCCTCCAATTGATCCCAATCAGTTCACATACCAACAAGGGAAAACCCTATGGTCTGCAAGGATAACCCTCACAGGGACAACCTTCAGTCCGACAAGGACAACCTTATGTTCCACAAGGACAACCCTTTCAGGGGAAACCTTTGGTCCAAAAAGGACAACCCTACGGTCCTACTGGTCAAACTTAAATTCAATAGGGTGCATCTTGTGTTTCCAGGGAAAAAATATATTCACAACAGGGACCACCTTTGTGAAAAAACACTAGACTTACGTTCTGCAAGGCCCAAATTTTGTAAAACAAGGACAACCCTCTATTGCTTAGCAGGTTCACCTAGTCTTCATGGGAAACCTGGCCCATCCCAACTATCGGGCCAATCTCTTCCACAAGGGCAACCCGATGGCTCACAGTATCCAGGCCAACCTTTTCCGCAGGGACAGCCTGTCCAACCACAGCATCTGGGTCAGCTTGGACCCTAGGTGCAGCCCGTTCAGCCTCAGGGCACCACTTACATTCGTCAAGGTCAATCTCAAGTGGTATATAGCGTGCCCCAAGGTGTTTCTTACATTCCTCAAGGTCAATCCCAGATGGTATACAATGCGCCCCAAGGCACTTCTTATATTCCGCAACAAAATCCATATGCTGCTCAGCTAGGACCTTAGCGGTTCGCTCAGAATCAGTATCCTGGTCCTCAACCCATGTATGGGTAGAATTATCCAGCTTATAATCCCTATGGACAAAATCCTCTGGGACAAAAAATATGGTGGCAAAATTTCTCTCAACCTGGGTGGAATCCTAACACTGGTTTTTATCAATGACCTACAATGCCTTTCAATCTACAATTACCTTTCCTTGCTAGATTGTAACTTCCCGATGTGTCAAAGTTAACAAACGATCCTATCCTTCATAATCCATTTTGGCCTCCAGTTTCGAGTAAAATCCCTGGCGATTGTCCCAAATTTGAGGGCAAGTCTAGCGAAGACCCCCAAGCGCATGTTATGACATACCATCTTTGGTGCTCCTCTAACTCTTGGGTGGACGATTCCATTCGACTCCAACTTTTCCAAAGGACTCTCACTAGTGCAGCTGCCAAGTGGTACATTGAACTCTCCCGCGACATCTTCTAAGATTTCAACTCTCTAGCCATGGAATTTCTCATTCACTTTCAGTTACCAGTTCGGTATGAAACTGGGATGCACCTCCTCACATCCTTGAAACAATATTGAGCTACTCATATCTCTGATCATATTCATGAGTGGAGGCAACATCGTTGTTTGATCAAGTTTTAGATTCATGATCAACTTATAACTGATTGGTTCACTACCTCCTTTGTTGCTCCCATTTCTAAGGACATTGCTATGGGAGCATGTGTTACTGACGAACAATCCATCGCTCATGCCTAGTACCTTGATCTTGTGTACTCCCAGTCCGGCACATTGTACGAAATCTTGTCTGATGCCCCTCGACCTAGAACTTCCAAAGTGCTGGCGACCCGATCTGTCGACGGTATCATCGGTTATGTGTCTCGGACTTCTCAGAAGTATTCTCCAAATCATGCGAATAAAAAATATACTGCCAATGATATTGCTTCTTAGTGACCTCTGAATTTTGGTAAAACCGCGGAAGTGAATGTCGTCCAGTCTAATCCGACAGATAAAAATTACAAAGGTAAGGAGAAGGGTAAAGGTAAGGCCAAAGCTAATACCCCGAAACATGATTCTCAAAAATTTTGTGCTGATGATGGTTCACAATGAAAATCGAAGTACCCTTGTTTTATTTGTGACGAAGAGGATTACAACAATGAATGTCCACGACGGGCCGAGGTGAGCCAATTGCTCAAGGGCACCCAAGGCACTCCGACCATTCTTAAAGAACCTTTCCCATCACAACAAACTCAGTTGGTGGAGCAACCTCAGTCCTCCACCCCATTTGGCTCTCAGGTTTTCATGATGAATAGTCCTGCATCCGTCTCTATTGCTACCCGATCGAAAGATTATACCGAACTGCATCAGGCAGCAGGGAAGGAAATCGCTGATCTTCCTCCTCCCCTGCCTGCTTCTGGCCCTCTTCATATTGAAAGGCCCAGTACTGAGCCCATTGTATGGCCACCTTCCAAAGGTGTACTCCATAAGTCTTCCTACAATCCTAATGCCCATGCCTCTCAACATTACAGTATTGTTGAGGATTTGGCTCAGGCACCATCTACTATGTCTACATTGGAAGTACTTCAGAGTTGTCCGTCACAGCAGAGGGCTTTGTAATCTTCTATCGAAGAGATTTATCTTATCAATTCTAGCCTTATCACTTTCGATTTGGAAAATTTCGTCCCGCGTCTCCCTCACCAGCTTGCACTGATCATTCAAGTTGGGATTAAAGGAAATAATATCCATCGAGTGACCATGGATGAGGGTGCATCTACGTGCATCATGTATTCTACTTGCTAGAAATCCATTGATTCTCCAACCCTCAATTCATCTTCAAACGATTTAGAAGATTTTGATGGAAGAGAATCTCGCTCTCTTGGTGTTCTTGCTAGTTTTACGATTATGTTAGAAGGGAAAATGATTAACGTTGAGGTTGAAGTCGTTGATGCTAAGCTCAATTAAAATCTTCTCCTTGGTCGCAGTTGGACTCATGCCATGTTGTGCATCTCGTCTACTCTCTTTCATGTTCTTCAATTCCCACATTAAGGAAAGATCATCACTGTCGATCAATTGACCTTTTTCACTTCTTCGTCTTCTGAGAGTAACGTTCCATATGTAGATCATATTCCTACACCTTATGAGAGAATAGGACCGAGTCTTTTCAAAGGTCCTGCCCTCATGGGTCTTTTTCTCTTCCTCCACTGAACACTGCATTGGTTAACATGATCTCCAGGTCTTCTGATCCATGGATCATCCCTTCGTCCGAGCAGATTGATTCATTTGGTGACTCGATGCCATTAAGTCCAATAGATATTGATTATTGTGAACTTATTTCAGCTTCGGCTCCTCCTCCCTCTGATCATGCTCCTTTAAGTATGTCTCTTGACACGTATTCTCAATCCCCTTGACTCAACACTTCAGATTAGCCCAATCCCTTGAACGATATATTTCCTACTGATGAAGCTATCGTGGAAACTATGTATCTTAAGGATCCTCCTTGGAGGGGAAGATTATGCAAACGATGCCTATCGAAATCTTCGTCAAACCAGGGGTTGTCGAGAATATCCATGTTGGAGTGACCTATTCTCCTGATGAGATCGAGGTCTATACTAGTATCTTCCATGAGTTTCGTGACGTTTTCTCTTAGTCTTACAAATAAATTCTTAACATTGATCTGAGTATAGTGGTGAATGAGATTCCTACCTATCCTAGTGTGAAGCCTGTTCGCCAGCATCTTCATCCTGTTCACCCTAGAAAGGCAGCTTCCATTAAGGGAGAAGTTGAAAAAATTATTAAAGCTAGTTTCATTTATCTGATTCCTTTGACAGAATGGGTTTCTCATATTGTCTCTGTGGATAAGAAACAAGGTATTATTCGTATCTATGTCTATTACCATGATATCAATTGTGCTTTCCCTAAGGATAATTATCCCACTCCTTTTATTGACCAGATCATTGATGAATGTGTTGGGAGTGATATATTTTCCCTTATGGATGGGATTTATGGGTACAACCAAATCAATATTCTTCCTTCCGATCAACACAAGACCGCCTTTATCTATTCTTGGGATACCTTCGTCTATAATAAGCTCCCTTTCAGTTTGAAGAATGTTGGGGATATGTTTCAAGGAGCAATGTCATATGCTTTCCATGACATCTAGCGCATTGTTAAACCTTATCTGGATGACCTTCCAACTCGTTCTGCTAACCATAAATACCACCCAGATCATCTCCATCAAATATTTTTCGCTGTAGATGCTATAACATTCGGCTCAATCCACATAAGTGCATCTTTTGCATTGATTTCAGTAGACTATTAGGGTTTATCATCTCTAAAGATGGAATTTGTCTTGATCTCCTCAAAGTCAAAGGTATTGTTAATCTCCCCTCCCTTCCTCTTTAAATCAGCTGCGGATTATGCAAGGGAAAGCTAATTTCATGTGTCATTTTATATCGAACTATGCTAAAGTGGCCAAAGCCTTCACTTGATTACTTAAGCAAGGCGTCCCTTTCCTCAAGGATGAGGTCACCTAAAAATCCTTCAATGCACTAAAGACATTGCTTATCAATGCTCCTCTGTTGCTTCCTCCTAATTATCATCGTGATTACTCCCTCTATTTGGCTGCTACATTTAACACTATTGCCACGGTTCTGGTGCAAGACGACGATGTTGGTGACGAGCATGTAATTTACTATTTGATTCGCAATCTTCTCGATACTGAAACACGTTACGCACATGTCAAGAAGTTGACGTTGGCTACTATTCAAGCTGTTCAACGTTTTTGTCATTATATTTTATTGCGCACAGTGATTGTGATTTCTGATTACAACCCTATGACCTACATATTGACTTGTCAATTGCTGGGGGGGGGATAATCAAAGTGGATTGTTATCCTCCAAGAGTTTGATTTGGATTTTGCTACCACCAAATCGAAGAAATTATTGGTTTTGTCTATTTTATTTTCTCTCTCACTTATGATTCTGATCCATCTGGTTTCGAGGAATGCATTCTGGATGACACAATTTTTCTCATTAGCACCCTCGATCCTTGGTATGGTGATATCATCATATATCTTCAAACTTCCACCTTTCGATCTTAGTTGACAAAGGATGCTTTTCAATGCATTTGCCATCATTCACAACCTTATCACATAGTCGGAGATACTCTCTACCGTGTCGGAGCTGATTCCCTTCTCCGCCGGTGTTTGACTCTCGAGGAGGCTAAAAAAGTCCTCAATGATTGCCACTCTGGAGCCTGTGGTGGTCACATGTCTGGATATGATACTACACATAATATTCTTCATGCTAGTTACTTCTGGCCTACCATCTTTAAAGACTGAATTGTTGTTTTCCGCAAGTGTCTCGAATGCCAGATTACCAGCACAAGAAGCACGCGCCACAAACACACCTTCATCCTATCATTAGTGTTGGTCCCTTTGTGAAGTGGGGAATCAATTTTATGATGTGTAACCCTCACTCAGCTGGGGGGCATGCTTATATTATCGTAGCCATTAACTACTTAACGAAATGGGCTGAAGCAATGCCTACACTTATAGCTGATGGTAAGACAACCATAGAATTTCAGTCAAATCATGTCATCACTAGGTTTGGTGTCCCTCAAGCCATTGTTACCAATCATGGTTCTCATTTTCATCATTACATGATGACTGAGTTGACTTATAATTTGGGTCTGCTTCACGACAGCTCAACATCGTACTACCCTCAGGAAAATGGCTAGGTTGAAGCCGTGAAAAAATTTCTAGTCACTATGCTTCAACGTACAATTGGGATGCACAAGTCCAACTGGCATCTCATGTTGTTTTCAACTCTCTGGGCTTACCGAACCTCAGTGAAGGATGCGACTAGATTCACACCATTCTAGCTTGTCTATGGTTTGGAAGCTACCCTTCTGATTGAATGTGAAATCCCTTTTCTCGAGATAGTTGTTGAATTGTTGCCTAACACTTCGCCATAACAAGGGCACCTTTTATATTTAGAGAGGCTTGATGAAACTCCCCGCTTTGCTGCTCTTGCCATAGAAGCACAAAAAAAGCAGGTTAAATCTCATTTTGACCAGTTGGTTTCCCCTCTCTCCTTTGTAGAAGGAAACCTCATCCTCTTGTATGACCAAGCTCACGATAAGCTGGGGGTAGGAAAATTCCAACCCATGTGGCATGGGCCCTATATTATTAAACGTGTTTTGTAGAACAGGGCTTACGAGTTAATTTACTATGAAGGTTGTCCTATGGATCAGCCCAGAAATGGGCTGTATCTCAAAAAATACTATGTGTTAGTTGCTTGTGCATGTTTCTTTTTGTACATACTTGTTTCTTCATTTTTGTACATTTTTGGCTTGGTGTGCTTTGCAAGTAGTTTTTCCTGCTTATTATGTAGTTTCTTATTTTGTAGATGTTTTTCACTCCTTATGTTGGTTTCGTGGATGGTGCCTCCCGCAGTACCCAAAACCTGTCTTTTGCAACCTGGGTGATTTATAATCCTAATGGTGAGTTGATAGACATTCAAGATATTTGTCCAGGATGAACCACAAACAATGTCACTGAATATAGTGTTGTCATTGAACTCTTAACTGAGGCCACTTCTCTCAATATTAGTGTATTACTTGTCAACCTAGAATCTCAGCTTATTGTTCTTCAGCTTAATGGGCATTATTATGTTAGAAATCCTCAAATATTAAGGTTGTATTTGCATGTTCGTTTATTAGAAAGGAATTTTGAGTACATCACACATCAACATATTCCTAGATGAATTAATGCGTTAACTGATACAGTAGCCAATATTGTATTATACAGACATTTACGTAATTTGTAAAACATCATCATCACATAATAAGATTCATACAGGAAAATAGGCACACACACACACACACATATATATATATATCCAGTTTGTGCATCCACGTGCATCATAAGTTTAAAAAATATGTATGTTTTGGTTACATCCTGAGACATCATGTCTCTCACAAAATATGTAGAAATCAAAGCCTAGGTGTCTAGTCGGCATGATGCTCATGATAGCATGTCACTGCGCACACGAGCCACCTCAATAAGCGGTGAACATGATTTAACACCCCTGCAGTGTGCCTCTAGTATCCACAAGGAACATCTTCAAATCTTGCATACTTTGGGATTCTACTGGTGAATCCCTATAGGTTGCGTACGATTTCCTCCTCCTTGTTCAAAATCACAAGGAACTCTCCATGCTATTGGAGAAATTCCTGCAGGTATTTTTGGGCCAATATATTCAAATACATGGATTAACATCAGAACATATATAATCAAAAAAATCATAATACTCATCAAAATAAAAAAATGAGTCTTACCCAAAGCTTCATCCCAATCCTCTCCTACTGGGAGTGGTAGATCTGGATCACCTGTAAATTCGGTGCCAGAATAGGGCCAGTCCTCCATGAAAATCAGTTGTCGTTGGAGCCAATCAAATAATTCTAGTCTCCAGGACATCTATTGACCGCCTCCTAATCTTGGCATCAAAGCTGCCAAACGGACCATCCGTTCTTCTTGGGCTGGTGGTTTAGGAAATATCACTTCCTGCCATTGAAATATTGGTAATCATTCCAGGATGAATGGTACTAATATAGACCCATAGCCAAACTATTTCAGCTTACCTTTCTTTCATTTTTTCAATTGGCATTTCATATTGATCGTTACCACCTCTGCCCAGTTGTAGAGAGTTGGTGTCATACAATCTATAGCAAGAAGTAACTGCGTTTTTGTGGCTTGGTGTGGAGCCTACAATCCAACAGCTCGAGTGATGGTGTGCAACAATACTTTTAGTGCTAAATCGGGAATGGTTTGGATATCCACCTTCCCACTCTTGGATCCTTTTTTTGCCCCTTGACACACCCTGTCTATGACCATACTCATTTTTTCCATTGTAGTGCCTGTCAGGATTGGTGTTGCTCCTCTCCTCAATAATCCAGTGATAAATTATATATGTCAGAGACATCAATCTCAAACTCCTAATCGTGAATTATGAATCTTTCATTATCAATGTCCCTTACACTAATCAGGTATTGTAATAGCTCCGGTTGAGATCGGAGACATGGTGACATGAAGAATTTCAGAAGGTCGGAATTTCGTAGAGCCTCCATGCATCTTACATTGCTCATGGCTTCCTCTTCCTCATCTCCGTGTTCTCTTTCCTTCCATTCAATCACTATTTTGCTTTCACACACCTACAAGAACATGAATGGAGTCATCATTAGTCACATTATTTGCTATTGAAGTGTTTAAAATGGGCTAAATAGTTCGATTTTTATGTAGATCCATGGTCACGGGTTGGCGCGACTGTTTTAGAAATAACCGTGTCGACTGGCGTGCTCCCGTTAAGATTTTAGGTGGTTTGGCACGAGTCCGTGCCCAGAACTTGTGCTGACTACCGCACCCTAAATTAAACAAAATCCCTCCACAAATCTGAAAAAATGGATTGCAGGTAATGAAAATTACATCAAAATGCAGGCAAGGACACAAGCTCTTACCTAGAAAATAAGGATTTGCGATTGGCCTCCTAGAATGTCTGATGTCAGCTCCACAAAATCACAGTGAAAAAGGGTAAAAATTACTCACAAGAGGTAAAAGTGAAAAGTAATTTATTTTTACTATTTTTGGCATTTTATAAACTTTTTGGAACCCTAATTAGGTTTTTGAGCATATTTTTCAACTATTTTAGTATTTTAGCTAGAAAAATGGGTTTTACATGAGTTTCTTGTACAACAACAGGTCCTCAACGTGATGACAATGAAGTGATGAGTTGTATTTTATACTTTTTCCAACTCGGTAAAAACATGAAAAAGTCACCCCCTGGAGTCATATGTCAACTCTTTTCTGACTCTCGTAAATTGAAAAGATTGTCGAGACTCTTGTCATTTTGAACTTGCTAAAGGCTGCGAAATGATATCTACCTAGTATACGTTTACCCCTTTTTTGGGCTGGGATAGATTATTTACGAAAAAAGAATATATTAGCCTATTGCAACTAAGAGGTTCTCTCAGATATGGTTTTCTACCTTTTCGGATCCGTGAGACTACCTACAAAAAGGGATCTGCTGGAGTTTTATTTTCCACTTCTTTTAAAGCTCTATAAACATGAAAATATGTCGATTTCTTCCTTTTTTAGACTCGTTAAACTTACCTGATATGGAAAAATGTCACCATGACGTAACCGAGTTCCTCCTTCCTAGGGCTCGTAAAATGTCCTAGGATGGATTTTTCCGAAGGAAAAACTTATGTGACAAGAATATGCTATCCCCTTCAAGCTTGTTTTAAAAAATAATTGGGGTACTCGCCAGCAATGGTGGGGGAAAATGGAACCAGTTCTTAGTCATGTTGGCAATATGTCGCTCTTGAACATGACACTCGTCTGCAATTCGTGTCGGGTTGGGGACATCCCATTTCGTCATTTTTACCTCCATTGATTTGGGTAATCTGTTTTGACCTCTCATCTGCTCTTTTCCACGTCATCATGACCTCAAATCCCTTAATGTCAAATGCTTCCAAGTTCCAGAGTCATGTCACCAATATGTTCAAGAGAAGTTTCCTTCTGTATTTTTCAACCTCTGATCCTTTGTTTGGTCCTAATTCACTATCATCTTATTCCTCTATCTCATTTCAATGATGTGGGAAACATTATGGCCCTCCTTCGATCATGTCACTTCCTATCGACTTCAACTCATTATCGAGGAAGTTGACCTAGAGACTCCCTTATGGTACCTTGGAGCTTGCATGCCTCAATGGAAAGTTCTTCACATTCGACAACAGGTCCTCATCATTGACCTTCGATCGAGTGATTCCATGGGTGTTTGATGCCAACTCACTGTTCACATTCCGTGAATTGTACTATTTGTACCTTGAGAGCCATTGTCATTATTGGTGGTTTCTCTTGCGCATGTTAACAACTTTCATCATTGGATGGTAATCGGGTGATTTTATTACACGTTCAACTTCATCTCACTCATTCACATGCTTGAATTTGTACTTGTTCGGGTCAATATGGAGCACAATACCCTGGGTTTTGTCTGATAAAATCCAGGCTGTGAGACATTTTGGTTTATCATGAATATCTGCATGATTATTATGATTGGATGGTTGCAAACATACCTAAGTCTATTTATTGATCCTTCTTGTTGGATGGGTGCGTCCATACCTCGGATCTTGTTTTTATATGTGCTCTATTATGGATGGCTACGCCCATGCCACATATTCATGTATCATAGATATCATTTGTACTTTTACTTGCAGGTCTTCCGACGACAGTGTTTGGTTTATGCATGTTCTCCTAAAGCATTTCACTCCTCCCTCTCTCTCGGACCTCATGCTTTAGGGGGCATCTATTACACAGTATTTTTCCACCATCCCTAAAATCCCCATCCCGCACATTTCAGGACCATTTCAGTGACTTCAGTGTATTTTCATACCTTGCAAAAAGTGTCATTGCATCCCTTGGCATGTGAAGAACATTTCCTCTGTTGATCATTCCTGAAGCAGGCTCTCAAAAACACATGAATTTCGACTGGCACTGTTAGGTAGTTATGGCATTTCACCCATAGAGAAATTAACACTGGGCCTCACGCTCATTGGTGCTCTGTCTCAGTGGACTGCCTACGCCAAGCTATTTTTGGAAAGTTTTTTAAAATAGAAATGAAGTTTCCATGTCCAACCACTTCGTGAGCGGAGTCATCATGGTTTTTTCGACTGAACAATGTCGAATTCCTTCCTTTGGATTCTTGTTTCCTATAATTGAGCAACTCCCCAAAGGATAAGGCCTCCCTTCCACCTTATGAGGGATCCAAAACCACCTCCTCCTCTCCTATAAATACATCCTTCTCACATATTTTCAGCTAGTTGAACAATCCTTACTATAGCTAGTGTGAAAAACAAGGTAGAGAGGAAAACATTGTCGAGAGAGATTTTAGGCTCGTTGCCTCACCAGGTCTGATCCCCGACGAATGCTTGAGACGTGCTTGATCGAACCCGTTTAAGGAGATTGAAACGTCAATGCTTTTAGGTTGTAAACTCCCTTTCTCTACTTATCAATACAAGACTATTTTTTTGGTTCTCGTTTTGCGTTTGATATGTTTAATCCTATGCAATATTTTTTATTCTCCTTGACCAATCAAATAGTTATGAATTCAAGTATGTTTTCATATGTTGTCACCATTCTCTAATCCTTGTGTAGGTACATGAATATTACCGCTGAAGGACCATGATGTGTGAAGACGAAGATCAAGAGATTACTGCTACAAGCTATGACAAGAGCGTTGGACTAAGGTAGGTCATCTACCCCAATTCATTTTCATCCATAATCTAGGAGTTCAAAGAATGAGCATGTTCCCTTGTTGCTAGACCCACTCTAGGGCTAGAGGGATCGCCTATGTCTGCAAAGGGGATTTACCTACACAACACAAGGTTTCAAGAATTTCTTCTCCAATGCCTTAGCTCTGAAGGTTGATGCGGATGTTACTCAACCGACGAACTACACCTGGATCTTTGCCCACAACGAATCAATTCTAAAGCCTCTTCTCCTAAGTAGGAGTTAGAATACCTTCATGTGGGGAACTCAGCTAAATCAAGATATCCTAGTGCGAGCAGCCAATCTCGCGCATTGGCTCGACATTGCTGTTGAAAAATGACAGTAATATAGGAAACTTGATGAAGGGGAAAGAGCTAATTTCGACTAGCGAAAATTTGTTTAGGAAAACCTCAAAGTATCTCAATAAAAGATAGAAACAACCTCTCTTGCAAGTAAAATAAGTTAGGATCCCTCATCCACCCAGGCAATAATTTCCACAAAAAATAAGTGCCATGAGCACATGAAAATAAGTGCTATAAGCACATAAAAAAATAAGGGTAAAGGATTGAGAAAGGCTTCCTGTGCAGAGAGGCGATACGACAACTCCGCTGAGGTACTGTCCAGGCTTGCTTGTAGCAGAGAAACGTTTGTAATTTCTAGGCAGTGACTTTTCTGGGGCCCTCTTAGGCTTGCTGGTAGGGGAGCAACACAAGAGGCAAATAAATTATACTGAGCCCGAAAAATCTTACGTTGTTACTCAGACCCCTTTGTCAAGTCACTGGGATGTTAAACATGGATTGTAACAATCTAAGTCAATGCAACTGTTAGGTTCCTACGATTTGTTATATTGGTGAGATAAAATTCACAAGGTAACATCAGACCAGTATTTAGAGTCCTAGGACCTAGCCTTCCTAGACTTAAAGAGGGCTCTCTCTATTTTGTGCAAAGGATTTGAACTTGTTTGCTTTTAGGGTTTTGATTTTAGGCTAGTTGTTAAGTGTAGGGTTTGTTTGTTTGTTTCGGTTGGGTAAGATGATCAAGTAGAATAGATAGAGTGAGGAAATATTCAATTCATTGGGCTATGGAGTCAGTAAAATTCATAGAAAGTTTCAATAGTAAATCAGGGTGGATCACAGGGAAAATCTAGCATTCATGCTCATTAAGAATCAAGTTTGTGAACAAAGTAGGACAAAGGGAAATTAAGAATACTTTATCATGTACTTAAAACAAGAAGGGTCTTCAACACTATTTAGCATAGAGAATTAATCAATAGAAAAGGCATACCAATAACTCTTTGATTCAACTCAAGCAAATAAACATTTCATACTAACAATCCAATGAAATATTGAAGGCGAGAAACTCATTTAACTTCTAGTGATTTCACCTTCAAGGTTAGAAAACATTTAAGATACACATATAAATTTAATCAAAGAAGAGGGAACACCTAAACATCATTGATCATAGCTATGAAGATCTCCAAAACAATTATTCAAGCATGGACAAGGGGTATGATCGAAACCTAGCCACTTTAGCAAACCTAATCAATGGTACTTTAGAGAGAGGCCTCAAGAACAATGTTTAGTGACATAAAACAAGCAGGGCTAACCATAAATCATCTTTGATACCTACTGTATTAAACCATTCATGAAATAAATAAGCATAGGGGGTTTAGAGAGTGTTAGCGCTCGAATCTGCCACAGGCTGAAAGAGGCGAGGCTCGAGGCAACATCAAACCAACCTTAGCCTCGTAGCTAGCCCTACGAGGACAGGAGAGGGCTCTCTCCGGGTTAAACTCAGCGAAGGATCTTCAAAGGGGCTGAGATAACCGATAGTAAATGCTGATCTTAGTCTAGTAAACTGATATGAAAGGGTTTTTTGTAAATGTTGGGGTTTCTGGGCTGTGTGAGGCAAAGACAGCTTGAACAGAGAAATAAATAAATAAAAAAAACACAGATTGTCTTCTGAGGCAAGGTAGGCAGGAAAATTTAACATCAAATTTGATATTAAATGAAATGGCAAGACTGTTGAGGAGCCGACAAGGGCATAGAGGATGAATCCTTGTCGAACAGAAGAAAACATTAAATATGAACAAACTTAAAGGCAGAGCATACCAAATATGAATTCTACCTTAACACTTCATTTGTTCAATTGGAAATGATCATGAAATGACATGAACACATAACAGGCTACATATGAAACAACAGAAGACATATATGTTAAATTTCAAGCCACAGGAATCTCAGAAGCCAGCGCTGGGTCTTTTCATTAAAATCTCTGTCAAGATCTATACAATGAAGCTCTGTTCTCCTACACTAGCCCCCAGAACTCTCCTCTCAAATGATTATTTTTATACATTAAATCAACTATTCTAGAAAAACAAGTCGACCCCAAAACAGGGGCGCTGTTTCACCTGCAATTACAACAATAGAACATGTAATAACTTTCTCCTAGAAAATCTCTAACCAAAAAGCCTAACAATTGGAGCGTATGACTAACTGAGGTCATAGATAAGAACAAATCCTATTCATATGGTAACAGGTGTCTTCATTCTAACTTTGGTTTTCAGTCTTTAACTGTCAATTTTCCACTTGTTATTTGAATAAAACTCGTTGTTACAGCATTTCATGCGTTTTTAACAAAGCACCAAAATTGGATCCTCTTGTGTTTCACCCGCTCCACATCTTACTTTCTTTCTTCAAACTCACACTAGCAGTCTTTCCATGGCCCAACTTTCCATCTTAAATATCTTGAAACAGTTCTACATTCTCATCAAGAACCTTAGTTAATGCAGGTGGTAATTTTATAACTTGTACCGGTACTGTGCATCTCCCATTGGGCGTGGTCTTCTCGACAAAATCAGCAGTTGTTGATACGTTCTTATAGCTGTCCACAGCAGTGGCAGCTTCCGCTTATATAATTTCCTTATAAGAAACAATAGAGGGGGGACACTTCCAGATCAACACAAGTGAATCTTAATACATCTCTCTAAATGAACCTCCCCTGCCGCTGCAAGAACTTGTTCACCTCTGCGTTTTATTTTCTCTTCCGCGGCCCTTATATGCACTCTGCTTCAATGTTTAAAATCACCACAAAATATAAAAATCACCACAAACATAAAAATCGACTGCACAATGATCAAAACTTGTTGGCAATTCGTTGAAATCATTTTGGATGTCGTTGAAGTTGTTTTGGATGAAGACTGGGCGCATACAACCATTTCCGGACTTCTGTTGATGCGTGGGTCGCGCAGGCTCTGTTTGGGTCGCGCACGTTATATTTTTGCACTGCGAAGAATGCCCAGGTGGGTCGCTCGATGCCCAGGTGGGTCGCTCGATCTCCAAACCCAGTCAACGCTGCTTTAAACTTGATTACGGCCTTCCAATCTCCAAATCTCGACTTGTATGCTATGGATCGTTGGAAATGAAACTTGTTTGCCCGGCTATGGATCATATTTGCTAAATATTGTGATTGCCATGCACGCCAAACACGCCAGAGGCATAACAGAGTCGAACACTGAAAAACATTCCCTAATTTTAGCAGTTTCTGTCAATGCGTCATCAACAATAAAGCCATTTAACCTCCACTTGGAATCCTTCGCACAAACTCTATCGTAAAGTGTTCTAATCCGCTTGTGAACATCATAACTTGAAAAACTTGCAGAAATAACCCATGCTGTGGGAATTGCAATTTGGTTTGAATCAAAAACAAGAAGAGTATAAACTGGATACTTAAATTTTTTAACCCCAAAACCTTGTTTTGATGATTTTCAACTGATATTTGCAATCCATTGATGAAGATATATTTGCAGAATCAAATAAAGCTAACCGTGCTGTCTGCATTTCTGACTTCAAACTTCTCTTGTCAAATGTGGCAAAACCTGTATCATATGATTTCTGTGCTCCAAAGGGAGAAATAACAAGGCTATCCCGCAGAACCTTTGAAAACTCACAATTAAAAGTTGTAACTTCATCAACACTGAACCCAAATGATGCCCTATATGTTTCAATCTGTTCTGCATCTGATTTATTGCATTCCATATGCCAATTTGTTGCCCATTTCCACCAGTATTTAGAGGATACATTCATGTCTTGCAAAGAACTACACTGCTTTTCTCCAGATTGACATGCCTACTGCAAATGATCCAACCCAGCTGACATGGAGCGAGAATCTGTCGACTCCTGTGATAGCATGAAACTTCTAGAGGCTGCCATGTTAAGATTAAAAGACTTTGAGGGTTCATACTTCGGGAAAAAGATGTCTTGACCAGACAGTGAAGCACTCCAATGATCAGATGACTATAAATCAGAGAATGACAAAGGTGTCCCAGTACCAGAAACCCCAAGCTTTGGCAATACTAGTTGACTGGCAGGACTCCCCGAATGTAGTTGATATGCAGTTTGAAGGTCATTTGTGGCAACATAGCCTAATGCTATATAAGGGGAACAAGAAAAAGTTACTCCATTCTCCATGTGAATAGTTTTTACCTCTAATGATGCAAGTAGTTGAGCATGGAGCCAAATAATATATATAGCAAAGGATTTAAAATCTTGATTTCAAAAACTCGTTTTGCAATGTTTGAAATTTTGGCACTTTCACATTGAAACTTCGTTTTGCTGGCTTTGGCTTTCTCTTGCTTTTTCTGAGTCTTGGACTGATAATACTTTGTTGAATTTTGCAGGGATGTTTGGAGCTGGTGTCACTGAAGAACTATAGAATTTGAAATATTTTGACCACCTACCTATTTATTACCAAAACATATTTGAAAATTTCTTCTTCAAAACCCTGTTTTGAAGAAGAATCAATTTCTCATTGATGGCATTCCTGATATAAACAACTACTGGTCCTTCTCCTAGCCTGCAAGTGTTATTGAAACATCTTGAAAACAAGCTTTGCAAACATCTAAGTAGCAGTGGGTGAAAACTGTTTGGCATTGGCCTGTATATTGAACTGAGATCTTGACAGCTACCTATCTGAATTGAACTCTGACAGAGGACTTGAGAAGACGGAGTCTAACAGAGAGCAATTAATAATTCTCTAAAATGTCCTAGTAGAGGAAAACATAGAGGCAATGAAGAACAAACATAACTAAGGTGCCTTTGAAAACATTTCTCAGTCTAAAACCTTTGTCCTACTACAATAAATAAGGATGAAACATAATGATACATAAGAAAAAAATAACTGAATATAATCACATCACCATTAACCAAGCTCAGGGATCCTGCAACCAGCCTTCTCCATCATCAATCAAGACAAGCCATTCAGAAACTCCACAACACCAATTTCTTCTCCGATCTCCAAAAAAAACTATGTACTTCTCCAAAGAGTCATCAAATGCCAACCATTTTAAAATGAGGCCCTCATGCTCTATTTATCTAGCAAAGGAGGGAAAAAACCCTAACTAGGGTTTGAAAATGTCAAAACTAGTCATAAATGTCATTTATGCCTAAGGAACCATGCAAGGCCCAAGGCATAAAATATCTCATGAAATAAATGCCAAAATAACTCCTAGCACCTAATTTTGGATTGATTTTCCTCAAAAAACATTAAAATATCATTTTACAATAAATGAGTGTCTTTTGTTGATTTTTGGCCAAAAATGCACAGTGAGGTCTGAACGCACAACACCTTCTCGGGAAGAAAATAGGTCCACTTGCAGCCAAGTTTTGGTGACCTTCCCAATGTTGGAATTTGCTCTGTGATGATCCGTTGGAAATATGGCGGAGTCTAATTTCCAAATATACCCTAATTTTTTTTCTAAATGAGCTTCATTTACCTGTACAAAAGGAAATTTTCCCAACACTGCTCTAGGTGCAGCACCAAGTCTGAAAATGAGGCAGAAAGGTGAAAAATAAGGTGTTTTTTGGCCTTTTGAGGGGTCAAAAATGCTCCAAATGCTCTGAAATTTGGTGAGAATACTGTACTAGTCATAAGGATTCCAAAAATTCCAAGTTCCCCCTCTTAAAGTGCCTGAGATGAAAGCGTAGCGCCAGGGGTGCTGCGCTGAGAGGCCTCCAAGTTCACAAAAAACCAAAAATTGTCAAAATTTTCTCAAATTTGGTGGATGTGTGCCTCATGGGGTTTATCTAGAGAAGCTTGTGCCAAAATTCCAAGGTTATCTTGGAATTTTTCATCTTTTAGTGCTTGGATCTTGGTTTGTGAATTTTTCATTTTAGCCCTTGCAACTTGGTTTCTCCGGGCATAATGCTTAGTCATCCTTATTTGGAGGTCAAGATTCTTGTTATATTTCTCCAATTTAGCCTCCAAGCATATGTTGGCTCTTTCCAACCAAGGCTCCTGATTATGTGCTATCTCCATCGCCAACAACTCATCTAGAGGGAGCTACTCTGGTAAGGATGATTCTTGTTCTCTTTTTTTTGCCAATGCTTTCTTCAAACCCATGGTTCTAGGTCTCCTCCTAGACTACCATTCTTCATCCTCACTCTCCTCATAGGTGCCCATGAAATCTTCTAGATTTACTTGTGATTTTTGAGCTTCTTTCTGGGTCCTAATAGATCTAGCCTCATAAATTGCAATTTGTACCCCTAGCTGCTCGTTCTCCATCTCAAGGGCATCATTCACACTCATGGCCCTATCTAGATTTTCTTGGAGGTATTCAACTAGGGCATTTTTGTTCTGGATGATAACTTTTGAGATCCTTGCTTCATTCTCCTCATCACTATCCACCTGAATGATTTCAAATTCCCTTTCGACCTCGTGATATTCTTCTTCTTCTTTTACCTTTTTTTTCCCTTGTTAAGATTTTGAGCTGAGGTGGATGGCATGGTCCTTTGCCTTTTGGAGGCAGCAAACACAAGTCTTGGTCCTCTTTGATATGTCAATGGAAGAGGTGTGATTGTGGTCTTTTTGGTGTCTTCCTCATGGCTGCGATCCTTGCTGTTGTCATCTAACTCTTCATTTTATCCTTCATTGCAGCTGCTTGCCTTTTCACTGTTGTGATCACTATTTTCATTATCACCCTCTTCACTTTCTTCACTTTCTTCACTTTCATTTTGTTCATCATTGAAGCTGCTTGCCTCTTTATCTTCTGCATTGTCATCATCCTCATTATCACTTTGGATTTCTCTGTTTTCATGACTGTCATGACTATTTTCTTCCTTGTTGTCTTGTCCCTCACTAATGCTTGCTTCATTGGTGTCGTTGCTTCCTTCAAAATCTACATTTTCCTCACTGTTTTCATCTTCATCTTAGCTTCCATCTTCATCACTACTTAATTCATTTCCACTGTCAAATTATTCATTTTCTGTAATGTCATCATTTTCCTCTGTTTCCATGTTCTCTTCCTCTTTTTGGCTCAACTCATCATCACCTTCATCTTCACTTTGAACTGGTTCACTGTCTCCTTCACCGTCATTGTCGTTGTCTTGCTCACTGCCACTTCCTTCTTGTTCTGATACATCATGAGAAGGTGAGGAAGGGAGGTTTTCTTGAGGAGAGGCTGCTTGTGTAGATGAAGAGGCATGATCTGTAGGAGGTGATGGAGGAGTGGAGGGAGGAGGATGAGATGATGAGGGTAAACTAGGATGATGATGAGGCTGTGGGCTTGTGAATATCTCATGAGCTATGAACACCTCCCAAGGTATGCCTTTTTGATCCAACTGATGTAGTACCACCATCTTGATAAAGGAGTGGAGGAACAAACTATGCATTTGTTGGGTATAAAACCTCCTTTGGACAACAAAAGACATCTTATCTATACTCCTATACAAGTAATAGGGAAAATGAAGCATCTTGACCCTAGTGAAATGCATGAGTAATCTAAAATTGTAGGATTAGAGCCCATAGTATCTCCCCTCACAGGTAAAGTATTTCATGATGAACTTCATTAGGGGTGCATATCTCTCTAGTAAGTGTGAGAAAGGGAAAATAGACTTGCATCCATCTTTATACCTAGGCTTGAGGAAAGGCTCATAGAAACTCATGTCCAACTCTGCCCTTTTGAACTATTTCTCACCAACATCAGGAAGTACAGTAGCATGAGAAATGGTGTCTGATGATAGCTCAAATTGTATCCCTCCAAGGCTTTACTGTTTGTTGTGAAGGTTGAGGAAAAACAACCTAGTGAGTTCAGGGTGACTTTGCACTTGCTTGAACTTTTCACAAAACTGAAAACACCCCACATTTTGAAAGCATGTGAACATCATGGGGAGGAAGTAATCTCCACTGTGTCTTGGGGCTCAAATATATTAACCTTCCCACCCTTATGCTTTGGCCTCATAGGGACATGACCTCCTTCACTGTTCATACTTCCATCTTCTCCTGACATGGTGACTAGGGCTGCCTTTAGACAAACTCAGGCCTGCTTGTGAAACTGATGTAGGAGGAGTGAAATGAAATGATGGTGAGGGCAGCTCTTGCAAATGAGTGAGATGGAGGTGGGTTTATGACTGATTTGTTTTGGGCTTGGAGGACAGCTTGACTTGAACTGATTGCAGTTACCCTAATTCACATTCCCTTTAACTGACAATTTTTTGTTTGGAGGTCAAAACAAAGGGTTTACCATGATAAATTAGGGTTTGTAGGCACTAGGGTTTGATAATTTTCCCTTAACCATGAATGCATGAATTTCACTTGAGAAGGGGGGAAAATGTCCACTTACCAATTTTTTGACTCTTTTGCAAGTTCTTGGAAATAGGTCGGAGCAGTCCTTTTGGCCTTTTGAGGGCAATTTGAAAGCAAAAGAGGTTTTTTTTTCCCTAAGCATAGCGCCGGGAAAAAAACTGGGCCAGTCAGGTCCTCTTAGGTGTAGCACTTCAAGCTAGATGGGCTCCTACGCGCAGCGCTACATGAGTTTTTGGGAAGATCGGGTCCTCCTAGGCACAGCGCTTCCCACGTGCAGGCTTGTTGGGCCTTTCTTGTGCCTATCGGGCTCCTTTAAGCGCAGCGCTGCCCGCGTGCAGGTCTGCTGGGCCTTCCTGTCAGGCAAAACTAGGTGAACACGTAGCACCCACCTCTAAGTGCAGCGTGCTACGATCTAGGCGCGGCGCAGTGTAAATTTACACTGTGATTCTTCCTCTAAGCGTAGCACTAGGTGCCCTAGGCGTATGGCTACTCCAAAGGACAGCGTCGGGTGACTTCGCCCAGAAACAACTAAAACTGAGAAATTTTCTCATTGTATGCTTTTTTTCTCCTTTCACGATAAGATGAGATGGGAGGAAAACAAATAAGGCCCTTTATACCCTTTTAGGAAAATAAATTAAACTCAAAAACCCACTTTGCTAAGGTTTCAGTCCTCTGTTTCACTTTTACTGATTTATTAGTTTGAGCTTTTTCAGCAAGTGGCTAAAAATAATTTAAGTGACCCCTTTCCTTTCTAACCTTTTTCTTTGTTGCTTTTTAGGTAGCTGACATGGTGGAATTTGACCTCCTTTGACCAGTTTGTGTCTTTATCACTCTGCTCTTACCCATTCTATCATATCAAAACCCTAAAATTGCCTTCTCTATTATTTGAAATCTAACACATCCTTTTAGCTCATTTAGTAAGGGTAAGCTCTTTAAAAAAAAATTGAACAGTCAAAACCTTTCTTGCTTGCATTGTGGAGTTTGGTAATCATGTTTTTTACTCCCTTTAAGATTTATGAGTGTGGGTGATCTGAAAACATGGTTTCTTTCCCTCTTTTACTGATTTTTTGGCATGACAAACTTACCCTTTACAATGACTATAATCAAGTCTTCCATACCTCCTCTTGGCCACTTATGATTTGTTGCAAGTGCCATGACATATTGATTTTGAGTGTTCTGGTGTTTCTTGATGTTTGACATATTTGGTTACACAATAAGAACCTCATAATCAGTTTTGGCTTTCTATCTTGAAAATCAATCCCTATGCTTTATTCCTTTGATTACTTGAGTGAAAATAACTGAAAATGAAGACTTGAATTTCCTTCTACTAATACTCTTTCATGAATTCCCTTTGAGGCAATGGAATGCTTACGTTGAAAACCTTAGAATGACACACACAACAGTCCCTTGAAATCTTCTTCTGCTGGCATGATGGAGGCTCATTTTCCTCATTTTACCCTCTTTTCCTATCTTTCCAAAACCTTAGGTTTTAGGGATGTTAGAGAAAAATCATTAGTGTTGTCTTATAAGTTCTCTATAGCCCATTCAAGTTCATTTATTTCTGTTCATTTCACCTCACCTTTTTCCCTTTTCTATTTATAACTTCTAAAAATCTTCAATTCATTCTTGATTGTGCCGGTGTACCTCTACCCATGTGATTTGCTACCTTGGCTCTTTATTTAACATGATGTTGACCCAATTAGTCCTAGAAACCCTAATTTCTCTTTGAACATAGGTTGTTTCCTCTTTCTTTGTTGCGGATGTCTTTTAATGAGCAGCAGGCTTCTTTCCTTACCTATTTCTCTGTTGATAATCACCTTGACACTCCTACAGAAATATCAAAAATGAACAGTTGTCCTTTGCAGAGATTGAAATTGATAAGGAGGTTTTCCTTGGATGATTTTCTTGATTTGACTTGGACAAACAAGTGTTGATACTTTTCACCTTTTAATCCAACTTCTAGCACATGAAAAATAGTGATTTGGAACACCAAAGATAACCTACAACCTATGAAACCATAGTGACCTAGTGGAAGGATTTTTGACTTGGTTTTTAACTGGAATCTTGGCTTATGGTCTTCAAGTATGAAAAACAGAGTGTTTTGACATATTAATGTATTGAAGATCCAAAATCCAATGTACTTGATTTATCTAAAGATCCTACAGAGATAGTTTTGAGACCATCAATGCTTGAGGCATTTGATGAAGATGGGAAAGTGTAGATTGTTTGGCAATCCTAGATGGAAAGTGGAAGGGTTAAGCATAGGCAAAATAGAGTATTGAGGTTATGGTGTGAAAATAGGGAAAATATGGGTGGGATGAGTCTATGAGGAATCTTCTAGGATTGTAGGCTAACCAGGGAATGGCAAAATAGTGAAATAGTGAAAAAATTATATTAAGGATAATGAAGGCAGTGAGCTTTCTAAAACTCACAATATTCATGAATCTTGTTTTTAGAAATCTAGGACAAGAATTTAGTCATCTAGAAAATGGCAAAAAATTACTGATGACTAACAAAAACCATGGTAAGCCAATCCACGACAGTCAAAAGAAGGCTCGTGGGACCCACAAAGGCGGAAGAAAAAAACTGCTAAGCCCCACACGCCCCCAAAGATATAGTGCCAAAGATTCTAGGTTCTACAAGTGAATCGCCAATTGTTGTAGATGATACAACTACCCTCCAAAATTTAGCACCAGTCTGAAATTTCAGAGCCCTTGTTACTTTTGACGAGATACATGATAATGGGATCGTCCCTCAGACATCAACTGTAGGCCCAAAGAATCCTCCCTCCCCGGGTGCTCTTGAGTCAAAAGTTGGTTTTGGTATCATAGATGGTTTAATCTGGTCTTTCTCTCTATTTTCCTTTTTTTCTCTCTCTATGGTCGCAGGGTCGCAACACTTATGAATCTCGACCATATGCGACTGGCGACACAAAGACCTCTTCAGGTCATAGGTCCTAGGGTCACTTTCCCTCTAAACATCATACCTTTGCGACTTACCAACCTTTTAACCTACACCTTGGTCGTAGGGTCGCCAGGTCGCAAGTTCGTGGATCTTTTCATGAAACCGCATTTGCAACCTTGCAAACCTGCGAACTAGCGACCCCTAGATCTTTGAGTCACCAAGTCGCAATAGTGGAAATGTTATTGAAAATAGTGACTTGTGACCTAACTACCCTGTGACATTGCAACTAAAATTAAGGCTCGCACATGTGACCTTTTTATATATAGAAGGGTCACATAGGTCACATTTGACCTGCACGACAGAGCTTCCAAAGTGTTATGGTTGTCCAATTGGAGAGTGTTTTCATCTGGGTAAGTTTTCGTAAACTACAATAAGTTTCTTTTACTATTATGTATGCCAGCCTACCTTGATTAGCCCTCACCATAGCTAGGTATTATCCTCTTGATCCTCGACTACTGGTGTTTTACCATAAACAACCCTTTTCCCGTTTAACTCTCTCCCTCCACCAAGTCACCACATCTTGCCCAAATTGGCCCAGATCCCTCTGTTACCATTTTGGTCCCTCTCCCCAAATCTCAGGGGGGCTCCTTAGCCTTGATTGTCCCTCTTCCCTCTTTTTTTCTCCTCTCTCACACGCAGGTCGCACCTTCCCACTCTGTCAAGGAATCCCTAGCATGACCTAGTGACATGTGACCCCGCGACCTCGTGACCTGCAACATCATGACATGCGACCAAGTCGCCAGGTCTCCAAGTTGCCAAAGCCTTCATTTTCACCCCAATGTGACCCCACGACCCCATGACTAGGTCGTGATGTTTCAAATCTACCTTTCCTAGACCTTCGCGACCAACACAGGTCTTAGTTTCCTAAAAAACTTCCTTGTGCGACTTGCCTTGTTAGTTACTCATCTCCCCAAACCTGCCTGGGCATTAGGTGGCTTGAACCAGTGATTTTTGTTTATCATGTTATTGTTTCCATGCCATCGGTATTATCATGGGATTGTTTCTTGAACATGCTAGGTGACATGGAAGATGAAATTGATTACGTCTCAATCTCCTCTGCCTTAAGAGATATGGCACCCTTGACGATCTAGAGATGAAAAAAGAGCCCGAAGATTGATGTTATAGAGAGTGATTTACCTCTACTGTTGACTCCCATCTATGGAGACACAACTTGCATATTTGCAAGAGTTTCAAAATGTCTTGGTACGACCTCTACTAAGAATTTGCAATAAAAGAGTTCCCAAAGGACCTAGAAGACCACCAAATGTACTTAAATGTTAAGAGGTCTAAACTACGCAACATTGCAAAGCACACCCCCAATTGTCCCATGTGTAGAGGTCATCGTCTGGATTCTGTAGAAAATAGATTCCAAGCATTGGGTCATAAGGGATCACACCGAGGCAGCTTTCGCCAACCTATCTACCATAGACACTGATGTGTATTATTCACTGCTAGACAAGGAAGAGTCCTTCAATACCTAGTGGGTAGCGATGCACAATGTTAAATTTCAAGATACTTTGAAGAGCTGGTGGGAAGACCCCGAGAAGTTCACGGGGAAGAAAGACCAGGAGTACAAGACGGAAGGCCTCAAGAAGGTGTATATGATCATCGCAGCTATGATGTGATGGATGTATGGAAGAGTAGATGCCAACACCTTCAATTGAGGGTGGGTCCCCTTAATGCACGAGGTTTCCACTCGTGAGACGTGATTCAATTGGGCCCACTTGTTAATATCGGCTTTGAGGGCAAACATATTAGCAAAAAAGGTTCCCGAGGAGGGGTTAGCATTTAAATTCCACATTTCCTCATATCTCTTAGATGTTGTTTGTTCGTGATGCCGCTTTGACTAATTGTCTCATAACTGGGACCCAAAATTTGGAGGCCCAGTCCACAAATATTTGAAGATTTTATGGGACTCCAGATACAAACAAGACATTTATTTTATATCAGAAAATTTCATCACTACACTCTACCGACTACTATTCGGGGAGGAACCACCCTGTATGTCTAAGAGAGCCATGGACATAGTCATTAAGGTGGCACATTATTTCCCCATGCAGGAATGTACCATCATAAGATTTTCTGGGTCCTTCAAGCCACCCCATGCATTACCAAGATTTGTCACTGACAAGCTGCTACTCCAAGAATTCTATCTCTAGATGTCAAGCGGCTTCTCTAAGACAATAAGAAAAGGAAAGAAGAAACCGTGGTC
Source organism: Pinus albicaulis (assembly GCA_034641835.2). Lineage (NCBI taxonomy): Eukaryota > Viridiplantae > Streptophyta > Pinopsida > Pinales > Pinaceae > Pinus > Pinus albicaulis. The sequence goes on from CM076574.1 coordinate 547,627,993, forward strand.
GACCCTCCCACTCACCATCGAAGCTTATACAGTTAAATATTTCAAAGAGGTGGAATTTGAGGCAGAGCATATGAAAGCGTTTCGATTCATACCCTTAGATTTATGATCCTATGACCCATAAAGTATTATGCCAGCACACTGCAAACGGGCCAAGTTCAATTGGTCCTACCAACACACTGAGATAGCTCCAAAGGAGAAGGTGAGGAATTGGTAAAACACACATAAGCAGTTAGGCCCCAGAGAAGAGCTTTAATTTGGAGGAGAACAAGAAGGACACTCTCAGGACGACCTGAGTTTACAAGACAGAGCCTCTGCCCTGAAGAGAAAAACAAATACGGGAGGGGCTTCTTCCTCCCAAGCCAAGAAACCAAAGAAAACCATGGGAAATAATTCCCCAAAATATAAGGGGATGAATAAACCTTGAAACAACGAAATACTGCCCTGGCAAGGAAAAAGCTATAACTTAGATAGAAAAGGGAGGAAGAGATCAAAAGAACACAATATGCGCTAGCCCAAAAACAAAAGGAAGAGATCCAAAGGAAACAAGAAGAAGAGTAGTGCAAGAAGAAACAAGAAGAGCAATGTAAGAAGAAACAAGAAGAGCATCGCAAGAAGTAACAAGAAGAAAAGTAGTGCAAGAAGTGATAGAAGGAAGAGTAGAGAAAGAAGCTAGCTGAGGAAGCACATAGAAAGAAAGAGGAAGAGGCAAGAGAAAATGAAGAGGAACATAAAAGGAGAGAGGAAGAATATAAAAGGAAACATGAGAAGGATAGAGAAGAAGAGAGGAGAAAACATATAGAAGAAGCAAAAAGAAAGAGGATAGAACAAGAAACTTAAAAACAACAAGAGGAAGCAAGAAAAGGAGTAGAGAAAATTGAATCACAACCATTGTAGCTTGTTAGAGAAACATATTTTCCCCCACTTGAAATTCCCCCAGTTACTCCTATGATAGGTGGGCACCTACCCCTCTCAGAGTTAGGTATTTCAGAGGAGCAGAAGAACAATGTACTGGACTTGACAAGGCTGTCCTACGATTAGCTCACCCACAAGATTAGGCAAGAAAGGAGGAAATTCCTTGCTCAAAACCCAGTCAATCCTTTAGCAGTCATGATAGAAAAGGAAATATTTCGAGATACCAGGACAAATCCTATAATGATAGCCTCGGCTGGGACTGCCTTCGTAGCAACAACGGAAGAAAATGTTGGCAAGATGAGCAGACATATCATGGAGTTTCAGAACAAGCTTCACGTATTTGAGCGGAAGGTTGATGGAGAAGAAGAAGAGAAAAGAGCCCTAGAGTTAGAAAATCAAGCACTGTAACTGACACTCACCCACGCAGGTGGACTAGAAACTAATATTAAAATTGAGATGGATATCTTAACCAGAACCATGGTACATGTTTATGAGGAAATGATGAGGTTGTGACAAACTATCGCTCCCTTGGCAGGAATCCAAGCAAAAACAAGGAAGAAATATGCCTAGTTAAAGGAAGCCTCCACAATGCTTGATAACATGTTGGACTCGTGCGAGAAATACCCATAGGCCCCAGATACACTTACAAAAAGGGACTAGATCAACACTCAAAATGATAAAGTACAGATGCGCATGAAGTTACAATCTCGTGACAAGCTCGTCAAGGACGTGGACAAGGTCTTGTCCACCTATGAACACCTCAATAGTAGTATAAACTAAATGGTCGTGTTCCATCACATACCCTCCATGGGTACATTGATAGATCAGAAAATTCAGGAGGAGGTGTTGTAGGGGATCCAATCATTTATTGAACCAATCAAACAAGCAACCATCCCAAAAAATATTCAAGTGACCAAAGAAAACATTACATAATACATCATGGAGCCAGTCAGAATTTATACGAAACTAGGCTCATTCTATAATTAGATCAACATGAATAAGTGAATGCTAGTCCTTGATGCGTCTCAAGGAAGACATGCCTCAACTAGCCCGATAGCTTCCGATTACCAAGCATGGCAGACTTACCTCAAGGAGAAGCTACAGGTAGATACTTTAGTCTTAGAAATCACCAGACTGCTCACTTAGAACAGAGAAGAATATCCTATTTTTGCAGTACCAGACCCCTCCAAAGTAAGAGACAACTCACAGGTCAAAAATCTCACAAGGTCGCAACCTGCCCGAAATCGTAGGTCACAAATGGATTCAGGTCACAAAGGACCTTAGGTCGCAAAAGATCCTGGTCTCAAGTCATCCCAACAGTCAAGGAGGTGAAGGGTCAAAGGGAAACTCAAGAGTCACTCCAGCTTGTATGTACAACCTCAGGAAATATTGTATGGGACTTTTGAAGCTTGGACTCTTGAGAGAGACAAATTGCTTTGTATTGAATGTATGCTTCTAGATGAATACAAAGGAGTGTTTTTTTGAATCTCACTCTTGAACCGAATGAAAGCCTCCTGCTTGGTTATGCTATGGCTATGGTACCTTAAAATGAATGAATGTTTCATTTAAATATTGGTGCACATTTATGATCATGTATTTCCATGTGTTTTGTGTTTCCTTGTAATACATAGATAGTATATGATGTTATAACTTAAATATATGTTGATGAACTATGTTGTCGATATGTGTTTTACATCTTTATTGGGATGTGAATAGATGATAAATGAAATACTTAGCCATCATGAACTGTTCCTCATATGTTTAAGTGAATCTTAGTATGATTATGATCTTAGTGAATTTTTTCTAACAATACTTTTAGTAAGTTTCATGCTTTAAATTCTGCTTTTTTATTCATGGTATTATGTTTCACAGGGCATTCTTCAATCACTGAATTTTATTCGTTAAACATCCATGCATTCTCCATCTTAGCGAGTCTTCTCTCCATTTGATAAAATGCATTTCTTTTACTAATCTGGTGGCAACCGAGCTTACATATCGGATGGGATAAAAAAAAACGGTTTAGAGTCTCATTGGGATTCTACATAGGGGATATCATCCTCACTATTTGCGAGTCATTTTTAACCGTTAACAGGGTGTTAGTAAAAAAATGGCTGATATGATATCTAGACCTCAAATCAATGCATCAGTTGTCTTATATAATGATTTCTTAACACTTGACAATTATGTTAAGCAATATGCTAGGGATGCAGACTTCAAAGATGTGTAAGAGAGGTTGAATCATGGTTTACAAGTGGATAATTTCCATTTTCAAGGAAATTTACTCTATCATGTCAATAAACTATGTATTCCAAAAGGTGAAATAATGCATGTGATTAGATAAGCCCACACCACTCGTATTTCAGGGCATTTTGGTGTAGGAAAGATTGTAGCTTATATTTAGAGATTTTGTTATTGGCCTCGAATGAGGGAAATAATATCCAATTATGTAAAAGGGTGTGTATTATGTGCCTCTAGTAAACCCACTAATAGAAAATTGGGTCTGTATACACCTCTTCCAATTCCTTTTCATCGATGGGAAATAATCTCTATGGATTTTGTAAGAGATTTTCCTGTGTCTAAAAGAAATAATGATTACTTATATGTAGTTGCGGATAGGTTAAGTAAAATGTGTATCTTGATGCCTTGTAAGAAGAAATATACAACTGAACAAAATATGTAGTTATTCTTTTGATATGTTTGGGTTAAATTTGGATTTCCCACTTCTATTATTTAAGATCGGGATTCCCTCTTTTTGGGAGATTTTTGGTCAAGCTTATAAAGATTTATGGACACCAAGCTCAAGAGAATTATTTCTTTTTATCCATAAATTGACAAGGATATATAGGTGGTCAATAGGACTATGGTGCATTTTTTCTAAGTATATTGTAACAATAATCCTAAGCTTTTGGATGAACAACTAAACAATGCACAACATGCCTACAACCGAGCATTGCATTTGTTTACAAAGAGATCTCCATTTGAAACTTGTTTTGGGTACCTACAAAAGTATCCATTGGATTTTATTTTTGGGAAAGATGTTGATTTTGATTAGCAAAGAGATGAAGATAAATTCTGAAGATTCATTCAAAAGATCCAAATTGTGTTTCAAGTAGTGTAGGAAAAATTAGATAAGATCCAAGCCCAATAAAAGGTTAGGCATGATAAACATGGGATGGATCATAACCATGTTGGTGATTTAGTTTGGATACATATCAAAAAATAAGAGTTAATAGGGGAAGGTACGAAGCTCAAGCCAATATGGTATGGCCCGTTTACTATTTTGGAGAATATTGGCACTAATTCTTTCCACTTAGATTTATCTAGATACATGCAGATGTATTCAATTGTGAATGTGGAGAACTTGAAACTACATGAACCTCCAATGATCATAGATTATGTTAAGAGTATTCAAGTTCCTTCCATTGATGATTTTTCTCCCGAGTATCTGAATGAGTTGCAAGAATATGTTATTATGGACAAGAAGATGTGGACTTCACATCGAGGAATTGTGGAATATCTTTGAATGTGCCTTAAGGGAATGAATCCAAGCAAAGCATGATGGATTGAGATAGGGAAAGTGAGGGAGTAATACCCTCACCTATTTTATGGGTAATTTAACTTTTGGTGGTCCAAAATATTCATAGTGGGGAGGATTAATTTAGGAGGATCCAAAAAGGCATAAAAATAAAAATATCAAAAATTTGTTGGAAACAACTCCATGTTGAATAGGTCGAAAAAATTATTCCAACACAAATTTAATTGCGTCAAACAAATTTTGTATGAAAAAATTATGATGTTTTGAAGTTGATGCCAAATAATAAAAAATATGGACAATATGACACGTGAAACATCCATAAAAAATCATGTGGAAATATTGTACAATGACATGTGACATTTGTATAAATGATGTGGAGGGACCATAATTAAACACGTGGCAATAAATGAATTGGCGTTGTATACTAAACAAGTGACACATGGCTGAGCGTAAGTGGTTGGCATGATGACTAGGCACTTATCAAGCTACTGATTAGTTGCAAGGTGGAACAATAAGAAGATGCCATGTGGAAGCCTCTAAAAGGTCAAAGAGGGTCTACATCCAAGTTGTAACTGAGGATAGGTTTATAACCACAATTATTTAAAATGATGTGCCAATGGAAATAATGGGGTTTGACCCCACAACCACTGGTAAAAAATATCAAGCATTCCGCCAATAGGTCATTCCATGGCCATTGGACATGTAAACATATGAGGTTATATTTAATATTATATTATAACTAGGTACTAAAATGGGGAAGACCACAAGATTGATCCCATGACCTCCCCTCCAAGCTCTGTAACAATCATTGCATGCCACCAATACAACATAAGCTCATAACCATATAATTACATGGGATCGTAACCATATTATATTTTTGATAAACAAAGGGTTAAATTAATATAACCAACACATCCACTTATCTATGGTTATAACCAAATTTTTATTTATATATATGGTTATAACATTGGGGCCACAACCTCCACCGGATTGACCCCGAGGCTGCGTACCCCCATGCCTTTATATATGTAAAAGCATGTCCAATGCGCCACAATTGTGTGGTTGTGAAAAGGAAGTTGAGTTCCTTAGTTTTGTGTCGTGTTTTATCATTTGTTTTATGGTGATACACCATTTTTGTGCCCTTTTGGAAATTAGATAAAGGAGATAATTTTGCAAGGAGTTCTTTGAGGCTTTGTATAACTGCAAAATAGAGAGCCAACTTTAGAGTTTGGGGATTTGATATAATTTGAGTCATTTTTCATCATAACTAAGGAGGCCACTCCATTTGAAGCATACCCAGACACAAATCCCACATAGGGTGAACTCCATTATCAATCTCATTGTGGTATTTTAGTTTATATGCTTTTGTTTATTTCTATTCATAGAATTTTAAAAGTTCTTATTAATTTTGTTATTTTAAATTTTGTTTAAAAATGACAAATCATAGGCTTGTATTAAAATATCTCGATAAATATGCAAAGATCATTTCCATAGAGTCTTAAAACTTTTATCCTTCTTTGTGCTACCACTACCCTTACGGTGTGTCCCAACCCTTCTACAACAAGAATAAATAAGAATGGCAAGATAGTGCCACGTTATTGAATTCCACGTGAAGACTTGAATGTTGAGGAAGGAGATCCATTGAGCATCACTAAAAAGAAAGGGGTTGTAGTCAAAGCTCCTACATAGCTAATTTACCTACTCGAAAAAACAAAGGTTAGAACACTGAAGAGATAAGCCCAATTAAGTCTGTTGAATGCCTTAGACAGGTAAAGCTTAATTAACATTTATACCTTTTCAACAAATGAAGGACCTCATGGGATATTAATATTATGTCTAAAATATGTCTACCCTCCATATAACCAATATGATCCATTGAAATTAGATTTATCATGAGTTCTTTAGACTATTTGCAATGAATTTTGAAATAATTTTTGTTGTGAAGCCAGCTCCAAAAATAGAAGAAAAGAGATATCAACGCCTTAGAAATAAGCCACTTTGAGGGGGAAACCCCCAATACATTACATGAATGAAAAATTCTTGGATGATACAAATGAAAAAAGCTCCTTTCTATATATAGGAGTCCATGGGGCCACAATGTAATCCTAGTGGGGCCACAGTGTAATCCTAGCCAACCTAACAATAATAATGTAAGGGCACAATAATAAAAATATGGGGGTTACAAGGGTACAAAAATAACAATAATGGGGGATACACTAACATATTAAGGGACTACACTATTAATATAGGGACTTAACATGCCCCTCTCCTTCAAACAAGTGTTGTCCTCAACGCTTGATTATTTATTGATGCTTATGTATAAAATTATCATCCTCCCATGTGGAATATTCTACAGGAAAGTTCTTCCACTTGCTGAGATACTATGAAATTGATCGTACTTGTCAAATTATTTTTTCTGTGACTGCTTCAAAACTTCTTTCGATGTGATGTTGATCTTTCTGTTGTTTCATTAGATTCTACACCAAATTTAGGTTATCCTTTGAGAGTTGGAGAACTTGTTGTTGATGCTCAATGTGATCTTCCACTAATTTATCATCCATATTATCTATTATTTGATCCTTCAAACCATCCAACTTAGCCTCCATTTCTTCTTTTAAACCATCTATGTCATCTTTGATTGCTCTTCATAAGATCGAAATTTGTTGCACTTGGTACCATAATTTTGATATCTCATATTGCAATTCTTCCTCGTCATGCGTCATGGTATAACTTTCTAAGGGCTTAATTGGTATGGAATTATTTTTAGGTGGAATTTTATAAACCATTACTGATATCTATGCTTCAATATGCCCTTGGAATCACTTCAAACTATTTTTTCACACAAGACTTATGCAATTCAAAAAAACAAATACACACCTCTTTCTTGATTTTGAGGAGCTCGATATTGAAACTAAATTATTTCTATGATTTTGGATCTTTAATATCTGAAATTAATCCCTAAATTAGCCCTCTAAATCTTCTTTTTAATGCCATAGGTCTGACCTGATTTGGATTCTCCAAGGAAAAGTTATGTCCAATCTCCCACAATGACCTAATTATGGACTGGTTCAGTAGAGCGAAGTTGTACAAATTTCCATGTGTCACTGTTTCATCCTTCAGCTCTGAAATTGATAGAAAAGAAACTAAATTCTGCTTACTTGTGACCACTTTTTACGACACTCCAATCTGATGCTCAGAGAGAGAGTTATGAATCTTTTCTGACGATCACCTCTTTGAGATGAAATTCGGGAGCCTGAAAAAGCACTACCTTCCACAGATCATATCTCCAAAACATTGCGAACCAAGATCTGAAATTTTGTGACGATGTTCCTCAAGATTTCGGCTTCACACTATTAAAATTTCAGCTTCTGATCCTTCATATAAAAAAATTTATAGCAAAAATTCCACAATGACCTGTTTGGGGCAGCGAAACCCTAGAATCCAAAGCTCCGATACCAAATGTTGTGAAGCTAGCTCCAAAAATAGAAGCAAAGAGTTATCAAAGCCTTAGAAATAAGCCACTTCGAGGGGAAAACCTCCAATACATTACATGAATGAACAATTCTTGGATGATACAAATGACAAAACCTCCTTTCTATATATAGGAGTCCATGGGGCCATAATGTAATCCTAGTGGGGCCATAGTGTAATCCTAGCCGACCTAACAATAATAATGTAAGGGCACAATAATAACAATATAGGGGTTACAGGGGTACAACAATAACAATAAGGGGGGATACACTAAGATAATAAGGGACTACACTATTAATATAGGGACTTAAAAATCTTATATATCACATTTCATAAGGCTATTGGTATGAAGCTACCAATATCCTGGGCCTTATCAAACTTGGGTGCTAGCATTGATAGTATGGAATTCAAGGTTGGTAATAAAGAGAACGTACTATGCTATTCCTCCACTAGGTCAAGGATTTATTTGTCAAGAAAGTGCCAAAAAGCCTGGAAAAAATATGTGTTGAACCCATTCAGAGCCAATGGTTTGTGTTTGGAATAGATATTAATGCCTCTTCGACTTCGACATAGGATAGTTATCACATTAAGGCAACATTAAGATCAGATTGAACCAACGTTGGGATTTGTTTCGTGATCTTCTGAATTGGTCTCCAACAAGTTTGATTTGATTCAACTAAAATTGATCCATAATATTTGACCAAATCTTGTTCCATATCTTTTTGTTATGTGAGTTTTTTCCTTTCTTTATCTTTAAGAAAAATCTTCTTGTTATGATGTCAATGTTTAATCATCTATTTATGGAAAAACTTTGTGTACTTCTCCCCTTCCTGAAGAAAATACATTATTTATTTTTTTCTCCAAAATATTTTGTCTTGCTGCCTTTTGTCCTCTATTTTTATGAGGAGCTCTCCTTATTTTGTAGTCAAATCCTCAATACTTCCCTTTAGAATTATTTGTTTTTGGACCTCTTGCATTTGTACCTCCAACTCTTGTTTTTCTTGGAAAATATTTCCAAAATCCTCTTTGTTCCATTTTTTATTTTTTGACATGAGAATCTTGAGATTTTGTTGAAACTTGGGCATATTGGTTGGACCTTGGACTTAAATTTCTTCCCACCATGTCTTTTCCTTCTTAAGGAGGGATGGATCCTTAAGATAGAAACTCTCAAATTTGAAAGGCCTATTTTTAGCGGCAACTTTGATATTTATTTCTAAACAAATTGACTAGTAATATGAACTTGTATAAGGAAGAATAGATGCTTCTAGGAAGACATCCACTTCAAAGAGAAAGTATGGGAATAAAAATATATCCAAGCGCAAGGATATTTGGTTCTTACCGTTGTGAAAACTAGTTGAATACTCCGTTAACTATTTCCACATCATCCATATTCATTTTCTACATCAACTATTTGAATTTTTGGAAGTCTATGTCCAAATGAGAAATACCTATATCTTTTTTCTCTAGTGATGTCACCATGTTAAAGTATTCTCCTAGAATCCACATATTATCTTGGTTCAGCACTTTGACGCTAGCCCAAGTTATAAGAAAGATTAACTTTTTGTTCACCATATTTGTCCCATAGACTCTTGTTATGAATTCCATTTATTTTGATCCTAAGTTGTGGAATATGCTAGATATTATTTCAGAGTAGCCATCCAAACCATAAAATCCTCTTCCTTTTGATTCCATAAGATAACTAGTCCCCTTTATTTCCCTAAAACATTGGTGAGCCCTAGTATTGCACCAAGAGTGATGCAACTCCTAGACGCTACTATACTTTACTTTATCAACCCAAGGTTCGTACAAACTTGGAGGTGAAAGTGTTATATACACAACATATGCATTCCACTCTTTCCATCCTCTTCTTAGTCCTACGAAGGGGTGCTACTACTAGGGCTACTTCTAGGGGATGAAGTCTGTCACACTTCTGTATGAAACCTAATACTGTAAATAACTCAAGGCCATTACTCTATCAAAAAGAAATAAAATATTCTAAAGCATAAGGATAGGCCTAGCTATTTGCAAGTAAGGAAATCCAGAATTAGGCTAAAGCAATAAATAGAGTTAAACTAAGTGGCATTCCTAAAGTAAATTGTTGAATTAAACTTGCAGAAAGGGAAATTTATCTAAGAACAAATTTCTAGGCCAACTGCCTAATTAACCTCTAACTACTTCATGCTTGAATACTATGTTTTCACAATGCATCTATTCGTGAGCTAACTAAGATTCTAAATACTCTGTTTTTCAGCAAAAGAAGGAGGCGTTGAGGTGGCTTAACAAGGTCTTGGACTCATGGATTTAGATCTGAAGGTGTCTTGGAGGTTGTGTCAGGTCTAGGTGAGGTGAGAGATGATTTCTGGGCTGAAGAAGTGGCTGACCGGCCCTGCTACAGGATCTATTACAGGGTTTCCTATAGTGCTACAAGAATGTCCTGAAATGTTACAGGAAATAGGCCGAGGGTATTTTGAGGCTAGAAATGATGAGGAAAGGGTTAGGAAAGGTGGGATGAAAGTGTACTAAGATGGATGTAATGTGGAAAACCCCTCGTCCAAGCTCATAACTTATTTTAGAGCTCGTCTTTAACCTCCATGGTAGCTCTCGGTATTGTGGTGAAGATCTCAAAAAACAGGGCTGAAGGTGGTTTTGTTGGAAGTAGGTTGGTGGAGGGTGGAAATTGAAGCTAGGGATGCTCGTGGGGTCCTCCTCTGTTGCTATACACAAACCTTCAAGAAAACTACATGTTCATGTAATTAACATTGACAAATCTATGATGAAAATGGTGGAAAATATGAGTTGAATTTAATAAGCAAACCTACCTATGAAATTTAATCAAAAAACTAACTCAACATTCATACCATGTTCATGATAAATAATAAAACATATCTATCCTTTCCAAGAAATCATAAACATAAAGCAATTTTGGGTATGTGGTGAATATATGCCCTCCTCAAGCTCCAATGAAAGAGGTGAGAGAGGGAGACTTGACACACAAATTTGGAGTTTTATTTTCTAGTGTACCATGATCTACAAAAGCCTATCTACAAAAACATGAAAGGGAAGAAAACTAATCACAACAAAATGAAATGTAAGAAAACTAACTACAATACATGAAATAAACTAGCTACAATGTCATGGAAAGTAAACATAAATACACAAGAGAGAATGAGGCCAATGGATTGAGCCTAACCCACAAGCTCAGCTCTCTGAAACTAAACTAGTGAAGGATAAATTGAATACTCATTTTGTTTCAGAAACAATCTCATTACATAGCCATGAAAGTCACAAAAGTATATTACAGGAGCTAAGAGTATCCCATCTATCGCAAAAATTTGAATCCTAATGAACTCTTTCTCTTCCCTATTTAACCTAAAGGGTGGATACCAAAAACTCCCTAAAAATTAGGTTATTTGTCCCCTTTGATTGTAAGAGAGGTGGAGCTTTAGTTCACTTGGTTTTCCACTTGCTTGGTTGCCTTTGATTTCGAGTTTTTGTAGGGAATCTGGAGGATCCTTTGGTTGCCTTTAGGATTTAAGGAGGTGGTCAACCCGCCTTTAATCTCTCCTTGTTTTCTACTCCAAGATTTGATTACACAGTATTCAACAAAAGTGGAATATCTTCATTATTATCCCATATTTAAACCATATTAGGAATTTGAAGTATGACAAGCCTTAATCACCATATACACTAAGGAACACATGACCATTATGTAACTAAATGCGATAAAGAGAGACTAATAAGGCTAAAAAGGTTACAATTAATGCCTCAAAATATACCTAATGATGGTTCTCATCATCACACCCATACCAAATGGTTGCTCATCCTCTGAGAAACTTGATTATTCCTTCTTTATCTCTTTTAGTGCCTTAGTGGCCCCTCTGACATCCCAAGGAAGAAGTGAAGGAGTTCCCTCAAGAGAGTAGAATCCAACATTATTTTCTGGCTCTTCCCATTCTTTGTCTTCCTCACCTTTGTCTTTCCTCTCACCCAGTCCCAACAACAAAGGTGGATTAAGTTTCAAGCCAATCCAATGGATATTCATTATCTGCATATCTCTCTTGTACAATGGTTCCCTCTCTAGGGTATTTATCAATATCACAGGGGTATGATATTCCATGTTCCTTAGACTAAGGGTAAGGCCATTCCATCTTCTTTAATTTTCCATTACACATTCATCTCCTAACAATCTAGAAATTTCATCAAAATGTGCAATGGCCTATGCTTGGGTGCTGAGGTATTTGTCTACAAGGTTGACATCATTTTCTATCATGAGGTGATTGTTAATGACTCCCCTATGGCTGAATTTCTCTGCCCTTATGTGTAGAGGCTCTCTGTTTCTCTTCTCATCACCATTTTTACCTCCTCTGCCCTTACCTCCTCATTGACCATCCAAGAGGCTAAGGCCATCAACTGCATGTCTCCCAACCTAGGGTTAGGGTTCGAAATATTTAAATCAGCAAAAACAGGATAGTGCATATAAAATTTTTCCAACTTGGCCTTGTCTCCTATGCTTGACTGATTGAAAAATTCAATAAACTGCCTGCATTTTTGAAAAGGCAATGATCCATGAGATGCGAGTGTCTTAACTTGGAATTGTAGCCATTGTTCTTTTAGGTAGATGGCATAGGAGTTTGAAGGATATCTATGATGTATTGACTCCATAAAAAAATATGCCATGGTGGCAACTTGTTTGTCCTTTTTCTAGAGTTAGCTTTGTAACCTTGCATTTTCTTCCTATGTTTCTTAAAGATGTTCCTTTAAAATGGTTTCTCTAAGCTTGACATCAACTAAATCCCTCCTCATTTTAGCGACCTTTTCTTCCATGATTCCTATTTCATGCACACCTTTTGTTTTTTCAATTTGCATCCAATGATGTGTGTGTGCTCTTTCTTTCTCTAGATGATAAATAGGGGGACTGCAATATTTTGAGGAATAATTCCCCCCCCTTTCAATAAATGAATAGTAGAAACTCAGAATTGGCTAAGGGCTAGAGTGTGAAATTGTTGAGATGTCTTTATGGATAGATTTTGAGGAGGTAGCCTCCTCCTTTTATTCCTTCTCTTCCTTCCCTTTGGCATCCTTCCCTTCAATATGTGCCTCTTTAACAACATCCTGGACCTCTTTCCTTTCCAAGGATGCCTTATCTCCCTCCCCCATGGTTTTCTTCTCTATTTGTGGCACTACTGGAGTTTCCTATAGCACAAATAGAGTTCCCTATAGAAAACTCTGTTTTTCTTGTAGAAAACCCTCCTTTGGTTGTTGCTCCTTATTTTTTTCCTCTTGAGAGTCTGTGGGGGTTGGTACATGTTTAAGGGATGCCAGCCTTGAAGAATTTATCCTTCTATAGGCCCTACGTGTCCTCTCTGGTGAGGTGACCTATTGAACTTTCACTTCTTCTAAGCTTATCTCCTCTTCCTTTTTGGGTGACTCCTCAATCGTTATAGTGCTTTTGGTTGGAGTCAGTGGTTTCCCTTGCTTTACCTTGGCATTCTTTATAGTTCTGAAATACATGGAGGTTTTTCTTTTTTGTTTTGAACTTCACTGGGCTACTTAAAGTGGCTAAGGTAGTAGCCACTTCTTTCTCTGATATTTTTGGTGAAATGTTTGTCTGTTTGGGAGAGGTATCAATGCCCAGCAAAGGGTCTAATGTCTCTTCCTCCCCTATCTCACCTTCCATTTTCTCTTCTGATTCTTCCTCTTCTTTTTCATCTTCCTATTTTTATTCTTCTTTCCCCTCCTATTTTTCTAGGGCTATTGTGTTTTTTGCTTCAGTCCCCATCTCTTCCTCTTATTCAGCTTCTCCTTTTGTCTCTTCAGTTTCCACTCCTTATTCTTCCATTTCCCTCCCTCCAAGACTAGAGGCGAGGGTTTTTCCAATTTGTGTACCTATGAATACTTCCCTATCCATATATATGAAAGTGGACCAAGATATAGGGGTGCTCAATATATTCAGAGCATCTCTTATTATAAGCTTGATGAGGCCATGGTGAACTAAGTGTTGGTACTTTCTTCCCCTCACATTTTGGCTCATGGCCCTAATTGAATGTAGGAGGAATTAGGGAATGTTAAGTATTTGTTCTAGAGGGAGATATCCTTGGAACCTAAGCTCATTCAATAGTCTGAAGTGGTATCCATAAACTACACTAAGTCTTCCCTCACAAGAAATGTATTGAATTATGTGAAATGCTACTTCATCCCAAGGGTATGGAAGGATTTCTCTTCTCACTCCATTTTTTTCCTCAATGAATTCTTCATTTGGAAGAAATAAGATATTTTTGGATGCAGTGCTAGAAAACCTATATTCTCTATTCCACTTGACTCCCAGAGGAAAATTGGTCACTCTTCTAATCAATTCAGGTGTAATATTGGTGATGTCTAGACCTCTGACCAAAGTGGTGGCCCCATCATATGTTCGTGCATGGAGAGCCACATCAAATTATTGAGCCACCTCCTCATCAAATCCCTTGAGTAGCTCGAATAATCCTAGCCACTGATGATTCCTGAAAATTTCCACCACCTGAGGGTGCAATCTGATTCTCTTGATATCCGTGGGTTCCCTTCTATTGAAACCTCCTCCCATTTTATCGTTTTGTTAAGAAGGTGGCTGAATGGATTTATCTGATAATATTGGTGATGTGTGCCCTTAGATGTTATAATTTTACATAAAATTAGACTACCACAATTCTATTTCATCAATCATTCTCTTAAATTTTGAATTACTGCTTTGACTGTGTATAAATTTTCATGGAAAAAATTTACAATTTTGGTGGGGTGAAATCCACTTACCTTTGACCTCTGGTGTTTCTTGCATGTGAGATGGTGGTTTTAAGTTGAATACCACCCATGAGTGGCTTTCACTGCAATTTTGGGCACTATTTAGCCTTTTGTAAAATTTCTTGTACCATCAACAGTTCCTTGTAGCATGGGGTTTTCATGCAGAATTTGGCCTTAGTGTAGAGTTCTTCGATGGCTCCTATCACCATCCTTATCTATTTTCTCTCAAAATGATCAATGGAATGAGGAAAATGAGCCAAAAATTCCCTTTATGGCAACTTGAATGAATTTGGAGCAGAGTGGTGACTTGGACTTCAACACAGGTTTTCCTCCTCTTTTGGAACATTGGTCCCCCTCCACTTAATCATTGTCTACTGCCTCAGAATCATCTCCATGTCCTCATGAACTCACCCTTAACTGATTGGAGAGCCCAAGTGGCATGCATACTTCAATTTTCGTTCGCTTTGACTTCACGAGGGTGGGCAAGTTAACTGACCACCTTTTTTCCTTTTTAACCTCTAATTCTCGACATTCATTCATTTTTATCAACATGATGCATAACGAGAGGGGAAGGTGATACCTGATCCTACCTATTTCTGAGGAGTTGCATAAATTATTTGATGTAGTGAGCTGGAGTTTGGTGATATCCATGATTGTTTTTCCCTTCGCTGTGTTTTTTTTTATGCATTTTTCTGAATGAGCAACTTACTTCTGAGTGACCTTCTTACCACTTTTATTTTCTTGTTATTCTTGCATGTATTGCATCAAGGTCCTTAGGTGTTATTTTTGGTGTGGTCATCATCCTGGAGTCTTCTGGTGGTCATTTGGAGCCATATCCATAAAAATTCTTCTCACTTTTTAGGCTTGTTGTGTCATGTACAGGATTGCTACAGGAAGTGATCAAATTCATGTAGCAGTTTCCTTTCTGATTCTTTGAAGCTCCAGGTTTCTGAGAAATGAGGGGAAATAGTGTACAGAGGTTAGGGATGTAGCTATGGAGTGAGTGGAGTGATGGAGAGATGAGGGCAGAGGTCCCATGTCAAGATATAAGTGACCTAGTTTCTAGTGGCAAAAAATAGGGTTTAGAGAGTGAATAATCATGCATGGAGTGGATTGAGGGTTAGGACTGGTAGGTATACGCGAAAAAAATATTCTCATAATTTTTTTGAAAATTAGATGCCCTTTAGAGAGCTTCATTTCTCGTAACTGACTTTCCCATAGTAGTACAGGGTTTCCTGTAGTAGCTAGGACATCCTGTAGTAATTACAGACAAGAGAAAAATATGGGATTTTTGTTAACCTGGAGGGAGAAATGGGTGGATGGATGCATATCGGGGTTGATTATGGAGTGGGTAGGCAAAGGAGAGAGATGAGAAAGGAATAAAACTGCTCCTCTTTGTGTAAAGCGCCGATGATCAACAACCTACAAAAAATAAATAAGTGAGTGCATAGGTGTTGTTTTCAATTTTTTATTTTTCTCCTTCTCTCTTTTTTTTTCCTCTTTTTTTTATCACTTTTTGTTTTTTGAAGATAGGTGGGCTACCTCCATAGAGGTTTTCAACCCACAAGCCTGCCTTGGGCACCTCAAAGAGGTTTTCACACAATTATCTTTTTTTTTTTTTTTTTTTTTTCTCCAGGATCGTTTCATAGAGGTTTTCAACTTAGGAGTTGGTCTTGGATGCCTCAGAGAGGTTTTCACCCATGCCTCTTTATTATTGTTTTTTTTATTTTTTTTCTAGGAAGGGGAGGTGCGAAACTATGGAGCTTCCAATGACATAAACCTCCCTATTTATGGAAATAATAAATTCAGCCCTAGACAAGAGCTTCTTATACACTTTGAGCTTGTAACCATTGACAGGTAGGGGGATCCCCTCCTCATATATGGTTATGATTTGAACAATGCCATTGTTATTGAAATTTCAACTTGGTAAGGTCCAAGCCATCTTGTCATTAATTTTCCTTTGATTTCCTTGAACTTTGAGTCATAGAGCAACACCCAATATCCTTCTTGAAATGTCTTTTCCTTAATATTTTTTTCATGCCAAACCTTCCTTTGTAGTTGAATTACCTCTGTGTGAGGGAGTGCATGCATTCTGAACTCATCCAAACCACTTAACTGCATCGAAATTTCTTGTTGATCCATTTTGATAGCTAGGTCTAACTTAGTTGTCATTATCAATGTGTTGTACTCAAATTCAATGGAAAGTAGAGCTTTCTTCCCATAGAATAAATCATAATGAGTAAACCCTATGGTTTTCTTCCAAGTTGTATTGTAAGCCTGAGTGGATTCCACCAACCTGTCTGCCCAATATTTTTTGTTATTGCTC
Organism: Pinus albicaulis; assembly: GCA_034641835.2. Lineage (NCBI taxonomy): Eukaryota > Viridiplantae > Streptophyta > Pinopsida > Pinales > Pinaceae > Pinus > Pinus albicaulis. Next base: position 547,645,011 of record CM076574.1, read on the forward strand.
ACAAAATTGGTGCAGATATTATCCAAGGCTTGGTTTTTCACTTCTACCTGACCATTTTCTTGAGGATAATAGGTGGTGGAATTCTTGTGCTGCCTTAGGAGGCTTTCAATGAGATGAGATGTAAATTCCCCCCCAATTAATGACTACCTCTCTGGGGTATCCAAACTTGTAGAAAACATTTTCTCTTAAAAACTCAACTACTTTCTCCTATGTTGCTACCTTTACAGCCCTTGTTTTAGCCCACTTGGTCATGTAGTCAGTGCAGACTATGATATACCTCTTATATCTAGATGGTGGATTAATGGGTCTAATGAATTCCATGCCCCATTTGTCAAATGGCTCTAGAGACACCTGAGGGTGCAAAGGCATTTCATCCTTTGGTGTAGGTATCCCCATTATTTGGCACTGGTCACACCTACTGGTGTATCTCCTGGAATCTTGGTGTAGGATAGGTCAATAGTAACCTTCCTACAAAGCCTTGAAGTCTGTCCTTTTTGCAAAAAAGTGGCCTCCACAAGGAATATCATGAAATGTAGAAAGGATGTCAAAAACCTCTTCTTCCCTCACAAATTTTCTGAGAATTTGGTCAAGAACCAACTTGAAGAGATTTTCACCAATCCAGGTGAAAGGGGTGCTTTTCCTGATAATCTTGCTCTTCTCCCTGAATGAGAGGTTTGGAAGTAAATTTTCAGCAACCAAGTAGTTAGCTATGTCAAAAAACCAAGGAGAGAGTGCTGAGATAGGAAATAGGTGTTAATCCAGAAGCTAATCATCCACCATCCCTTCCTCATCTACAGCTAGAGTTAGTCTTGATAATAAATCTACAACAACATTCTCCTTTCCTCATTTATCAACAATTTTTAGGTCAAACTGTTGTAATAACAACAACCATATAATTATTCTAACATTAGCATCAGGTTTATTCATTAATTACTTGATGGTTGCATGGTCAGTATGTACAAAGGTCTAATAACCAGTAATATAATGTCTAAATTTCTTTAAGGAATGTACAATGGATAAACGATCCTTTTCTGTGACAGTATAGTTGAGTTAAACTTTGGAAAAATTCTTTCTAATGAAATGTATTGCATAGGCTAATCTATCTTTTAACTACCCCAAAGGTGCTCCCACAACTTTTTCTGATGCATCTGTGTGGATGTGGAAAGGCGGAGCCCAATTTTGGCCTTGGAGAATGGGGGCAATAGTTAAATTTTCCTTAATGAGCTCAAAATATTCTTGATAGAGAATGGACCAGAAAAACTCAGAATATTTGGCCAATAATCCAAACAATGGCGAAGCCAATTTGCTGAAGTCTTTAATGAACCTTCTATAGTAGCCAACCAAAACTAGGAATCTTCTGTCATATCTCTAATTTTGAATAACATGCACCCTTTTTATGATAGTGATTTCATTTAGGTCTACCTATATTCCTACTTGTGATATTGAGTGGCCAAGGACTACTCCTACTCTCTTTAATAATTCACACGTTTCCGGACTAAGAGAGAGATACATCTCGATGAACCTTCTCAACACTTTTCCCAAATTGGAGAGAGATTCTTGGAAGTCATCCCCATAAGGTGTGAAATCATCTATGTATATTTTAATAGAGTCATGTACTAGCTCAGAGAATATGCTCAAGGCCTCTCTTTGGAAAGTATCTAGGGAATTGCACAACCTAAAGGGAAGGAATCTGTAAGAGAAGGTGTGAGAATTGGTTTAAGAAGGGAAAATTGGACAAAGAATTTTTTGAGCCATTCATCAAAACAAGGTATAGAGAAGGAAACAAGACAGTTTTTCCTTTCTCACACCTCAAACATAGATTTTCATCCTTAATGATGGTTATCATGAAGTAATTCACCTGTGAGGGGAGATACTCCAAGCTCTATTCCTATCATGTCAGACTCCTCATGCATTTCACAGGGGCTAAGGTGCTCAACTTTCCCTACTATCTCTATAGGAGCATTGATAAAATGTCTTTTTTTGTCTAGAGGAGGAATAATTCCCAGCAAATGCATAGCTTGTTCCACCATTCCCTGATCAAGATGGTGGTACTACATCAGTTGGAGCAGCAAGGTATACCTTGGGATGTGTTCATAGCCCATGAAGTTTTCACAAGCCCACAACCTCCTCATCAACCAAATATTCCCTCCTCATCTACACAATTTCCCTCACCATAGCCAAACCTCCCTTCCTCTCCTTCTCCTGATGCATCAGGGGGAGCAGGAAGTGGCAATGAAGAATCACATGAAGATCAGGATGAAAGTGATGATAAATCAATCCACAATGAAGATGAGTTTGATGATAATGTTGGAAACCAAGAGGATCATGTTGAGGCAGAGTACATGGAAACCAATGATGAACATGAGGATGAGCCAAAAAATGATGAACATAAGTATGAGCCAGCAGATAGTGAGAAAGAGGTAGAATACATGGAGACAAATGAAGAAAATAATGATGAAAATAGAAGCAGTGATCATGACAGTGAGCAAAGTCATGGTGAAGACAGTGACAATATGGAAGAAGATGGTGAACATGAAGAAGCAAAATATGATGAAGAGGAAATAAAAGGACATGAACAGGAAAATGATGAGGCAAAAACAGAATTTGAAGAAGAGGAAAGTGACAAAGAGGATGACATTGATGGGACAGGCAGTGATAAACAAGACAACAAAGGAGATAGTCATGACAGTCATGACAGCTGTCATGACAGTCATGACACCAATCAGCCTCCTAGTGAACATGAAAATGATAGCAGTGTAGGAGATGATGCAGAAAAATACCATAGTGATGAACAAAACCGAGATGAAGCAAGTACAGGGGCTGATAGTCCAAATGAAGACCAAAGCTATAGTGTAGAAGGCAGTAAAGAAGGTAACATGAAACCCATTACCCTTGCTGCTGTCTAAATACAAAAGAAACTGTGCTCAAAGAAATCCAAGAATTGCAAGTAAAGTAAAGCTAAAATCAAATTACATCAACTCATATTCTGACCCCTCACCATTAGTCTCGCTATGGCTTTCGGAAGTAATCATAAACAACTTGAGAAATCTGATATCTAATTTGCAGAAAAATAAACTAATATCAAATTACACACTCATACTTCAATCCCTCACCATTAGTCTCGCTATGGCTTTCGGAGGTAACTGATAATGACATGAACAATTTAATATCTAACTTGCAGAAAAATAAACTAATATCAAACTACACACTCATACTTCAATCCCTCACCATTAGTCTCGCTATGGCTTTCGGAGGTAACTGATAATGACATGAGCAATTTAATATCTAATCTAACTAATAAAACAAATGTACAAAATTGAAATAAATAAAACAGTGCTGGAATTAAAAGCTAAGAAAAATAAATCAGCAGAAGGACAAGATTGATTCCATGTCATTAGTCATTGTAAAACTATGTGCAAATGCCCGGGCTGCCTACTGTAATCTGGAACAAAGACACTGATCAGTTAACAGCAGTATAAAGCATGAAAAATTATGGACATAAATAAAACGTTAATACCATAAGAGATGTAATATATACACATGAATAACTATGGCATAATGAACGTAAGGAAATAAAGCATGAAACTATACAACAATAAACAAAACCTCGGCGTGTGCAGGGGCCCTCTGCACAATCCTCGGGCAACAACTATCAACCACGAATTATGCTTATGAACAGAGTCTTCTCATGTATTCAAAACGCAGTCATAACAAGGAAATAATGTCACGGCACAGTGGGCTTTCTTTTCAGCAAAATTACATTACAGAAGCTAGCTACTATGCGTATGAGAATGCATTATTTATAACAGAGGATGACATAACTACTTTCCTACAATCTGCGCTGATAAAAGACACGTGAACAACCACGTCCAGAAATTTAGCATTATGGCTGCCATGAAGATTAAATCTATGGAGGGTGGCTGTTGGATTCGGCTTATGGAGTAGTTCACAGGTGTTGATATGTCCCCTGAGACTTAGGAACGGCCACGCAAGTCTTCACGTGGTGAAAAACGGAGTTCTGTCACCGTAGGACTCTTAGGTTGACCACCGCTTGACTACCTTTGACCACAACCTTCTTTGGTGAATTCGACTGAGCCAATAGGACTCGATCCATATCCATGTCATTTCCAACTTGCCCATGTGGCTTGATTTTCCTGAAGACACCTGCAATATATACTTTAACAAAATGGCTGCGGAAAGTTGAAGCAGCTGCGGAAAGTGACAAGATTCCGCAGCTCAATGAGCAAAAATCTAATTCAAACAGCAGACACAAAACATAGTTAAAAACCACTTTAAATGCTCTTTTATGATTAATATGAAATGATGTTGATGGCTTAGGAGGTCCAGGTAAATGGAAAAAGTCTAGAAAGGTGTATAGGAAAGATGCAAGTTTGGGACTCAACATACCCCCACTGTGAAGGTGTTGCATGTCCCCATGCAACCAAAATTTTGATCATCCTCCTTCAATTCATATGCCCTGATGCCTCTACCAGTACATCCAATCCTCTTCTCCTCTTTCTTAGTGCTGCTAACATCCTGGGCTTCTTCATCAAGCATCTGAATTTGAGATTAATCAGTGCTCTACTTATCTTCTTGCATTTCTTCTTCAATTTCCTGTTCTTTTTGTGCCACAGTGCCAGATGTAGCATAGTGTTGTCATGAATGATCTTGTCCAATCTGCTTTGCTCCTTTAATGTTTCATTTTCATTTTTAATATGTCTATTTAAAACCTCCAACTCAAAGACTTCTTGTTTCAACGATTGGAATAGAGCTTCTTGTGCTGTGTGAGGCTGAGTGGATGAAGTGCTGGGACCCGTGGCTGTTCTTTCTAAGGATTCTATGTAATCATACACCTCTTGCTGCTTTGGATCTATCTCGGGTGTCATTTTCCTTGGGCTGTCCCCAAAATGCTGTGGAGGAGAATTGACTTCAAAATCTGGCCGAAAAGGACTCATGTCAACATCTTGAGGACTACTTTCAACGTTTGGATGAGAATGAGGTGGACTATGGCCAGCTGGAGTTTGTTCAGGTGTTCCTCCTTCCAAATCAATAAAATGGGGTCCTTTTGTTTGTGCTTTCCTCCACTTTCCTTTAAGCCTGGTGCTTCTTCTTACATGCTGTGGACTACTGTCTTTTTCCTTCTGTTTTCCTTTTCCTTTCTTTTTGGCCATAGCTGACTGTAACTGAAGGTGAACTAGTCTCTCAGACAATACTTGATGGTCTTCTTCTGAGGAAGGGGTTTGATGTACAGCCGCAATGCTTCTTTTCTCTTTTGATTTTGTTGGATTTTTACCCTCAGTCTTTTCCTTCCTCCTTTTAGACAGTCTTTCTTCTCTACTAGTTCTTTCAACTGTGTTAGTAGGAGTGCTTTGATTTTTATCACTTGTTCTCTTTCTTCTACTTCTTTTTGATGTACTGTCTTCAGGGGTTTCTTGGGGTTCTTCAAAGAAATTTCTAATTAAAAACTGCTCCCAAGTGTCCTTTTTCTCTTTTAATTGTTTTTCTATCAAGATTTTCACGAGACCATGGTGATACAAATGTGGTTCTACGTCCTCCAGATGCTTTTGGACCGTTACAGACATCTTTTTCAAATTGTTTAGTAAAAGTATGGCAGATTGAGGGTCTGGTTGTCTAGGAAATTCATCAATAGTCGGGTATGATACATGTACATTGATCCAAAATGTCCCTCACAGGTGATAAACTTTTGAATAACCAACAGTAAACTGGCCCACTCTTCTTTTAAAGCATGGACATGAATTCCCTTTTTGAAAATGGTGACATCCATACCTGGGTTACGTAGGATCACTCTCCAGGCTTCCTCGCCAATGCTCTTGTTCTTGAACTAGCGTTCACCTTCTTGAGGGAGTTCTGTAGCAGCTGCTATGGATGCCTCAGTCACTGTAAATTTGAGGTCCCCAATTTCTACCTCCAGACCGTTGAAAGACCTCGCAAAATCTTTTGTTACCTCCTTATTGTAGCCTTTAAACTTTTGAATAAACCGAAGCCATTTTTCCTTTTTCAATATGTCTTTGACTTGCGGGTATCCTTCCATAAATTTGGGTCCCTTTGGTTCTGCCCTCAACAACCGACCCATCCTTCCTTCTATTCTTTAAAACTCATCTGTGTGAGGAGGGTTTAGCAGAGGTAAGATGGCTGAATTAGCGGAAATGAACAGGGTTTATGAAGGAGACCAGTGACTGTAAGCGGATATAAGAGAATAGGTACACGGAATGAAGCGGAACAGAGAAAAAAATGGGGTGAAGGCTTATGTGAACATGGTGGAAATGCAGCCGTGAGGTCAATAGAACAGTAGGGGGAGTAAAGTGCATCCGACAGTATTTAAAATTGGGTGGCTACAGAGTAGACGCAAGCACGTTTATGAAATAGCTGCGGATTTTTTGCGGCTGCGAGAAGCCGTAGTCAAATCAACCACGTTCCATAATTACAGGTGGAGTATCAAAGTATAGCTGAACATGAGTGAAGACCGGAGGCTTGATTATGAGGCTGTTTAAAAATGAATGCAAGGATTGTGGGGGAATCGTATAGAGATCGTGGAATGGTTATGGAGTTATCAACGCAATCATTGCATATAATGTAGCTATGGTTTATAACTATGTAAAAATGTGCTTGAATGCCATTTGAAATAAATTTCTACTCATACCTTGGAATTCTTGCCATTTTTCATTAGTCTTCAATCATTTGCTCCTCGTTGATGCTTTTGAATGCCTCATGTCTTCATAATATGTCCTCATACCTGCATTTGATTTCATGATTGTTGAACTAACATCTGACTGTAAATTTTTGAAAAACAGAGTGGTGGCTGCAGAAACTGCTTCTGGCTGCGGAAACTGGTGTCAGCTGTGGAAACTGACACAACAATTATTTGGGTGAATGGAGATGGATAGATGATAACTGACTGAATGAAAATGGTCATGAAAGAAAATTTGTATTGGTGAAATGAAATGAAATAGATGAAATGGAGTGAAATGAAATGAAGTGGAGTGGAATGAAATGGAGTGGGTTGTCATAAAACTTGTGAAATGAGAGAGAGAGAGAATTTTTTTGGAAAATATAGGGTGTCAGGTGTTCCTGATTTTCACCCTACAGTTTCTGTATAAGACTGCCAATCAGTGATTGGTTTTCAGGCTTATACAATTTTTCTAATTTTTTATTTTATTTTATTTATTTTTTTTTATTATTTTTTTTAAACTAAAAAAACAAAGGCTAGGCTGGTGGAGAAGAAGGATTCTTCTTCACCAGCCTTATTGCAGAATTATCTTGAAACATTTTGACAAATTCCTCTTTTGAGAGTGGCTTATGATAGATCTTTAATCTATGGCCATTCACAATAAGAGGAGTTTGAGATTCATCAATGGTCTTGATTCTTACCACTCCATTGCTAAAGATCTTATCAATCTCATATGGCCCAAGCCAATGAGTCTGAAATTTTCCTTTAAAATATTTAAACTTGGAGTCAAATAGCAATGCCCAATATCCTTCTTGAAACTTCTTATCTTTGATGTATTTGTCATGCCATTTAGCTCTTTGATATTGAACTAGATCAGTTCTTAGAATTGCCTCTTGTCTGATCTCATCTAGCTCATTCAACTGCTCCATTCTATGCTTTTGGGCTTCTGATAGATCCATCCCCAACTGAACTGCCATCTTGAAGGTTTTGACTTGAAACTCAATGGGGAGCAGGACTTCTTTCCCATAAACAAGTTCATAGGGAGAATGTCTTGTTGTATTTCTCCATGTAGTTCTGTAGGCCCACAAGGCTTCAGGAAGCCTTTCTGCCCAATCTCTTCTGTGTAGATGAACAGTTTTGGTGATGATACTTTCGAGAACTTTGTTTGTAGACTCCACTTGACCATTTTCTTGCAGATGGTAAGGATTAGATCTTCTGTGCTTGATTTTGTACTCTTCCATCAGCTTCTCCACCAGGTTGGATGTGAATTGGATTCCATGATCTGTCACAATTTCTCTTGGAACACCAAAGCGAGTAAAAATATCCTCATAAAGAAAATTAACAACTGAATTTTCAGTAGCATACACTAATGCTTTGGCTTCCACCCATTTAGTAACATAATCAGTACAAACCAATATATACTTCTTTTGCTTAGATGGTGGATTAATAGGTCCAATGAAATCTAAAGCCCATTTTTCAAAGGGTTCGATGAGTACTTGTGGTTGCAATGGCATTTCATTTGAAAGGGTAGGTTTCCCTACTCTTTGGCAGCTGTCACACCTTTTGACATATTGTTTTGCATCTTTGAAGAGGGAAGGCCAACAATATCCTAAAGAGAGGATTTTATAGGATGTCCTTTTGTCAGCAAAGTGTCCGCCGCATGGTTCATCATGACATGCCTTGAGGATATCAGGCATTTCATCCTCCCTGACACATCTTCTGATCACAAGATCTGGCACTGTTTTAAACAATTCGTTAGAAATCCATGAATATTTTGAACTCTCCTGAATAATCTTTCTTCTTTCACTTCGAAATAAATGTGGAGGCAGTTTCCCTGTAACAAAATAGTTAGCAATATCTGCATACCAAGGGGTCTTAGTAGTTACTGCAAACAATTATTCATCAGGAAACTTATCCTCTACAGGAGAATCTTCTTTAGTATTCTGAATCCTAGACAAGAAATGAGCTATTGTATTTTGTTTCCCTAGTCTATCCAACACAGTAATATTGAATTCCTGCAAAAGTAGGAGCCATCTTGTCACTCTTCCATTAGTAACAGGTTTGTTCATTAGATATCTAATCACAGAATGATCAGTATGAATAAAAGTTTCATAGCATGTTATATAATCTCTAAACTTATTGATTGCATGAACAACAGCTAAAAACTCTTTTTCAGTTACAGTATAGTTCAACTCAGTGGAAGTCAAATTTTTACTGGTATAGTAAATGGCATAAGGGACTAAATCCTTTTGACCCAACACAGCTCCTAGAGTTGTATCTGAAGCATCTGTAGAAATATGGAAAGGGAGTTTCCAATTTGGTCCTCTCAAGATAGGTGCTTCAGATATTCTTGTTTTCAAATTTTCAAAGGCTGATTGACAATCAGGATCCCATTTGAATTCACAGTCTTTTGTAAGCAGTTTGAAGAGTGGAGATGCTATTTTAGTGAAGTTTTCTATAAATCTTCTATAGTATCCAATAAATCCTAGAAAACTTCTAACATCTCTTTGAAAATTTGGAATAGGCAACTTGGAGATGACTTCAACTTTTGATCTATTAACCTTAATCCCATCTCCTGAAATATGAAGCCCCAAAACAATAACTTCAGTAAACATCATAAAGCATTTTTCATGGCTTAATGAAAGGTTTGTTTCTTTACATATTATAAGGACTTTTTCCAAACTCTCTAATGCCTCTTCAAATGAATTACCATAAACTGTAAAATCATCCATATAAACCTCTACACAATCATGGATTAGATCAGAAAAAATTCCTAGTACTGCTCTTTGGAATGTTGCGGGTGCATTACATAACCCAAAAGGAAGCACTCGATAGGCAAAATTCCCCCATGGACAGGTAAATGTGGTCTTATCTTGATCTTCAGGTGCTACCTGAATTTGATTATAGCCACTAAAACCATTCAAAAATGAAAAGTACTTTTTTCCTGCTAATGTATCTAATACCTGATCGATAAAGGGCAAAGGAAAGTGATCCTTCAAAGTTGCTTTGTTCAATTCCCTGTAATCAATGCATACCCTCCATTTACCATTCTTTTTAGGTACTATAACCAAAGGAGAAACCCATCGGCTATCTGAAATTGGATAAATGAAGTTTACATTGAGTAGTTTTGGAGCTCTTCTTTCACTATCTCCCTAAGGTTTGGATTCATCCTTCTTTGAGGTTGTCTGATTGGTCTACTGTTTTCCTCAATATAGATATGATGGATACAAGTCTTAGGATCAATACCTTTCATATCAGTATACTCCCATGCAAATGCAGTAGAATGTTTTTGCAAGATTTTGGTTAGTTCTTCCTGTTGTGATTTTTCCAAATTTTTGTTGATATTCAATGTTTTTCCTGGAAAAATCTCAATGGTAGAACTACCGAACTCTTCCATAGAGTAAAGAGACATTTGTCTTGATGATAAATATTAAATGTCAGATTCCAACTGAAATTGTGTGGGGTCATATTCTGAAGATGTCTCAAAATTTTCTAATGTGTTCGGAATTTGACTATCCTCACTGATTTCAGAAATGGTAAAGACAGGTTGTATAATGTCCTCATCATCGACCCATTCATTGTCTCCTACTTCTGTGATTGCTTTTGTTGGAGGATACAAATTGAATTTCTTTGTCGAATTACCATTAGAAATGTACATATCCCCAGATCTACAACTAATAAAAGCATCAGCTGTGGCTAGCCAAGGTCTTCCTAAGATAAGTGGGTGCCCTCCTAGATTACTCTTGGGATTCAAAATCATAAAATCTACCAGATATTCCCAAGAATCTAAGGAAATTGAAATATCTTCTAATACACCATCTGGTTTAATAATTGATCGATCTGCAAGTTGCAGTAAAGTAGGTGTAAAAAGAAGGTTAGGAAGTTTTAGCTGGTCCATAGTTTGTCTACTCATAATGTTGATAGCAGCCCCTAAGTCAATCAATGTGTTTGGAATTTCTATCCCATTTATATGTGTCTTGACAATTGGACTACCTGGATCTATATACTTCTGCATGGTAATTTTTCCCATCATGATATCTGCAATTTTTCCTACCAGGTGGATTCTTCTTGTATCTCTTAGTTTCCTTCCTGGGCTTTTGAGACTCAACTCCTTTATTGTTTTTGCTATAATAGGAATCTCTCTAATGGCTTGTAACAAGGGAATCTTGATACAAACATTCTTTAATTCATCTAGAAAATCATAGTTAGGCAACAAGATTTTTTTTTCCACCTGGCCTTTATCAATTTGTAATCTTTCAGGGAAAGGAGGTGTGGATGAAGATGCAGGTTGCCCAACTATAGGAGTTGTGGGGGTTAAATTTTCTTTCTCTTTTTGAATGTTTGAGTTTTGAAGAGATGCTTCCTCAGAACCCTTATTGACTTTAAGAGAGTCCTCCTTAGAGGTATCTTGCTCTTGGACATCTATAGAAGGGTTTTCTAAAACTCTACCAGACCTGAGTTGTACATCATTGAGAGGAACAATCATATAGGTAGGAAATTGTTGTCCTTCTATCATGTAAGTATTCTGAGGATTTTTATTGTTAGGATTTGGCAATGGCTGAGCTGGAAGTTGATTTGTCTTTTTTTGGAATGGAAGCATGAGTTGAGGATTTGGATTTTGTTGAGAAGGTTGTTGTTGTGGAAATGGCAATGGAAGTTGTAGATTTGGGTTTGGAAGTTGTGAAGCTTGTTGATTTTGAAAAGATGGAGGATATTGATAAAATTGAGCAAATCTCCCATAAGGATTTTGCATACCTTGTACCCATGACTAATATGAATTTTGAGGTTGGGGCCAAGGTTGTTGCCAAGGATTCCAATTTGGTGGGGGTTGAAAAATCATAGGGTTGTTAAACCCTTGAGTTTGTTGCCCCTGCCAAGGTCTTCTTGCAACAAAACAGAGAGATTCTACTGAATTTGGATCTTCTTGAAAGACAACTTTGAGTCCAGGAATTGAAGGACAATCCTTGGTCTCATGATTCTCTGAGCAAGTAATACATGTTTCTACAACTTTTGCATCCAAGGGACATTCCCTTAAAGCATGTTTCTTCCTACATTTCAGACAAAAGATGGCTAGAGCACCAGTTTCTGCTTTTTGCTTGTTTTGAATTTGAAGGGTGTCTAGTTGTTCACTAAGGCTCCCTAAGATATCAGTTTTGAATTCATCAAGCATATTTCCAATCTCTGCCCTACTTACTGATCCAATTGAAGATTTGTTTGCCCTGATAAGAGAAGGATCTCTAGGCCCTTTTCCCGTTTTAGATTTTCCCCTTGAGATATGGACACATAGTTCTGTTATGTCACGAAGTGGAAGTTGAGAAATGTCTCCTTTCCCCATCATGTTTAAAATATCTATCCATTCATCTCTGATGGCTTTTAATAGAAGGGCTTTCAAAGTTTCCTCATCTAAGTTGCTCATCTTTGCTCTTTTTAAGTTGTATTGAAATCTTTCAAGTAAATCCTCCAAATTTTCATCTTATTTTTGCACCATTTTGAACACCTCATCCTTGTGATTTGGTGGGCATGCAATAGTTCAGGTATCTATCCAAAAATGTTTGTTTCATATCATTCCAAGTCCTAATAGATTGGGTGACTAATCGAACCATTTCAAAGCGGCTCCCTTCAATGTTGAAGGAAACAGTTTGAGTTTTTGAGAGTCTTCCTTATAGTCATAGGTTCGGCACACGAATTAAAACTCAAACAGAAATGTTTCAGGATCCTCACTTCGCAATCCATAAAAGTTGGGGAGGACAGATGGTGAGATGCTTTTCATCGTTGTATGAGTTTCCTCATCAACTATAGCGAATCCAAACGAGTTGTCTCCTTCCCTATTTCTTCCATTATTACCTCCACCTCCACCATTGTTGCCTCCATTATTTCCTCCTCCTCTACCTCTACCTCTACCTCTACCTCTGAATCCATCTACTACTTCCTCTGTCATGATAGTTTCTTCAGAGTCCTTTGGTTCTTCTATCAAGGGAGGATGAGAGGGATTTTCTTCCTTTTCTTCTTCAGGTGATTCTACTTCTTTAATTACAATATGCTCTCCCGTAGAAGTAAAGAAAGGGTCTTCTTCTAAATGAGATTTGGTAGATGGTGTAGGAGAATCCTCTAATTCAGCTGCTCCTTGAATTCCAGGAATCTTAAGGCTAGGGGTAGATGGTGGTGAATCTTGTCTATGCCTTGAAGAAGATGGAGTTGTGAAAATCGAACTCTTGGCTCTAGCTATAAACCTTTCCCTAGAATCTCTTGCTCTATGCATGTCATTTTTTATTATTTTTTTTTTAAGTTGGGCTAATAATTCTCTTTTGTATCTTCCAGGTCACACTAGGTGCAAGAAGAGATCATACTTAAGAAATTACTGAACCAATAACTCTCTTTTCTGATCCTCCAGATCACACTAGGTGCAAGAGGAGAGCATACTTCAAGAAGTTATCAAGTTTTCCCTTCTTTTTATTGTTTTTTTTTTTAAGAAATTGGCTACCTAGTTACACTTCCCCGGCAACGGCGCCAAAATGTTTGGTCAATTTAGTGTGTCCTAAATTGCTACATTAATTTGTCAATCCGGGATTCGTAAGCTGACGAAGTGTGGCGCACTATATGTGCAAGATAACCTATCTCTTACTTTTTGTCGTTTTTGGGTTTTTTTTTAATTTATCTTGGGGGTTTTTATCTTGGTTGGTTTCCTAATGTGAGATGGAAATTCTAAAAGACAAGTATGGATATAAATGTTCAAGGCAATGATGTCCTTTATAATGATTTCCCAAACTTCAAACTTCAAAAGGGTTTTAACAATATGCAATGACAAAATTAATTCCTAAAAGAAAACTAAAATGTGCCATTATACTAGTCAAACAAACAGTGAACTATTGATCATAAAACCCATTACCCTTGCTGCTGTCTAAATACAAAAGAAACTGTGCTCAAAGAAATCCAAGAATTGCAAGTAAAGTAAAGTTAAAATCAAATTACATCAACTCATATTCTGACCCCTCACTATTAGTGTCGCTATGGCTTTCGGAAGTAATCATAAACAACTTGAGCAATCTGATATCTAATTTGCAGAAAAATAAACTAATATCAAATTACACACTCATACTTCAATCCCTCACCATTAGTCTCGCTATGGCTTTCGAAGGTAACTGATAATGACATGAGCAATTTAATATCTAACTTGCAGAAAAATAAACTAATATCAAACTACACACTCATACTTCAATCCCTCACCATTAGTCTCGCTATGGATTTCAAAGGTAATAGATAATGACATGAGAAATTTAATATCTAATCTAACTAATAAAACAAATGTACAAAACTGAAATAAATAAATAAAATGATGGAATTAAAAGCTAAGAAAAATAAATCAGCAGAAGGACAAGACTGATTCCATGTCAGTAGTCATTGTAAAACTATGTGAAAATGCCCGGGCTGCCTACTGTAATCTGGAACAAAGACACTGATCAGTTAACAACAGTATAAAGCATGAAAAATTATGGACAGAAATAAAATGTTAATACCATAAGAGATGTAATATATACACATGAATAACTATGGCATAATGAACGTAAGGAAATAAAGCATGAAAATATACAGCAATAAACAAAACCTCGACGTGTGCAGGGGCCCTCTGCACAATCCTCGGGCAACAGCTATCAACCACGAATTATGCTTATGAACAGAGTCTTCTCATGTATTCAAAATGCAGTCATAACAAGGAAATAATGTCACGGCACAGTGGGCTTTCTTTTCAGCAAAATTACATTACAGAAGCTAGCTACTATGCGTATGAGAACGCATTATTTATAACAGAGGATGACATAACTACTTTCCTACAATCTGCGCTGATAAAAGACACGTGAACAACCACGTCTGGAAATTTAGCATTATGGTTGTCGTGAAGATTAAATCTATGGAAGGTGGCCATTAGATTCGGCTTATGGAGCAGTTCACAGGTGTTGATATGTCCCCTGAGACTTAGGAACGGCCACGCAAGTCTTCACGTGGTGAAAAATGGAGTTTTGTCACCGTAGGACTCTTAAGTTGACCACCGCTTGACTACATTTGACCACGGCCTTCTTTGGTGAATTTGACTGAGCCAATAGGACTCGGTCCATATCCATGTCATTTCCAACTTGCCCATGTGGCTTGATTTTCCTGAAGACACCTGCAATATAGACTTTAAAAAAATGGTTGCGGAAAGTTGAAGCAGCTGCGGAAAGTGACAAGATTCCACAGCTCAATGAGAAAAAATCTAATTCAAACAAAAGACACAAAACATAGTTAAAAACCACTTTAAATGCTCTTTTATGATTAATATGCAATGATGTTGTTGACTTAGGAGGTCCAGGTAAATGGAAAAAGTCTAGAAAGGTGTATAGGAAAGATGCAAGTTTGGGACTCAACAATGGTAAATCCGAGGTTTGATAACAAGTGACCCCAGGTTCCTCGACAATGGTTAATCCGAGGTTTAATGTTTGTATTACATTCATATCTTCTATATTTTCCAATGAGATAGGTACGATTACCTCACTGGGTCTAACACGATCTCGTGCTTGACTCTTTTAAGAATAGCTTCCCAGAGCACAACTGCAACAATTGGAATTTTTCCTTACCGAAAGATACTACTGTTTGTTTAGTTGCTTTGTAAAGTTAACTACAACCTATTCCAAAGCACTAGCCTAAGCTAAATTGGTTGAAAGAGCCCTAGAATATGTAAAAATTTCTAGATGAATTTTATTAAGTGATGTGTTATTTTGGTTGTTATTACTCAAAGGGTAAATGGATATGAAACCAATGGTGTTATGACCTAACCCCAAACTGAATGCAATTGAATATGATAATGTAATCTTTTCAATTCGATGAATCCTAATTAAATTAAGGAGAGAGATTCCATTCACTTCCAACAATGAAAAAATTAATAAATAAGAGAAATTATAACAAATTCTCTAATGCACTAATTTCAGAAAGAAAAACTAATGCTGATCAATTCCAATTTTTATTTTTATGTTTAAAAAAAAAAAAACATAAAAACATGTAAATTCAAATCAAAGAAACTGATCTAAATCTACGATTGATTTTTCCAGAATGTAAACTATGCAGTTGTAATATATGCACAATTCACTTGAAAATGATGCAAATGTAATCTATGCACATTTTTCATTCATATCCTGAAAATGAGAATTCTAACTATGAAAATGTAATCTATGCAAGAGAATTCTCGTGCACAAGATGATTCCAAATCAGCAAAAGAACAAAAACACTATTTTCCTTCACTAATGTAATCTAAGGAACCAATCAAAGTGTAAGTAAAGAAAATTTGGTGATAATTCCAAAGGTAAAAAGTAAAAACACTCAAAGGCGATTAACACTCAGACACTATTTAGCGCCCCCCCTGCCCCCTGGCGAATGAGGGGGAATTTTTCTTTGAAAAAAAAAAAGAAAAAGATGAAAAATTGTTAAGAGACTAAGACAAACCTTGAAGTAATGACCAAAGGAAATCAAATTAAGAATTTCTCAAAAAAGTAACTCAAAACACCCAATTAACTTAACAGAGACTAATGAGACTGTAAATTGATCAGGGGAAACTTGAAGAATCAGGTTATCTGGCTCTCAAAAAGACAAATTTAATTTTTTCAAAAATTTCCGAGGGGTGTGCAGTTTCTAATGGAAAACAGAGCGAATGTGCACTTTTTTGAACTAAAACCTACGGAGGTTGCCGCATTGTTTCCAGCTGAAAACCGCAGAGGCAAGGAAAAACTTTGAAAAAATAAATAATCAGCTTTCTTTTTTATGGATTCTTAAAAAATTTCTACCCAAACCGACTCAGAGAATTCAAAAATCTTAAAATTCCAACTGAAAATAAATAAGAAAACTAAATTCTAGATCCCAGTGGAGTCGCCATTTTATTATGCAGATTAATCCCTCTTGCGGACAAGAGCGATCTCCCTAGTATTCAATGAATATCTAGAAAGAAACATCCATTGGAAACCTTTTTCTCTATATTAATTGCATTTTAGAATTATTATAAGAAAGTAGAGAAGACATGCACCTACCTTGAAATCCAACGTTCGATGCAGTCTTTTGTCTCGTCGCTCCAAAGTGGTTTCTCCAATAAGTAGAACCTGCAATCAAAGACAAGACAAAAGAATCAAAGCATATGCAACATATAATAATCAAGAAAATCTAACCCAACTTAATGATCAAGGAGTCTAAGTATTGATGTTATTTCAATAAGCATAAGAACAACTCAATGAGAAAAATAGATCCATATGTATTATCTTGAATAAAAAGAGTAATCTTACAACCTGATGCCTTGATGTCGTATAGATTTCTACCGGGGTCTTGAACAATCGCTTCTCCTTCAGTTTGATAAGCCTTCCTCTCTGAATACCAGAATGGAGTTATGGACACAAGTGTGTGATCATTCTCATGCCAACAACAACTCACTAGTGTAGAAAGTATGCACTCTTATGAATTATCTTCAACAATTCATTTACAATCTGTGTGTGTCTACCCTTCAACCTGAAACTTGAGCTCAATTTATAGGGAAATGTAGGTAGTTTTAGTTCCATGAAGAGGGGGATGGATTCCTCTCATGAAGGACTTTGAGCTCCATGTACCAAGGGATAAGCTCCATGAATGGAGGGATAAAGCTCGAACTGATTGCGACTCTAGAAGCTTCCAGTTGGGAGAATATTCGACCAGCGATGCTTCTAGAATTTATTTTTTCTTTTATTTGACTTTTTACGGGGGTCCATAGATAATAGTAGAAAAATGTGCGGGGGTTGCCACATTTTATAGAAGAAACATCAGCGGACCCACAGGAAAAGGCTAGAAAAAGTGCAGAGGTAGACTTTTAAGGGTTTTACAGTGCTTTTCTCCAATTCCAAGACTTGATTCAGGAACATTAAGGTTTTTGACTTCTAAGGGAACATTATACAGGTGGTGATAGATCCATATGGATATTCAAATGTCATGAAAACAAAATAACATGTAACAGGAGGGGTTCTAGCTATTTTTTGTTTTATGTAAGCACTAATTTCTTTACTTGAGGATACAAACCAGAACTTGCATAAAATAAAGAACAATAACTGTAACAAGAAATAAAAATAACTAGAAATCATATCTCGTACATAATATTTCTAGTAACTTGTTACTTATCTATTTTCCAGATCTTGCTGATGATGTCCTCCCTACCATGAGAGAGGAAATTACGTCCTCATCTCCCCCTGTGCTCCACACATGAGATAAGTAGGTTGACAGAGATTCTAGAAGAGACCTCGGGACCCCAAGTCCAGTCTTCTTTTCTAGGAATTTTAGGAGTACTGAGTGTTTCCACTGGTCACCACCAACTCAGGAAATCATCACCCTCTTTCCTTAGCCACAGTACATAACCCCTTTTGCTCACTAGGATGTACCTTTATGCTTAGAGAAAAAGGTAACTGTCTGAACTGTTTCATGTTCAACCTCTTCTGAGTTCTTGGAATACTTTTACCATCAGTCTTTTTCACTTTTATGGAACCACTTTTCCATAGCTAAATTTTTATTTTCAACAAAACAAAATTAATTCATGTTCATCAAGTAATATTTTTCAAAAAAATAAATGTTTTAGTTTCAGTAAAATAAAATGACATAATAATTAGTTGGCACTTAAGCTAGCTGTCACAACAACACAAAAAAAATGAAAATTGCAAGCTTATAGCTATTATACACTGCGGAAACCTATACAAAAGGTAACTAAAATTTTGGCGATACCACGTAACTCAGTGCCTTTATTCAACTTTTCTTTCCTCTATTCAACTTTTATTTCCAATATAGTTATGTAAGAAGGAGAGCTTTAAATTTTTTGAAGTTTAAGTTGAAAATACAAGACCTTTCAAGAGATAGTTTTTTAAACTTAAGAAATTTTTTTAAATAATTAAGAAATTTTTTTTTTTTTTTAAATGCAAACTCTACCATTTAAAATTAAAATTTTATAACTTTTAATAATCAAATTCAAGATGCTCACTCGCTTTAAATAAATAAATGGTGATTTTGTGTATTGTTAATTTTCTTACAACTCTAATTTCATTTTAAAATAATTTTAATATATATTAAACAAAATCACTTACAATGTAGAATTTCGGATAAAAAAATAGATTAAAATAAATAAATCTTGATTCTGGTTGCCTTAGGTCTGTTGTATTCTTTTTTTTATGTCTCTTTTCTTTTTCTTTCATGGTTTATTATTAATTGTTTTTTTCCTTTTTTATTCCTATATCTTTAGTATTTATTATTTTGGGTCTTAATTTTATTCTTTCTCTTAATTTATATAGTTATAATATATATTTTCCTAATAATCTTTTCTTAATATTTATAGATTATAATAATAAAAAAATTTAAACCTTTTTATTGTAAATCTCTTTAAATAAAATATATATAAATAGATTTTTATTATTATTTTTCTTTAACCTATTTAATAAATATTTCCTAACAACTAAAAAAATTTAACCATTATTTTAACATTAGATGGTTCGAAATCTCTACCAAATCCTAATGATGTGATTAATCTGAAAGACATTTATCTAAATTATGGATTACAAAAGTCTTAGATCTAACATGATTTATTTATGTTAGATCTAAGACTTTTATGATCCATAATGTAGATAAATGTCTTTCGGATTAATCACATTATACTTTCAAACTAGCTAATGTGGTTCAACCTTGGGACAATGTGAAAAAAGAAGATCCATCTAACTGAATAAATAATGAAGATGCATCATTGCTAAAAAAAAACACGAGAAAAATTAGTTGTTAAAAACTAACCCTTAAAAACTAGTCGTTAAAGACCAACCCTTAATTAAAAAGCTAATTTAGAAAATTTAATTCCAATTTTTTTTTTTTTTTCCAATATTATAATAATTTAATTAAAATAAATTTATTAGTTTATTTTAATATAAGTTATTTTAAAAACCTTAAATCCTAAATCAATAAAAAGTAAAAAGAAAATATAAAGGAAAAAAACCTAATATAATAAAAAAAGTTGTATAATATTATAATATATAAATTATTATTATAATAAATTGTTTAATTTAAAAAATTGATGGCATGCCTACTTGCTAAACCCACATTTTCTTTTCTCACTATGCATATGAATTCATTTCCAAATTTCGTCCCAACCAAATCCACAACCTGGGCAACTGACAACATTTATCAACCTAGAAATTTAAATAAACTATCTCTGGATTCTAATATCTCAAATCTCAGATTTGAGATATTAAATTAACACTCTTATGGTTATAGACCCCATCAACCAATATAACCCATTTGAATTAATTTTATGTGGAAAATTGATTTCGTTCCCTTATGGCTAACCCATATTAAAAGTCCGCATATCAATACTTTTCATGTTCAAATTTAATGGAACCTTTACCTCACTCCTTCAGACTTCAAACAATGCTTGGACATTATAACTTCAGGTCAACACCCTTCATTTAATCACCAACTCACCTTTATCTAAGATCCTTGGTGCCAACATATATTAATATATAGGTCTTGGATTAAACCCTGAGACTACAACTTACGACCATAGTCTATAACGCTCCTTACATTAAATGAACCCATATGTAGAAACTCAACACTATACTTACTTGGAATACTTGTTCGGGTCCACAATATGCACACACTTCCTTTGCGTTATCTCACATGCAACTTGCTATGCGAATGTTTTCTGATCTTCCACAACCCAGATCCGACAGGATTTGATTTTCTTTCGAACAGAACCTTAGCGCTCAAAAAAAATGCGATAAAAGTGGTTTTCATAAACCACTCCAGGACACGTGTCCTCCAACGAGTGATATCACATTTTTTTCGACATTATCCTTACCACTTTTAAATAATGCGAGACCGCTAGTTTAACTCCTCCAAAACTGCCTTTACTGTACCTCTTCAAGGTTCTGCTCCTTCGTTTATTCACGGTTCCATTCCTATTATTAACCTCTTGATTTCGATTTTGCGTCAGTTCTCCAATGCTACAACTCTCACCATTTCTTCATTCGATTCAACATATTCCATCGCATAGTTTTGAGGTTCATTATAACTTTGCGCCATCGCCTCCTTCTCATAATCCTTCACACATTGGTCTGATTCTCCATCATTCTATTTTATTTGATTACAAGTTCCAACAGAACTGACTCCTCTTTGAGGAATTCCACTATACAGTTTCGGGTAAATGGTATTACCCAACCTTCAACCCTGGACTAGACTACACCATGTATTCGGTCACCACAAAATTACTATTAAGGAGAAATGAGCCATATGCATTTGGGACATGAGATTCCACTATCACATTTTTAACACTAACTACTCAATCTCATACAGTCCTTTCAAGGATAATTTCAACTCCAAATCACTATGCCGTCATTAACATCGTTTATTCAATGATATACATCACATCAATTAAAGCCCCAATTACAGAGTCTTTCCACACACTCTTCTACAACTACTCATGAATTCAAAGTCCATTCATATAGATTTTAAACCAATTTATGCTCATGTAAAACTGAAACAGGTTCTTCATATATGCAATTGAAATTACTTACAAAAACCTCCTTTTCAGGCCAGATCTTCAATCCAATGGCCTTCTACTCTCCCTACTCTGCCTCTTCGGCTCTCTAGATCTATGCAGCTCTATGTCGGTCTGCAGGTTTGTCCATTAATGCCTTTGAGGCTTATTTTTATACAAAAACTACTAATGAATCGATTCAGATTCTTTAATGACTCAACAAAACTCTTGGATTTCCCAAAGTCCTAAATTTAGCCTAATCCCTAGATAAACTGAAACTGACTATCTCTTCATATTCCCAGATAATCGACTTCCCCTCATGTTCTCCAATGAATTGGGAACATTTACAATTTCTCACTAAATTTATTTTAAAACCACTCAAATATTAACAATTACATAAGAAAGCAAAACATGAGACCCCCCTATGTCTATTTACATACAAAGTATTGTCTTGAGCCTAATGCCCCTGCATTAGACTCCCCAGGTTAAAATGATTCATGATCTCCTGATCATGTGCTTTCATCCTTCTCTTCTTGGATCCCACACTTTGTTCTGTACTTGATCATTTGCTACAACATTCTTCTGTTGTACTTCTCCAGGCTTCCATATCTTATGCTATCTTGCTCCACTAGCTGCACTTTTACACTCTCTTTCTATCTTTCTTCTGCTACTGCTCTTGCTTCTTTGTTCTCTTCTTGTTGTCTTCCTCTGAGACACTTTCACCATTAGCTTTCTCATAAATTCAATTTCTCTGTCTAATATGTCTTCTGACTGTTGGACACTACTCCATCTTGATTGCTGAATTTATACTTCTGCCTCTGCTTGCTGAGTTCTTATTTGATGAACTCTTACTGCTGCTTTTTCTCCGGCTCTTTCCCTTAATTGTTGAGCCCTGGCTACCACCCAATCATCCATACCCTCTTGTTCTCTACAACAGTAAAACTCTTCCTGATTGTCACCCATGACAATTTCTCCATTCTCTGACTTCAGCAATTCTCTGGACTAGTATTTAAATTTCCAGTCACTTTCATCATCTCTTTTCTTCTCCTGGACTAAACATTCCTTAGCCCTTCCATCGGTACTTGCAATCATAAAACAACCATCAAAGTTATATAATATTTTTGTCTCTTCCTCCTCTTCTAGCAACACTTCAATTTGTTGCTCCAATATTTCTTCCAGCAACACTTCAATCTGTTGTTCTTTCATTTTATTCTCTTCTCTGAATGTTTTCTGCAAATAATTCAGCCACTCATCTTGTACTTGTCTCACATCATCAGTATGCTGAAATTTGAATTCAACATCTTCTTCTTCTTCTTCTTTGACAACCTTCCGTAATTGTATTCCATCTTCTTGATCGATTCTGGCAATCAATTCAAGCTCTTCAAGTACTATGTCCTCATCTTCTATCAGAGTAAAACTCTGATTTTCTACAGCTGCAGAAGTCCCAAAATTCTGCCCCACAAGTTTCTCTTGGCCCATTAGACAAGCCAATTCTTCCTTGTCACCAACAGTAACGAGTTTTTGCATATGAGACATGATAGCCTCACCTTCTTTCAGCAGCTCATCTTCATTCAAGACAACTCCAAGTGATGGATTGTCTTCTGCAGTCCCTGTCAACACAGCCAACATGTCAATTTTAAAATTACAAGACCCAATGGTCTCAATTGATGACCCAGTCACCAATTCTTCTTTCTGCAATTCTAAGTCTTTTCTAAGACTCAGAAAATCTTCCCTGTCTTCATTCCTTTGTATCTTCACATTCTGCAATCCCCAATTTTGAAATTGAGGTTCTCCTTCTTGCATTGAACCCTGCTGATTCAACATAATCTCCAGTAACTTAATTTCTTCATTCCATGGATTAAAATCTTCCACATAATTCTCCCCCTCTTTTAATTGACTTCCCAATGGTGTCAACTTTTCTTCAGCATCAACATAATCTACATTCACAAAACAATTGTTAAAACAAAAATCATAAGGCCTCAGTGCCTTTCTCTCTTCTGCTAGCATTTCAGTATGTTGTCCTGAATTTCTTTCCTTCTCCATCAACACATCAATATGTTGATTCCAATCCTTCAAAAAATTCTCGAGACTATCAATTAGTCTCTCCTCTGCATCATCCTCTTCAAGGATGTCTCCTTGCTCTAGTTCATAAAAATGAACCTTCTCATTCTCATTCATCTCTGCCTTTACAATCTGAACACCTTATCTCTGTGTTTCTATCCTCTGCTCCAGAACACTTAACTCGTGCCACAATCCTGTCATCTCATCTGAGAAAACATTCATACAGTCTTCACTACCTTCCTTTCTATCACAAGTCAAGTTTCCTGCTGTCACTATCTCTTCAGCCTTCATCAGAATAAAATTCTGATTTCCCATCTCTACAATAACTTCAATTATCTGTCCATCACCTTCCATCTGGCCATTCAATAAAGTCAATCTGTCATTATCAGCATTAATAACAAATTCATCACCATCAGACAAAACTGTCATGTCTCCATTGAAACAATCTCTTTCATTAAACAAGGAATTTATGAATTCCTTCTGCTGCAGTAATTCAGTTTGATCTTCATATGAAAGATAATCATCATATGTGACTTGGAAACTTTCAACTTCATTTATCACAGTTTCATCATTTGAACTGTCTTCTTCAATACCTACATTCACACACAACTTGTCAGTCGTAAAGCCATAAGACCTCATGGTCTCATTTGATGATTCAATCATCAAATCCTCTTGTTGTTCCAAGTCTTCTATACATTTCCGGAATTCTTCAATGGCCTTATCTTCAGTTTCTTCAAGCTATCTAATTGACTACTCAAATTCCATATTTTGGCCATCATCACAATTTAAATCTCCTCTGCTTCCAATATGTTGGAAAGCAAAACCTTTCCCGAACTGTGTATGGACATTTTCAAAATATCTAGCTGTCCCATTTTCCTCCTTAGTGAAAACATCAACAGGTTGTTCTTTCCCACATGTTCTTCCTGCAAACATACAAAATTTGTCAGATGTAAGGCCATTTGACCTC
Source organism: Pinus albicaulis (assembly GCA_034641835.2). NCBI lineage: Eukaryota > Viridiplantae > Streptophyta > Pinopsida > Pinales > Pinaceae > Pinus > Pinus albicaulis. The sequence goes on from CM076574.1 coordinate 547,669,266, forward strand.
TTGGTCTCACTTGAAGTTCCAGTTTTCAAGTCCTTCTCCAGATACTCAATCATCCTGAGTAATCTCTCCTTCAACTGAGCATTTGTCATTTGCTCTCTCTTCATCTGTAGCCTCTACCACTTTACTTTCTTCTTCATGAGCCAACCAACTCTCTGGCTTTCCTCTATCCTCATCTTCAGTTTATCAAACTATTCTTTGATCTCAACTACATTTTTCCAATATTCTTCATCAGCGAATTTCTTCCTCATGCCATTTACTTTGGCATCTTCCTTCACTCTTTTGTTGTGGCCTCTCTCAGAACCTCTGCAATCTCTGTTATGGCTATCAATAGCCATTTTATCCTCCATGATTTCTTCACTCACAAGCTACACTAAGCCTCTGCAACAACAAGCTCTCTTGCTACAACTTACCTCACCAATCCATTCCTTTGGATCTGGGCTTTTGGCAAGTACTGGTCCCCTATCTGCTGGAACCTTCTGAGCAGTCTCTTCTGCTCTCTCTAGGCTTCACTCTACAACTTTCTCAAGAACACATATGTTCTTCTTCCATCCAACCTCTGTTGGGAATTCTCCAGGTTCTGCCACACTTTCTTCTTCACCTTAGAATCCTCTGCTGGACTCTTTCATCACTGCTCTCAAAGCTATGATCTAATTTTGTTGAGATTTCCTCAATTTCCTGCAATACATAATGCTTGTCAACTCACCTTCAAGATTATGTATAATCTTGCTTCTTCTTTCATCTGCACTGCATCTCTATCTGCTGCAATCTTCAAAACACTTTATCTTCAGCCCCAGATTCTGCAAATATGAATACCTTCACCACATACCTAATCAAATATGAAATTTATGTTAAAAATATTTAAACTTCCTTCACTATTTCAGTACATATGCATTTCAAAATTAATTCTCAAGGAGCTATTCCAGCTCTGATACCACTTGATGGCATGCCTACTTACTAAACCCACATTTTCTTCTCTCACTTTGCATATGAATTCATTTCCAAATTTTGTCCCAACCAAGTCCACAACCTGTGCAACTGACAACATTTATCAACCTGGAAATTTAAATAAACTATCTCTGGATTCCTTAATATCTCAAATCTGAGATTTGAGATATTAAATTAACACTCTTATGGTTATATACCCCATCAACCAATATAACCCATTGAATTACTTTTATGTGGAAACTTACTTTCGTTCCCTTATGGCTAACCCATATTAAAAGTCTGTGTATCCATACTTTTCATGTTCGAATTTAATGGAACCTTTACCTCACTCCTTCGGAATTCAAACAATGCTTGGACCTTATAACTTTGGGTCAACACCCTTCATATAATCACCAGCTCACCTTTATCTAAGATCCTTGGCACCAACATATATTAATATATAAGTCTTGGATTAAACCCCGAGACTACAACTTACGACCATAGTCTATAACGCTCCTTACATTAAATGAACCCATACATAGAAACTCAACACTATACTTACTTGGAATACTTGTTCGGGCCCACAATCTACACACACTTCCTTTGCATTATCTCACGTGCAACTTGCTATGCGAATTCCGTCTGATCTTTCACAACCTAGATCTGACGGGATTCACATTTTCTTTTGAACAAAACCTTAGCGCTAAAAAAAAATGCGATAAAAGTGGTTTTCATAAACCACTCTAGGACACACGTCCTCCAATGAGTGATATCGCATTTTTTTCGACATTCTCCTTACCACTTTTAAATAATGCGAGACTGCTGGTTTAACTCCTCCAAAATCGCCTTTACTGTACCTCTTCAAGGTTCCGCTCCTTCGTTTATTCACGGTTCCATTCCTATTATTAACCTCTTAATTTCGATTTTGCTTCAGTTCTCCAACGCTACAACTCTCACCACTTCTTCATTCGATTCAACGTATTCCATCGCATAGTTTTGAGTTTCATTATAACTCTGTGCCATCGCCTCCTTCTCAGAATCCTTTACACATTGGTTTGATTCTCCATCGTTCTATTTTCTTTGATTACAAGTTCCAATAGAACTAAATCCTCTTTGAGGAAATCCACTATACAGTTTTGGGTAAATGGTATTACCCAACCTTCAACCCCGGACCAGACTACACCATGTATTCAGTCACCACAGAATTACTATTAAGGAGAAATGAGCCATATGCATTTGGGACATGAGATTCCACTATCACATTTTTAACACTAACTACTCAATCTCATACAGTCCTTTCAAGGATAATTTCAACTCCAAATCACTATGCTGGCATTAACATCGTTTACTTCAATGATATACAACACATCAATTAAAGCCCCAATTACAGAGTCTTTCCACACACTCTTCTACAACTACTCATGAATTCAAAGTCCATTCATACAGAGTTTAAACCAATTTATGCTCATGTAAAATTGAAAGAGGTTCTTTGTATATGCAATTGAAATTACTTATAAAAACCTCCTGTTCAGGCTAGATCTTCATTCCGATGGCCTTCTACTCTCCCTACTCTGCCTCTCCGACTCTCTAGCTCTATGCAACTCTATGCAGGTCTGCAGGTCTGTCCATTAATGCCTTTGAGGCTTATTTTTATACAAAAATTACTAATGAATCGATTCAGATTCTTCAATGACTCAACAAAACTCTTGGATTTCCCAAAGTCCTAAATTTAACCTAATCCCTAGATAAATGGAAACTGACTATCTCTTCATATTCCCAGCTAATCGACTTCCCCTCATGTTCTCCAATGAATTGGGAACATTTACAATTTCTCACTAAATTTATTTAAAAACCACTCAAATATTAACAATTACATAAGAAAGCAAAACATGAGACCTCCCTATGTCTATTTACATACAAAGTATTGTCTTGAGCCTAATGCCCCTACATCCAAATATATATATATTAATAAAAATTTATAACGAAGTCTTATTTATATATCAAGAATAAAATAAAATGAACAATAACTAAAAAAAGGACCAAAACCCAAACACCAAAGGGCTGCCCTTGCTCGATAAATCCATGCTTGGCATCACATCGAATCCCAAGGATACTTATGTTGAACTCTTAGGCTGACAACCATTGCACTAAAAGTAAGCATAAAACAACCACCAGATAAATGAAATGGTTAGATACCACACTAAATTTGAACCTTGCGTAGATTTTTTGAAAAGACTGCACAACCAATAATATACACAAACTGCATTGACCCTTACAAAGTTGTAAATGTTTTATTTATTATTATTATTATTATTATTATTATTATTTATTTATTTATTTAACTGAAAACACCTCACTAATCTAAAATGTAAATGCATTAATTAACTATATCATTGTAGTAATAATGTCTTAGATGCAGATTGCATACAACTCCAGATGTAATCCCCATCCCGGGCACAAATTTCTATCCTCGCACCAACACTCAAACATCCCATAAAAAATTAGAAAAATATTTTTAAAAAATGAAAAAAAAAAATATCAATAACTAATATCAACTTTAACACCCAATAAAATTTCGACCATATAAGTCAAAATAATACCTCTGCATGAACGTTATATGTACCCCAAGGACATAATAACCGTCAATTATATGGTTATAACCACCATATAAAAGGGAATTCGTTTAAAATAATTTAAATAACAAATTATAAAAATAACATGGTATGTCGTTGCCCCCATCCGACCACATTTAACACATCGTGGGATATATATATAGGTCATAGTTGTTGTAATATTCCATGGCATACCATATGTATACACCAGTGAGTGAGATGTGAGTTCAGGATTTCCTCTGAATGGTTGATGGGGAGGTCATGTATGTTATAAAAATAATCATGCCAATAATATATCGATGCTTCAATGCATGTTGCATACCAAATTTAACTCTTCGTTCAACTAACCATGGCGTTGTGTGACATGTTAGTAGAGGTTATGTTGTTTGTTGTTTATGGATGTTTGATTGAATGGGGAGGACGTAGCCTGCATGGTCAATCCTGCAACCTACTCCCCTTGTTTTGCAATGAATGTAACTAAGGTTTAATTAAATAAATATGCCCCTTATTCCAAAAATTAACTCGTATCTCATTGGTTGGGTGTTGGCACGCCAACTCGAAGGTTGTGGGGTCAAATATTGTTGCCTCTAAATTTGTCTCGATTGTTGAACCATTGACCAAGTTTTTATTGGGCCGTAACTTGTTAGTCTAGCAATATGTCAAGACCATATCATGCCATGTCATCCTACATCTTCTTAATTGCGTGTAGCACTTTGCCATCGGTTCACACAATTACAATTTTTTGGCCTAGCAGTGTGTCAAGACCATATCATTCCATGTCATCCTGCATCTCCTTAATTGTGTGTAGCACTTTGCCATCGGTTCACACAATTCCACCTCAACGTACCATGTGTCATCAAGACCATATCATACCATGTCATCCTGCATCTCCTTAATTGCGTGTAGCACTTTGCCATCAGTTCACACAATTCCACCTTAGCGTACCATGTGTCGACTCAATATCAGTTCACACAATTCCACCTCAACATACCATGTGTCGTGAAGACCATATCATGCCATGTCATCCTGCATCTCCTTAATTGCGTGTAGCACTTTGCCATCGGTTCACACAATTCCACCTCAGCGTACCATGTGTTGACTCAACATCGGTTCACACAATTCCACCTCAATGTACCATGTGTCGACTCAATGTGCCACATGTCAAGACCATATCATGCCATGTCATCCTACATCACCCTCAACACTTTGCCATCGGTTCACACAATTCCACCTTAGCCTACTATGTGTCGAATTAATGTGCCACGTGTCAAGACCATATCATGCCATGCCATCCTACATCACCCTTAGCACTTTGCCATTGGTTCACACAGTTCCACCTCAGCCTACCATGTGTCGACTCAATGTGCCACATGTTAAGACCATATCATGCCATGTCATCCTACATCACCCTCATTCATCCTATCTCATTGGGTTTCCATGTGGAAGTGCCATGTGGCATCCCAGTCCCACCTGCACATGATTTTTATTGTTTGTGCCAAATTTTCATATGAGCATATCTTCCTCATACAAGCTCAAATTGAGGTGTTGTTTGTGTCATTGGAATCATCTCGACGAGATCTACGAATTGGAGTCAATTTTTCTAATATTTGAGGACTTTGAATTTTGAGCCTTTTTGGATCCACATGGATCAAGGCTAGAACCTCTCATAGTCCCACTTTATTTTAATTGTACCATTTGTCTAATTTATATATACTAAGGATACCTAGTTTTAAGATCATCAAATCTTGTCTATACATTGTGTTCATTGTAAAAGAAGGTTTCATCTTCAAAGAGGACTATAATCATTGGTTTCTTATCTTTTTTAAGGCGCAAGATTTATAACACATTTGCTTTCAATGATGTGATCATAGGGTGCAACATTTTCTTTAGTGAGCTATGGTAATATTGTATAGTTGAAATTCATACAACAGTTTTTGTAACATTGTCAATATCAATAATTGGATATATGTCAATCTTATTTTATATCACATCTTTAAGAACAATAACCTATCACTTTTTAATTCAAAATTCCCATCTAATTTGCATGATGTTACCACAATTGTGAGATTTTTAAGGGACACGTATTTTAAAACAAGTTAATTTTATCTGTGGTTAGCAAAAAATTCTCATAATGACTTCACCAATTTTGAGATTCACCCCTATGACTTTGTATAAGGTTTTCTCATAATCAACTTAATGATGTCTATGAAGTGATAAATTAATGATATTGTGCATTTAATTTTTAATTCAAGTTGAATCATAACGGGATATCGAGATTAATAATTGGAGATCTCTCCCTCTTATTTTATATCGTACCAACTAAAAATCTTCATAATCATGTCGAACATTTGAGATTCCCCAAGTTAATGTTTATGCATTACTCTTAACTAAAGTGACTATTTTCCTTAATGATGATGTAAAACTCCTTAAGGTTTTAGTTGAAACCACAAAAGGTATAAGTATAAATACGTTAATGAACATGCTATTTTGAAAATTGGATATAGGTTGTTGGAAAGTTTTATCTAGATAAGAAAGCCATATTGCACAGTTGAAATCCATGTCATCTTTAAGGTTGTAGTGAATCCTAGTCATTGTATAGTTTTAGTCAAAAAATAAAGTCGTATCATGATCAATGGTTGGATACAAATTAGACTAGAGGGAAAGAGGCATCATGAAAGGAGGTTTAGAATGAGAGGTGCAATAGTTTTGTAAGCTTACTTATCTCCTTGCTCATCAATGAAGAAATATTGTTGAGGGCTTCGAGCCAGTGACAAGATTCTAGGTTGATCCAATCAATAAGGTATCTTCTATTTTGGATTCTATGGGTTAGAGATATATACAAAAGAAAACAACTAGATTAATGTGTTCCCTCTCAATTTTACATTTTGAATATTACCCCCTTACCAAAAGCAATTTCAATGCTTTCCAATTTTGCAATCTATAAGAAGGTATGCATTAAAGTAGATGTTTGAGTGACATGGTTTGTTTAGCCTTAGGTTGTCTTAATCCTTCCAACAACATGCCCAAAAAACTCCTATAGCATATGTAATTTTTTTAAGAAAAAAATTATGCTTTTCTAAATTGTATCAATATTTTCCCTTTTCATATGTGATTGAGACTTTTATATCTATGTTTTAGAAATTGCATTTCTAATGCATTATGATTCATTGTTGTCTATCACTTCATGATAAAATTAGTATAACAATTCCTCAATGAGGTGATGTGATAAAGAAATGGATAGAATAATCAAACGCATGCTATAGATATATGTAAATTATAGGGATATTATTTCCTATACTAGTTTTACAAAGAGACATTGCTTCAAAGATGGCATGAAATTTGGACTAATAACTCTTTTCTTAGAGTAGCAAATGCATCTCTTGCCACTATGTTTTTTTATGATTTCTATGAAAAATGACATTTGATAGTTAATGTAATTGTTTTTGAAACTTTGCATTACTCTTTAGATTAGACACAAATTCAATTATTAGTGTTTTGATCAATGTTCAAACATTACTTTCATGTAGAGTCACTAGATTCTCCTCAATGTTTATGCATTACTCTTAGCTAAAGCGGCTTTTTTCCCTTAGTGATGGTTGAAACATCCTCAAAGTTGTAAGATAAGTAGTATAATGTATAATTATAACTATTACAATGAACATCCTTTCTCTGAAAGTTGAAGTGAATCTAAGTTGTTGAAAAAATTTAGCTAGGGAACAAAGTGATAATTAACAATGTCACAATTTTTGAAACAATATGCTACAAATCTTTAATTCCAAAATCCTCATCTATTCTACATGACATAACAATAGGTGTGATATTCATTTAGGGACCTGTGATTTCAATCAGGTTTAGTTTATATTTCAATGAAAAAATTGTTATAATGGTGTCAATGAATTGAGATTCGCCCCTATGAATTTATACGAGGGTTTCTTAGAATTAATTTAATGATGCCAATGAAGTAATAAATCTATGATTTTATGAATTTACATCAAGATAGCTCATAATTGGGATAATGAGATCAATAAATAGAGATATCTCCATCTTATTTTATATGAGGAAATTATAATATTTATAATCATGTCAATGACTTTGGATTCCCTTAGGTAATGTTTATGCATTAATTTTAGCTGAAGTGATAGGATTTCCTTAGCAATGATGGAAACCTCCCCAAAATTTCTATCTAAATAATCAAAGGTATAAGTAGAGCTATGCCAATAGACACACTCACTTTGAATGTGGGAGGGAATCTAAGTGATTGAAAATATTTAGTTAGATAAAAATGTAATATCGTGTAGTTGCAATCCATATCATCTTCAAGGTTGCACTAAATATTAGTCATTGATTTCTTTATTCAAAGAAAATATTGATAGCATGGTTGGAGTTTGGATAAGAGTTAAAGTAGATGGAAAGAGCCATCTTGAAAGGAGGTTTAGAAGTGACCAATATACCAATTTAAGAGGTGGTGCTATCATTTATTAGATCCAAACTTGGCTAAATTATAACTAATATTATGTAAATGAAAATCCCATATGAAAAATTCTAAGATGCTCATCTAGTCTACATGATGTAACCATAAGTGCGATATTTTTTTAGCGACCTATGGTTTAAGTCAAAGTTTGATTTATATTTGGAAGGAAGAAAGATTCTTAGGGATCAAGAGAGTTAGCGATGAGATTCTAAATTGACTCAATTAATAAGGTACCTTCTGTTATTGGATTCTATTAGTTGGATCCAACTATAAAGGAAAGTAGGTAGGTGTTGATATATTTCTTAGTTAAGGACCAAAGTCAACGTCCTAGGGTCTTACTGAAGCTCCTTCTATGTTTTTATAGAGATGGTACTCCTCTTTTGCACTCATATTTTCAAATCTATTCACTAATGATAATTCAAGCATTCAATCAATTCACCTGTGAGTGGACCAAGTTATTTTAAATAAAATAATGAATAATAAAATTTAGTAAGTATTATCTCATGAACAATTCATTCCACTATATAGATCCACTCACATATCATGAATAAAACACATTTGAATCAAATACACAGAAAACAATAAAAGGGATGGCCCAAATATGTTTGAGAGTTCTAAAATGATTTCATTCATTCAATATCATAAAGATTCATAGGAGAACATTCACGAGATCTCACGATTAACACAATTCCATGAAATCACATGTTAGGTCCTTATATCACTATTATAGTCCCTTATTATTGTTAGTGTAAACCCCTTATTGTTATTATTGTACCCTTGTAACCCCCATTTTGTTATTATTGTGCCCTTAAATTATTATTGTTAGGTTGGCTAGGATTACATTGTGGCCCACTACGATTACATTATGGCCCCATGGACTCCTATATATAGAAAGGAGGTTTTGTAAATTGTATCATCCAAGAATTTTTCATTCATGTAATGTATTGGAGGTTTCCCCCTTGAATTGGCTTATTTCTAAGGTGTTGATATCTCTTTTCTTATCTTTTTGGAGCTGGTTTCACAACATTTGGTATCAGAGCTTTGAATTCTAGGGTTTCACTGCTCCAAACAGGTCATCGTGGAATTTTCGCTATAAATTTTTTCTACGAAGTTTCAGAAGCTGAAATTTTTAGGGTGCGAATCCAAAATCCTGAGGAAGATTTTCTAAAAATTTCAGAGCTTGGTTCACAATATTTTTGGAGATATGATCTATGGAAGTTAGGTCTTTTTTTCAGGCTCCTAAACAGGTCATCGTGGAATTTGCGTTATAAATTTTTTGCTACTGAGGTTCAGAATTTGAAATTTTTATGGTGCGAAGCTGAAATCCTAAGGAAACTCTTCAAAAATATTCAGAGCTTGGTTCGCAATATTTTTGGAGATATGATCTATGGAAGGTAGTGCTTTTTCAGGCTCCCGAATTTCATCTCAAAGAGGTGATCGTGGGAAAATTTCAATAACTCTCTCTCTGAGCATCGGATTGGAGTGCCGTAAAAAGTGGTCGCAAGTAAATGGACTGTAGTTTCTTGGATATCAATTTCAGAGGTGAAGGACAAAACAGTGACACGTGAAAATCCGTACAAGTTCGCTATACTGAACCAGTCCATAATTAGCTCATTGTGGGAGATTGGACATAACTTTGTCTTGGAGAATCCAAATCAAGTCAGACCTGTGGCATTCAAAAGAGAATTTAGAGGGAAAATTCAGTGATGAATTTCAGATATTGAAGAGCTGCAATCGCAAAGACAATCCAATTTCAATATCGAGCTCCTCAAAAGCAAGTAAAAGGTGTGTAATTTTTTTCCAAATTGCATAAGTCTTGTTTGAAGAATCAATTTGAATTGATTGCAAGGGCATATTATAGAATAGATATCAGTATTGGATTATAAAATGGCCCCTAAAAAGAATTCAACACCCATTAAGCCTTTGGAAAGCTCTACTATGACTCATGAAGATGAAGAATGGCAACATGACATATCAATATTACAAGAGCAAGTGCACAAATTTTGCTCTCGCAAAGAGCAACAAAAAATGACATGGAAGTTTTGAGGAAAGGCGTGGAAACTAAGATGGATGGTTTTAAGAAAGGCGTGGAATCTAAGATATATGGCATGGAATCTAAGATAGATGGCATGGAAGCTGGCATGGAATCTAAGATGGATGACATGGAAGCTAAGATCGATGAGAAAATGGAAAACATAAAGAATGATCTAAAAGCAGACATGGAAGGTTTGACAAAGTTGATACAAGAAATGTTTCCTAATGGTGAAAATATAGTAGAGGAAACTCATGATGAGAAAAAAATAAATGTTAATCGTGATTTCGTAAACTCTAATGTTGGCGGGAAGAACCACCATATTCCAAAAATGGATATGAGGAAGTTTGATGGAAAGGATCCTGTAACATGGATACTACAGATGGAGCAATATTTGGATCTCCATAATGTGCAAAACACATAAAAGGTACACATTGCAACTTTAAATTTAGAACAAAATATATTTGTATGGTATTGATGGCTTTGATCCAGTAAAAAAATGGTCACTTGGTCAATTTTTACGGAGGAAATGATAGCACATTATGAGGATACAAAGAGCAACACCTTCTTTACCCAATTGATAAATCTCAAACAAAAGGGTTTAGTGGGGCAGCACATTGAGGACTTCCAAAAATTGAATATAAGGGTAACTGATCTTACACAGGAACACAGGATTGATCTCTTCCTAGGCACTTTAAAGGATAACATCCAACATGAAGTTCGCGTTTTGGAACCTGATTCATTGGAGAAGGCATTCAGGTTGGCAAGAAAAGTTGAATGTAAAATTAAGGCGACAAGGAAGCCTACCACTCAATTCTATAAAGAAGGAAGTGTTGCTACACCTAGATTTCCACAACCTACAAGGTTGACACCACAACAATTGGAAGAAAAAAGAGCAAAAGGGCTTTGCTACAGTTGTGATAGAAAATACACTAAAGGTCATAAGTGTGCTGAGAAGAAATTATTTTACATAGACTGTGAAGAAGAAGAAGAAAATGAACAAGAAGAGGATATACACCAGGAACCACCCCTAGAAGAGGAAGAAATGAATCCGACCATATCGTGTAATGCACTGGCAGGAATTACCACTCCTCAAACTCTCAAGATAGAAGGACAAATCAAGAAGAAAAATGTAATAGTGTTGATTGATTCAGGTAGCACCCATAATTTTATTCATTGTAAGGTAGCCAAGGAATTAAATTGTTTCCTATACCCAACACCAGAATGTCAAGTGATGGTTGCAAATGGAGGAACTATAAATTGCTCTGGAAAATGCCATAATATCAAGCTAACCATGGGGGAATATGTATTGACTAGTCCAATGCTTTCCATTCCTATGGGAGGTGTTGATGTTGTACTAGGAGTACAATGGTTACAATCTTTGGGGACGGTAGCTTTTAATTTTCAAGAAATTTTCTTAAAAAAAATTTCAGAAGGAAAGGAATTTGAATTACGAGGTATAGCAGGGAAGCCGGGAAGGATAATAAGCTCTAATGTCATGACAAAGCTTATGAAGAAAGAACAACGAGGCGTAATTGCACAATTATGCTCACTAGAAGTTCCAACATCAAAATCATCTATTCCTGCAGATCTCCAACAAGTCTTGGACAATCATTCCAAGGTGTTTGAAACTCCCAAAGGAATCCCACCTATTTGTGATCATTATCATGTTATTCATTTGATTCCAGGAAGTGTTCCTCCAAACATCAGGCCTTATATATATCCTTACGTCCAAAAGAGCGAAATTGAACGTATGATTGCAGAAATGTTAGAGGCGGGTATAATTCAACCTAGTCAAAGTTCTTTCTCTGCTCCTATAGTATTGGTACACAAGAAGGATGGATCATGAAGAATGTGTCCGGATTATAGGGAGCTCAATAAGCTCACCATTAAAGATAAATTTCCCATTCCTGTGATTGATAAATTATTGGATGAATTACATGGAGCAATTTATTTTACCAAGTTGGATCTTCGTTCAGGATATCATCAAATTAGAATGAAGACTGAAGATATTCCAAAAACAACATTTCGAACTCATGAGGGTCATTATGAATTCTTGGTCATGCCTTTTGGCCTTACCAATGCACCTTCTACATTTCAAGGGTTGATGAATTCCATTTTCAAACCCTTCCTTAGAAAATTTGTGCTAGTATTTTTTGATGATATACTAATCTACAGCAGGTCTTGGAGGGATCATGTTGAACATGTTGATAGGGTGCTCAAACTATTGCAGGAGAAACAATTATATGCAAAAAAATCCAAATGTTTCTTTTGAGTACAAGAGGTGGAATATCTGGGTCATATTGTATCTCACGAGGGTGTTAAAGTAGACCCTAACAAAATTAAAGCCATTAAGGAATGGAAAGTACCCACAACCATAAAGCAGTTGCGAGGATTTCTCGGGTTAACAGGGTATTATCGCAAGTTTGTTAAGAATTATGGGAGAATAGCAGCACCTCTAACAACATTATTGAAGAAAGATGCATTTTCATGGACTCCTGAAGCAACTAAGGCCTTTGATCATCTTAAAGAGGCAATGTGCCTAGCACCGGTCTTAGCTACGCCAGACTTCACAAAAACATTTATTGTGGAATGTGATGCCTCAGGAAATGGAATTGGTGTGGTTTTAATGCAGGAAGGAAGACCCATTTCTTTCGAAAGTCGTCCAATCAAAGGAAAGTATTTACATAAACCTATTTATGAGAAGGAAATGTTAGCAATACTGCATGCACTAAAGAAATGGTGAACTTACCTAATGGGAAGACACTTCAAGGTAAAAACTGATCATGATAGTCTTAAACACTTTTTGGAACAAAGACTATCTTCAGAAGAGCAGCGAAAATGGGTCACAAAGATTTTGGGTTATGACTTTGAAATAATCTACAAAAAAGGAAAGCTTAATGTTGTTGCATATGCACTCTCAAGAAAGAATGAAGAGGTGGAAGCATTGCTTTGTGCCATTTCTATTATCCAACCGGATTGGATAACCGAAGCAAGAGATGAATGGAAGAAGGACAAAGATGTATGGACACTCATTCAAAAGTTGCAGCAAGATCCTAGTACATCCGATACATTTAGTTGGAAAAATGATTCCTTATGGTACAAAGATCGCTTATATCTTTGTAAGAATTCCCAACTAAAACAAAAGATTCTTCTGGAATTGCACACTTCTCCTTTAGGAGGACACTCGGGATTTTTAAAAACTTACCAAAGGGTGAAGAAATAATTTTTTGGGATGGCCTTAAATCTGATATTCAAAATTTTGTGAGGGAATGTTTGGTTTGCCAGCAGAATAAAGTTGAGACAATTAAGACCCCAGGACTTCTACAACCTTTATCCATTCCAAGTCAACGTTGGGAGGAGATTTCAATGGATTTTATCACAGGTTTACCTAAGTCCGAAGGAAAGAGTGTCATCATGGTAGTAGTTGATAGACTTACCAAGTATGCACACTTTTGTGCATTATATCATCCATTTAAAGCAAGTACAGTTGCTACTACATTTATGGACAGAATTCAAAAGCTACATGGAAGCCCAAGGGTTATTGTGAGCGACAGAGATCCCATTTTTACGGGAAATTTTTGGACGGAGTTATTTTCTTGTTTGGGTACTCAATTAGCTCATAGCTCATCTTATCATCCTCAATCTGATGGTCAAACTGAGACAGTAAATAAATGTTTGGAAGGATATCTTCGTTGTTTTGTATCTGATAAACAAACACAATGGGTCAAGTGGTTACCTCTCACTGAATGGTGGTATAACACTTCCTTCCATACTGCAGGAAAAATGACCCCATTTATGGCACTTTATGGATATCATCCACCATCCATCACATCATATTTAAGAGAAAATTCGAAGGTTCAAGCAGTGGAAGATCACATCGAGCATCAACAAGAAGTTCTCCAACTCTTAAAGGATAACCTGAATTTGGCACAAAATCGAATGAAACAACAGGCAGATCAACATCGCAGTGAGAGAAGTTTTTATGTAGGAGATTGGGTATTTCTACGGCTACAACCATATAAACAAATGTCCCTCAAGCAAGCTAAGAAGGATAATAAATTATCGCCAAAGTACTATGGTCCTTACAAGGTGTTGCAAAAGATTGGTACTATGGCATACAAATTGGAGCTTCCTGCTTCTTTGCGAGTACATCCAATTTTCCATGTTTCATGCTTAAAGAAGGTTATAGGTGAAAATCTTCCAGTTCAAACAATATTGCCAGAACTTGATGAGGAAGGAAAAATCATATTGGAACCCGAAGCGGTCATGGAAACAAGAACTCGACAACTACGGAATCGATCAATTTCAGAGTATCTCATCAAGTGGAAGAACTTACCCACTGAAGATTCTACATGGGAGGATGAGAATTTTATACAGAAGCACCCAGAGCTACTCAAGCGTTAAGGACAACACTTTTTTGAAGGAGAGGGGCATGTTAGGTCCCTATATTACTAGTATAGTCCCTTATTGTTGTTAGTGTAACCCCCTTATTGTTATTATTGTACCCTTGTAACCCCCATTTTGTTATTGTGCCCTTAAATTATTATTGTTAGGTCGGCTAGGATTACATTGTGGCCCACTAGGATTACATTATGGCCCCATGGACTCCTATATATAGAAAGGAGGTTTTGTAAATTGTATCATCCAAGAATTGTTCATTCATGTAATGTATTGGAGGTTGCCCCCTCGAAGTGGCTTATTTCTAAGGAATTGATATCTCTTTTCTTCTCTTTTTGGAGCTGGTTTCACAACATCACAAATGTAAACTCTTCCAGAAATAACTCTTTATGAGAGTAAAAAGTAATAATACATATTTGAAATTTAAGTTCAAGTAAATCAGGTGCCTAAAGAACCCTACAAAATTCCTGATACTTATATGAAACTTAAATGCATTCATCTCTAAGAGATTGGTATGGGGATCTCATGGGCCAATGAATAGTATAGTAACCTGAAAGAAAATTAGAGAATGCAATAAAGGATTGGTTTCATGACTATATAACACAATTAATAAAAATGGATGATACAAAATTGTAATGAAAAACAATGGGAAATTGGTTCAAATAAAATAAAACATACATGCAGAAAAATGACTAGTGGAATGGATCCCCTCTCTCCTTAGCAACATCAAACATAGGAGTATTTATTGGTTTCATACGTTTGTTAATGTAGCAATTGGGTAGTTACTCAATATTAATGATTTCATTCAATGATATTTTAAGCCATTCTTCATAGGTGGAACAATAATATGTTGTTTTACCCTTAAAGAAAATATTTCCTCTTCAATTTATTTTAAATCTTAGCATAATCGTTCAATAGTTGACAATTGATCTTCATTATCATTCATGAATATAACTAACAATTTCTTCATTTATTCCTCCGAGAAATTTGTTAAATCTTCAAATTCATTACCCTATGATGTTTTGATGACCTTATTTTATCATATCCTTTGTAATTAACATGGAGTCTCTAATTATTTGGTGGGTCTTGAAGATCTTTGACAAATTTGCTTGCTTTAAATAAGTCATTACTCCTCCGCCCATTAATTTTCATACACTCAGAAATAACATCCTTTAACATTTGAATTATGGCATACCATCCCGCTTTGATATGCTTTATTCACTTCCTATTCAAAAGCCCTTATTGTGTTCTCTGGAAATCACTAAGGGTAGAAATTTTAGTAATAAATGTCATTAAATCATTTTTAGCAAAACATTGATCATGATCCAAGTATTTCTGCAAATAATCATTGAAAGAAAAAATATTCTAAGAAATATTTCGTAAGTATAAGCATATCTCCCATGCTTATTCAATGGTACTTAGTCGCTTATTGATATTCCTCGTGACGTGAGTTATGATCCCATTCAATAGCTTGGATGATTTCTTAATTATGTTTAGTGTGTTGGGTGTGACTGGTGGTGTAGTTTTTGGGGCTGCAATAACTAGAGGGGCATGAAAAAAGGTATAGGATTTAGAGCTTCTTCAAGATCACTAATTTTCCTTTTTAGTTGCATGTTTTCAATCTCTTTCTCTATAATAGATTGAGAAAGGGAATCCATAGTGGTCATGTGTAATTTAAGAAGTTTGGTAGGTTAAACTCTTGGTACATTTACCTCTAACTTCCATTTCCATGTCACCTTCTTATTCTTAACACACACCTTTTAAATTTGTAACTTCTTTCTGACTTTTTCATAATGAGTATTCCTCATGATTAATGATTTCTCTTCATATATGGTTGGATCCTTTGTAGTAATTTCTTTCACTCTTCTCTAAATTTATGGGTGGCATAATGCTACCCAATTAGGGATTGTAACACTATCTTCTTCCATATATGCTTAGGTAGGGAGTTGAACACTATCTTCTTCCATAGGTAGGGAGTTGAAGAAATTACGATAAGCTATTGTTATCACCAGATATGCTTACATGAAGAATCTTTGAGTCTTCAATTAATTTTCTAACTAAAACTAAATCTTATTGGAAATTACCTCGCCCATGTTGAAGATAGTATCCTTCATGAAATACTGATACAAGATGTATAGGATTGACATAGATATATGAGATGTTGAGTCACATCCCATTGTAAAAGAAAACAATGAAGAGGTATATCTGTAGGGATTTGCAAGCGCTGATATATATATGTGTGTGTGTGTGTGAAAAAAATGTTTACATATGCACTAATTGAGCCACAAATTCTCCAATAATATTCACTCCCATACCCTGAGAATCGAAGAAAGCATTTTCTTCAAATAATTTAAGTTTCATGTTTGGAGCTAGAAACTTCTACATTTTTCCAAATAATTTTGGAATCAAAATAGTTAAATTTTCCCCTTCAAGAAAAACTTTAATAATCCTAGTTTTAAAATGAAAATGATAAGTGCACTAAGAAACAACTTCTTTAAAATAAAAAATTTCAAAAACACATCCAACATTAAAAAAAAAAACATGTAATCAAAATTTTAATATTAAACTTCTACTTAGCTAATGAAAATAAATACCATTTCATTAACCAATAGAAATTTTTATCTTGTCAAGAAAGTGAATTAACTATATCCCAAAAAAAACTCCTTTTATTTTCTTGCGATATTACTTTTTCTTTGAAGGAACTTTCACATATGTGAGGACTCAAATATTGCATTATAGATCTCTTAACTATTTAAAAGCTCAATTTACATGTAAAATTTAATAATACATCCTTTCATCCCCTACCACATTTATCGGGACATGTGAGAATCATAATTGGGAGTTAAAAATCTAGGCATGGCTTGCATGGAATAAAAGGAAATTTATTCACATAATGCCATATTGCCACCTTTTTACTTTGAAGATTGTGATTTTTTAAATGAGCTTTGAATTATCCTCGAAAGGAGAAAAATTAATAATTTCACGAATTTCACGAAGTATGGCTTATGATTTAAGAGAACTGTATTTATAATGATGTATGGTATCATAGGGTTGAACTTTCGTATGTGCAGAAAGAAAATAGTGTGCAAAAGTAGTTGTGTAGAGGGAAAGGTGTGCACACGAATGGATGTGCAAAGAAATGGACGAAAGATATTTTTCACATAAAGTGAAAAATGGCTAAGCATTATGGTAATGTGGGAGCGACTATGTGCAGAGGTGTGGAGTAAAAAGTGCATGGGGTGCTTAACTCTGGTTCAAGGTGAAATTTCTCCACAAGGATTTGAAGCTATGGATAACTATGTAACATTTTAATAGAGATAGGAGAAGTATGAAAAATTGATGAAGAATAATGACAAGTGAGTTTGAATTGAAGTAATTCATAAAAACATATAAATTATCGGATAGTGATCCTTATAAATTATTAAAACCCCAAAGATCTTGAATTCATTGGGAATGGAGCCAAATTTTTTACATGAAAATGATGGATGTGAATCATATTGAATATATACAAATGTTATATTGCTATAATATAAAGATCATTAATAGATTTTGAAAAAAAATAATGCTTAAGATGTTTCCCATTAATTGAAAAATGTTATATTGCTATAATATAAAGATCATTAATAGATTTTGGAAAAAAAAAATGCTTAAGATGTTTCCCATTAATTGAAAACTTCAAACGTTGACCATCCATTCATTTTAATGTGTATGAATAAAACCACAAATATTTTCTATTAGATATGATCATTTCCATAACTCTTCAAATTTAGTATGCATCGTAGGGTTTTTTTTTGCCTTTATTTCATAATAGAACTAGTTCATTTGGAAAAAACTTTATTTGTAATTTTTTTATTAAAGTGTCTAGTTGTTATTTTTTGTTTTCTTTAAATGTTCTTGAATGCTTGTTCTTTTTTCTTTTTTATTCGGATAAAAATATAGATACCGATTAAATGGGAACTGTTACCTCAAAACGAGAACTCTAGCCCAAAAAAATTAAAAAATAGCCCAAAAACGAATAGTGTGTCTTCGAGAACACACTATTTTTTTTTAGGATTAAATTTCAACCATTTTTTAAATTATGCTAAAAACCAAATCTTTTTTTGAAAAAATGGATTGAAAAAAACACCCTCGAAACAAAAAGTGTTGATAGTGGAGTAACATCACCAATTTTTTATGTGCCAAAAACAACTTGAAAACAAAAAGTGTTGATGCTGCAATAACATCACCAATTTTTTGTGTGCAAAAGCAGCCTGAAAACGAAAAGTATTGTTGTTGGAATAATGTCGTCAATTTTTTGTGTGCAAAAAGCACTTTGAAAACGAAAAGTGTTAATGTTGGAATAACTTATATTTCTTTTTGGGGTAAATTGTCAACAATTTTTAATAATGACATTAAAGATAAAATATCATGACTCTGAAAAACCTTAAAATTTCAACGATAAACATGACATTAAAGATAAAAGATCAAAATTCTTAAAATTGCAACAATTTTTACGCATGGTATTAAAGATAATCTATTATTGTGTCTCTGAAAAGTCTTGAAAATCCAAACATGACATTGAAGATAAAATATCACCTTTATGAAAATAAAATTCCAACGATTTTTAGACATGGTATTAAAGATAATATATCACTTGTAAAAATAAAAATAAAAAACACAATATATATATATATATATATATATATTTTAAAAGAACACATAAGAAAAAATAAAAAATAAACCCAAAACAAAAAACAAATATTATTTTTTTAAGTTCAAATAAAAAAACACATATTAAACAAAAAAAAGAAGAAGATAAAATTAAAAAAATTAAACCATTAAAATAAAATATTTAAAAATAGTTAAAATAAAAAAATAATTTAAATTTAAAAATTTAAAAAAAAATGTTGGGAAAAATACTGAGAGGGGGGGGGAGGGGGCGGGGGAGGTGAATCAGTATTTAGTGCAGACAATCAAACTTTTACTTTTTCCTTTCTAAAAACCCATACGCTACTTTACTGAAGGAAACTAGCGTATATACGCGGATATCCTTTACAGAACTCGCGTATGTCCAGAGATCTAATTATGTGTTTGAATCTTAACTCAGATAATTGCATTATTCATTCATCAGATATTTTAGAAACAGTAAACAGGTGCAGACATAACAGAATATTCATCACACATATGCCACACACATGAACACCAGGATTTTTAGGTGGGAACCCAATTCGGGAGAAAACCATCGCTGCCATTGTTTCAACCTTCAAAATTTATTATTAAGAAAACTTCTTACAATCATGTACTGGTGCAGACTCAAACTAGCATGCAGGCACCCACCTGCAGAAGGCTACAACCTTCTCTCGTTTACTAGCCTATCCTGGAAGGGAGCTACAACCCCCTGCTCTCATTTACCAGCCTCTCCTGGAAGGGAGCTACGACCCCCTGAACTCGTTTACCAGCCTCTCCTAGAAGGGAGCTACAACCCCCTAACTGAAGGCTTCGACCCTCAGCACCACTGTAGACCACGTTTCATCAATTTTCAAACTGGATCAAACAGCTTCAACACAACCCTTCACTTATCAACAATCATACCTTGCTCATTGCTTCAAACAGAAGAGTGAGACCACTGTAACCAGAATATCAGATATAACCCAGACTTCAGAATAGATATGCAGAAACACATTCAACCTTCAACAAACATTAGATCAGAAATCATACGCGCTTTTATTTAATTAGACCCGCGTATATACGCGCTTTCCAAAAGACGAACCCGCGTATACTTCAGTGCATTTTCCAGGGAAAAACCCTAACTGCGCATATGCGCTTTTCCTTCCACAGACCCGTGTATACACGCGCTTTTCATGAAACGAACCTGCATATAGATCTATAAAAGATAAACTTTGCAGTACAGACCAGATCTATAAACTTACCCAGATTTCTTCAATCTCTTCAATAGGATTGCGCCAGGTCTTCTTCACTTCTTTTCAGATCATCCTTGACATTCACCATTTCTAGATCTAGAGATCTTGAGCCTACATCATGTTCATAGGTGCATCATAGATTCAGATCTATCAATTAGGAACAGGGTTCAACCATACAGATATACTTCAGAGTGAAGTATTCATCAAAGCCCAGACACATGCACCCTTTTTGCACAATGATTTTCTTCTCCTTATATAGGGTTACTCTTCATCAATACCATGAGTCAAAACCACATAACTTCCAATGGTATTCCTGGACAGGATCACATAGGCGAACCATCATTCAATACAATGGGTCAATACCATGGTAGTTACCCCTGGTTTTACAAATTTAGAGCGCTTTTTCCCATACGCGACTTGGCACGTTATTTCCCGCGTGCATACGCTACTTCGTCTAGACAAATCTGCGTATGCCTTGAGACATACTCTTTTCATCATGTTCCGGCACATACTGACATTCCTTCCATCATTACCTTCTGTATTCATTGTAGATACATCAGATTTACATCATTTAACAAGTTCATCAAGTCAAGAACAACTTCGTCAAGTAGGTTGCCATCATCTTCATCAAGTGGGTTGCCATCAAGGACAACACTCTGCATCATACTGCCAACAATCTCCCCCTTTGGACTTGATGGCAACCATGAAGGTGTTTGATCACCATAACACATAGATACATTAAGCACAACCGTTATTCATGATATTCAAACACCATTCAAACACCATGTCACTCTCCCCCTTTGACATCAAGGGCAAAGGGCGGATTAAAACCAACACAAGGTTTTTCCCCTCATGTAGACATAAGAACTCTGCAGATCTAATGTGCACTGAAGTTACCATGCTCCCCCTGAGTTCATGCTGAATCTTCAAACATATTTTTCAATGAAGTACATGATTCTATGACCTTCCTATCACCAAGACTCATACTTACATCAAAGATCCAACCAAGTGGATTTACATATGCGACGCAAATACCCAACCAAGTGGGTTTACATATTTTGACTCAACTACCCAACCAAGTGGGTTTACAAATTTGAACAAGTCCTTACATGACTGAATATTACAATTTACATCATGGGTCTCAACATGACCTTTTCATCAAATTACAAGTATGACTTTTCACAACCAAAACCAAAAAGACCTCAAGAGAGAGATCAAGTTTCAGAACCATCATAATGCCAACAATGCATTATTCTCAGCCAGGCTAATGCTCCCCCTGAAACTGTGCATCCTTTCCATTTGACCAAAACTCCTCCTTAGCTTGAGTAACCTGAACACTTTCAACAGCCAATCATCAAGGCATCTTCACCCAATATCAGAGAATGAAACAAAAATATAAGAGCTGAATCATCACCAGAGAAGCCATACAACATCATAGATACCAAACAGCACCATAGCTTGTGTTGAAGAATGTTGACCCAGAAAATTTGTCAGCAACCACCCATACGCAGTTTTCTGTGTATTAACTCGCGTATATACACGACTGCCTTTCAGGAAACCCGCGTATCCAATTTAATCTTCTGAAATTAAGTAGATCTGATCTTCTGAGAGGCAGAGACCATTCCCAGCTTCTATCTGAGATATTCGAATGCTTCCCTGGGCAGAGGTTTGGTAAATATATCAGCAACTTGTTCTTTGGAGGGAACATACTCCAAATTCACCTTTTGTTCAAGCACTTGTTCACGTAAGAATTGATACTTGATGGGAATGTGCTTGGTCTTGGAATGCATAATAGGATTCTTTGAAATACTGATGGCACTTGTATTATCAAACATAATGGAGATAGGAGGTGAACATTTGATTTGAATGTCTTGTAAGGTTTGCATCATCCAGAGAAGTTGAGTGCAACATGATGCGGCAGCCACATATTCTGCTTCTACTGTAGATAAGGCAATAGAGCTTTGCTTCTTGCTGAACCAAGATACCAACCGGGGCCCCATATAGAATGCACCACCACTTGTGCTTTTCCAATCATCAACATTTCCAGCCCAATCTGCATCAGTGTAAGCATGAAGAGTAAGATCAGCATTCTTTGGATACCATAGTCCAAAGTCTTGAGTTCCTTGTAGATATTTGAATATTCTTTTGACAGCCTGAAGATGAGACTCTTTTGGATTGGCTTGGAATCGTCCAACAATCCCAAATACATGCATAATATCCGGTCTAGTCCCAGTGAGATAAAGAAGACTTCCTATCATAGATCTGTATTCTGGTTGATTCGCCATGGGAGAATCATCATGAGAACTGAGATTACATCCGGTTACCATTGGAGTACTTACAGGTTTGCACTCTTCCATCCCATACTTCTTCAAAATTTGCTTAAGGTATTTTGCTTGAGATAAGAATATACCTTCTGTAGTTTGATGCACTTGTAAGCCAAGAAAGAATGTTAGTTCCCCAAGTAAAGACATTTCAAATTCTTGCTGCATGACAGAAGCAAATTTCTGACTCATAGATTCTTCATTACTTCCAAAAATGATATCATCGACATATACAACCACAATCAATAGTTTATCATTTTCAATTTTTGTGTATAAGTTACTATCAGCAGACCCCTTTGAAAATCCTTGTTGATGAAGATATTTGTCAAGACGATAATACCATGCCCTTGGAGCTTTTTTGAGACCATATAGAGCCTTTTTAAGTCTACAAACAAGATTTTCATCATTTCCCAAAATGAATCCTTCTAGTTGTTCTATATAAACTTCTTCTTCTAGATCACCATTGAGGAAAGCAGATTTGACATCCATTTGATAAACTTTGATTTGTTAAAAACTTGAAAAAGTAAGAAACATTCTTATGGCTTCAAGTCTAGCTACAAGAGAAAAATTTTCTTCAAAGTCTATACCTTCTTGTTGAGTATACCCTTTGCAAACCAATCTAGCTTTGTTTCTTATAACGTCCCCATTCTCATTTAGCTTGTACTTGAATATCCATTTGGTTCCAATGACATTTTTATCATGTGGTCTTGGTACCAATTCCCAAGTGTGGTTCTTTTCAATTTGATCAAGTTCTTCATTCATGGCCTGAATCCAACATTCATATTTGCTAGCTTGATTGACATTGTGTGGTTCAATCATGGATAGAAATGCCAAATGGCTAGGAGATCCCACAAGAGTCCTCCTTGTTTGTACACCTGATTCCTTGTCTCCCAAAATTTGAGATTCAGGATGATTCTTTTGAACATATCTGGATGGAGCCTTTTTAGATAAATCATCTTCAGGTTCTTCATTGGATCCATTGTCTATATCATTTCTATTTGATGTAGAAGGACAAAATTCACCATCATCTTCTTCTGTTGTTTGTCTTTCTTCTTTAGGGACTGCATGAGACTCATCAATAACAACATCAATACATTCAACAATCTTTCGAAGCATTTTATTGTAACATTTGTATGCCCTGCTTGTAGATGAGTAACCAAGAAGTATTCCTTCATCTGATCTAGGTTCAAACTTTCCAAGCTTTTCATCATTATTTTTGATAAAGCATTTACTTCCAAAAACTCTAAAATGTTTCACAGAGGGAGAATTACCATACCAGAGTTCATATGGAGTTTTTTCACTATTTACCCGAACATGTGCCTTGTTAAGAATATTTGCTGCTGTGTGAGCTGCTTCTCCCCAAAAAATGTCAGGTGTTCCAGAATCATCAAGCATAGCTCTAGCCATTTGTTGAATTGTTCTATTCATTCTTTCTGCTACGCCATTTTGTTGTGGAGTGCCCGCTACAGAGAACTGTCTTTTTATGCCATGTTGTTCACAAAATTCAAAGAATTCATTTGATGTATATTCTCCTCCTCGATCAGATCTAAGACACTTGATTTTTAGATCTAATTCATTTTCAACCAGCGCTTTGAAAATCTGAAATTTTTCAAATGCTTCATCTTTGTGTTTGATCAACCCAATCCAACACATTCTAGAGAAATCATCAATGAATAAGATATAGTGTTCTTCACCACATGGTGACTTTTTCCTCATGGGTCCACATATGTCAGTATGAATGAGTTCAAGAGGCTTACTTGACGATCCTTCCTTGGCATTGAATTGTACTATGGTTTTCTTACCGAATTGACAAGATTTGCATATGATAATTTCAGGTAGAGAAATATTGGGAAGACCACGAACAACATTAAGTTTGCTTGATTTGTTGATTTGAGAGAAGCTTAGATGCCCAAAACTTCTATGCCATAGCCAGTTTTCTGAATATTTACTCAAGTAACATTGTTCTTTACAATTCTTCAATACATACAGGTTGCTTGGAGTTCTTTTTCCTTTTATAATTGTTTTACCTGTATCAAGATTATGAACCACACATTCTTTTGAACTAAAGACAACTTTAGTTCCTTGATCACACATTTGACTTACACTTAACAGATTATGCCTTAATCCATCCACATACATGACATCATTAGCCTTCACCTTTTCTTTTAGAAACACAGACCCTTTTCCTTTAATTACAGCAAGAGTATCATTTCCAAAAGTAACTTTCTTTTCCTTTTCTAGAGCACTATATGCACGAAGTTTGTGTTTATCACCTATCATGTGTCTCGAGCATCCACTATCAATGTACCATTGATTTTCTTCACCTTCCGCAAATAACGCTATGCCACAATTTTCAACCTATGATTCCTTCTTTTTCCATATTTTGGATTTTGAAGGAAGATGCTCTTTTGGCTGAACTTTGCTCCTGCATTCAGATTCTTCATGCCCATAGTTATTGCAATAAGCACATTCAACTTCATTTAGAAGAGGAGAAAATTTGTTATAAGTATTCTTCTTTGTTTCAATATCAACCCTTTTCTTTCTTGCTTCTATTGTCATGATGGTTTTATATGCAACACATTGAGAAGCTTTATGGCCAAAATTGTGACATGAGAAACATTGTCCATTGAAGAAGAAATTTCTGCGATCATGAAATCTTCTACTTGAATTTACCTGTTGATTGGGGCCTTTTTGAAAGATATTCCTGTTAGTGTTCCTTGAATTAAGATGATCATGCTTTACCTGTAAAGATTCTTTATTCCCTTGCTGAGTGGCAGAATTTTGTAAACCAGCTGAAGCTGCTTTTAGATAATTTGGTGCTGAAGCTTGAGAAGATTCTCCAATATATCCAAGACTTGTCTTTATAAGAGGAGAACGTTGCACCTTGATAATCTCATCTAAGGTTTCAGATCCTTTAGCAAATCTGAAATTCAGAGTCTTTGATTTCTCAAATTCTTTTCTTACACTTACCACTTCACATTCTAATTTCTCATTGTGTTTCTTTGCCTCTTCAACCTGCTTTTCCAAAGTCTCGATGGTTATTTTCCTTTATTCTAAGAGAATTTTATATTCTTCTAAGAGAATTCTGCTTTGTTCTAAGCGTATTTTGAGTTGATTGTTATCTTCAAGAAAATCATTGTCCTCTAGAGCATCCACAAAAGTATCATTTTCTTCTTTAGATTCAAAAGCCATGAGAAGTCTAAGATCTTGTTCACATTCTTCCTCACTATCAGATACCCTATCACTGTCATCATGAGTATAGTAACTTCTTCTAGTGCTAGACCAGTTCTTATTTCTAGCTACTTCCTTTCCTTTTGCAGGTGTTTCTTTGTGAGGACACTTAGCATCATAATGATCAACTCTTCCACAATTAAAACATTTGAAAGGAAGCTTACCTCTAAACCGTCTTGTACCAAGTTGAAGTTTCTTTACAAAATTTGCCTCATCCTCTTCCGAAATATATCTTGATCCTTATGCTTCTTGTACTTCTTTCCCTTTTGTGGAAGCTCTAAAAATAGCTTCTTTGACTTCAGATGGTCCTCCTCTTCTCATTTCATATGCAGTCAGTATGCCATGAAGTTGTACCACAGTAAGATTTTGAAGATCCTGTTTTTCTTCAAGAGCAGAGACTTTTGACTCAAATTTTGCCGTTAGCGATCTCAAAATTTTCTCAACCAAAGTAGTTTCGGTTATTGTTTCTCCCAGATTTTTCATACGATTTACAACATCATCAAGATGTAAAAATAAACTGGCAATACTCTCATCACTATGCATCTTTAAATTTTCATATTCAATTCTGAGAGTTTGGAGTTTTGCACTTTTTACCTTTGCATCACCTTCATAACTCAGAATGATTTTGTCCCATATTTCTTTTGTTGTATTTAGATGCATGACTTTGATAAATTATGATTCTGTTAGACTTCCTGTTATAGCATTGACCGCTTTTGCATTTGATTCATAATTCTTCCTTTCAGTTGGATTTGTTGGTGTAGCAGCTGGATATTGATATCCTTGTTCAACAATGGCCCATACATCTGCTCCCATAGACTGAAGAAAGGATCTCATCCTCATTTTCCAGAAGATTAAATTGCTTCCATTGAAGAGCGGAGGCTTGATAGATGTTGTTCCTTCTTGATAGCTCATCTTGCTTGATCTTCCTTCTAGCGGCTAAGCTTTTTCAGAAGGACCTGCTCTGATACCAATTGTTGGGAAAAATACTGAGAGGGGGGGGTGAATTAGTATTTAGTGTAGACAATCAAACTTTTACTTTTTTCTTTCTAAAAACCCATACGCTGCTTTACTGAGGGAAACTAGTGTATATACGCAGATATCCTTTACAGAACTCGCGTATGCCCAGAGATCTAATTATGTGTTTGAATCTTAACTCAGATCATTGCATTATTCATTCATCAGATATTTCAGAAACAGTAAACAGGTGCAGACAGAACAGAATAATCATCACACATATGCAACACACATGAACACCAGGATTTTTAGGTGGAAACCCAATTCGGGAGAAAACCACCGCTGTCGTTGTTTCAACCTTCAAAATTTATTATTAAGAAAACTTCTTACAATCATGTACTGGTGCAGACTCAAACCAGCACGCAGGCACCCACCTGCAGAAGGCTACAACCTTCTCTCGTTTACTAGCCTATCCTGGAAGGGAGCTACAACCCCCTGCTCTTGTTTACCAGCCTCTCCTGGAAGGGAACTACAACCCCCTGACTGAAGGCTTCGACCCTCAGCACCACTCCAGACCACGTTTCATCAATTTTCAAACTGGATCAAACAAATTCAACACAACCCTTCACTTATCAACAATCATACCTTGCTCATTGCTTCAAACAGAACAATGAGACCACTGTAACCAGAATATCAGATATAACCCAGACTTCAGAATAGATATGCAGAAACACATTCAACCTTCAGCAACCATTAGATCAGAAATCATACGTGCTTTTATTTAATCAGACCCGTGTATATACGCGCTTTCCAAAAGACGAACCCACATATACTTCAGTGCATTTTCCAAGGAAAAACCCTAACTGCGCATATGCGCTTTTCCTTCCACAGACCCGTGTATACACGCGCTTTTCATGAAACGAACATGCGTATAGATCTATAAAAGATAAACTTTGCAGTACAGACCAGATCTATAAACTTACCCAGATTTCTTCAATCTCTTCAATAGGATTGCGCCAGGTCTTCTTCACTTCTTTTCAGATCATCCTTTACTTTCACCATTTCTAGATCTAGAGATCTTGAGCCTTCATCATGTTCATAAATGCATCATAGGTTCAGATCTATCAATTAGGAATAGGGTTCAACCATACAGATATACTTCAGAGTGAAGTATTCATCAAAGCCCAGACACCTGCCCCTTTTGCACAATGATTTTCTTCTCCTTATATAGGGTTACCCTTTATCAATACCATGAGTCAAAACCACATAACTTCCAATGGTATTCCTGGACGGGATCAAATAGGCGAACCATCATTCAATACAATGGGTCAAAACCATGGTAGTTACCCCTGGTTTTACAAATTTAGAGCGATTTTTCCCATACGCGACTTGGCACGTTATTTACCGTGTGCATACGCTACTTCGTCTCGACAAATCTGCATATGCCTTGAGACATACTCTTTTCATCATGTTCTGGCACATACTGACATTCCTTCCATCATTACCTTATGTACTCATTGTAGATACATCAGATTTACATCATTTAACAAGTTCATCAAGTCAAGAACAACTTCGTCAAGTAGGTTGCCATCATCTTCATCAAGTGGGTTGCCATCAAGGACAACACTCTGCATCATATTGCCAACAAAAAAAAATAATAATAACACTAAAATAAATAAATAAATAAATAAAAGAAAAATGAAATAATAATTCAATTTAAAAAATTCATATAAATCTATGAAAAATACATTTTTAAATTAAAAAAAAATAACAAAATTCATTTTTTAAAAATTTAAAAAATACAAATTAAAATAAGTAAAATTAATTTATATATATATATATATATATATATATATAGATATATATATATATATATATATATAGCGAGAGAGAGAGAGAGAGAATAACAGGATTACAAATTTACATTCAGTTAAATAAATAAAAATGCTAAAATATAATAGGTAATAAATAATTAAATAATAAGGAATTAATAAAAAAATAAATAATAATAATAATAATAATTAACTAAATAAAATAAAATAAAATATAAAGATTTATAAATATATTTTATTAAACTTTTAAATTAATTAAATAGAACTAGCCGTTATAATTTTATTTAATCATTAAGTAAATAATTAAATTAAAATGGAACAAGCGATTATTAAATTTCATAGTCAAACTAGCCATTATCCTAATGGCTAGTTTAGCCATTTCTGCATCTATTTAAACTCAACTTCCGGATCTGATCTCTCACCTAGTCCTGATGATGAACCACACTGGTTGGTTTGAAACGCGTCAACAATGTTCGTTTGAATGTGATTATTACCGAAAAAAATCTACATAATTTTACGATGGATCACAGAAGCCAAAATTCTATAAATATTGAAACCCTGCTTGGTAGGGCCTTGGCAACAAATATTCATCATTTTGAATGGGCACGCTTGCGGGTATCTAAGTTGAGATC
Organism: Pinus albicaulis; assembly: GCA_034641835.2. Classification (NCBI taxonomy): domain Eukaryota; kingdom Viridiplantae; phylum Streptophyta; class Pinopsida; order Pinales; family Pinaceae; genus Pinus; species Pinus albicaulis. The sequence continues at coordinate 547,698,576 of CM076574.1, forward strand.
AGATCTTACCTTTCTAAAAAGATGTAGAGATGTTGCCATTATTCCTTCTTTTGCTTTGATTAAACATCCGCTTAATATTTCGAAAAACCATCATGTGTTTTTGAAGGCTGGTCTTGCACTCATTCGTTGTGATATCTCCAAAGTTAGAAGATGTCTTGATCGTCTTTCGAGGAAGTTGTTGTCTTGGCATTTGAATTTTTCCAATTCGATTCTGTCAGACTTATGGACCAGGATTGATGCCAGATCTGCTCTTAAATCCATTCGATGGTAAGCTCTATGGAATGAGAAACTTTCATTAAAATTTCAAAAGTTGTCCAAGAAGTCTTCTCTCACGAATATGGATTTAGTTCTGTCGGGGAGTAGGGTAAATGCAGATCAAATCTCGGTGCTCTGATCTAGGATTACAGATGTCTCTTCGCCAACTATTTCGAATTTCAGTGTTCCTACTTCTTCTTATGAATCCGTGATTTCTATGGCTAATGCGCCCGCCGGTGTTCTTTAGCCTTCATCCAGCAACCAAGATTGCTCTCTCCAGCTCCCATTTAGCTCTCTGCGTCCATTAAAGGCCAAAGAGTTGATGGTTTCAGAAGAAATTACGAAGTCAAGGCAACCGCCTCCCCATTTAGGGTCACAAAGGTCATCTGCTAATTTCTAGGCGAATGAGAATGCAAATGTCATCGCTCTACGTGTTTCTGACTGGTATCCCTTTCCATCTGATTGTTATCTGAGTTCTGACTTCGGTGTTGGTTGCTCATCTTTGGGTGAATCCAGCAGATCCACCACATTCCATTCCATCTCTTCTAATTCAGGTAACTCCCTCCAATTAAGTTATGAGGCTCCCGTAAATTTAGACTCTAACAATTTTATTTTATCTATTAACCAACCCTGCCCTAGCAAAATACTTAATAATTATAATAATAATTTAATTAGTAGAATCAAAATTAACGTTGAAAGTAATGAAACTAAATTAAAAGATCTAAATATGGATAATATTAGTAATAAAAATTTAATTATTAATAAATATCATATGAACATTATAAATGAAAAATGGCCTAATATTAAGAAAAAGAGATTTAACGAACTAAATATTAATTATGAATATAACTCTAGTATGAATAATATTATTAATAATGACAAGATTAAGAATAATATCAACAATAATAACTATTCTATTAATAATAATGAAAGTAATAATTGTAAGGGTAGATGTAATCTTAATAATACCACTTTCAATAATAATGTTAATAACTCTAAGAATGAATCTAGTAATAAAGTGGTAAATCTCTCGAGCTTCTCCTTTGACCAGTCTATTTATAGTCTTTTAGAGAAAGGTTTTAATTTTGCTCTAGCTCCTAGAAAAATCCTTGTTCAAGATATCATTTGCGACATTGAATTTGGCATTAGGGACTTACCGGATTCTTCCAAGGACATTATTAGACAGGATTGTGCAGTGATTTTAAGGAAAGCCAAGCCCCCTAAGAGCAACCTCAGTAAGCCCGAGTTTGAGGCCTTAAAATCCTTAAATAATAATAATGATATTGTTGTTCTTAAGGCTGACAAAGGAGGTGTCAATGTAATTCTTAATAAAGAGGATTATAGGAAGAAAATGTTAGACCATTTGGAGAATAGTGGGAGCTACAAAAAACTTTCTAAAAATCCCTTAAAAAAGGTCTCAAGAGAAGTTGTTGATGCCATTAAATCAAGCAGCTCTGTGGGTTCTCTTAGTAAGAAGTTGATTGAAAGCAAGCCCATTACTCCAAGAATCTATGGTCTTCCAAAAATCCATAAGGATAGTGCTCCCCTTAGGCCCATTGTTAACACGATTGGTGGTCCGACTTATCTTCTAGCCAAGTATTTGGCCCTTAAGCTTAAACCTGTCGTAGGTTGTACCGACTCTTTTGTAAAAGATTCTTCCTCTTTTGTTAATGAGTTAAAGGATGTTAGAATGGGTCCTGAAGATAGGCTAGTTAGTTTTAATGTTGTCTCTATTTTCACCAATATCCCCATTAATGAGGCCATTGAAGTCATTAATCACGTCACTGATCCAGATACGGCCCATTTAATCGGGATTTTCTTAAAATCTACTTTCTTTAGTTTTGAAGGTGAGTTCTATGAGCAAACATATGGTGTTGCCATGGGCTATCCCCTTTCCCCGATTGTTGTTAATCTATTTATGGAGGTCTTTGAATCCAAGGCTATTTCCTCTGCTCTGTACCAACCAAAGCTTTGGAAATTTTTTGTAGATGATACTTGTGTCGTCTAGCCTCATGGTAAGGAAGAGCTAGATCGTTTCTTCGTTCATCTTAATAGTCAACCTTGCTCCATAAAATTCACCATGGATTATAAGGCAGATGGTAGCCTTCCCTTCCTTGACATTCTTATCTCTAGAAAGGACGATGGTTCTTTCTCCCATCAAGTTTTTCAAAATAAAACCCATACTGAGCAATATCTTCATGCTGGTTCTCATCATTTTCCTGCTCAAAAATTAGGTATCCTTAACACCTTAGCCACCAGGGCAATGAGAATCTCTGATAAATCTCACCTTCAAGGAGAAAAGACCCATCTCCTTAGTGTCTTTTGTAAAAATGGTTATAGTAAGTCTCAAGGACTTAAGGCTTTTCTTAAAGCAGAAAGAGGTCCCTTAGTTAAAAATATAAATATAAATGAACCTAATCAGTGGTGCTGCAATGTAAGGCTTCCTTTCATTCAAAGAACCACTGATAGGATTGCTAGGATCCTTAAGAAGCATAAGGTTTCTTCTTCCTTCAAGCCCCTTAGCACGATTCGCAGCTCTCTTAAATCGGTTAAAGATCTGGTCAACCCTAGGGATGGAAAAGGTGTCTATATTATTCCTTGTTCTTGTGGGACAGGCCCTATAAGCAGGTGTTGGATCCCTGCCCTATAATATTAATGGTCAAAATATATATATATATATATATATATCTTATTTAATTTTTTATTTAATATATATATATATATATATATATATATATAGATATAGATAGAAAGGAGAATAATATATATTTTTATTTTTTTATTTTTTTTAAGAGAAAGGAGAATAATAGGATTACAAATTTACATTCAGTTAAATAAATAAAAATACTAAATATAATAGGTAATAAATAATTAAATAATAAGGAATTAATAAAAAAATAAATAATAATAATAATAATTAACTAAATAAAATAAAATAAAATATAAAGATTTATAAATATATTTTATTAAACTTTTAAATTAATTAAATAGAACTAGCCGTTATAATTTTATTTAATAATTAAGTAAATAATTAAATTAAAATGGAGCAAGTGATTATTAAATTTCATAGTTAAACTAGCCGTTATCCTAACGGCTAGTTTAGCCATTTTTGCATCTATTTAAACTCAACGTCTGAATCTGATCTCTCACCTAGTCTTGATGATGAACCACACTAGTTGGTTCGAAACGTGTCGACAATGTTCATTTGAATGTGATTATTACCGAAAAAATTCTACATAATTTTACGATGGATCACAGAAGCTAAAATTCTATAAATAAATTTCAAATTAAAAAAAAATACATATATAAAATATAAAATATATTTTTTTAAAAATAAAAAATTAAACAAAAATAATAAAAAATTAAAAATTAAAAAAAAAAAAGTTTAATAAATAAATAAATAAAAATCACCACTGATGCCCTGGGGGCCGTGGGGCTCGGCTGATGGACGACGGAGAGCCTGCGGGCTCTCCCCCATCCATCGGCTGAGCCACGCGGTCCCCTAGGACGTTGGCGATGGGCGGCGACAATGATTCCCAGAATCAAATAAGGGTGATGGTGATTCTTGGAATCGACCCAGGGCAGCGGTGATTTCCAGAATCGACCCAAGGTAGAAGTGATTCCCAGAATTGACCTCGCTGCCTTGGGGCCCGCGGCTCAACAGACAAGCGGCTGAAAGCTGCCAACTCTTCGCTGCCCATCGAATGAGCCTTGCGGCCCCTAAGGCAGCGATGAATTTTTTTATTTTTTTATTTATTAATTTTATTTATTTATTTTTAAATTAAAATTTTGTTTTTTATTTTATTTTTTGTTTTATTAATTTTTACTATAATTAATTTTTTTAAATCATTTTTTTTTAAATTTTTGTTTTTAATTTTCTTTTTAAATTTAATTTATTTGTAAATTTTTTTTATTCTTATTATTTTTATTTTTTTAATTAAAAAAATATTTTTTTTTATTTGAAAATTATATATATATATATATATGATTTTTTTAATTTAAATTTCCAAATTTTAATTATTTTTAATTTAGTATTTTGATTATTTGAATTTTTTTTAATTTTAATTATTTTTAATTTTTATTTATTTTTTAGTCATTTTCTTTTATTATGATGGTTATATATATATATATATATATATATATATATATATATATATATATATAATTTTTTTCTTTTTTTCTTTGTTTTTTAAATTATGAGTTTTTTTTTAATTTTTTCTTTTTTTAAAAAAAATTTGTTTTTTTTTGTTTAAAGTTTTTATTTTTATGAGTTATTTTTGTTTTTGTTTACACTTTTATGGTTTTTCATATTTTCTATATATTTTTTTATATTTGATTTTTTTTTTGTCATGCTTTTTTTTTTAATGTTATTTTTATGTCTTATTACCAAGATGAAAATCACTACTCTAAACAAAAAGGATTATGTTGCATCAACACTTTTCAAAATTAGCATGAAAATCATTAATATTTCAAAACAAATGTTCATATTTGATAAATAAAAAAATTAAAGTGCTAAAAAATTCCATTTTTCTAAATCAACATTATATTTAAAAAAAAATCAAAGAAAATTTAAAGTTCCAAAAATATGCTCCAAAAAAACAGGGTGATTTTGCATCACCACTTTTCAAAATCATGTGTATTTTTGCTACCTCAAAAAAATGGGTACTAGGTAATTTTCTTGTTTGATCGGTAACTATGTTTAAATTGATATAGCCATGTTTATGCTACCACAAAATCTAGCAGGCCTTCGAGAGGGAAAACCTACAATTCAAAATCTAGGCAAAGTGTTAACAATGGGGTAGAGTCCTAATGTCACCTCAGTGAAAACCCCTTGCTCTTTATGGAATCTCATCGAATCTGGGATGAGTCATGATAGGAAGAAGATCACTTAAAATAGATATTTTGGGTATAAGGCATAAAGTGATCAAGCTAGAGATCATTCAAGAGAGAGACTCGATAATGGTTTAAGGCTTCAAAGAAGCAAAATGATCTCAAATAAAAGCCCTAGAAAAGAAGGCTCAAGACCTAGGGTTTTTAGATTTTTTATGGTGATATGTATTCACAAGGTGAAGGCCCAAAGGAAAAATCTTCTTGAGATATACTTCAACAAGTACCAAGCTCATACCATCTTCAAGAAAGTCCTCAAGTTGAAGGAGAATAAACTAGGGTTTCCCTCTTGGAGAAAAACCCAGGGAAAAAAAATTATGGGTGGAATCTAAGCGGATGCCCACCAAAATTTGAAGTCAAGTAGCCAAGACTACAGGCTAGATGTTCAGGCTCTCATATTTCCATAACACCTCCTCCCTAAAATTCCATTGCAATCCCTAGATTTTTTCTCTAGCCTTAAAAGGAACGTTTTTAAGGAGAGAAAACTATGGAGAAAAGCTAGGATTGATCACCAATGAATTGAACCGATTCCTTTTCCTTTAGGCATATGGAGTCAAGGATGTTTTATATTGGCCAAATTTGTTGCTAAAGAGGCCAAAATTTGAGGTTTCAAAATTCCAACATTTACCCACTCAATGATAAATGGAGTCTGATGGAAAGTTATAAGAATTCCTACACTAGTAAAATTCATTACACGTTATACAATGAATAACATATGAAATTCTCAACTAGATATATTTCGAAAAATTATCTTCAACAAATTAGGGCACAAATAAGCATAATATAGAAGTAGCAATTCCATACATTAGACATATTCAAAATAATTAATTTTAACAATAGGAACTTATAATATAACATGTAGTATATCCATCTATTCACCAAATAAATAGCTCCAAAGACAATCCAAAATGGTTTCCAAACATCAAAATGCATTCCAAGAATCTCCAATAGCTAAGAACGAACAAGTGCGAGTTTTTCTCAAAAGATCGAATTCAAAGTGTGATGATGATGATAGACTAAATGAGGTCTTTCATATTTATACATGTCCAATCAATTCTAATTTTATTCTAAATATTCTCTTAGTTTTCAAATGGGGGGAAAAAATTGATTGTGGTTACAAGATAACCACATAGCCAACGTGAAATCATAAAAGTTAACCCATAAGAGGGTCAAAATTTTGATGTCATCATTGTGTGGGCCCCTTGGAGGCATGCGTTGAGCCCCCTTGGTGCCAAAATGAGTCAAGAGGGCTCTAAAAACCATACTCTAGGGGTTGGACCCTATATATCGATGCAAATCATTATGTGGACCCCGATTTTTTGTTTGGGTTACAAAATGGGCCTCATGGGTCTCATGGTGATCAAATAGCCTAATTATACTCCAACATTGAAGGCTCACAGAGTGGTGCTAGCCCTCCCATGTTTGAAGGGGTGATAAAAACCTCATATTTTCCTTAGATCAACTTCCAAAAAATAAGTGCACTACTAAGACGACTGGGGGAATATTGGTCCAAGTGCATCGTCTCATGAATAATGTAGGGAAAATAACATACCATTGTGGTGTTGAAGATTCCCACGGAATGGAGTGATCCTATGCAAGTAATAGGATTCCCATGTCTCTTAATGCTTCACCTATGGGGTTGCATATGCTCCTCTAGTGGACTTGGGCTCCAGTTAAGTTTCCCAACCCATGATGGAAACCATCTGTTAATCACACATAATTCCCAATGCTGCATCTTCACCATCAGGTACAATTAATCATTATTTCTAAGCGGACCAAGCTTTTTAATTAAAGGAAATTTAAGACCTCATATAGGGCTTCTCTTCTAAATTTTTGGTTTTGAACTCGAATTAGTGTTACCTCCCTAGGTAGAAGTGGTTAATAAGTGATCCTATTAAGTGATATTAGCCTCTAATGGAAAATACATGTCCCTGGTACATCCTTTAGTCAATAGATGACATATAAATAATGATGGATGGATGGGAAAAAGGGGTCTTAGGGCCAAATTCCATGGGTACAAAGATACAATGAAGAGGGAAGTCCACATATAGGGCATACATATGTGAGGAGGGAGAAATCATGGTTACATGAGTTACCCCATCCTTTTTTTTTACACCCCTCTTTATTTTCATTTTCCTTTTTTATTTTTATTTTTCTTTGTATTACTACTCCAGGAAAAGAGAGCATGTTGTGAATGATGTAAAGTAGTTATTACCCCCTTAAGGTGGGGTAGTTCATTGCCCACTAGGAGTTGGGGGCGTGCATGGGTTCCTTTAATGATGTGAGGGGAACACATGGGCCCGAGGAATGAAGGTGATGGTTGTAATGATAAGGGGTAGAGCTCATGTTTGGATTTTTCCCACATGCTATATTAAATGTCCGACCATCATTTTCATTTTATGATTTTATTTTTCCTTTGTTTCTTGCTTGTGGCCATGATATCATTTTAGCTACATCAACCTCTGGGGAAACATTTCTAGGCTTGACCTAGATATGTGGACGAGGGGAGGGGATATGTTAGACCTTGTGGACCTAGTGGTCATGTAGACACAGAGAGGAAAAAAGTTAAAATAGGGCTTGTAATGTGTGGAGGGGAGTGAAACATGTGGAATGAGAAAATGAGACCATGCTACCAAAATTTGGGTTTCCCAAGTAGTGCCCTTCCTAAATCCATGAGCCAATCGGGGAGATCCCATGAGACTACGATTGAAGATTAACTCCCATTTAAGGTGAGGGAACAAAACTATGGTCAAAGACTTTCCTTCTTCTAAGTCACCCAATAATTAATGCCTAAAATTACCAAATGAAAAAAAGCATAAGTACCTAATTGCACGATGAAAAACATACCTTTTGGGTCGGATTTCCCATCTTCTAACATATGCTCTTCAAATATGGGCTACAAGACATACAACTGATGCAATGAATAGAGATAAAATTTCACATCACACTGAACAAAAGGTTGCTATCAGGGGCTACTGGTTGCAATCTAGAAGAAGATGAATAAATAAGTGCTCTCCTAGGGGTACCCACTTTTGGTGGGAAACAATTTGCATGGGTATGATCCCTTCCTTGTCTTGAATTTCAGTTTTTATAGCTAATACATTGAATTCTAGATGTACAGGAAATATTTCATCCTTTCCATATACCAAACAAATTGAAGATTGACCTATGCTACCCTTTGGTGGCATCCTGCTAGTTTGTAAAGATTTCAATATATTTTTATGCCAATTCCTTTGATTTTAAACAATTGTTATCTTTATAATTTGTATCAAATATTCATTTGATAATTTCAATAACTCATTCCCTTGTGGATAGTAATAATAATATTTTCCCATTAATATTCTAAACTTACCATGAAAACTTGTAATATTTAAACCAAAAAATATTGATCCATTATGTGCAATCAATTTTTCTAAAATGCCAAAATTTCTAAAATGTTTTCTTCCCAAAATTATATGATATGTTTTGTGTTGGATTGATTTAGAACTATAACTTCAAGCCATTTGCTAAAATAATCAATGTCTATTATGATGCACACGTATCACGTGCTATATTTAGAATTTATAGGACCAATAAAATTCAAGCCCCATTGAGAAAAAAAACTATTGATCGTGACTATCTTTAGGAGCATGACAACTTTCTTTTCCTTTCCTGATAAATTTTGACATGGAACACATTTTTTCACAAAATAATATACATCTCTGGAAAGTCTAGGCCAATAACATCCAACTCTAATAATTCTATGAGAATTTATTTCGATACCTAAGTTCCCTTCACAAACGCCTTCATGAATTTATTTAATGAGAATATTTATTACTAATAATACATGTTATTAACATTATAGCATGATTTCTTCTAAATAATATTCTAGACACTAACACATAAACATTGGATTTCATTTTTAGTGTCCTTTCTTTGATTGTCATTCCATTTGCAAATTGTCCTAAAAGAAAAGATAATTTGTTTGTACCATTCAGATTTCAACAATGGTTTTTTTAAGAAGAGCGAGGTGGTTTGATATTTAGTGCTTAAATTCCACCATTCAATTTACATAATCCTTGTATTTTTACAACTTTTAATGGCTTTATTTCAATTGCATCATCTCCTCTTTCAATTTGGCCAGCCAATTTTCCCATTTCACTCCTCTAAGTTGTTGTGTTAACATAATTTTCATAGGTGGATATGGTGTATAAGCAATTACATGAGATAACGATATATAACTTCTAAAATATGGGTCAAATTTAACCAATGTGTATACTTATTTTTTCAGAGGAGAGTATTTTAATTCATATTCTTACAAACACTTACTCATGAATGAGGTATGCTCTTGATTAAATTTCTTCTTTTGTGTCAATACTATGGCTATAGTTTTTTTGAAGTAAAAGAATATAAGATGAAATCTTTCCCAAAATATGGAATAATAAGCACTACAGCTTAAGGAATTGTTGATTTTATGTCCAAGAAAGCCTTCTATGCATTATCAGTCCATTCAAACCTTTGATATTTCTTTAACAATTTGTTTATAGGCCTAACAATTGAGGCATAGTCTGGCAAAAATATTCTGACAATGTTTATCTTTCCAAATAATGATTGGACATATTTGCATCATGTTGTAGGCTTTAACTTTGATTTGTATTTCATTCTTTTAAGATCTATGTATATTCTTTCTTTACTTACAATGAGGACAAGTAACCTCCCTCTGAGAAAATGGAACTTAACATTTCTTTGTATCTAGATATATCCCATATATTTTACATATTTCTAAAAACAAATGTGAAAAATGAGATGCTCTCAACTTAGAGTAGACTATTAGATCATATTGATAATCAACCATTCTCTTTCCTATCATGTCCTTGAATGCATGATCCATGGCTCTTTGAAATGTAGCACCCACATTCTTCTATCCAAATCACATTTGAATATAAGAATAAATTCTCTAGGTATGGTGAATCCCATCCTATGTTTGTCTTAATCAACTACCAATATTTGATTAGATCCTGAAAATCCATCTAGCATATACATTACTGCAAAACTTGTGTTTTGCTATAACAACATCTCCATGTTTGGTAAATTGAGAGAAGCCTTATTTAAGTCTCAAAAATCAATACATAATTGGATTTCTCCATTATTCTTTGTAACTACAACTAGGTTTTGGAATTCAATTAGAATGTATAATTGGAATTATAATATCAATATTTTCAATATTTTCAATTTCTAATTTGACCAATGGTTTTAACTTAGGATTGATTATCCTTGGCTTCTGTTCGACTAGCTTGGATTCGTCCTTGAAAGGAATAATGTGATGCATGATTGGTTTCTCCTATTCTTCCAAATCACAATAATCTCAATCAAAAGTGTCTTGGAAATCCTTAAAAATATAAATATATTGGTCTACTTTTTGCTGAGCACATGTACTTCCTAAATTTACTATTTTTGGATTTTTTGGATTTCTAATATTCATCTTTTGAACTTCTTGGATCTTCTTAAATGATGATGCTTCTAATAATTTACTAGTTTGAACTTTATCATCTCAAGTGAATAAAGATTCAAAACACACAAGTATTTTTTCATTATGTTTTTTTCATAAATCTTCCTCTTAATCAGTTTCTTTAGCAATAAATTGAACAATATGCTCTTCATTTTCAAATATCTGTCAAACAAATTAATTATCTAGAATAGATGGACATAATATTATTTCAGCACGAAATGAATTATGAATGGATTTTGGATTGAATGATGAAGCTACTATTGCCAACAAATCATATTCTTGATTTATTTTCTCTTGGAATATATAATATGTTGAAGGAATCAAAATTTTGGATAAATTCCCAAACTCTTTCAACATAAGCTTTCAGTCTACTCTTATTGGTGTTATATATTTTGGAAATTTAATTGAAAATATTTTCATAATCTCCCATAACAATAGTATCTTTAATTTTCAATTGATGGGAAAGTATCAAACCTTGAATAAATTCTTCATATTCAACTTCATTGTTGGTACAATGATATTATAACCAAAATGCATTTGGAATCCATTTTATTTGAGGATTTTTGAATATTACACTAACTCTTGATCTAGAATTTGTAGCACCGTCAAAGAACATTTCCCGAAAACCTATAATTGAAATCTGATCATTATTATTTACAATATTTACATCACCTAAGACAACATAATTACCATGATGAGTGTCAATGTAATTGGAAACTAATTCAACTTCTTTCTTCTAAAAAAAATTGGATTCCTCTATTCACGAGGAAACATTTGTTAATCAACCCTCTTTGTTTGGGAGTACCATGCAACAACCATCATTCATTATATACCCTCATAAGGGGAAAATCCATTCTCTTCCTAGTACCAAAATGTCTATTGTAGGTAAAAAAAACTATAGTAATGTGAGGTGTCCAACTTATTGATGTGAAAAAATATTTGATGTTTCCATATAATGGTAATTTTCTTTAATTAATTGAACAAATAATTTCCTTGTTTGATAATATTTAGTACAATCCATACCAATTTCTTACATAATGTATGCAAACATAATATTATTAGCATCATTGTTATCTAGCAGACAATTATGCAATACAAACTCTGGTGTTTCTGTGTTTATTCAATAATTAATGTATCTTCTATTGTTGGATTCTATATTAGGCTGGAGTGAACACTAAAGAAAATAGGTAAGCTAAGGATTTCTCTCTCAATTTTACATTTTGAGGAAAACCAACCTACTAAAAGGAAATTGCAATGATTGGAAATTTTACATGAGTAGGTGCCATAGTCTACTGAACCTTGGGTTGTTCTTATGCCTTCTAGCATCATGTCCAACAATCTCCTATAACATATGAAAAATTGTTTAATTGAAATAGATTATACTTTTCTAGAATTACATTGATACTTTCCTTGTTCACATTTGATTGAGACTTTTCTACTAATCATTTATCCATTGCACTTTCAAGATGGTTTGATTCACTAACATGTATCACTATGTGATAAATATAATACAAGAATTCTTCAATAAAATCATGTGACAAAGAAATGTATATATTAAAGAGATGCACACAACAAATGTAAATTACATAAAAAATAATTTATTATACTAATACCAAAATATTCTTTTATAAATTACATGACATTTAGACAATAGCAATTTTTTAAATCTGTTTTTTTATAATCATGTTTATTTATAATTACTAAAAAAAAATTAACATTATTCTTGGTATGAGATATAGATTCAAGTACTATTGTCTTTTAGGTAGAGTCACTAAAGTGTTTTAGATACAACATAAATATTTAGATACAAAGGAAACATTATGATAAAAATAAAACATTATATAAAATTAATATTGTGGAAATGAAGATATCATATGATGAATAAGACATCGTGTAAGGTTGGAATAAAACTTGGCCATTGAAGAGATTTAATTAAAAAATAAAGTCATATAGACCTATGAAGTGCATATCACACTTTCGATAACATTATGTTATAACTTTTTAATTTCAAAATCCACATAGGCTCAACCTGATGTAACTAGAGGTACGTTATTTTCTTTAGGGACCCATGGTAATAATGTATGGTTGAAGTCGAACATGAAGTCCAACATTCTTGAGATTATGGCAAACCATTCTAGACTAGACGTTTTTCTATCATGAGAAGCCAAGTTGGTCATATTATTAGGACCAAAACTATAATGGTTATAATAAGAAAAGAGAGTATAATAGTGGAAAGAAGAGTGGAGTTTACTATAAAGGTAATGATTTCCTACCTCTCCATTGTTGCTATAGAAATCGAAAAAAGGGGAAAAAACCATGAGTAAAACCCAAGAGTACAATTACTTAGTTTCACATTCATTTAGACCTTCACCACATGACAACTTAAGAAATTATGACTTTGGGTGGTGAATTGTAAGTATTGAAGAATCATTTCCCATTTGAATAAATACATTCATAAAAAGTTTCACATATAATAATTCAGTATTGAAGAATCATTTCCCATTTGAATAAATATATTCATAAAAAGTTTCACATATAATAATTATATAAATTATTATATAATTATTTATATAGAATGTAATGAAAATATAATTTTGTTTGGAAAATAATAAAAATTTTGAAAAAATATGACTAAATTTTTTAAAATCTATACTTGTTAAATTTCAAAATTTTAAATCCCTTAAATATTGAATTTAGTTCCAGTCTAATTCAAACACTGCAATAATTAAAATAAAATAAAAAAATCTCATTCAATAAAGAATTTTACCATCCAAACAAAATTATAACCTTAATAAACCACACCTAAATATATTACTTTAACAGTATACATACTACTTTCTAATTTTAAAATCCCTAGGTGTATCATTGATACATATGTTGTTTTAAAGCTTTTAGTCAACTTCCAAGTACTATGATTCTAATATCATATCATAAAAGGAACCTCAAACACAAATAATTTGGAGGTGAATAAAGTCATATGGCATAGTTCAAGTTAATTAAGATTGGTAATACTAAGTAACATAATTTTATTTTATTTTACAATTTTATTTTAGCATATTAATATTAATTATCTCTATAAGTATATTTATTTTGGAATAAGATTATCAAAATTTTAATTTAATTATTAATAATTATTATGAGGATGGTAGGGATTTAATTTCTAAAGAATATTTTAAAATATTCCAAGTAATATACACAATTAAAAGTTAGGATTTATTTTCAAAGTAGTTATATATTTTTTGCTTTTTTAATTAAATTGATTAATTAAAAAAATGTCATATGAACAAGTAACATATGAAGTGAGTTTTGATTTTTTGAGCATGTGGTATTGTTAAGCCATAATATTATAAAAACCCTATTTACAAATTAAGAAGAAAACTCCATTAATAAAAATCTTGTTCCATATTTTTTTCATATATATATTAATTTTTTAATAATTTAATAATAATTTAAAATAAAATTATAATTTGCAAATAATTTTTTATGGATAAAAGTATTGGTATATATATATGATTTTTTTAAAATAAATGTTTTAATACTTCTTATAAATAAATTAGTATATATCATTTAATTCATGTAATTATAATATATATTAATCTTAATAAATAAATCTAGAATACATCTCTCTAATATAAATAAATATTAAATAAGTACTTAACTCAGCAAAAATATATAATAAATAACTGCTTAAATAAAGAAAAATATATAATAGATAACTACTTAAATACACACTGAAATACCAGATTAATAAATAATAAATAAAACTATCTACGAGTGATGTAAAGATATAAGATTATTAAAAAGACACTACCTTTAAACTACGTACGAGTGATAAATACAACTACCTTTAAACTATCTGCGAGTGATGAATACAAACTACCTTTTAATAAAAATAAACTATATTAATTTATAAAAATAAATAAAAATATATTTACAAATCAAATTTAAATAAAATCTATAATCATAAAACATACATTATTAATTTGATGGAGTTTATTATTATTCATAGATTTGAGAGTGCCTCTTTCAATTGTAACGATGATCACTCTTTTGATTGAAGAAATTTTCGACACATTTTAGAGATGGAAAGGTATATATCAAATTGTTTTGTAAGTTATAAATATAGTTTAATGATTGATTAGTTATATATATATATATATATATATATATATATATATATATATATATATATATATATAGTTTTTTTTGGAGTAATTTTTTTAAAGTTAGTTTTGCTTAAATTTGACAAATGATTTTTAAGAATTATAAGTTTAAGTTATTTAATTAATGTTTTTAAATATTATAAGTGTAAATTATTTAATTTGTAAAATTCAAGTGTCTAAAGGATTTTTTAGGGTGATAAATCTATTTATGTAATTAGAGATTTTTTAGAGTGATAAATTCATTTATACATTTAAAAGTGTATTTTAAATAACATTATTGCTAGAAATTGTATTTCCAAATTTCAACTGAAAAATACAATTATATATATATATATATATATATATATATATATATATATATATATATATATATATATATATAGATATATATATATATATATATATATATATTAAATTGCTCTTATATCTAATAAAATATAATTATAAGATTTAAATATTTTCCTTGTCAAATTTTATTCTCTTTGTTGGCTTTGGGTGGGCAAACATTGTTCACCCCAGCCAATAAGAGAGCTTGACTATCGCCCTTCCTACCAATGAGATTTTGACTTGTGTTTGTCCCTCCAACCAATAGAAATTGAAAGTTGTCAACTCTGTCAGTTTGTAGCTTGCGTACGCCTCCGACATTCCCTTTGCACGGTCGTGCAAATGCTAGTTAATTATTTTCAAATATAAAATTAATTAAAACAAATATACTTAAATTAATAATCTTCACTCAAATTTTGATGAAGATGGAGTGAAAAAAAAAGAAAAATGAAAAGTACTACCAAACCTTAAAAAAATAATACTTGGGTTTCTCTATTAATACTTGGATCTGCGGTGAATTTTATGGATTAATACTTGAGTCTGCGGTGAAAATTTTGCGGTGAATTTTCTCCATTAATACTTGGGTTTTTGGTCTCCCGTGAATTTTCTAGATTAATACTTGGGTCTGCGGTGAAAATTTTGAGGTGAATTTTATCCATTAATACTTGGGTTTCTCGATTAATACTTGGGTTTGCAGTGAATTTTATGGATTAATACTTGGGTCTGCGGTGAAATTCTGCAGTGAAAATTTTGTGGTTAATTTTCTCCATTACTACTTGGGTCTCTTTCAAACCTGGGCACTTGAGGTCTGTTGTCCGGTTTGCTGATATTCAGGTGCACACACTCCTTATCTTTTTCTAATACATATCTACTCATATATTCTCAAGTATGAATAATTCACCACAGCTACCAAAGATTACCAAAGGTAGACCTAGCACAATTACTCTACAGAGCCTTTATGAGTATATAGAATCTTTAGAGAAAAAGACAAAGAAGTCAAGCTACAAATGGAGTTAGAAGCCATGCTGGAAAACAAATTCACATCTCTTGAAGACAACATCAAAAAACAAATAGAAAATAAAATAGAACTATTGGAGAATAAAATGGAGGCAATGGAAACTAGGTTGCAGGTCATAGAAAAACAAAACCAAGATACTAACCAAACATCCCAGCAAGGAGATGTTGATAATATAGAGAGACTTAAAATGAAGGACATGATTAAAGAACTAGAAGAAAAAGTTAACAACAATCTCACCCTAAATAGTGGGGCAGGTAAATTAGCTATCAAACC
This sequence comes from Pinus albicaulis, assembly GCA_034641835.2. NCBI lineage: Eukaryota > Viridiplantae > Streptophyta > Pinopsida > Pinales > Pinaceae > Pinus > Pinus albicaulis. The sequence continues at coordinate 547,714,984 of CM076574.1, forward strand.
AATTAAATATCAAATGAAAAAAATGATCGAATTAGACCATGAGCGTAATAAAAGGGCCTTGAACCTTATAATCTTCGGTTTGAAAGAGGAGGTAGACGAGGATATTTTAGCCATATCCCAGACAGAATTACATAATAGAGTACAAATTGAAACCACATGTCTCACAGAAGCAACAAGGTTAGGGAAATTAACTGAGAATAAAGGAAGGCTGATCTAAATAAAGGTGAGCTCTACTGACCATAAGTATGACATACTTAGTAAAACCTCAAGTCTAAAAGGAACGGGAATATTTATAAACGAAGATCTCATTCCATAAGATCAAGCAGAATTAAGAAAGGAGGTTCAAAAGGTAAAAGAAGCTAGGAAGGAAGGTAAATGGGCAATAATCAGAAATAGAAAAGTCGTTATTCGAGATAGAAACCAAAAATATAGTAATAAATAGCAATTCAACATGCTCTGAATTCTTTCTTGGAACTATCAGGGCTTTCCATGGAACAAAGGCCCCAAGCTATGTTGGATCTCAAATGATGTTGATATTATATTGCTTGTTGAAACTTGGGAGCACGAAGAATCTAAGGTCCCTAACATAGATGGCTTTGCACTATGGTCTACCTGGAACAAGCGATCCTCCAGTAGAGGCATTGGGGGCATAGCTTGCTACATTAAGAAGAACATCTCCCCCCATGCTAGGATTTGAGAATAGGAATAAAATCTTAAATCAAATTAAATAACTCTTTTCTTTAGGTCTGATAGACCAAATATTGGTCTCAATGGACGTTAACCACCACCACCACCACCATCATCATCATATATATATATATATATATATATATATATATATATTTTTAAATAAATTGGATAATGTATCATTGATATTAGGATTATTTGTTTAAATAAAGTGAAAAATGTTATATATAGTTAAAAAAATACATAGTTATAGCAATTTTGATTTTTCATTAATTAAAGTTTATACATCGTTATTTACTTATTAATATATATCTTAGACAAATAAATTTTTATTTTTGTAATATATTAAAATTTATTTTTTACTATTTTATTGGTGAAAAGAATTGAACTTTTATTGTAAAAATGAATTTAAAATAAGAATATATATATATATATATATATATATATATATATATATATATATATAAATATATATATATATATATATATATATATATATATATATATATATATATATATATGGATTTAAAATAGAAAAAACAATAATGAAAACTTATGACTAATAGAAAAATCTAAAATCTATTTCATTTATATTTATTTTATCTTATACCAATTGTATAGTATTAATTGCAACGATAAGCACTTTAAAAGTAATAAAAATAATAAAATTCAAATTGTTTTATTTTTATTTTTATGTAATTTGACTTAAACTAAAACAATGCATTGTATCAAAACCAGCGGCGCCAATTAAATGCAGAGCAAGCCAACAATTAACAAAGCACACTAGTAAGATGACGACAAAGAGACTCCCAAAACACAGCAGAGAGTCACTTAAAATCCTAACCCAGAGAGCTATAGGTGTGAAAATTTCTGAATATTACTGTTATGCATAAATCTACTATTAGATCTGGTTATGCTCCTCCTACTTAATTAAGTTATTAACTAAAGAATTCAGATTAATATCGAAGCAAAACACATAACATACTTTCACCAATTTAGATCTAGAAAAAGTACATGCACACAAAGAAAAGGTGACAATGATTTCCTGGACAAAAAGTTCCCAAAAAACCCAATGCGGGAAAACCGGTCTACTGGCTACTGGAGGGTTTACTATTAAGAGTATTTCTTAATACAACAAATATGGGTTCCAGATATGGAAAACATGACAAATAAAATATAGATCTAAAACTCACCAGTTTTTCTGAAACCAAAATATTGACTGATCCACACCCTCAAATGGGATTTACAGGACTCAGCCAAAATTAGGCCCTAGAAACCCCAGCTTTGCCCCTGAAGCCCCTGCGTCAGCCTCTACAGCCTCTGTGTCCCTTAGCGCCGTCCTGGAAAGGGCTACGTAACCCCAGAATGGGTGACACAGTCCCTACGCTAACCCTAAGGGTCTCTACATAACCTATGAGGTTTCCGCTACCTTACGCTGCCCTAGGAGTGACTGCGCAACACCTGGGTAGCTAAAGTTGCCCCTGCACTACGCAGCTACTCCCCTCTTGCTTCAAATGCTCCTGCTTCTCTGCACTACCTTTCTGAAGTTTCTCTTTGTCTCGTGTTGATTCTAGACACTGGGATCAAATCATCCCCTTTGTCTAAGCTCCCCTTTCTGCGACTGAAACACTTATGAGAATTATTACCAAACCCTGACCTAGAATCTCAGCTTAGCTTCAATGCTCTGCCTCTGCGTGTCTTTAAAAATGACCCCAAGCCATTACTTTATAATTTTCTGGTTGGGAAACCAAAAACCATGATCAGATCTTGAATCAATGACTAATATTAAAAGAAATTTTGCTTAGTGTGACTTAGGATAATTTTATCACATGTTTAATTTAATTAACTTTAATTATTTAATTTTCATAAGTTTAGACTGAGGAAATCCATTAAAATAATTAATTAATTAATTATCTCCCAAACTAGAAGAAATTTCCCAAATCCCTTTCTGGGTCTTGTAGATCAAGTGTACTCTAGTCCCTCCACAAAATTTGGGAGCTAGAGCACATCTGATGCTACCTCAAACACACAAAATCTCAACATGTGAAAAATTCTAAATGTTACTATTATGCAAAAATCTAATGTTAGATCTGGTTATGCTCCTTCTACTTAATTAAGTTATTAACTGAAGAATTCAGATTAGTATCGAAGCAAAACACATAACAGACTTTCACCAATTCAAATCTAGAAAAAGTACATGCACACATAGACAAAGTGACATAGTGATTTTCTGGACAAACGGTCCCTAGAAACACCCAATGCGGGAAAACCAGTCAGCTGGCTACTAGAGGGTTTTATTATTAATAGTACTTCTAAATACAGCAAATCTCAATTCCAGATCTGGAAAACCTAAAAGATAAAATATATATTTTCAACTCACCAACTATTATGAATCCAAAAAATTGACTGATCCACACCCTCAAACAGGATTTACACGACTGAGCCAAAATTAGGCCCTAGAAACTGCAGCGCTGCCCCTAAAGCCCCTACGTCAGCCTCTACAGCCTTGGCGTCCCTTAGCACTGGCGTGGAAATGGTTTTGTAACCCCAGACTGGGTGATGCAATCCCTATGCTGCCCCTAAGGGTCTCTACATAACCTCTGAGGATTTCTAGCTGCCTTACATTTCCCTGGGAGTGATTGCGCAACACCTGCATAACTAAAGCTACCCCTGCACTGCATAGTTGCTACCCTCTTGTTGTTGATGCTCCTACTTCTCTGCATTGCCTTTTTGAAGATGCTCTCTGTCTCTTGTTGGTTCTAGAAACTGGGATCAGATCATCCCCTTTGTCTAAACTCCCCTCTCTGTAGCTGAAACACTTATGAGAATTCTTAGCAAACCCTGCCCTAGAATCTCAACTTAGCTTTAGTGCTCTGCCTCTGTGTCTCTTTACAAATTACCCCAAGCCTTTCCTTTATACTTTTCTCGTTGGGAAACCAACGGCCATGATCAAATCTTGAATCAATGGCTAATATTAAAAGAAATCTTGATCCGTGTGACTTAAGACAATTTCATCACATGTTTAATTTAATTAACTTTAATTATTTATCTTCCTAAGTTTATACTTGAAATAAATTAAAATAATTAATTAATTAAATATCTCCTAAACCAGATGAAATTTCCCAAATCCCTTTTTAGTTCTTGTAGATCATGTGTACGCTAGTCCCTTCACAAAATTTGGGAGCTAGAGCACATTTTATGCTACCCACAATAAAAAAATCTCAACACTCCCTCTCAGCACAGAGTGTGATCTAACAATACATCACACCATGTATCACAAGATTTCGGGCACTGGTTTCTGTGATGTTGATGATTGGCCTGCTGCCACTCAACTTTGCACTACTGCTGCCATTCTGTAATGCTACCCATGACGTTGTCACCGCCACCGCCACATCTGTACTGCATCTCCCTCTCAATCTACTGCATCTGTTCTTCCCATAGCACTACCACTACTAATTGTTGCACTGCAACTTTAGTTGTTAATAGAAACAACTAAATCTCCTGCCTAATCTTTGACAGACAAGTCAGTTGGGCAGCAACTTCATCACTGAAGCTCCATCAATTGTTGACCTGTGTTGTCATACTGCATAAGAAGACTCCCTTTGCACTGTTGAAATCACATCAACCCCTTGTGCTGAAATCTCTCATGTTGTTTTTTCTCTACGTTGTCCTTCTGAAGCCTCCATGCTGCTGCAACTTTGCTTTGCACTTTTGAAGTCAAATCAGCCACTACGCTTCTGCTGCCTCTACGTTGTTATTGCATCTGCACTGTGCTGCTAAAGTCAAATCAGCCACTATGCTTCTGCTACCTCTACATTGTTGCTGCATCTACACTACATTGCTCCTTCCAGCCTTCAGATCTTCCTCTGATTCATCTGTGATCTATGCACCACTGCTCCACTTGTCCCGCTACCGTCTTAAGGCTCTCGTAGCTCATATGCGATCCAAGAGATGAGCTGATCAAGGATCCCACCATCATTCTGTAGCTGCTCTACAGATCCATGTTTCCCCACTTTCATGGTTCATGAGAGCTCATGGATACATCATCTTCTAACCTATCATCTACCACAACAGCCTTGGAAGAAGAAGCTTCCTTGTCCTTTTTCTTCTGAGGAAAATTGCTAGCGAAATGTCCTAATTCACCACACTAGAAGCACTTGATCTTAGATAGATCCCTCTTCTTCTTTCCTTGCAGCCTCTTTGATGCTAAGGCTGCATCTTCTTCATCTTCCTTCTTCACTTTGTTCGATCCTGAGTTGTACTGCTTCTTGGTGATTTTGCAGAGTTCTTCTTGACGCATGATTTCCCACAAGTTGTCCCAGTCTGGGAGGTCTGCTCTGCCCAAGATACTTTGGAAAAAGGTTTCCCACTCATCTGTGACTGCATTGAGAGCAGTCTTGACCATCACATCATCTTCCACCTTAGCACCTGTGGCAGTCAATTGGTCTCTAATCGACTACAATCTGAAGAGGAAATGTTCCATGTCTTCTCCCTTGGTCATCATGAATGACCGCATCTGAGTCTCCAACAACATCTTCCTTTGGACAAATTTTCCCTCATATGGGGATGTTAAGGCCTTCCACATGTCATTAGTTGTTTTCTTTTCAAATATATGTGGGACAATATGGTCCTTAATTCCATCCATGATCAACTGCTTGGCATGTCCAGCAGCTTCATTATGCTTTCTTAGGAAATCTGCACCAGTTAGCATGGCCAAAACTTGTTTTGCATGGTCTCTTAGATGATATGCCTCTAGGAATATTAAGATCCTAGCCTTCCAAACTAAAAATTTTGAAAGGCCATCCAATATGTCCTGATCACGCATTCCATGAGGAGCCATCTACTCAGAATTTTTTCAAAGCTCCCTTTCTCTTTGCTAGAGATATGGATCTAAGGTCCTTCGTGAAGCAAGCACCTTCTACTCCCTCTTTCAACTAATTTCCTTTCCTGGAAATCTACCAAATAAACAATGATTCAATTATCTTTGATCCTCTGATCAATCTTCAAGTTTCTTTGGCTAGAAAATCTCTAAGAAGTTGATCTCCTCCCACTCTTTGTCACTAGTTCTTAGGCTAAAAATATGAAAACTTCAGAAATTTAACCCCACCAACACCTTCTGAAGTTATGCAGCTCTACTTCAAGCACTTTTGGATCTGACAGCTTTTGATCTGCATTGCATTGGCTGGCTTCAAAAAATCCTAGCGTTGCCACTGCGCAGTAACTGTGTGGGCCTGCTGGGAGACAACTTAAGACTATGTCACCCTACCCTTTGTGTAACTCTGCTTCTCTGAAAACTGCGTTGTCCCTTCATATCTTCCATTTTGCTGTTGTTGATGCACTTCCTATTGTTTTCTACAGCAAGATCCTTTAGCCTTCTATTGGTGACCCTCCTAGATCTGCAATTGCTTTGATACCATGTGAAAATTTCTGAATGTTACTATTATGAAAAAATCTACAGTTAGATCTAGTTATGCTCCTACGAATTAATTAAGTTATCAACTAAATAATTTAGATTAATATTGAAGCAAAACACATAACAAACTTTCACCAATTCAGATCTAGAAAAATTACATGCACACATAGACAAAGTGACATAGTGATTTCCTGGACAAATAGTCCCCAGAAAAACCCAATGCGGGAAAACTGGTCCGCTGGCTACTGGAGGGTTTTATTATTAAGATTATTTTTGAATACAAAAAATATGGGTTCCAGATCTGGAAAACCCGATAAATAAAATATAGATCTACAACTCACCCATTGTTTTGAATCCAAAATATTGAATGATCCACACCCTCAAATGGGATTTACAAGACTCAGCCAAAATTAGGCCCTAGAAACCCCAGCGCTTCCCTTGAAGCCCCTGTGTTAGCCTCTGCAGCCTCTGCGTCCATCAGTGTTGGCCTAGAAAGGGTTGTGTAACCCCAGACTGGGTGACGCAGTCCCTACGCTTCCCCTAAGGGTCTTTGTGTAACCTCTGAGGGTTTCCAACTTCCTTACACTGTCGTAGGAGTGACTGCGCATCACCTACATCACTGAAGCTGCCCTTGCGCTACGCAGCTGTTGCCCTCTTGCTGTTGATGCCCCTGCTTCTTTGTGATGCCTTTATGAAGCTTCTCTCTGTCTCTTGCTGATTCTAGACACTGGGATTAGATCATCCCCTTTGTCTAAACTCCCCTCTCTGTAGCTGAAACACTTCTGAGAATTCTTAGCAAACCCTGCCCTATAATATCAACTTAGCTTCAGTGCTTTACCTCTGTGTGCCTTCACAAATGACCCCAAGCCTTTCCTTTATACTTTTCTTTTTGGGAAACCAATGGCCATGATCAAATCTTGAATCAATGGATAAGATTAAAAGAAAGCTTGATATGTGTGACTTAAGACAATTTCATCACATTTTTAATTTAATTAACTTTAATTATTTAATTTTCATAATTTGAGAATTAGGAAATCCATTAAAATAATTAATTAATTAAATATGTCCCAAACTAGATGAAATTTCCCAAATCCCTTTCTGTTTCTTGTAGATCAAGTGTACTCTAGTCCCTCCACAAAATTTGGGAGCTAGAGCACATCCGATGCTACCCCAAATACACAAAATCTCAACACTCCCTCTTAGCACAGAGTGTGCTCTAGCAATACATCACACCAAGCATTACAATATTTTGGGCACTGGTTTCTATTTTGTTGATGCTGGGCTTGCTGCCCTTCAACTCTGCACCACTCCTTCCATTCTATACTATTGCCCATGACGTTGTCACCGCCACTACCACATCTGTACTACAACTCCCTCTCAATCTGTTGCATCTGTGTTGTCCATAACACTTCCACTGCTAATATACTACATTGTAACTTCAATTTTTTGAGAGAAAAAACGGAATCTCCTGCCCAATATTTGACAGACAAGCCAGTTGGGATGCAACCTCATCACTAAAGCTCCATCGGCTGCTGATTTGCGTTGTCATCTGATGGATGATGCACAACTATTGCTCTGCACTGTGTAAGCAGTCTCCCTCTGCACTGCTAAAGTCACATAAGCCCCTTGTGCTAAAATCTCTTACGTTGTTGCTACACTACATTGTCCTCTTGAAGCCTTCCACGCTGCTGCAGCTCTGCCCTGCGCTACTGAAGTCACATCAGCCCCTACACTGCTTCTGCATCTATGTTGTTGCTACATTTTCACTGCACTTCTCCTTTCAACCTTCAGATATGCCTCTTCTTCATCTGTGATCTATGCACCCACTGCTCCACTTGTCCCGCTACTTTCTTAAGGCTCTCGTAGCTCAGATGTGATCCAAGAGATTAGTTGCTCAAGGATCACATCATCATTATGTAGCTTCTCTATAGATCCATGTTGCCCCACTTTTGTGGTTCATGAGCACTCATGGTTGCATCATCTTCTAACCCATCATCTTCCACAACAGCCTTGGAAGAAGAAGCTTGCTTGTCCTTTATCTTTTGAGGACAATTGCTATCAAAATGTCTTAATTCACCACACTGGAAGCACTTGATCTTAGATAGATCCTTATTCTTCTTTCCCTGCTACCTCTTTGATGCCAAGGCTGCATCTTATTCATATTCCTTCTTCACTTTGTTCGATCCCGAACTATACTGCTTCTTGGTGATTTTGTAGAGTTCTTCTTGATGCATGATTTCCCACAAGTTGTCCCAGTCTAGGAGGTTTGCTCTACCCAATATGCTTTGGACAAAGGTTTCCCACCCATTTGTGACTGCATTGAGAGCAGTCCTAATTATCACATCATCTTCCACCTTAGCACCTGTGGTAGTCAACTGGTCTCTGATCGACTACAATCTGAAGAGGAAATGTTCCATGTCTTCTCCCTTAGTAATCATGAATGACCGCATATGAGTCTCCAACAACATCTTCCTTTGGACGTATTTTCCCTCATATAGGGATGTTAAGGCCTTCCACATCTCATTATTTATTTTCTTTTTATCTATATGTGGGACAATACGGTCCTTAATTCCATCCATGATCAGCTTGGCATGTCCAAAAACTTCATTATGCTTCCTTAGGGCATCTGCATCGGTCAACGTGGCCATAAATTGTTCTGCATTGTCTCTTAGATGATATTCCTCTCGGACTCTCAGGATCCTAGCCTTCCAAACTAAAAAGTTGGAAAGGCCATCCAATCTGTCTTGATCACGTAGTCCATGAGGAGCCATCTGCTCATAAATTTTTTGAAGCTCCCTTTCTCTTTGCTAGAGATTTGATCTAAGGTCCTTGGTGAAACATGCACCTTTTTGTCCCTCTGTCAATTGATTTCCTTTCTTGGAAATCTTCCAAATCAACAATGATTCACCTCTCTTTGATCCTCTAATCAATCTGCAATTTTCTTTGGCTAGAAACTCTCTGAGAAGATGATATCGATCCAAACCCTGCCCTATAATCTTAGCTTAGCTTCAGTGCTTTGCCTCTGTGTGTCTTTAATGATCCAAAATCTTTTGTTTGAGATGTATAAAAGAATTAACATGTGAAAATTGTAGCTTTTAAACAAGAAACTTTAAAGGCATAAGCGGAAAAAGAGAGAAGCAATTAACATCATGCACGAAGACACAAGAGTTGATATCGGAGTTTGTCCAGGAGGGACTACGTCTCCGGGCCCTGCTCTAATAGTGGGGAGGCCCTGCTTTCATTAAATGGAAAAATGAAAGTACAAGTACAAAATGAGGAATTACACCCTTATACCTGCCCAATCTGGAAATGGCTGAAAATTGCAGACCTCTGTTGACAAAATGGGTAGCACCATTGGATTTGTGGCGTCGAGTAGTGCTGAATCCATATAAAACTTGCCCCAATCGGACAAAGTGAAAATCTGGCCCCTCTGGAAAAATGGCTCAGATCATGGTTCCGCCCCCTTCTGCACACTGTTCAAGGTTCCACTGCCTCGTTTTCCGTGCCCGCTCCTGTCCGTCCTTGGGCGCACAAATGAGTGAAGGTTTAAATAATAAAGCGTGGGCGGCAGTCACAAGGCGCTCCGTAGCTGAATTGGTTGGTGATCCGGTTTGTTTGGGCGGAGGTCAGGTGGTCAAATCCCAACCCCGCCATTAAAAGCCGACTGTTTGAACTACGTTCCATTTTTAAAAAACCGCATTACATTTTTAACACAACGTTGATATTTTAAAATTTTTGATGTGATGTGGGGGGGCCGGACCCATATTGGGCGGCCCGCCCCGTATATAAACATGCCAAGTGTAGTGGCGGTGGCGGTGGGGTTAACAACCCCCTCCATATTTAAAATGGCCATCTATTTGAACTGTGGAGACCGCGGGGGTGGCGGGGTTGACCACCCGCCCCCCAACAACATTGTTTGTTTTTTTTAAATATAATATGATGCGTGCGGATGGGGTGGCGGGGTTGGTGGCCCGCCACCCATATATATATATATATATATTTTTGTTTTTATTGTTAATTAAACAATATGTTGTTTTTTGAACCTTCAAATTTTTGACCAAAGGAGTGCTTTTAACGGTCCCACAAATTCGCCCGGAATCTGGCCAGGTTGGTCGGAATCCGGTGGCCGGGTTTCAACAAAATTGTTGCCTCCTTAGTCCGCCACATCACCAAGTCAACCTCTGAACTTTGACTGCTCCTAACTCCTTCATTCGGACTCGGAATTGAGTGTCGTCTGCGCCGTTGGATTCAGAATTTCGAGATCTACAACTTGAACTTGGTTCGAAGAATTTTCGAACACTTTGATTTTTGAGTCTTGTACTCAAGCCATTTGTACCTGTACCTGTTTAATCCACCTGGATCATTCCTCCCCACTAAAGAGCTTTTGGACCCCAAAAGCCTCATCAATCAACAGGCAATTGAGGGAATTTCTCCCTCACCTTCTCCTTTTCAAGCCATTTGGCTTTACTTGGGTGCATCCCTTTGAAACCAACACGGAGATACTCCACATCTCCTCGTCGCGAAGTCCTGGACCTTCGATCGAGAATGATGTCCTCTGGCAGTTCATCGAGATATTCTAGTGCAAAGTCATCCACTGTAGGAACTGATCCTATCTCCTCATTGTCCATAATCAATGGGGGTTCATAAAGTTTTAGATTTTCAACATTCACAACTGAGTACATCTGCATGTATACCGACAAGTCGATTCGGAAAGCATTATTCCCAATCTTCTCCAATATGGTAAAGGGACCATACCGGATTGGTCGCAATTTCTTACCTTCTCCCTTCATTCAATCCTTGCTGATGTGGAACCACACTTTGTCGCCAACTTGAAATTGATGGTCGACTCGGTGCTTATCATGTCGGGCCTTATATCGGGCCTGACTCTTCTCCAACTGCTCTTGCACTACTTGGTGAATCGTCTGAATCCGCTGAATGAACCGCTGTGCTTTATCCCTGTCATCACGCCCACTGGCATCCTCATCCCTTCCATAGATCATGTCGAAAGGGTCCTTTGGTAAGTAACCAAAGCATGTCTCAAAAGGTGAACGTTGCGTAGAGGAATGCACTGCTCGGTTGTAAGCGTGCTGCACATATGGAAGGTGTTCATCCCACAACTTGGGATGTTTGCTGCAATAGCCCCGCAACAAGTGTACCATGGTACGATTAACGACCTCTGTCTGTCCGTCGGTTTGTGGATGGAATGTCGTGCTTCTCTTCAACTTGGTATCCATCATGCGCCACAAGCTGGTCCAAAACTCTCCAAGGAAACGAGAGCCTCGATCTGACACAATCGACGTGGGCAACCCAAAGTGGACCCAAACATACTGAAAGAAAAGACAAGCAGTCTGCTCAACAGTGACCTGCTTTTTACAAGGCATCAATATGCACATTTTGCTAAAGCGATCGACGACAACATACAAATAGTCGTGACCCTTTCTTGACATAGGCAAACCTCCTACAAAATCCATCGACACACTTTCCCATGGACGACCTAGAATAGGGAGTGGTGTGTAGAGCCCGAGTTTTCTATTAGAGGGCTTTGAAATAGAACACATCACACATCCCTTTACAAAACGGGTTACAATGTTTTTCATATGGGTCCAAAAACAAAACCTTTGCAAATGACATAAGGTTTTTTCGACACCAAAGTGACCAGACACAAGAGAGGTATGTTCCTCTCGAATTACATGTACCCTTTCTGCTGTGGGTATGCACAATTTACCAAGGTGATACAACAGCTTCCCTTGCAAATGATAGTTGTCCACCTGTGAACCATGAGTTAGTTTTGCATAAAATTTTTTAAAGTCATCATCGTTAGTGTACTGTTCAACATAACTTTCAAAAGACAATGACGCATTATGCAAAACAATAGAAGCAGCGATAGGAGGGCGAGAGAACATGTCTGCTACTTTGTTACTAGTGCCCTTCTTATACTTTATTACCAGATGAAATTGTTGTAGGAACCCCATCCACCTGAAATGACGAGATTGTTGTAGCTTGGTCTGTGATTGAAGGTACTACAAGGGCTGATGATCCGTATGGATGATGGTCTCCTTGCCGATCAGGTAGTGTTTCCACTTTTTCACACTTTGGAGCAAGGCATACAATTCCTTGTCGTAAGTGGGGTAATTTATTACAGCCTGGGAGAACTTCTCCGAATGGTAACAAATCGGCTTCTTCTGCTGCAAAAGTAAAGCTCCCATGGCATACCCACTGGCATCGGTTTCGATCTCAAAAAGCTGCTGGAGATCGGGTAAAGCCAGGACTGGTGCGGTGCTGATTTTCTCTTTCAGTGCTTCGAAGTCCTTCTGCTGTTTTCCTCCCCACTGAAAGGCTTGTTTGGTACTTGTCAGAGTGTGTAAGGGTGATGCAATAGCGGAGAAGTTGGCAATGAACCTCCTCCAGTACTATACTGCACCTAAAAAACTACGGACCTCTGTTACATTGGTAGGCTTAGGCCAATTTACAATCACCTCGACTTTTGAGGGGTATATTTTTAATTGACCATTACTGACAATATGACCAAGGTAAACCAAAGAGGTTTTCCCAAACTCACACTTTGACAACTTTACATACAATTGTTCTTTCTTTAAAACATCAAGCACTTTGATTACATGGCATACATGTTCCTCCCAAGTCCTACTGAATACAAGAATATCATCTAAATACACAAGGAAAAACTCATCAATGAAAGGCCTAAAAAGATCATTCATGACCCTCATGAATGTGGCTGGAGCGTTGCAAAGTCCGAATGGCATCACCATCCATTCGAACAACCCTTGTTTGGTCTTGAAGGCGGTTTTCCACACATCCTGCTCTGCAATTCTGACCTGGTGATAACCACTACGCAAATCCAATTTGGTGAAATAAACAACATTTTTTAATTGATCTAATAAATCATCAATGTGAGGGAGAGGGTATCGATTTTTCACCGTGATTTTGTTTAGTGCCCGATAATCCACGCACATCCTCCATGTGCCATCTTTCTTGGGCACTAACATGATCGGCGAGCCACAAGGAGAAGTACTTGGCCGAATGACCCCTTGGTTCAACAGTTCCTGTACCTGCTTTTTGATTTCCTCCATTTCGATGGATGACATCTTGTACATACAAATGTTTGGTAATGGAGCATCATGTTGCAAATGGATCTCATGTTGGATCCCTTGTTTTGGAGGCAAACCTTTGGGTTCCTGAAACAACTCACCATAGTTAGAAATAACATCACATAATTCCTGTTTATGAGCCGGATCACATCCCCGGAAAGCATCGGTTATTTCTTCATCCTTTGCTCTCACAACCATGAGCAAACACCCCTTGCTGGAATTCACCAGTCTCTTCATCTATCCTGCACTTACAAGGCTGGCACTGACTTTGGTTTGATGAGCTCTTACAATGTATTCTACCCCATCTTTAGTTATTTGGTATTTATTTTCATGGCGAAAGAAAATTGCTTTCCTATCATAAAGATAGGGACTCCCCAACACAATGCCACAGATATCCAATGGTATTACATCCAATTCTACTTCATCTACCAGCTTAGAAGAAATAACAAATTTTACCTTACACTGCTTGGTTACATTTAGTTTTACTTTATCATGTATCCATCCAAGTGGATAAGGTTTTGGATGAGGCTTAACTTCTAAGCCTAACTTTTTAACCAAGGATTCTGAAATAAGGTTTGCTTGAGAGCCTGAATCAAATAGAGTTTCTACTTTTGCATGGTTTATAACAACTCTAATATGAAACAACTCAATTCTCTTACGTTCATTAGAAAGAGGCTCATTTGATGTACTAGTGCTTTCATGTGATTCAGAATCATGAAGAGAATGAGTACCTTTTGTCCCTGCTGTTGTGATCAATGCCTCATTGCCTGAGTCGGATCCAAGGTCCTGCTGTGCGGTTGCTACCGTCTTCTGCTTACCCTTTCCTCCATATCTCTTCGGCTTCTTTTCTGGATATAGTTTCCAACAATGATCATCGTCATGGCCTTCCTTTTTGCAATGAGTGCAATAAGGCTTTTCTCCTTCATCCTTCTTTGTTGACGTCGTCTTCTTTTCCTTTCCCTTTCCTTTTCCTTTGAATTTGCCATTTGAAGGTTTGGAAGGTGGTTTCTTTGAATGATCGTCCTTATCATTTCTGCCCCTGTTCTCAAGATGAATGGCCTTCACACTGGCCGAGTCAATGGTAGTAGGTTCAAACATTAACAATGAATGTCTAATGTAACTATGCAATGAACCTATGTACTTAGTTACAACTTCAGGAGAATCTAAAGAGATGCCCAAACTTAATGCCTGTTTTCGAAATTCTTCAGTAAAGGTTTGCACATTTTGTCCTTTACCTTGCCTTAGGTACTGCCACTCCATTAAGGCTTTCTGCTTGTAACCTAAGGGATAGAATTGATTTTTAATTGCAGTAATAAAATCTGACCAGGAAGAAAGAATGTTACCCAAGTTACTGCTGCTTTGAAGTTTGCTCTCCCACCAGATGAGAGTTGTGCCACTCAATCGAAGAGAAGCCAATTGGATTTTTGCCTCGTCCTCCATAATCTGCTGGATCCTGCAATAGAGTTCAAGCTGCCTAATCCAATTGTTAAGCTTCTCAGCATTACTTTCACCATTATATATTGGTAGATCAAACTTAACATCTAAATTAAAGAAAGGCTTGTTAGATGCATTTCCAGAATTTTTATTATGATGGTTAGAAGAGGAGGAAGGACTTTCATTTCCTGAAGGGGGTGGATTTCCTCCACCATCTCCATGCGCTAAACCTTGCCCTTCTAAAGAATGATCTCTTGTTTTCTCTAACCTTTCAAGTCTAGAGAATAGTCTCTCTACTCGATCTGCCATGGTATAGAAAGTTTTGCGGAAATTGAGCTCCTCTTCATTCCGATCTTCGTCTCCCATGTTCCTTCTCTGACGTGCACGTCCTGCTTCGGGATCAAAAGCTTGTAGCGTCCCTTCGCCTCTTCTTAGCCTACTTCTTGTTAGCATACAAACATGTAATTCACATCTACAAACACCCGCTCCGATACCACTTGATCCAAAATCTTTTGTTTGAGATGTATAAAAGAATTAACATGTGAAAATTGTAGCTTTTAAACAAGAAACTTTAAAGGCATAAGCGGAAAAAGAGAGAAGAAATTAACATCATGCACGAAGACACAAAAGTTGATATCGGAGTTTTTCCAGGAGGGACTACGTCTCTGGGCCCTGCTCTAATAGTGGGGAGGCCCTGCTTTCATTAAATGGCAAAATGAAAGTACAAGTACAAAATGAGGAATTACACCCTTATACCTGCCCAATCTGGAAATGGCCGAAAATTGCAGGCCTCTGATGACAAAATGGGCAGCACCGTTGGATTTTTGGCGTTGAGTAGTACTGAATCCATATAAAACTTTCCCCAATCGGACAAAGTGAAAATCTGGCCCCTCTGGAAAAATGGCTCAGATCATGGTTCCGCCCCCTTCTGCACACTGTTCAAGGTTCCACTGCCTCGTTTTCCGTGCCCGCTCCTGTCCTTCCTTGGGCGCACAAATGAGTGAAGGTTTAAATAATAAAGCATGGGCGGCAGTCACAAGGCGCTCCGTAGCTGAATTGGTTGGTGATCCGGTTTGTTTGGGCGGAGGTCGGGTGGTCAAATCCCAACCCCGCCATTAAAAGCCGACTGTTTGAACTGCGTTCCATTTTAAAAAAAACCGCATTACATTTTTAACACAGCGTTGATATTTTAAAATTTTTGATGTGATGTGGGGGGGCGGGACCCATATTGGGCGGCCCGCCCCGTATACAAACATGCCAAGTGTAGTGGCGGTGGCGGTGGGATTAACAACCCCCGCCATATTTAAAATGGCCGGTTGTTTGAACTGTGGAGACCGCGGGGGTGGCGGGGTTGACCACCCGCCCCCCAACAACATTGTTTGTTTTTTTTAAATATAATATGATGCGTGCGGATGGGGTGGCGGGGTTGGTGGCCCGCCACCCATATATATATATTTTTTTGTTTTCATTGTTAATTAAACAATATGTTGTTTTTTGAACCTTCGAATTTTTGACTGAAGGAGTGCTTTTAACGGTCCCACAAATTCGCCCGGAATCTGGCCAGGTTGGTTGGAATCCGGTGGCCGGGTTTCAGCAAAATTGTTGCCTCAGTCCGCCA
Source organism: Pinus albicaulis (assembly GCA_034641835.2). Taxonomy (NCBI): domain Eukaryota; kingdom Viridiplantae; phylum Streptophyta; class Pinopsida; order Pinales; family Pinaceae; genus Pinus; species Pinus albicaulis. The sequence continues at coordinate 547,731,242 of CM076574.1, forward strand.
CATCACCAAGTCAACCTTTGAACTTTGACTTCTCCTAACTCCTTCATTCAAACTCGGAATTGAGTGCCATCTGCGCCGTTGGATTCAGAATTTCGAGATCTACAACTTGAACTTGGTTCGAAGGATTTTTGAACACTTTGATTTTTGAGTCTTGTACTCAAGCCATTTGTACCTGTACCTATTTAATCCACCTGGATCATTTAAAAATGACCCCAAGCCTTTCCTTTATAATTTTCTCGTTGGGAAACCAATGACCATGATCAGATCTTGAATCAATGGCTAAGATTAAAAGAAAGCTTGATTCATGTGACTTAAGACAATTTCATCACATGTTTAATTTAATTAACTTAATTCTTTAACTTTCCTAATTTTAGGCTTAGGAAATCCATTAAAATAATTACTTAATTAAATATCTCCCAAACTAGAGGAAATTTCCCAAATCTCTTTCTAATTTTTGTATATCAAGTGTACTCTAGTCCCTCCACAAAATTTCGGAGATAGAGCACATTCGTTGCTACACCAAATACACAAAATCTCAACAATAGATACCAAAGATGCCAGTCCAATGACATAACATTGAACCATCGACTCACGAACCCAAACCCCTCGCAGGAAGAAAATTGACTAAAAGACGAGAGGACAGACACCCCTTTTCTACATAAATATCCTAAGAATGAAATATTTTTTTTCCGTAGGGTGGAAGAAAAAGAAACAAATCCAAAAAGGGCATATTGACAACAGGAGAACGCAGATCCAGAAGACAGCGTTGAAGCTATAGAAGGCCTTCAGGCTTATGCAGACCCTTCCTAAGGCAACGTAAGAATTGTGTCACTCAGTCTGAGGTTATGCAATCCACTTCTAATAAGTGCTGGGACTGCACTGGGCCAACCAGGAAGACGTTGTCCAATCATTTCTCCAGTTGCAGAATAATTTTTTCCAAGATCTAGAAGCAGTGCTTTAGATCTCCAGTAGTGCTAGTGGGGTAGAGATTTTGCAGGTGCATAATTTGTCCTAGCTAAGGCAAGAAAGGAAGGAGGAATGCATTTATTCAATAGATATGATCCAAACAGATCCGAGATTCGATCAAGAGGATCAATAATACTATCCGTTTGTGTTTGGGTGGAGGATTTTCAGGAGGGAAAATATTTTTTAGTGGAAGAAGCTACTAGAGGGATTCTAGTCTCCAAGAAACCCAGATCTAGAGGGAGAAGTATTATTTCTATCAGATATGAGCAAAGATGGCTCGATATGGACTGAGGGATCAAGATAGATTGGACGACATGTCCAACTATGTTATCTGGAGGGCCAGAATCCTCTCAGTTCTGGATGAGTATGGTCTCAATGAACATGCGAAGAAGGTTCTTTTTGTACCAACCGATGCAGATCCTCTCAATAAGTATGAAGAAAATCAATCACAGACAAGGCGTTTGATCATAGATGGAGTCAAGGACCATGTGATTCCTCATATTGCTGCTAAGGATACAACAGATGACATGTGGATAGCCTTGGAGACGATGTACCAAGGAGGATCCATGCAAAGAAGAATGCTTCTTGAGAACCAGATGTAGTTGTTCCAAATGATGAAGGGTGAATAGATAGATCCATTCCTCTTCAGACTTCAAGCCATCCGAGATCAGCTAGTTGGCATAGGTGCTACTTCGGATGAAGGACCCTTAGTGAGGACTGCTCTGAATGCAGCCTCAGAATATTGGGAAACGTTTGTCTAGAGAATTCTAGGAAGGGAAGCGTTACCATCTTGGGTTGACATGTGGGCTATCCTCTGCCAAGAGGAGATCAGAAGGGTCACCAAGATGCAAAAATCAGTGGGGGAAGAGAGAAGTTCAAAGTCAAGGAAGAGGAGGAGGATGTAGTTCTTGCATCAAGGGAAAAGAAACGACAAGGGAAGAAGAAGAAGGACCTTTCTAAGGTCTGATGCTTTAACTCTGGTGATCTTGGTCATTTCACCAGAAATGGTCCTAAGAAGAAGGATAAGGGAGCTTCTTATTCCAAGGCTGAATCAACAAATGAATATGGCTCTGATGATGATGAAACCATGAGTGGTCATGCCCCTCGAGAGAAGAGGTTGGGTGACATGGATCTATAGAGAGCTACAGACTAGGGCGGGATCCTTGAGTCAGTCCTACTCTTGGGTCACATACGAGCTATGGGAGCCTTAAGACGGTAGCAGGATGAGTCGGGAGATGGTTGCAAATGAGCACTTTGAAGAGGAAGGGGGAGATGAAGAGATGAGGATTGATCAGCGGGATGCAGAGGCAGCAACAACGTGGAGGCATCAATGCAGAGAGGCTAATGGGACTTTAGCAGCGCAGAGAAGCTGGGCTCACGCAGTGCAGTGTTGCAGCATGGTGGTGTCTCCAAGAGGACAGTGTGATTCATCATCCAGGGAGCTTCAATGGTGGAGGAAAACTTGACTCATCTATCAAAAAATTGGGAAAAGTTATTCAGTTTCTTACTTCTCAGCAACTGAGTTGCAGTGTAGCAGTTAGGAGTGACAGTGCTATGGTAAGCATGATGCAGAAATTTGAGAGAGAGTTGCAGTGCAGATGTGGCAGTGTTATTGATAGTGTCATGGGAAGAAGTACAAAGAGAAACAATGTAGTATATTGAGGGCATCAGGCCAAGCATCAACAACACAGATCCAGTACTCAAGATCCTGTAATGAATGGTGTGATGTATTGCGAAATCACACTCCTCATGCTAAGAGGGAGTGTTGAGATTTTGTGTATTTGGGGTAGCATAAATTGTGCTCTAGCTCCCAAATTTTGTGGAGGGACTAGAATACACTTGATCTACAAGGCCAAGAAAGGGATTTGGGAAATTTTCTCTAGTTTGGGAGATATTAAAATAATTAATTATTTTAATGTATTTCCTAAGTCTAAACTTAGGGAACTTAAATAATTAAAGTGAATTTAATTAAACATGTGATGAAATTGTCTTAAGTCACACGGATCAAGCTTATTTTAATCTTAACCATTGATTCAAGGTTTGATCATGGCCATTGGTTTCCAAATAAGAAAAGTATAAAGGAAAGGCTTGGCGTCATTGGTGAGACATGCATTTTTGCAGAGCTAAGGAATAGATCTGGAATTCTAGGGTAGGTTTGCTAAGAATTTCTGAAGGAATTTCCTGTAGTGAGGGGTAGTATTGGCTAAGGGAATGATCTGATTGCAAGAGCCAAGAGTCGGTAAGAGGCAGAGGAGAAACAACAAGGAAAACACAGAGAAGCAGAGCAGCAACTATGCAGGTGCTGCACACCCGCTATGCAGGTGCTACGCAAGACAGCGCAGAGGAACTGGAATGATTTAGAAATTAAAAAGAGGGTATTTTAGGGTTAGATTTAGGCTCTGTCACCCTTCCAGGGGCTACACAGTCCCTCTTGGTTTAGCGCAGTGGAATTCTGAGGCTAGCTAGGCTGATGTTGGGGCTTCAGGGGTAGCGCTGAGGGTTTATAGGGTCAGATCTGGACTGAGTCCTGTAAATCCCATTTGAGGGTGTGGATCAGTAGGATATTTGGCAGTAGATATTTAGGTTGGTCGCAGATTTGATATCTTTTATTCTCTATCGGGTTTTCCATATCTGGAACCTACTCAGAACTACTTAATAATAAACCCTCATATTTGCTGCGCCGATTTTCCCGCTTAGGGTTTTTATGGGGACTTATGTCCACAAATCCATGTGTCACTTTGTTGCATGAGGTATTATTCAGTAAATGATCTACATGTGTAGGAAATAGTTATGTTTATTTTCGATATTTTTTTTAATCTAATTTCCAGAAATAACCTGTATTAATTAAATCAAGTATGAGAAAATAAACCAATACACTGTAGTATAATTTTCACAGGAATATGGCATATGAGCTAGAGTTACCAAAGGGGAGAAAAATCTATAACATGTTTCATGTCCCTTGCCTTAATAAGGCTTTGTGACAACATGTTAACTCCTCCACGAGATGAAATTTCCCAAATCTCTTCTGGGTCTTGTAGGTCAAGTGTACTCTAGTCCCTCCACAAAATTTGGGAGCTAGAACACATCCAATGCTACCCCAAATACACAAAATCTTAACAATAGGAAGCAAATATGTCAGTCCAATGACATAACATTGAACCATCGACTCACAAACCCAAACCCCTCGCAAGAAGAACACTGAATGAAAGAGGAGAGGACAGACACCCCTCCGCCACATAAATATCCTAAGAATGGATAACCCTAAAGGAGAACAACTTGGTGGGGTAGACCTTCTTCCCCATAGACACAAAAGAAAACCAAGAGTGAAGTTACCCAATCACCCATAACAGGGCTCGCGGTTCAGCCCAATAACCAGATATTGAGTCTTGATACCTCTTAGAAAAGCCAAAAAATGCACACGAAAAAAAATCATCCAATTTAGTGAAACTGATGTTGGGGAGGGGGCTTCGGCTGCAGAAGCACCACAATTCCTAGAAATGGCACCAACTAAGGATTTTAATACTGCCACAAAATCTCAACCGACGCCCATCATACCACCACTAACACTGAACTGCATGCCAGACCATTAGAGTGCCACCCTCAATATAATAGCGATGTTTGCCCACTCCCGCTCCTAATGAGGATGATGGAAAGTTCACACACCTTACATTTACTCCCCCCTGTACTTAGAACATTGTGAGAGGACAAGGAGCTTGACCCCCTCACCAATGACCAAGTGTTTAATGTCATCGACCATGCATAGGGTTACTTTTATGTTTATCACCCCCATCAGGGAATAAAATAATTATAGTTTAAATGTATATTAACCATATAATATATTTTATAGAATTTTAATATATATATATATATATATATATATATATATATATATATATATATATATAATCAATGTTCAAAAATTCATCATCCATGTATCAATTTGCAACATTACTATATTTAAACTAAACTACATGTACTAGCTACTATGTAGCACTTGTTCTAATTGAGTTGAGAGGTGCTCTAGATTTTAGTATAGGGTAATGTTGTAGTGTTGTAAAGGTTTGTAAACATTTACATATAGACTCAACTAAAAAATAATAAATCGTTAAAAGTAATTGTACCGAGTTGCTCTCCAACCTAGTATGGTAGAGATTTGTAACATAATGTAATGTAAACATTTTGACCATGTCAAAATAAAATAAAAATATGGTAGAGATGTGTAATGTAATTTAAACATTTTAATTCAGTGAAAATAAAACAAAAATAAAATACATAATCCTACTACAACCAGGCGCGAATTTATCGAGCGGATCATGGACGCTGCTAGGGTTTTTTTGGGCTCCGCCGCCGCCTGTAACTTTTCTGAAGATCCCGCGCAAGTTTTCCTTGTCCCAGCCGACCTTCCCTTCGCGAGTATTCACACTGGAGATGGCATCGATTCTGGGCTTCCCAGCTCAGCGAATGAACGCCTGGAGGCAGCGCCCTGCGAAGTATGGCTCGGATCCCCTGCGGAGTATGGCGTGGCGGCCTTCAGCTCGGAGAGGCTAGACGGTAACGCTTTATTTGGATCTGCGGCAACCTCATTCGCATTCGCAGATCAGGTGGCGGCATCTGCCACTAACCCCGGCGGCATTAACAATGGATTCAGGGGAAGGAAGGGAGGCGCCCCCCTCCCTCTCGGCATTCCAATGCAGAGCAACGAGGAAGTTTGCTCCTACAGAAATGCCCTTAGACGGTGCGAAGCTTCTGCTCCAATGCTGTCACCTGCTTCTTTTCAAGTCCAAATCCTTCTTCTCCTAGGGAATACGCTTCTACAGTGGGTTTCCTCTTCAGATCTGGTGCGGAATATCAAAATAAATCTGGATCGCCGAACTGGGATTCCCTCGATCCACCAGAGACTTCTTTACCAAGGTAAACAGCTTGAGGACCCTCTTCCTCTCTCAAGTTATAATATTAACATAAATGCTTCTATTGTGCTCACCCTTCGTCTGCGAGGAGGCGCTGTTGGGCAGACTTCTTCTGCCCCTTCTCACTCTTACAAAGATGCTGTTCACTCTCAGAAACCCACACCCCCAGAAACCCTCAAACCTCAGCCTTTCTTGGTTGACAAGATGGATGATGCTCCCTCAGTAGAGATCTCTCATCCATACATTGAAGAAGACCTTCAAAATTTTGCTGAAAAAGCCATCATCTGCAGATTCAATGGACTTTGGCCGCGTACAAAGGAACTCTACGAATGGATCCACGAAAACTGGACAAGTAAATGCAAGGTCAAATTTTGTTCAAGGGGTTTCTTTATAGTTTTGTTTGAGCACTCAAAGCATTATGAGCTGGCCTGCAATGAAGGACCATGGTTTTGGGGAACAGCGGGGCTCTTCTTAACCCCCTGGTTTCCTGATTTTGACCCATCTACAGCAGTCATCACTAAGACTCCTGTCTGGATCAGACTCCCCAACTTACCAATCCATCTATGGCATGTCGCAGTTTACAAAAACCTGGGCAACACCTTGGGCCGCTTTGTAACGGCTGATTTTGACAGGGAAATTCAAGGTCTCTACACATATGCTAGAATATGTGTGGAAGTAGACCTCAGCAAAGGACTGCCTGACCAGATCATCATCAAGGCGGGTGACTTAGTTTGGGCTCAGATCTTAGACTACGAGAATACTGCATTTCGATGCCGCCACTGTCACCAAACAGGGCATTTGCAGAACTCTTTCCCCACTCTCCCTGCAAAAAAGAAAAAGGATAACAGTACAAAGTCCAAATCCAAAAGATGGACTCCTTGTTCTCCGCCGCCTGCTGCAGACTCAGATTCCTCGAGCTCGGAAGATGAAGGGAATGAGGTTTCTTCAGATCAGAGTCCTCAGTCGAAGCACTTGTCCACCAACGCTCCTGGGCACCCTCCGGATCCTACCACTACTCCAAAGCGTGGTCATGAGTCCGCCTCCTCCGACTCGGACAAGGAGCTCCCTCCCCTGGAGAACTCCAGTCTTCAAATCGTCCAAGTTCATTCTGACCAGAATGGTTGGGTTAAAGTCATCAAAAAGAAAGGGAAGAAACTTCGTGTGGAAGATTCCACCATTGGTGGATAGTCGCTGATCTTACATGCCCTCTTCTTGCTTGCTCTTGCTACTAGCTAGTCTTCTTTCTCTTTTCGGGACCGATGTTGATAGTTTATCATTTCCGGTTGCCGGTATCTTGATTCTCCTGACTATACTACCTTTGTACCATATTTTTGCTTAATAGAATTAGTCCAATTCAGAAAAAAAAAAAAAAAAAAAAAAAAAAAAAAACCCTCTGTGAATACATTTTTACTAATGTTAAAATAAAAACAAATTCATGGTAGATGTAAACCTCTTTTAGAGTGAAAAGAGATTTGATCCAAGATGGATCTAGGCTCTAGTATAGGGGGATGTTGTAGTGTCTATAAATGAGTGTAAACATTTAAATGTTGGCTCAATTAATAATAATAAATAAAAGTAATAAAATTCAATTTGTTATATTGTAAATTTGTTTTTATTAATAAAATTATGAACCCGTTTTTTTATAAAAGAAAATCATAATATACATATTACATTAAAATATATAACATATAAATAATAGTAATTTTTTTTTTTTTTCTAAGTTAGAGTAATCTATTAACAGAGGGAAATATAGTACATCAGTGCCTACGAGGAGGCAATTCGAACAGACCAAGACTAGTTTATGGCTGCCCTTCTGGAGGGAAACCAGCCCGAGGAACCTTCAACAGAAAAAATCCCACGCAGGGGATCGGACCTGGGTAGCTTTGACTGAAAACTGAAAACATATACATTATATAGCAGATTATCTGGACCATGACAAAACTGGACCACTGTAATAACTAAGACTGGTCGCTGACACAAAAGGACCAAAACTGTAGGAAACATAAGAACAACATGACAATCCCTCAGAGAGGGCAGAGCAAAAACCTGAGAAACAAGAAAAAAGGTCGAGTTATTCATCCGGAGCGACCTCCTCAACCCTGCAACCGAAGTCAGCTGGAGCGCCTTGGGCGTGAGAGCGTTCAGCATTGGGAAGGACCTCAGAAGGCATTTCCGTCTGAAGGGGTGGACCACGAGCCGAATCCTCTGGCATTACCTCCCTGGGCGCGCTAGTCTGAACCCTCGTGCCAAGCCGCCCAGCTGCCGGGTTGGCGCCATCGACAGGAGCTTCCGGAGGGATTTCAGGCAAGGGCTCTTCCATGAAAACCACAGAGATGGCGACTGTAACTCTAGGTCGATTGAGGGCGCAATCGAACGAAAAGAGAGCAGTGTGAGACTGAGCGGGCATCGCATCCCCAGAGGGAGAGTCGAGCCTGCGTCCAGAGCGTAATTGGCGGCCATGGAAGATATTGTCAGAGGGCAAAGAGATTGCAGACGGAGAAGTGGAAGAGGAGGGCGAGCGCCTCCTGGCGGAGCGAGAGGCGCCCCTCCTGCAACGCATCCTATGCCTCAGTCGGGGCATGCTTGCAGCAGAGATAGAGTTGAAACGCTGGAACGAAGTCGAGCTAACCAGGGTCGGCTCTGGAGGAATTCTCAGGACCAACGATGCAGAATTGCAAGAACCAGCAATGGAGATGTGAAGGTTATCGTCAGGCTTCAGACAACAAGTTTGGCGGCTCCTCTTCCCTGTGGTGGTGCGCTTGTTGGCGCGGTCCTCAACCGAATTACACAGCGAAATCCTCGGCGCGGGATCCATCTCATATAGCTTCCTGTTCCTGCAGCCAACAACCTTCTGCAATGAATGAGAAATCTGTTTAACCTGGTGCGAATCGCCTTTGCGGCGTTCGAAAATACCTCGGTCATCAGAATTCATGTCGAGAGGCTTCACCATTACGATTGTCATAATGAGCGATCAGGTGGTATTTACTGCGAGTAGGTGGTCGCGGATGGGTTCGCAATTGGCCTCCCGTCCTAACGACCTCTGTCCCATCGCCCTTATGCACATTGCTGTCACCCGCATCTGGGGATAAATAATAGTAAATTAAGATCCATTTTACCATAAAAATTAAAATAATGATTGATCACATTTAAAGTTAATTAATAAGCACTTAAAAACTTAATACTTATAATATATGGTGCAGGTCATACGGTATTTAAAAAAAAATTGAGCAAATGGAAGAGGGAAGTGTTGAGAATGCAGCAAGATGATGGAGCTTAGTGAAATGAAGTCGCCTTCACTAAGTGGGCCCGCAGGCAAATTCTGGCGCAAAGTCTATTTTTAGACTATGTCTATTTTTAGACATACGGAGCATAATTTGGGAATTCTACTTGGAGATTCTTGGAGTATGCGACATGTCGGTAAAAATAGATGTGACCCTATTTTTTAGGACCCAGACTATTTTTAGACTGATCTCCTAAAAATATGGAAGTCAAATATTATTTTCCCTTAATAATATTTTGACTATAAACAGCAGTTTACTCTCTTGGCGCACTTGAGTTTGAGTCATGGAGGTGGCTCATGCAGGCGACGAAGGAATCACGTGGTTCCACAGGGTTTGATGGCATCATGCATGGTTGACTTGAGTTGGACTTCAGTGGCAGAAGTTTGGAGGAGTTAATGAGACAGATAGTGGAGTTGTGTTCTGTTTATTTTAGTTGAACTAGTTGAGATTAGTTTAACTAGCTAATCAATTAGTTATGAGTGGAGTGAATTAAATATTATTTAATTCACTAATTGGTAACTCATTAGTCAACTCAAGAACACATCAGTTCACTACAGTGCATGATCAGTTCAGTGGAGACCGAGTGGAAGAGGTAGATGAAAGGGTGAGTAAAGGCATCGGTTAGAGGTCGGTTTGCATGGGATTTGCATTACACTTGGAGGAATTGTCTGACAATTGCGCAGTCAAGCCAAGGGGATTCGAACCTTGGATCTCTTCATATAGAGGCCATGATTGCGCAATAGAGGCAAGGCAGTCAGCAGTGAGTTTTGAACCCGAGACTTGTTCAAAACTGAGTTAGATTGTGTGTGACTTTATGAGAAAGTACTGAGTACTTGTGAGGAGTATTGTACTTGTTTAGTTACATGATTTCTCCATTATAATATACACAATAGCTGCGGGGTTTTCAGCTATAGGCTTTCCCCATACATACTGAGTTAATGTGTGATTGATTTGATGTGAGATTGCTTCTATTATTTCCGCATGTGACAATTAATTGTAGATGAGATTATGTGTTATGCATGCAATTCGAAATTGATGTGTAATCGGGATAATCTCCATTGAATAAGTGATTTATTCAGCTAATTTCTACATGGTATCAAAGCAAGATTAATTGTCGAGATCTATTACGGTGATTGCAAACTTATTTCCTCGGACAGAGTCTGCATACGGGCCAGGAAGCCTCCGGATTCATATTTCTTCGGAAAGTGAAAGGTCTGGTAAAAGCCCCTTGCAGTCAATCTCTGATTTGGAAATAATTTGTTCTCAAGTGTAGATTAGAAGCGATAGAGCTTGGAGTTTGGAATTCGAATTTTGCAGCAGCTTTGTTTTCTTGGTGCCGGTGTTGAAAATGTCTTCTTTCAACGGTTTGCGACTCGAATATGCTCTTGAAGGCAGTTCGAATTATGTTTCATGGAAGGATCGCATGGAAGCAGTGTTAGAAGATAATTGTCTGAAGGAGTTCGTAGATACGGATGTCCCAAAGCCCACTGATGCAGCTTTAGTCGATGCATGGCAAAATAAGATAGCGAAATGTCGAAGGATCCTGTTGGAGGGCGTCAAGGATCATATTGTATCCAGCCTGCATGGAAAGGCTACTCCATATTTAATGTGGAAAGCTTTGACGGATCTATTCAAGAGTAAGAGTGACCAAAGGAAGCTGGCGCTCAAAGATAAGCTCAGGAACATCAAGATGGAGAAGGGCGACAGTATCGCCAAATACCTCACGAAGTTCACTCAATGCAGAGATGAACTGGGAAGTGTGGGGGGTTACTGTCGATGAAGAGGACATGGTCGACCTGGCTCTCCTTGGTCTTCCGAAGGCTTGGCACTCATATCAAGATAGTGTCAATGGTCGGGACAAGCTGCCGGGATGGGAGCGCCTTTGGGCGGATCTCATGCAGGAGGAGATAAGGAGGACTACTCGAGATGGATCTTCATCAAAGGGAGCTGATGAAGAAAACTGCGCTTTGGTGTCCAAAGCTAAGAAAGGGAAGGGTAAGAAAACCTCTCATTCTGGAGCTAAGGGCAAGAAGCGGGATATGGCGAAAGTGAAATGTTTTCACTGCCATGATCACGGACATTATGCTACCAATTGTCCAAAGAAGAAGAAGAACAAGCAAGCGGGAAGATCTGCAGATGGAGAAGCTTTGGCTTCACAGTTCGAGCTTGAATTTTCACTGATTGCATGCTTGGTTTCAAGTGTGATGGGATCTGTGTGGTTCTTGGACAGCGGTGCATCATTTCATATGACGGGAGATCGGGAGTTGTTCTCAGATCTGGAGAACAAAGATTTGGGTGTGCACATCGAGATGGGCGATGATGGTAGATACAGTGCGACTGGTATCGGTACCGTATCCTTTCAGAGGGAGTCTGGTAGACCCTTTGTCTTAAAGGATGTCATGCATGTACCTGGATTGAAGAAGAACCTGATTTCAGTAGCGATGTTGGAGGATAAGGGTTATGATGTTGTCTTCAGCGAAGGAAAAGCTTTCCTGCGCAGTAAGACTACTGGAGAGACCCGGAAGATAGGGAGTTCGAACTCAGAACCTTTATCAGTTGCAGGTAGATGACTGCGCAGCTATGGCATGCAAGGCTGGAGATGTGGTGAGCCGGGATGATGAGGGCGAACTATGGCACAGGAGATTGGGCCATCTTCACCATGGAGCTTTGAAGATTCTGCAACAGATTTCTACTGGACTTCCTAAAGGCACCCTTGCGCAGTCAGATCAGTGCAAGGGGTGTACTTTAGGGAAGTATGTGAAAGCCACCTTTCACGAGAAGGATAGTCGCGCCACGATGATCCTTGAGAGAGTTCACACAGACGTGTGTGGTCCTTTCTCAGTTGCTTCGACAGCAAAGCACAAGTATTATATGATCTTTGTTGATGATTTCTCTCGAAAGTGCTGGATCTTCTTCATGCAGAAGAAGAGCGATACATTCGCGAAGTTCTGTGAGTTTAAAGCACTGGTCGAGAAGGAGTCGGGGAAGAAGGTGATTGCTCTAAGGAGTGATAACGGTGGTGAATTCATCTCGGCGGAATTCAAGGAGTTCTGCAGCGCAGAAGGGATTCGGAGAGAGCTCATCGCACCCCATAACCCACAGCAGAACGGGGTGGCTGAGCGGAAGAACAGAACGATCGTGGGTGCTGCACGGGCGATGTTGCATGATCGGGGCCTACCCCTTCACTTGTGGGCTGAGGCATGCAATACAGCAGTGTATGTGCAGAACCGTTGTCCTCACAAGGTTCTTGGCATGAGTACACCAGAGGAGGCCTATTCTGGCAAGAGGCCTGATATTTCCCATTTGCGGATTTTCGGATCTCTTGTCTACATGCATGTGACGAAGGATGCGAGAAGGAAGCTGGATCCAACTGCTGAAGTTGGAATATTTGTGGGGTACACTGATACACCTCACAACTATCGGGTGTATGTGCCAGACAGTCGCAAGTCTGTTGTGCGACGGGATATAAAATTCCAGGAGGAGAAAGCCATGCAGTGTTCGCTTGAGAGGGAGCTACACTTGCATGCAGATGAGGAGATGTTAGTTCCTAAGGAGGAGCTTCCGGATGTGGATCAGCCACAAGAGGAGGTTCAGGAGGTGGAAGAAACCACCCAGGCAGCGCCAACCATCAGAGGGCGCATGCGCACTACAGAAGCTGAGCGACTGGCTCGGGATGCAGAGAAGGTTGTAGGACCACCTACCGCACAGCGCAGACAGAGACAGTCACCGGATCGGTACACTGGATACATGGCTCTTGTGAGTCAATGTGTTGTGACGGAGCCATCCTCTTTTGAGGAAGCTGTGGAGGAACCCGCATGGGTTGATGCCATGATCGAAGAATATGATTCGATCATCAGGAACGGTGCATGGGAGATTGTCCCAAGACCGGTTGGGAAATCAGTTGTAGGTTCGCGATGGATCTACAAGGTGAAGCAGGCGGCTGACGGGAGTGTGGAGAAGTACAAGGCGAGATTTGTCGCCCGTGGCTTCTCACGGATCGAGGGGATTGACTATGAGGAGACTTTTGCACCTGTCGCAAGGTACTCTTCCATACGGACGATCCTTGCTCTCTCAGCGCAGATGGGGTGGCACATTCATCAGATGGATGTGAAGGCTGCGTTCCTCAATGGAGTTATTGAGGAAGAAGTGTACATAGAGCAGCCTGAAGGTTTTGAGATCTTCAGCAGTGAGTCGCATGTGTGCCGACTCAAGAGAGCACTGTACGGGCTAAAGCAAGCACCTCGTGCTTGGTACACTCGGATAGATAGCTACTTCACCGGGCTTGGATTCTCCAAGAGTGAGGCGGATCCAAACCTGTACCAGATTGTGGTGGAGGGGAAGCTATTGATCATCGTACTGTATGTAGATTATCGATTTTGGCCAACAGCCGGTTGATACTTTCATCTGGTGATCTTGCAGAAGTTTTAAAGATGAGACCTGGCATCACTTCATTTTATTTCCTGGGGTGCGGAATTGCTAAGTGGAGTGGAGGTAGCTGGCTTTGTTTCTCAGGAGCTGGAAGTATCTTCAGGGCAGACCTGGAGAAATTGTTCTTATCCTGGCATTGCAAAGCCATTCGACACCTCCTCTTCCTGGTGGTTGCTGGGGCTGGAAAGAGGACACCAACACCATACAGAATTGAGTAGTACTCCTTGTCTGCTCGGCGAGTTTAGTGAAGATCACTTAATATTGTCAGTGTCCACGACTTGGAGTATATGCTATGCGGTTAACCAGCTTTCGCAAGCTATGGTTAAGCCTACCAAGCTCTTTTGGAAGGCGGGCAAGCATGTATTGCGCTATATCAGAGGCACATCGGGATATGGTCTATGGTACCGACAGGAGGATGGAGTGAAGCTTTCTGGTTTCACTGATGCAGATTGGGCAGGGAGCCCAACAGACCGGAAGAGCACTTCTGGAGGAGTTTTCAGCATTGGGTCGACAGCAGGTTCCTGGTACAGCAGGAAGCAGAGATCCGTGGCACTCAGTTCAGCAGAGGCCGAGTACATGGCGGCAAGTTTGGCTGCATGCGAGGCTATTTGGATGAGGAAGATCCTCGCAGGTTTGTTCAGGTTGCATTTGGAGCCTACAGTGATCTACTGTGATAACCAGAGCTGCATCAAGCTCTCGGCTAATCGAGTATTTCATGATAGGTCCAAACATATCGACATCAGGTACCATCACATCAGAGATTGTGTTCAGCGGAGGATCATGATGCTTTCATATGTTCCCACGGAGGATCAGGATGCCGACATCCTGACGAAGGCGCTCACCAGGAGCAAGTTCGAATTCCACGGAGGCAGGATAGGGATTGCAGATAATCCATATCTTGCTGAGAGGGAGTGTTGAGAATGCAGCAAGATGATGGAGCTTAGTGAAATGAAGTCGCCTTCACTAAGTGGGCCCGCAGGCAAATTCTGGCGCAAAGTCTATTTTTAGACTATGTCTATTTTTAGACATACGAAGCATAATTTGGGAATTCCAGTTGGAGATTCTTGAAGTATGCGACATGTTGGTAAAAATAGATGAGACCCTTATTTTTAGGACCCAGGCTATTTTTAGACTGTGTCTCCTAAAAATATGGAAGTAAAATATTATTTACCCTTAATAATATTTTGACTATAAACAGCAGTTTACTCTCTTGGAGCACTTCAGTTCGAGTCATGGAGGTGGCTCATGCAACTGACAGAGGAATCACGTGGTTCCTAGGGTTTGATGGCATCTTGCATGGTTGACTTCTGTTGGACTTCAGTGGCAGAAGTTTTGGAGGAGTTAATGAGACAGATAGTGGAGTTGTGTTCTGTTTATTTTAGTTGAACTAGTTGAGATTAGTTTAACTAGCTAATCAATTAGTTATGAGTGGAGTGAATTAAATATTATTTAATTCATTAATTATTAACTCATTAGTCAACTCAAGAACACTTCAGTTCACTACAGTGCATGATCAGTTCAGTGGAGACCAGTGAAAGAGGTAGATGAAAGGGTGAGTTAAGCTATCAGTTGGAGGATCAGTTTTGCATAGGATTTGCATTACACTTGGAGGAATTGTCCATGACAATTGCGCAGTCAAGCCAAGGGGATTTGAACCTTGGATCTCTACATATACAGGCCATGATTGCGCGATAGAGGCAAGGCAATCAGCAGTGAGTTTTGAACCAGTGACTTGTTCAAAACTGAGTTAGATTGTGTGTGACTTTATGAGAAAGTACTGAGTACTTGTGAGGAGTATTGTACTTGTTTGGTTACATGATTTCTCCATTATAATATACACAATAGCTGCAGGGTTTTCAGCTATAGGCTTTCCCCATACATACTGAGTTAATGTGTGATTGATTTGATGTGAGATTGCTTCTATTATTTCCGCATGTGACAATTAATTGTAGATGAGATTATGTGTTATGCATGCAATTTGAAATTGATGTGTAATCGGGATAATCTCCATTGAATAAGTGATTTATTCAGCTAATTTCTACAGGAAGATGGCCTAAGTTTGTGTTTAATGACATATTGTGAAAATGAAAGAAGACTTGGATGTGGAAAAACAAAAAATGGTTTAGAAAATGGGGCATTTGCTTGAGCATGTGTCCCACAAACAGTATAGAGATACACAATTCTGTTATTGATAAGTTCCACAAATGTACTTGGAAGAAGGAGCTAGTGAGAAAGAAAAAAATATTATATTAAAGAGTTTAATCCCACTCATAATAATGAACAAAAAGTGTACATAGGGGCCAATATTTCTTGCAGAGCCAAAATTCTTATTGCTCATAAGGACTAATTCTCATCAACTCCGTTGTGAAACAGAGCCCTGGAGAACGCCAAAATAAGTGTGGTAGGAAAGAGTGTGTATTTTTTTTCTATTCCGAAAATGTGGAAACAGAAAAGAATTTCATTTTAGAATGTGAGACCTTCAAAGACAGCAATGAAACTTATGCAAATAATTTGGCAGCTAGCTCTTGGGATAATCTATTCAACGAGGGGTTTGTCAAGAAGTTGGGAGAGTTTATTGTGAAACTTCACAGGAAAATGGTCAAATACAGAGCTAGATAGAGAAGCAATATGTCCCATAGACCATATTTAGCCTCGTGGACGTTAAAATAACTTCTTCTTCTACAAAAAAATTCTTCACCATGAATATTCATGCCCACTTTATCATGGATATTATTAACTTGTAAACAGGCTTTGTGATGCAGGAGCATCCTACTCAATTGCCATTATTTATTTGGGTGATTTAGGGGATGATGTTTTTTTTTTAATTATTTTATAATTTATGTACATTTTAAATAAATTAAGAGGAAAATATGAGTGTAAGGTTTAATGTAAATATTCTCTTCTAATTGAGAATATGAGAGGAGTTGGGTTGTATAGATATCTTAGGGATTATGAACTTCTTAAATAGAAATTAGTTGAGTCAAAGGAGGGATAAGCTATTTTAGGATTTGGTTGAGTCATTTGTGGAGGAAATCATGGATTCAAATTAATCCATAATTATGTATAACTATGAGCTTTGTGTGAGGATGGATGATAGATATAGATATGGAATAGGACATAAAAGAAAAAAGAGAGCGTAGATTAGAAATGGTGTGACAGTGTGACGAGTTGTAAAAGCGAGAGCAAGAGGCCACAAATGTAATATTCAGCAAAGAAGGGTTTGAATCTGTAATTTTCTTGTTATTATTATATGAAAGTATTTTTTTTGTGTTCGGCTCTCTGTTCGGTTACTGGCCTAACCTCTGCTACACAATGTATACACTAAATATTTATGGTAGATACTACCATCAAGTTGCAGGGTTGAACTTCTTGACTGCGATGTATGTTAATTTTTAAATGGTGGCTAATTTGAAGATTATTCAAGTATCATTTAACATTCAAAGAACTGGTGGTCTCTATTTTCCACGCGCATTCTGATTTGTTGCAGAGCCTCTGCATCACTTTGTTACAATATCATGGGCCAATACCACAACTTATCAATACCACATGCCCAAAACCATAATTCATTTTATAATAAAAATATTTTATTTTAATTTATTTTTATAACATTTTATTAATTAAATCTAAAATCAAAAAGGTTATGGTTACTTTTGATATACATATCTACACCCCTTTATCTTCACTACTGCTAAACAAGCTTATATCCATCTTAACTCTAGTCTATGCCTAAAGGGATCAAATCAATTTTCACTTTAAAAGATACTTGCACCTCATGAGATTTGATCCCTCTCCGCCCTTGGTTATTTGGAGTGAAGACGAATCTAAACTAGTTTAATTATTAATTATTAATTATAATAATATTACATTTTTATTTTTATGTAATTTGACAAGTCAACATATTTTAATTAATAATTCTAAGTATTGATTTTATTTTATATTATTTTTTAAATTTAATTTAATTTTTATGTAATTTGACTAAGTTAAAACTTTTACACAACATAACAGGGCATTAAATTACAACATCACTTCCATATTGGGTTAGAGAACACTTCTGAGTGCGAAAAGTTCCATAGGTATTAAATCAAGGTTTTAATAAAACCAACTTATACCCATTTTAATTCTAGATCTACCAAGCGTCAGGAGGGATCTAATCTCTTGAAGTTCAAACCTATTTTAGATTGAAAAGAGATTTGATCTGTCTCTATGCTTCATAGATCTGGGGTTAAGATGGATCTAAGCTATTTAAATTATTATTATTATTATTATTATTTATTTTTATTTAATTTGAAAGAATTAAAATGTTTTAATTAATAATTGTAATATTAATATTTATTTATTTTATTTTTATTTTTATTTTTGTGTGATTTGACCGAGTCAAAATGTTTACCTAACATGACAAGATATGATAAGACAACATCTCTTCCATACTTGGCTAGAGAGTGCCTTTAGGCATAATTAAAAATGTGAACACATATATAAAGATGTAAAATTCATGTAATATAAATAATATTATTAAGAAACAACATAGATCCATATTACCTAGAGATCTACCAAGCGATGAGAAGAATAAAATCTCTAGAGGTGAAAATATTTCCTCAAGTTTTACACTGAAAAAAAAAAAATTGCATCTTGAGAGATTTGATCCATTTGGGCTTGTAAATATGGAGTTAAGATGGATTTATGATGGTATAGAGCCTAGTATGGAGGAGATGTTGTAATGTCCATAAATTAGTATTAAAATTTAATTTTGGTTCAATTAATAACCGACCTATATCTTAACCCCATATCTATCAAGTGCCGAGAGGGATCAAATCTCTCGAGGTGCAAACCTCTTTTTGAGTGAAAAAATTGAGGACAATTTTGCACCTCGAAAGATTTGATCCCTCTTAATGCTTGATAGATCCAAGGTTAAAATGGGTCTAGGTTGGTTTCAATTGTGTGCGACCATGGAATATTTGTTGAACATCTAATTATTTTGATCAGTTTATATATGCTAAACATGTCTAAGATTAATATGGTCATTCTAACTTTAAATTTTCTTAGTTACCTCATTTTGTTGAGATGATAGAGATTTTTAATAACTTGAATGATGAAAAATGATGAAATTCTTTTTTTTGAATGCAAAGTGACAATGTAACAATTTTGAATGATAGAAAATGTGAATAATAATAATTTGTTCAGTTACAAATAGTCTTCATTGTGATCAATCTCAAGCTATTTTCTTCTATTGTTCTTATTGTCACACTTGTTAGTTTTTCCATATTTTCAAATGGATCATATGAAAAGGGAGGTTGAAATCATAGACCTTTCAAATCCTTAATTCAAGCTATTGTAGTAAATGCCATAACTCATCTCTCTCACTCTCCAATATTAATAGTAGCTTTATCCAAAGTCAAGCATTATGACTTATGAAGTGTTAAACCCCAAAACATTTGCAATGGTAGTTGTTTTCTATTACCTCATTTGAATGCAAAGTTACTGACACTGTTGAATGATGGAAAATGAGAATAATAAGACTATATTCAATTACAAATAGTTTACAGTTTCAAGAAGAAAATATTTTAGGTAAGTGAACATTTTATTTAAGATGAAAACTCAAGTATTTTATTTATGGTTGAATTATTGTAACACAAAAATCAATGCACACTATTAATCCAATTACTTTGAAATTAATGTATATCATACATACATCTAGCTACATCAAATCATAAATCAAAATAAACACTATAATTAATGCATCCAGTTGAAGCATTCAAATAGAATTATAAATCAACATCTACACTGAAATCAATGCATCTAGTGCAAACAAGAAAATAGGATTAGAAATCAACATGTACACTAAAATCAATGCATCTAGTGCAACCAATAAAATATGATTAGAAATCAACATCGACACTAAAATCAATGCATCTAGTGCAAGCAACCAAATAAGATTAGAAACCAACAACTACACTGAAATCAATGCATCTAGTGTAATCAATCAAATAGAATTATGAATCAAAATATACACTGAAATCAGTGCATCTATTTCAGTGAATAACATCGTATATCCCCTTCCCTCTCCCCTCCATCTCTCTCTCTCTCTCCCATCTCTCTCCCTCTCTCTATGCCTCCCCCTCCTCTCTCTCTCTCTCTCTCTCTCTCTCTCTCTCTCTCTCTCTCTCTCTCTCTCTCTCTCTCTCTCTCCTACCATCTATATCTATATCTCCCTCCATCTCTCCTTCTTTGTCTCTCACCCGCCAAACACACACACACACTCTCCATATATATCCATCTCTCCCTCCCCGTGCTTGGTGCATAGTTGGTGATTTCCAAATTGTACACGTGCATTGGTGGTTGTGTGAGGTTAGAAAGGAGGAGGACGGAAGTTAAAGAACCAATTCATAGCAAGACGATGGGAATAATTATATGCAAGAGCAGATTTGCACCTTCTCTCTCTCTCTCTCTCTCTCTCTCCCAATACACAAACTACACCTTGAAAGAGGATAAGTTCGACCTATGTATGTGGTTTCAAAGTCACCTTTGTGGAAAACAATCAACAACCATATCGTGCCGACAAATTCATGTGTTTAATCTTGTGCATTCAAGCATTGTTTCGAGAATTTCAATTGATTTCTATAGTTGAATAAATAAGATCTGCTTTAACTTATTCATCACATGTCTCTTCCCACTTGAAATATTAGTGTTGGAATTGTTTGCAATTGTGTATCACATGCATTGTAATTTTTTTTGAATAAACAATATTCTCCTAAAATTCCCAGTGTGGCTGCCTAAACCAAACCAACAAGTAAAGAAAAAAATAAAAAATAACTAGTATTTTGACAAAATTATTTACAATGATATCATAACTGGTGATTTGCTAGCTTGTGGATCTTATGATTCAAAATTTTCCCTAAGACACATCATACATCACATATTGGAGATAGATCAGAAGGGGAGGTGATCCTTTCCCAAACGAAATAGATTTCGAAGAAGGGGATAAAATGGGGGACATGCATGAGCAACCACAGGACAAATATTTGAACATACTGAATGATCTAGCCCGGGGACAGCAAAAATTGCTTCAGTTGATCTCACAACGAGTAACAAATAATTAGAACTAATATGCAACCAATCCTGGAGTAGGTGTGTCGAATGGGCCTAACAGAGAGCAAGGGGAGAGTAGTAACTCCCATCCATGGTGACAATAAAAGGTTGGAAAAAACTAAGGCACCTCAAATAAAATAACCCTTAAACGTCTTCTACCTAAATTCTTAAATGGGTCGTAGATAGGGAACCAAGGGAAAAAATATAGAATGAATGGTTTTATGACTACATATAGGAAATACTTTTGTCGAGCTATCTTTTTAGGACTTTTTCTTGATCAAATGTAGGAGCAAGACAAGGGATTTGAACAAGGGTGTGAAAGGGTCCCACAATTTTGATGTGCTAAGGAAGGTGGGGAAGTTTTCTATACCTTTGTTTGATGGTCATTGAGCTCCAAAACTAGAGCTTGGTTTCAAAAATTTGATACTTCTAGCTAAACCCCATGAAAAAGGCATAAACCATCAAATTTGCCACTTTACACTTAGAGGAGGAAGATCATGAGTGATAGTACAATGGGCTGGTGACTCTAGGGCATAATAGTATCACTTCTTACGTGGATTTCACGCAACAATTAATAGATTGATTCGAAATCAAAATAATTGTGTGGTATTTCAAATATTTGACTAAAATCAGAGAAACAGGGACTATAGGAGCCTACATTTCAAGGTTTTTGAAGATGGCAGTGAGGGTAAATGATGTGTTTGAACCTAGGTTTATTGGATCAAAGCTTTCAAACCAACTACTTTACACGATGATTTTACTAGGACTTGATACATGGAGGAGGTGGTGCCAAAGATGAAGACTCCTCTAAAACCTTCTGTCCCGCAAAAGAAAAAGAACCAAAAGCCATTCCAATAGGTAGGAACAGGGAGGCCTAAAATGGATGATGTCACCCGCAATGAATTAAGAAGGAAGAAATTATGTTTTAGTTTCAAGAAGTCATGGGAGCTAGGGCATATATTCATGGGGAAAGGGAAGGTAAACTACATTGAGGTATTATCTGATAGGGAGGAATAAGAGGGAGATATAAGATCAGATCAAAAAGTGGAGCAAAACATGATTGATAAGGAGCAACCTCAGGTAGAGACTAGAAATGTTACATGACCCGAGGTGAAGGGTGGAGCCATCACCACACTTTCAAGAGTTCCATGATACTACACCTTCAGATTTAGGTGGACCATATAGTGCCAGAGGATCACAATATTGATTGATGGTGGGGAAATCCACAAATTTATTGATGTTGCATTGGTGAACAAAAGGGGCATACCCACTGAGTGTAGAATTTTTAATACAATTACGTATTTCCTGGATTCTCCTTATCTAAAAATTACATGCCACTGTTAAATACAAAATCCTTCTACTTAAATATTTGAGGAAATTTAATCACCAATTGCAAACACATGAAGAAATATCAATCACACATAACATAGATGTTTTTACTGAGAAAGCATAAAGCTAAAAACCCCACTATCATATGATATGTATATATCATGGATCATGAAACAATCTCATACAAAACTCTAATCCAAGATCTCTCAGTACAATATACAATCATCTCACACTGTCATACAAAAATTGGCATATTCATGCACCAATTTACTACCTCTTGACAGCCTGCCTCCACTGCGCAATCCCTGCTGATCAAAATCCTTGAATGAATTTGATCTTGCCTTGCCTTGACTGTGTAATCCTTATTGGAATGTCCAATGTGTGTTTGGTTTCAAGTGTGCACCCACTAATGTCATAACGGATAGTCAAATTGTCCCTTTCACTTATATCTCAACTGGGTCTCCACTGGATTTGACATGCATGTAGTAAACAGTAGTAAATATTAAATTGCATGTGAGATCACTCCATGTGAATTGATTTAATATTTAATTCACTGATCTCTCACTAGTGTATATTTAGTTACAACTAGCACAACTGAGTTAACTCACTTAACTGAGTTAAACTACTTTACAACTCACATAAATACACATCCAACTCTGTTACAACTTTGTGTCACTCAGTTACAACGAAGTCCACTTTCATGTCCCACCAACCAACCTTAGAACTCAAAATTACTTTACTCAACTAGTTTGCCACATTAGTTAACTGAAATCAAGTGCTTCAAGAGAATAGATTATTATTTATTGTCTAATTATTATTAAGAGATAATAATAATTGACATGCATTCTATTTTTAGACATCCGATATATGAACCGACTTCGCGCATGCATTCTAAAAATAGGCGCCCATCCTTAAACAAAATTTTCTCAACCATATATAAATAGACTCCCGTTATAAATACAATTTTCTCACCACTCTAAAAATAGACATACACCTAAAAATAGCCTGCGGCCCCACCTAGTGTAGGTGCTTAATTTTCACTAGGATCTTCGTCTTGTTGAATCTGAATCTAAACACTCCCTCTCAACAAGAATGGGATTATCCTTCACCCTGATCCTGTCTCTATGGCATTCAAATTTTCTCCTGGTGAGCGCCTTCGTCAGAATATCCACATCCTAATCTTCCATAGGAATGTACTAAAGCAACATGATCTTCCACTACACACAATCTCTGATATGATGATATTGGATATCTATATGCTTAGATCGATCATGAAACATAGGATTAATAGAGATTTTAATGAAACTCTGATTATCACAATGAATCACTGTAGGATCTAAATGAAAACCAAACAAACCAACCAGGATCTTCGTCATCCAGATAGCCTCACATGCAGCTTGACTTGCTGCCATGTATTCTGCTTCCGCTGAACTGAGTGTCACAGATCTTTGTTTCTTGTTGTACCAAGAAAAAACTGTAGATCCAATACTGAAAACCCCTCCTGATGTGCTCTTTCTGTCCATTGGGCTACTCACCCAATCTGCATCTGTGAAGCCATGCAACTTCACTTCATCCATCTGTTTGTACCATAAGCCATACTAAGATGTGCCCCTGAGATATCTCAGGACATGCTTGCATGCCTTCCAAAAGAGCTTGGTAGGATTAACCATCGCTTGACTAAGCTGGTTCACCACATAGCATATGTTTGTTCTTGTATTAACTAAATACATGAGCGAACCCACCAACTGTCGATAGACAGTAGCATCCACTACCTCTCTAGATGTAGCGTCCTCTTTCCTCTAGTTTCCTAGAAGAGGAGTATCCATGGGTTTTCAGCCCTCCATGTGAAACTTATCGAGTATCTCCCTTGCATATTTTCCTTGAGACACAAAAATTTCACCATCTTGCTGCCATATTTCCAATCCAAGGAAATAGTGAAGGAGGCCCATATCCTTCATCTCAAACTCCTTTACAATGTCCTCCTTGCATGAGTGTATCAGCTGCTCATCACCAGTCAGTATTAAATCATCAACATAGAGAACAATGATTAAAATCTTACCCTCCACCACAATTTGGTATAGGTTTGCATCTGCCTCACTCTTGGTGAAGCCAAGTCTAGTGAAATAGTTATCGATTCGAGTGTACCAAGCATGAGGTGCTTTCTTCAACCCATACAATGCTCTTTTGAGTCTGCACACATGCGACTCGCTGCTGAAGATCTCAAATCCTTTAAGATGCTCAATGTACACTTCTTCCTCAATGATCCCATTAAGGAATGCAGTCTTCACATCCATCTGATGAATGTGCTAACCCATCTACGTTGAGAGAGTAAGGATGGTCCTTATGGAAGAATACCATGCGACAGGTGCAAAGGTTTCTTTATAATCAATCCCCTTGGTTTGTGAGAAGCCTTGGGCCACAAACCTGGCCTTGTACTTCTCGACACTCCCATATTCAGCTTGCTTTACCTTGTAGATCCATCTTGAACCTACCACTGATTTATCAACCAGCCTTGGAAAAATTTCCCAAGAATTTTTTCTGACAATGGAGTCATACTCCTCCACCATTGCATCTACCCATGTGGGATCTTGCATTGCTTCTTGAAAGGAAGATGGCTCAGTCAAAATACATTTGCTTATGAGAGCCATGTATCTAGTGAATCGGTTAGGAGATTGTCTCTATCTGCGCTGTGAAGTAGGGACTCCTACATTCTGTGCCGAATCAAGCTTCAACCTCTCAGCTTATGTGGTACGCCTTCTGCCAGTTCTGATGTTTATCTCTGCTTGAGTGGAATCCTCCACTCCATGAACCTCCTCCTGTGGTTGATCCACATCTAGAGGCTCATCTTTGGGAACCAAAAGTTCCTCCTCTGCATGCAATCATAGCTTCCTCTCAAGCAAAAACTTCATGGCTTTCTCCTCATTGAATTTTATATCCCATTGCACCATAGTCATTCGACTGTTTGGAAAATACACATGATAATTATGGGGTGTTTCTATGTACCGCACAAATATCCCAACTTCAGTAGTCGGCTCTAGCTTCTTCCTGGTGTTCTTGGTCACATGCACATAAATAGATGAGCCAAAAATCTTAAAGTGAGAAACATCTAGTTTCTTACCAGTAAAATCTTCTTCAGGTGTACTCATGCCAAGTACTCTATGAGGAAAATGGTTTTTCACATAAACCACAGTGTTTCATGCTTCCACCCACAAATGCATTAGTAGGCCCTGATCATGCAACATCGCTCGTGAAGTACCACGATCGTTCTATTATTCCTCTCCGTGAGCCCATTTTTCTGTGGGTTATGAGGCTTTATGAGTTATCTTCAAATTCCTTCTTTGCTACATAAGTCTTTGAATTTGTTCGAGATGTATTCTCCACCATTATCGCTCCGCAGAGCCTTCACTTACTTGCCCGACTCTTTCTCAACCAATGCCTTAAACTCACAGAAATTTTTGAATGTTTGATCCTTCTTTTGCATGAAGAAGATCCAACATTTACGAGAAAATTCATCAACAAAAATAACATACTACCTTTGTTTTGCTGTTGAAGCAACCCAGAATGGTTGACACATGTTTGTGTGAACTCTCTCTAGGATCACCGAAGCACGATTCTCCTTTTCATGAAAGGTGGAATTTACAAACTTATCCATACTACATCCCTTGCATTGATCTAACTATGCAAGTGTACCCTTGGGAAGTCCAGTAGAAATCTGCTGCAAAATTTTCAGGGTGCCATGGTGAAGATGGCCCAATCGCATGTGCCATAATTCGCCCTCTTCTCGGCTTACCACTTCTTCTTATTTTCACACCATTGCAACACATCCATCTACCTCCAGCTTGTAGAGACTCTTAGCTCGAATCCCTATCCTCTTGGCTTGACCCGTTGTTTTATGTCACAGGAAAGCTTTTCCATCTCTAAAAACAACGTCATAGCCGCTGTCCTCCAACATCATGACTGAGACCCAGTTTTTCTTCAGACGTGGAACATGCATAACATATTTCAACATAAATGGTTTACTTGACTCCCTCTCAAAGGTAATGGTACCAATTCCGGTCGCACTGTATCATCCATCGTCACCCATCTCTATATGCATTTGGAGATCTTTCTCCTCCAAGTCACTGAAAAGCTCGTTATCTCCTGTCATGTGGAAGGAAGCACCACTATCAAGATACCACACTGATCCCATTATGCTTGAAACCAGACATGCGATCAAAGAGAAATCAAGTTCAAATTGCGAGGCAAGTGCCTCACTAGCTGCAGCTCCAGCAACCTTCTTGTTCTTCTTTTTCTGTGGGCAGTTAGTGGTGAGATGCCCATGTTCGTGATAATGAAAACACTTCACCTTGGACAAATCTAGCTTCTTGCCTTTAGACTCGGATTTTGAATGGGATTTATTCCCCTTCCATTTCCTTGCCTTGGTAGACAAAGCACGATCCTCTTCATCATCATGCTTTGATGAAGAGCCATCTCTGGTGTTCCGCCTGAACTCCTCTTGCACTAGATCCAACCACAGTTGCTCCCAATCCGACAGTTTTTCCCGTCCATTGACAGAGTCTTGATAACTGTGCCAACTCTTGGGAAGTCCCAAGCGAGCTAAGATCACCAAATCATCATCAGAAACTGTGATTCCCACACTCCCCAATTCATTCCAACATTGGATAAACTTTGTGAGATACTTAGGAATATTGTCGCCCTTCTCCATCTTGATCTTTCTGATTTTATCCTTCAGTGCCAATTTCCTATGGTCTCTACTGCTTTGGAAAAGATCTGTAAAAGGATTCCACATCGCAAATGGAGTGGCTTTCCCATGAAGGCTTGAGACAATATGGTCTCTCACACCTTCCAACAGAATCCTTCTCTTCTTCGCTACTTTATTTTGCTAGGCGTCAAGTAATGCAACATCCATTGAAGTGGGCTTAGGAACATCATTGTCGATGAATTCCTTCAAGCCATTATCTTCAAGCACCACCTCCATCCTATCCTTCCATGCAATGTAGTTTGATCTGCCCTCGAGTGCATACTCTAACCGCAAAAAATATAAAGCCATTTTGATGTTTACTCAACTATCGCACCAAGAAAATCTTGCATCAAATTCGAATTGTTTCCACCAACAAACTCAGCTACTTCTTCAATATTGAAATATTTTTTTCTCTGATACCATGTAGAAATTTTAATACAATTATGTATTTCCTGGATTCTCTTGATCTAACAATTATATGCCACTGTTAAATACATAATCCTTGTACTTAAATATTTGCGTAAATTTAATCGCCAATTGCAAACACATGAAGAAAGAGAAATCACACATAACACAAAATTTTTAACTAGGGAAGAAAAAAGCTAAAAACCCCACTATAATATACTATGTATATATCATGGATCATGAAAAAATCTCATACAAAACTCTAATCCAAGAGATCTCAATATAATATACAATCGTCTCACATTGTCATACAAAAATTGGCATATTCATGCACCAATTAACTGCCTCTTGACAACCTGCCTCCACTACGCAATCCCCGATGATAAAAATCCTTGAATGAATTCGATCTTGCCTTGCCTTGACTGTGAAATCCTCATTGGCATCTGTGTGTTTGGTTTCAAGTGTGCACCCACTAATGTCACAACTGATAGTCAAACTATCCCTTTCACCTATCTCTCAACTGGGTCTCCACTGGATCTGACATGCATGTAGTTAACAATAGTAAATCTTCAATTGCATGTGAGATCACTCCATGTGAATTAATTTAATACTTAATTCACTGATCTCTCACTAGTGTATCTTTAGTTACAACTAGTCACAACTAGCACAACTGAGTTTAACTCACTTAACTGAGTTAAACTACTTTACAACTCACATAACTACACATCCAACTCTGTTACAACTTTGTATCACTCAGTTACAACGAAGTCCACTTGCATGTCCCACCAACCAACCTTATAACTCGAAATTCCTTCAATCAACTGGTATTCCACATCAGTTAACTGAAATCAAGTGCTTCAAGAGAATATATTATTATTTATTGTCTAATTATTATTAAGAGATAATAATAATCGACATGCATTCTATTTTTAGACATGCGATCTACGGACCGACTTCGCACATGCATTCTATTTTTAGACATGCGATCTACGGACCGACTTCGCACATGCATTCTAAAAATATACACCCATCCATAAATAGAATTTTCTCAACCATCTATAAATAGACTCCTGCTATAAATGTAATTTTCTCACCATTCTAAAAATAGACATACACCTAAAAATATCTTGCGGGCCCCACCTAGTGTAGTTTCATAGTTTTCACTAGGATCATCATCTTGTTGAATATCAACACTAAGGATTTTAAAGGTTTTGATGTGGTAGTAGAAGATAGGTATAATATTACATGCACAGACTGAGTCCCTCGATTAGATGTCACCTTGGGTAACTACACATTGGAAGATGATTTTTACATAGTCGACTTGGCATACACGAATATGGTGTTGGGAGTACAATGGCTATACTCCTTAGGGGACATCCTCACCAACTGTTAGATTATGAAGATGGAGTTTAAAGGGAAATATGGAAGAAAGGTAGTTCTAAAGGGGATTTCAAATGGAGCTCCAAGGACTATCTCAACAAAAAATATGGGGAGGGTCTTTTGGCATGGGGATGTAGCATGGGAAACATAGTGTGCCATTACCACTCAAGAGAATACATGCACCACCACCCAAAATCATCTAGACATACAGTTCCCATTGGATAAGAATGGGAAGTTTTTTGGGAAAATTCCTCCAGGGAAACCATCAGATATAGGGTTCGAGATAACCATTGAGTTGGAGGAGGGAGAAAAAATGGTCATCACCACTCCCTAGTATCGGCATCCAAATAGATTCAAAGATAAATATTGAGAAATATATATAGGAGTTACTTGATATGGGTCACATTAGGCCTAGCTCTAGTCTCTTCACATCCTCAATAGTATTGGTCTGGAAGAAGGATGGAAAAATGTATGGTGTTAAATAAGAAAACCATAAAAAATAGGTACCTTATTCCCAAAATCGAAGAGTTTTTAGATGAGTTGCATGGGGTAGTGTTCTTCTCCAAGGTAGATCTTCTATTAGGATACCATTGGATTAGAGTTTGAGAGAAGGATGTGCATAATGCCACATTCATATGTCATTTTGGGCACTAAGAGTCCTTAGTTATTCTATTTGGGTTGACTAATGTGGCAACCACATTCCAGTCGTCCATGAATCATATTTTCACTAAGAAATTGCACAAGCAGTTATTGGTATTCTTTGATGACCTAATTTACAACCGCACTTGGGAGGAGCACTTGGATCACTTGGAGGAGATTTTGGGGATATTGTAGAAATAATAATTATATGCCAAGGCCTCAAAGTGTGAGTTTAGGTCAACGAAGATATTATATATGGGACATATGATTAGTGGAATGAGGTCCAAGTGCACCAAGAGAAGATCCATGCTATTCTATATTTTCCTATTCCAAATAATCTTATCAAGTTGTGAGGATTCTATGGGTTATGAAACTAATACAGGAACTTTGTAAAGGGGTTTTCATAGTTGGGCACACCAATGAAAAGGCTCACAAACAAAGTGGCATTTCAATGGTTGAAAGGTGCCCAAAAATATTTCGACAAGTTGAAGGAAATAATGAGTACATACCCAATACTAGCTCTTCCATATTTTTTGTAGCCCTTCATGTTAGAATTTTATGCATTAGGGGAAGGAATGGGGGCAGTGTTAATGCAAAATAAACACTTGATAGAATTTGAAAACATAAAACTCAGGGATGTCGAGAAAATTTATTCATATACAAAAATGGAATGCTCGCAATCATGCATTCCATGATTAAATTCATACAATACTTAGCAGGTTGTACATTCACAGTCAAAACAAATCAAAATAGTTTGAAGTATTTCCTAGAATAGAAGGATTCGAACTAAAGGAAAAAAATGTGGGTGAGTAAAATAAAAGAATTTGATTTTGACATAAAAAATATCAAAGGAAAAAAGAATGTTGTTGCTAACACCCTCTCCAGAAGGTCCATTGTTTGTTCCATTGATGCAGTTGTTGAAGATTGGAAGGCAAGCCTCTTAGTAGAATACTCAAAGAAAATTTTTCTTGTGAGGTAATGGTTGAAATCGTATAAGATGACTACTATATAGTGATGGAAAACATTATCTACTATAAAGGGAGGATCTATTTGGTTCCTAAGTCCAAACTTAAGGATAATATCCTTAGAGCCATGCATGTCACACCTCTTTTAGGGCACCCATGTTATTTTAAAACTTGCAGGCAGGGGTTGAGAGAGGTTCTCATGGAAGGGCCTCAGCGAGGATGTATTGAGATATGTGAAGGAGTGTTTAGTGTGCTGGCATAACAAAACATAAAACCTTCACCTAGCAGGATTTCTTCAGCCTCTCCCTATCCCAAAATAAAATAGGGGGAGTGTGTCTATGGATTTTATTTTAGGGTTGCCCAAAGTACAAGGAAAAGACTGTATCTATGTGGTGGTAGATCAATTAATTAAGTTTTCACATTTTTATGCGATCTCATCAAAATATTCAACTTCTTAAGTGGCTTTCTTATTCTTTACAAAGGTTTTCAGGCTACATGGTCTACCAAAATTCATGCCTAGTACAAATTACCACCCACAAATCAATGGGAAGACAAATATTGTAAATAAATGGGTGGAAGGTTATCTACATAATTATGTTTTTGAGCAGCAAAAGGCATGGGCTAAGTGACTGCACTTAAAGGAGTAGTTCTATAACACCACCTACCACATGTACACAATAACGACTCCTTTTAGGGCCTTTCATGGGTATGAATCATTATCAATTTTGGAGTTTGTTTTTGGGGATAGAAGGGCACCCAAAGCAAGGATTGGATTTAGGAGAATTAGGACGTCCTAAAAAGCCTCAAAGAGGACTTACAGGTGGCCCAGAATCACCATAAGACATTTGCAGACAGGCACAAGACCAAATGCAACTTTGAAGTGGGAGACTTGGTGTTCTTGAGATTAAAATTGTATCAATAGTCCTCTCTCAAGAAGAGTGGGGCCGAAAAATTGAAGCCTCGTTTCTTTGACCTATACCAAATATTTAGGAGAGTGGGGAAGTGTTGAGATTTTGTGTATTGGAGTAGCATCAGTTGTGCTCTAGCTCCCACATTTTGTGGAGGGACTAGAGTACACTTGATCTACAAGACCCAAAAAGGGATTTGGGAGATTTCATCTGGTTTGGGAGATATTAAATTAATTAATTATTTTAATGTATTTCCTAACTCTAAACTTAGGGAACTTAAATAATTAAAGTGAATTTAATTAAACATGTGATGAAATTGTCTTAAGTCGCACGGATCAAGATTTCTTTTAATATTAGCCATTGATTCAAGATTTGATCATGGCCATTGGTTTTCCAACAAGAAAAGTATAGAGGAAAGGCTTGGGGTCATTTGTGAGACACACTTTTTTACAGAGCTAAGGAATAGATTTGGAATTCTAGGGCGGGTTTGATAAGAATTTCTGGAGGAATTTCCTACAGTGGGGTAGTATTGGCTAAGGGAATGATTTGATTCCAAGAGCCAAGAGTTGGTAAGAATCAGAGGTGCAACAACAAGGACAACACAGAGAAGCAAAGAAACAACTACATAGGTACTAAACAGGACATCGCAGAGGAACTGGGAGGCTTCATAAATCACACAGAGGGTCTTTTAGGGCCAACGTTAGGTTGTCTCACCCTTCCAGGGGTTACGCAGTCCCACTTGGTGTAGCGCAATGGCATTTTGAGGCTAGGTAGGCTGACGTTGGGGCTTCAAGGAAAGTGTTGAGGGTTTATAGGGTCAGATCCGTGATGATTCCTATAAATCATGTTTGAGGGTGTGGATCAGTTAGATATTTGGCACTAGATCTTCAGGTTGGTTACAGATTTGATATCTTTTATTCTCTGTCAGGTTTTCAAGATATGGAACCCAGATTTACTGTACTCTGAACTACTTAATAATAAACCCTCATATCTGTTGCATCAATTTTCCCACTTTAGGTTTTTTTGGGGACTCATATCCAAAAATCCATGTGTCACTTTGTTGCATGAGTGTATTATTCAGTAAATTATCTGGATGTGTAGGTTTTGGTTGTGTTTATTTTCAGTATTTTCTGAATCTAATTTCTGGAAATAACTTGTATTAATTAAATCAAGTAGGAGAAAATAAATGAATACACTGTAGTAGAATTTTCACATGGTATCAAAGCGATCACAGATCAAGCTGAATCTCTAGCAATCAATTGAAGAAATGTTTTTTCTGTAGGGTGGCAGTAGAAGCAGCAGATTCGGAAAGGGCATCTTGATAGTAGGAGAACGCAAATCCAAAATACAACGTTAAAGTTGTAGAAGGCCTTCAGGCTTATGCAGACCCTTCCTAGGGTAGCGTAAGGACTGCATCACCTAGTATGGGGTTACACAGTCCAATTCTAAGCAGTGTTGGGACTGCGCTAGGCCAACCAGGAAGACACTGCCCGTCATTTCTCCAGTTGTAGAAGAATTTTTGCCAAGATCTGGAAGTAGTGCTTCATATCTTCAACAGTTCTAGTGGGGTAGAGATTCTGCAAGTGTAGAATTGTGCCTTGCTAAGGCAACAACGGAGGGAGGAAGGAAGTTATTCAGCAAATCTGAGCCAAATAGATCTGAGATTCGATTAGGAGGATCGAGAATACTGTCCGTTTGTATTTTGGCTGCGGATTTCTAGGAGGGAAATCAATTTTCAGTGGAAGTAGCTACTAGAGGGTTTATAGTCACCAAGAAACCCAGATCTAGAGGGAGAAGTATTGTTTCTATCATATCTGAGAAAATATGGCTCGATATGAACTAAGGGATCGAGATATATTGGATGCCATGTCCAACTATGTTATCTGGAGGGCCAAAATCCTCTTAGTTCTGGATGATGAAGAGAAGTTTATTGTTGTACCAACTGATGCAGATCCTCTCAAGAAGTATGAAGAAAATCAAGCGTAGACGAAGCGTTTGATCATAGATAGAGTCAAGGACCATATTATTCCTCATATTGCTAGTAAGACTACAAAAAATGACATGTGGATAGCCTTGGATATGATGTACCAAGGAAGATCCATGCAAAGAAGAATGCTTCTTGAGAACCAGATGCAGTTGTTCCAAATGATGAAGGGTGAAGAGATAGATCCATTCCTCTTCAGACTTAAAGCCATCCGAGATCAGCTGGTTGGCATAGGTGCTACTCCGGATGAAGGAATCTTAGTGAATACTGCTCTGAATATAGTCTCAAAATATTGGGAAATGTTTTTCTAGAGCATTCTAGGAAGGGAAGCGTTACCATCTTGGGCTGACATGTGGGCTATCCTCTGCCAAGAGGAGATCAGAAGGGTCACCAAGCTACATAATATCAGTGGGGGAAGAGGGAAGGCCAAATGCAAGGAAGAGGAGGAGGATGCAGCCCTTGCATCAAGGGAAAATAAATAGAAAGGGAAGAAGAAGAAGGAACTCTGCAAGGTCCAATGCTTTAACTGCGGTGATATTAGTCATTTCGCCAACAGTTGTCCTAAGAAGAAGGACAAGGGAGATTCTGATTCCAAGGCTGCATTAGCAAATGACGATGGATTTGATGATGATGCAAGTGTGAGTGATCATGCCCCTCAAGAGAAGAGGTGGGGTGACATGGATCTGTAGAGAGCTACAGACTAGGGAGGGATCCTTGAGTCAGTCCTACTCTTGGATCACATACGAGCTATGGGAGCCTTAAGATGGTAGCAGGATGAGTCAATAGATGGTTGTAGATGACCACTTTTAATAGGAAAGGGGAGCTGAAGAGTAAGCAACGTGATGCAGAGGTAGAAACATGTGGAGGAAGTAGCGCAGAGAGGCTGATGGGACTTTAGCAGCACAGAGAAGTTGGGCTCATGCGGTGCAGTGTTGCAGCATGACAGTGTCTCCAGGAGAACATTGTGATTCAACATTCCAGGGAGCTTCAGTGGTGCAGGGAAACTTGAATTATCTGTCAAAAATTTGGGCAGAGTTATTCAGTTGCTTACTTCTCAAAAACTGAGTTGCAATGCAGCAGTTAGCAGTGGCAGTGCTATATGCAGCATGATGCATCAATTTGAGAGGGAGCTGCAGTACAAATGTGGCAGTGTCAGTGACAACGGTGGCAGTAATACATAGAGCAGTAGTGCAATAGATGGAGGGCAGCAAGACAAGCATCAATAGCATAGATCCAGTACTCAAGATCTTGTAATGCATGGTGTGGTGTATTGCTAGAGCACACTCCTCATGCTAAGAGGGAGTGTTGAGATTTTGTCTATTTGGGGTAGCATCAGTTGTGCTCTAGCTCCCAAATTTTGTGGAGGGACTAGAGTACACTTGATCTACAAGACCCAAAAATGGATTTGGGAAATTTCATCTGGTTTGGGATATATTTAATTAATTAATTATATTAATGTATTTCCTAAGTCTGAACTTTGGGAACTTAAATAATTAAAGTGAATTTAATTAAACATGTGATGAAATTGTCTTAAATCACACGTATCAAGATTTATTTTAATATTAGCCATTGATTCAAGATCTTATCATGGCTGTTGGTTTCCCAACGAGAAAAGTATAAAGGAAAGGCTTGGGGTCATTTGTGAGACACACATTTTTGCAGAGCTGAGGAATAGATCTGGAATTCTAGGGTGGGTTTGCTAAGAATATCTGGAGGAATTTCCTACAGCGAGGGGTAGTATTGGATAAGGGAATGATCTGATTCCAAGAGCCAAGAGTCGGAAATAGGCAGAGGAGTAGCAAAAAGGACAACGTAGAGAAGCAGAGCAGCAGTTATGCAGGTGCTGCGTAGCCGCTACATAGGAAAATACAAAGGCACTGGGAGGCTTTATAAATCACGCAAAGGGTATTTTAGGGCCAGGGTTAGGCTATGTCACCCTTCCATGGGTTACAAAGTCCCTCTTGGTGTAGCACAGTGGCATTCTGAGGCTAGCTAGGCTAACGCTAGGGCTTCAAGGGTAGCGCTGAGGGTTTCTAGGGTAAGATCTGGGCTGAGTCCTGTAAATCCCATTTGAGGGTGTGGATCAGTCAAATATTTGGCACTAGATCTTCAGGTTGGCCACAGATTTTATATATTTTATTCTCTATTGGGTTTTCCATATCTGGAACCCATATTTACTGTACTTAGAACTACTTAATAATAAACCCTCATATTTGCTGCATCAGTTTTCCCGCTTTGGGTTTTTCCAGGGACTTATGTCCAAAAATACATGTGTCACTTTGTTACATGAGCATATTATTCAGTAAATGATCTGCATGTGTATGCAGTAGTTGTGTTTATTTTCAGTATTTTTTGAATCTAATTTCTGGAAATAACTTGTATTAATTAAATCAAGTAGGATAAAATGAACCAATACACTGTTGTAGAATTTTCATAGGAAGATGGCATATGAACTAGAGTTACCAAAGGGGAGAAAAATCCATAACATATTTCATGTATTTTGCCTTAAGAAGGCTTTGTGACAACATGTTAACTCCTCCACCAGATGAAATTTCCCAAATATCATTCTGGGTCTTGTAAATCAAGTGTACTATATTCCCTCCACAAAATTTGGGAGCTAGAGCACATCTGATGCTATCCCAAATACAAAAAATATCAAAAATAGGAAGAAAACATGTCATTCTAACAACATAACATGGAACCATCGACCACGAACCCCAACCCCTCATAGGAAGAGCACTGACTAAAAGACGAGAGGATAGACACCCCTCTGCCACATAAATATCCTAAGAATGCATAACCCTAGAGGAGGACCACTGGGTAGACACAATATAAAACCAAGATTGAAGTTACCCAATCACCCATAACTGGGCTCGCAGTTCATCCTAATAACTGGATATTGAATCCTGATACCTCTTATAAAAGCTAAAAAATGCACATGAAAAAAAAAACATCCAATTTAGTGAAACTGATGTCTGGGATGTTGTGGTCCCATGATTTAGCAAATTGGTAGACTAAATGGACAGTGCAACATTAGACTAGTCTTTGGAGTCCTATGACTTAGCCTTCCTGGACTCAGAGAAGGCTCTCTCTATTTGTTTGCAAAGGATATGAACTTGTTTGTTTTAGATGGTTTATTTTAGGCTAGTTATTAAGTGTGGGGTTTGTTTGATTGTTTTGGTTGGGTATGATGATCAAGAAGAATAGATAGAATGAGGAAATCTTCACATTCATTGGGAAATGGAGTCTATAAAAGTCAGGAAAATTTCATCAATGGATCAGGAAGCATCACAGGGAAAATCTAACTTGGCCAGTGGATCTTCAAGGTTTTTAAGGGCAATGAGATGGACATTAATTGTGAGAATAGAAGTAGGACAAAGGGAAATTAAGAATCCTTTATCATATACCTCTAAAAAAATGGATTTAAATATCATAAGCATAAAGAGGCAATCAATAGACAGGGTAAACCATAAATTCTTTGATTCAACTTAAATAGATAATTATTCAAGACAAACATTCCAATGAAATAAGGCGAGAAACTCATTTAACTTCTAGTGATTTCACCTTCAAGGGCAGAAAACATTCAAGACACACATATAACTGCAATCAGAGAAGAGGGAACACCTAGACATATTTGATTATAGCTATGAAGATCTCTAAAACAATTATTTAAGCAAGTACAAAGGGTATGATCGAAACAAAACCTCTTTGGAAGACTAACTAATGGTACTTTAGAGAGAGACTTCAGAAATAGTGTTTCAATAATATCAAGCAAGCAGGGCTAGCCATAAATTATCTCTGATACCTACTATATTAAACCATTCATGAAATAAACAATTTTAGGGGGTCTAGAGAGAAATTAAGTATTCTCTAAAATGTCCTAGCAGAGGAAAACATAAAGGCAGGGAAGAACAAACAGAACTAAGGTGCCTTTGAAAACATTTCTTAGTCTAAATCCTTTGCTCTACTGCAATATAGAAAGATGGAAACATAATTAAATAGGAAAAAACAATAACAGATTAGAATAAATTCACCATTTAACCAAGCTCAGGGATACTGCAAGCAAGCCTCCTCCATCAACAAACAAATCAAGACATTCATAAGCTTCAAGACATCAATTTATGTTCAACTTCTAAAAAACTATGTATTACTTCAAAGAATCATCAAATGCCAACAAGATAATGAACTCAAATGCAATATTTATCTGCAAATGAGGAGGTGAAGCTAAGTCTTAGGTTTTCGGTGTCATTTATTACAGAGTTAATGAATTCTCTGTCTTGAACACCATGCAAGGCTCAAGGCAGGAATGTCTGCAAATATTTCTCTAAATAATAACTCTTGTCTTAACTTCTGAGGGTTTATAGGTGAAATGTTTGACTTTAAGGCCTATTCATAACTTTACAATAACCTCTTGACAGATGGAAAATATCTCTGACTGGGTTCAATAATAGCTTAATGCTTTAATTAAGGAAACAAAGTACTAGGTGGCAAAAATATCTTTGAAAGAAGTAACTGCCATAGGCTTAGTCATTCGAATGCATTTCTAGGCTTAATTTGCTTCTGTTTTATCTTTAAACTCTGTATTAGGCCTTCAAACTCTGCCTTGATACTCTAGTTGTCCATTTATATTTATGTTTTTCTTTAATCTATTTGATCTCTATCTGTTTTTTAATCCTTCATGATTAACCTTCCTGATCTTCTGTCTTTATCATTTGACCTTTTCACTGTTTATCTTAATCCTTTAATCTTTGTTTTGACTAGCTAATATTTTTTTTTTTTTGCTCTTAATGGATGATTAGCCCTTTAATCTTTCAAACTCCTTCTCTTCACTGTTTCCTTTGACTGTATTTGTCTTTCTGTGTGCAGGGGAGGCTCTTCTTCGTGGCAGGAGGGTTTCTTTGACCATCGATGATCATGTTTCATGATGATCGGTCTTTGATATAAGGCTTTGGCACATATGTAATTCAAATTAGGCTCCTACATCATCATCTAGAGGCTAATTTGCTCGTTTTTTGACCATCGGAATGCTTCTCAGGCATTCTGCCATTGAACCTGCATAAAAACACAATTAATTAATTTAAAACCTACAAGGAGGGCGTATGACTGCATTTTCTGTGGTTTTGGGCTGTCGGATGGTGTTTGCAGAGGAGGAGATGGTGCAGGAGACGAGGTTACGAAGGTGGAACCAGGCATAAGTTCAAACGGAGGTGGGAGGGCTTGAAATTCAGCGTGGAGGGCAAGCAGTTTCAGAAAACCGGAAGAATTTTATTGCATGGAGAAAGGGCGGTAAGTAGCTTTTTGTGGGAGGCATGCGATATAGCCCACTACGCGACATGTGGTGGGGAAAAATGACCATTTCACGTGGGTTGGAAAACGTTAGTCCCGACTCTACTTTTTGTGTGATATACGATGTGGGTCGTTGGATCTTCAAGAAGGAGATCGACGGTGCGGAACAGTTTGGAATGGGGCCCAGGGGAAGGACGACGTGGCAAGGTATTTGTCGTTTAGCAAGGGGTCTAAAAAAACGTGGAATTTGTTATTTTTAATAAGGTCGGGAGTTGTGGAATAAGGAAAAGTCTGGGCACACAGGTGCCATGGCTTTATTAGGGTATGGAGTATAGTGGAAGGCGAGGCCCAGTTTAATATATCAAAGGGTTTAAGGAGCCCTTTCATAAGGTTTTACGGGGTTTATGAAATGAGAGGGTGGAGGGTGAAAAATATATAGGAGGGGGGCTTATGGATATGCGTAGGTTGTGGTTATATGGGTGCAAGGAAGCTGAGGCTTAGAAGAAAAGGGGCTTAGGCCTATAAACCATAAGGGCGGGTTTATGATATAAAACAGAGTTATATATATATATATAAATATATCATCCAAAAGCCTTAAGTTTGGGTTTTAAAACAATGTAAAAGTGGACTTTTACATTGTTTAAGACATGTAAAGGGAAATGATGAATAGGGGTGTGCTTCATGAGGGTTTAGGAAAGGGAAAATTTGGTTTTTCAAAAGGAAAAAGGGAGTGAATGAGAGTGTGGGAAGGGTAGTGAAAATGAGGTTAATAGGCCCAACAGTGAAGTATTTTTGGAGCAGTGAGGTGAACTTTAGAAGGAAAAGAGGGAGAAATTTAGTGAAACAGTTTGACTTAGGATAATGAAGGCAATGAGATTTCTAAAACTCACAATATTTCACAAATATTGTTTTTAGAAATCTAGGACCATTACTTAGTCATCTTCATAATCAGCAAAAATTACTGATGACTAACAGTGGCTCCACTTGGGGAGGGC
The DNA here is from genome assembly GCA_034641835.2 of Pinus albicaulis. Lineage (NCBI taxonomy): Eukaryota > Viridiplantae > Streptophyta > Pinopsida > Pinales > Pinaceae > Pinus > Pinus albicaulis. The sequence continues at coordinate 547,770,542 of CM076574.1, forward strand.
ATCTCCCTTTTGGAGGTGTCTAGCACTTTCAGTTTATGAAATCTCTAAGTTTAAGAAGACCAATGCCTCTTCTATTGGGCAGATTTTCCCTTCTTCTTTTTTGCTGATATTTCTTTGAAGTGGTGATCTCAATAATCTGCAACACATTATTTCTTCAACTTCATTTCTACCTACCCAACCTTCTTCGCCTAACATTTTTTCTTCCTTGAGTGCACTTGAACTGGAAAACTCTTAACATTTTTATTTTGAAACAAAAATAAACTATATACTTATATCCTTATTTCTTCCAAGAGTTCAGATTAAGCTAGTGAACTCTTTTATTCTCTACCTAGACTATTTGATTGCCAAGATTAAACTGTTTGGAAGTCTTGATTCTCTAAACTATTGAGATAAAATTGAAAGCATGGTTCAAATCAGGATTAGGAAATCTAACTTACCATGGTTTGTGGCATTGGAACAAGCTGCACACAAACATTATTTTGCATAAAAAGTAATTAGAAAGATAAGGGCCACGATCTATCATTTGTTATGCATCCTCATATTTCTCTTTGGTTCTGTTTTGAGCATGTGGAACCAGTATCTTTCACTTCTAATCTATCTTTTTTGATAAGTCAAGCTTGAATATCTTTGACAATCATTTTTTACACTAACTTATCAACATAAATTTAAACATGTTCAGCCATAATTAGGCTAGATGATTGGACAAGATCTTCTTTTTGAACCAGTAGTGGCATTTAGGCTTGCACACTTTCAGCAATATTGTTTTTTAGGTATGGGGCTGTACCTCTTTTCAAATCTTCCCTCTTTTTTTTTTCTGTTTTCTGAATTTTTGTTTATTATGATCTCTTATCATGCAATGTTATATATAATGAATGAAAACTTTGAAGCTAGGACCCTTGAAAAAAATAGTGTTTGAGCATCCTGCCATTGACAGGACCTCCAAATAACTCTTGTCCATTCAACCCCTGTAAGAAGAAAGCATTATGAACCCTAATTGATTGAATGATATAAGGCCCTTTCCACAAATTTTCAAATTTTCCATGTTTACCTTTGTTTTCCCTCCTAGAATCCCATTTTAAAATTGTGTCTCAAACTTAGAAATTATTTTCTTTAGTCCTTCTGTCAAAGATATTCTTGATGCTCTCTTGAACTGCTTCTGTTATTTTATAAACCTCCTCTCTTGACTGTTGTAAATGAATGGTTTGATTCAGCCTTCTTTGCATGTCATTTTCTTCTGATTGCACTTCTTGGAGGAGTTTCATGATTGGAACTCCCAAGGATGTTGGGAAGACTGCATCCATGCCATATACCAATTGATAGGGAGACATACTGATTTATTTCTTGGTGGTTAGTCTATCAAACCATAAAGCATGAACTAGCTTACTATGCCATGATTTTTTATTCTGTTCCAACAGTATCTGATAATGATGATCAAAATTTTGTTGGAGGATTCAACTAGCCCATTACCCTAGGGGTAGTGAGCTGTGGAATGCCCCAATGTGATATTATATTTATAGTATAAATCAACTATTCTTTTGGATTTAAAGGCAACAAAATTATATGTAATGATCTTTCTATGAAAACCAGATCGGGATAATATGTTGATCTCAAGGAACTTGATAGTGACAGAGTCAATAGCATTTTTAGAAGGGATAACCTCTATCCACTTGGTAAAATAATCAGTGGCAGTAAGGATCCACTTATGTTGGGAAGATGAGGTTGGGTGAATTTCTCCAATAAAGTCCAAACCCCATTGTTGAAAGGGAGCCTCAATACTGATGGGGTAAAGGTAAAGGTAAGAATTTCCTTTTGCCATAAAAAATTTGGCACTTATGGCAAGTCATGACAAATTTGTGGGTATCAGGAAAAAGGGTGGGCCAATAATATCCAGCTCTAAGGATTTTATTAGCTGTGATTTTCCAGTAAATGTGGCCTCCACATTCTCCCTCATGTAGCTCATGCATGATTTTACCTGCATCATCCTCAAGCAAACATTTAAGCAAAAGGCCTACATAATTTTTCCAATATAACACTCCATCTAAAATACAAAATTTCAAAGCTTTCTGTTTTAAGAATCTAGCTTTAGTTTTTGATAAAGAGGGAGGAGTATTGAGATAAATAAGCACATATATGATATCAACATACCAAGATGAATTCGGAAATATTTCTTCAATGTATGGAGCAGTGAATTCTTCTTGTTCTTCTAAAACATCAACCATATTCATATCTAATGCTTGGAAATTTGATTCAGCCATGATTTTTGCTAATCCTTGTCCTTTAATCAACTTGGTGGGTCTGATTTCTAAATCATATTCTAAGATAATAGCAATCCATTTTCCTCTTTTACCATCAGGGTCTTGATTTAGAATATCCTTGACAACTGTATGTGGGACAAAAGCAATGATATGAGAGTGAAAAATGTAGACTCGAAAATATTTCAATGCTTTTATCAAGGCTAAGGATTGTTTCTCCATGATATTATATTTGAGTGGGGCATCTTTTAATGCTTTACTGAAAAATGATATAGGTTGTTCTTGGCCCATGTTATTCTTTTGCAACAATACTGCAACAAGGGTGTGTTCTGATGCAAATGAAAAAATGTAGAAATCCTTGGTGAAATTAGGACTGATAAGAACTAGTGTTTGAGTGAGAGCTTGTTTCACTAGTTCAAATGACTGTTTGGCCTTTAAGGTCCATTTAACTCTTGTCTCCTTTTTTAGCATGTTTGTGATATTTCTCAAAATTTCAGCAAGGTTGGGGATGAACCTTCTCAAAAATTTTATCTTCCCAATGAAATATTGCAATTCCTTGAGATTCCTAGGATGGCTGCTTTTCAATATGCCTTCAATCCTTTTGGAGTCTAATTTGATTCCTTCTTCAGAGATTATGTGGCCCAGGAGTTTTCCTTCCTGGATACCAAAGAGTGTTTTCTTGGGATTCAAAGATAAGCCATATTTCTTGCATTTCTCAAAAAAATTTCTCAAATGTACTAAGTGCTCTTTATCAGTTTTGGAGTAAATAGTGATGTCATCAAGGTAAATGATTATGAAATATCCTATATCTTCTGAAAAAGCTATGTCCATGGCCCTCTGGAATGTGGCCCCTGCATTCATCAAACCAAATGGCATTTTAACATACATGAATGTACCCCAAGGTGTGGTAAAGGTAGTTTTGTGTTGATCACTTGGGAGTACTAGCACTTGGTTGTAGCCTGAAAAACCATCCAACAATGATATTTTTTAGATCCAACCATATTTTGAAGTATGCGATCCATTTTAGGCAAGGGATAATTATCTTTCACGGATGCCTTGTTTAGATTTCTAAAGTCAATGCAAAGCCTAATCTCCCCAATCTTCTTCCTAACTGACACAAGGTTGGAAACCCACTCTGAGTATCTAAGAGGAACTATGATTCCAACATCATACATATTTTTGATCTATTTCTCAACTAAAGGTAATAAAACGTGATTTATCTTTCTTAGTTTTTGTTTGAAAGGCTTCTGATTTTCCTTAAGAGGAATTTTGTGTTGAATAATGTTGGTATCATATGATTTCAGATCTTTGTACCCCCATGCAAAAACATCTTCAAACTCTTTAAAAAGTTCAATATATTCCTGTTTTATGTGAGAAGGAAGGGTTTTAGATATCTTGATCATTTTGGGTTCCTTCATGCTGCCTATGTTATATTATTCTACATTAGTTTCTGTAGGCTCCATATTTGGTTTTTTAGCTACATCATTGAAATCAAAAAGCTCCTCTAATGGTGTAAGGCCCCTTGGTATAGTATCATCTTTACATTGTAAAAACTCAAGGTCTTTTTGGTCTAGATTGTCAAGTAATTTTTCCTTATAAAGATGTTCAAACTGGTTTATATCAGCAGTAGAGGACATCTCTGTTTTGCGGGCTTTTTTTTCAACAAAACAATCTTCTTCATGGCTTGAGCTAGGTGTTGGTACAACAAAATCATTCTTAGATTGCAGAAAATCATCAATGTACTTATCACCCTCAAACACTTGCCAATAATTTTCATCTTCAGGTACTTTAGGCCAATTTTTTACTTTGACAGTGAATTGTTCATTTACATGGGGTATTTAGAAATTGTTGGCAGCAAAGGCAAGCTCATTTGCAAGGTTATTCTAAGCTCTAAGGATGAAAGTGAGTTCATATTTCTTAAAGGTTTTCAGGAGATCTAGGGCAACATTCCTATATTCTCTTAATCTTGGGTTTTTGGCTGAATATTCCCCTTTTATTTGCTTAATGATCAGCTTTGAATCTCCTTGGACTGATATTTTCTTGGCTCCTATGTTTTTAAGAAAATGTAAGCCAAGGAGGAGGGCTTCATATTATGCAATATTATTAGTGCATTGGAAATCAAGTTTGTAGGAATGTCCTTTGTTTGTATTATGTATCCATACACCTGCTCCAAAATCAAATTTTCCACAAGAGCCATCAAAGCTCATGTTCCAAATAGTTTCTATCTCACACTAATTCTCATTTTTCTGTTCAAGGCTGCCAAAGTTTGAGCTGTTATGTTCTTCTTTTGAGGACAGATTTGGTTGTTCCAATGGGCTTAAATCTTTCTCATTTTCATTTTCTTGTTTGTTGATTTCATCTTCATTATACAAGATAAATGAATCAAGATTTGAATAAATGGAATAAACAGGAGTGTTGTTTGGCCTATCTAAGCTACTTACCATGTATTTCATATGATATTCCCTGTATAATCTTCTTGTTTGGTTAAAGACTGGGATGGTAGCATAAGACATGTCCATTTGAAGGCTCCCTTGAAGTTTGGCTCCCCATGATCTGGATAGAAGCATGCCATACTTTGGGAGAATGTCAGCAACTACTATGTCTATAACTAGACCCTTAGCAAGAATTTGTGCTAGATTGACACATAAATCATTAATTAGACCCAAACACTTGAATTTTCTTGAATCAAAAGAATAAAGGTCTTTGTAAGGTTTAGTAATTTCTAGGCCTAATCTCTCCATCACCACCTTTGGCATGAGGTTGTGAGAGGCACTAGAGTCTAGCATGGCATTGTGCAAGATTTTATCATGTATGTTCAAGCTGACATAGAATGGAGGGACAACCCCTTCTTGGTATTTTCCTTCTACTTCAGGACCAAACAACAATTATGGTTTATCATTTGTCGAGTTTAAAGTATCAGTATCATTTCCTATATTCAAAGCTTTCAAAACTTGATTTTTATATACATCCTGGGTTACTAGTTCAGCTAAGGGTATGCTAATTTTGATCTTGGAAATTTTTCCCTCAAGGCTAAAAGGTGCTAGTTTTTTTGACATATTTACATATGTTTTGTCACACATAGCCTTTTCAGAAATTCTGATTTGGTGAGTTTTATTAGGGCTGTTATTTTGGACAGATTTCTCAAAGCCACTAGCAGAAGTACTAGGGCAGCTTGGGTCAACACTTTTTTGGTTGGTTTTGTCTTTGTTCAGATCAGCTTTCTTAGCCACAGTGTTGGTACTGTTTTCTGTCTTTTTAGGAGGATTTTTTGAGGTTTTCCTAACAACAATTTCTATGTTATTATTCTTGGAGGCCTCTTGGTTCTTTTTTCTCCTAAGATCATATTGTCTTTGGACCTCCATTATAGCATTTTCAAATAAAAATTGATAATCTTCAGAATCCTCATGGTTGTTTTCAGTCTGGTCTGAGGAAAAGAATCCTTGTTCTTCTTTAGTGAGAAAAACATCACCCTCATTGTCAGATCCTATCATATTTACATGATTTTCTTCCAACATTTATGTCTCTCTTTCTTCTTCATCTACATAGTTATCTTGGAAAGGAGGCCTAATTTGTTGGTCATTATCTCTTTGTCTATTTTGAATAGGGTCTTTTCTAAAATTTGGTTTCCTATTTTTGTTTTGGGGATTTGCTTGGTTCTCCCTAGGAGGTACTCTTTCATTTAAGTTTATCCTTTCCATCATTCTTTCCATTACCCTTACTAAGTTATCAATTTTGGCATCAGATGATGAGGATGGTGCCATTGTTTCATCTTTGTATGTAACTTTTTTTTTTCTAATTTTAACCTAGCTCTTTTTTCAATCAGATTTGCTTCTACAGTTATGGCTCCCCTCTACATATCTTCTAATGTTAAGGGGTCTCTTTCTCTTAGCTGATAGGCCATGTCTGGGTCAAAACCTTCTGGAAATTTTGCTAAGGCTAAGCTTAGTGGAGGTTTCATGTTTGGTGCAAGTGCATTGTAAACACTATTGAATCTAGTGCAGTAATCTTGGAAACTTTCCCCAGCATTTCTTTTAAGATTGCTATATTATGAAAGGATTTGGAGAGGGTTTTTTTTTTTTAATTTCCAATTTATTTATGAATGTTTGGTATAAAGAAGGGATATCATTTATGCTATTGGCAGTTAAGCTTTTAAACCATTTTTTAGCTTCTCCTCCTAAGCTTTGGGAAAATATCCTCATCTTAATGGTCTCTTCTTCTATTTCCATGTAGTCAAAGGCATCATTCAATTTATCTACATGTTGTTGGGCAATGGTAGATTCAGTTCCAGTGAAGTGGGGAATTCTGGATTGGTAATCATTCGGTAAAGGAACCAGAGGTTGTCGTAATACTAAGGGGGCATACCATGCTGCCATGATGGGAACAAATGGAGGGTTTACAAGAGGTGGGTTTGTGAGAGGGAACGCAGGATGAAATGGGTTGTTTTGAATAGTGGAAGTATGGATGGGTGTGGTGGAAGTACTTGGACTAGCAAACTGATTTTGAGCAGATTTGTTATGGAAGGAGCTAAAGTGATGGAGAAGTTGAAAATCAAGAGTAGAAGGAGAGGCTTCTCTACTATAACTCTGCTGCAAATATATGGGCACAAGTTCATTCTGGTCAATATGACTATGTGACTTGGTTCTAAATAAGTTCTTTGAATGGTGCAAGTCGAACTGAGGATCTTTCAAGACTGTGAGGTGTTCAGGGACAGATCTTGCTCTTTGAATAGTGCTAACAGTAGTTAAATTTCCAGCTCTAGAAGTTTGCCACAAAATCTTTTCTGGATCATCAACTATAGTAGGAAGATTAGGGTCTAGATGAGATCTGGTATTGATCCTTCATGAAGCCAAATTTCAAACTCAAAATTTGGAGAGGCTGAAAGTTTGAGACTGTTTTCAGAAGGTTGACCTCTCTCGGTGCTTAGTAAGCTTCTACAATATGGGGCTAGGCTTCTAAACTTCTTAGGGCTGATTTGACACAATCTTAAGGAAGTCTAAAGAGAACTAGTGAAGTAATAGGCCTACTGGAGGCTAGTGGAATTGCCAGGTGGATATTTTTGGTTGTTTTTAAGATAAATGTGTATGGTCCACCACCAATAATTGACAACAAACCAATCTGGAAATGTTTTTTTTTTTTTGGTTTTCTGAGTTTCTTTATGGTAGCGCTAAGGTTTGTATGAGTGTCCTACATTTGAATCATCATTTAGCTAATATGGTGAAACAAATAGAGTCTAATATTGGCTATCAGTTGATTTTCTTGAGCTTAACTGAGGGTTTAAATGAGTCTATAATAGTTTTTAGGCTATCATGTACTATGTCCCACCCTGATCGCCATTATGTTGTGGTCCCATGATTTAGCAGTTTGGTAGACCAAATGGATAGGGCAACATCAGACCAGTCTTTGGAGTGCTAGGACTTAGCCTTCCTGGACTCAGAGAGGGCTTTCTCTATTTTTTTGCAAAGGATATGAACTTGTTTTCTTTAGATGGTTGATTTTAGGCTAGTTATTAAGTTTGGGGTTTTTTTGATTGTTTTGTTTGGGTATGATGATCAAGCATAATAGATAAAATGAGGAAATATTCACAGTCATTGGGAAATGGAGTCTATAAAAGTCATGAAAATTTTATCAATGGATCGGAGAGCATCACAGGGAAAATCTAACTTGGTCAGTGGATCTTCAAGGTTTTTAAGGGCAATGAGATGGACATTAATTGTGAGAATAGAAGTAGGACAAAGGGAAATTAAGAATCCTTTATCATGTACCTCTAACAAAAGGGACTTAAATATCATAAGCATAAAGAGGCAATTAATAGACAGGGCAAACCATAAATTCTTTGATTCAACTTTAACAGATAATTATTCAAGACAAACATTCCAATGAAATATAGAAGGCGAGAAACTCATTTAACTTCTAGTGATTTCACCTTCAAGGACAAAAAAAATTCAAGACACACATATAAATGCAATCAGAGAAGAGGGAATGCCTAAACATCTTTGATTATAGCTATGAATATCTCTAAAACAATTATTTAAGCAAGTATAAAGGGTATGATCGAAAAAAAACCTCTTTGGCAGACTTAACTAATGGTACTTTAGAGAGATACTTCAGAAATAGTGTCTCAATGATATCAAGCAAGCAGGGCTAGCCATAAATCATCTTTGATACCTATTGTATTAAACCATTCATGAAATAAACAAGCTTAGGGGGTCTAGAGAGCAATTAAGAATTCTCTAAAATGTCCTAGCAGAGGAAAACATAAAGGCGATGAAGAACAAATAGAACTAAGGTGCCTTTGAAAACATTTCTTAGTCTAAATCCTTTTCTCTACTGCAATATAGAAAGATGGAAACATAATGAAATAGGAAAAAACAATAACATATTAGAAGCACTTCACCATTTAATCAAGCTCAGGGATCCTACAAGCAAGCCTCCTCCATCAACAAACAAATCAAGATATTCACAAGCTTCAAGACATCAATTTATGTTCAACTTCCAAAAAATGATGTATTACTTTGAAGAATCATCAAATGCCAACAAGATAATGAACTCAAATGTAGTATTTATCTGCAAATGAGGAGGTGAAGCTAAGTCTTAGGTTTTGGGTGTCATTTATTACGGAGTTAATGAATTCTCTGTCTTGAATACCATGCAAGGCTCAAGGCAGGAATGTCTGCAGATATTTCTCTAAATAATAACTATTGTCTTAAATTTTGAGGGTTTATAGGTGAAAAGTTTGACTTTAAGGCCTATTCATAACTTTACAATAACTGCCTGGCAGATAGAAAATATCTTTGATTGGGTTCAATAACTGTTTAATGCTTTATTGAAGGAAACAAAGCACTAGGTGGCAGAAATATCTTTGAAAGAAGCAACTGCCATAGGCTTAGTCATTCGAATGCATTTATGGGCTTAATCTGCTTCGGTTTTATCTTTAAACTCTGTATTAGGCCTTTCAAATCTGCCTTTATATTCTGGCTTTCTATTTATATTTATGTTTTTCTTTAATCTGTTTGATCTCTATCTGTTTTTTAATCCTTCATGATTAACCTTCCTGATCTCTTGTCTTTATCATTTAACCTTTTCACTGTTTAACTTTATACTTTAATCTCTGTTTTGACTGGGTAATATTTTGTTTTTGCTCTCAATTTATGATTAGCCCTTTGTTGAGGCCTCAGAAATCCGTGGCAACAACAAAGGGGATAAGCACCCAGTCTAGACCTTAAAGTATCTCCTTTTCCATTTGGGGTAGTGGCTCCGACTGAGTGTGATGGGACTAGTTTCCCAGTTTTGGTTTTTGGATGATAACTTGTTGGGTTTCTACCAAAACATTTTGAAATAATGAATTACTACAAACTAACACAAATTTAACTCTAAATGCAAGACTTTGAATTAAATTTAATCTAACCCGGGATATAATATGTCAATGCAATCTAGAAATATATCTATTGAATCTGTCATGAAATAGATTCAGATTTAATAGAATTATCACCATGTAAAATGATTCTCTCAAAAAATTAGTTAATCAAAAGAATATTAAACATATATCGAATTGTCTGATGAACATATATAAAATAACTAATTTATGTCTTTATATTGTAGTGCAACAGATATTTCAGACATAAATAATTAATTTCATACATGATTCATGGAAGCTGTATTCATCGCTAATTTTCAGAAACAGAAGTAACATACATGGTATTAGTACCAGTTGTGTATTACTCTGTCTATCAGATCAGTGATAATAGGTCGTATCCAATCCTTCAATCAAAGAGTTTTTCAAAGAATACAAAATTGCACCAGACATTGAGAAACAAAATGATGTTTATAACTGAATATAACCGTGTTCCATTATTTCATCACGGCATTCACAAACTTTACTTACAATTAAGAATTCTTTGCAAATGTTCTTAATAAAATTCTGGACCCTTCTCTAAATGCATGAGAAGGGTTTAAATACTAAAACTAACTATAAGCTAAATTAAATATTTTACAAAAATTTAGAGGAGGTTTCAAACAACCTTCCTCTAACTTAAACAATAATCTAGGAATTAAAAACTAAAAAATACTAATTTTAAGGCTTTTGCATCTTTTGTGGAGTATGGTCACGTAATTTGCAGATATCTAGTAGTGTCCTAAGCTGAGGCGGCTGATATATTCGTGACGGGATTTTATTCTTGAAGATGGAATTTGAAATGGTTGACTAAGACTTTTTAGCTGATTTTGTGAGAAGTAGAAGAGTCTGTTGCTGATGATAAGGTTTGATTAGAAAATTCCAAAAATTTTCTTGGTCAAACTTATTAACTTTTCTGTTTGCTTCTTCTTATTTTTTCTGCTCTCTGTGTCCATTTCATTTATATTTCTTTTGTTAATGAAAACACATTAGACATGTTTTCTTCAATAAGTCATGTTTTGAACAATTGGTCACATAAAAGCTGTATGACCTCATTTGATTTGATACATGTTTTAATTGCTACTTTTTCTGCTCAGGCAATATGTGTTTTCCATTCTGAAAATAATAATTCTCCATGAAGATTATCTATCTAAGGTAGATTAGCTTTTTTCCCCATATCTGAATCTTTCCATTGCATATGTTCATCGATTTTTTTTTGAAGTTTCTGACATTCAAGTTTTTGAATGGCAATTTCTTGAATCATTATTTTGCTAGAATCACAGTAAGAATCAATCATAGCAACTTGATGACAAAATTCATTTTGTTTCTCTTTAATCATTGTATTTATTTCAAGTGCTTTTTGAATGAAATTTTCAGACTTTGATTGATTCTATAATTCTACCATGGTTCTCTCTAGCTGTATATGTTTATCTTTAAGTTCTGTATGATGTTCCAATTTAAGTTTTTCAAAATCTTTATGGAACTGTTCTAAATTTTCTCTGATCTGTTCTGTAGACTTGACTTTCTTTGTATCTAACATGTGTTCCAATTATTGGATCCTGGATTCCCTCTGCTTCAAAAGTGCTTTGATTTCACTTGCCTTATCTACAGTAGTTGTAGCATAAGCTCCTGCATATTGTGACAGTTTAGTCAAATTTTCAGTAGGATCCTTTGATGAATCTTTCTAGAGGATGTCAACTAATTCATCTTTAGATTTAAGAGTCGTTTCATCAGTCCTTCTTCTCTTATTTCTTTTGACTACAACTCTATGGCTGGGTCTGTAGAAGATATTCAATGATAGAATGTCTTCTATTTGCAAAATTATTTGATCTGTGGAATGGACCGGAATAACCTCTCTACTCTGTGTTGCTGGGATTGTTTGTAAAGGGTTGACGGTCTGAACTATCCTTTGGGAAGGCTCTGGTGTTTGAAAACCTACTGCTTGACTAGTATTGACCTTTCCTTTAGAATTTTTTATTGGTTGGGAAAATTGTTCCCATTCATTTATTAGGTCTTTTCCTTCAGATGATTTAGATTGATATTATATGGTCTGACCTTTTGGAACTTCTTCTGTATTTGATTCAATGACATTGTTGTTTATTTTTCCTTGCAACTCCATATCTCAAATAATCTGGTCAATTTCTGAATTGGATTTTGTAGACTTAGCCTCATCTTCAGATTGATTGGTCTTATCAGATTGCTGTTGAGACTGACCAGATTCATTTTCAGAATCATCCTTCATTTCTTCGTCAAGACTAACACTTGGAATGTGTTTTTCTTCTTCCATAACTAGAAAATTTAAAGGGACATTCTTTAATCTTTCATTTCTGTATTCCTGAAAAGCTTCGACATCTTCTTGACTTGATTGATTGGAAACCCTCTTAATAACATCTGAAAAATATTCGACTCCCTAAAGAAGTCATTGTACTGATCCTCTTCTTTTACAAAAGGCTTGGTCCTAAGTCTTGCCATGTAATTCTTAATTTCATCATTGGGATCATACAGTTTCCCAAGCATAAATGCTAAATTTAACATCTGAATACTAGGAACCTCTTTGTATGTATGGAAAATATTGGCTAAAGAAAAAGTACCACACTGTACAGGGAATGAAGGCCAAATAGCCTTTTTTTCATCCTTTAACTGTTTGGTAACACCATTAATAAGTTTATAAGCTATTTCTCTCCCAAACAATCTATTCGGAACATAATGTGGAAAAACATGTGGAAGAGTAAAACTTCAAAAGACTCGAACATAAGTAAATTTTTCTTCAGCAAACCATCGGGCTGTAGGAAAAATATCTCTACTAACTTCCTTGGAAACCCTAGGGATCTTTTTGTCAAAAATCATTTGATACATAGGAAGCATAACTCCATAAAAGACTTTATAGAAATGCAAGTGGTATTTGGAATCCAAGAGTTCTTTATGGTAAAAATGAATTGGTGTAGGGTCTGTAACGGTCCATTTCCAACCCATGATTGGAAATGTAGAAATATAACAGATGGAATCCATAACATAAGCGGACATGAAAAAGGGTGACTTTTCTTGAGGTGAAGCATTTCTTTTATTCCTATATTCAGCAATGTGTTTGGCTAAATAATTAGATAAAAGGTCTGCCCAATTCAAAATGGTTGAATTGACGATTGTGTCAATTAAGGGAACCCAGTCTCTAGAGAACCTAGTACTATCAGTTCTAGCAAATAACCTACACAACATACCAGCAGCAAATCAATAGGGATGAGGGATTTGTGCAATGGAGTACATACCAGATTTGTCTTTCTTTAGTTTTCCCTCATTGTCCTTCCACTCATAGATGACCTTGATAAGATCTAAATGTTTAGCTTTGAACATTTGCACATATCTATTGTCATACTTTTGTTGCGGAGCAGGTAAATGGTACATGGCTGCCAAATCTTCAGCTTTAAAAGAACCCATAGTCTCTCCTCTAGAATTTTTAAATACTCTGTCTTCAATATTCAGATTTTCAACCGCCCACTTGATCATATCAGTGTAAGGCATAATTTTTGGTATCGTGACTATCTTATGAATAAATGAACATGCAACGTCAAAAAGAGTTGCATCAGAAGTGCTATCAGTGCCTGTCGTAGATATATTTGTTATCACTTTTGGCCCTTCATCCTCAAATAGTTTATACATAGCCTCCCATGACGAGACACCGCAATCCTTGTTACAGACAGTGCCTGAGAATAGGGAAGGCATATTTGTATCTTCTAAGGGCAATGCTTGATAGTTTTCTTTATATTTCTTACTCATCTCAGAATCTCTCAATTCGATAACTGATTTCCTGATAATGAAAATGAAAGATATCATATAACAAGCATTTACAAAGACGTATCAGAAATTTATTTCAAACTCACGCGACACTCTATCAATATTATCAATCATCTCTTCATAATTCACTATGATTTCAAAATTTATGCTTGACATGGCTTCACCTGGCTTCGCATGCAATGCTTATTAATCATTTATAGCTGTTAAGATCTAAAATTCAATCTGATATGCCATAAGCTGCTTTTCACACGCTGAGATTATTAAATGTGCAAATCACAATGATTTCTTATAATATTTCGTGATTGTCTTGTAAACATTATGAAATGTGATCTGCGCAAATCGCAGATCGCAAGATTTAAAAGATATATTTAAGTCTATACTATAAGTTGCGTGCGATGCAATTTGCGAAAGCTAAAAAAATGGATGCGATGCGAAAAAAAATTATATTTTTGAGTTTACTCACTTCGTCGGGTCCGCGGTTATCGCAACTTTTATCACTTTGTTCCATTAAGTTTTATCTTAAATCAAGTGTGATGTGAGAAAGGAAAGTAAAGCTTTCTAAAGAGCGCTTTTCGTTGTTCGCAGATTTTATGCTTTAAGATTTCTTTTTTGAAAAAATAACATATATGATGAGCGATGCGTCTTTTGGGTGGAATTTTATTTCCTAAGTGTCTTTTTTCTAAAAAAGGTTATTTATTTATTTATTTCTAAAGAGTCTCTATTTATAAAAATAAATGGGGGGTTGTTGTATAATAAAACAATTGGCGATTCACTAGGACGAACCAGATATCTTTGATTAAAAAAAAAAAAAATTGAAAACTCTAAATCCTTCTATATAAAAATAAAATGGTTAAAGAAAAAAAATTTCAAATAAATAATATCTTTTTTCAAATAACGAAAATTTCATTTATTCACTTATTTTTGGAGAATTTCTCTTAAAAATATATAAGTATAAAAATCAATATCAGTCTTTACTTAGTTAAAAATAAGATAGGAAATAATATTTACAGATAAAGCTTTTTATAATTTTACTCTTTTATCATAGATAGAGCCTCTGTTCCAATAGGCAGTTTTAAGCTTTTGGCAGGGTTATCTTTTAATCGGCTATGATCCATTTTTCCATCCAGTATTTCTCATCATTTTCATAAGTAAATTATTGTTTCTTTATTATTTTTATATGCTTAAAAGCCATTGTCTTGGCTTGGTAACCAAATAGTGACAATTCCATTCACAAATAGTAATTAAACTGATCAAGTTGGCTCGTGATGAGACCCCTTGTCTATATGATATAATCTCAAATCATTACACTGTTTTGGTAGACAGTATTAGTAATTTCAGTTCAATTATTTTTCCATGAGCATGGTAAACAAGCTCGCGATGAGACTTATTATCTTTTAAGTTTCCTGAAAACTTCTTATTTTTTTATTTTTTTCTTTTTAAATTTCTTTTGGAAATTATAAGATTTACTGGATAGGATGAATCATATTTCTTTCTAAGATGCTAGATGATAATGTCGAGCTGTTAGATTTCTTTTCTGAAGAATATTTTTCACTATAATATAATTTTCTTTTCATGACTAACAAAAGAATTTTCATACTAGATAAAAATGAGAGTTTTTCAAACAAAATAAGTGTTTTATTGAAATTCCATTTTTCTAGGAATATAAAATGAATCTTTTTTTTCATAAATCTTTCGATTTTTCTTTAACATTTCTATTTTTAATAAGTGGAAGAAGAAAAAGAAAAAATAATTTATCTAAGACTTATTTTTGAAAAGTCAATTGTCAGTACTAGACAATTTTATTTCTATATGAAAGTAAAAAAAAAAAAAACTAATGTACAAAGATAGAAGGATTGCCTTCTATGAAAAATATTTTTTTTAAATTTACCCATTAACAGGAAAAGAATATTTTTTACCTGATAAATCCTGTAACAGAAATGTTGATGAACCAGTTTTTTCGATTATTTGAAATGGTCCTAGCCATATTTTTTGAAACTTTGTGTGTTTACCCTTTTCTTCATGAGCTTTATCCCATTTTAATACCAAATCACCAATTTGAAAATCTTTTGAACTAACAGATGTTAAATCAAATGAGGCTTTTATTACTTGTTGATGATGGATATGAATTTGTTTAGCTTTTTCTCTTTCTTCTTCTAACTTAAAGATTTGATCTTGTCTAAGTTGGAGAGAAGAAGAAGGATTTTCATCAATAAATTGTACTAAAGAAAATGATGGAATTGTTACATTTGAGGGTAGAATTTCTTCTTTTCCATAAACTAACACAAATGGTGAAGTGCCTATTGAAGCTTTTTGAGTAATTCTATCTACCCAGAGAGAAAATAATAATGCTTTATGCCAGTTCTTATGATTTTTCTCCACAGTTCTTTTAATGATTTTGATAAGGTTTTTATTCGTAGATTCAGCTAATCCATTTCCTTGTGGGTAATAATTGGCTGAGTATTTTAATTTAAAACCTCTTTTTAAAGAAAATTCAATCATTGCATTTCCAAAAAAATAAGATGCATTATCAAATATCAAAGCTGATGGAAGGCCAAACTTGGTAATTATGAATTGATCAATAAAATCGGTAATATTCTGTGTATTGACCACTTTCAATGGGATAGATTCTACCCATTTTGTGAAATAATCAGTTGCAGTTAGAATATACCCGTGTTGCTTTGAAGAGTTTGGAGTTATTTCACCTATAATATCTAACCCCCATTTTTCGAATGGTTGTTGGATATTTACTAGTTGTAATGGAAATGTTGGTTTCCTTTCTCTTCCTGCTATAGTTTGACATGTTTTACATTTTCTTGCATATTCATGTGCATCTTTAAACAAAGTTGGCCAATACTAACCAGCATGGAGTATTTTATGAGCTGTGGTATTTACTCCGAAATGACCTCCAGCTGGTCCATCATGTAGTTTTTGTAATACCTTTTCATCTTCAGTTTTCTCAAAGCATATTAATACTACAGAATCACAATTCTTCCTAAATAAAATATCATTTACGAGTTGATATTGATTTGATTTAAGTCTCAAAGCACGCTTTGCAGTATAATTGAGATTTAAAGGAGCATATCCATTTTTTAAGAAGAATTTCAGATCAATATATTGTGATTGAGAATTGCTTAGGCTTACCTCAGATATTTGTATTTCTTCTGATTGATCTTCATCTTTAGGCAAATGAGAAGATTCAGTTAACATTTTGTAGAGACCTTGTCCTTTAACAATTTTAGCTGGGTGTATTTCTACATCGTATTCCTGAAGTGCAGTGACCCAATTTTCTCTTTTCTCTCCTACTTCTTGTTGTATTAATAATTTCCTTACTGCCGAGTAAGGTACTATTATCTTGGTGTGTGTTTTTAAGACAAAAGGTATAAAATGTTTCAAAGATTTAACCACGACATAAGCTTGTTTTTCTACAGCTGAACAGTTTAGCTCAACACCTTGAATATTAGAACTAAAAAACGCAATAGGTGCTTCAATGTTTTGATCATTTAACTGTGTTAAAACAACTGCATATGATGTATCTGAAGAAAATGTGTATAACACAAAGGATTTGAGAAAATTAGGAGTTGTTAAAGAGGGAGCTTCAACAATAGCTTTCTTAATTAACTTAAAAGAGTTTCTTTCTTCTTTTCCCCATTTAAAAATTGAATTTTTCTTGATCATTGATTGTAGGGGTAGGACAATTTAGGAGAAATTGGGAACAAATATTTTTACAAAATTAATTTGTCCTAAAAATGATTGCATTTTTTTTTTGTTATGTGGCAAAGGAATATTTTCAATTTATTGGATCCTATCAGGGTCTATATGAATTCCATTTTTAGAAACAATAACTCCTAATAGCTTACCTTCTGATAAAGAAAAATAACATTTTTTAGGATTGAGGGAAACATAATATCTTCTGCATCTTTCGAAAACATTTTTTAAATTATTAATATGATTTTTTCTATGCTTAGAATAAACAGTAATGTCATCTAAGTATATAACAACTGAGCTATTGATTAGTCCTCTAAAATCTATATCCATAGCACGCTGAAATGTAACTCCAACATTAATCAATCCAAAAGGCATTTTTTGATATGCGTATGTTCCCCATTTTGTTCTAAATGTTGTTTTTAACCTATTGTCAAGATGAACCATGATTTGATTATACCTTGAAAATCCATCTAGAAAAGACATCAATTCAGACCCTACAACTGATTGTAATATCTGTTCCATGGTAGGTAAAGGAAAATTATCTTTCTGATAAGCTTTATTCAAATTATAAAATCTATGCAAATTCTAATGTCTCCATTATTTTTCCTAACTGGCACCATTTTTGACACCCATTTGGAATGTATAACAGGAAAAATGACTTTGGCTTTGAGCATTTTATTTAGTTCATATTTAATTTGACTTTCTAAATTTGGATGAATTTTCCTGCGTTTTTGTTGGATAGGTTTATCGTCTGATATTATAGGAATGGTATCTTGAATTATGGAAGTATCATATGTTTTAAGATCTAAATAATCCCATGCAAAGATATCTTTATATTTCTTAAACAATTTAATAAATGATGTCCTTTCTTCATATCTTAGACCAGACCTAAGTTGATATTTTGAGGTTTTTCTGAAGTACCAAGATTGATCAATTCAAACTTTAAAGTCGAACTTTGAATTTTTGAATTGGTCACTTTTTTAAACCTATATTTTAAGTCATAAAGGTCTTCCATTTTGACTATAGATTTGGGAATTGAATTATTGTTTGTTTTATCTTTAATCTGTAAATCATGTTCATTTTCATCCAAAATTTGACCTTCATAAGCTTTGTCTGATGTAAGAAAGTCTACTATATCTGCATTATCATTAAATACTTTCCAATTTGTTATATTGTCTGGAATGGATGGTCTAAAAATTAATTCAATTGAAAATCTATCTGGGCTAAATTCTTCAGGTGGTATAAGTCTAGATGCTACATTAGCAATTAAATCAGCACTCGCATTTTGTAATCTAGGATTTGTAGAGATATTAAATGTTGTAAAATGAGAAATGAGATTCTGAGCTAGAGTTTTATAATGTCTCAAGTGTCCATAAATACAATGAATCATGTTCCTGACTTTTTTGACTATTATTTTAGAATCTCCATATACTTGCAAATATTTAACATTCAATCCTATAGCTTTATACATACCTTGTATCAATGCTTCATATTCAATAGTATTATTTGTGCATTGAAACTCGAGTCTACACGCTAGCATCATTTTCTCTCCTTGAGGATTGATTAAAATGCAACCTGCTACTGCACCATCTTCTGATTTCGAACCATCAAAAAATAAAGTCCAAAATAAAGATTGTTCTAGAATTTGATTGCTAAAATTAACACATCTAGAAGAGTCTGTTTGAGAAAAGTTTTCAATTTGAGAAGTAACAATATTTGTTGAAAAAGGTGAAACCTGAGTGTTAAATGAACCAAGGGATGATTTTGCTGAATAATTCCCCATAATATTATTAGTAAAATCCATAGGTTCATTTGGTCCCTCTAATTCAATAACTGTGTGTTTCATAAATTTCTCACGTTCAATCCTGATTTGATTTAGTTTGCCATTGTATGGTAACCACATATGTGACCAGTCAGTAGTAAAATATCCATGTAATTTATCAAACCAATCCTTGCTTAAAATAAGTCCATAAAATTCAAGAATGTCTACAACTAAAATATCAATCACTTGTGATACTCTTGGATTAGATGATAATCTAATCGATACCGATAACATTTCTCCAATAACTTCAACCTTTGTTCTATCCAATTTAACTATATGTACAGATGTTTTTTGAGGAGTGATATTTAATTTTGTACACATTTTTCTTGGCATAATGTTTGAAGAAGGTCCTGAATCAATAAGACAATTATGAACATTCTTGTTAAAAATTTCATAAGTCAAAAGAAAAGGAGGAGTTTGAGAAATAGATTTATCACCAATTAAAACAAGATCATTGGAATTCACTTTATTGATAGATGATGGAGGTTTTCCCATATCCTTTGAAGCTTGTGATATAACTGGTGGTTGTATCAGTTATACAGGAATTTCTTTGAGTTCTCTAATGAAAATATTTTGTTGTTGTTTGAGTTTGGTCATTTATGTAGTGAGATATTTTCCTTGATCTTTTTCATATCCTCTACTATGTTGTATTCGACTGTATCTGATACAATAAAAGTTTTGGAATTTGTAGAAGGATCTAATAAAATCGGATCTGTCTGTACAACTTTATATTTTTTGATTCTTTCT
This sequence comes from Pinus albicaulis, assembly GCA_034641835.2. Classification (NCBI taxonomy): domain Eukaryota; kingdom Viridiplantae; phylum Streptophyta; class Pinopsida; order Pinales; family Pinaceae; genus Pinus; species Pinus albicaulis. The sequence goes on from CM076574.1 coordinate 547,790,247, forward strand.
TTCGTAGGAACATAGTTTTGTTTGGGATTTGACACAATTGGATCTAAATAAGGTTTACTTCTTGTAGATACAAGCATAGCTTCATTTTCTTCCTCTGTTGGAAGAACGAAATCCCATAAACCATTTAATTCGACTTCTTCTTTAGATTCTAATTCATTTTCAGAAGGTGAGGGATCTTCAATGTCTTGGTCAGATTCAACGTTTGAAATTTCATTTGGAGGTTGAGATATCGAAGAAGGATTTTTCTTGAACAGACGAAATGATTTTTTAGCGGTTGAAGTTTCAGCAACTTGTTTCTTTATATCAATCATATCATTTGACATAGTCTTTAATACTTTTTGAAGACCCTCAAGATTGAATGGATCTTTTTTGTTTTTGGAATCTTGATTAAATGTCACTTTATTTGTTTTCATTTCTTCTGTCTCTGATCGTTTCTCTAATGCTAAAATCCTCTTTTCTATTGTGAAAGCTTCTTTCAAGTTTTCTAAGGGAGTAGCTTTATTAGCTCTATCTACAAAAATAGCTATATTAGAAGGTAAAGAAGAAATATACCATTCTATTTGTACCTTACAGCAAGTTTAGAAGTAGTTGGGATTTTATTTAATAATTTGTTAAATCTGGAGTTGAAATCTTTAACCTTTTCTCCTGAATTTACTTTGAGATTAGAAAGGGAATTGATTAAAGATGCAACAGTTCTATCATCTCCAAATTTTGCAAGAAACACTTGTTCAAAAGTTTCCCAATCGGCAATAGATCTTGCTGGAAGGGAAAAGTACCAGGATCCTGCAGATCCTTGTAAAGTATATGGAAACAACCTAACTACAACATCTTCATGAACAATTCCATTTAAATTCATGGCCAACATAAAATTATTGATGTGTTCTTTAGCAGGAAGACCATCATCTGGATTATATTTAGGTAACCATTTCTCTGGATGATCTGGAAGAGCATTCGGATTTGCTATTAATACAGCACCAAGACTTGTCCAAGGTTGAGCAACCATAATTGGATTTGGATTTTGTGAAGATGTAGAAGTAGGTCCAGAAGTAGAGGTAATGGAAGAATAACTTACAACTAGAACAATACTACTTGTAACAACACTGATTGTTTGAGTGGAAGAAATGGAAGATAGAGAAGATGTGGATTGATTGGATGAATATGAAGGAACAACTGGAGGAAAATTTGATATGATTTCACTTGTTTCTGATTTTGATCTGGATATAGTAACTTTTTTACAGCGAGATTCTAATGGAAATTCCAAAGGGTAAATTCCAAGCTTCTCACTTTTAGATCAGGTTAAAATACCAGTATCTCTAAATAAAGAAGAAACACTTTCCTCAGATGTTTCTTGATTAACAGGCTTTTCAACAGAAACAGATATTCCTTCTAATTGTTGAATTAAAGACTGAACTTCGGGAGATTGAGGAATGAATTCTGAAGTAGATGGACGACGTGATACTTCAAGGGATGATGGAAAGGTTTCTACTACTTCCGATTTCTGAGTTGGTGATCTAGATTGTGATTGGGAAATTGTAGAATGCCTTTGAGGAGATCGACTCTTATGACAACTTTGAATTTTAGATTTATCTGCCATTCATAGTCATGCCCTCCTTCTAGCGTCAAAAATGTTGAGGCCTCAGAAATCCATGGCAACAACAAAGGGGATAACCACCCTATCCGGACCTTAAAGTAGCTCCTTTTCAGTTTGGGGTAGTGGCTCTGACCGGGTGTGATGGGACCAATTTTGTAGTTTTGGTTTTTGGATGATAACTAGTTGGGTTTCTACCAAATTTTTTTGAAATAATGAATTACTACAAACTGACACAAATTTAAATCTAAATGCAAGACTTTGAATTAAATTTAATCTAACCCTGGATATAATATCTCAATGCAATCTAGAAATATATCTATTGAATCTTTCATGAAATCAATTCAGATTTAATAGAATTATTACCATGTAAAATGATTCTCTCGAAAAATTAGTTAATCAAAAGAAAATGAAACATATATCGCATTGTCTGATGACCATATACAAAATAACTAATTTCTGTCTTTATATTGTATATTAGTGCAACAGATATTTCAGATATAAATAATTAATTTCATACATGATTCATGGAAGTTGTATTCGTCACTAATTTTCAGAAACAGAAGTAACATACATGATATTAGTACCAGTTGCGTATTACTCAGTCTATCAAATCAGTGATAATAGGTGGTATCCAATCCTTCAAACAAAGAGTTTTTCAAAGAATACAAAATTGCACCAGACATTGATAAAAAAAATGATGTTTATAACTGAATATAACCATGTTCCATTATTTCATCAAGGCATTCACAAAATTTACTTACAATTAAGCATTCTTTGCAAACGTTCTTAATAAAATTCTGGACCCTTCTTTAAATTCATGAGAAGGGTTTAAATACTAAAACTATTTATAAGCTAAATTAAATATTTTATAAAAATGTAGAGGAGGTTTCAAACAACCTTCCTCTAACTTAAACAATAATCTAGGAATTAAAAACTAAAAAATCCTAATTTTAAGGCTTTTGCATCTTTTGCGGAGTATGGTCACGTAATTTGCAGATATCTAGCAGTGTCCTGAGCTGAGGCGGCTGAGATATTCGTGACCGGATTTGATTCTTGAAGATGGAATTTGAAATGGTTAACTGAGTCTTTTTAGCTGCTTCTGTGAGAAGTAGAAGAGTTTGTTGCTGATGATAAGGTTTGATTAGAAAATTCCAAGAATTTTCTTGATCAAACTTATTAACTTTTCTGATTGCTTCTTCTTGTTTTTCTGCTCTCTATATCCATTTAATTTTTGTTTCTTTTGTTAATGAAAACACATCAGACGTGTTTTCTTCAATAAGTCTTGTTTTGAACAATTGGTCACATAAAAGATGTATGACCTCATTTGATTTACTGCATGTTTTAATTGCTACTTTTTCTGCTTGGGAAATCTATGTTTTCCATTCTGAAAATAACAATTCTCCATGAAGCTTATCTATCTAAGGTAGATTAGCTTGTTTCCCCATATCTGAATCTTGCCATTGCATATGTTCTTTGATTTGTTTTTTAAGTTTCTCACATTCAAGTTTTTGAATGGCAATTCGCTGAATCATTATTTTGTTGGAATCACAGTAAAAATCAATCATAGCAACTTGATGAAAAAATTCTTTTTGTTGCTCTTTAATCATTGTATTTATTTCAAGTGCTTCTTGAATGAACTTTTCAGACTGTGATTTATTCTGTAATTCTGCCATGGTTCTCTCTAGTTGTATTTGTTTATCTTTAAGTTCTGTATGATGTTCCAATTTAAGTTTTTCAAAATCTTTATGGAACTATTCTAAATTTTCTCTGATCTGTTCTGTAGACTTGAATTTCTCTGTATCTAACATGTGTTCCAATTCTTGGATCCTAGATTCCCTTTGCTTCAAAAGTGATTTGATCTCACTTGCCTTATCTATAGTAGCTGTAGCATAAGCTTTTGCATATTGTGACAGTTTAGTCAAATTTTCAGTAGGATCCTCTGATGAATCTTTCCAGAGGATGTCAACTGATTCATTTGTAGATTTAAGAGTTGTTTCATCAGTCATTTTTCTCTTATTTCTTTTGACTACAGCTTTATGGCTAGGACTGTAGAATATATCCAATGATGGAGTGTCTTATATTTGCAAAATTATCTGATCTGTGGAATGGGCCGGAATAACCTCCCTTCTCTGTGTTGCTGGGATTGCTTGTAAAGGGTTGATCGTCTGAACTATCCTTTGGGAAGGCTCTAGTGTTTGAAAGCCTTCTGCTTGACCAGTATTTACCTTTCCTTTAGAATTTTTTATTGGTTGGGAAAATTGTTCCCATTCATTTATTAGGTCTTTTCCTTCAGATGATTTAGATTGATATTCTATGATCTGACCTTTTGTAACTGCTTCTATATTTGATTCAGTGACATTGTTGTTTTTTTTCCTTGCAACTCTATATCTCGAATAATCTGGTCAATTTCTGAATTGGCTTTTGTAGACTCAGACTCATCTTCAGATTGATTGGTCTTATCAGATTACTGTTGAGACTGACCAGATTCATTTTCAGAATCATCCTTCATTTCTTCATCAAGACTAACACTTGGAGTGTGTTTTTCTTCTTCCATAACTAGAAAATTTAAAGGGACATTATTTAATCTCTCATTTTTGTATTCCTGAAAAGCTTCGACATCTTCTTGACTTGATTGATTGGAAATCCTCTTAATAACATCTGAAAAATCTTCGGCTCCCTGAAAGAAGTCATCAAACTGATCCTCTTCTTTTACAAAAGGCTTGCTCTTAAGTCTTTCCATGTAAATCTTAATTTCATCATTGGGATCATACAGTCTCCCATGCATAAATGCTAAATTTAACATCTGAATATTAGGAGCCTCTTTGTATGTATGGCCAATATTGGCTAAAGCAAAATTACCACACTGTACAGTGAATGAAGGCCAAATAGCCTTTTTTTCATCCTTTAACTGTTTGGTAACACCATTAATAATTTGATAAGCTATTTCTCTCCTGAACAATCTATTCAGAACATAATATGGCAAAACATGTGGAAGAGCAGAACTTCCAAAGACTCAAACATAAGTAAATTTTTCTTCAGCAAACCATCGGGATGTAGGAACAATATCTCTATTGACTTCCTTGGAAACCCTAGGGATATTTTTATCAAAAATCATTTGATACATAGGCAGCATAACTCCATCACAGACTTTATAGAAATGCAAGTGGTATTTGGAATCCCATAGTTCTTCAGGTTAAATATGGATTGGTGTAGGGTCTGTAATGGTCCATTTCCAACCCATGATTGGAAATGTAGAAATATAACAGATGGAATCCATAACATAAGAGGACATGAAAAAGGGTGACTTTTCTTGAGGTGAAGCATTTCTTTATTCCTATATTCAGCAATGTGTTTGGCTAAATAATTAGATAAAAGGTTTTCCCAATTCAAAATGGTTGAATTGACGATTGCGTCAATTAAGGGAACTCAATCTCTAGAGAACCTAGTACTATCAGGTCTAGAAAATAACCTACACAACATACTAGCAACAAAGAAATAGGGATGAGGGATTTTTGAAATGGAGTACGTACCATATTTGTCTTGCTTCAGTTTTCCCTCATTTTCCTTCCACTCATAGATGACCTTGATAAGATCTGTATGTTTAGCTTTGAACGTTTACACATATCTATTGTCATAATTTTGTTGCAGAGCTGGTAAATGGTACATGGTTTCCAAATATTCAGCTTTAAAAGAACCCATAGTCTCTCCTCTGGAGTTTTTAAATACTCTGTCTTCAATATTCATATTTTCAACCGCTCACTTGATCATATCTGTGTAAGGAATAATTTTTGGTCTCACGGCTATCTTATCAATAAATGAACATGCAACATCGAAAAGAGTTGCATCAGAAGTGCTATCAATGCCTGTCGCAGATATCTTTGTTATCACTTTTGGCCCTTCATCCACAAATAGTTTATACATAGCCTCCCATGACGAGACACCCCAATCCTTGTTATAGACAGTGTCTCAGAATAGCGAAGGCATATCTGTATCTTCTAAGGGAAATGCTTGACAGATTTCTTTACCTTTCTTACTCATCTCAGACTCTCTCAATTCAATAACTGATTTCCTGATAATGAAAATGAAATATATCATATAACAAGCATTTACAAAGACGTATCAGAAATTTATTTCAAACTCACATGACACTCTATCAATATTATCAATCATCTCTTCATAATTCATTATGATTACAAAAATTAATGCTTGACATGGCTTCACCTCGCTTCGCATGCAATTCTTATTAATCTTTTATAGCTGTTAAGATATAAAATTCAATCTAATATGACATAATTTGCTTTTCACATGCTGAGATTATTAAATGCGCAAATCGCAATGATTTCTTATAATATTTCGTGAATGTCTTGTAAACATTTCAAAATGAAATCTGCGCAAATCACAAATAGCAAGATTTAAAAGATATATTTAAGTCTATACTATAAGTTGCACGCGATGCAATTTGCGAAAGCGAAAAAAATTTATATTTTTGAGTTTACTCGCTTCGTCAGGTCCGCGGTTATCGCAAATTTTATCACTTTGTTCCTTTAAGTTTTATCTTAAATCAAGTGCGATGCGAAAAAGGAAAGTAAAGCTTTCTAAAGAGCACTTTTCGCTGTTCGCAGATTTTATGCTTTAAGATTTCTTTTTTGAAAAAATAACATATATGATGAGCGATGCGTCTTTTGGGCGAAATTTTATTTCCTAAGTGTCTTTTTTTGAAATTTTATTTATTTATTTATTTCTAAAGGGTCCCTATTTATAAAAATAAATTGGGGGTTGTTTTATAATACAACACCCTTTAATCTTTCAAACTCCTTATCTTCATTGTTTCCTTTGACTGTATTTGTCTTTATGTGTGCAGGGGAGGCTCTTCTTCGTGGCAGGAGGGTTTCTTCGACCATCGATGATCATGTTTCATGATGGTTGGTCTTTTATATAAGGCTTTGGCACCTCTGTAATTAAAATTAGGCTCCTAGATCGTCATCCAAAGGCTAATTTGTTTGTTTTCTAACCATCGGAATGCCTCTCAGGCATTCTGACATTGAACCTACCCAAAAACACAATTTAGTAATTTAAAACCTGCGGGGAGGGTGTACGACTGCATTTTCTGTGGTTTTGGGATGTTGGAGGGTGTTTACAGAGGAGGAGATGGCGTAGGATACAAGGTTCCAAAGGCAGAACCAGGCAGAAGTTCAAATGAAGGCGGGAGGGTTTGAAATTTGGCGTGGAGGGAAAGCGGTTTCGAAAAACTGGAAGCAGTTTATCGCGTGGATAAAGGGAGGTAAGTGGTTTTTGGTGAGAGGCATGTGAAATAGCCCAGGATGCGACACGTGGTGGGGAAAAATGGCCCATTTCGCATGGGTCGGAAAACGTTAGTCCTGACGCTACTTTTTGTGCGATATACGATGTGGGCCATCGGATCTTCGGGAAGGAGATCGACGGTGCGGAACAGTTTGGAATGGAGCCCGAGGGAAGGATGACGTGGCAGGGTATTTTTTGTTTAGTGGGGAGTCTAAACAAATGCAGAATTTTTTATTTTTAACAAGTTCGGGAGCTGTGGAATAAGGAAAATTTTGGGCGGACAGGTGGCATGACTTGATTGGGGTATGGAGTATAGTGGAAGGCGGGGCCCAGTTTAATATATCAAAGGGTTTAAAGAACCCTTTCATAAGGTTTTACGGGGTTTATGAAATGAGAGGGCAGGGGGTGAAAAATATATAGGAGGGGGGCTTATGGATAGGCGGAGGTCACGATTATATGGGTGCGAGGAAGCTTAGGCTTAGAAGAAAAGGGGCTTAGGCCTATAAACCATAAGGGCGGGTTTATGATATAAAACAGAGTTATATATATATATATATATATATATATATATATATATATATATATATATATATATAAGTATATCACCCGAAAGGCTTAAGTTTGGGTTTTAAAACAATGTAAAATTGGACTTTTACATTGTATAAGAAATGTAAAGGGAAATGAGGAATAGGGGTGTGCTTCATGAGGGTTTAGGAAACGGAAAAATGAGTTTTTGAGAGGGAAAAAGGGAGTGAATGAGAGTTTGGGTAGGAGTGAAAATGAGGTTAATAGGCCCAACAGTGAAGTCTTTTTGGAGCAGTGAGGTGAAATTTAGAAGGCAAAGAGGGAGAAATTTAGTGAAACAATTTGACTTAGGTAATCATAGGCAGTGAGATTTCTAAAACTCACAATATTTCACAAACCTTGTTTTTAGAAATCTAGGACCATTACTTAGTCATCTTTAGAATCAACAAAAATTACTGATGACTAATAGGGGAGGGGGCTTCAGCTGCAGAAGCACCACCATTCCTAGACATGGCACCAACTAAGGAGTTTAATACTGCCACCAGAGCTCAACTGACGCCCATCATACCGCCACTAAAACTAAACTACATGCCAGACCAGAAGAGTGCCACCCTCGATATACTAGTGATGTTCGCCCACTGCCGCTCGCATTTAGGATGATGGGAAGTTCACACACCTTACATTTACTTCGCCCTATACTTAGAACATTGTGAGAGGACAGGGAGCTCGACCCCCGCACCAACGACCAAGTGTTTAATGTCATCGACCACGCATAGGGTTACTTTCCATGTTTATCACCCCCATCGGGGAATAAAATGATTATAGTTAAAACGTATATTAACCATAATATATATATATATATATATAATCAATGTTCAAAAATTCATCATCCATGTATCAAATTGCAACATTACTATATTTAAACTAAACTACATGTACTAGCTACTATGTAGTACTTGTTATAATTGAGTTGAGAGGTGATCTAGAGTTTAGTATGGGGTAATGTTGTAGTGTTTTAAAGGTTTGTAAACATTTACATATAGACTGAACTAAAAAATAATAAACTGACAAAAGTAATTGTACCGAGTTGCTCTCCAACCTAGTATGGTAGAGATGTGTAACATAATGTAATGTAAACATTTTCACCAGGTAAAAATAAAATAAAAATATGGTAGAGATGTTTAATGTAATGTAAACATTTTAATTCGGTGAAAATAAAAGAAAAATAAAAATAACCCTATGTGAATACATTTTTACGAAAGTTAAAATAAAAACAACTTCATGGTAGATGTAAACCTCTTTTAGAGTGAAAAGAGATTTCATCCCCCTCAAGTTAAGATGGATCTAGGCTCTAGTATAGGGGGATGTTATAATGTCAATAAATGAGTGTAAACATTTAAATGTTGGCTCAATTAATAATAATAAAATAAAAGTAATAAAATAATAAAATTCAATTTGTTATATTGTAAATTTGTTTTTATTAATAAAATTATGAACCAGTTTTTTTATAAACGAAAATCATAATATAAATATTACATGAAAATATATAACATATAAATAATAGTAAATTAAGATCCATTTTACCATAAAAATTAAAATAATGATTGATCACATTTAAATTTAATTAATAAGCACATAAAAACTTAATACTTACAATATATGGTGCGGGTCATAAAGTATTTAAAAAAAATTGAGCAAATGGAAGAGGGAAGATGGCATAAGATTGTGTTTAATGACATATTGTGCAAAAGAAAGAAGACTTGGATGTGGAAAAATTACAAATGGTTTAAAAAATGGGGCATTTCTTGAGCATGTGTCCCAAACAGTAAAGAGATACAAACTTTTGTTATTGATAAGTTCCACAAATGTACTTGGAAGAAGGAGCTAGGGAGAAAGAAAAAAAATTATATTAAAGAGTTTAATCCCACTCATAATCATGAACAAAAGGAGTACATAGGGGCCAATATTTCTTGGAGAGCCAAAATTCTTATTGCTCAATCAAGGACTAATTCTCATCAACTCCGTTGTGAAACAGGGCCTGGAAAAGGCCAAAAGAAGTGTGGGAGGAAAAAGTATGTAATTTTTCTCTTTTGAAAATGTGGAAACAGAAAAGCATTTCATTTTAGAATGTGAGACCTTCAAAGACAGCAGGGAAAATTATGCAAATAATTTGGCAGCTAGCTCTTGGGATAATATATTCAACGAGCGGTTTGTCAAGAAGTTAGGAGCGTTTATTGTGAAACTTCACAGGAAAATGTTCGAACACAAGAGTTATATAGAGAAGAAATATGTCCCATAGGCTATATTTTGCCTTGTGAACATTAAAATAACTTCTTCTTCTTCTTCTTCTTCTTCTTCTTCTATAAAAATATTCTTAAAAATGAATATTCATGCCCACTTTATCATGGATACTATTAACTTGTAAATAGGCTTTGTTACAATACCACGACTAATCAATACCACATGCCCAAAAACCATAATTCATTTTATAATCAAAATATTTTATTTTAATTTATTTTTATAACATTTTATTAATTAAATCTAAAAGCAAAAAGGTTATGATTACTTTTGATATATATATATATATATATATATATATATATATATATACACACACCCCTTTATCTTCACTACTAGTAAACAAGCTTAGATCCATCTTAACTCTATTCTATGCCTAAAGGGATCAAATCACTTTTCACTTTAAAAGAGACTTGCACTTCATGAGATTTGATCCCTCTCCACCCTTGGTTATTTGGAGTTAAGATGGATCTAAACTAGTTTAATTATTAATTATTAATTATAATAATATTATATTTTTATTTTTATGTAATTTGACAAGTCAACATATTTTAGTTAATACTTTTAAGTATTGATTTTATTTTATTTTATTTTTTAAATTTAATTTAATTTTTATGTAATTTGACTAAGTTAAAACTTTTACACAACATAACAGGGCATGACATTACAACATCGCTTCCATACTGGGTTAGAGAACACTTTTGAGTGCGAAAAGTTCCATAGGTATTAAATCAAGGTTTTAATAAAACCAACTTATACCCATTTTAATTCTAGATCTACCAAGCGTCGAGAGGGATCAAATCTCTTGAAGTTCAAACCTATTTTAGAGTGAAAAGAGATTTGATCCCTCTCTATGCTTCATAGATCTGGGGTTAAGATGGATCTAACCTATTTTATTTATTATTATAATTATAATTATTTATTTTTATTTAATTTGACAATATTAAAATGTTTTAATTAATAATACTTGATACATGTTTCTTAATTCTAAAAACGCTCTGCCTACAACCCGCGCGCTGTAGCTTGCTGCTACTAGGCTTGCCACTGCCATGGAGGAGTAGGGCTCACCTCGGGCCTCCTCTCCTCCCCCCCTCCTCTGCCATCGCCAAACGAAGCTGCCTTAAGCTCATTGTATGCTTCTCTACCAAAGAAGAAGAAGGTCGAAGCCTCGAAGTTTGTCAAAAGGTTGGAAGAAATGTCGACGACGTCTCTCCCACTGAAAGGTCCTATTCAGGTTGCCTTGAAAATTTCTGAGCGAGTGCTTGTGGGGCGATTCACTGGCCTGTGGCCGTCTCCCAAAGCCATGGAAGCCTGGGTGATAAAAAATTGGAAGCCATTGATTAACCAGAATTTCACCTCTTACTTCCTGGGAAGAGGTTATTTCTTATTTGAATTCACCTCCAAAGAGGACAAGGAGCTGATCTTCTGGAATGGCCCATATTTTATGGGGCCACAAGGGTTGTATCTGAATAAGTGGACTCCGGACTTCGATCCAGCAGAGGACGTTCCATCAATGGTTCCACTGTGGATCAGATTGCCTAATCTCCCAATACATTGCTAGAACTAGGTCTCTTTGAAACACATAGGGGATGCACTGGGAAAATTCATTGACAGGGAAAACAATAAAAACCAATATGACTGTGCTCAAGTCTGTGTGGAGGTGGATCCTGAAGTAGGGCTGCTGTAAGCTATCAAAATCAATGTCGGAAGCTGGTCTCATATTCAGAAACTGGATTAGTAGCAAATTCCATTTAAGTGCCGGGGGTGTCACAAATATGGCCATTTCGCCAGGAATTTCCCAAAAAAGAGCGAGGAGGATAAGGAGAAAGAGGAAGGATGGAAGTAGGCCAAGAGGTCCAAAGCTAACCCTAAGGCCTCTAATCCGACAGGACAAGAAAAGGGAAAAGGAAACCAATCCAAAGGTAACAACGCATCCCAGAAAAACCTCCCTCCAAAAGATTCAGGAAACATGTTTGGGCCCCTTGGCTCAGTTTCACAAGAAATCCCTGAAGTGGATCCACCTCAGTGAGAGACGACAGATATTGCAAGGACTGATGACAATTAGTATACTGAGGTTGCAGTGACAGGATTCAAGGTAGGGGGAAAGAGAAACAAAAATATCCAAAGATAAGCACACAGTGAGTGATGTGGAAAGCCAAGGCTCGGAAGAATCCAAGGAGGAAGGAGAGATAGGAGACTCTCAATCCACTGTCAGAAGATCGACAAGGGGAAGGATGTCAACCAGGGAGAAGAGAGAGAAAGAAACATACAAAGACAAAGTGCAGGGAAGCTAGCCTACTTTGGAAAATTTGTTGGTCAAAACCCCAAAGATGGCAAGAAAATAGGGACAAGGCTCCAAGGGAGGCCCTCACTCTCATAAAAATAAATAATGAAGGTGATCTCCTAGAATTACAGAGGTTTGGGGAGCAAGATGAAAGAAGAAGCCATGAGGAGCCTAATCATGATAGAAAACCCAGATATAATGCAAGTCCAGGAGACAAAATTGGAGGAAAATGATTTTCTTCAAAGCAGCAATTTTTTTTGGAATAAAGGCAGGACAAAGGTTGTCTCAGCCAGAGGGGCCTTGGGAGGTTTGGGCACTCTTTGGAATGCTTCCAAACTCAATATGGTAGCTGAAAAGAAAAATGTTCATTAGTTGTTCACAAAGTTTCAACAACAAGAATCGAAGGAGGTTTTCAGTCTCTTCAATGTATATGTTCCGGTAAATGCAGGGGAAAAGAAAAATTGATGGGGATCTTTGAGAGACATGGCTGATGAGGAGGAGTTGGAAAAAAATTTTACTGCAGGGGATCTTAACATTACCCTAAGACATAGTGAAAAGAGAGGAGGATGTATTGTGAGAGATCCGGCTAGAGAGTGGGTGGAGGACCTCATTCATGATTGGGATCTTTTCGGCATCAAGCCTTGCCGAGGTAAGTTTACTTGGTCAAATAAATGGGTAGGCCCTGGGCATATTGCTGCTAGATTAGATAGATTTCTCATACAAATTTCCTTCCTCCTTCTTGACCTTGATGCGAAGATGAGTATTCTTTCTATTAGCACTTTGGATCATAAACCAATTAAGTTGGATCTCTCAGCCCAAAGGAATTTAGGCCCTATCCCCTTTCGATTTAGTCCTCTCTGGATAAATCAAAAGGTCTTCTTGGAGAGGGTACAAGAAATATGGAAGATTCCTGTCATGGGTTCCTCATTCTTCGTTTGGGAGGAGTAGTTGAGAAGAGTGAAAATAGCTTTGAAAAGCTGGGCTAAAAACATCCCTAGCCCTGCGGAAGAAAGAAAGAAAGTTCAATCAGCTATTGAGAACAATCAAGCCTACATGGAAGAGGTAGAAATATTGAGTGAATCTTTAAAAAGGGAGGAAGAGCTACAACACAAATTTCAGAACGCATGTAGACAGGAGGAGGAGTACTGGAGGCAAAAATCCAGAAGCCTTTGGTTGAAATTTGGAGATAGAAAAACCTCCTTTTTCCACAAGCAAACCCAAGCTAGGAGAGGTTTCAATACCATTTCAGAAATTAAGGATGAATCCCAAACTTATGGTGATTTTTCAAGCATAAAAAAGGCTGCCTTCAACCATTTTAAAAGTCTTTTCAGTGAAGAAGAGGTGCAGGGATGCAACGACAAGTTTCTAGATGAGATACCTTCTAAAATCACAGCTAGAATGAACTAGAAGTTGGAGGCTAAGGTTACTAGGAAAGAAATAAAGGCTGCCTTGTTTGCCATGAGTCCAGCTAAAGCCCCAGGCCCGGATGGGTTCACGGAAAACTTTATCCAAATTTGTTGGCAGCTTGTGAAAAAATATTTACATAAAATGATTCTAAAATCCCAAGACTGTAAGAAAATTGGGAGCAACATGAACTCTGATTTTCTAACCCTCATTCCGAAAGAAAAAGGTACAAATTCCTTCAATAGGTTCCCGCCCATTTCCCTGTGCAACATTGGATACAATATCATTACAAAGGTGATTTCCAGAAAATTGAAAGGGATTCTTTCAGACCTCATTCCGGAGAATCAAGGGGGATTTTTTCAAGGAAGGAAAATCACGAATAATATAATCTTAGTCCAAGAGGTGATACACTCAAGTTTGAAGAGAAAAGAAAAAGGTATGATAGTTAAGCTTGATTTTGCAAATACGTTTGATAGGGTAAGGCATACATTTCTGTTTGAATTTCTACATAAGTTTGGTTTTGGGTCTGGTTTCATTAATTGGATCAGAGCTTGCATTTCTGATCCATGGATTTCTTCTTTGGTGAATGGGAGAGCAATATATTTTTTTAAAGCCTCGCGAGGGCTAAGGCAAGGATGCTCGCTTTCCCCCGTGCTCTTTGTCCTCCAAGCCTCTACCTTAAGCTTTATTCTGGAAAAAATAAGATTAGATCAGGAGAGGAGTAAAATAAATCAATCATGCCTTGTTTGTAGATGATTCCCTACTACTTGGGGTAGCTTATGTTCACTCTTCCAATCAATTTAAATTGGTGGTGGATGATTTTTGCGTTGCCTCGAGAAGTAGATTGAATGCTGGGAAGTGTCACATTTATGGTTGGAATGTGTCTCAAAGTGAGATGAATGATATTTCCAAATGTTGGGGCTTTTCTTGTTCTAATCGATGGACGTCCTTCAAGTATTTAAGGTTGCCTATCTTTCAGAAAAATTCATTAGGTAAGGATTGGATTCCTCTCCTTGACAAGTTTAAAAGTAAATTGCATGCTTGGGGGTTTTCTGGGATGAATCTAGTAGGGACGTCTGTGCTCATTAAGTCGGTCTTGAACAGTCTCCCAACCTATCAAGCATCGCTAATGTTATCTCCTCTTGGAATTCTCAGAAAAATGGAAGGCTTAATAGGAATTTTTTTTGGGAAAGGTGGAAAACAAAACAGAAGTAGATTGCCGCTTGTAAATTGGGACAAAGTCAACAAGCCAATTTTAGAAGGAGGTCTGAACTTCAAAGACCTGACACTGCAAAATATTGCGTTGGGGGCCAAAATTATCTGGAGGCAAGTTGCCCCTAAGGCTGGTTGGGCTCAGCGTGTTCTCTGGAAGAATTATTTCGTTGGGAAAAGAAAATGTTGCTTGGACAAACCTATTCAATTCACTAATGGATTGCAAATCCACAAGCTGTGTGTGCAGGCCCAAGCACTCATACATGACAATTTGTATTGGGTCCTGGGGAAAGGAAAAATAATAGAACTTTGGGAGGATCACATAATGAATGATGCTTCCCATGAAGACATACATGAGCTACAGGAATTGTGTTTCTGGATGAAGAGCGTTGGTTTGGTCTCTCTGTGGGACATCTCATCTTGGAAATATAATGTCTGGTCGGAGTGGAAGAAGCCAGATATGTCGAGCGATCTTGAAAACGCATGGCTGGAGCTTTGGTCCAGGCTTAAAGGGAAGGCTCCAACGCATGAAGAGAATCATGATCAGAGAGGTTGGGGTTCAAATTTCGGTGCTTATTCTTTGGCACAAGGTTGTAAAATGTTGCGAGCAATTCTTATGCTCTACCTTGCCTAGCACTGTGGAAAGGCCTTTGGAAACAAAAATGTATTCCCAAAATTGACATGTTCAACTAGCTCTTATGCCACAATCGAGTGCTTACTATAGAAAATCTCAAGAGGAAAGGCTTCCATGGCCCTTCCAGATGCTCACTATGTTTGGAAAATGAAGAAAACACCCAACATATAATGTTGGATTGCAACTTCGCATTAGAAGTTTGGGATGAAGTGTTAAGCCACTGGTCTGTGGAAATAATGCTCCCTCCCTCCATTTTCGATCTGCATGCAAATTGGTTGCATCGTTACCCTAAAAAAATCCCAAATAACAGTTGGTTTAAGGTTGGTTGGCTGGTTTTACCAAAGCTGGTTTGTTGGAAAATATGGTTGGAGCAGAATAGTAGGATTTTTCAAGGTAAAATTCATAACGCAAAGGTGATTATGACTAATATAAAAAGCACTCTCAAATAATTTCAGAGTGAGCATGTGAGTAATCTCACCGATAAAAACATCTCCCCTCATGAGGTGGAGTGGGATGGACTGCTGGGGCTACAACTCCTCAACGTAGATTTCCAGGAGGAAAAGAAAAAAAATTGGCAGATTAGAATGACTAAAGAGAACTTCTGCAATTGGAATAAGGAAATTTCCTTCTACTCTTTGTTCTTTGATGGGGCAACAAAAGGTAATTCGGGGAATGCAGGTGCTGGTGGAGTCATCAAGAATATGGAGGGCCAAATGGAGCATAGGTACGCTTGGGGTCTAGGCAAAGACACCAATACCCAAGTAGAGGCGATGGCACTGCTACAAGATCTCAAGGTATTGCAAAAGGTGGACATCAAGGAAGCAAAGGTCACTGGCGATTCTCAGAATCAAATAAAAATGCTAGTGGAAAATTCAAGTCTGAAGGATCTTCGATTAACTAGATTGATGGCGAGAATTAAAAAGCTTGCTAGTTCCTTTCAAAAGTTAAGCTTCTTCCATGTTTTGCGGAACAACAACAAAGAGGTTGATGTAGAAGCTAATAGAGTTGCTCTTCTTCCTGTGGGAACTCTATTATGGGATGGGGAGGAAAACTAGGATCCAATTCCGTAATAGTGTTGTTATGTTTTATTGTCTATTGCTTCAGCAGTTTGTATGTGTCTTTAAGTTAGGGGAAATCTCGTCGTTAATGTGGATTTCTGAATCTAAGAAGCTCCAATATATCATAATTAGAGATGGCTTGATTCTGGTTATGGGGGGGATTGGGAGATGTCCCAACAATCTTGGAAGCATGTAAACGGAAAATTATGCCGAGAATTTTAATACCAAAACATAACTGTTTCTGTTTAAAAAAAATATTAATAATTATTTATTTTATTTTTATTTTTAATTTTATTTTTGTGTGATTTGACTAAGTCAAAATGTTTACCTAACATGACAAGATATGATAAGACAACATCTCTTCCATACTTGATTAGAGAGCGCCTATAGGCATAATTAAAAATGTGAACACATATATAAATATGTGAAATTCATGTAATATAAATAATATTATTAAGAACCAACATAGATCCATATTACCTAGAGATCTACCAAGTGATGAGAAGAAAAAATATCTAAAGGTGAAATATTTCCTCAAGTTTTACACTGAAAAAAAAAAAAAAAAAATTGCATCTTGAGAGATTTGATCCATTTGGGCTTGTAAATATGGAGTTAAGATGGATTTATGCTGGTATAGAGCCTAGTATGGAGGAGATGTTGTAATGTCCATAAATGACTATAAAAATCTGACTTTGGTTCAATTAATAACTGACCTATATCTTACCCCTAAATCTATCAAGTGCCGAGAGGGATCAAATCTCTCGAGGTGCAAACCTCTTTTTGAGTGAAAAATTTGACGACAATTTTGCACCTCGAGAGATTTGATCCCTCTTAGTGTTTGATAGATCCAAGGTTAAAATGGGTCGAGGTTGGTTTCATTCATGTGTGACCATGGAATATTTTTTGAACATCTAATTATTATGATTATTTTATATATGCTAAACATGTCTAAGATTAATATGGTCATTCTAACTTTAAATTTTTTACCTCATTTTGTTGAGATGATACAAACTGTTAATAACTTGAATGATGGAAAATGATGAAATAAATTTTTTGAATGCAAAGTGACAATGTAACAATGTTGAATGATAGAAAATGTGAATAATAAGAATTTGGTCAATTACAAATAATCTTCAGTGTGATAAATCTCAAGCTATTTTATTCTATTGTTCTTATTGTCACACCTATTAGTTTTGCCATCTTTTCAAATGGATCATATGAACAGGGCGGTTGAAATCATAGACCTTTCAAATCCTTAATTCGATCTATTGTAGTAAATGTCATACCTCATCTCTCTTTCTCTCCAATATTAATAATATCTTTATCCAAAGTCAATCATTGTGAATTTTGAAGCGTTAAACCCCAAAAAAGTTTCAATGGTAGTTGTTTTATATTACCTCATTTAAATGAAAAGTTACTAACACTGTTGAATGATGGAAAATGAGAATAATAAGACTCTAGAAATTACAAATAGTTTACAGTTTCAAGAAGAAATATGTAAGGTATGTGAAAATTTTATTTAAGATGAAAAATCAAGTATTTTATTTATGGTTGAATTATTGTAACACAAAAATCAATGGACACTATTAATCTAATTACTTTGAAATTAATGTACATCATACATACATCTAGCTACATCAAATCATAAATCAACATCAACACTATAATCAATGCATCCAGTTGAAGCATTCAAATATAATTATAAATAAACATCTACACTAAAATCAATGCATCTAGTGCAAACAAGCAAATAGGATTAGAAATCAACATGTACACTAAAATCAATGCATCTAGTGCAACCAATAAAATAGGATTATAAATCAACAACTACACTAAAATCAATGAATCTAGTGTAATCAATCAAATAGAATTAGGAATCAACATCTACACTAAAATCAATGCATCTATTTCAGTGAATAACATTGTATCTCCCCTTCCGTCTCCCCTCCATCTCTCTCTCTCCCCCTCTCTATGCCTTCCCCTCCTCCTCTCTCTCTCTCTCTCTCTCTTTCTCTCTCTCTCTCTCTCTCTCTCTCTCTCTCTCTCTCTCTCTCTCCCGCCATCTATATCTATCTCTCCCTCCATCTCTCCTTCTTTGTCTCTCACCCACCAAACACACACACACTCTATATCTATCCATCTCTCCCTCCCTCTGCTCAGTGGATAGTTGGTGATTTCCAAATTGTAAGTGTGCATCAGTGGTTATGTGAGGTGAGAAAGGAGGAGGATGGAAGTTAAAGAACCAATTCGTAGCAATACGATGGGAAGAATTATATGCAAGAGTGGATTTGCACCTTCTCTCTCTCTCAATCAACAAAATACGCCTTGAAGGAGGATAAGTTTGACCTAGGTATGTGGTTTCAAAATCACCTTTGTGGAAAACAATAAACAACCATATCGTGCCGAGAAATTCATGTGTTTAATCTTGTGCATTCAAGCATTGTTTCGAGCATGTCAATTGGCTTTCGATAGTTGAATAAATAAGATCTTCTTTATCTTTTCATCACATGTATCTTCCCACTTGAAATATTAGTGTTGGAATTTTTTGTAATTGTGTATCACATGCATTGTAAATTTTTTGAATAAACAATATTCTCCTAAAGTTCCCAGTGTGGCTACCTAAATAAAACCAGCAAGCAAAGAAAACAATAAAAAAAACTCGTATTTTGACAAAGGTCTTTACAGTGATATCATAACTGGTGATTTGCTAGCTTGTGGATCTTATGGTTCAAAATTTCCCCTAAGACACATCATACATCACATATTGGAGATAGAGAAAAAGGGGAGGTGATCCTTTCCCAAACAAAATAGATTTCGAAGAAGGGGATAAAATGGGGGACATGCATGAGAAACCACGGGAAAAATATTTGAACATACTGAATGATCCAGCCCAGGGACAACAACAATTTCTTTAGTTGATATCACAATGAGTAACAAATAATCAGAACCAACATGCAACCAATCATGGAGTAGGTACGTCAAATGGTCCTAACAGAGAGCAGGGGGAGAGTAGTAACTCCCTTTCACAGTGACAATAAAAATTTGGACAAAACTAAGGCACCTCGAATAAAACAACCCCTAAACATATTCTACCTAAATTCTTAAATGGGTCGCAGATAGGGAACCAAGGGAAAACATATTTGAATGAATGGTTTGATGACTACATATAGGAAATACTTTTGTCGAGCTATCTTTTTAGGACTTTTTCCTGATCAAATGCAGGATAAATCCAAGGGCTTTGAACAAGGGTGTGCAAGGGTCGCACAATTTTGATGCACTAAGGAAGGTGGGGAAGTTGTCTATACCTTTGTTTGGTGGTCATTGAGCTCCAAAACTAGAGCTTGGGTTAAAAAACTTGATACTTCCAGCTAAACCCCATGAAAAAGGCATAAACCACCAAATTTTCCACTTTACACTTAGAGGGAGAAGCTCATGAGTGATAGTACCATGGGATGGTGACTCTAGGGCATAATAGCATCACTTCTTACATGGATTTCACGCAATAATTAATATATTGATCCGACATTAAAAAAATTGAGTGGTATTTCAAATATTTGACTAAAATCAGAGAAACACGAACTATAGGAGCCTACATTTCAAAGTTTTAGAAGATGGAAATGAGGGTAGACGTGTTTGAACCTAGGTTTATCATGTTTTTCATTGAGGGTCTTGTCGAACCCCTTCACGATTGGGTCAAAGCTTTCAAACCAACTACTTTACACGATGATTTTACTAGGACTTGAGACATGGAGGAGGTGGTGCCAAAGACGAAGACTCCTCTGAAACCTTATGTCCTGCAAAATAAAAAGGACCAAAAGCCATTCCAATAGGTAGGAACAGGGAGGCCTACAATGGATGATGTCACCCGCAATGAATTAAGAAGGAAGAAATTATGTTTTAGTTTCAAGGAGTCATGGGAGCCAGGGAATATATGCATGGGGAAAGGGAAGGTACACTACATTGAGGTATTACCTGATAGGTAGGAATAAGAGGGATAAATAAGATCAGATCAAGAGGTGGATCAGAACATAACTGATGAGGAGCAACCTCAGGTAGAGACAAGAAAGGTTACACAACTTGAGGTGAAGGGTGGAGCCATCACCACACTTTCAAGAGTTCCATGATACTACACCTTCAGATTCAGGTGGACCTTATAGTGCCAAAGGATCACAACATTGATTGATGGTGGGGAAATCCACAACTTTATTCATGTTGCATTGGTGAGCAAAAGGGGCATCCCCACTAAGGATTTTGAAGTTTTTGATGTGGTAGTAGAAGATAGGTATAATATTACATGCACAGACCGAATCCCTCGATTAGATGTCACCTTGGGTAACTATACATTGGAAGACGATATTTACATAGTCGACTTGGCATACACAAATATAGTGTTGGGAGTACAATGGCTATACTCCTTAGGGGACATCTGCACCAAATATTACATTATGAAGATGGAGTTTAAGGGGAAATATGGAAGAAATATAGTTCTAAATGGGATGTCAAATGGAGCTCCAAGGACGATCTCAACAAGAAATATGGATAGGGTCTTTCAACATGGGGAGGTAGCATGGGAAACATACTGTGTCATTACCACTCAAGAGACTACATGCACCACCACTCAACATCATCTAGACATACATTTCTAGTTGGATAAGCACGTGAAGGTTTTTGGGAACATTCCTCTAGGAAAACCACTAGTTAGAGGGTTCGAGCATGTCGTTGAGTTGGAGGAGGGAGAAAAAATGGTCATCACCACTCCCTATAGGAATCCCAAGAGATTCAAAGATAAATATTGAAAATTCTATATCGGAGTTACTTGATATGGGTCACATTAGGCCTAGCTCTAGTATCTTCACATCATAAATAGTATTGGTCAAGAAGAAGGATGGAAAAACGTAGGGTGTTAAATAAGAAAACCATAAAAAATAGGTACCTTATTCCCCAAATCGATGAGTTGTTAGATGAGTTGCATGGGGTAGTGTTCTTCTCCAAGGTAGATCTTCGATTAGGATACCATCAAATTAGAGTTCGAGAGAAGCATATGTATAAGACCACATTCATATGCCATTTTGGGCACTAAGAGTTCTTAGTTATGCTATTTGGGTTGACTAATGTGGTGAGCCCTAGTATTGCACCAAGAGTAATGCAACTCCCAGGGGCTGCTCTACTTTACTTTATCAACCCGGGGTTCGTACAAACTTGGAGGTGACAGTGCTATATAAACAGCATATGCATTATGTTCATGTCATTCTCTTCTGCTTTACGAAATGGTGCTATTTCTTAAACTATGATAAAAACTTAAAAGTAAATCGCCAGAAGGAAATGACAGAAAGGAAACTAACTTAATTTACAGAAAGGAAATGACAAAAAGGAAACTAATTCTAAACCACACTTGGCCAATCAGCTAAACACACCCTACTTATCTTATTATCTATCTACCATGCTTCTATCCATGCAACTAATATATCCATGACTTAATTCTGATTAAAAAAAATGTTGATTTGCAGCAAGAAGGAAAAAAAGGCTAAAGTGGCTAATGGAGGGCTTAACACATGAAAAAGGGCTTAGAAGTGAAAATAGAGGAGTTAAACCTTATAAAACTTTATTATAGCACATAAATGGCTTTGGATCATAATGAATTGAAAAGTGTGATGGCAGAGGTGCGATGGAGGAAAAAGTTGTGATATGCGATATCGCAAAGTAAAGGTTAACAAGAACAAACTAAAAAGTGTGATTTTGCAATGTGTGATGCGGCGAATGGCGTGGAGGTGGGACTGGTGGTGGAGTGCGATTGCAATATCGCTATCGATAGATAGGAGTGGTAATTCTTAAAAGAAAAGGGAAAAAGTTTTGATGGGAAATTTGCGATGTGGTAAAAGTTACGACGAGAAATTTGCGATATGGTGAATGTTGTGATGTGCGATGTGTGATATCGCAATCAATGGAAAGAGCGGTAAGTATTAACGAAAACCAACTAAATAGTGCGAAGTGCGACATGTGATGGGTGATGTGGCTGTGGGACCGACGACGGAGTGCGATTGCAATATCATAATCGGCGGATTAGAGCGGTAAGTGTTAAAAGAAAAGGGTAAATATTGTGAAGTGCGATTTGCGATGGATGATGTGGTGGTGGGACCGACGACAGAGCGCGATCGCAATATCACAATCAGCGAAAGCAAGTAGTAAGTGTTAAAATAAAAATTGAAAACAATGCAAAGTGCGATTTTGCAATATCGCAATCGACAAAAGAGAGTGGTAAGTGTTTAAAGGAAAAAAAAACAAAACCATGCGAAGTGCGATTACGATGTACAATGGTGGGAGATTCAAGGAGCAAAGGCGGAGGTCAAATTTCGATGGTTTTCAAGCGTTTTTGCGTTAAAACGAGTAAGGAAATTGCGATGCAGGAATTGCAATAAGTCTTAAAGGAAAAGGGGAAAATGTTGAGATATGCGATATCGCAATATCGCAATCGGAAAAAATGAGTGGTAAGTGTTAAGGAAGAAGGGGAAAATTTGTGATTTGCGAATTGCAATGTACGGTAGCAGTAGATTCGAGGAGAAAAGGCGGAGGTCGAATTTCGATGGTTTTCAAGTGTTTTTGCATTAAAATGAGTAAGGAAATGTTGAATGATAAAAATAAAGGAATGAGGTAGGCTGAAGGGTTTAAGTGTTTTTGGTAATAAAAGGTGGGTACAGCAGTTAAAAATAAGCGGAAAACAAGAGGTAATGGAGGCGTAAAATCAAGGTTCATAGGCATAACTCAGAGATGGATAGGAACTTGAAAAGAAAGCAAAACGAATGAATAATCTCCTTGGGGATTTTGATGCCTATTCCTGCAAACAACCTTCTAAATTATGTGTAGAGAAACAGAAAAATGTGTGAAAGTACCATGCAAAGGAAGACTGGAAAATGGTAATGCAACTCTCCTTTTAATCTTAGAACAGTGAACAGAAATCATTTTTTGGGTCTGTGGGAAGGTTTACCCTCCTCGAGCTCTATTGAGAGATATGAGAAGGGGGTCTTGATCCAAAATTTTTTGGTTTTCCACTATTCTATTACTCGCAAGAAAATGAAAACTACAACAACAAACTAAAAGAAAAGACTAAGCCGCAATAAGACTATTAAAAGAAAAACTAATTGAATGATAGAAAGAAAACTAGCTTAATGGCAAAAAGGAAAGAATGGTAATAGCATAGAATCCGAGGCACATCGATTGGGCCCTAACCCACGAGCCTAGCTCTCTAAAACTTAAATCAATCAAACAAAATAAGTCTTCTCATTTCATAAAAGAATAGCCTCATACATCTCTGAAATTTTGATCATTGAGTAACTAATAAAAATCTCAATAGCTTGCAACAAAGTTCCAACTAGAATCGACTGGAATTTACTAACTCTTCCTAGGTCTAGATCTGCTCTATTTATTCTACAGGGCAGCTATCAAAAACTCCCTAGAAAATAGTGATTGAGTCCACTTGACTCCTAGTAAACAAAGATTGGGTGCACTCCTCTTTGAGTTGCTTGGATGCTTCTGGAATCGAATTGATGGAGAGAATCCTCAGGGATCCTTTAGCTGCCTTTTTGAGTTAAGGAGGGTGGAAAATCCTCCTATAATTTCTCTTTTTTGTCTCCTCCAAGTCTTTATGATAAAATCCTTATAAAAATGCTAATAATTCATAATTTTTTGCACTCAACCTCATATTAGGCACTCAGAGTATGTTAGCCTTAATCACCACCTATACTAGCATCATAAAACCAAATAATAATAAAAATGCAAAAAAAGAGATCTAAGAAGGAAAAAAGGTAGCTATTAACCCCTCCAAATATGTCTAATGATGGAGCTCATCATCACCCCCCTAATTAATGGTTGCTCATCCTCTGAGCAACTAATACTCCTCCGACATTTCCTTCAAGGCTTTGACAGCCCCCCTGATTTCCTAAGGAAGAAGTTTGGGAGTTTCCCCAAGGGGGTAAAAACCATTATTCTTTTTTGCATTCTCCCATTCTTTATCTTGTGCATCTATGTCCTTTTCATCTTCCAACCCCAACAAAAAAGGTGGACTGAGCTTCAGTCCCAACCATTGGATCTTTTTGGCCTGCATGGCCCTCTTGTATAATGGTTCCCTTTCCAATGCACTTCTCAGTCTTTCTGGAGTATGGTACTTCCTGTTCTTGAGGCTGTGAGGGAGGTTGTTCCATCTCCTCTGGCTGGCCAACATGTGCCCATCTTCTATCTTCCTAGAAACATCATCAAAGTGGCTTATTACCTGTGTTTGAGTCTGAAGGTAGCTCTCAACTAGTGCAGGGTCCCTTTCAATCTCTTGACAGTTAAGGATGACTCCTTTTGGGCTGAACAATTCTGGTCTGATAGACAGGGGTTCTCTAGTTCTTCTTCCCATAACCCCCCATATGTATTTTTCTCTAGTGTCCTCATTCGTCATCCAAGATGATAGAGCCATTAGCTGCATATTGCCCATTGTGGAATTGGGGTCCCAAGTATCCATATTTGTCAGCACAAATTTATGCACATAAATCTCTGCCATTTTTCCTGATCAACCATGTTAGCTTGCTTGTAGAAATCCATGAATTGCCTGCAATCTTGGAAAGGTAGGGATCCATGGGAGGCTAGAGTTTTGATTTGAAATAAGAGCCATTTCTCCTTGAGGTACAAAACATATGAGTCAGAAGGGAATATGTGTTGAAGGGATTCTATGAATAATTCTACCATGTTGGCTACTTGCTACCCTTTTTGCTGCAACTGCTCCTTTAGTGCTACATTCTCTGCCTGTGCCTTCTGCAACTACTCCTTCAGAATTGTTTCTTTGATTCTTTCCTCCTCCCTTCGTGATTCTTCAATGATAATCGGGCTCGTGGGAGGAATTTCTAGCTCTCTCTGAATTATCCTCTGACTCTTGTCAGCTCTGAAATACATAGAGGTATTCCTTTTTCTCTTTGCGCTCAGAGGAGCTAAGGTGGAAACTACCTCTTTGCCTTGAGAGGATGTGGTGTTGTGCTTTGAGTTTGTTTCTTGCCCACTTTCTGCTACCTCTCTGATTCTATTGCCACCTCTTTTGTTTTTCCTTGGCCTTTTGTCTTTTCCTATTCTTCTTCTGGTTCTTCTCTCGTTTCTTCCTCTTCTGGTTATTCTTCTTATTCTAGATCTTCCTATGTTTCTTCCTCTTCTATTGATTCTTCTTCTTCTTCTGTAAGGCTAGAAGTGGAATTATGCCTCATTTGGGTTGCTATAAAAGCTTCCCTGCTCATATTTACGAAAGAGGACCAGGCCATGGGTAGGGTGACATTATTCTGCTACTGTTATTGCATGCTTTTCAAATACGCAGACCACTCTCAGTACTGCTATGCTACGGCTCCCTTCGGTCTCTTTCCCTCAAAAATTCCCAATTCACTGGTTTGGATGAGACGGGATCTCTTTTTATTAGATTGCGCAACTAATTTTGGAGCGCTTCTGTAACTTGGCCTCAGCTCCATTTTCGTTAGAGACCGTGGTTTCCTTCTCTCTGTTAATTCATGATGGATTGTGTGTTTCCTCCCCTCGTTATCCTCTACTCCACTTGATTTAAAATATTGTCTTCTACATGCCCAAGTGGTGTGACTTTGCAACTCTCCCTAGTCATACTTCACGATGATGGCCATGCTAACTGGCCACCTTTCTGCCCCTTAAACTCGAAGTCTAAAAATTTAATTATTTCTTTTTATTATGGATGCATAGCGAGGGGTGAGAAGCTATACCTGAGTTTACCTATTGTTTTCAAGGCGTTTGCAGTATTGGAATTTGGAGACAAGCCTCTTATATGCCATGTTCTTCCTTATTTGCATGTTTTTTAAGTGAGCAACTTGCTGAATAAGAAAATATTTGAGTGAGCTACTGATATTTCTTGTTGTTTCTTCCCGTTGTAGAAGTTGCGTGGGGTTTCTCCAGATGCCATGGGTGGCACTCCTGTCTTTCCTGGGGTCTGCTTTATCAGTTACTCCTTGTTTTTTTCTTTCTAGTTCGTGAACAACTTTGTTTTTTAAGGAACTTCCTGATGTTTGTAGCAGTTTGTGGCTTGCTTTATTTTGCTACATTGTGCTAAGGAATGGATGAATATGGTGTATGGAGGCGATGGAAGCAGTTGTGGAAATGAATGGAGCGAATGATGGGGTGGATGGTAAAATAGAAGGGAAAAGAAGATGAATGCTTCCTTGTGTTTCCAAAAACCATTAATGACCTGCAAAATAGCAAACACAAATATGAATATGTATTTTTTTGTTTGTTTGTTTGTTTGTTTGTTTGTTTGTTTTTATTTTTATTTTTTAAAAGTGGGTTGCCTCCATGGAGGTTTTCAACCCACAAATTTTCCTTGGGCCCCTCAGAGAGGTTTTCACCCATAGATCTTTATTCTCTTTTCTTTTTAAGAGTAAGTGAGCTGCCTCCATGGAGGTTTTCAATCCACAAGCTTGCCTTGGGTTCCTCAGAGAGGTTTTCACCCATGGATCTTTTTTTTCTTTCTCTTTTTTTTTTTGTTTTTGTTTTTCAGGAGGTATGGTAAACTATGGAGTTTCCCATCACATACACCCCTCTGCTTATTGAATTTATGAACTTTGCCTTTGACAAAGGCTTCTTGTAAATTTTAAGTCTGTGACCATTGACAAGCAAGGGGATTCCTTCCTCATTTATGGTTCTGATTTGAACTATTCCATTATCAAAACATTTTTCCACTATGTAAGGTCCCAACCATTTTGTCATCAACTTGCCTTTGAAGTCTTTAAACCTTGAATCATACAAAAACACCCAATATCCTTCTTTGAGGGTCTTTTCTTTGATGTTCTTGTCATGCCAGACCTTCCTTTGTAGCTGAACTACCTCTGTGTGAAGAAGTGCTTGCGTTCTGAACTCGTCCAATCCTTTTAGTTTCAAAAACCTCTCTTTTTGGGTATTTGATAGATCTAGATTTAATTCAGCTGCCATTTTTAAAGTATTGAATTCAAACTCAACTCAAAGTAGAACTTTCTTACCATAGACTAGTTCATAAGGAGTGAATCATGTTGTTGTCTTCCAAGTAGTATTGTAGGCCCAAGTAGCTTCTACCACTTTTTCTGCCCAATATTTTTTGTTGCTGCTCACAACCTTGGTGAGGATGCTTTCTAAAGCTCTGTTAGTTACTTCTACTTGGCCATTCGCCTGAGGGTGATAGGCAGTAGAATTTCTATGCTTAATCTTGTGCTTCCTCAAAATATTCTCAATGAGGTGAGAGGTGAATTGTGCTCCCTGATCAGTGACTATTTCTATGGGGTAGCCAAACTTGTAAAACACATTCTACCTCAAAAAAACTACTGCTTTCTTGATTTCTACCTTCACTGTTTTTGTTTCAACACACTTTTCCAGGTAATTAGTGCAGACTATGATATACTTATTTTGTCCGAATAGTGGATCAAAAGGTCCAAAAAATTCCATGCCCCACTTATCAAATGGATCAAGAGCCACCTAAGGGTGTAAAGGAATTTCATCCCTTTGTGTGGGTTTCCCCATCCTCTGGCACTGGTCACACCTGCTGGTGTATCTTTTCTGGAATCTTGATGAAGGGTAGGCCAATAGTATCTTTCCTGCAGAAATTTGTAAGCAATTCTCTTTGCAACAAAGTGGCCTCCGCATGGGTTGTCATGACATGCAAAGAGGATATCAAAAAATTCTTCCTCCCTCACACATCTCCTTAGGATTGATCAAAGCCTAGCTTGAAAAGGTTCCCCCAAATCCATGTGAAAGGGGCGCTTTTTATGATGATTCTGCTCGTCTCCCTGAATGAAAGATTAGAAGGGAGTCTCCCAGCAACTAAGTAGTTGGGTATATTAGCAAACCATGGTGAGAGTGCTGATATAAAAAAAAATGATGCTCATCTAGTAGCTGGTCATCCACCATTCCTTATTCACCTACAGGGAGAGCTAACCTAGACAAAAAATATGCAACAACATTCTCCTTTCCAGGTTCATCAAAAATAGTCAAATCAAATTGCTGCAAAAGTAACAACCATATAATTATTCTAGCATTAACATCTGGTTTGTTCATTAAATACTTTATGGTTGCATGGTCAGTGTGAACAAAGGTCTGATATCCAGTTACTTAATTCCTGAATTTTTTCAAGGCATGGACAATGGCTAACATCTCCTTCTCAGTAACAGTATAATTCAGCTTGGCCTTGGACAATTCCTTGCTGATGAAATAAATGGCATAAGGGATTTTGTCCTCTAATTTTCCTAATGATGCCTCTACAGCTTTGTCGGATGCATTAGTGTGGATGTGGAAAGGCAAAGTCAAATTTGGACCTCAGAGGATGGGGGCAGTTGTCAACTTTCTCTTAATGAGCTCGAAATCCTCTTGACAAGGACCAGACCAAATAAACTCAGAATCTTTGGCCAATAACCCAAATAATGGTGAAGCCATCTTGCTGAAATATTTGATGAACCTTCTATAATAACCAGCTAATCCTAAGAAACTACTGATATCTTTATGCTTTTGAGGAGTAGGTACGCTTTTGATGATAGTGATTTTGTTCAGGTCTACCTATATTCCTACTTGGGATATGGAGTGTCCTAATACAACCCCTGCTTTCTTCAAGAATTCACACTTTTATAGGCTCAAGGAGAGATGCATCTCAATGCACCTTCTTAGTACTTTACCCAAATTGGAGAGATATTCTTGGAATTCATCCCCATATGGTGTGAAATAATCCATGTAGTTTTCGACAGAGTCATGGACTAACACAGAAAAGATCCTCGGGACAGCTCTTTGGAAGGTAGCTCGGGCATTGCACAGCCCAAAGGGTAGGACTCTATAAGAAAAGGTACCCTAATGGTAGGTTAAATTAGTCTTATCCTGGTCTTGAGGGATGTTTTGAATATGATTGTACCCATTGAACCCATCAAAGAAGGAAAAGAACTTCTTCCCCGTAAGGCCATCCAGGACTTAGTCTATAAAGGGCAAAGGGAAATGGTATTTCTTGGTGGCTTTGTTAAGTTATCGATAGTCGACACAAATTCTCCACTTTCCATTCTTCTTTGGGACTAGAACAAGAGGGGATACCCACTCACTGTCGGATATAGGATATATGAACCCTACATCAAATTATTTATGCAACTCTTCTT
The DNA here is from genome assembly GCA_034641835.2 of Pinus albicaulis. Taxonomy (NCBI): domain Eukaryota; kingdom Viridiplantae; phylum Streptophyta; class Pinopsida; order Pinales; family Pinaceae; genus Pinus; species Pinus albicaulis. The sequence continues at coordinate 547,819,690 of CM076574.1, forward strand.
TGACTATGTCCTGCAAATTCGGGTTCATCCTTCTTTGGGGTTTTCTCACAGGCTTGCATCATTATTTGATGTAAATGTGATGTCTGCATACTGAAGGATGCACCCCTTTCATGTCCTTGTAATCCCAAGAAAATTCTTCAAGTTTTTCCTTCAAAAGCTGGCATAGTTGCTTCTCTTCTTCATTCAAGAGGTTTGGGTTGATTTTTAGAGATTTAGATGGGCCAAACTCTATAGCCTTGGTGGTTTCAGAGGTTGACTCAAATGAGTGCACTTCCATCCAAGGTTGGCTTTCAGACTCTTTGACTAAGTTTAGAGAGGAATGTTAATGGAGGACTGGTTTTGAATGGCATGATCGATGAGTTCATCTTCATCAAGCTACCCCCCTCTAAGAATAGCATCTACGATACACATAGGGGCAGTATTATATAACTCATCTTCTTCATCCTCCAACCGTATAGGGAGATCATGATAAATGGAAGGTTGAGCTGAAGGATATAACATTAGTTGTTTAGACAAAGGCCCATTTTTTATAGTCATGTTTCCGGCCCGACAACTAATATAAGCATCTGCAGTGGCTAACCAAGGTCTCCCTTAGATGAGTGGATAACCATTAAACTTGGTTTTTGGTTGCAGGACCAGGAAATTTTTAGGATACTCTCAAGATTCAATGGTAATCATAACATCCTCAACAATTCCTTCCGGAGTTACTGTGGACCGATCTGCAAGTTGCAAAACTGTTGCGGTTTTCCTCAAAGTCCCTTGAAGATTAAATTTCAACATAGTTTCCTTGGTCATGATATTGATGGCAACCACTAGATCAATCAGAGTGTTGGGGACTATGATACCATTTGTATGCACATCACCAACTAGGATACTAGGGTCCAGGTACTTTGGAAATATCACCTTCCCTAGCATCAGGTCAGACAATTGTCCTACACATTGATGGTGGGGGTATCTCTCTTCCTTATCCCAGGTTTCTTGAAGCACTTTTCTTTGATGAGCCTATTGTAGACAGGGACATTCTTAATGGCTTGGAGAAGTGGTATCTTTACACACAAATTTTCCGTTTCTCCCAGGAGTTCAATCTCCTCCAAGGTGTGCTGACTAGGGTGGATCAAGCACTCAGAAAAAGGAGTTTGTTGGATCTGAGTGTTACCTTCTTCCTTTTCCTCCTAAACCTCTACAGGTGGATATGGAGGATGGTTGTCTGGGAATACTCTTCCCGACCTGATATTAACCTCCTGTGTCTACATAACATAAGTTGGATGGGATGTTTCTCCGCTGGGAGCTTGTTGTGCCTATCTTTTGTTCACGTTCGGATTGGGTTGTGCATGTATAGGTAGCCTAGGTGGAGCAGCATGAGTAAGCTGAGGTTGAGGTTGGAGTGGAGGAATTAGAGTAGGTGGTTGATTTTGTTGAGGCCTCCACCCTTGGGATGGATTGTTCCATTGAGGTTGTTGTAGAGCATACTGCTAAAATAGTTGTTTTACTGACTGAGGATGATATGAAGGGTTGTAAGGCCAAGTAGGAGGTGTAGACCAGGATGGAGGAGTGGGGGTGTACCAAGGTTTCACGAGTGCGCTCTGATTGTTGTGAAAGTAAGAGTAAGGTGCACCTTGAATACCTTGTTGATATGACTAATGACCTTGAGGCCTTCTCTGGTTGATGAAACAGAGTTGCTCTAGCATTTCTTCCCCACCTTGATATACAATTTTAAGCCCAGGTAAGGAGGGACACTTTTCTGTGGCATGATTCTCCTCACAGGATAAGAAACCTCTATGACATTCAGTGGACAATCATTTCTTGGGTGCTTCCTGGTACATCTAGGACAAAATATGGCCAGGGCACTCTCTGCTTCCTCTTGCTTCCTTTTTACCTACATTGTGTCCATTTGCAAAGAAAAGGTTTGGAACATGTCACTCTTGAAGTCCTCTAGCATGTTTCCAATCTCATGTTTTATGAAGGTGGAAGAGGAAGGGGTATTGGATGTACTTTGGCTAGCTCTTCCCTTCTTCCTAAATTCCCTAGAATGGTTCCAAAAGACAATTTTGATTGTTTCATAGGGTTGTTGGTAGAAATATCCTCCTGTTAACATATTCAAGGGCTCTATCATCTCTTCACTGATCCCTCGAAGAATTACACGTTTATATGAGTCGGGATCAAGATTACAGTTGGCTCTCTTATAGTTCAATTGAAACATCTCTTCATAGTCCTCTAAGGATTCATTTGGCCATAGAGTCATCCTAAAGATCTCATCCTTAGTTTCCTTCGACCTACAGTAGTCTTTGTATTTGTTGCTGAAGGTCTCTTCCATCTGTGCCTAGGTAGTGACGCTATCCCCAAGCAGACCCATGAACCAGCACAAGGTTGCATCCTTAAGGGTGGATGGGAATAACTTCAACTTCTGATCATCAGAGGTATAGTCATAATTCCTACAAACAATAGAAAATTCAAACATGAATGTGTCAGGGTCCTCAGAGGTAAGTCTATGAAAGTGTGGAAGATCTGAGGGGCTAGTTTTCTTCATCTTAGTTTCCCCATCTGCCTCTCTTATGGGAAAGGTTCTATGGATCCCAACCATGGTTAAGATAGGTGAATCAGGTCCCTCAGTTGAAACAAGGTCTTCTTCTTCTTCCCTAATTGGATCCTCAAAATATTCAGAAGGGGTTCACTCTCACTGCCACTGAAGAAGAGCGAAGGGTGGCCAAGAGGTGATGTGGGGGTTTTAGGTAAGGTTTGTCTTTGTGTATTCCTAGTCCTATGAGGCATGAAAATAAAATATTTTTGTATTTTTTCAATATTTCTGAAATGACATGAAAATAAACGAAAGAAGAAATTAATGTTAAAAGCAAAATCAAAGCATCTACTAGACACATCCCCGGAAACAACGTAAAAAAGTGGTGAGCCCTGGTATTGCACCAAGAGTACTGCAACTCCCAGGGGCTGCCCTACTTTACTTTATCAACCTGTGGTTCGTAAAAACTTGGAGGTGACAGTGCTATATACACATCAGATGCATTCTGTTCATGTCATCCTCTTCTGCTTTAAAAAAGGGTGCTATTTCTTAAACTATGATAAAAACTGAAAATTAAATTGTTGGAAGGAATGACAGAAAAGAAACTAACATAATTTTCAAAAATGAAATGATGGAAATGAAACTAATTTAATGTGCAATAAGGAAATGACAGAAATAAACTAAATTAAATTGTTGAAAAGAGATGACAGGAAGGAAACTAATTTAATTTGTAGAAAATAAATGATAGAAAGGAAACAAATTCTAAACCACACTTAACTTGACCAATCAACTAAACACACCCTACTTATCTTATGCTCTATCTACCATGCTTATATCCATGCAACTAAGCTATCCATGACTTATTTCTGATTAAAAAAAGTGTTGATTCGCAGCTTGGAGGAAAAAAAGGGCTAAAATGGCTAATGGAGGGCTTAACGCATGAAAAAAGGCTTAGAAGTGGAAATAATGGGGTTAAACCTTATAAAACTTTAGTATAGCACAGAAATGGCTTTGGAGTGGAATGAATGAAAAATTACGATGGCAGAGGTGCGATGGAGGCAAAAGTTGCGATATGTGATATCACAATCGCAATATCACAAAGTAAATGTTAACAGGAAAAAACTAAAAAGTGTGATTTGCGATGTGGTAAAATTTGTGACGAGCGATTTGCGATATGGTGAAAGTTGCGATGTGCGAAGTGTGATATCGCAATCAGTGGAAAAAGCGGTAAGTATTAACGAAAACCAACTAAATGGTGCGAAGTGCGAAATGCAACGAGTGACGTGGTGGTGGGACCGATGGCAGAGCACGATCGCAATATTGCAATCAGTGGATTGGAGCAGTAAGTGTTAAAAGAAAAGGGTAAATATTGCAAAGTTCGATTTGCGATGGATGACATGGAGGTGGGACCAACGGTGGAGTGCGATCGCAATATCGCAATCAGCGAAAGTGACGGTAAGTTTTAAAAGAAAAAAGGAAAATTATGGGAAGTGCGATTTGCGATTTTGCAATATTGCAATCGGTGAAAACGAGTGGTAAGTGTTTAAAGGAAAAAACTAAACCATGCAAAGTGCGATTGCGATGTACGGTGGCGGGAGATTCGAGGAGCAAAGGCGGAGGTCAACTTTCGATGGTTTTCAAGTGTTTTTGCATTAAAACGAGTAAGTAAATTGTGATGTGAGAATTGCGGTAATTTGTAAAGGAAAAAGGGGAAAACATTACAATTTGCGATATGCGATATCGCAATATGTTAGAAAAAACGAGCGGTAAGTGTTAAGGAAAAAGGGGAAAAGTTGTGATTTGCGAATTGCAATGTATGGTAGCGGGAGATTCGAGGAGCAAAGGCAGAGGTCATATTTCGATGGTTTTCAAGTGTTTTTGCGTTAAAACGAGTAGGAAATGGTGAATGATAAAAATAAAGGAATGAGGCGGGCTGAAGGGTTTAAGTGTTTTTGGGAATAACAGGTGGGTGCAGCAGTTAAAATAAGCGGAAAATAGGAGGTAATGGAGGCATAAAAGCAAGGTTCAGAGGAATAAATTAGAGATGGATAGGGACTGGAAAATAAATCAGAATGACTAAATAATCTCCTTGGGGCTTTTGATGCCTATTCCTGCAAACAACCTACTAACTTATGTGCAGAGAATCAAACAAATGCATGAAAGTACCGTGCAAAGGAAGACTGGAAAATGGTAATCTTAGAACAGTGAATAGAAATCAGTTTTTGGGTCTGTGGGAAGGTTTACCCTCCTCGAGCTCTATTGAGAGAGATGAGAAGGGGGTCTTGATCCACAAATTTTTGGTTTTCCTCTATTCTATTACTCGCAAGAAAATGAAAACTACAACAACAAACTGAAAGAAAAGACTCAATCCACAATGAGACTTTTAAAAGCAGAACTAATTTAATGACAAAAAGAAAACTAGCTTAATGGCATAAAGGAAATAATGGTAATAGCAGAGAAGATGAGGCACATGGATTGGGCCCTAACCCATGAGAATAGCTCTCTGAAACTTAAATCAGTCAAATTAAATTACTCTTCTCATTTCATAAAAGAATAGCCTCATACATCTCTGAAAGTTTGATCAATGAGTAACTAATAAAAAACTCAATAGCTTGCAACAAAAACTAGAATCGACTGGAATTGACTAACTCTTCCTAGATCTAGCTCTGCTCTATTTATTCTATAGGACAGCTACTAACAACTTCCTATAAATTAGTGATTGATTCCACTTGACTCCCAGTAAACAAATATTGGGTGCACTCCTCTTTGAGTTGCTTGGCTGCCTCTGGAATCAAATTGTTGGAGAGAATCCTAAGGGATCCTTTGGATGCCTTTGAGAGTTAAGGAGGGAGGAAAATTCTCATATAATTTCACTTTGCTGTCTCCTCCAAGTCTTTATGATAAAATCCTTATAAAAATGCTAATAATTCATAATTTTCTTCACTCAACCTAATATTAGGCACTCAGAGTATGTTAGCCTTAATAACCACCTATACTAGCATCATAAAACTAAATAATAATAAAAATGCAAGAAAAAGAGATCTAAGAAGGAAAAAAGGTGACTATTAACCCCTCTAAATATGTCTTGTTGGGTATGTGTTATATTCTTTCCACGATTAGTCGCACACGCCCATGGTTTGTGCATGGGTTTGCACATGGTTTTGGGGCATGATGGTTGTTGGCCCCTAGTATTTTGTAGATCCGGTCAAGGGAACTATGGTTATGTTCTAATCTAGGGTTAATGGATTGGGGTTTATGTATGCTTTAGCATGTATATATACGTGTTGCAACACTAAAAGGAATATAATGAAAAATCAAGATGGTAGTCCCGATTTGGGATACAGGGGAAAATATCTGTGTATATATGTTTCACTACTACATTTGGCGGAAATTCCGACACTTGGTTCTGATGCTTTTGACCATATGTCGGAAATTTCCCCAAATTTTTTCCATCCTGCCCGAAACCATCGCTATACCGATGTTTATAGAAAAGTGTCGCAATACCGACACTTAGACAAAGTGTCGCAATTGCAACGTTTGGAGGAAGACGTTGCAGTTGCGACACTATGCCCCAAAGCGTCGCTATTGCGGCGGCTGCCTCCAAACGGCGTAAGTGTGACAAAATGTCTAAGTGTCACAATTGCGACGTTTGGAGGCATCTGTCACAATAGCGACGCTTTGTCCGCCGTCGGTATAACGAAACTTATATGCATGCTACATAAAAAAACGAAACTTATATGCGCGCTACATAAAAATGATTTTATTGTTTCGTATCCATCGCAATAGCTACATTAACGTCTGATATCACGCGCGCATTCGCCCTCTGCTCTTGCAGAACATCATTCGCCCTCAGCATTTTCCCTCGGCTCTTGCAGAACAGAATTTTCCCTCAGCGTTCGCCCTCAGCTCTTGCAGAACAGCATTCACCCTCAGCTCTTGCAAAATGGTAAGTTCTTACTGCAGGCCCTTCCTCCTATAGTAGGGTTGACTCTATTTGGGTTTTTTGGTCAATTCCATTGGATTGTGTTAGGCTGTAGGGTTTTCTGTAGATGTCAAGAATCAAGATTCAATACCCTCTATTATCTTCATCACCCAATACAAGATTTAAATTTTTCCCAAAGAAACGCTTATTAATTTGGCAGCGATTATTTCTCCCTACTTTAAAAACCCTACATTTAAATGAAAACAAGCATTGCATTTCAACTACAAAAATATATTAGTGTTCAAATTTACATGTGTGCTACATTAACGTCTAATATCACGTGTGCATTCACCCTCCGCTCTTGCAGAACAGCATTCACCCTCAGCATTCACCCTCAGCTCTTGCAGAACAGCATTCGCCCTCAGCATTCGCCCTAAGCTCTTGCATAACAACATTCACCCTCAGTATTCACCCTGAGCTCTTGCAGAACAGCATTCACCCTCAGCATTCGCCCTCATCTCTTGCAGAACAACATTCGCCCTCAGCTTTTGCAGAACATCATTCGCCCTCAACTCTTGCAAAATGGTAAGTTCTTACTGCATGCCCTTCCTCCTATAGTAAGGTTGACTCTATTTGGGTTTTTTTGGTCAATTCCATTGGATTGTGTTAGGCTGTAGGGTTCTCTCTAGATGTCAAGAATCAAGATTCAATACCCTCTATTATCTTCATCACCCAATACAAGATATAAATTTTTCCAAAAGAAACGCTTATTAATTTGGCAGCCATTATTTCTCCCTGCTTTAAAAACCCTACATTTAAATGAAAACAAGCATTTCATTTCAACTACAAAAATATATTAGTGTTCAAATGTACATGTGTGCATCACTTGTGTAGGGTATTCATTTTGCACTTTCACATTATCCAAGAATGTGCGCAGTATAGTTCATATTTTTTGTGATTTAGATTATCTTGAAAAAGGAAAGGTAAATTATTTCCCATGGAAAAAGAAGGTTTTCCCTTTCTACTACTGGAAATGGTACAACAAAGTTCCATTTCTACCCGAAACTCCTATGAAACAGGAACCAAATAAAGGCCATGTCCTCAATGGACATCATTTGGCTTTGAAAATGGCCATTGCACCGTGTTATTTCTTATATTACATCACGATAGTTTCTTAGGTCATTTCTTGTTTCTTGAGATGAAAAACAACCAAAGAAATTGTGAAGATCCTTTCAAGAAATAAATGACCATTTCTCAATCATATCTCAACTATTTTTTATTTTATTCGGTGGTTGCTTACTTTGAGAGAAATTTGACACTTTTATAAGGAATATAACATAAAAACACAAAATGGGAAGGAATTGATGAGGTAGATGACCTTTAGTTGTTGTCAATTAAGAATTGATAATACACGATGCATGTTCTTTACTACAAACTAGATTCCTTCCTAGAGTTAGGACACAGAGTATTGAATCAAAGTTGTAGTTTCTAACTTCTTGTATTGGTTCATCAATCTTGAAATTCAGACATTGCATGTCTTCATTGCTTCATGTTTGAATAATTTGCATCATATCGTACAATAGGAAATTAGGAATTATGATTATTATTACTTTATGGATTTGTTAAGTTACTTTTAAGTTTGCATGGTTTAGTGTGAAAATATTCTAGTGTGCCCCTAGGCCCAGGTGAAGGAATGCCAAGGACTGAGAACCCTAGTTTTTAAATGGTATTGTTTCTTATACCCAAAAACCCCTCAACATCACTTCTTATTAGTTTTTAACAATAGTGTTGTAAACAATTTGAGAATTGATATAGCAAAATCTCACACTTCTCAAGATAAATTCCTAAAGCTAAAGTGTGATACCATGTGTAATTCAATAGCCCCATTGTCACCTCACCAACCTCTTTTCACTTTGGGCTAGCTCTCCTCCAACTCAAGGGGTGTTCTCCCTAGTAGATTTTAGGGATCTAATGGCCCAACCAAACCAAGTCAAGAGCCCCCTAACTCTCTATGTTTACTACTATCAATCAAAATATTGAACAATAGGGTCAGACATGCATCCTGAAGATAAAATTGCCGGGGTATTTTTGGGTAATTTCAAAGGGAAAGTCCCCAAACACATATAATCAAGGAATTATAGCGTGATTTCAAACATTAAATATCAACAAAATCATTTAAAGGACATTGAAAGGAAAAAGGTGATGGAAGATAGAAAGTGCCTTACTTAAATGCTCTAAGGATTTTTCAATAGTTGCTCCAAAAGCTTCACTTCAAGGCCCTTCAAGATCATCTCCAAAAATGCTATACCATCAGCTTCAAAAATGTTGCTCCAAAAATGTCCTCAAGGTCTTCACAACAAGTTTACTAGAAGTTGCTCCAATAGTATATTCAATAAGGTCTTCATTGTCAACTCATCTCTTGTTTGGGTGCCTTAATGTGCAATGACATGTTTCCAGGACTGAATTCAATGCAAGGCATATTTGAAACTCTAACTCTATCGTCCGGTGTCTTATTAGAAATTATTTCAGTTTTCATTTTTTGTTTTCAAGTTAGATATTGTTTTCAAGTTTTTACATTTATAATTTTATTGCAATGTGGCAGACTGATCAGGGCAGTACAGGAACAACCCCGAGACGGGATGATCGCGGAAAGAGGCTAGCGGAAGAACATGTAAAGTGCCAGCATTGCTCTATCTTCGGGTATTTTAGTTATTTACATAATTGAAATAATATTAATTTTGTTCAAATATGCAGACACCTAGCCATGGTACACCTGATGATTCCCTCTTTGAGGAAGAGCTTTCTTCATCCCTATCTCGAGTGTTCTTGTTGCGAAAAAAGGCACGAGATGCAAGGTCGGAATTTAATACTTTGATAGACACGCCTCAAACACCTGAAACAGAAGAGAGGATACAACATCTTATGAGGCAGCTAGAAAGATATCAGGTAATAATAAAAAGTCAAAAGGATATTTTTTTTGTTTTGCATGAGATGAATTGTGATAGTTTGATTTTTAATTTTTACATTGACTAAACTAACAAAAAGTTCTTTTGTATGTAGCGTCTTCTGGCATTTGCTGAACCCGGTGTTGGTGGTAGTGGGACACAAGGGCAAGAGATTGCCCAACAACCCTCTCATACACCTTCTACTCCTGTAGGTGCTAGCCAAGAAACACACCCTGCCCAAGCTGACACCCAGCCAACTGCTGAACGTGTTGGCAATGATGAGGCTGATATGGCCAGCTACATTATTGCGTTTCCTGGAGCTACACGTGTCAGCTCCACAGGGACCATTAATGGCGCGTTGTTGGTGAACGATGAGGGTGTCCCTATAAAGCATGTACAACTCCCAGGTAAATTTTAATATTTTAACTATTTCATGTACTTTATCTAAAACATATTTATCATGATTTTTATTTTTAAATTAATGATAATATCTTCTTCTTCTTCTTCTTCTTCTTTTCTGTGTAGGAAACAATGAGTTCTACAGGTTTCTGGAGAGCCATGCGTTGGTAATTTTTGGCCCAACCATATGCATAGGGTGGAATTCCCAGAATTCCAACCTGAAAAAAGAACTTCTAGATTATCTAGAAGCCCTTTTTGGGGTCGGCACATTTGACAGAACAGCGGTGGCTCGGGTAGCCGGCAAATATTTGAAATATACCAGGGACACCTATAGGACGCAATTGCAATTTAACCCTAGCTATGATCGTCCTCTCACAGTTCCAGAGAGTGAGTGGAGAGCACTCATCCATGACGGAAAAGAGAAAAGGGCAAAGAAAGAAGGAAAAATGCCAACTGGACCCGCAAGGTAAATTACAACTTTAATTTAATAGCTTTAATTTTCTCTATGTCTAAAATAAAAGTGTGCTACTTCATATTTGACTTCAATATTTTGATGCTAGGTTTCCTGACACCTCAAAGGCAACCAAAGCTAGGATTGAAAAAAAGGGCCATCACAAGCTAGGCCAGGGTGGCTACTTGAAATTAGCCACAAGAATTGTAATTAAGTAGCTAAACATCTTATAATTAATTGTATCGCCTTCCAACGTTTTTGTAATCCTATCAAATATGATTAAAAATACACAATCATATGTAATGTAGGGTGATGAATTCGGAACAGAAACTATAGAGGAAGATAAAAATATCACTTTCCATTTCGGCTATCAAGCCGTAGTTGAACGTCGCAGAAGCTTGGGGCAGGTCCCAAGATCTAGAATGCCTGATAAGGTAAAACATTAACCTTTCAATATGTTTGTTTTCGTCCATAAATTTAATGTCTAACAACTTTGTTTAAATCGGGGGAGCAGCACTACCGACGAGGCAAATAACCCAGTTTTAGAGCCAGATGTAGATGATCCTCACGTGCAACCTGATCATTGTAGTGGGGACCAGGTCGACAATGCTACTATCAGTGAGGGCCGTGACGGTAATTAATTTCCACTTATAATTTTTTCTAATTATACCTTGATGGTTTTCCTTATAACGTTTTTTGTTTAAATGACAGAGAATGTTTCCCTTGAGGATCTTACCACCAGAGAGGAAGACAGGGCAACAGTCCCAACGGCGACAACTGGTGCACCGGGTAAATAATCTCATTGCAATTTTTTTTATTAATATTACCGAACTAGTTCAATGATATTTAAAAACTGACAATTAAAATTTAATATTATCTGTTTTTGTAGGCGATGCCCCATCACTAGATGAGACCAGACATCGTGACTACGCAACTAGGTCAGCGGCGACAACTGGTGCACCAGGTAAATAATCTCATTGCAATTTTTTTATTAATATTACCGAACTAGTTCAATGATATTTAAAAGCTGACAATTAAAATTTAATATTATCTGTTTTTGTAGGCGATGCCCCGTCACTGGATGAGACCAAACATCGTGACTACGCAACTAGGTCAGCGGCGACAACTGGTGCACCAGGTAAATAATCTCATTGCAATTTTTTTTATTAATATTACCGAACTAGTTCAATGATATTTAAAAACTGACAATTAAAATTTAATATTATCTGTTTTTGTAGGCGATGCCCCGTCACATGATGAGACCAGACATCGTGACTACGCAACTAGGTCAGCAGTGCGGGTCGAAAGGCACGAAACAGGAGCAGAGCACGATGATATTGATGATGTAATTAGGAGCTTTAGAAATAGGGGAAGAAGAAAAAGAAAATTTTATAATGTAAAATATTGTATTATTATAAGACAAACGTTACCATACTTGGAACGTTTTTTGCGTTATATAAAAAACTCATTTATCATACTATTTTTATGTCAAGCATTAATTGCAATGTTTCCTTGCGTAATTTTTGTTGAATTTATTTTTTATTAGTTATTGAATATTTTTTTTTATGCTCATGAAAATAAAAAATGAAATATAGATTAGGTATTGGGGAATTGAGAGTGATGTGAGGGGGGGGGGAGGGGCCATAAGAGCTTCCACCTTCACGTGGTTGGCCCTGTTTAGTAGAGAATAATTTATTGGAGCGATTTAATCTTGGAGCAAACCACCCTCGATCCAGTGTAGCAACAAAAAAGTCACTGTTGACTTAGTTGCTACTCTTTCAAATCGTGGGAGGCTTGTTCCAAGTTCATGCGACTCCAATAAATTGTTCTTGAAACGAAGAGGAGCTTATTCAGGTATGTTTTGACATTTTCAACATATGTTCTAACATTCTCATAAGAATGCATCTTAGAGTAAAAAATACTACATCAATTACTTGTATTTATTGTATAGATAATGATGGATTTTGATTGACTTGGCAGTGCGGGTACAAATCCTCTTGCATCATGAGCAATACAACTTGTCAACCAGGGTCATGTCCAGGATATTTTTGCTTGTGCGCTTGACCAGGTTCGTAATATCACATTTTGTAAGTTCCTTTACAGTTCATAATTCAATATTAAGCTTGTTCATGATTATTATCTAGGTTTTTTGTATGTGTTTTTTCATCTATTTGATTGTAAGCAACTCTGCATGTTTCCTGTTTTCCACTATGATTTCTCCCATTACCACTCCCAGGATGAATCCGACTTTATTGTTACATAGGTTAATTTATTGTTACTATGATTTCTCCATTTACAATTTCATAGGTTACATCATGTAAAGTTGTCAATCTCAGGTTGGTGATGAGCTTTAGTTCTCCAGATTTGGGGCTTTTCTGATATTTTCTCCCTCATGTCATTCCTGCATCACCTCGTTGTTTGAGCATGAAAATTTTCTACCACTTGTACCAATTGGCACATGTCAATCCCTGAGTGGTGCCACATTTCACCTATTTTCGGTGAGAGTTTAGGGTTTCTCTAACATAGCTTCAGAAATCTGATTCAGTGCCTGCTTGAATATTGTCACATAATACTCATGGTTTGGATTGATGAGCATGTTCTGAATGGTTGGTTGATTCATAAGAACCACCCATATAGTCATCTTGAGATATTTCAGAAGTTTTCTCGGGTTTCCTTTTTCACCGTTTCTAGTGGGTAGGATGGTGTGGGGTGATCCATCAATACTGGTGCTCTTGTAGTAGGGAATTTGTTTTTGGGGATATAAAGGAGCATTTGATGTAGATATCCCATTGGATGCATTCATAGATCGGCACGAGAGGTCAAGAATTTAAATTAAAAATATGCAACCTCTAGCATGGCAACCTGAAGGCCGCGAGAGACACTGGTTAAAGATTGTTTTGTGCTGGCCTTAATATAGTCGCGATTTCTTTCTATTATCTTAATGCAAATATATAGTCCGGTCTCATTAAAATGAGGATTGTGGTTGTATTTCTCTTTGGTTGTTTCTCTCTTAATGCTCCATAAGTTTCCAAAAGTTGCGATAGTTGTTTAGTTTGCCTGTTACAACTTAAAAAGTGGTTTTTAGCAATGGGAGTCATGTTTTTTAAGGTTCATACTAATATGAAGATCTTGTAATTCTATATTCAGGATAAGAGAAGATGGCCTCTGCTTTGGGCAGTATGACAACAATTTCCACATCTACCTCATTGGGTAACAATGGAAAGGGGAAGAAGTTGGGTGCAATGTTTGATGATTATGGCAGACAATTGTCTTCTCTTTCAGTTTTTTCACCCATTTCCTTTAATCGCTCAAGCAGAAGAGGGACTCTGAGATTACGCGACAGAGAGAAGGTAGTTAATGCAAGAGCTATGGAAAAGGAGTTGTACTTCAACAAGGATGGCTCAGTGACAAAAAAATTGCAGGTCAGAGAAAAAATTATGTTTAAAGGAAGGTCACCTGCACGTGAAACTTCACTACGGTGGATCTTTCCTTGTCCACTTATATTCGATTTTAATGTGTTATTTTAATTTTTCATGGAGGGTTGTTTTTGCATATGGTCTGGCATTCAATTGCACACTTACTGAAAGCATTGTCAATTTGTCTTGCAGGCGGTGTGAACAAACTTGTTGATCTTGTTGGAGTCACCCTTGGGGCGAGGGGAAAAATGTTGTCTTGGAGAGCAAGCATGGTTCTCCAAAAATAGTTAATGATGGTGTGACAGTAGCTAAGGAGGTAATTTGTAGATGTGTGCTTTGGTTTTCTTTTTAACGTTGTATTAGTTCCCCCTCTTAAATGTCTTAGATTTGGTAGGCATAATTTGAAAACTCAAAGGTGAAAGGAAACATATTTGTTACCCGGTGGTCTACTTGGCCTATGGACTAGCCACATTAGAGTAATGCATAAAGCTTTTCACAACAATAAAAGGAAAGGGTTATGGCTGAGTCAAATTTTATTGTTATTAACAGTGTAATGAAATGTATCTCAATGCTATGGTTTTGGCCTTTTTATTGGTTGAATTAGAGGACCCAGTTGAAAATATTGGGGCCAAGTTGGTAAGGCAAGCTGCGGCAAAGACAAATGATTTAGCTGGGGATGGAACCACAACATCTGTTATTCTTGCACATGTTGGAATATTGAAAAGTTCCAGAACAATGAATGGAGAATAAATCTCCCTTATTTTAACACAGAGAAAATAAAAATTTCTTTGACAGGAGATAGAGTTTCAATACTTTGAAAAAAAACTTCTATTCCCTTCAATAACTCAAAAAAAAAATATTACACTTCTTCCTCACTAAGAGGGATTACAAAATTATGACTGCTACAAAACGTAGTGCATAAAACCAACTCACTGTCTGTTCAAAACAAACATACTCTATCTCTAAAACATTCTACTGTGTTTTTCACTTTCGCACTGTTGTGCATACACACTTAAAAAGTTACACTCAGTCTTTCATTTTTTACACACTGCTATGTAATAAAAAATTTACGTACTGTCTATAAAAAAAACTACCAAGATTTTTTGTCCTTTTTATTTTTATATGTCGTAACATTTAAAACATATTATAATAAACCCTCTTTTTAAAAAAATAAAATTAAAACTAAATTCTATGGCCCACCTTTCATTTCGCATATGATATATATATAACATATGTTTAAAACATATGTATATATTAAAACATACATAAAATTAAATTATCAAAACATTAAAGAACCCTTTCCGTCGGACTTCAAAAGTCTGAATAGATTGAATTTTAAACCAAATTCGCGTTCCAAAATGGGATGCTGACGTCTGCCTAATTTGTAACGCGAATTCTCAATCCAATGTGCCTTATAAAAAATTCGGGTCCGGTTTTCAGGTTTTCAGATTCCCTTCAATTTCATGCGATCCAATATTAATGCTCCACATGTCCTCCTTTTGAATTTACAAAACTGGGGGGTAAATTTCTGTTTGTTTAATTTCTGGTTGGTGAATTGCATTAATGTTGGTTGTTGTGTTTAAATACAATCCTGTACAGAAATATGGCTGCGGCCGTCTACAAAAAAAACTTGCAGGAATTTTAAATGTTGAATTAAATTTCTGGATGGCGTGCAAGCAACCTCCAAAAAAAAATGTTGCTGCTGCATCCGTCCTTCTGCTGCAGCAGTTGAAGTTAAAATTCAACAGCACAGGGTTTAATAAGTGAGGGTGTAAAGGTAAATTTTTTTCGATAGTACTGGATTAAGATCATCTATTCATTTTTGTAGGGTCTTCTGGTGTTTGGTTTTTTAGTTTTGGGTTGGGCTTATTGAGTCTAAGATAGTTTTTGAGTGAAAAAATTGCTATTAGGTATTAAAAAATTTTGGTTCTTTTGTCAAAATTTATGAGCTTGTTAGGAAATACAAAACTGACAATGGTTGTATCTTAAATTTGTGGAAAATAATTTGAAATGAAACCTTTTGTTTAGGTTGTTGCAGCAGGTGCAAACCCCGTTCAAATTACTAGGGGCATTGACAAGACATTAAAGGCCCTTTTTTCGGAACTCAAAATTTTGTCAAAGGAGGTAAACGCTTGCTTTTTGAGTAGGCTGGTTTTCCTTTTTGCTGATGGTTTGGTGTATCTAATTGAATTAGTTGCCTAAGGTATTTTTGGTTGCAAACTCCTTTTCATTTTTCATACGGTATTGGCCTTGTGGAATACATTTGATTGTGTGGTCTTGTTAGATCTACAACATTTGTAGTTGTTTAGTCTTATGGCCGAGGTGCACTTTTTTTATGGAAATAGTTGATGCAATATTGTCATTTAATCCTTACTGCAGGGTAGCATGTTGAGAAGTTTCTTGTGAAACATTTGGTATTCAAAATGACACTTGATCCTATACGACATCATGCACTTGACTTCAAAATTCATATTCAAAGTGTGCCAGACAATTCTTGCAAAATTTCAAATATTTATGTTGTTTTAAACCATTATCTTTTTCATGTATTGGATGCTGAAAATGTGAAAAAGACTTTGGTATGAAACCAACTGGTGAATAATTTCAAGAAAAACAACCACTTCCAAGACATGATTTATAAGTAGAACATATGTACTTATGAAGCATAGAAAGATATCCTTGATGCATTGTCAATATTTGGCTAGGGTTATTTTTGGAGAAAATAACTCCTTATTCCTAGAATAGTGATCTTCAATACAAGTAAATGCCAGAGAAGAGAGATCATCATGTGACATAAACCTATTAACAAAAGTGAACATGGAATGATTATTAATTATGGCATACTAAGTTGTCAATGATTTTGACTATTTGTCTTTAACATGTAAAAATGTTAAATTCCAAACTTACATCATCATGGTTTGGCATCATGAGCTTGACTAATTGTCCACCATGCTCATAATTTCATTATTGTCTTCATATCTATAAACAACGTTTCAAATAATAATAAAAAATTTCTATAAGAAAAATCTAGACCTCCATGTTGCTGCTCCTTGTGAGACAAAGTCAAAATTGCATTACACAATTTGACACATAAGAATCTCCTATATCCCGGTGGTATGTATCCAAATTCTTATAATAGTGTCTTCAAGACTTATGTTGACATTGCCAATGAGATATTTAAGCAATGAAAGATGGATCCTTCTTCATTGTTGTATATGTAACAGTATTTTATTAATATAAAAATTGATGGTTTTGTATTTCTGAAAATGAAATGTAAAAATAATTTCTTGTGGTCAATTGAAAAGTTTTTTTTTTAAGCTTTTCATTATGGAAGGGAAACATAGATATATTCCCTTCTAATTGAAATTTGGACCTGCCCTTCAAATTTGATCACTTTGTGGGACCTTAACAAACAATAAAACTATTCCGCCGCGCGTTATATAAAACATATAACAAAACCTTTGTCAAAACTTCAAACGAACCCTTTAGCTGTGGGTATTTCATCACGAATTGATAATTTTACCATGTACCTTCTTCTAGAGGAATATTCTTCCACTTGATTAGGTACTTCATAATGGTTATATGTCAAAGAGATACAAAATGTTTATCTATAACTTTTTGTGGTTCAAGAATCAACTTTCATTCTTCATCTAATTTTGGAAGTTCTATTTACATTGGCATATTTTTTCCAAAAACCTTTTTTAGGCAAGATACATGAAAAACCTTGTGAATGCAAGAAGAAGGAAAATATAACTTCTATACCACTTGTGCAATCCTATGAATAATTATTTAGGGCCATAACATTTTTGAGCTAATTCTTTATTCTTCTTTTTCTTGAATGAAGATTGCTTATAATGTTATAATCTAAAAAATACCCAATTACCCTCCTCAAATTATCTTTCACTTCAATGTTGTTCCCCTTGTTTTTTTATCATGTTTCATGTCATTTGAAGGTTTTCCATAGTAATTTTCAAAGTTTCTTTAGTATTTTCCATATGTGACTCTGTTTCCTATACTTTGGACTTATCTTGCAAAAAGTATGAGATACTAGGAGTTGGATATCCATAAAGGGCCTTAAATGGGGAAATTTTAGTAGAAGTGTGATAGGTAGTATCATATTACCATTCTTCCTTGACGAACCCACTTCATCCATTAAGATTGCTTTTCTAAATAGTAACATTGTAGATAACCTTAAAAACATTTGTTAACTATTTTTGTTTGACCATTTGATTGTGTTTGATATGTAGAACTCATGGCAGCTATTGTTTCTCCACTCATATTAAATAATTATTTCCAAAAGTTTCTTGTTACTATTACTTTAGGAAAACCATGAAGACTATGAATTTATTTCATGGACACTTCTACCACTTGGCTTGTTGTTTATGTACTTTGAGCTCTACAAAAAAAATCTACAAAATTTGTCTATATAAATGACCACAAAAATGTAATACTTACCTTTATATTTCAGTAACCTTGTAATAAAGTCTATTGATATATCTTCTAGTCTTTGAATATGTATGTGGAATGGTTGAAGTAATCCTAGAGATTTTACTATCTCTCTTTTATTTATTATGCAAACCTGACCTTCTCTTACAAAATTTTGAATATCTTTCTTCATTCCTTCCAAAAATATATTTTTTTATCCTTTGAGATGTTTTAAGGAACCCTGTGTCCTACCATCAGAGAGACATGGGACTCCCTTAATATTTGTTTATTAAAATATGCTTGCGTGCATAAAAATATTCTACATTTGCACCAAAGTATATCTCTCTTTCACTCCCAATGCTCCATTGAGTTCATCCCATCCTTTATAAATTTTAGTTTTTGTTTAGTACTATTGTCATTTTTCCATTATGGAAAGCTTCTTCTAGCCACCTAGGAATAGAAAATGTAATTGGATATAAATTTGAGGCCTCTTCTATTTTAGAAAGAGCATCATGTACTAAATTTTCCTTACCCATTTTGCAGATTATCTCAAAATTAAAACTTTGCATTTTTTCTCCTCATTTTTGTTAATCTTCTAATGAAAATCATAGCTTCAAAAAATACTTTATGCTATCATGGTATATCTTGACTTTAAAGTACCTCCCAATGATATAATATCCCCATTTTTTATTGCATGTAATATTGTTTCCATTTATTTTTCATCGTAGATTTCACCAAATATTTTCTTTGAATTCCTTATTTTTAAAAGCCAATGATATCCCTTATTGTGTTAATGTTACGTAAATTTTTTGTCCTAGTGCCTCACACTCTACTATGAATGTTTTACCAAAAGTAGGTGCAACCGATGTTGGTGTAGAAGACATGGCATCCATTAAAAGAGAGAATTCCAAAGTAGCCTCATCATTCCATATAAATGATATTTTCTTCAAGAGATATGTGAGTGGACTTGAAATGCATGCATAATTCTTAAAAAATGATCAATAATATCATGTAAGTCTAAAAAATCTTCTAAGAACCTTGATTTTCTTAGGAATAGGTCATTTTGTAATAGCTTGCATGTTTTGAGGCTCCAACTTCACTCCTTCCTTTAAAACAATATGAACCAAATACTCGAATTCTTATTTCCCAAAAGCACATTTGGATATTTTTACATAAAAATGATTGTTCTCAATAATTTATATAACTTTTCCCCATGTTTACTAGTGTGGTATTCCCATGATTTATTATAAATATGTGTATTATCAAAGAAAACCAACACAAATTTTATAAGATGGGATCAAAAAAATTTGTTCTTAAGTCGAGCCCGCCGGACTTCAAATGGCGATAAACCATAATTCAAACCAAATTCGCGTTCCAAAATAGCCTGCTGACGTCGGCCAATTTTGTGACGCGAAAACCAAATGAATTCCGTCCTAATCTTTTTCGGGTCCGAAGTTGAGCTGGCGTACGGAGGGAGAGTTGTGACACGAATTTCTAATCAAATTCGCCCTAATCTTTTTCAGGTCCGTATTTCCACTGCGCGAGCGGCCCAAAAAAATATCCGCTCCAATCAATTTCTGCCACGTGTCCTCAATCAGAACTTGCCCTGCTCCTGGTTGCGAGTGCATTCGATGGCGTTTAAGGCTATGGGACATGGATGTGGCGATTTCATATCAATCGCATTAAGTTTTAACGATGTTCAATTAAGTTCCAAGGTTTTCACATCTAATCACATTAAGTTTTAACACTGTTCAAGATCGGACCTCCACTCCTGTTAGCGATTCTGCTTGCTCCAATATGATCCGGCCTTCGGCTCTCATTAATGATCAAAGATTAATTATGATGGGCGTCCTTCGATTGCAATGCATTCGGGTCGATAAAATGGCATTTCTCTATGGTTTTTCAGACAGGCCAGTTGTTGGGTTACATTGCCTGCTCACTGTGACGAGAAGGAGAAGTGGCCAGCTAAACTGCTGCATAGACCTTGCTGCATATCTGCATTTCTCTCGGTCTGGTCCTTGTCTGTCTTCCTCTGTTTCTTGGAATTTTGCTTCTCCGTCTCCTCTTGGGCCCACTGCTAGTGAGACTGCACCCATGCCTCGCGTGCGTCAAAGGATGCGTTGCCGCAGGGGGAGCACTAGAGGTCAATCGCTGCGTGCTCCCTCCAGCCCCTCAATCAAATCGTCTTCCGGCCAGTCCAGTGATTATTACGCAGGTCGCTATCCAAATACTAGGAGTGGGTGGGGTCGGGTTGTAGGATCTGGCCACCGTATGGATTCCCCTACTCCTCATTTCCCCACCGCTAGTTCACCTTCTCCCACGACGTGCACTGCACAATTTTCCTTTAATTTCTCTCTCAACCGCCCACTTATCATAGCTTTAGTCACTGTGGTTTTCCACGAGGAGGCCCAAACGAAGGAAGAATGCACCCGTCCGGCGGGTCTGAGCTCGGAAAAAGCCGGCCAGCGTTCGGGCCTTCAGGAGGGGAGCCATGGCATGAATGTGGAGGTAGCACCTAGCGATCCTGGACCTTCCGAAGGATGGTGCCAAATCGTCGAGGAGCCAGAGGAGTAGTTTGGTTAATTTTTTTTCTTGCTTTGCGGCCCACTTAATTGGGCTGCTTTTAGATTATTTTACTGTGCTAGACCTTTGTAATATTTTTGAATTCTGTAAATTAAACGTTCAAGACTGGTTTCCCCGTATGAGGGCAGTCTTCTTAATTTTTTGATGGCAAATTTTCCATGAGTCTGGGCAATGATTTTGACTTCGGTGTAATTTTATTCCCACTGTTAATAGATTAACTTTACTTAGAAAAAAAATGTTGCCCTGTTTCTATTTTAAACCTGTTTTTTGAAATATGGAGCCATGTTTATATGGTCTACATATTATACTCTTTCTCTGTATATCTACAGGAACCTTTTTGCTATGAACAGGGTGGATGCTGTAGCGAGCTACTAATGGAAACAAGCGAGCCTGAACCTTACATCTCGGATGCAACAGATGGTTACCAATTTTGGAGATATAAACAGTACGATCTTACGAGCAAGCATAGGTTTATAAATGGTTATCACCTCCTCCATGAATTAGCGTTTTCTCTGTTCCAAAGTTTTGGGTACTTTAATTTGTATTTTAGAACATTGAATGGCTTCGGTACTCTGTCTGCCTTTGCTTCTGTCGTATTTGTATATTCCTTTCTTATAGATGCCTCGGGCATATTTGGATGCTTTCTCGGATTGTCGATAATCTCCCTTGTGTGGTGGTCTGCAGGTTTTATATCATGTCCTGTATGTGACATGGGGGTATTTTTCTATCATTGTACGAGGTGGAACACACTTTTACGGATGAATGTTGAGTTCAATCTTCGGATGTGTGCTAATGAGTTAACACGTTGTTTTACTTCATATAATATATTCAAAACAACTTTTTTCCTCTTTTAAAGTGTCATTTTTTTTTAAATTGAACCCGCCGTCGCTATACCGATGCCTTGCAAGCGTTGGAATTGCGACAACTTAAAAACGTCGAAAGAGCGATAGTATAAAAACGTCGGACGAGCGATGTTCAAAATGTCGGACCACATTTCGTCGGAATTGCGACAGTTTACAAACGTCGGAAGAGCGACGTTCAAAACGTCGGACCACATTTCGTCGGAATTGCGACAGTTTACAAACGTCGGAAGAGCGACATCCAAAACGTCGGACCACATTGCGTCGGAATTGCGACAGTTTACAAACATCAGAAGATCGACGTTCAAAATGTCGAACCACATTTCATCGTAATTGTGACAGTTTACAAACGTCAGAAGAGCGACGTTCAAAAATTCATACCACATTTCGTCGGAAGTGCGACAGTTTACAAATGTCGGAAGTGCGACGGTTTGGGAAACATCGGAAGAGCGACGCTTGTTTGGAAGCGACGGAAAAAGTGTCGATAGTGCGACACTTTTTAAGTGCATCGGAACTGTGACGGTATGACAAACCACGTTTTTCCCTCCCTCGAACTGTCGCTCTTGCGACGACTATGTGTCGGAATAGCGACGAATTGGCCGTCGGAATTTCCGCCAAATTTTCTAGTGTTTTATGTTTTATGCTCTCACTATTGTTTATTTTCTATTTTAAGATTCATTTGCAGATAATTTCTATACAAGTTTAAAACCTACATTTGGTATCAGAGTTGTTTTGGCTTGAAGGGGACGCCTTTGCTGCTGAGGGATTTTTTGCTCAGGCATGTGGTAGACCTTGTTTAGTAGGAGATCTGTGAGATCAATTATTTGGTGAAAGAAGATGGAGAGAAATGGAAAGATAAATATTGATAAATTTAATGGTCAGAGTTTTGAGTAGTGGAAGCTCAAGATGGAGGATATGTTGGTGGATAAAGATCAGTGGAACATGGTAGATCCGAGTACTAAACCAACGGCAATGTCATATGAAGACTGGAAGAAGTTGGATTGGAAGGAAAATATCACAATACGATTGTGTGTCTCAGATTCAGTATTGTTGAATGTATCTGGGGAAGATATGACGAAGGCTTTGTGGGACAAGCTAGGGACTTTGTACCGATCCAAGTCTTTGGTGAATAAATTGTTCTTGTGAAAAAAGCTGTATAACCTGAGGATGAAGGATGGAGACTCGGTGACAGAGCATCTAAATGCCTTCAATACTGTGGTAAGTCAGTTGTTATATGTTGATATTAAAATCTCATATGAAGATAAGTGCATAAGTTTATTGTGTTCTCTACCAGATTCGTGGGAGAGTTTGGTTATTGCAATAGGTAGAAATACAACTACCTTGAATTTTGATGACATTGTCTTAGCCTTGTTGTCAGAGGAAATGAAACGGAGAAATATGGAAGGCCAGAATGGAGATGTCTGATCTGTACAAGGAAGGTACCAGAATAGAAACAAGAATAAGGTTTTGAGTGGGAGATCTAAATCTCCAGGAAAGTTTGTAAATGTGTGCTGGAAATGCGAAAAGGAAGGGCACTACAAAAAGGACTACAGATTTAAATCTCCTGAGAAAGGAAGGGATTTGATGATGCTCCTTCTGTAGAGGAAAAACCCACCTCGGATGAAGGTGGGGATGTGTATTTGGCTTCTTCTTCAAATACACATGTAGATAACGAGGCATGGTTGATTGACTTAGGTGCATCCTTTCGCTTCACTCCCCATAGGGAGTGGTTTTGCGAGTATGAGAAGTATGATGGTGGTGATGTCTTCTTAGGGGATGATAGGAAGGCCAAAATTTTCGGACGTGGAACAGTCAAGCTAAAGCTGCAAGGTGGAAGGATTAGAAAAATTCCTAGTGTTCTGCATATTCCTGCATTGGCCAGAAATCTAATTTCTGTAAGCAAGATGGATGATGCAGGTGTAAAAACAGTGTTCGAGAAAGATACATGAAAGATGGTTTGGGGAGAACTAGTATTTATGTGGGGAGTTCACATTGGAACTCTGTACAAGCTTCAAGGTAGCATTTTTATTGATGGGTGCAACAATTATATGGTCCCTAAAAGTGGAGAAGAAAGCCTAGTGGAGAAAAGACCATGTTATGGAATCAAAGGCTTGGACATATTGGAGAGAAGGGCCTTCAGATACTACATAGAAATGGTATGGTAGAAGGTATATCTAATTGCTCTTTTGATTTCAATTTCTGTGAACATTGTGTATATGGGAAGTAGAATCGGGTGAGTTTTCCTTCTGGTGCTAAGAGGGAAAACAAGATATTAGAGCTTGTGCACAGTGACGTGTTTGGACCTATGTGGGTTCCATCACTAGGAAATTCTATGTACTATGTTTCATTCATAGATGACTTCTCAAGGAATACATGGATATATTTCTTGAGGAAGAAATCAGAAGTCTTTGACAGATTTAAATAATTTAAGGCTCTGGTGGAAAACGAGACAGAGAAGAAGATAAAGGGGCTGAGGACAGATAATGGTGGATAATTTTTCAAGAAGGAATTTGAAGAATTATGTAAGAAGTGTGGAATAGCATGGCAGAAGACTAATCCAAACACACCTCAGCAAAATGGAGTTTCAGAAAGAATGAATAGAAAACTGATGGAAAAGGCAAGAAGCATGCTCAGTGGTACCAAGTTAGGACAAGAATTCTGGGCAGAAGCAGTGGAGACTGCATGTTACCTAGTTAGCATATCACCTTCATCAGCATTGGAGGATAAGACTCCACATGAGGTATGGATTGGTAAGAAACCCTCTCTTTCACATATGAGGGTATTTGGATGTGATGCATATGTACATGTTCCAAAGGAGAAAAGGACCAAGTTTGATAATAAATATGAAAGGTGCATCTTTATTGGGTATAAGGATGGTTTAAAAGGTTACAAGCTTTGGAACCTAGAAACAAGGAAGTTTATGTACAACCGAGATGTGGTGTTTAAAGAGGTGAAAGATGTTGTTAAACATGAAGTCCTACCAAAGGAACCTGAGAAGATAGAGTTTGATCTAGAGGAGGATGAATCCAACTCTACAATAGAATAATATTCAGAAGAGGAAGAGCCACAAACTCCAGTTGTGAGAAGATCAGTTTGGGAAAGAAGGCAACCATAAAGGTATATTCCATTTGCTTTTTGTTCAAATTTTTCTTTAACTATAATTGATGATGATCCCAGAACTGCTAGGGAGGTAGTGGATTCAAAGGATGGAAAACTCTGGAAGGAGGCCATGGTTAATGAAATGACATCCTTGCACAAAAATGACGCATGGGATTTGGTGGTATTGCAGTCTAGAAGGAATCCCATCTGGAGAAAATGGGTGTTTAGGAAGAAGATTAATGTAGAACGCAAGGTGGAGAAAGACAAAGCTTGATTGGTAGAAAAAGGTTATTCCCAGGTGTCGGGAATTGATTTTGGTGATATTTTTTCTCTTGTTTCCAAGGTTACTTCTATTGGATTACTTTTATATGTTTCTACTGCATTTGATTTTGAGGTAGAATAGATGGATGTGAAGACAAAATTTCTTCACGGAGATCTCGAAGAGGAGATCTATATGAAGCAACCTGAAGGCTTTATGGTGAAAGGTAAGAAAGAACTAGTATGCGGGTTAAAAAAGTCTCTGTATGGGTTGTTATCACTCTAGTAATTTCTTAAGTTGTGGGATTTGAGTTTTTAGTCTAAGAACACTAGAGGTAACCACAAACATAATTCAAATTCTGGGATCTAGCCTTCCTAGAATTCAGAGAGGGCTCTCTCTTTAAGATTTATCTCTGTTTTTTATTTATGTTTTTAGGCTAGCTATGATAGAACAATTGGTTTTGTTTCTTAAGGTTTTGGTGGGAAAAAATTACTTAGAGGTAAACTAGAGAGAAATATACTTGTACATTGGGCTATGGAGTCTAAATCTAGCTAGCATCACTAGAAATCAAGGCCAAAAAGGTACAAATGTATTTAGGGAAAGATAACCCTCAGAGATTTGGAAAAGCATTTTTTAGTGAAATGGTATGATCAGGATAAAGGGCTATGAAGGATCCTTTGATCCAGAAAATGGAAGAAGGAGGCAGGGGTCAAATGGGAGTAGGAGCAATTAAGAATTCCTAACACCAGAAATCAGCAGAAAACATTTAAATGGTAACTAGTTAAAAACAAGGAGTATAAGACTATCCTATAGTAATATTCCTAGTTACTCATTAATATAGAACAAACATATAATGAATTGCATGAAACTCAAGAAAGAAAACAATGACAATAAGAGAGTACTTCACTCATCAGCTTATCACAGGGATCCTGAATTATGATGTCAGTTTAGCTTTGTCCAGTCTGCTACTTCGAAATTAACACATAATAGCCTCCAATGTTCAACGAAAAAGTCTATAGTAAATTCTAGAAATTTTATTCCACCCTCAATACTTCAAATGTTGAATTATTTATATAAAATATAATTTACAAATATCCTAGGAGACATCTAGGAATATCTTTAGGAAACAGAGAATATCTTTACAAAATACGAGGGACAACTGCTTAACAAATTAGCAAGCTGTCCTCTTATCCAAAATAAATAGAACTACTTTATCTAACATGGAGCTTTTGAGTGATTAGATGTCTTGCTTTGTTGGCTGCTAGAAAATATCTTCATTTGAGTTGCCTTAGCTGATACTCTTTCATCTGATACTCTTTAACGCTGCTCTTTAAATCTGATACACTTTTGAATGATATTTCCACTGTTTTACTGTTGTAAAAATATTTCTTTCTATAGTAAAACATCAACATACTGTCCTTTTGTTTCACTGTTTATTCTTGACTGTTTTCAAGGTAATTTCTTCACTGTTTTACTTCTCATTTTCACATTAAATCTGTAAATTCTTGCCACTGTTCTTCACTAGGAATTTTGAAATTCTTAAGCTTTCCAAAATTCTCATTTGCCTCCGTGTATTTAGAAAAAATGGGTTTGAACACAAAGAGATGTTTGATCTCATGTTGTAGAAAAAAAAAATCTTCAAATTGTTGGAGGAGGACTTTACCTGTAGGGTGCCTTGCGGCAATGGTTTACTGACTTGCTCCTTTGAAAATTCTCTGATTTTATTATCATAATCTTTTTGGGGCATTAGTTTTTCATTGAAGACATGAATATCTGGCAAGCCCTTTTGTCTTAAGTTTGTATATTTCACCATACACTTTGTTATGGCAATGTTCATTGATTCACACTTTTCTTCTAGGTAGTTCATCAAATTCTTCTTTGTTACCACTTTCTTAATCTGTAAAATGGTCTCTGTTCTATCCAATACCTGTAATTCTTCCAATTCTGCTCTGTTCTTGCTGTTCAGGAATGTGTTGAGTTTTAAATCCTGAGTTGGCTTATCAGTTAACTCATCCTTGGTCTTCTGAATCTCTTCCTGAGCTGCTAACAATAAGTCTCTTTGTTCATATATAATCTGAATTGAAGTCCATTGAGTGTGAATGGCCTCAATTATGTCTGTCCATAGATGATTCTTGAAAAATGAAATTTGTTCAGTGAATGTTAGCTCTTTCTATAAGCCCTTGATTTGTTCCCCAAGTCTAATTACCTTCTGCTCATGGGTTTTAGCATTTAATTGAGCTAAATTATTTGTGGCTTCAAGATTTTCAATGTTTTTCCTTAGGATATTGATTTCATTAGTTTTCAAGGACATTTCTTCCATAGCCTTAACAATTTGACTTGCTCCATCTGTTTTAACCTATGTTGTAGAAGAATTTGGGTTTGAAGTAGTAGTTGAACTCACTGGCACTGCAGTTTCCAGTGGTTCCTTTGGTGCTAGATTTTCTCCTAATGTGGATGCCACTGCTATGGTTATCACTGGTATAACTGAAGGAATAATAGGAGTGTCAGTCTCTTTCACAGTTTCCTTCTCTTGGACAAGCTGGTCCATTTGAGATTCCATTTCTTTGATTTGAGCAGTTAGTTTGAGGATGAGCTTCATCATCTCTTCTTTTTCACTTTTCTTTTGAAGGATTTCTTTATTTTGTGGATGCTCACTTTGAGGAAGCTTAAGTTGTTTCCTCAAAGCTGCAATATCATCATTCTTTTTCTTAATCAATAATTATGCTGCTTGAACATTTGAGGGATCATATCCCACCTATAAAATCAAATCCTCTAAGGCTTTAATCCTTAGGTCCTTTGCATACAAAGATCCTTTGTCTAGCTTCATTTGATCCTGCATGTTAATAATAGTATTCTGCAACTTGGTAGCACTCATTGCCTTTGTCACCACAGTTGAATACAACATTTCAGAGCTATGTCTGTGGAATTCAATTTGGTCTAGCTCATGAACATTTTCAGTGTCTACTTCAAACTCCACCTTTTTATAATCTGCCACTGTTTTTGGTGCTGAAGTAGTTGGTTGCAGAAAAGACATAATCATTTTATTTGTAGAATAGTCAAAGGCTGTCAGTAGCTTATTTTTATTCCCTGGTTTTTGTTTGAGGAACAGAGAATATATCTCTGATTTAATTTCCTCATTCTTCTACTTTATCTGCTTATATTTTTCTTTTATATCTAAATATTTTTCCTCAACTGTCTGTGAGGAAGAGGCCTCCATATTTTGTTTCTCAATCATTTGAGTATCATCTTTACCTATTGTTTTTTATTTTTCAATCTCTGCAAGAGTTTCATTGATTATCACTGTAGTTTCATCATTATTTACCTCTGGCTCATTTGTATCCTCAACATCAATTACCTTTTCTTTCCCTATGGAATTGAATTTAATCCTTTTGTTGTAAATCAGTTTGAATTTTGTTTTTGTAGTTGTTTCAGCTGTGTATGTCCCTTCCTCTCTGCTTCTTTTGGCTGAAGTCTCTAGTGGCTTTACAACTTCCAAGGCTTGTGTTGTAACCATTTTTCCCACTGTCTCTGTATTAATTACTGTATCTATCAGTGTGTTCTCCACCAATTCTTCTTGATTGGCAAACTTTTTAATCTTTGGCTTGGGCTCATGTATGAAGGGTGTAAGTTTACATTTTACCCTTAAATTTCTCAGGATCCCTTGAGGATCATAGTTCCATGGAAAATTTTATTGAAATTTGAATTCTACAGTCTCTTTGAGATCTCTTTTTCTGCCTCTCTGTTATTTATGATAAAAGGACCAATCTAATTCTTCAACTTGAATTGAGTCTTTTTCCTTGTAGCTAAGAAGTTGATAGAGTCAGAATTGAGAATCTGTCTTAAATATTCCAATGAAAAAATTCTCATGTTCATGTATTTTGGAAAATTATAAGGTAATAAGTTGGATCCAAAAATTCTTATCTATGTATGCTTTTCATAAAGAAACCAGTCTCTGATTTTAGTGTGTTCTGTTAGTTGTAAGATCCTCTTCATTTCTTCATTGACCCTGGGCTGCTCTGGTTTGTACAAAATATTCATTGCTGGATGGAGGAAAAGGTCTGAAAAATATGTATAAGTGAATTCACTACTCTCTTTCCTTAGCAAGGAAGTCCAGAAGACAATATATAAAGGCTTACCTTCCAAGTCCATCTTTTGCAATGCAATTGGAAATTTATCAGCTTGGAAGAATAAAAACAAGTGAAACAAGTAGGAAGAGTATCTGAAAACCCCTTCAGTGGGTAGTTTGGTAAGCTGATGATGAATAATATCTGCTATGAAACTGGCATAATAAAAAATGAGTGTTGGAAGTTGGCCTGGAGATTAGGTGGATAGAAATCCAAGAATGGATTCATCAATGAATCCATCTGTAAAGTATCCCAGTATAAAGATAGCATTGAAATAATATACCTAGACCCTTTAAGAAATTTAACAGTGGAATAAGGAGGGTTCAACTTAGGAATGTCAACATGGGAAGGCAAAAAGTCTTGAAATATCATAAACTTCTTTGGGAAATCTAGGCTTAAGTACAACTGGGTTAAAAATTCAATAGATAGGGGAACTAATTGAGGATCAGACTGTAATTGCAGCATTTGATTTATGGACTCTGCTGTAATAGTAAAAATGATTTCTCTGTCTGCATTAACAATGGTCCTTTGGTTTGGTTCATAATGCTTTTGACACAGTCTATCAAGGTCTTGTCCAGGGTGGTTAAATGGAACTACATATTGGGGTAAATGAGTCTCCCAAATAGGCATTTCATCTTTGTCCAAGTACTGATCATAGCACCAATTATGTATTTCTAAAAGGTTGAATTCTACCACAGGGTCAACAATATTGTATTCCACATCAGTCAATGGAAGGGTTTCTTAAGCAGTTACAAGTGGCTAGAGAGGATTTACTGATACAGTGGATTTAGCATTGAGGGCTGGAGTAGATTTTACATCTTTAGGGGTTACAGATTTAGGAGGTTTGGATCCTCTAAGCTTGGTTGGTTTAGAACCTCCAGGTTTAGCTATGATCTGCTTTTTGGTCATTTTGGACTAACTACTGCAAGCTTAAATTGTTTGCAGGAGTGAATTTTCTTTATCAGAGCATATAAACTGGAATAAGGCAGAAAACGAGGGTTTCCTAAATATATTGACTGCAAACAAGGTTTTTAGGATATCCAAAGGCTTTAAACCCTTTTATGTATGTGAAATTGATCTTCAGAGGTCACAATTTGAGGAAATTGGCTAAAAAGTGATTTTTTTGGACTCGGAACTTTCTGGAAAAAATTGGCCAGGGTTTGGCCTCTTTTCGGTGTTTTTGGGAAATTTCTTCAGGTAAAACCCTTAATTGAAAACCTAGTTTAATCATTCTGGGTCTAAACTTTGAAATTGCAGATCTTGATTGTCGAGAAATACCTTGAATGCAGGTATTTGGTTGCTTGAAGGGTTCTTGAGAAGATATTGGTTTAATCTGAGGAATTTTCCGGATTGCTGGTGCAGTTGAATGGCTTTAATGGTCTTCAATGGGGAGTCTGTGGTCAATTTTGACTTTCTCCAGGTATAAGTCGATAATTTTGATCAAAGGGTTCTTACACAATCAAGCGGAGTCTCTTAACAGTTTGAAACGTGCAAATAAACATCAGCAAAGGTATAACCAAGGTTTTAAACTTTGATTTTTAATTATCATAAACGCATTAAATGCTGGTCTTATCATTTGGCGGGAGTGGTTTTTGTTTTAAAGTGCGAAACCGGTAGTAGTTTTCGCGTTCGATTATGGTGGTAATTTTTTTTAACACAAATGAACGCGATCCAACAGAATATTGACACATCCCTGGGGGTGGAACGGGTAAAACCACCCATTTTTCTCTCGATTGGTGTTGGAACGGGCGTTTGATTTTTCTGTGCAATATTGATTTTGCGCCGTTAGATCTTGCGATCGGGACCGAAGGGTGAGGATCAGTTTGAAAGCTGCGGGAAAAAAGATGGTGGGACCAGGCTTTACATGGGCGATGGAGGTTAATCAAAGGTTTCATATATGTAAAGTCGAGGTTATATATATGATAAAAAAGAGTTAAATGACGGTGTTTTCATATATAAAAGAGTTTTATATATAAATGAAGGTGCATGAGGCAGGGTTGCATATTTAACTATGGTTTAGCTCTTATGAAAAGCTTTAATATAGAGACGGGCTGCGATGGTTTATATATCATGGGTTAATTATATAAAACGTGAGGTTTTATATAACATGGATAAATATGAAAAGGGTAAGGTTTTTAGTTTTGCGATGTTTAACCTTAGCCTTAGGTTAAAAAGGTGACTTTGCTTGCTTATAGGCAGATAGGTGCGGGAGTTTTCAAAGCTTTTTTCAACCTTTATAAAGTGATAAAAAAAAATTCGTATTTAGGCTAAAAGCGTTATGAGCGGGGTATATGCATTTTATTACAAAATACATAGGATATGCGTGGAAAGCCACACTTTGAATATTTATTTTATTATATAGTTTTTAGACTTGTTTGAAGGGTCTAATAACTATAGGGGGCAGGGTATTTAATTAAAGTTAGTTTTAGACCAAAGGGTGTTTATTTGGGTTTTTAATTTAGCATGTGCATATTAACTTTGTTCTAAAAACTTTATAAGAGTGGGTTTTGGGGCTATTTAGATATAAAAGGATTTATATAGATAGGATAAGGTATTTTTTAGGGAATTAGTAACATAAGTTAAAAGTTAATATGGAAAGGGGAGATGGAATACACAAAAATACACTAAATGACTAAGTAGATTGAATAAATAAAAACATAGCTTATTATTTCATCATTTCACCAATTTACTTAGGATAGAGTGTTTCTTGAGGGTTTTTGTATTTTTTTTTTTTACAAATGAAGGAAATTAATTAAATGAAATTTTAAGCTTCATTAAGTAAGAAGGATTCTTTACTTATGAAGATGACTTAAATGTATGAATGAGGGATAAATAATGGTAAAGGGGATTTTATCATAAGAATTCAACATTTTCCACTATCCAGTCATTGAGCCTTGGGTCTGGTCCCAACAGAAGTCAGAGAAATGATCTGAGCCTCTTTGACTGGAAGTATAGAATACTGAATACCTACAGGGGGAGGGAAATTAATGATTTTTTCCCGGTGATGAATATTGCATGTTTTTCCCACTTCTTTCTACCTACCCAACATTATTCTAACATTTTTTCTTCCTTTTAGTAGGTGCATTTAAGCTTGCTACCTTGAAACATTTTATTCTTTTGAAAACATAAAACTATCTAATTGTACCTTATTTCATCCGAGGGCTCAGACTAAACTGATGAGCTCCTCATTATTCTCTACCTATCTACTGATTTGTCAGGATTAAACTGTCTGAAAAAACTTTATTCACTATTTAAAACATGGAAATTGAAAACATGACAAATCAAGTTTAAATAGTTTAACTCGTCATGGATTATGGCATTTATTGACACTCTGCCATAATCATTTGAAAAAAGTAAAAAGTAGTAGCATTTGGATTTTCACACTTTCATGTTTTATTTTCATCCTTTTTTCTTTTGGGGTCTATATATTTTTTAAGTCCTTTGATCTTTCTTTTAGGACTTTTTACCCTCTTTTTGATTTTTTGATTTTTTAATTTTTTTTTCAAAATATGGGAAAACAACTTGCAGAAAGAAAGGTATGTACATATTTTACAATACTATCAAAAGTCAATTCAAAATTATGAATCCTATATTTATAGGACCCTAACAGTGGATTCACATGGGGATGACATTTCCTGGTGAAATGTCAAGAACTCTAAGACTAGCAGCCTTCAATGTTGACCATGATGATCCAGTAATTATCTTTTATTTTCTGCAAAAACTCATATTTATGACATTTTACTCTTCAAAGATTAGGGCCTTCTCTCTGAGCTTCAACTTTGGAAAGAAAATATCCAATCCAATCTAAAACTTCAATGGATATTTACAATGATGTAAAAATTAACCGGGGCTAACTATTGGTTAACTTAGAAGAATAGTAGTGTTTAAGCATTCTACCATTAACTGGTCCTTCTTGAATATTTGTTCCATCCAAATCTTTGATGAAGAAAGAATTGTTACCCCTATATCCATAAATTACATAAGGTCCTTTCCATAGAAAGTCAAACTTCCCATGCTTACCTTTGTCCTCTCTCTTGTAATCCCACTTTAACACTTGATCTCCAATGTAAAAGTCATCTTCTTTACTTCTTTTATCAAAAAAATTCTTGATTTTATCATGAATTACTTGGGATTTCTCATAGACTTCTTCCCTTGTTTGTTGTAGATGAATAGTTTGATTTATCCTCCTTTGTATATCATTGATTTCCACTTGTGATTCTTGAATGATCTTCATTACTGGAACACCTAAGGATGATGGAAAAATTGCATCCATCCCATAAACAATTTGATAAGGGGAAGTGCCAATTGAATTTTTGGTAGTAAGTCTATCTGCCCATAAGGCATAGACTAACTTTTTATTCCAGGTCTTTTTGTTATCTTCAAGTAATTTTTTAATGATATTTACAAGGATTTTATTTGAAGATTCAGCTAGGCCATTACCCTGAGGGTAATAAGCAGTAGAGTGGCCTAGGGTAATATGATACTTGTGACAAAATGAAATCATTTTCTTAGATTTAAATGTTGTTTCATTATCGGTAATTATTTTCTGAGGGCATCCAAATCTAGATAAAAGGTTGTTTTCTATGAAAGAGATAATGAATGTGTCAGTGGCTTGTCTGGTAGGAATGGCTTCAATCCATTTAGTAAAGTAATATGTGGCAGTCAAAATCCACTTATGTTGGCCAGAGGATGGAGGATTAATTTCTCCAATGAAGTCTAAACCCCATTGTTGAAATGGCATCTCAGTTGAAATTGGTTTTAAGGGTAAAGGTAACAATTTCTTTTTTCCTTCAAAAATTTGACATTTGTGACATGAAGTAACAAATTTCTTAACATCAGCAAATAAGGTAGGCCAGTAAAAAATAGCTCTAAGGATCTTATCTACAGTACTTTTCCAGTATAAATGCCCTCCACAGTCACCTGCATGAAATTATTCAAGAATTTTGTCAGCTTCTGCTTTCAGTAAACAATTTAGTAATATTCCACTATGTTCTTTCCAAAAAATCACATTATCTAAAATACAAAATCTCATTGCTTTAAGTTTAAGAAATCTGGCTTTTTTCCTTGATAATCCAGGAGGATCTTGTAAGTTTGTAAGTAAAAAGATAATATCTGAGTACCAAGGTGAATCTAGAAAGGCTTCACTGCTCATTGGAGTCGTCATCTCTTCATTGTCATCAATCTGAGCAATAAAATTTATGTCTAATGCCTTGCAGTTGGATTCAGCCATCAATTTGGCTAATCCTTGTCCTTTAATGAGTCTTGTTGGTTTGATTTCTATGTCATATTCTAGGATAGTGGAAATCCACTTACCTCTTCTTCCATTAGGGCCATCCTGAGTAAGAATATCTTTAACTACTGAATTAGGGACATAGGAAATTATGTGGGAATAGATAATGTAAACTCTGAAATATTTTATAGCTTTAACCAAGGCTAAGGCTTGTTTCTCCATTATGTTATATTTTAGAGGTGCATCTCTAAGAGTTTTACTGAAAAAATATATAGGTTGTTCAAAACCTTGATCATTCTTTTATAGTAAAACTGTAGCAATGGTATGTTCTGATGCAAAAGAAAAAAATTATAGTCTTTCTTGAAATCTGGACTGATTAAGACTGGTGTTTTAGTTAAAGCCTGTTTTATGGAATCAAATGATTGTTTGCCTTCAACTGTCCATTTTAAAGTTGAGTCTTTTTTGAGCATATTGTTCAATTCTCTAATGACTTCAGCTAAATTTGAAATAAATCTTCTCAAAAAGTTACTTTTACCTAAGAAAGCTTGTAATTATTTGATATTTCTAGGTGGATGAATGTTCAAAATTGCTTCTATCCTAGCAGGATCAATTCTAATTCCTTATTTTGAAATTATATGTCCTAGTAACTTACCTTCCTCTGGTCCAAAGAGATTTTTCTTGGGATTTAAAGAGATGTCAAATTTCCTACATTTAATAAAAACATGTCTCAAATGATCCAAGTGCTCATTATTTGTTTTGGAAGATACAATAATGTCATCTAGATAAATTACCAAGAATTCATGAATCTCCTTAGCAAAGGCTATGTCCATAGCTCTCTGAAAATTTGCTCCTACATTCATCAGACTAAAGGGCATTTTCACATACATGAAAGTGCCCCAAGGAGTGGTAAAAGTTGTTTTAGCATGATCTTCCTTTTGGACTAGGATCTGGTTGTATCCTGAAAAACCATCTAACAAAGAAATTCTAGAGGAACCAACTACCCTTTGTAATATATGATCCATCTTTGGTAAAGGGTAATTATCTTTTAAAGACACTTTGTTAAGATTTCTAAAGTCGGCACATAACCTAATTTCACCTGTTTTCTTTCTTGTTGGTACTAGATTTGAAACCCAATCAGAATATCTGATTGGTGCAATAATTTGAGCATCATACATGCCTTTTACTTCCTTTTCCATCAAAGGTAATAGAACAAGATTAATTCTTCTCAATTTTTGTTTGAATGGCTTCTGATCATCTTTTATGGGAATTTTGTGTTGGATTATGTTTGTGTCATAAGCTTTAAGATCTTCATAACTCCAAGCAAACACATCTTGATATTCCTTTAAAAGATCAATGTATTGTTCCTTTTCTTGTTGAGGTAAAGATTTAGACAATTTAATCATTTTTTGTTTTAATTCTGTCCCAATGTTACATTCCTCAATGTTAGACCTAACTGGTTCCATTTTTGGCTTTTTAGGCACATCATTGGAATTAAAAAGGTCTTCCAAAGGGGTTAAACCTTTAGGCAAAAAGTTATCTTTCAAATCTAACATGTCAATTTCTTCTTCAATCATTTGCTCAACATATATATTCTCTAAGTTATCTATATCAGATTGAGTAAATATAGTTGGTTTGTTAAACTTATGTACATATATGTTATCTATTTCACAATCAAAATTTGAATGTATATTATAGTCTGTAACTATTTTACAATTTTGAAATTCTTCCTCATTATTCAAAAAATGGTAAATCTGTTCATCCTGAGAGAAAATCTGCAAGTATTTGAGGTTGTCTGGGATAATTGGTCTATGTTTAACCTCAACAGTATATATGAGTTGGTTGGAATGGTAAGTTACAAATACCAGCAAAAGTTGCTAGCCAATGTGCTTGAACGTTTTGTTTTCTGGGTATAGAAGCAAACTTGCATTCCAATAAATCATTAGTTAAATCAATTGTTGTATCTCTGTATCTAGATCATCTAGGATTATAAACAAAATTATCTCCATTTATTTGCTTATTAATTAATTCTGAATCTCCCATGATTAGTATTCTTTTTCCTCCTAAGTTTCTAATGATTTGGAGGCCTAGAATACGCGCCTCATACTATGCCATGTTGTTTGTACAATTGAAGTTGAGTCTGAAGGCATGTCCTTCTGAATGATTAGTTTCCATATTTGTAATCCATACTCCTGCTCCCGCTCCCGATTTGTTTACAGAGTCATCAAAGTCTAAGTACCAACAAGACTCATGAAATATGTTGTCATTATTTGGTTTTGGCTTTTTGTCGATAAGTTCAGTTTGGATTTCATTGTTATCAGAGTTACATAAAATAAAAGAGTCAAGGTCAATTGGTGTAGAATAAGTGGGGTAATTTATGGATCTCTCAGCACTACTGACCATGAATTTCATTAAAGTTTTCCTATATAGCTTTTTGGGTTGACCAAACATTGATATTGTAGCATAGCTCATGTCCAACTGTAGAGATCCCTGCACATTTGCTCCCCATGAGCGAGAAAGAAGCATACCATACTTTGGTGGAATTTCAGCTACTACAATGTCCATTACCATACTCTTACCAAGGTATTGAACTAAATTCACACATAGGTCTTTAATTAATCCTAAGTACTTAACTTTGCTAGAGTCAAATGAAAACAAATCTTTATAAGGCCTGGTTATTTCTAGATTAAGAGTTTCCATGATAGCTTTGAGCATTAAATTATGGGAAGCTCCTAAATCTAACATAGCGTTGTGTAAAATCTGATCATGGATGGTAAGACTGATATAGAAAGGAGGGACTGATCCATCTGAATTCATTCCATCCACATCAGGGCCAAAAATCAACTCAGGTTGATCATCATTCAAATTAATAGCATCTTCACCATCATTCATATTCAAGGTTTCAGTTATAGTTGATTTGTATAAGTCATTTTTAACCAATTATGTTAAAGGAATAGGTATTTTTAACTTAGCAATTTCAGTCTGAATATTGAATGAGGATTGAGATTTACTAATTTGAACTCATTCATCTTTAGAAACCGTAATCTAAGTTGGTTTTTCTTGATTTTCAACTACTATTGTATTTTTATCTTCAATTGTCTTGGAATTCTTTGTCTGAGTTGCTTGAGTTTTTTTGCTTTTAATTTTCTTTTCAGGGACTATTTGTGTGGCAGCAGAAATTTTATCAGACTTAGAACTATCAGCAGGTGTTCTAGAACTATCTGCTCTAGGATTTGTTGATTTAGAATCAGCAGAAATCTTTTTAAGATCAAAATTTGTTGTTTTTACTGAATCAGAGACTTTAGGAGTATTATTTTTCTGTGCAACTTTGGAATATTGAGCTACTTCATCAGTAATATCAACAATTTTGGGACTTATTGATTTTTTAGGACTGGAAGGATTGGAATTTTGCTTATTTTCCCTTGGGAGAATTTCCAAAACTTTTGTTTTTGGGGCTTCTACATTTTTCTTATTTTGATTTTGGGAATTATTTTTAGTAGAAGATTCATTATTTTTCTTGTTTCTAAGGTTACACTGACTATGAATTTCATTAATAGCAAAGTCATAACCTTGTTTGTAGTCAAAGGATTCACTGGAGTTTAATTTGAGTTGTTGAAGCTCAAATAGTTCCAGATCTTCTTGAGTGAAGAAAATGGTGTTGTTTTCATCTATTCCCATTAGATGATTGATTCCATTCTCATCTTCATCATTATTTTGAGAAATTCCAGCATAGTTCCCCTGAAATGGGGGCCTAATGTTTTGGTCTGGAGTCGCTTCTTTAGCTTTTCCAGGGTTATTATTTTTTTTGAAATTGGGATTTCTAACCTGAGGTTGATTATCCCATTGAGGTTTTCTATCTAAATTATCTAATCTTTCTCCCACCATTTCTAAAGTTTTAGCAACGAAATCCAATTTAACATCTGAGTTTGAACTTTCTTCTTTAATTGTAACTCTCATTTCATTTCTAAGTCTGGTTTTCCTAGCTAAAATGTTGATTTCTACACTAACAACATCTAATTGCATCTGTTCTAAGGTTTAGGAATCTCTTTCTCTTAATTGATAGGCCATATTTGTATCAAATCCATCAGGGAATTTGAGCAGAACAGAGTAAGGTGTAGGTTTAAGAGCTGTAGGAATGGAATTATAGACACTGTTATACCTGGTGCAATAGTCTTGGATAGACTCAGTAGGAGATCTTTTCAAAGCATCAAACTCAAAAAAACTTTGAAGGGGGTTCTTTTTTATTTCCCATTTATTTAAAAATATTCCATGAAATACAGCTAAATCAGCTACACTACTAGCAGCTAAATTTTTGAACCATTTTTTAACTTCTCCTATGAAACTTTGTGCAAATAACCTCATTTGGACATCTAACTCATCAATCTCATAAATTTCACAGTAATCTATCATTTTAGTTACATGTTGTTGAGAAATATATTGTGAAATGCCATCAAACAGTGGTACATTTTTTTGGTAATCTTGAGGCATATCATGGAGGTTTTGGGGTAAAAGAAGGGGAGCATACCTAGCAGCCATGGCTTGAAGATTTTCTGAGCTGGGAGGTATAACAGTAATGATAGGGGCAGTGCTGGATATGGTAGCTAATGAATTAACAAATGTAGTTGAAGAGATGGGAAATGAAGATGGTATGTAAATGGAATTGCTGGAAAATAAAGATGTGGTGCTTATAAAA
Source organism: Pinus albicaulis (assembly GCA_034641835.2). Taxonomy (NCBI): domain Eukaryota; kingdom Viridiplantae; phylum Streptophyta; class Pinopsida; order Pinales; family Pinaceae; genus Pinus; species Pinus albicaulis. Next base: position 547,858,605 of record CM076574.1, read on the forward strand.
TCTATTTGCAAAGTAGTGGATGCAATGGATTAAGTGGATGAAGGAAATAATATCCTAGGTTGCAAAGGCAACTTAGGAATGAAATGACTTGTAGATGAACTTGCAGAAGCATCTATAAATGAAGTGACAACATATAAATATGAATCTGTTGTTGGTATTATTGTTGTGTGCAATTGAGAAACTGGAGGTTTTATGTAAGACAACAAATGAGTTAATTCAATAGCTTCATTAATATCTTTAATCAATGAAACATTAATTTTTTCAACTGTATTTTGATATTCAGATTTATTTGACTTTATTCCTACTAAAATATTTTTCTATTTTGCATTAAAAAATGAAAGGAAAATAGGATCTATAACAATATTTTTCAAATCAGTCTCAGATTTAGTTTTAAACAATGAATATTATAACTTCAGATCAAAATCAATATCATTTAAACCTACTAACTCTTTGGGTAAAGAATTGGCTTTTCTTAATGGTACTTCAGTTTCTAAATTGACAGTTTGTTTTTTATTTTTTCCAATCTGTTCTGGGTTATCTACTATATCTGTAGGCTTAGGATCCGAGTTAGACCTGGTATAGTAGGTTTTCCTAGAAGCCAGGATGACTGTTTTGAATACCCACAACCTATATAGTCACCAGTATGTTATCACTCTAGTAATTTCTTAAGTTGTGGGATTTGAGTTTTTAGTTCAGGAACACTAGAGGTAACCACAAACCTACTTCAAATTATGGAATCTAGCCTTCCTAGAATTCAGAGAGGGCTCTCTCTTTAAGATTTATATTTTTTTCTAATTTATGTTTTTAGGCTAGTTATGATAGAACAATTGGTTTTGTTTTTAAAGGTTTTGGTGGGAAAAAATCACTTAGAGGTAAACTAGAGAGAAATCTACTTGTCCATTGGGCTATGGAGTCTAAATCTAGCTAGCAGCACTAGAAATCAAGGCCAAAAAGGTACAATGTATTCAGGGAAAGATAAATAACCCTCAGAGATTTGGAAAAGTGTTTTTTAGTGAGATGATATGATCAAGATAAAGGGCTATGTAGGATCCTTTGATCCAGAAAATGGAAGAAGGAGGCAGGGGTCAAACGGGAGTAGGAGAAATTAAGAATTCCTAACACCGGAAATCAACAGAAAACATTTAAATAATAACTAGTTAAAATTGGGAGTATAAGACTATCCTGTAGTAATATTCCTAGTTACTCATTAAGATAGAAAAAACATATAATGAATTGCATGAAACTCAAGAAAGAAAATAATGACAAGAAGAAAGTACTTCACTCATCAGCTTATCACAGGGATCCTGAATTATGATGCCAGTTTAGCTTTGTCTAGTCTGCTACATCGAAATCAATACATAATAGCCTCCAATGTTCAGCAAAAAATTCTATACTAAAGTCTAGCAATTTTATTCCACCCTCAATACTTCAAATGTAGAAGTATTTATACAAAATTTAATTTACAAATATCTTAGGAGACATCTAGGAATATCTTTAGGAAATAGAAAATATCTTTACAAAATAAGAGGGACAACTGCTTAACAAATTAGCAAGCTGTCCTCTTATCCAAAATAAATAAAACTACTTTATCTAACATGGAGCTTTTGGGTGATTAGCTGTCCTGCTTTGCTGGCTGCTAGAAGATATATTCATTTGAGTTGCCTTAGCTGATACTCTTTAACGCTACTCTTTAACTCTGATACACTTTTGACTGATACTTCCACTGTTTTACTGTTGTAAAAATATTTCTTTCTATAGTAAAAAATTAGCAGACTGTCCTTTTGTTTCACAGTTTCTTCTTGACTGTTTTTGAGGTAATTTCTTCACTGTTTTACCTCTCATTTTCACATTAAATCTGTAAATGCTTGCCATTGTTCTTCACTGGGAATTTTGATATTCTTAAGCTTTCTAAAATTCTCATCTGCCTCCGCGTATTTAGCAAAATTGGGTTTGAACACAAAGAGATGTTTGATCTCATGTTGTAGAAAAAACAAATCTTCAAAGTGTTGGAGGAGGACTTTATCTGTAGGAGTGCCTTGTGGCAATGGTTTACTGACTTTCTCCTTGGCAAATTCTCTGATTTTATTATCATAATCTTTCTGGGGCATTAGGTTTTCATTGAAGACATGAATATATGGCAAGCCCTTTTGTCTTAAGTTTGTATATTTCACCATAAACTTTGTTATGGCAATGCTAATTGATTCACACTTTTCTTCTAGGTAGTTCATCAAATTCTTCTTTGTTACCACTTTCTTAATCTATAAAATGGTCTATGTTCTATCCAATACCTGTAATTCTTCCAATTCTGCTCTGTTCTTGCTGTTCAGGAATGTGATGAGTTTTAAAGCCTGAGCTGGCTTATCAGTTAACTCATCCTTGGTATTTTGAATCTCTGCCTGAGCTGCTAACAATAAGTCTCTTTGTTCATATATAATCAGAATTGAAGGCCATTGAGTGTGAATGGCCTCAATTATGTTTGTCAATAGATGATTCTTGACAAATGAAATTTGTTCAGTGAATGTTAGCTCTTTCTATAAGCCCTTGATTTGTTCCCCAAGTCTAATTACCTTCTGCTCATGGGTTTTAGCATTTATTTGAGCTAACTTATTTGTGGCTTCAAGATTTTCAATCTTTTTATTTAGGCTATTGATTTCATTAGTTCTCAAGGACATTTCTTCCATAGCCTTAGCAATTTGACCTGCTCCATCTGTTTGAACCTGTGTTGTAGAAGAATCTGTGTTTGAAGTAATAGTTGAACTCACTAGCACTGCAGTTGCCAGTGGTTCCTTTGGTGCTAGCTTTTCTCCTAATGTGGGTGCCACTAATGTGGTAATCACTGGTATAACTGAAGGAAAAAATAGGAGTGTTAGTCTCTTTCACAGTTTCCTTCTCTTGGATAAGCTGGTCATTTGAGATTCCATTTATTTGATTTGAGCAGTTAGTTTGAGGATGAGCTTCATCATCTCTTCTTTTTCACTTTTCTCTTGAAGGATTTCTTTAGTCTGTGGATGCTCACTTTGAGGAAGCTTAAGTTGTTTCCTCAAAGCTGCAATATCATCATTATTTTTCTTAATCAATAATTCTGCTGCCTGAACATTTCAGGGATCATATCCCACCTATAAAATCAAATCATCTAAGGCTTTAATCCTTAAGTCCTTTGCATACAAAGATCCTTTGTCTAGCTTGATTTGATCCTGCATGTTAATAGTAGTATTCTGCAACTTGGTAGCACTCATTGCCTTTGTCACCACAATTGAATACAACATTTCAAAGCTATGTCTGTGGAATTCAATTTGGTCTAGCTCATGAACATTTTCAGTGTTTACTTCAAACTCCACATTTTCATAATCTGCCACTGTTTTTGGTGCTGAAGTAGTTGGTTGTAGAAAATACATAATCATTTTATTTGTAGAATAGTCAAAGGCTGTCAGTAGCCTATTTTGATTCCCTAGTTTTTTCTTGGGGAATTGAGAATATATCTCTGATTTAATTTCCTCATTCTTCTACTTTATCTGCTTATATTTTTCTTCTATATCAAAGTATTTTTCCTCAGCTGTTTTTACCGAAGAGGCCTCCATATTTTGTTTCTCAATCATCTGAGTATCATCTTAACTTGTTGTTTTCTCTTTTTCAATCTCTAAAAGAGTTTCATTGATTATCAATGTAGCTTCATCATTATTTACCTCTGGCTCATTTGTATCCTCAACATCAATTACCTTTACTTTCCCTATGCAACTTAATTTAAGCCTTTTGTTGTAAATCAGTTTGAATTTTGTTTCTGTAGTTGTTTCAGCTGTGTATGTCCCTTCTTCTCTGCTTCTTTTGGCTGAAGTCTCTAGTGGCTTTACAACTTCCAAGGCTTGTGTTGTAACCATTTTTCCTGTTGTCTCTGTATTAATTACTGTATCTATCAGTGTGTTCTCCACCCATTCTTCTTTATTGGAAAACTTTTCAATCTCTGGGTTGGGCTCATGTATGAAGGGTGTAAGTTTACATTTTACCCTTAAATTGCTCAGGATACCTTGAGGATCATAGTTCCATGGAAAACTTTGTTGAAATTTGAATGCTACCAGTCTCTTTGAGATCTCTTTTTCTGCCTCTTTGTTATTTATGATAAAAGGAGCAATCTGATTCTTCAACTTGAATTGAGACTTTTTCCTTGCAGCTAAGAAGTTGATAGAGTCAGAATTGAGAATCTGTCTTAAATATTCCAATGCAAAAATTCTCATGTTCATGTATTTTGGCAACTTATAAGGTAATAAGTTGGATCCAAGAATTCTTATCTCTGTATGCTTTTCATAAAGAAACCAATCTCTCATTTTAGTCTGTTCTGATAGTTGTAAGATCCTCTTCATTTATTCATTGACCCTAGGTTGCTCTGCTTTGTACAAAATATTCATTGCTGGATGGAGGAAAAGGTCTGAAAAATTTGTATAAGTGAATTCACTACTCTCTTTCCTTAGCAAGGAAGTCCAGAAGACAATAGATAAAGGCTTACCTTCCAAGTCCATCTTTTGCAATGCAATTGGAAATTTATCAGCTTGGAAGAATAAAAACAAGTGAAACAAGTAGGAAGAGTTGAGAGTGCAAACTTCTGTGATCCATAACATTTTAATTATAAATCTTCCAGGAAATCACATAAGAATTTTAGGAACCGACGCGTTTCGAACTACAAACTGTAGTTCATCATCAGGAACTACAGTTGGTAGTTCGAAACGCGTCGGTTCCTAAAATTCTTATGTGATTTCCCGGAAAATTTATAATTAAAAATTAGGAAGAGTATCTGAAAACCCTTTCAGTGGGTAGTTTGGTAAGCTGATGATGAATACTGTCTGCTATGAAACTAGCATAATAAAAAATGAGTGATGGAGGTTGGCCTGGAGATAAGATGGATAGAAAGCCATGAATGGATTCATTAATGAATTCATATGTAAAGTATCCCAGTATAAAGATAGCATTGAAATAATATGCCTAGACCCTTCAGGAAATTTGGCAGTGGAATAGGGACGGTTCAGCTTAGGAATGTCAACATGGGAAGGTAAAAAGTCTTGAAATATCATAAACTTCTTTGGGAAATCCAGGCTTAAGTACAACTGGGTTAAAAATTCAATAGATAGGGGAACTAATTGAGGATCAGACTGTAATTGCAGCATTTGATTTATGGACTCTGCTGTAATAGTAAAAAGGATTTCTCTGTCTGCATTAACAATGGGCCTTTGGTCTGGTTCATAATGCTTTTGACACAGTCTAACAAGGTCTTGTCCAGGGTGGGTCAATGGAACTACATATTGGGGTAAATGAGTCTCCCAAATAGGCATTTCATCTTTTTCCAAGTACTTATCATAGCACCAATTATGTATTTCTAAAAGGTTGAATTCTACCACAGGGTCAACAATCTGTAGTCCATATCAGTGAATGGAAGGGTTTCTTCAGCAACTACAGGTGGCTGGAGAGGATTTACTGATACAGTGGATTTAGCAGTGAGGCTTGGAGTAGATTTGACATCTTTAGGGGCTACAGATTTAGAAGGTTTGGATCCTCCAGGCTTGGTAGGTTTAGAACCTCCAGGTTTAGTTGTGATCTGCTTTTTGGTCATTTTGGACTAACTACTACAAGATTAAATTGTTTACAGGAGTGAATTTTCTTTATCAGAGTATATAAACTGGAATAAGACAAAAAGTGAGGGTTTCCTGAATAGATTGACTACAAATAGGGGTTTTTAGGATATCTGAAGGCTTTAAACCCTTTTCTGTATGTGAAATTGATCTTCAGAGGTCACAAATTGAGGAAATTGGCTAAAAAGTGCTTTTTTCAGACTTGATAATTTCTGGAAAAAATTGGCCAGGGTTTGGCCTCTTTTCCAGTGTTTTTGGGCAATTTCTTCAGGTAAAATCCTTAATTAAAAACCTAGTTTAATGATTCTAGGTCTAAACTTTGAAATTGCAGGTCTTGATTGTCGAGAAATACCTTGAATGCAGGTATTTGGTTGCTTGAAGGGTTCTTGAGAAGATATTGGTTTAATCTGAGGACTGGTACGGATTGATGGTGCAGTCGAATGGCTTTAATGGTCAATTTTGACTTTCTCGAGGTATAAGTCGATAATTTTGATCAAAGGGTTCTTACAAAGTCAAGCAGAGTCTCTTAACAATTTGAAACGCGCAAATAAACATCAGCAAAGGTATAACCAAGGTTTTAAACTTTGATTTTTAATTATCATAAACACATTAAATGTTGGTCTTATCATCTGGTGGGAGTGGTTTTTGTTTTAAAGTGTGAAACTGGCAGCATTTTTCATGTTCGATTCTAGTGGTAAGCTGTTTTAACACAAACGAACGCGATCCAACAGAATACTGACACGTCGTTGGGGGCGGAATGGGTAAAACCACCCATTTCGCGCTCGATTGGTGTTGGAACAAGCATTTGATTTTTCTGCGTGATATTGATTTCGCGCCGTTAAATCTTGCAATCGGGAGCGAAGGGTGAGGATCAGTTTGAAAGCTGCGGCAAAAAGATGGTGGGACCGGGCTTTACATGGGCGACGACGGTTAATCAAAGGTTTCATATATGTAAAGTCGGGGTTATATATATGGTAAAAAAGGGTTAAATGATAGTTTTTTCATATATAAAAGAGTTTTATATATAAACGAAGGTGCATGAGGTGGGGTTGCATATTTAACTATGGTTTAGCTCTTATGAAGAGCTTTAATATAGAGGCGGGTTGCGATGGTTTATATATCATGGGTTAATTATATAAAAAATGAGGTTTTATATAACATGGATAAATATGAAAAGGGTAAGGTTTTTAGTCTTGCGATGTTTAACCTTAGCCTTAGGTTAAAAAGGTGACTTTGCTTGCTTATTGGGGGATAGGTGCGGGAGTTTTCAAAGCTTTTTTCAACCTTTATAAAGTGATAAAACATTTTTCATATTTAGGGTAAAAATGCTATAAGAGGGGTATATGCATTTTGTTACAAAATACATAGGATATGCGTGGAAAGCCACACTTTGAATATTTATTTTATTATATAGTTTTTAGACTTGTTTGAAGGGTCTAATAACTATAGGGGGCGGGGTATTTAATTAAAGTTAGTTTTAGACCAATGTGTGTTTATTTGGGTTTTTAATTTAGCATGTGCATATTAACTTTGGTCTAAAAACTTTATAAGAGTTGGTTTTGGGGCTATTTAGATATAAAAGGATTTATATAGATAGGATAAGGTATTTTTTAGGGAATTAATAACATAAGTTAAAAGTTAATATGACAAGGGGAGATGAAATACACAAAAATACACTAAATGGCTAAGTAGATTGAATAAATAAAAGCATAGCTTATTATTTCATCATTTCACCAATTTACTTAGGATAGAGTGTTTCTTGAGGGTTTTTGTATCTTTTTTCTTTTACGAACGAAGAAAGTTAATTAAATGAGATTTTAAGCTTCATTAAGTAAGAAGGATTCTTAACTTATGAAGGTGACTAAAATGTATGAATGAGGGATAAATAATGGTGAAGGGGATTTTATCATAAGAATTCAACATTTTCCACTATCCAGCCATTGAGCCTTGGGTCTGGTCCCAACAGAAGTCAAAGAAAAGCTCTGAGCCTTTTTTAATGGAAGTATAGTACTGAATACCTACAATGGAAGGGGAATTAGTGATTTTTTCCCAGTGATGAATATTATATGTTTTTCCCACTTTTTTCTACCTACCCAACATTATTCTAACATTTTTTCTTCCTTTTAGCAGGTGCATTTAAGCTTGCTACCTTGAAACATTTTATTCTTTTGAAAGCATAAAACTATCTAATTCTACCTTATTTCATTCGAGGGCTCAGATTAAACTGATGAGCTCCTCATTATTCCCTACCTATCTACTGATTTGTTAAGATTAAATTGTCTGACAACACTTTATTCACTATCTAAAACATGGAAATTGAAAACATGACAAGTCAAGTTTAAACAGTTTAACTCATCATGGATTATGGTATTTATTGACACTATGCCATAATCATTTGCAAAAAGTAAAAAGTAGTGGCATTTGGATTTGCACACTTTCATGTTTTATTTTCATCCTTTTTTCTTTTGGGGTCTATATATTTTTTAAGTCCTTTGATTTTTCTTTTAGAAATTTTTACCCTCTTTTTTATTTTTTTTAGTTTTTTTCAAAATATGGGAAAACAACTTGTAGAAAGCAAGGTATGTACATATTTTACAAGATTATCAAAAGTCAATTCAAAATTATGAATCCTATGTTTATAGGACCCTAACATGGGTTAAACCAGTCACCAAGGATGTGGTATCATAAATTTGATACCTATATACGGGGACTTGGCTTCACCAGAAGCAAAGAGGATCATTGTGTATATTTTTAAATTAATTAGTGACCGTTTTATTTATTTGGTCTTGTATGTGGATGATATGTTGCTCATTGGAAATGACAAAGAAATTATCTAGGATTTGAAGACCCAATTGTTCTCCAAATTCGACATGAAGGATCTTGGTGTTGCAAACTATATTTTAGGCATGGAAATTAAGAGAGATCGGGTAAAGAGGAAGCTCTGGTTAAACAAGAGGAAGTATGTCGAGATCGTATTATAGAGGTTCAATGCAGGATAGTAAACTGGTGAAAGTTCCTATTCCTGTAGGTGTAAAGCAATCTATTGAACAATGTCCCAAGACACAACAAGAAGAGGAGGATATGTCCCGTGTTCCATATGCAAGTGCAGTGGGTAGCCTGACGTATGTAATGATTTGTACTAGACCAAAAATTGCACATGCAGTGGGAGTATTGAGTAGGTTTATGTCAAAACCAGGGAAGGAGCATTGGACAGCAGTGAAGTGAGTTTTTAGATATTTGCGTGGCACTAATGATTATGGTTTGTGCTACCAGGGAATACTAAAACTGGATAAAGTATTGGACATCCGTGATTTTGTTGATGCAGACTGGGCTCAATATATGGACCAAAGAAGATCTACAAGTGGTTATGTGTTTAGCCTATTTGGAGGTGCAGTTAGTTGGATGAGTAAAAGACAATATGTAGTGGCTCTTCAACTACAGAGGCATAATACATGGCAGCCACTCATGCAAGCAAGGAAGTAATTTGGTTGCAGAGATTGTGGTCAAGTATGGGGTTAGTGTAGCAAGCTATAAGGATATACTGTGATAGCCAAAGTGCAATTTTATTTGCTAAGAACCCTGCTTATCATTCAAAGACAAAGCACATTGATGTTCAAAATCACTTTGTGAGAGATATGGTTGAGGATAAAAGGGTGTTGTTGGTAAAGGTGGACACTTTTAAGAATGTTTCAGATGCATTGACGAAGTCTGTGAGCACTCAGAAGTTCTCTTGGTGTAGAGAAACAACGAGTGTTGCAGGGCTGGACTAATGACTAAGCTCTCCTATGGCCCCCTGCGGAAAGAAAACAACAAGTGGGAGAATGTTGGGTATGTGTTAGATTATTTCCACAATTAGTTGCACACGCCCATGGTTTTGTGCATGGGTTTGCACATGGTTTTGGGGGATGATGGTTTTCAGCCCCAGGTATTTTGTAGATCCGGTCAAGGGAACTATGGTTATGTTCTAATCTAGGGTTAATGGATTGGGGTTTATGTATGCTTCGGCATGTATATGTATGTGTTGTAGCACTAAAATGAATATAATGAAAAATCAAGCTGGTAGTCCCGATTTGGGATCCAGGGGAAAATATCTGTGTATATCTATTTTATGTTTTATGCTCTCGCTATTGTTTATTTTCTATTTTAAGATTCGTTTCCAGATAATTTATGTACATGGTTAAAACCTACATGTCTAATGATGGAGCTCATCATAATGCGCCAACCACATTCCAGTCGCACATGCATATTTTCACTAAGAAATTATGCAAGAAGTTGTTGGTATTCGTTGATGACCTACTAATTTACAACCACACATGGGGGGAGCAATTGGATCACTTGGAGGAGATTTTGGGGATATCGTAGAAACAATCATTATATGTCAAGGCCTCAAAGTGCAGGTTTAGGTCAACGAAGATATTGTATTTGGTACATATGATTAGTGGCAAGGGGTCCAAGTGCACCAAGAGAAGATCCATGCTATTCTAGATTGGCCTATTCCCAAGAATCTTATAGAGTTGTGGGGCTTCTATGGGTTATGCAACTAATACAAGAACTTTGTAAAGGGGTTTTCATAGTTGGGTGCACCAATGAAAAAGATCACAACCAAAGGGGCATTTAAATGGTTGAAAGGTGCCCAAAAAGCTTTCGACAAGTTGAAGGAAACAATGAGTACATACCCAGTACAGGCTCTTCCATATTTTTCATAGCCCTTCATGTTATAATGTTATGCATCAGGGTGAGGAATAGGGGCAATGTTAATGCAAAACAAACACTTTGAAAACATAAAACTCAGGGATGTTGAGAAAATTTATTCATATACAACAAGGGAATGCTCACAATCATGCATTCCTTGATCAAATTCATACAATACTTAACAGGCCGTAGATTCACAATTAGAACAAATCATAGTAGTCTAAATTATTTCCTAGAATAGAAGGATTCGAACTAAAGGAAAAAAAAGTGGGTGAGTAAAATAAAAGAATTTGACTTTGACATAAAACATATCAAAGGCAAGAAGAATTTTGTTGCTAACATCCTCTCCAGAAGGTCCACTGTTTGTTTCGTTGATGCAATTGGTGAAGATTGGAAGGCAAGCCTCTTAGAAGAATACTCAAAGAATAGTTTTATTGTGAGGTAATGGTTGAAATTGTATAAGATGACTGCTATATAGTGATGGAGAACATTATCTACTATAAAGGGAGGATCTATTTGGTTCCTGAGTCCAAACTTAAGGAGAAGATCCTTAGAGCCATGCATGTCACACCTCTTTTAGTGCATCCATGTTATTTTAAAACTTATAGGCAAATGCTGAGAGAGGTTCTCATGGAAGGGCCTCAGGGAGGATGTATTGAGATATGTGAAGGACTATTTAGTGTGCTAGCATAATAAAACATATAACCTTCACCTAGCGAGATTACTTCAGCCTCTCCCTATCCCAAAACGAAAGAGGGAGAGTGTGCCTATGGATTTTATTTCAGGGTTGCCAAAAGTACAAGGAAAATACTGAATCTATGTGGTGGTAGATCAATTGACTAAGTTTGCACATTTCTATATGATCTCATCAAAATATTCAACTTCTTAAGTGGCTGTCTTATTCTTTACGGAGGTTTTCAGGCTACACGGTCTACCAAAATTGACGCCTAGTACAAATTACCACCCACAAATCAATGGGAAGACGAAGATTGTAAATAAATGGGTGGAAGGTTATCTACGTAATTATGTTTTTTAGCAACAAAAGGCATGGGCTAAGTGACTGCACTTAGGGGAGTATTTCTATAACACCACCTACCACATGGACACAAGAATGACTGCATTTAGGGCCTTGTATGGGTATGAAGCATTATCAATTGTGGAGTTGGTTTTTGGGGATAGAAGGGCACCCAAAGCAAGGATTGGATTTAGGAGAATTAGGACATCCTCAAAAGCCTCAAAGAGAAGTTACAGGTGGCCCAGAATCACCATAAGATATTTGCAGACAGGCACAAGACCAAATGCAACTTTGAAGTGGGAGACTTGTTGTTCTTGAGATTACAATTGTATCAATAGTCCTCACTTAAGAAGAGTGGGGCCGAAAAATTGAAGCCTCGTTTTTTTGACCCATACCAAATATTTAGGAGAGTGGGGAAGTGTTGAGATTTTGTATATTTGGGGTAGCATCAGTTGTGCTCTAGCTCCCAAATTTTGTGGAGGGGCCAGAGTACACTTTATATACAAGATCCAGAAAGGTATTTGGGAAATTTCATCTGGTTTGGGAGATATTAAATTAATTAATTATTTTAATGTATTTCCGAAGTCTTAACTTAGGGAACTTAAATAATTAAAGTGAATTTACTTGAACATGTGATGAAATTGTCTTAAGTCGCATATATCAAACTTTCTTTTAATTTTAGCCATTGATTCAATATCTGATCATGGCCATTGGTTTCCCAACGAGAAAAGTATAAAGGAAATGCTTGGGGTCATTTGCGAGACACATATTTTTGCAGAGCTTAGGAATAGATCTAAAATTCTAGGGCGGGCTTGCTAAGAATTTATGGAGGGATTTCCTGCAACAAGGGGTACTATTGGATAAGGGAATGATCTGATTCCAAGAGCCTAAGAGGCAGAGGAGTAGCAACAAGGATAGTTCAGAGAAGAAACTACGCAACAACTATGCAGGTGCTACGCAGGACAATGCAGAGGCACTGGGAGGCTTCAGAAATCACGCTGAGGGTCTTTTAGGGCTAGCATTAGGCCATGTCAACCTTCCAGGGGTTACACAGTCCCTCTTGGTACAACACAGTGGCATTCTGAGGCTAACTAGGATGACGCTGGGGCTTCGGGGGCAGCGTTGAGGGTTTCTAGGGTCAGATCTGGGCTGAGTCCTGTAAATCCCGTTTGAGGGTGTGGATCACTTAGATATTTGGCACTAGATCTTTAGGTTGGCTGCAGATTTGATATCTTTTATTCTTTGTCGGGTTTTCCAGATCTGGAACCCAAATTTACTGTACTTAAAACTACTTAATAATAAACCCTCATATATGTTCCACCGATTTTCCTGCTTTGGGTTTTTCTGGGGACTTATGTCCAAAAATCCATGTGTCACTTTGTTGCATGAGCGTATTATTCAGTAAATGATATGTATGTGTAGGATGTAGTGTTTATTTTCGGTATTTTCTGAATCTAATTTCTGGAAATAACTTGTATTAATTAAATCAAGTAGGAGAAAATAAACCAATACACTGCAGTGGAATTTTCACATGGTATCAGAGCGATAACAGATCAAGCTGAATCTCCAAAAATCAACTAAAGAAATATTTTCTTTGTAGGGTGGCAGAAGAAGTAGCAGATCTGGAAAGGGAATCTTGACAATAGGAGAACGCAGATACAGAAGACAACGTTGAAGCTGTAGAAGGCCTTCAGGCTTACGAAGACCCTTCCTAGGGCAGCATAAGGTTTGCGTCACCCAGTCTGGGGTTATGCAATCCACTTTTGAGCAGCGCTGGGCCAGCCATTTCTCCAGTTGCAGAAGAATTTTTTCCAAGATCTGGAAGCAGTGCTTCAGATCTCAGTATTGTTGGTGGGGTAGAGATTCTGTAGGCGTAGAATTGTGCCTAGCTAAGGCAACAAAGGCAAAAGGAAGGCAGTTATTCAGCAGATCTGAGCCAAAAAAATCTGAGATTCAATCAGGAGGATCGAGAAAACTGTCTGTTTATGTTTTGGCGGAGGATTTCCAGGAGGGAAATTAGTTTTCAGTGGAAGAAGCTACTAGAGGGTTTCTAGTCACCAAGAAACCCAGATCCAGAGGGAGAAGCATTGTTTCTATCAGATCTTAGCAAAGATGGCTCGATATGGACCGAGGGATCAAGATAGATTGGACAACATGTCCAACAATGTTATCTGAAGGGCTAGAATCCTTTCAGTTCTGGATGAGTATGGTCTCAAAGCATGTAGAGAAGGTTCTTGCTGTACCAACCGATGCAGATCCTCTCAAGAAGTATGAATAAAATCAAGCGCGAACGAAGCGTTTGATCATAGACAGAGTCAAGGACCACACGATTCCTCATATTGCTGGTAAGACTATAACAAATGACATGTGGATAGCCTTGTAGACGATGTACCAAGGAGGATCTGTGCAAAGAAGAATGCTTCTTGAGAACCAGATGCGGTTGTTCCAAATGATGAAGGGTGAAGAGATAGATGCATTCCTCTTTAGACTTCAAGCCATCCGAGATCAGCTGGTTGGCATAGGTGCTACTCCGGATGAAGGACTCTTAGTGAGGACTGCTCTGAATGCAGTCTCATAAGATTGGGAAATTTTTGTCCAAAGCATTCTAGGAAGGGCAGTGTTACCATCTTGGGCTAACATGTGGGCTATCCTCTGCCAAGAGGAGATCAGAAGGGTCACCAAGCCACATAATATTAGTGGGGGAAGAGGGAAGGAAAAAGTCAAGGAAGAGGAGGAGGATGCAGCCCTTGCGTCAAGGGAAAAGAAACAACAAGGGAAGAATAAGAAGGACCTCTCCAAGATCTGGTGCTTTAATTGTGGTGATCTTGGTCATTTCGCGAGCAGTTGTCCTAAGAAGAAGGATAAGGGAGCTTCTAATTCGAAGGCTGCAACAACAAATGATGATGGCACTAATGATGATGCAACCATGAGTTCTCATGCCTCTCGAGAGAAGAGGTGGGGTGACATGGATCTGTAGCGAGCTACAGGCTAGGGTGGGATCCTTAAGGTAGTCCTACTCTTGGATCACATACAAGCTACGAGAGCCTTAAGACGGTAGCAGGATGAGTCGAAAGATGGTTGCAGATGACCACTTTGAAGAGGAAGGGGGAGCTAGAGAGATGAAGAGTGAGCAACGTGATGTAGAGGCAGCATCAGCGTGGAGGCAACAACGCAGAGAGGCCGATGGGACTTCAACAACGCAGAGAAGTTGGGCTCATGCCGTGTAGTGTTTTAGCATGACAATGTCTCCAGGAGGACAACGTGATTCAACATCCAAGGAGCTTCAGTGGTGGAGGGAAACTTGACTTATCTGTCAAACAGTTGGGAAGAATTATTCAGTTTCTTACTTCTCAGCAACTGAGTTGCAGTGCAGAAGTTAGCAGTGGCAGTGCTATGGGCAGCATGATGCAGTGATTTGAGAGGGAGTTGCAGTACAGATGTGGCAGTGGCATGGGCAGCAATACAGAGAGCAACAATGTAGTAGATGGAGGGCAACAGGCCAAGCATCAACAACACAGATCCAATACTCAAGATCTTGTAATGCATGGTGTGATGTATTGCTACTGCGCACTCCTGATGCTAAGAGGGAGTGTATATATTTTGTGTATTTGGGGTAGCATCAGTTGTGATGTAGCTCCCAAATCTAGTGGATGGACTAGAGTACACTTGATCTACAAGACCCAGAAAGGGATTTGGGAAATTTCATCTGGTTTAGGAGATATTAAATTAATTAATTATTTTAATGTATTTCCTAAGTCTAAACTTAGGGAATTTAAATAATTAAAGTGAATTTAATCAAACATGTGATGAAATTGTCTTAAGTCACACGAATCAAGCTTTCTTTTAATCTTAGCCATTAATTCAAGATCTGATCATGGCCATTGGTTTTCCAACCAGAAAAAAATAAAGGAAAGGCTTGGGGTCATTTGTGAGACACATTTTTGTTGAACTGAGGAATAGATCTGGAATTCTAGGGCCGGTTTGCTACGAATTTCTGGAGGAATTTCCTATAGCGATGGGTTGTATTGGCTAAGGGAATGATTTGATTCCAAGACCCACGAGTCGGTAAGACGCAGAGGAGTAGCAACAAGGATAGCGCAGAGAAGTAGCTACGCAGCCACTATGTAGGTGCTATGCAGGAGGCACTAGGAGGCTTCAGAAATCACGCAAAGGGTCTTTTAGGACCAGCGTTAGGCTATGTCACCCTTCCAGGGGTTATATAGTCCCTCTTGGTGTGGTGCAGTGGCATTATGAGGCTAGCTAGGCTGACGCTGGGGCTTCAGGGGCAGTGCTGAGGGTTTCTAGGGTCAGATCTGAGCTGAGTCCTGTAAATCCTGTTTGAGGGTGTGGATCAGTCAGATATTCGGCACTAGATCTTCAGGTTGACTGCATATTTGATATATTTTATTCTCTGTCAGTTTTTCCAGATCTGGAACCCAGATTCACTGTACTCAAAACTACTTAATAATAAACCCTCATATCTGCTGCATCGGTTTTCCCGCTTTGGGTTTTTCCGAGGACTTATGTCCAAAATTCCATGTGTCACTTCGTTGCATGAGCATATTATTCAGTAAATGATTTGCATGTGTAGGCTGTAGTTGTGTTTATTTTCGGTATTTTCTGAATTTAATTTCTGGAAATAACTTGTATTAGTTAGATCAAGTAGGAGAAAATAAACCAATACACTGCAGTAGAATTTTCACAGGAAGATGGCATATGAGCTAGAGTTACCAAAGGGGAGCAAAATCCATAACATATTTCATGTCTCTTGCCTTAAGAAGGCTTTATGACAACATATTAACTCCTCCACCTAGCGTCCTCCAATGGACGAGGAAGGGCAGTTGATTTTTGGAGCTTGAGGAGATTGTGGAAGTAAGGAGAGAAAATTGAGGAATCAGATTGTTTGAGAGTACCACATCAAGTGGAGAGGATTACCCTTAGAGGATGCTACATGGGTAGGAGAAGACATTTTGCAGCACCCTAACCTACAATTGCTTGAGGAGAAGCATATTTGGGAAGGGCGGACTGTAATGTTCCCTTTCGAATGATCGGTGGAAGAGTGACTCATTAGGTCATTTTTGGCTTTCATGGGCTAGAGTCGTAAAGAAAACAATAATAAAGGGGGTCAACTAGCAAATAAAATGTCCTAGGTCATGAAAACTTTATAAAGTGATGTCTTAAAGTGAATAATAAAAGTGATGGAGAAAACAAAAACAAATAAAAATTAAAAAGAGGAAAATAAATTCAAATTGGAAAAAACATGAGAAATTGGAAAAAGGAAATCAGAAGAAGGAAAATTGACTTTTCCCTCATCATTTTGTGCATTTGTCTTTTTGGAGATTGGAATGGAAAGAGTTGCATCTCATCTCTTCATTGGACGAAAACCCTAAACTAGTTTCGGTGAACGATCATCCATCCTAACTAGTATTGGGGATGGAGCATTTAGATCTTTCATTTGTGTTCACTGTGGAGAAGATCAACTTGATCAAAGAGCGTGGGAATCAAATTTCTTATTCGCCCTCACGCGGATCTGGACTAATAACTAGTGAATCGGGGGAGCATTGCATGTAGTTCTCATGTTGAGAGACCAACCTTACATCCCCTGCGAATTTACTTACGTCTAGGGGGGTGGAGATTAGTGTTGCTATCGTGAAAAATTGAGAGCTCTGGATCGGTGGGATCCTCTTGCACAGTGTAGCGACGGGTGACTGTAGAAGATATATCCAGGAGCTCGAATGTTGTCGTGGAAGTGGGTGGCACCAAGAGTGCGGGTTGGCAAGGCCGGATTGCCAACACACATATCAAAGAATTCACATTGTTCAATGTGCCCGTGTGGAGACCCAAGGGACCAGATCTTTATCGAGGAGGAAGTTGAATGCGATGTGCCACTGTTAAGGCATGCCCGTGTACCCAGGCAAGCTGGATCAGTGATTGTGGAGGCTGTTGTGCAGGGATACACTCTGTGGGGGCCAAGAACTCTACCACGTGCGTCTGTCTACCACTGCACGAATACACAAGGAGAGTCCTGGAATTTGATGTCCTACAAGACGTATTTCATATTTTAAGACGTATTTGACAATTGCTATAAATTTACCCGTCAAACTTTATAAATCAATAACCATCATTTTGACGTTTAATTTGGGATTTTTCCCATCAAAATTTATAGTACCTGTGTTAAATTAAAAACGCCAAAGTAAAACTAGGCCCAGGGTCATAATGAAAATGCATACAATACGTCTATCTCACATGGTGCTGGAGCCTGTCGCACTTTCATAGATTTGAATTGTATAAAAAATGATCGGGTTATGGTCCTTTTGTAGATTTGAACTTTATAAAGGAGATCTTCGCTCGGGGGAACTGAAAAAAGGAGTTGTGTACCGAGCACGCAAAATCCCCTGGATGGCTAAAAATTGTGGGAATTCGGTTAATCAAAATTTGAAAAATCATGTGTTTGGAGTGTTTAAAATCCATTTTTGATGCTGGAAATGGATTCAGCACTATCAAAAACTCTTAGGGCACTCAAAATATCAAAGTTTAACAACTGTAAACAAAATTCTGGACAAATCTTTACCAGATTTTCTAAAAATAGTCACCAGATTCTGAGTGAAAACGTGTGTTTTTTAAGACTACGCTCAATTTTTTTTTATCTGGCTACAGTCCTTTTATAGATTTGAACTTTATGAAAGGAGATCTCGCCCAGGGAAACTACGAGCAACTAGATTGTAATCTAG
The DNA here is from genome assembly GCA_034641835.2 of Pinus albicaulis. Classification (NCBI taxonomy): domain Eukaryota; kingdom Viridiplantae; phylum Streptophyta; class Pinopsida; order Pinales; family Pinaceae; genus Pinus; species Pinus albicaulis. The sequence continues at coordinate 547,876,658 of CM076574.1, forward strand.
GTGTTACATTCAAGCAACCGACCAACCAGTGTACGCCAAGAATGTGAATTCAGCGATCGAGCTGTAAGCGAGTACGTGATTGCAAAACACTCATAAGGGGTAGTAGGCTTGCTTTTGTTCTAGGTGTTACATTCAAGCAACCGACCAACGGTCTATTTCAAGAATGTGAATTCAACCATCGAGCTGTAAGCTAGTACGTGATTGCAAAACACTCAGAAGGGGTAGTAGGCTTGTTTTTGTTCTAGGTGTTACATTCAAGCAACCTACCAACTAATCTACGTCAAGAAGGTGAATTTAGCGATCGAACTGTAAGCCAGTACGTGATTGCAAAACACTCAAAAGGAGTAGTAGGCTTGTTTCTGTTCCTTCCCTCAACCGTTCTACTCTCTCTATTGTTTGATTCTCGTCATCTTCCAACATCGACGAAGAAGTGCGATTGAGAAATAAAGGCCAAGGAACAACTGGTGACGTGAAGGGTAGTTGCAACGTCGACAACATCTTTTCCTGCTAGAAAGTGGCGGGAGGCTTATCGAAAGCCACACCAAATCACATATAATGGGTAGGGCTCCTTGCTGGGAAAAGGATGGGCTCAAGAAGGGCCCCTGGATGCCCGAAGAAGATTAGAAGCTAGTTACTTACATACAGGAGCACGACCATGGCAGTTGGAGGGTTTTTCCGCAGAAAAATGGGTTGCTGAGATGAAGAGCTACCGATTGCGTTGGGGGAAGTTCAACATGTAGGAAGAGCAGAGTATAATTCAACTTCATGCTCTAGTAGGAAACAGGTTGTCCGCCATTGCTACTCACCTTCCCAAGCGAACCGACAATGAAATAACACTCAGAAGTGGTATAACGCGGACCTCGAACTCATTCAAAACGGTAGTCAATGCCATGCTATTTTCTTGAAACGCAAGGATGGGTCACTAAAAAAAAGTGTTAGGGGATTTCGGCTCAAGTTACCCTCATCATTTACTTCGAAATCAACAAGATTTACGAGTTTGTAAGTCACAAGTAAGTTGTTTTTTAATCAGTTATCCACGGGCTTGTCAAAATGAATTTCTCCATTCTTTCCCAGAAATTTAGGAGGGGTTAATATCAGTGGTTTGAACATAGCGATAAAATTGCGATTTTTAAAAAATTGCGATTTTAAAAAAAATGCCGATTTTTTCCACGATTTTTTGAAAAAGTCGTCAATCGTGAAAAATTGCGATTTTTTTGGTAAAAATTGTGGGCCCATCAAACAGCGACCCTATAAGTTCAAAAATCGATTTTTTTTCTTGTCATTTTTGCAGCCCTCTCATTTTCTTGACACACCTTGTTGGCAGTTAATGGTAATGTTAAAAGTGATATTTCCTTTATTTTTCATTTTCATCATTTTCTTTAAATTTTTAACATTACCATGAAATGACTCGAGATGTTTAAGAATGATTTCGACCTCATTGGATTTCATATGGGGAAACTAGAAATTTATATTTCACTCAAAATTCAGCAGACTTAATGGTTTTCAGGGTTTCATAGTTTGGAGATTTGCATTGTTTCCATTTGATTCTATTATGTGTAAGCGTATGAGATTGGCATTTGATCAAGAGTATGAAGTCCTTTAAGAACTTTGATGTTGGTGGCATTGATTGTTGAAATTTGTTGATGTTGGTGGTATTGATTGTTGAACTCCCCTACCGTGGCCTTAACAAGAATGTACCCTTCACTCAAAGGAAAGCCACTGGTTAGGCATGTTAATCTTTTTCTACCACATTTTAAGGTTGAGGAGATGAACCCTTCACTCAAACCAAAATCATTGGTTAGGCATGTTAAAATTTTTCAATTTCTATCATGTTATAAGGTTGAGCAATCCAAGTCTGAAGACTTTGAACTAGATGATGTTTATGTATCTCTTGTTGATGATCCCATTTCTAGTAGCGATGAATCAATGATGAGTTTCATGAGGAGGAGGAGGAGGAGCAACAACAAGAGGAGGAGGTGACACCACCTACCCCTGCTACCAGTAGAGGACGTGGTCTGCCTCCTTTAGCTCCTAGTGTTTCAAGATCTAGAGCAGAACATAGTCCATTGCCAGCCCCGCTAGCTTCTTCGTCTAGAGGGAACGCTATTACATTTTCTCGCAAGAGGGGTAGAGGAAATCAGTAGTATAGGTTATTTGGTGCATTCCTTTGTATATAGCATTATGACTCATGATATGAGATACATTATTATATTTTTTGTGATATTTTGAGGTTGAGTTGAGACTCAGGACTTAGTATTCAGGACATGATTCACTATTATGTGTGATGTAGCACTAGACATGATATTACACGTCTTATATATTAGTTTTTTTTTCATATTTATGTGTCAATGCATTTATTTTATGTTGTGGGTGTTTTAGATATTAAAAAAATTGTAAAAAAAATTGAATATTTTTGTATGTGCCGATTTTTTCCCGATTTTTAAGATTTTTCCCGATTTTTTCCCCTCGCCGATTTAATCCCAATCGCGATTTTCAAAACATTGGTTAATATATCATGTCAGGGTAAAAAAAATATCTCAAAAATTAGAAAAATAGCTTGTGATTTATTCAATAGTGAAGCACAATTACCAACTTGAAAAGCCATAAATTCGTTACAGATATAATTCATATATTGTTAGGGTTTTCTAGCCATAATAAAGATTAGATGTAGCAATTATGGTGGAAAAGAAAATTAGTGCAAAAGCAAATTAGAGCAAAGAGAAACATGAGATTAAGTGATGTGCGACAAAAACCTTAGAAATCACCAATGTTTATTTTGATTATTTTTGTTTTTGGGGTTTTTTTACTAAATTTTGTGGGATCAACCTTATTTTTACGGCAGTGCATTTCTCTTTAAAAAAAATATTTTTATTGCAGTGCATTTCTCATTAAAAAAGAATTATTTTTATAGCATTGCATTTCTCTTTAAAAAAAATTTATTTTTATATTTTATTATTATTATTAATGATGTTACAAACTCACATTTTCTCTTTAAAAAAAATTATTTTTATTGCAGTGCATTTCTCATTAAAAAAGAATTATTTTTATAGCATTGCATTTCTCTTTAAAAAAGATTTATTTTTATAGCAATGCATTTCTTAAAAAAAAATGCAGTTATTCAGTGAAACATCTCCTACAATATTTTATTATTATTATTAATGATGTTACAAACTCACATTTATTTAACTTGTCAACCACTTCTAATATCATTGTATTTGGAAGATAAACTAGTACTAAGTATATGAATAGAATAAGTAATGGTGTTGTCTAGTGCAACCCTTAATAGGAAGGATTTCTTTGTGTAATTATCTAGGATTTAGGGGTTATATTTCATCTATTGACAATAATGTGAATTTAATTTTTTAAGATGAAGATACCATAAGTTCATATTTAGGATATTATGAAAATGATTAGTTAACAAAGTTCACATAGATGAGCTAATCACTTCGTAGATTGAAGAGTTTGCTTAGTCCACATTTTTGAGCTTTATGGTTATAGGAATAATGTGTTCTAAATATGTGGAATGGAAATCAAATTAGTTGAAAGGATACAAAAATTATTCAAATAGTTAACACATGGCTTAAAGTTACAAGGATTAAAGTTATCTTGGTATAAATAAAGAGAGCTTAGTGAGACTTCAGTAAATAAAATATGATGCTTTGTGACCATCAGTAAATAAAATAATTGGTGAAAATAAGTTATAAAGAAGTAGTTAAACATGTAATTATATGTTTAAGAAATTCTTATATAGTAGATTATTGGATTTAAATAAATTATAAAAAGGGATAGTAGTTAAATTCTTGATATTTTAAAAAAATAACTCTATCTCATCTAATAATGGTTGAGAATCCTCATCATCTTAACTATATGGCTTTCTTTAGTTTTATTCACATGTTAAAACTTATGTACATAATCAAAACTATTAACCCCCAAAGGCTAAACCCTTTATCAAATTTTAAAAGTATGGTTGTATGGTACCAAGAAACACATATGCGAACTTAGGAAAAAACAAGGCACTCTAACAAGGGAGATTAAAGGAAGTTGAAACATGGCAAAACACATATGCTAACTTCTGAAAAAACAAGGCCTCTAAGAGGGATATTAAAGGAAGTTGAGACAGGGCGAAACACATATGCTAACTTCTGAAAAAACAAGGCACTTTTAAAGGAAGTTGAGATGCAAAAGTAGTTGAAAGAGTGTTTGAAAGAAAGTTTCTAGATAAAGGAAAGTGGAAACTCACAAATTTAGTTGAGATGTAAAGTAGTTGAAAAAGAGTTTCTAGATAAAGAAAAGTGGAAACTCACAAATTTAGTGAAAAAGAGTTTATAGATAAAAAATAAATAAAAATAGACCAAAGATAAAAAAGGAAAGTGGAAACTCACAAATTTGAGTAGAACTTGAAAGGAAGGGCATGGCATGAAAAATGCCAAAACGCCCTCGCTTCAAATGAAAGTGAAGCGGGGATTTGAAATTCCAGGCCTGGTCGTGATCATATGGGAGGGGCATAGCGGAGATGTAAGAAGTAACTATATGGTGCTCAGGCCAAATTTAAAGAGGAACGTGGTCAGCTCCAGCGCGTAGCATGCAATTCTTTATTTGTGGCTGCTGGCATACACAAGAGATCACAGGGAGACATACGCAGAGCAGCTATCAGGATGGGGATGAACTTCCATGCAGGAGTTAATCGACATTCTAATAATTATCGGTTACCACCTAAGGGCCGCACGGATCGTTTTTACGTGTACGTGAGCTTGGCATTGTGCTCAGTGGGTACCTGGTGACTTCCAGATCGTACGTGTGCATCGGTGGTTGCCTGAGATGAGAAATAAGGAAGCTGGAAGTTTAAGAACCAAGGCGCAGCAGAACAGTGGGAAGAATGATATGCAAGAGCAGATCTGCTCTTTCTCTCTCTCTCTCAGTCAGCAAACTACAGCTCGAAGGAAGATAAGTTTGACTTGGGTACGTAGTTTTGAGATTGCCTTTGTGGACAGCAGTCAGTAGCCATATCGGGCTGACAGCTTCACGTGTTTAATCCTGCGCATTCAAGCGCTGTTCCAGGCATGTAATTGGTTTTCTGTAGTTGAATAAATCAGATCTGCTTTATCTTATTCATCACGTGTCTCTTGCCACTTGAAATATTAACGTTGGAATTGTTTGCAATTGTGTCTCGCATACATTATAATTTTTTTGAATAAACAGTACTCTTTCCCTTGTCTTTTGTGCCCTTCACCCCTTTTTGAAGGGATGCCTCCTTTCACAAATGAACACCTCAGTCACGTTGTGTATAGATACCAAACTCAAGCTTGCATTTGTATCATTTCATCTTATGATTTTCTTGATCCATCTTATAAAGTGTTTTATGCCTAAAGAAAGTATATCTTTGGCATTCTCATGTTTGGTATTTCTTTGTATACTTGTGCATATCTGTTTTAACACACTTTACGAGACTGCATGTGCTCTTGCAAAAGATGGGGCAACTAAGAGACTGCTTGCGCTCTTGCAATGAAAACCAAAAAAGTTTATTTCAAAATTTACTCATGAGTCATCGGACAAATCAATATCCAAATTTCAAGGAATAACTTCAACAAGATTCAAGCAAATCCAAAATTGTCCCACCAAAGCAGCATAGGAGGCAGTCATATTGTCGTAAAAAGTAACATGATCTGAATCTGACGAAAATTAGCATATTTTGTTTAACAAGCTTGTTAGGCAACTGAAAGATTAGGAACAGATCTATAATCTCCAGGACAAAACTATGGGGTATAATAATCTTAATTTTCATTAACCAAATCAGCTCTTGATATAAGATATTTGTCTTGCATTTCCAGCATTTCTAAATATTGACAATTATCAGAATCTATAACTGCAGAGGTTGTGACGGTATTGAAGCACAAGTACAATGTACAATGTACAATGTACAATAGCAAGCAGATGGAATTCTTTTTGCCTGTTTCAGAATATTATATACAGGAACGAAAGTACATCATACGTAGATATTTAAATAAACATGCAAATTGACTAATATGGGGCTTACTCGTGGAATCCATTTTTACTTTTGGAAAGCACATTGGCAGGAAAATTTCCATTTTTGGGATGTACCAGGGTCATCTGTATGAACTTGATGAGGGCCAAGGCCAAGAACCTGATTTTGTAATCAATATCTGAAATGGGACTGAAAAGAATGACTGTTAAGCTTTTGGGTTGATACATCATCACCCATCATGAAAACCTTTCCATATCAAAAAAATTAAAATATATTGAAGATCAGTGCAATCTTCGTTTCCGTTGATACATTGCATATCCAACTAAAGCAGAAGTAAGAAATGTCCATAATATCTGCACAAGAAACATACATAGGGAAATGAGAATTCTGAATTTACAATGGGCCAAACGATGTCAAATGAGACTCAGAAAACAGCTGTATATTGTACAGTATTTATGTTCAAGAATTTTTTATTCAAAAAAACCTGGAGTAATGATGAGACCAAACAATATAGTTTCAAAGATCAAGTTAACTAGGCATCTAGCTTACAAGTAGAATCCCTACAGTTGAGATTTAGATATTTAAAAGAATGAGGACTTATTTCTGTCCCAAGATTTTTTTTTGTAGGTAAGCACCCATGGGGGATTTGAACCGGTGACCTATCGCAAGGAGTGCCTTAACAGTGCACCCATTCATTGTCAATCCAAAGCCCCATAGGCTTCTGTCCCAAGAAAATTATCAAAGAAGAAATTTCAATAAAATAAAAGCATAAATGCAAAATCCTTTTAGGTTAAATAAAATAAAGATAAGATTTCACTTTACATGCACAAACAAGAATCTGCTACCACTAGATAGGACGTCCAAAAAGCAGTCTGTCCTACTTACTGTGTTAAGCAAGTGCCATCGCTCAAGTCTTTTCATCCGTGACTGCAGTTCCTCAACTATGGACTCCGTGGATAGCACTGGACTAGGTGGAGGCTCTGATCCAGAACTTCCTCCCTGTTTGTTTTCACATTTATACACATGATTAGCATGAGGTAATAATAAAGGCACAGTGAAAAATCATTGTAAGTAGATTAACATGTATGTCCCAAGAGAAAAAAATCATTGTTGAAACATAATTCCTCAAGAAGAAAACTTCATGGCACCAACAATGCACCTCTTCTGTGCATGTCATCAAAGAGTGAGCATCCCAAACTGTGTCAGCACTGCCTAACAAAGCCTTTTATGTGCTTTGCTCACAGTTCTAAGAGAGAGGACTTGATAAACTAAGCAGTAGAACCATAGAAATGGTAGTATGGTGCCAATAGGTGCCAACAGAAATCATGAAATTATTAATGCTATTTGATTCAACTTAACAGTGATGTGCTATCAAACACCTCCAGCTGAAATGCATGCTTGAAGATGTCAATTCACAAGTTTTACATGCAATAGCAGAAAACAACCATATGCACAGCCTAGCCATTGAATAGAATTCAATCTAACAATCATGTGCTATTAAACTCCTCCAGCTGAAATGAGAGCTTGAAGATGTCAATCCACATGTTTTACATGCAAAAGCAGAAAATAACCATATGCATAGCCTAGCCATTGAAAAGAGAATGCAAAATAAAACACAATATATAAGTAACCCATAATTCACGAGGAACACTAAAATATCTCCTTAACTGTCATAACTCCCAAGGCATAAAAACATAAATAAACACAGACAACAGGCCAGCTAACCATTGTAATATGTCATATCCGGAAGTTGCTGGAATCATGCCCACATTGGAGAGGCCTCTTTTTCCTTAAGGGGCTGCGCCTCCATCCATCACTTGCAGGTTTAGGATCAGTCACAATGGCTTTTCATCCATAGCTTCCTTCTTGGACTCTTCACATCACTCTAGCTCAGAAATGGCTAGACGGATGGTCAAAATTGATCAAACTGGGGAACTTTTGAGCCCTGGAGTACAAACCAGCAACTTCGCCTCTCTTAAAGTTCACAAAAAGCTTGGCCTACTCTATGCTGACGCTAACACAGGGCAATGATTACCAGAAGCTATAGGATGAGAAGAATGCATCGGCAAGCACACATCTATGGGGGCTATACTCATGGTGCGGGCACACAATTCTAGTTATCCAAAGCTCACAAAAATGCACCACTTCCAAGCCAACCTTCCTTCCCTGAGCATGGATCTGTGGATATAGATGGGCACATATTAGGGACCCATCATGCCAGTTAAGTTATGTGCATTGGTAAACAAACACTCATTTCTTGTTTCCAAGATATAATATATAATTCCAACTCAAGAGTCCAATCCACTGCCATGTTGTGTGAAATTCCAAGGCCAATGGGAGAGAATCTAGTCAAGGCAATACTAGTTAAGAGCAACTAACTGCAAAAGCTTAAAGGCCCAATCCCAAGCTGATTTGGGATATTTACGGAATTGAAGTAGATTCCTGAGGGTTTCATTTTGCCACTTAATAGGCACATGGGTTGGGGGATTCCTATGTAGAAATTTCACCCCCACTTCGGTTTTCAGTTTCACCTTATCACTCCCATATAGTTAAATGCCCTTTCCCATAGTCATACATATAAAATTCTGGAAATGAAATAAATTTTTGAAAACACAAATTTGAGAATTTTACAAGCGCTGGAAATGCAGAGAGAGAAAAACACAGGAAAATATAACAGCCACACACAGAAAAATAACACTCTGATTTTTGGTCAATGTGACCGTGGAAAAACCCCATACAACTCTTGGGGAAAACCAGTTTGAGAGCTCTTCTTTATTTCAGAAAAATATTTTTACAGAGAACTGAAATATACAGTAAAAATTCCAGCAACCACAAAAACAAACTTATCTCGTTTTCCGTGCTTGACTCCGCCTCAGAAAATGTGCCAATCAGCAAAATAGTCAAAACAGGAAAATTACAGCATGAGATACCAGTATTAAATGTTGTATGGTCTCCTTGATTTCCATGCCCATAAATTCCGTATTGCTGTATGGAAAGTACAACTGTCTTTTCAGCCTCGAAATCCGTGCCCACTCAACCTCGAAATGCATGCTGCTCGTTGCTGTTTCTTCCCCTCAAAATGTGCGCTGTACGGACCTCGATTTTCATGCCCACTGCTAATGTACGGAATTTGCCTTGAAATTTGTGCCAATAAATGTTGTACGGATTTGCTGCCTCGAAAAGCATGCAACCTCCAGCTATTGTACGGACTGCTGAAATGTCTCCCTCCTTCAACTTCTCATGCTCTCCTCTCTCTCTCAATCTGCTCATGAAACACTGAAGGACTTTTTCTCTTCTTTTCTCCTTTTACCCTAACCCTAAGTGATTGTTGGGGAATCCCTAAATCCAATGGCTGAGATAGCTTTAGATCAAGGGTTGATTATAAATGTGCATTTAATTCTCAATTTATATTTTTTAATTCACCCCACTTAAATAAAGACCCATTTAGCCTTTTATTTCCATAGACACTTTTTCACTTTCTAATTTTTCATTGACTTTAATAAAGTCATTTAAAAATTAGATTGTAACTTTACCACTGAAAATCACTTTAAAATTAGATTTGACTTTACAACTTATAAAGTCACTTTAGGAGAAAAGTATAAATACATTTGGACACTTTTTCCTAGGCCAAAGATCAAAGCCTTAGGGAATCACTTGTCCTCTGGTACCCAAATTTTAACATCCTAAGTATTCCAAACACTAGCCTACAAGCAACCCACCATGGATAAGTAACCATGCAAAGGAATCTTTTTTGGGTTCTAAGAAAGACTTCCAGATAGATTATAGTCAATAAAGTCATGTATTCTCTTTGGACTTCAATCTACATATTTTGTTATAATTTTGCATCTCCCATAGACCTAGTGGACAACCAATGGTAGCCTCAACCAACTTGTATCTTAAAAACCCTTCCATTTGTTTCCACCTCCAATTACCCACCAAACTTATGACCCTAATAGGGAAAGCTTCAAAAACAAGTTTGGAATCAAGTTGCAAATTATGACAAAGATTTTCCTATCATAATTATTGAGACCGACTTCTTTCAAATCATCCCAAGGATTCTAATCTCTTGTCTGATTGCCATACAAGCTCTATTGTGAGGCCTCCTATACCCATGTAAATGTGATCGCACATTGTATTAAGACATTAGACTTGGTATAAAGTGAATACATTGTTGAATGGTGTTGTCATTGATGTCAATGTCAGTGGTTGAATGCTTTTTATATACGTCATTGGATAACAATAATTGGAAGTACCAATGGACAAGAAGCCTCGGAAGAGAAGGAAAGGAAGCACAAAAACTAGATGCCCTTGCGGTGTGATCAAGGTGCCCCAAAATGAGTGGTAAAGGAGCTCTATATTTGGCCCCAAAACATGGCATAAAAATAAACGCAGCTGATGTTGAATTTTGGGTCATGATTGTTTGTCATATGGACCTAGCCATAAATCTTAATGACTTGGTCATATCAATATGTGCGGTCGGTTATTGGTTAAATAATGTGTAAAATGGAAAATCACATTGGGTATGGACAAAGGTCATAAGTGATCGGTTGTATTGATTAAATAAATAAAATAAACAAAACCTTGGTTGCAGTATGATCTGTGTTGACATAAAACAAGATCTATAGTCAGCCCCAAAGTTTTGGTCCCCCAAATACATATATAAATATATATGCCATGAAGGACACTATACACAACAAATACATGTTCTGATCTAAGTTCCAGGCAAGGCAAGGAGTTTACTTGGCATGCAGTCATTATTTCTTTATCTATGTTCTGGTTCAAATGTTTTGGGTCGAGGTGAGTTCCGAATAAGGCAAGGAATCCTAGTTCTAGTTTCGAAAAATTAATTTCTTTGTCATGGTTCGAAAAGAAAAAGAAGCATGGTTTGGTTGAAAGGAACTTTAACCTTTCATTCGATGTTTTGACTTATTGCTTTGTATTCTTTCATTGAGAATGGGAGTTTATGTTTTGTTTGTGGATACGATTACTCTTAGATTGAAATCTTTTAATATGTCGTGGACAGAGTTGTAGTAGGAATGATGTTATATCTGAAGGGCGAGTTGTGAGGTTCAGCTATGATGAATATAGTGGCGACAAAAATCTGAGTATTGTTGGCATGAATTGTGCTTGGAGAAATTAAAAATTGTGAGAGTTCAAGTTCTGAGATTGTCCATGGTTTCTTTGTTTGGTTCAGATTATTTGGAGTTTCATGGTTAATGGATAGTGATTTCATTGGTCTGTTCGTTTCGTTCATTGATGATTATATGGTTACAAAACCATGGTTTGATTCGTAGCTTTAGTTTGGTTGATCCACGACTTCATAAGCCCTGAGCAAAGGTTTAACAATGCTTAGAATATGCCTCTAAACCCATTTCATTATAACTGTGTCTTAGTTGATTATTGGTAGAAGTTTGGCAGAGGTCCAAAAGAAGTCTTTGCTGTATACAGTTCGTAGCAACGTATTGTGGAGGAAGAGTGTTTGTATCCAACTAATTGTTGTGAAGGGCTAACATATTTGGCGCAGGATCTCCAGCTAAGTCGGCATGCCACGGAGGACATAGACATACCCATACTTTGCATGACATGCGTCGCACTAATAAGATTCTGGGCGTCGGAATCCAAATTGTATACAATGTGGATTGACACGTTGAATCTCTGACCAAGTCGTGAACAAAGCTATACTCTTTGATGATTGGTTGTTGCATGGACAGGTAGGCAGAATGGGATCTACTGATCCGTGACTGGTTCAACGTGGAAGTTAGACCCTGGAATATATAATGTAATGTGTTACGGAATTCATGTATAGGGATCCTATTCGGGTACATTTTTAAGAAATCCTCACAGTAAAACAAGGTTGGAACAACTACTCGTCAAGCAACAATGCATAGCAGAGTTGATAATAATTGCGCATTATATAACCAAGGTCAAAAGTTCGATCTGTTGGGTTGAAAAGTTCGGATTATGTTTTATTTGATTTTATTTTGCCGCCAAAAGTTTCTAACTATTGAACAATTAAGCAACTGACCATGTGCATTTTGTCGTGCTGGCACCGAAAAAGATTGATTTTGTTGAAGTGTGCCCAAAAATGAGCAAAGTGTAGAGAATTTAATTTCATGTATGGTTCATTGTGGTTATTTTGAGTTTACGAAGTCATCGTTTGTCCAAATTGATATCTAGAACAAGTTGAGCGATCAAGACTCCGAGACAGATGCATTTAGAAGGTGGTTGCAGGTTGCAAGAAAATGTAATGGTTGCAGGCTGTATAGAGGAGATTGTTGCAGTGGCTAAGTTGATGCAGTAATAGAGGAGTGACAAATCATATTCATTTGTCTTTTATCTTCAGGGTGGTAGGGTGGTGCAAGGCAGAGATTAAAGTCTCCTCCAGGTTGGAACTTGAGAACACTTCAGGCTGGCAGGGTGGTGCTACGAGGGTGTTGGAGCATCCTTCTAGTTGGAGCTAGTAAAACTAGGGTGTTGGATCATCCTTTCAGTTGGAGCTGATAAAACCAAGGGGTTAGAACCTCCTTCCAGTCATTGTTGTAGAATCTTGGAAGTTGGAGCTTCCTGTTGATGTAATCTTTAAGACATTAAAAAGCGTTCAATGGTTTTTCTCCTCGAAGGGTTTCCACCTAAAAATATCTTGTGTATTTTCTATGATGTTATGCATTGTTGAATGATATTGTCAATTGTTAATGTTTACATGATAATTTGAAATGGTAAAAAGTGTCGAATACTGATTCGCCCCCTTCTCAGTATTGGTGAATATTCCAACATACATGAATGTGAATGTAAATGTAAAAGTATAAGTAAATTGAATGATACATGTGTAAGTGAGCTTAACATATGGATATTTGATATTGGGTACAAACTCTCCAACCATTCCTTTGATTGTATATATACTCATGAATAAGGAACAAAACATGGTTGGTTAAACTTCCTACATATAATCTCTGAGTATTTCTCTATGTTTTTTCCATATTGAAGAATGAGAGATAGCTACCAAAGGTTGTGATCATAAAGGGCATTCCTAACTACAAGGGGACACTTTTCCACACCAACAAATGTACCATGGCTTCCCAAGCACGCCATATACTTTTGGCTACAAAGGTCCCATTGATAATGATAGTGCAGGGCGCAATTGAAAGTCTCTGCAAGCTTAGGTTAGTCCAAGGCTTGCCCTCTTTAATGGATCCAAAAGCAATGAAACTCCCAAAGGGGCTTCTCCAGGGTTCGTGGCCTTCTACTAATTAAACAACCAGTTTGGTAAAAAAGAACCTCAACTTGAGTCTTAATAGCAATAAAATCTATTAGGTTGTTCAACAACATATAGCACCTACAAGGTGTAAGGTCCCACATCCTCCCCCTCTAGGAGGCCAACCAATATTATCAAGAACAATTCATAGGTACTGGTTTATACATCAGGACACGTGTTTTCAAAGCATTAGAGAGATAAGCTTTAGACAGATTTAAAGTAAAGCACCTCCCACCCATCAAACTACCTCCCAAACTTATGGGAGCAACCAAAGATCCATTTGAAGTTTCCTTCTTTTGGCCTTAGATGCTAGGAGTATCCCTCAGCCATACACCCCCCTGGATCACATACCCAAACCCCTTGATGGCTTTAGAGGACTCCAACAGTAAAACAATGCCCTGTTTGCCCCTTTTTCCCCTGGCCATCAAATTTAGGAGACCTTGACATCATCGAAATCATTGTTCACACTCACTCTCTCACTCTCTCTCTCTCTCTCTCTTGACATGTTCTTAAGTTGTCCACCTTTTTATTCCTGGGCAAAATCACTTAGTGTTTTGTATCGTTGTACCTTTGTCACAATTTTATACATATGTTCTAATGTTATACTCATGTATGTTTCTTTCTTTATATTATTTTTGGCATTTTCAAGGAGTTGCGCTTGCACTCCCAAGTTGTATTCACACTGGTTATACTATTGAGTCCAATTGATTTACTTTTGTGGTCATTCATTGGACATTAATATAATTATCTTATATTGTGCAGCTCAAGAAGGCAACCCACTATCGCCATAGTAGCTCTTCCTCTCACTTTTAGTTGGCTCTTCTCCAACTCAAGGGGGCCTCCCCTAAGGATATAATTGGCAAGGCTATAGACTGGAGGCACAAGGTGATATATTGAAGAGTAAGCCAAAGAAAAACATGCTTTTGTAGCATCGATGGGTATGTAAATGGTGTGAGAAAAAAAGATGAAGGTGAAAATTCCCAAGACCAAGTCCCTAATAAAAACTTGGGCAAAATGGAGACAAGGAAGTATGGATCAAAGAGGGTGAATGAATGAAGATGTAAGGCAATAAGGGCTGCTGCTATGCATGCCACAAATCATCCTTAAATTGTTGAAAATTATTGTAGGAAATAAATCCTTCGAAAGCTAAGGGTGTCAGTATAAAATATTGCTGTGAAGGTGATGCCATATCATGCTTGCAATACTAGGTTTGTTACATATAAGGTTAACACGACTATAATAAAAATAAGAGGGGGACTATATCGCCACATTACATTATCCAAATGAAACATGGTTTGTTACAAGGCCTTCACAACAAAATTACAAGGCTTTCCTATAACAAAAATCAACATATGAAAATACACAAAAATGAGGCCTCATGTTGACCATGTACATGTCAACAGTTCCAAGAAGCAGCGTACAGAAGTGTGGATTAAAATTTTTCAGTCATCATCATCTTTGTAATCCCAAATTCTGCAATTCTAGTATGACTAATAAGCCTTGTAACAACACCTAGGTAAGCCTATGATTCTTCTCAAAGGGTTTCACTCTAGGGAGTTTTTAACCTCACCAAATAATTTGTGTTTGTAAACACGAATAATTGGCAGAGATTTTCTCCCAGATATACCCCAAAGCTAGGGTGGAACTCATTGACAAGGTCTTAGGTAAGTCCTAGTGTTATCGAGTCAATGTATTTTTATCATACTAGATCATGTGTCTTGAGTCGCATAATTTGGTTGAGTCTTAAAAGTTTAAGTCTATGTGTAATTGTCATATATTGATATAAAAGTGTGTTTGAAAATATTTTTAGTGAATGGTTCCAAATAATTAGAACACCATTACCAAAATATTTTTTAGATACAATAGAGGGTGGAAAAATATTTAATCCCCTCTTGAGTCTATTAATTTTATTTTTTGGCAAAAATAAAATTTAAAATGAAGGGAAAAATTAATTACCCTCCAAGTGGAAAAATCATTCAAAAATGATTTGACGCTATTTTCAAAGGAAAATATTCAAGCTAAAAAATAAGAGCCTCATTTCCAAGGCAAGAAGGTCCAATCCAAAAATTCGTTAGGCCAGAGAAGACTATTTCCCAACAAATATTTTTTTTTGGGCCAAGCAGTTGAATATTTTGCACAAGTAATGATAATTCTATTTTTTGGAGGCCCTCCAGTGGTCCAAAAGTCAAAGATTGACCCTCCAACACTGTGAACAAGGAAAATCAAATTATTTTGGGGATTTGTGCCATCTTATCAAGGGTTCAAATTTTTTAGACAAGGATCAAATCGTGAATCGATGCTAGTAGCCATTAGTTTCCACTTGGAGGGGTTGATCCCTCTCATTTTATATATAAGGAAGCATTTTACTCCCCATTTGATCATCAATTTTTTTTTTCAAAAATTTGGGTAGGTCCACCTGAAGGGACCACACCCCTCGACAAAACTAATCTGAGCCTAACCCCAAGGACATCGAGGAGAATTAGACCTGTGACCTCCCAATGGAAAGGTGTTTTAGCAACGAGACCTCAACCAATTGAGCTAACCCTCGGGTCTAGCGATTTTTTTTTTACCGAGCTAAGCTCTGTTGGAATATTTTTGCATTAATAAAAATTATTTAGGGTTTCAATTCAAGGTGTCTCGCTTGATGATTCATGCTTTAATTGTCTTTAATTGAAGATTATTGTTTCATAGCCAGTGGTTGGATTATCTATTAGCATAGGTATCTTGCTTTAGGTATTGGGCTAGAGTAAACACATAAGGCTAGTAGATCTAGCAAGTATCTTTGGATCTCCAGTTTTCATGTGTGAATCTAACCACTTTGAAACTAATAATCTATTTTTTGTGTAGAGATCTTCAGATATTCAACCCTTAGGCATCCCCCAAGTACATGGACTTTGAGGTGACCACACCTTGTTTGGACTCTAAGCTTATCTAACAATTTCATTGTACAGGATTTAGCCAGTACATTATAATCAAAATTATCTCTATCAATTATTTACAAATTTCTATTTGGGCTAAAAGGATTTATTTGCTAATTAGAGCTTGAAATTAACTGTGAATAGTATGAATAATTTGTAAAAATTTTCCTACTAACCCTTGTAATTATTTTTCTATCTTGTATATAATTTGGGGTTTTGGGATTTTATTTTTCAAATTTCTTCTAGATCTCGTGGATGGCTATATCTATTTGACTTGCAGGTGCCAAAGGATCAAATTTTCAAAGATAAATTCAAGTGTGAGGATCCTAGCCCTCACCTAGCCTAGATAGCGAGGGTTTGGGATAGTTTTTACATTTGGAAGGGCCGTCCAACCTCTTGAAGGAGAGAGTTTAGCCAAGGAGGGTTGATTCAAGGTCTAGAGGTCTTAAACTTCAAGACCTAGGTGCAAAAAATTAATCGCCTTGCCTTCCAAGGGAGCCGCTAGCGCTAGAGGGCTAATTCATTGTAGTTTCTGGGGTTTTTCACAAGCATTCATCATTCAAACTTCAAAGTATTGGCAGTTGATTTTTGGTGGATAAAACAATTTTTTTTGTGGCTAATGCTTGACTTGGTGACTCATTGAAGGGAGTCAGCCGCAAGGGATTGAGGACCTTATTTTCTCTAGCCACAACCCTAGTTTGGCCTCCAAGTGCTAGCCACAGGCCTATTTTGGCATAGTAGCCCTAGCCGCAAGTCTAGAAGGGCTTAGTATCAACATTGCATGTGATTTTGAAGGCTAATAGTTGGTTTTGCAGGCCTAACATCACCTTTGCAAGGGTTTGAAGTGGACTTTCACTGAATATTTGTTATTTATCCATAAGGGTTTGAGTTTTCTTGGCTAACTAGTGGTTTTGCAGGACTATAATCCATTTTGAAGAGGTATAGTCAGCTCAAACTTGCTCTTAGGCTTGGCTGCAAGCTCCAAGAGGCCTACGAGGCCTAGTTGCTAGCCCTAGAGGGCTTATTACATTGCCAAAGGAAGTTTAGGGCTAACAATTTTGTGGTTGCAGGTGTCTCAAGGAGTTTTACATTTTTTCTAAGGCTAAAATCACATTTTTGGGGCTTACACTTGATATTTTTTCTCACTTGTCCTAGCCGCAGGCCTAGGAAGACATTATTTTTCAGACTAACATTGGTGGTTGCAGGTGTCGGAGAGTCTGCAATACACTTTCAAGGTCAAAACATCATCATTTTGGTCCCTCAACCATCCATGGTTGCCATCAAAGGAAGGCCGCTAGGCCTTAAGGGTTTGATCTCTCTATCCTTCCCTCTTTTCTTGACTATCACACTAATAATCAGATCTGAAACCAATCAGAGCAATGGCTTAATCTCATAACAATCACATTAATAAGACCCTAAACACTCTCTAATAGGCCTAAGAATCTAAAGAACTAACTCACATTTTGCAAATGCTTGTTCATTACTGTTATTGAGTTATTTTTGGGATTGTCCTAACAATAATAAATGGCTGATCTGATTTGCATAAGTCTGGTGCATCTTCTTAATAATCATTGAATGGTGAGGATATTGGTGCATTGATATCTCTTTGGGTCTTGAGGATAAGATAGCATATTGTCTCTTTGCATTCTTGCATCATTGCATTGAATTTATCTTTCTAGAATCCATTGGTAGTTAGATGCATTTGTTAGTCTCATCATACATTGCATATCATCTCTCCTTGTGCTTATTGATTTTAGTTACAATTGTTCTTAAGAGAAAATTGCAAATCTATTCTTGTGTCTAATTGGTTCATAATCGAAGTGGTAAGAAGATATTGTTCTCATCATTGTGCTCTAAATGGTTTTTGTTCCTAATTGCTAAATAATATAAGAGGACTTGAATGTGATCTAATTGACACATTGAGAAGCTCTAATAAGCATCTTGGATAATTGATATTTCTATTCTTGTTTCATTGGGATTATTGCTAAAGTGTTCTCTAAATGCTTCACTCATTTGATATTGTCATCTCGTAATCTTGTGTTGAGAAGTAACATTGTAATCATCCTGATTTCAAGTATCATATTAAAGCACTTTACATATTGTAATCTCATTAAAGAAATCACTCATAATCTGCACCTTCATTCTAAGTTAGAAGTGCATCTTTAAAATTCACCTCCAAGCATAAGCTTGGTTGCAAGAAAGATTGGGCCACCTTCTTCACACGATTTGAGGAGTCTAGACCCTCATTCACAGTTAACATAGGTGAAATTTCAGTTCTCTTGTGGGAAATCCCTTGTAGGCATGAAGGCACTTAGGTGGTTAGAACCCCACAGGAGGTATCGTTAATGAGGCCTTAGCCTCCTTTCTTTGGGCTTCTCTCTACAACATGCGTTCGAGACTAGCTTCAAAAGAATTGAGAGGAGGGATTCATCTAGACTAGGCATCTAATTAAAATTAACAAAGATCTTGCATCACACATTAGATTTAGGTTCTGCACCTCATTTAGGATAGACTTTGCGTCTTGCAACAATTGTTCATCCGATAACTTGGTGCATTAATCTCTATTGTGCAAGTAATTAATCTTAAAGGCACTAGTCTCTTAGTTGTATCTTAAAGAATCTAATCAGATTGTGCTTAATAATCTTACTTGCCGCTTAATTTTAAACCAAGTTGCTAGGCCATTCACTTGTATCTCCTAGAATTGTTGGTTCCCGACAACTTTCTTATATCTCATCCATAGGGACTACCCCCCTTAGCCTGCACTTAGGAAATAGCTTAAACGGAGAGGTCAGGAATCAAAGTGACAACCCCTGCCCAGAGCGTTGTCGCATAAAGGTGTACAATTTAGGCGACAACACCTCACATAAACAAGATGCTATACATCAAATCTTCCATAAAGCTCTAAGCATATGATGTACAAATGTAGCCCAAGGAAAGAGCTCCTCAATCTCCAAAGTCTCAACAACTATTACAATGGAGAGAAAGCTCCTCTTTATAGAAAGTGTCACTACTCTTACAATAAAAGATAATTTTGCTCTAACTAACTTCATGACAAACCAAAGAAACAATATAAAATGTAGTAGTTAGATCCCTCCTCAATCCATGGTTGACCATATCAAGATATGTGGACACTGGCTTCTCTAAGAGAGTTCATCCTCATCCAAAGAAGAGGCAAGAAATTGCATAAAAAGTCTCCAAAAAAAGGCATACAACTAAAAATAGGCATGATAACCAAGTCAACATGATATAGGCCTACATAGAATGCACCCACCAAGATTCATGCATGCAAAAATATACAAAAATAACTTCAACATACGAGGATATGCTCCAAGGTCCACCTAGTGTGAAAATTCCTTGAAATGCAGCAACTTGAATTTATTCTTCTAACTGATTAATTATGCATTTTATGTGTTGTGGCAAATAACAAAAAAATCACACTGCAATTCTTCACAATAAAATTACGCCACGGAAAATAAACTGGAACTGAGAAAATAGATGCGCACACAATAAAAATGACACCAATATTTTCGGACAAAATACCCTGGAAAAACTCAACTAGGAACACCAGTGTAGCAGATGAGGGTTTATTTTATTATCCATCAGTAAAATCTGGGTACAATATCTGGATGCCCAAACTGACAATCCTCCAATAAATAATTTGGCCAAAATATTACTGAGACAATTTGTCTCACCCGACAACTGATCCCGCTCCAAAATATGGCTATGTCTGGGCCACTCAAAACCCCTGCATTAACCTCTACGTAGGCTCTACTCGCACTTCCTATGGAGCTGCTCTGATTCTGTCATTTTGTCTAACTCAACCCTTGGAGATGACTCACTTGGCCTCCTGAAACCTCTTTCGGACACTAGCTCCTGAATCAACCTCCTCAACAATTGAATGGAACTGCTCTCTGAAGCCTTTTGCGCAAGCCCTGTGCAGCCTCTCTCAGGAAATAATATGGCCTCACTTCTACCGACTCTCTGACACTAAAACTCCACCGGAAATCTTTCGCTGCTCCTCCCTCAATATTTGAGGCTCTAGCTCGAACTCTCTCCTGTCGAATCTTTGCAATTGGATAGCTCGATCTGCCCAAGGAACTCACTCTCCCTCTTACTAGATGTGTCTATCTCCATCCCCATCGACCTGCTCTTATAATCTCTCGTTGGTGAACCAACGACCATGATTAGATCTCCATCAACGACTGAGATCATCTCAAAATAAATCCGTGTGAGTTTCTAGAGATTTCTTGATCTTTCTCAATTAATTGTTGTTAATTAATCAATTTTCCTAAGTTAGACTTAGGCATTTTTTAATTGTTGATCAATTAACTTAATTAAGTTGTCTCTAGGTGTTTTCTCCTGAAACCTTTTCTAGGTTTTGGAGATCCTATGTACTTTAGCCTCTCTGTCAAGAATCAAGACTTAAACACGTGTCCGATGCTACAAAAACTAACACTCCCTCTTAGCAAGGAAGGTGTTCTATCATCTCCACACAACACCTGTTGAATATCCTGTAGCCTGGACTATCCCACATTGCTAATGTCTAACAATTGTGATACAACTAGCTCTCATTATCCATCAACTACTGTGCATACGCTGATTTATTTGTGAACCCTATAACTGAATTACCCTACATCTGCGCTGCTTCTGACACTGCTATGTGCCTCCCTGCACTGCTACTAACTCTGCTCTGCGATGCAACTAATCTCATGTTGCTGCTACTGCAACAATTATTGGATCTGAGAACCAAATCCCAACAACTGGCTTTGCAACTGTCCATTGAGTCTCTGACTGTAATTAGCTATGCTTTTTCTACTAAGAAACTCTTTGCGCCCAACTATCACTTTGCCCCTCAGTAATCGTCTACTAGCTCTGTAACTGTCCCTTAGAATCTGACTGTGCCTGCTGAATAATACGATCCAACTGCTACTGAAATGTTGTGGGCCCCGATAGCAAGGGTACTGATCCTCATGAAGAATCTGCATCAACTGGTTCAAGTTGTTGCTCCTCATATGGATCTTGCTCATCCTGTAACTTTGAAGTATCACGCTCCTCTATCTGAAGGTATAGCTGCTACCAATGCAAACTCCTCCAACCTAGAGGTCAGCTCGTCGATCTCTGCCGAAGTTGCTACCTGTTGCTCCCCCTTCTTGTCCTTCTTCTTCTTTGGACACTGGGTACAGTAGTGACCAAAATCACCATAGCTGAAGCATTTGATCTTTGACAAATATTTCTTCTTCTTTTCTCCTTCCTTTGAGCCTTGTCCCTAACTGGGACCTTTCTTCGCTTTCCCTTTAGATGCAGGGGCTATATTCTTCTCATCTTTCACAGTCTTCGGTCCTTTGCTACTATTGCTGCTGGTATTACCTTCAACAAGAGCAAGCCTCATTTCTTCTTGAGTGAAGTCACTCCACAAATGATCCCATCCAGGTAGTTGATCACGTCCAGTTATACCCTGAACGAATGTTGCCCACTCCTTGGTGAAACCATTGAGAGTTGTACGCACTAGCTCATTGTCAAGAGGTGTCTCTCCAACTACTGTAAGCTCATCTCAGACATTCTGAATTCTGGTGAGATAAGGAGTCACTCTCTCACCCTTCTGCATCCTGGTAGTACTCTACTTCTCCTTCAAAACAATCTTCAAGTTCTTGGAAGGATCATGGAAAAGCTTAGCGATGACATCCCACATCTCTTTGGCAGTATTCTTGCTAGATATGTGCGGAACTATATGATCTCGAACTCCTTCGAGGATCATCCTCTTCGCCTTCGCCATCTCCTTATTGTAGTTCTGTAACTGTTGATGATCTGTAGGTATGGCTACAAAATTTTCTACATACGTCTTCAAAGCATGCTCATCTAGAAGGAAAGTCATTATGGCTTTCCAAACATAATAGTTAGAGGCTCCATCAAGTCTATCCTGATCTCTGAGTCTTGCTATGGCCATTTCTGCGAAAACTAAAAACTAGGAAAGTAAACATGAATCTCCTCCCTTTCCCGCTCGACCTCTCTCTGCTACTCGCACTCCCTCTGAAAATGTGTAGACTACTACTGATTACCTTTGGATGTCCCTTCTTTGGTATTCACTTTGCCTACTACCACAACTGGGCAACTCGCTCAACCTTCCGAAAGTCCTAAGTCCTTCAGAATTTGGCACATGATCTGCTGCTCCTGAAGCTCACATTGGCTGATTGGAAAAACTGCTACGACCTACTACAATTGGAAATCATAGATCTCCTCCTAAAAATTAGATTTGGAAACCCCTGTTGCTACTGCAAAATCTGTTGCAAAATCACTGCTTCCAAATCTACTCAATGAACTTACTAATTTGCTCACTGGAATTGATTTTTGGTAATCACATTGCCTGCAAATCTCTGCTTCTGAGGCTGGTCGATTTTTTCTGCTAGTTGCAACTGAAAATCGAACCCTTGCCCCTGCAATTTGCACTACTGGCTAGCCTTTGTGCAGATTAGAGAAATTCTGTCCAGAAACGCCCTTTGAAGCTGCAAAACTTCTCCTTTGCTTGTAAGCTTTTGATCTGTCTTCAAACTTACTCTGATACCATGTCAAAATTCCTTGAAATGTAGCAACTGGAATTTATTCTTCTAATTGATTAATTATTTGTTGCAGCAAATAACGAATAAATCACACTGCAATTCTTCACAATAAAATTACGTCGTGGAAAATAAACCCGAACTGAGAAAATAGATGCACACACACAATAAAAATGACACCAATATTTTCAGACAAAAGTCCCTGGAAAAACCCAACTAGGAAAACTGGTGCAACAGATGAGGGTTTATTTTATTATTCAATAGTAAAATCTTAGAACAATATCTAGATGCCCAAATTGTCAATCCCCAACAAATAATCTGGCCAAAATATTAGTGAGACAATTTGTCTCACCCGACAACTCATCCCGTTCCAAAATTTGGCATTGTCTCGGCCACTTGAAACCCCTCAGTCATCCTCTATGCTGCCTCTGAGTGGGCTCTACTCACATTGCCTGTGGAGATGCTCTGATTTTGTCGTTCTGCTTGACTAAGCCTTTGGAGATGACTCGCTTGGTCTCCTGGAACCTCTTCCAAAGACTAGCTCCTAAATTGTCCTCCTCAACAGTGGAATCGAACTGATCTCTGAAGCCTTCTACACAGGCCTTGCGTAGCCTCTAAGGAAATAATACATCCTCACTTCTACTAACTCTCCGACATTGAAACTCCATCAAAAATCTTCTGTGCTCCTCCCTTAATCTCTGATGCTCTGGCTCGAACTCCCTCCTGCTAAATCTCTGCAACTGGATCTTTCGATCTACCCAAGGAAATCATTCTCCCTATTACATAATGTCTCTATTTCCATCCCCATCGACTTGCTCTTATAATCTCTCGTTGGTAAACCAACGACCATGATTATATCTCCATCAACGGCTAAGATCATCTCAAACTCAATTCGTGTGAGTTTCTAGAGCTTTCTCGATCTTTCTCAATTAATTGTTGTTAATTAATCAATTTTCTTAAGTTAGAGTTAGGCATTTTTTAATTATTGATCAATTAACTTAATTGAGTTGTCTCTAGGTGTTTTCTCTTGAAACCTTTTCTGGGTTTTGGAGATCTTGTGTTCTTTAGCTTCTCTATCAAGAATCGAGACTAGAACACTTGTCCGATGCTACAAAAACTAACACCTAGAAGAAATCACTAAGTGGACCCCCCAAGATGCATGAGAGATGAAACAATAATGTAATCTTCATAGGAGAATGCTCAATAACAACCATCAAAAATAGGAAGTGGTCCAAAAGATGCATGTAACCAATGTTGATTTTTGTAGCATTGAAAAGTGATCTAAGTCTCATATTTGTTGAGGAGGCTTAGACACCAGTATTCCAAAGAACCCGTAAACCGTTTGTGAAAATTCCACTCGGTTCATGTTTTATTAAAATAATTAATTATTTTCATGGAGACCCCAAGTCTAAACTTAGGGAAATTAAATAATTAATGGGTATTAATAAAACATAGTGTGTTTCCCTCCTGATATAAAAAAAAATAAAAATAAAACAGAGTGTGAATCTTCTAGAGAACGAAGATCAAGTCAAGTTTCAATCTTAGCCATTGATTAGACTTCTAATCTGGGTCGTTGATTCATCAATGAGAAGATTATAAAAGAAGGCTTGAGGGTCATTAGGAAAGCAAGTCGGGCAAGCGTTCAGTAACCCGAGGGAAGTCGATTCTGAAGGAATAAAATTCGATTTCAGAGGGAGATTTGCAAGTGCGGAGGAAGCAGAGGGCATCAGCAGTATCAGGGCACGAGGGAAGGAGGAAGCAAGGAAGCAGAGAGGTAGCACTCCGGAGCAGCACAGAGGCCTCACGCAGTAGTGGCGCAGGCTAACACTGGCTCTGCATAGAGAGCTATGCAGGAGGCATGCAGAGTGATGTAAGGAGGGCTAGGGAACCCCTCAGGTGTCAGAAATTCTTTGGAGGACTGAAGGAGAAATATCTCAAGTGTATCTCAAGAAAATTTCTTAGTTGTTTCTGCCAGACTTTCCTTGTAAAGATTTCACTGCTGAAGATTAAAATATAAACCCACATTTGTTGCACCGGTTTTCCCACATTGATTGATTCTTATGCTTGTATTCTTTACTATTCTGTTCTCTGCATTTACTTGGGTGATTACTGCAGTAGTGTTTATTTCAAAATTTACTGGAAGAATTCTGTAAATAACTTATTGGAAGAATAAGTAGGAGAGATCAATCTATCACTGCAGTAATATTTCAGGATTGAAATTTTCACAACCAATATGCATGAATCTTGAGGAAACCAACTCCATGGATGAATGTGCAAAGTGCCAATTAAATGAAGTGCTACACAATAAAATGTGTTGAAACCCGAAAATAGCAAGTGGAGTATCTCCACGTGTGCATCCTCCAAGATAATGCTCCAAGAATAGAAAGAACGAACAAGAGCATGAAAAGTGACACACATGGAGGCCTCCAAATATGCCACATAGTCCTCAATAAATTATAAAACTACTCTATAACCACCTCCAATAAAATAATATATGTGTCAAGATGCCAAGTGTAGTTGAAATACCCATGCAATAATGATGAGAGAGCACCCACGAGAGGTGTGCCCTATAAAATTGTCATGTAACTACCTCAACTGCCCACAACCAATGAAATAATCTCCATAAGAAGTGTGCACTAGGAAGAAGTGCTAAAGTGGTTAGAAACAAACAACAATATACTCTTCCATAACCACCTCCATAATGATGCTCAACAACCCAAGGGAGGGTGTGCCCTAGAGAAGTGTCCCAATCTTTCCAACAATAACTAGGAAGAAGTGCCAAAGTGGTTAGCAACAAAAAATAACATGCTCCTCCATAACCATCTCCATAATGATGCTCAACAAACCATGTTGGAGAAACTACTAGGGAAACTATTAAAATAATTCTCCTTATCCTTGATAACAGATTGTGAACTTATGTTATCTTCTTATTGTTCTTAGTTAGATTATTTTCATCAAACAATTATCAAGAGCATAAACCATGAAGATTGTAAAAGACAATGGACACAAAATATAGGATCTAAGCTAGGGAAAAACCCCTCCAAAGGGGAAATCCCAAAAGAACTTATTCTCTTCTTATAGAATCAATTGAAATGAGAAATCCAAGATCCAAACTCATAGACCAAGTCCTCCAAGCACCAAGTCAACCCTCCAAGGATCTCTTCCAAATAGGTCAAAGATCAACCAAGTCAATGTGAACATTCCTAAACTGGAATCCTATTGCACCAACTGGTATTATTTCTCCTAATTGTTAATTAAATTTAACAATTTATCTGCTACAGCAAATATCGAAATAAACACACTGTAACCTTCACAAATAAAATTTTGCGGAAAAATAAAACGTTGGACGCTGAGAAATTCTAGCACACACATAAAATTAACACAATTATTTTTGGGCAAAAGTCCTCGGAAAAACACAATGCAGGGAAACCGGTGCAACAACTGAGGATTTTATTATTATGCAGCTGCGAGAAATTCTGAGTACAACTGGATGTCAAACTCTGGCAATCCTACAGAGAAAAATACTGGCAAAAATCTAGTGAGGAATTTCCTCACCCCACAGGCAAACTCCGACAAAACTTGCCTTCAGAAAACTCGGCCCTCTGACCCTCTGCGTCAGCCTTTGCGTTGCACAACACAGTCTGCTTGACGTCAAGCCTTTCACTCGTCTCTAATGAAGTCATTCTGCCTTCTGCTGGCTAGGACAATTCTTCTCTGGCACTCTGGGACTCCTTCCCGGCCTCTGGAACTGAAGACGTCTTTCCCTCTCAGCAAATCGAACTTTCCTCTAGAAGCTACTACGCAGTCCCTGCGTCAGCTTCTATGTGGCTCTTCTACCTCTCTGCAAATGCACTCACTGGATCTGGAATACTTCCTCCAGCCTCACTATCTTCTGCCCATCTCTCACTACTACGATTTCTGGCTCTCTCCGGCAACTGATTGCTGCTACTCTAGAAATCGATCTAACAAAAAATCGAACTGCACATGTGTCTCAAGTGATTTCTGTTGAGAATTTTGAGGGCAGGAGATTAATTCAAATTATCTTACTTGATAATTACTTGTGAGCTTACTTCTTAACTTATTTATTCTTTCATCAAATCAGTTACCAAAATACAAGAAACACACAATTAGGCTCCTCGAGCCAGGGCAAAAAACTCTCCCTCTTGGAGAGGAAAACCCGTAAGAAATTCTTATTATAGATCTTCAAATGACAAGTACCATGACCAAGACTCAGACCCTTGACCTATGAATGCCTTCAAGACCTTGTCACAACTTCTAAGTTTTCTTCCAACATTGATCTTTATTTTCTTCACCAACGAGCACTAACCTACATCAACATTAGAGAACTCGGTCTCTAAGTCCTTGGCTTCACCTTCTTCTTGTAGTAGTTCTCCTTCACACTGTGAACACCTTCAGCCTTCCTTAGATATGCGAGGAGAGAGCAGACCCTAAAACAGAAATATATAAATCCTTTTCTCCTTTGTTGGTTAGCCTCCTTCTTCACATTAATTCTAGATCCTTTCTTAGCACTTCTTATTGTAGACTTGATCCAAATTCTATGCTTTAATTCCGCACTTCAGATCTCCCTCTGAGATCCGCACCATAACCCTGTATAAGACCTCATAAATCTGCACTTGTATTCTCTGTAATATCTTAGAGGAATCCACACTTCTATTCTCTGAGCAGTCTGCACTTTTTACTGTGGAAATTGCAGAGACTTCCAGAATCTTTTTACCTTTGAAATCCACACCCTTGTCACCTCTGTAATCCGACTTTAGACTCAGAACAGTCTGCATTTTTCTGTGGAAATCACAAAAAGAGATCCGCATTCTTCATTGTTTTCTGCGCAGTCCAGTGGGGTATATATAGTTGTTGGCACCTGTAATTGAGCTGACCTTTCAAAGGGTAATATAGCCGACCTAATATATGGTTATGGAGCCAACTTGTAGGGCATATCTTTCAACGTTGCTGAGGGTTGTCTAGAGCCATTCTTTCACAATTTCTTTGGCAAGGTTTTGGAGCATTTTATCTAGACTAGATCCTTCATATGTATGACACTTAATTATATTTATACCTAGAAGACAAAACCCTAATAGACATCGAGAAGAATTCTATTAACCTATAATAAAATCTTGCTCATGAAACCCATGAAGCAAGTACAACAAAATACATTTTATTATCTTTGTCTTCTTCTTTACATAAATACATAATTACATAGTCAATATGAAGACCGATCCTAGTTACACTTTTCAACAATTTCCCATCACTACATCGATCTTGTTAATTTCTGGTCATGTTCTATGCCATTTGAATGACCATCTTTGAAGAATGGACTATACTAATAAAATAGATGAGGTAAACAGAAACTTGAAGAAGAGAGAGAAATAAGAAAAAAGGCCCAGGACGTGTGAATGCTACAAGCAAAGTCCTCAGCAGATCATTCGTGGCCTTTTCTTCAGACAATTAAACAAAATCTGCCATTCAACGCCATCAAGGAAAATTCTGCAATGTATGTCGTGAACTCAAAGTCTCAATATACAAGGAATTTGGGGACAATGACCGTCTTTAAGAGATTTAAGTCAATATGCCTTGAACGACCCATATCACAAAGTGAGAATAAATTAAAAATTATATGGCCTTCATCAGGTAGAATAAATCTGGAATCAATCTTACACCTCTCCGAAAGAAGAATCCAATAAAAATATTGGGATCGTCATCTGAGCAGCACAACCCAGAGTTTGGACCTAGTTGTCCAATTTTAACACTCCCTCTCAACTAGGGAGAACTTCGTCCACTAGTGCAATCCAAACATCGTGCGTCATCCCACTGTAACTTGCTTTGCTGGCCTCTTTATTTTTAGGACGGAAGTGGTGTATTAGAGCCCATCATGCCGAACGTGATTCGGCCCGGAGGTCGAAACATACATAGGACACACAAAAGTCTCTAACCAGCAGTTGGTTCGTCTGACCCGAAGTCAGGCGGAGGTCCGAGACCTCACTAGACTTGATCCCAGATCAAGTGGTTGGACCGTGCCATCCTAGATAGAAAGTACGGCAATCTCTGATGCGTCCATCAGTCTTTGCTACTAGTCTCTAGCCTTTCCCACCTCATTGGCCAAATGAGAGGTACTTCCCATGAGCCCTGAACTCAATGGGTAGGATGCATACGGGGCACAGATAAATGAGAGGCGAACCAACTCAATAATCACAATGGTGGGGCAGAAGCACCATAAGTGCTTATAGCTCCGAGAAGCTATCCCCAAAACCCCCCTTTGAGCTCCCAGAGCTCATCGTCCAATAGGACCCACACCATAGGGTCGTTCCATGATTCCAAGATTCTCACGGAAGGTTAGGAACATGACCTTCCCTAAGGGCATTGTGAGAATATCCGCGACCTGCTCATCAGTTCCTATATGATCGAGCCTTACGGCGCCTCGCTGTACCATATCCCAGATAAAGTGGTACCAGCCATCAACATGCTTGGATCAATCATGGAACCCGGGATTCTGTAACAAATGAATCCCCCTCTGGTTATCACAAAGGATAACGGTGGCATCTAGCACATGCTCGAACAGCTCACAAAGAGCTTTCGCAACCAAGTGACTTCACAATAGGCCATACATGTTACAATGTATTCGGCCTCAGCGGTGCTCAAGGCTGCCGACTTTAGATTCCTGCCCGAAGTAGATCTACATGTGAAGTAGCATCCAGATGTGCTCTTGCGATCCACCACACTGCCAGCCCAATCTGTATCAGTATATCCATGGAGTGTCATACTCCCAGCAGTGTATCTCAGCCCATGGTCTATCGTGCCTCAGAGATATCTCAAGGGTTTCTTGGCACCAACCCAGTGAATGTTATGATCAACCATGTGTTGACTCAAAGTGTTCACTGCACAACATATGATCGAACAGGTGTTCATTAAGAACATCAAGGTCCCTATGAGTTTACGATACTCAGTAGGACACGCCCAGCAACGCTACTACTCAACTTCTTAAAGTTGAGTTCCATCAGTGTCGTCACAGACTTACAGTCCATCATACCAGAAGCTTCATAATGTATTTTCCTTGAAAAAGGAAAATCTTGCCAAGTCTCTGCCAGACCTCCAAGCCTAGGCATCAGTCCTAGATCCTTCATCTCGAACTCAGCAGCGAGCTCCCTCTTGCACTGATGAATGAGAGGGTCAGCACCTGTCAGGAAGAGGTCATCCACATACAGCACCAGAATGAGAGGTTTTCCCTTGACAACCTTGAAGTAAGGGTTCGGATCAGCATTACTTTGAGTGAAGCCCAGCTTCATCAAGTAGCTATCTATCCTCTTGCACCAATCTCAGGGTGCTTTTTTCAGCCCATTAGAGGGCTTTCTTCAACCTGCAGACATGGGTGTCCCGATCCTGGACTTCCAACCCCAAAGGTTGCTCCACATATATCTCTTCCTTTATCACACCATGCAGAAAAATGTGGTCTTCACATCATCTGATGAAGACTCCATCCTTGCGTAGCAGCAAGGACTATAATAGATCGAATGGTGGTATATCAGGCTACAGGTGCAAGTATGTCATCATAGTCTAAGCCCTTCCTTTTGAGAGAAGCCACAGGCAACGAATCTTGCCTTGAACTTTTCAGCACTTCCATCAGATCCATGCTTGATCTTCTGGAGTCATTTCGAGGTGACAACTGCTTTGTCCTATGGTCTTGGAAACACATTCCAGACATTATTCTTCATAATGGACTCATACTCTTCGTGCATAGTCTCCTTCCAGACTTGATGCTTTACGACTTCCTCAAAGGATCTAAGCTCAGATTGTACAAAATTACTAATGGCTGCTAGATGTCCTAGAATTTATATGGCTTCTTGGTTTTCCTTCAGAATTTCCCCCTCTGAAGCCATATGTCCCTGAGCCATGAGGATCTTCTTTCGTTGAACAAAAGTATCCACTCAGGAGCGTATACAGATATCTCCCTCTTAATGTCAGCTTCTCTCTTGAGAGAAGACATTTATTTTAAATGAGGGCATCCCAGACACCAACTAGGAAAGGGACTTGATCTCCCACAGTCAAAACCATCCAACAGACTTTGCTGATTATGATTCAAGATTCCAACCATGTGACCAAAAGCTGCAGAAATTTCTCAGTTTACCATAACGCTCCAATGTAAGACTGATACAGTCACATGCTCGCTGCTACATAGGTGTCCATCTATGTCACTGTCATACAGGGGGAACATATCAACAAGCCTCAACTTGTTTTAGAAGTCCTTTCAGCCACTGCCTCTTATTCTGTGAGTAGCTTCTTCAAACAGCCTTCTAAGACTGCAGCTTACAAAACTAGGTATCCAATCTACCTTGGTTTATCCTGCACCTGAGGCATTGCACCTTGATTTGATTCCAGATCTGCCCATTTCTGGTTATTTCAGCAGACTGCTCCTAGGGCTGTCAAAATTTGCCTGGCTCAATGACTTACATCTATGCCCATTTCATCAACAATTTGACCACTACATAGAATTTCCCCAAGGACTTCAGCAGTCAACCCTTTTAAAAATTTCCAGCTTCAAACATGGGTGTCTGTCTATGTCACTGTCATAATGACAGTGACATAGAATCACAGTTTTAAAACTATCACATTTATCACTGCTTGCTGAATATGAACTTCACTTACATCTCTTGGACTCTTGTCCTTGATGTACCAGGCAGGGTTCTCTTCTTCCTATACCTTTGCTGAAGGAATTTCGGCCTGGGTACATTGATAATAAGGCAACAATTCGATCTTCCAGCAGTGGGGATCCCTCCTTAGAAATTTGGGACTCCTTTTTGGATTTTAATGATCACCCAAGACAAATTCTCTGTCTCTGTCCTGCATACCTCTGCTTTAATAATTAAATTCAAGAATGGCCACCAACTAGTAAGTGCCACGTACTGGAGTGATCACCCAATTCGGCCTTCAATAAGAGGTTTCTTCTGCTTGAAAGAACTTGTCCTTATGATCAGATAAAGTTATTGCTTGGACAGATTGAAACAACTAAGATGGTTCACCATTGTAGGTTTGGGAAATTGATCCACAAAGATATATACGCTGCTTTAGATTTGCTAGACTTTCGATCCAGCCTCCACACTAAGGTAATCAACCTGCAATTGATGGTATTTATGCCCAGGAAGTCTAGGCTCAAGGCACTTAGTCCACCAATAATTACGCCCTTCCTTTCTGCACACATATGATATACACACTTTAATTACAATGTTCTAGCGTAGACAACCTTTGACTTGGCTACAACACCTTCAATTGCTTCAGATTGCATCTATATCATTGCAATCAAGTCGTTCACCCACAACAAATTCAATGCACAACCATCCCACAATTGCACTTTCCAGACTCTGATCCGTCGCATAATGTATTGTGTCCAAAACGAGGACTAATAATTTTGAGGGCTATGGTGAGAAATTTGTCCTGTGATGTGACCAAGATTTGTAAAATCCCTTACATTTCCGACCGGTGGCTCGATCACATTCGGTAGGAATTACAAACACAATCTTCGATGGCTATGCGTCCTTTGACTCGACTTTTGACTTATAATAATTTATCTGACTTTTGAACAAAATTCACCATCAATGTCACCAAAGTTGATCCCTAATTTTGGCAGAAGACAATGCTTCCTTCCTGCTACAAACACGTGAGCTTCATATCATTCAACATTTCAACAAGCAATTTGATCCGTCGCAGGAAGCTACACTTAATTCCTCTCTTTTAGCAGTCAAATTGTTCACCTATAAGACTCGATTTTTTTTTTGCTAATCGCACAGTACACTTGATAACACATTCGACCGACTCTGTTCCAATTGAGCCAGTCAGCAAAAAAAAAATCAGCATCTTTCACCTGTTTTACGAAATGTAAATGATGCGGCCTTACCACACAGCTCA
This sequence comes from Pinus albicaulis, assembly GCA_034641835.2. Lineage (NCBI taxonomy): Eukaryota > Viridiplantae > Streptophyta > Pinopsida > Pinales > Pinaceae > Pinus > Pinus albicaulis. The sequence goes on from CM076574.1 coordinate 547,909,274, forward strand.
CAGCGTGATTTCAATTTAACCACAGAATCGGCTATAGGTATTAACTCAAACAGAGGTCGAATTCAGCAACAGTTCCGAGCCTCCAGATGTTTCTAGCGTCAGCTCCGAAGTTTTCAGGCTTGTGATTACAGGTCCGAGCTCCCACAAATACAGGTCCGAGGTCTAAACTTTGACTGTTGTCCAAGCTATACTGCAGCTTGTCCAACACAGGTCCGGGGGCGTAATACAGCCGCAACTCCAAGGTTTAACAAATCCGAGGTTTAATGTCTCTCCCTGTATCGCCCGCGTCCAAGCCCTGGACGATGGACGATGGCTTCATCATCGATCTCCATCATAGTTGGACATGCCATTAGCCCACGAAAGTTGACGCAAAAGAAATCAAACCTCGGACGTGGTGTTCCGAGCCACGCTATGATTAACAAGATTGCAGATTGCGAAAGAGGGATTGCGGTCGCACATAATTTTTGTTCATTTGAACTTTCTGTGGAAGCTTTCAACCTGAAAAGTGCTACACGACAGAACGGGGGAGAGAAGAAAAAAATAATTAAATTCTCAACCATATCGATTTACCAGACCACTTGACCACTTGATTTAATCGCATCATACTGTATAATTCTGTACACGTCCACGACGGCCGCGTCAACACAGAACTCAACGCAGGCCGCAATTAAGCAGAGCAAGGCCACATGTCGTTTTTTTTTTTTTTCTCACGCGGCAATACTAGAAATCGTATCGTATCAGATAATCTGACGTAGCCGTCGGGCTGGACTCCAATAACAGATTTGATCCCCTGGCATTTAAAAAAAAATTACGCGCTGCCATTTTGCTGTGGTGGTATGGCTTGCGGCCTACCACACAACTTGATGTCACCACAGCGAAATACGCGCTGCAAAAGGTTTTCCTTATACTCGGCCCAAAACCGGTCACAGTAAGCCTTCACACTACCATCACATGACATCGATTTGCATGACAGCTCCTTGGCCAGCAAACTGCCTTTTAAGATAAACCCTAACCGAGATCTGTTCTTAGCAATACGCTGTCACCTATGGCTCCTGCCACGCTGAACTAGGAAAACTTGCTCACGTTGATTCAAGCCTAGGGCATTGTCTTCAAACAGGCTCTGATACCATGTTAATTTCTGGTCATGTTCTATGCCATTTCAGATTAGGGCAAAATACTGAAGAAGATAGAACATACTAATAGATCGATAGAAGACAAGCCGAGACAGAGATAAGAAATGGTGGCGTTACGGCGATCAGCAGGATGCTTCTACCAGCAAAGTCTCCAATAGGTCATTCAACCAAGCGTGTCACACATAACCCCAGAACAGTCCAAACAAAGAATACGCAGCTCCAACGCCATCAAGAGAGAGAGAATTCCTCCACGCCAATGTGTGTCAAATGAACTCCAAGTCTCTCCAATATATAGGAATCTTTGGGGGTGTGTGACACGTCCTTTAAGACATTTAAGTCAATATTATATTCCAGGCCGACCCAGCACATAAGTGGAATAAATTCAAAGTACATGTTATGCTCATCCGATCGAGATGATCTTTAGATCAATCTTACACCTCTCCGAAAGAGGAATCCAATAAAAATATTGCGATCGTCATCTGAGCAGCACAACCCGGAGTTTGGACCTAGTTGTCCAATTTTAACAGATCTCCTCTTATAATCCTTTGTTAGAGCACCAACGACTAAGATTAAAACATAATCGATGGCTAGGATCATCTCTGGATCGATCTGTGTGAGTTTCTAGATGATTCTCACCTTGACTTAATTGATACTAATTAAATAACCAATTTTCCTAAGTTTAGACTAGGAAACACTACAAAAATGAGTTAAAACTTAATAATCTAATTAAGTCACTTCTAGGAGGCATTTCCAGAAACGATTTCTAGGTCCTGAAGATCTCATGTATTCGAGCCTCTCCATAATATTTTGTGGCTAGAACACATCCGATGCTACAAAAACTAATAGTCAACAAGGGTCAATCCTCCTTCAATCTACTTAAAATCTTTGTTTTGGCTCCTAGCTCGGATCTTCAACCTCAACCTGCAACTCTCGGCCCTACAATAGCTATAGAAACCCTAATTTTTTCCTGTGTGGACAAAAGTAGAGAAAATTTTGTATGCCTCTTTTTTTTCAGTTTAGTCTTTCTCTTGTTTCCTTGCTTCTTGCTCTTGTTTTCTTCTCCTTTCTTGCTTATGATCAAACTGCAGAAGTATGTGTCCAAAATGAGTCGAATCGTCTTCTATATATATGCTATTCATGGGGTCGAATAGCCCTTTCTAGGCCGACTTGTCACTGGTAGGGTCGACTTTTGCTTGGAAGCTAATTTTGAATTTATAGACTCAAGATAATATTTTTTACATGTTACAACTTGCCCAATAGGGTCTTATACAAATGATAAATACTCTTTTGACTCAAGAAAAATATTCTTTTGACTAGACAAAACCTAGAAGCATGAAATGCATGCTTGACCTAGATGACCAATACAAATAGCGCATGAAACCTGTTGTAGCTCCTAGAGACAGCCTTGAGTTGCAAAAGATCAGTGCCTCGCACATCTTAAAAATTAGAGGTTAAAAGTGGACAATTGTATAATTGCCTCTGACATAATATGGGTCAAAAGAATAATGATTTTGGTGGTTCATGGACGGAGAAGACCTTGGAGTCGATTCATGTGAATTCCCTATATTGTGAGAGGACTCAAGAGGCTGCGAGGCTTGATGGCTTTTAAATGGGCCAAATATAAAACAATGAGCAGAAATCTTGAAAATATGCAGAGGCGTTGAGAGAGAACGGAGAAGGAACCCATGAGAGACAGGCTTAAGAGATTTAAGAATTTGTCCCCTATGAACTCAGAGGAAACATGTATAAATGAGATATGGACAACAACAGAGGCTCGTGGAGTGCGAATTAAGGGAATGCAACAAGCTTAATACATGAGCGTTAACACCTGAGCGTTATACAGATACGAATTCATGAATAAAGTTGCAGATCACCAGCTGCTACATTATATGAACCATCAAAGTAGAATAGCATGAAAGATGATTACACATGAAGAGGAGATTACTGATAACAAAAGTAAACAAAAACATACTGCTCATTGCTCCATTTGGAATCCAAATATCAGCTCTATATTATATTGAGTTCAAACAGCTCTCCCAAATATGTATCTCAGAGCACAGGCAGCACAATCATACGAAACTACAACAAAATTCTTCAAAATTCCAGAATCTTTGTTTCATCTAAGAACTCCCTACATATAGAGTTCTCCCTGAGGGTTTATGATCGAATATTCTCTCATGATCGCCCCACACAGGTGAAATCAAAATATCCTAACAAACTATCAGAGCGTGCTTCAAGCAATCGCTCCTGCAACAGAAAAATCAAAACAGAAATGGGTAAAATCGGGATTTTACCAGCAAAACATCATTATCTAATAGTAAAATAAACAAAACAGTTGGCCACGGAGGCCAAATCCCAGAATCTTCAAGGGGTGTTGAGAAGTGGTGGATGGTTTAGACTTCATCATGTAATTCCATCTGCTGTTTGGCATCCTCCACTCTCTGACTCTCATGATTTCCACTCGCCGTTGTGGAACGATTGTTTGCTCTATATATACACTGAATTCTTTAGCATGGAGCTCTTGGAGGACTGCATAGACTTTGACGGCGTGCTCCACCAATGAAAGACTCGTGCTATATTTGAAAACTGGGATCCGGATTTCAGAGGGGGTCTCCAGTGGTAAGCGGTATCAGAGAAGGGGGGGTGCGAAATGATGAGAGGATGGCACGTGGAGGAGGGGGTGGTAATGAAAACCGCCTATTTCGTACCCCCCCCCCCCCCTCATAGTTAAAGTTCGAAGGCCAGGGGGGGTCCGAAATATGTTAAGGACCGTTGGATGTATTGGGGTGGAGTGAAAGTGACAGAGAGATGCGACAGGCTTAGCGGTAATGGGATGCCTGCCAACGGAGGTGAATGGCGGGAATAATGGAATGGTAACAATAGTGAAGGAATGACATAATTGTGGTGAGCGGAGCATTATGGTGGGGCCAAACCACATCGCAATCGCAAGTCTTTACCATGGAACAGTGGAGATAAGCCTTAAACGGTGTGAAGTGCGAAGCGCGAGGAGCAAGGAAGTGACGTGGAGGGAGGTGGGACTCGACCACAATCGCACATCGCAATGTTTATATGCAAGCAGGCAGAGGTTAAGCGTTAAAACCTGCGATGGGCGAAGTGCGGGGAGGAGGTGAGGTGGCATGGATAGTGGTGGGACCGCGCCCGCAGATCGCAAGTCGCAAGAGTTAGCTGGGAGCAGCGGGTGGTAACGATTAAAATCTGTGGGGAGTGATGTGTGATGGCGAGGAGGTGACGTGGAGGGAAGGTGGGACCCAACCGCATCGCAACTTAAACAAAAACTCTGCGGGTGCTTAAAAGGTAAGTTGTAAATTGTGCGCTATGCGATATGCGACGTGCTAGTCCCTACAAAGTGTGAAAAGGCAACAGGTAAGGAAAGTGCAGAATATGAGGGTTTGCATGCAAATGTAGGTGGTGTATCAAGGTTGGATGGGTCTCACCAAGTCGTATCGATGGCAAAATAAATGAAGAAATGTTGTGTGGGACTTTAGAAAAGGGAAAATGAAGGGTAAGAGAGGGTAAATGAAGGTAAAGAGGATAAATGAGATGAATGAGGGAGGGAATGAAGTTTGCTCACCATTATACCTTACCGGCTACACTTTCACCTTTCTGCTGAACTGAAATGCAGATTGGTTCCTTTGAAGCTCTTTCACAGTCAGGATTTGCCTTCCTTTCACCTTCTCCACATGGTGTGTGGTCACAGGCCAACATTGGCTCCATCTGGGGACAACGTGCTATTCTTCAGTGTGTTGAGAACCTGCAGAACTGAATGCCTGTGCTTTATTGGGTACATGGCGCCGCAAATGCACATTGATTAGACAAAGTTTTATACCAACGGTCAAGTGGTGTTAATTTCTGCATATGTTCTATGCCATTTCAGATTAGGGCACAATACTGAAGAAGATAGAACATACTAATAGATCGATAGAAGACAAGCCAAAACAGAGATGATGGATGGGGGCGTTACGACAATCAGCAGGATGCTTCTACCAGCAAAGTCTCCAATAGGTCATTCAGCCAAGCGTGTCACACATAACCCAGAACAACCCAAACAAAGAACTGTCCATATATATATCACAGCTCCAATGCTATCCAGAGAGAGAGAGAATTCCTCCACACAAAATGTGTTGCAAATGAACTCTAAGTCTCTCCAATATATAGTAATCTTTGGGGGTGTGTGTGACACGTCCTTTAAGACATTTAAGTCTATATTTTATTCCAGGGCGACCTAGCACATAAGTGGAATAAATTCAAAGTACATTTTCTGCTCATCCGATCGAGATGATCTTTAGATCAATCTTACACCTCTCCGAAAGAGGAATCCAATAAAAATATTGGGATTGTCATCTGAGCAGCACAACTCAGAGTTTGGACCTAGTTGTCCAATTTTAACACTCCCTCTCAACTAGGGAGAACTCCGTCCACTAGTGCAATCCAAACATCGTGCGTCATCCCGCCGTAACTTGCTTTGTGTACTCTTTATTTCAGAACAAAAGTGGGCCGGTCACAAAGGCATGTCATTCCCGGTTAATGATTCGACCCGGAAGGTCAAAACCTCTGTCGGACTCCCAAAGAGTCTCCAACCAACCCGAAGTTGGTTCATCTGACCCAAAGTCAGGCAGAGGTCCGAGACCTCACAAGACTTGATCCCAGATCAAGTGGTTGGACCGTGCCATCCTAGATAGAGAGTACGGAAAATTCTGATGCGTCCATCAGTCTTTACTACTAGTCTCTAGCCTTTCCCATCTCATTGGCCAAATGAGAGATACTTCCCATGAGCCCTGAACTCAATGGGTAGGATGCAAACGAGGCATAGATAATGAGAGGTAAATCAACTCAATAATCATAACAGTGGGGTCCAAGCACACCAACAAGGTAGCACACCAACAAGGTTCGGCAAGCCTAGCCTTGTGGTTGCTCATAGCTCCGAGAAGCTGTCCCCAAAGCCCCCCAGAGCTCCCAGAGCTCATCGTCCAACAGGACTCTCAGAATAGGAACGTTCCATGATACCAAGATTCTCACGGAAGGTTATGAACATGACCTTCCCCAAGGGCATTGTGAGAATATCCGCGACCTGCTCATCAGTTCCTATAAGATCGAGCCTTACGGCGCCTCGCTGTATCATATCCCAGATAAAGTGGTACCAGCCATCAACATGCTTGGATCAATCGTGGAACCTGGGATTCTATGACAATTGAATCCCCCTCTGGTTATCATAAAGGATAACGGTGGCATCTAACACATGCTCGAACATCTCACAGAAGAGCTTTCGCAACCAAGTGACTTCACAACAGGCCATACATGTTACAATGTATTCAGCCTCAGCGGTGCTCAAGGCTACCGACTTTAGATTCCTGCCCGAAGCAGATCTACCTGTGAAGTAGCATCCAGATGTGCTCTTGCAATCCACCACACTGCCAGCCCAATCAGCATCAGTATATCCATGGAGTGTCATACTCCTGGTAGTGTATCTCAGCCCATGGTCTATCGTGCCTCAGAGATATCTCGAGTGTTTCTTGGCACCAACCCAATGAATGTTATGATCAACCATGTGTTGACTCAAAGTGTTCACTGCACAACATACGTCCGAACAGGTGTTCATTAAGAACATCAGGGTCCCTATGAGTTGACGATACTCAGTAGGACGGGCCCAACAACGCTGCTACTCAACTTCTTAAAGTTGAGTTCCATGGACTTACAGTCCATCATACCAGAAACTTCATAATGTATTTTCCTTGAGAAAGGAAAATCTCGCCAGGTCTCTGCTAGACCTTCAAGCCTAGACATTCGTCCTAGGTCCTTCATCTCGAACTCAGCAGCGAGCTCCCTCTTGCACTGATGAATGAGAGGGTCAGCACCTGTCAGGAAGAGGTCATCCACATACAACACCAGAGTGAGAGGCTTCTTTCTATTAACCTTGCAGTGAAGGTTCAGATCAACAATACTACGAGTGAAGCCCAGCTTCATCAGGTGGCTATCTATCCTCTCGTACCAAGCTCAGGGTGCTTGTTTCAGCCCATAGAGGGCTTTCTTCAACTTGCAGACATGGGTGTCCCGATCCTGGACTTCCAACCCCAGAGGTTGCTCCACATATATCTCTTCCTTTATCACACCATGTAGAAAAATGCGGTCTTCACATTATCTGATGAAGACTCCATCCTTGCGTAGCAGCAAGGGCTATAATAGATCGAATGGTGGTATATCGGGTCACAGGTGCAAATATGTCATCATAGTCTATACCTTCCTCACAAGCAACGAATCTTGCCTTGAACTTTTCAGCTCTTCCATCAGATCCATGCTTGATCTTGTAGAGCCATTTCGAGGTGACAACTGTTTTGTCCTATGGTCTTGGAACCACATCCTAGACATCATTCTTCATAATGGACTCATACTCTTTGTGCATAGCATCCTTCCAGACTTGATGCTTTACGACTTCCTCAAAGGATCCAAAGTCAGATTGTACAATAGTACTCATGGCTGCTAGATACCCTTGGTATTTATATGGCTTCTTGGATTTCTTCCGGAATTTCCCCCTCTGAAGCCATATGTCTTTGAGCCATGAGGATCTTCTTTCGTTCAGCAATGATATTAGCTCAGGAGCTTATAAAGTTGAATTCTCCCTCTTAATGCCAGCTTCTCTTGTGAGAGAAGACATCTATGTCAAATGAGGGCATCTCAGACACCAGCTTGGAAAGGAGTCTTATTCTCCCACAGTCAAAACCATCCAAGACCACAGGGTTTACCTCAGCTTATGTTATAAGTCCTTATAGCAACTACCTGTTATTCTGAGGAGATCTGCTGTAGCTTCCTCAAGTAGCCTTCTAAGACTGCATCTTACTGAACTAGGGATCCAATCTGCCTTTTATTCTGCACTTGAGGTGTTCATCTACAACATCTGTCATTGCATTTTGCTTCCAGATCTGCCCATTTGCAGTGAATGGTTGACTGATCTAAGGCTCCAAGGCTTCAGATCTCAGTTCTGCAATTTTTCATATGGTCAAGACACTTTCTAGGGTCACTGCCACTAGGTTGAGTTCAGATATATGTTGGTTCACAACCATTGTCACAAGTCAATTTTGCCAGTATCATAATACTGTCAGATGAGGCACTTCACTGCTCCTTTATGTAGAGATCTTAAAGACTTTGTCAAGTACATCAAAACAATTTCTTTGTCTTCAATTGAAATCCGGTCTATGCCACGTGCACAGATCTGGGAATTATTGTGATTTGTCTGCGTCCAACTTTAGCTTGTATCTATGGCTGACTCAGACGTGTAGCCAACCCAGGATTAGAGAGCACACAGTAAAAAACATATGTGATAACCACCTGCAATCTTGTGAAAGATCCAACAAGAAAGACACAGTGACCTCCATGTGGCCAAACAAAGCGTGTGGGTACCAAAACTGAGGGTATAACTCCTCCTGATGAGCCCTGTTTGCTTCTTGCCGGGAACATTTGTTTTGCCTTCCTGTTAAACTTGCATAAAAGTCAAATGTCCAGCAGACAGATACCTCAATGCTATCTTGTTCCTGTTAGCATTCTGTGTAATTTCACCAGAAATCGCTTCTCAAAGTGGACCCAGTTAGCCTGTGCTTTCCTTGATGACTCTACATGCTGGCTTAGTTCTTCAGGTACCTGACCAGTAATTTCAAACTCAAAGAGATCACGGGCCAAGGCAGAGAACCCAACTGTGGCAAGAGCCACTCCATGGAGTCCATCCGACCCTTCTTCTGCAGCTCGGGGACTACAGCAATCCCCACATAGAAATCTGAGGGCATTTCCCATGGGAAATCAATGTATGTTCTCTATTTGTGATTTTAAACAGAAACCGCCAATCACAGATCTTGCAAGTATCTTTTATGCAACATATATCATGGGAATTGAAAGAAATGCAGTCATGGTTGACAGAACTTGGGCAGTCTGGTTTGCGAGATTGCACCTTCCTCAGTTGATATTCACCTCATACACTGTCCGCGCTAAAACTCTTCATCCTGTGCTTTGACGGCATAGACTCACTCCAGAGTTCGAGAAGCAGTGCCGGGCCATTGGATCATTGATACTGTGGACTGATCGTAACAATCTCTGTTACATCATGGTGAAAGATTCCAGGTAGGCAACATCGTCATGATATTTCGACACATGCCTGTGCATTACGAAAATAGCTGTGTCTGGATTTCCATGAAATTATTGTTTCGGAGTGGAGGGCTCTACTTTCCATGAAATTACTGTTTCAGAATGGAGGGCTCCACTATCACTCCGAGAGTCAAAACACTTTGAATTACGATGGTTTTATCCAGAAGGACTGATAAAAACCATACAACATTGACTTGCGATTGGTTTTGATCCGGAGCCCGATCGCTAACAACCATACAACTTTGAGTAGCTACTGGTTTTATTGATTCCGACTGCTAACAACATACACAGCTTCGTTTGCAATTCGTTTCCTCCATAGGCCAACTGCTTGCATGTCTGTCCCAAGAAACAACAGCCAGCGACAGTCACGTTTATTTTGCCAAGGGTCCTACGATGAATTTACCATCACGGACATTTAAAAAAAAAATCTTGCTTTAGATGACGTGGAACTTGATAGATCACATCGTGAACCTGCCGACCGAAATTTCTCCAACTTCTGTTGTTACGATGGTGCCAAAACACCATCCACGGTGTAGATTTTATGGGTGGAGATGCGCCTGCCAAAAATCGGGTAGCTTTACTCCTTTTCTGTGTAAATTCGAAAGGCACATAATAACACGATTGGAGCACGAAGCAATTCGACATCCACAAAAAAAAGATCGAAATGCCCACATTAATCGGAATCCTCTTGAAACCAAAAATTTGAATGCGTAGAGTCCTTCAGCCACCAAGAACGCAGCGACTAGATTATTTAACAAGAAATGAAGGATCCGACCTCTATAAACGTCCTCAACAATCACAGTGGACAGGTGGTCCTTCAACACAATGCAGCCCTCAACTATGTATTTATAGTGAGATACGTTGATCAATTTTACAAGCGGCCCTTTAATACTTAGCTCAAAATATGCGGCCCGATGCTGCGGCACCTTTTGATCAGGTGTCATGCAATCAATTAGAGAAAAAAAAAAAAAAAACGATCCCACTATCAAACTGTCCTTCACAGGTCCGCGATAACTGTTGTGGTTGCTGCCCAGACCTTTATTTTATACATATCCAGCCGTCAACCTCCCTGCTTCTTACTGCGGCCCAAAAAAAAACGTGATGAAAAGTGACTGCCAGCCCTGGTTAGGGCACATGTTGATCTTTTCAGTATCTGGGCTGCGGTCCACTCTTACGCTGTGTCTTATTCAGCACATACTTTAAATGTCCACGTTGTCACTTGCTGTGGTATGGCCTGCGGCCTACCACACTTTTTTTTTTTTTTCGAACGCTAATGATACCCTCAATCGTCCTTAGAATCCCATATCTCGCTGCCCTAGATAAGCTGGGCGTTGTCTTCTCCTACCTCTGATACCATGTTAATTTCTGCATATGTTCTATGCCATTTCAGATTAGGGCACAATACTGAAGAAGATAGAACATACTAATAGATCGATAGAAGACAAGCCAAAACAGAGATGATGGATGGGGGCGTTACGGCGATCAGCAGGATGCTTCTACCAACAAAGTCTCCAATAGGTCATTCAGCCAAGCGTGTCACACATAACCCAGAACAACCCAAACAAAGAACTATCCATATATATATCACAGCTCCAATGCTATCCAGAGAGAGAGAGAATTCCTCCACACAAAATGTGTTGCAAATGAACTCTAAGTCTCTCCAATATATAGGAATCTTTGGGGGTGTGTGTGACACGTCCTTTAAGACATTTAAGTCTATATTTTATTCCAGGCCGACCTAGCACATAAGTGGAATAAATTCAAAGTACATGATCTGCTCATTCGATCGAGATGATCTTTAGATCAATCTTACACCTCTCCGAAAGAGGAATCCAATAAAAATATTGGGATCGTCATCTGAGCAGCACAACTCGGAGTTTGGACCTAGTTGTCCAACTTTAACAAGTGGACACAAAATGGAAGATGAAATAGAGGATGCAAACAGTGGATGAAATAAAATGGAAAGAGTGGAATATGATATGGAAGATGAAATGGGAGAAATGTAAACAAAAAGTTGTACAGTGAAATGATATATACAGTGAGCTAGAACAACCCTCATCAGTGATGAAAGTAAAACTTGAGGAACTGGCCATTTACAGGCGCCTCAAGCATGTCTCCTTCTAAGTTCTCCAGCATGAAAGTATTATTGCCTTTGTCCTCTGCCACCCTGAATGGACCAAACCAAAGGGGGTCGAACTTCCCATGTTTCCCTTTGTCTGCTCGCCTGATATCCCATTGCAGCACCAAATCCCCAACTTGGATTTCTCTATCTTTAGCTTTCTGGTCGAATAAGCCTTTCATTTTTTCTTGATACTCTGCTAGTCTGAGGCTTACTTGTTCCCGATTGGATTTCTCTATCTTTAGCTTTCTGGTCGAATAAGCCTTTCATTTTTTCTTGATACTCTGCTAGTCTGAGGCTTACTTGTTCCCGAGTTTCATTCAACTCCACCAACTGATTCATTCTTCGAACGAGGTCATTTGGCTCCTCCTCGTTTTCTTGTAAGAATCGTGCCACAGGTAATGCAAGCTGAATTGGGAAGACTGTGGCTCTGCCATACACCAGCTCATAAGGGGGCTTTCCTGTGGATCTTTTAGTGGTGATGCGATTTGCCCATAGTGCGAACTTGAGCTGAGAGTCCCAGTTCTTCTGATTTTCATTCATGGTCTTCTTCAGAATTCTCATTAGTGCCTTGTTAGATGATTCTGCCAGCCCGTTGCCCTGTGGGTAGTATGCAGTGGAGTGTCCCAGCAAGATGTTGTAACGCTGACAAAAATTTACAAATTTAGCCGACTTGAAAGCCTGGGCATTATCTGTAATGATTTTAGCTGGGCATCCAAACCTGGCTATTATCTTCTCCTCCAAGAACTTGATCACCGCTAAATCTGTAGCATTTCTTGTGGGCATGGCTTCTACCCACTTGGTGAAGTAAATTGTGCAGTGAGGATCCATCGATGTTGATCGCTAGAGGACGGGTGAATCTCTCCTATGAAATCAATTCCCCACTGCCTAAAATATTCTTCAACATGTATTGGGATCAACGGGAGAGGTGCATACCTTTGCTTTTCAGCGAACGTCTGACACTTCTTGCAGGCTCGGACACGGGCATGTACATCACCAAACAGTTCAGGATCTTGTGTGCAGTGGATCGCCAACTATAATGTCCGCCACATATCCCTTTGTGGAATTCAGCCATCACTTGGTCCACTTCCTGCTCTGTTAAACACAATAGTAGGATCCCCCCCGGGTCCTTCCAATAAAGTCGCCCATTTACCACTATATACTTTTGAGACTTCAACCTTAGGGTGCGGTACTTGGCCTTATCATAGCTGGGGGGACATCTAAGTGTTAAAAGATATTCCACTACATCTTTATACCATGGGGAGAGAAGGTACTTCACATGTGTTTTTTGAGTGGAAGATTCTATGCCTTGATGTGCACCTGTGTCCTCCTGTGTCTCTCCTCCTGTCATAGACATATTTATCCCCAGAGCTTGACAGTTGGATTCAGACAAGATTTTGGCCAGCCCTTGGCCTTTAATGAGCTTGGTAGGCTCTATCTCTAGTTCATACTCTTGAATCTTGGCTATCCACTTGCCCCTTCTTCCTTCACTGTCACCCTGTACCAATATATCCTTCACCGCTATTGTGGGAACATAGGCAGTTATAGCAGACTGTAATACATATACCTGGAATGACTTTGGAGATTTGACCAGGGCATAAGCTTGCTTCTCCAGGATATCATATTTCAACTCTACGTCTCGTAGGACTTGGCTGAAGAACGAAATGGGTTGCTCGTGCCCCTCGGCATTTTTCTGTAAGAGTACTGCAACTATAGTGTGAGGAGAGGCAAAGAGAAAATCATGAACGATTTCCCATAATTTGGACCGGCAAGCACTAGAGCTTCTACAAAGGTCTGTTTGATCCTGTTGAAGGAGTCCCTGGATTCAGAGGTCCATCTAACTTCATTGTTCTTCTTCAACATCCCAGTGATGTTTCAGACAACCTTGGCATAGTTGGGAATGAATCTTCTGAGGAAATTTATCCTTCCTAGGAACACCTGTACCTCATTTTTGTTTCTTGGTAGGGGAATGCCATCTATCACCTCTACCCGCTTCGAGTCGATATTCACTCCCTCCTTAGTTATTATGTGTCCCAGTAACTTTCCTTCCTCCAAGGCAAACATGGATTTCTGAGGATTCAGAGACAGACCATCCCTGCGCCATTTTTCAAAGGTTCTGCGAAGGTGCTCGATGTGTTTAGTGTCACTCTTTGAAAAGATGGTGATGTCATCCAGGTAAATCACCACAAATTTGTCGTGCTCTCCTATAAAAGCAATGTCCATCGCACGCTGAAATGTAGTGCCGGCATTTATCAGGCCAAAGGGCATTCGGGCATACATGAAGGTCCCCCACGGCGTGGTGAATGTCGTCTTCTTCTGGTTTTCGGAGAGCACTGCCACCTAATTATATCCTAAGAAGCCATCCATCATGGACATGCAGGAGAATCCCACCACCTTTTGTAGGATGTGGTCCATATTTGGGAGGGTATAGTTATCCTTGAGCGAGGCTCTGTTCAGATTGTGAAAATCCACGCAGAGTCTGATTTCACCATTCTTCTTCCTTACCAACACTAGGTTCGCCACCCACTCGGAGTATCTTAAAGGGACAATGATCTTGGCTTGCAAAAGATTCTTTATTTCCTTCTCGATAGCTGGGAGGAGAAGGGGGTTGATCTATCTCAACTTCTGCTTATGAGGCTTCGTGTCTTCCTTTAGAGGTATCTTCTGCTATATAATGTGTATGTCAAAAGTCTTAAGATCCTGGTATGACCAGGTGAAGACGTCTTTATATGATTGGAACAGACTGAGATACTGACCTTGGTATTCTTTAGGAACGCCTTTTGATAGCTTCACCACATTCAGATCTTCTTCTGTCCCAATATTCGCATCCCTGACAGGCTCGTCGAGGGTCATTTTGCTGGGGTTTACTGGGATGCCATTTTTGTCAAATAATCCCTCCAATGGTACAAGCCCCCTGTGGATGACATTTCCTTTTAATTGGAGAACACGGTGTCTAGCCAATGTCTCTTCCCACCTGGTTTTTGACTCTTCGTTGTCATCCTCAGAGACTGAATCGATCACCATATTTGAAAAGTCGCCGACCGTTTCCAGGAAACGGTGGACCTGCTCTTCATCTTCGAAGACTTGCCAATGCTTTATGTTGTCTGGAATGGAAGGACGGTATCACACTTCAACCTCATATTTGAGCAAAGGATTCTGTGGGGGGCATAAATTACTAGCAGCCATTGCTAGGGAGTCTGCCATTCTATTTCTATCCCTTGGTATGAATTGAGTATTAAATGCAGAAAATAAATTCTCAACTAAATCCCATACCTCGTTCCTATAGGCTCTGAGCCACGGGTGTTTAGTTTGGCATTGGCTCTTGACTTGTCTCGCCACGAGCTCTAAATCTCCAAACACCTTGAGGTTTTGTATGTTCATATTCTGCGTTGTCTGCAACCCCACCAGCAGAGCTTCATATTCAGCCACATTATTTGTGGCTTCGAATTCCAGCTTAAAGGAGAGGGGAACCAAGAATCCTTCTGGTGATATCAAGAGTACCGCGGCCCCATTCCCTTGTCGTGAATTAGCTCCATCAAAATGCAAGGTTCATATCTTGTATTCCTCTCTACTCATAGGATTCTTCTGTATTATAGGAAAAATTTCTGTTTCTTGCAGGAAATCTTTGTCCTCCTCAAGCATAAGACAAGAGAATTCGCCCTCCTTACCATATACCAGAGAATTTGTGGAACCATTGGCTTTGGTTACCATCTTCACGAATCTGGTTTCACGGTATAACCTTCTTTCCTCCCCACCGAATACTGGAATAGTGGCATAAGTGAGGTCCAGTTTTATGGACCCTCCAATCTTGGATCCCCAAGATCTGGACAGCAACATTCCAAACCGAGGAGGGATATCAGCTACAACGATGTCCATCACCACACTTTTGGCCAGAATCTGGGCCAGGTTTACTACCAGATCTTTTATCATGCCCAAGCACTTTACCCTCTTGGAATCAAAAGAATACAGATCTTTATAAGGCCTAGTAATCTGCAAACCCAACTACTCCATGACAGACAATGGCAATAGATTATGTGAAGCCTCGGAATCTAGCATGTAGTTGTGCAGTAACAGGTCATGAATAACTAGAGACACATAGAATGGGGGAGTGGCTGAGTCCAACTCTTCTACATCAGGTCCAAAGACTACCATGGGTCTTTCCTCTTGGAGATTGAGGCTGTCAAGAAGAGTGCAACGCTATGGGGCAGCATGAATTGAGACACTTGGGCTTTGTATGAAGGCTACTTTAGGAGCTCGATCAGGGGAACCGAGATCTTGACCTTCTCTAGCTCTTTCTGGAGGTTAAAGGATGTGGGAGCTTTTTCTGCAGTGACTTCTTTTGATTGTTCTTTAGGGTGATCAAGCAAGTTCAAGGCTACAGAAGGTGACTCTCGGTTTGCGGGAGGACCACAACCTTGCTTTGTGGAAGTGGACACAGTGGCTTTATGATGTGAAGATTCTTCTAAAGGCTTCTTCCCCTTTACTGGCAGAACTAGAAGGGGTCTGTTCTCTTGGTATTGATTCTCCGTTTTGTTCTTTCACTCTGGTTCTCTTTCTAGAGGACCTGAGGTCATACTTCTTATGGAACTGAGCTTGCATGAAGTCCACAAACTGCCTGCAGTAGTTATCAATACCCTGATCCTTTGAGGGGACTTCCTTCACTTCTAGTTCTTCTTGCAGGGTGAGTTCCCCTTCTTCATTTTCTGAATAGACGAGGAATTGATCTTCTTGGCTGTCAGTGACTTCCTTGGCTTGTCCCTCCATTTCCCCTTCTAAGTATAGAGCAGGTTGGATGTGATCTTGCTGCTCCTTCCTTTCCCGTTGTAACAATTGTAGAGGGGGCTGTATTGGGGATTAAACCCACAGTTTGGAATCATTTGGTTAGGATGAGGAGAGGGATTCTTAGCCTCCATTTCAAGCTTCTCTAGCTTATTCGAGAGGTTCTTGATCAACTTATTCATTTCTTCAATCCTGTACTCTTGTGACTCCCTCTCCTGATTAGAAGTAGAAGCCTCCTCCCTACTCTTTCTTTTGGATTCAAGCTCTGTCTTCCCTTTAAATTTACCAGTACAGACAAAGTTTGCTTCCACCTCCAATGCATCAGTCTGTATCTGATCCAGAGATGTGGACTTTCTTTCTCTTAGGGTGAACCCAAACTTAGGTTCAAAAGCTCCTGCGAAAACCACCTTCGCAGCTGCTTGGGGAGGCTTTATCTCGGCAGGGAGTTTATTGTAGGGCCTATTGAACCTCTTTATGAATTTGGTCACATCCTCATTGTGTCTCTTTTTAAGAGCATTGAACTCTGTAAGGACATATCCATGGTCCCTCTTTTCTCCCCATTTTAGTGTGAAGAAATTCTCCATTTCTTCCCAAGTGGTGACTGCATTATTAGCAATAGATTTGAACCACTTTCGGGCCTCTCCATCCAAGGATTGGACGAAAAGCCTCAACACCACATCTAGGTGCTCCACATTCACATTCTCGGCAAAGGCGCAGAAGTCTTCAATATGTTTCTGCGCAGAAGTACTATCCTCCTCGGTAAATCGAGGCAAAAGCTTTAGATAATCTTGAGGCATGTCATTCAATACTTGAGGTAAAGCCAATGGAGCATATTTGTTGAGGAAACCAGGTACAGCCATGAAGGGCAGAGGTGGTAAGTTCTGAGGATGATGTGGTTGTGGTATGACAGGTGCATGCTGAGTAGAGGTTTGGATATTTATCTGTAATGAACTCTGAAGTGCTCTTCTTTGACTTCTTCAGCCTCTGGAGTAGGATGCAAAGGAGGCAAAGAAATATCAACAGATTCGGCTTCGTCTTTTATGTTTGAACTGACTAAAGCAGAGGCTTTTGGAGGGTACTCAAGTACACGGGCTGTGGAGCCAGGACCATATATATCAGCTTTCTGGGAAGAGGAAGGTGAATCTTCTAGAGAAAATGAGGGTAGGTCAGGCTGGATGGGCTGCTTCTCCCTCCAGATTCTCCTGAATATAATCTTTTCAAGATCAGATACAGAAGGGGTTCTCTGTTGAGAAGTATATAATCAAGTATGAGGTCTGGTGTAAGCCAGGATTATGCCTGATTTGAACTTTGATAATAGTGGAGTCGCCAAGGTGAGGGCTATGCAACTCTCAACCCTTCGTGCTCACTTGATTGAAAAGTGAAGATAATGTCGTATCCCAGGGAAAGGTTTTCTAATCCGTTCCTCGACAACGATGCCAAAAAGATGTTGTAGCTCCTAGAGACAACCTTGAGTTGCAAAAGACTAGTGCCTAGGACATCTTAAAAATCAGAGGTTAAAAGTGGGCAATTGTATAATTGTCTTTGACATAATATGGGTCAAAAAATAATGATTTTGGTGGTTCATGGATGGAGAAGACCTTGGAGTCAATTCATGTGAATTCCCTATATTGTGAGAGGGCAAGCTGCAAGGCTTGGTGGCTTTTAAATGGGCCAAATATAAAACAATGAGTAGAAATCTTGAAAATATGCAGAGGTGTTGAGAGATAACGGAGAAGGAACCCACGAGAGACAGGCTTAAGATATTTACGAATCTGTCCCCTATGAACTCAGAGGAAACGTGTATAAATGAGATATGGACAACAACAGAGGCTTATGGAGCGCGAATTAAGGGAATCCAACAAGATTAATATCTTAGCGTTATACAAATACGAATTCATGAATAAAATTGCAGATCACCGACAGTTACATTACATGAACCATCAAAGCAGAATAGCATGAAAGATGATTACACATGAAGAGGAGATCACTGATAACAAAAGAAAACAAATACATACTTCTCATTGCTCCATCTAGAATCCAAATATCAGTTCTGTATTATATTGAGTTCAAACAACTCTCCCAAATATGTATCTTAGAGCACAGGGAGCACAGTCATACAAAACTACATCAAAATTCTTCAAAATTCTAGAACCTTTGTTTCATCTAAGAACTCCCTACATATAGAGTTCTCCCTGAGGGTTTATGATCAAATTTTCTGTCATGATCGCCCCACACAGGTGAAATCAAAATATCCTAACAAACTATCAAAGCGTGCTTCAAGCAATCACTCCCGCAACAGAAAACCAGCAAAACATCATTATCTAACAGTAAAATAAACAAAATAGTTGGCCACAAAGGCCAAATCCCAGAATCTTCAAGGGGTGGTGAGAAGTGGTGGACGGTTTAGACTTCATCATGTAATTCCATCTGTTGTTCGGCATCCTCCACTCTCTGACTCTCATGATTCCACTCGTCGTTGCAGAACGGTCGGTTGCTCTGTGTACATTGAATTCTTTAGTATGGAGCTCTTGGAGGCATTGCATAGATTTTGACTACGTGCTCCGCCAATGAAAGACTCGTGTTGTATTTGAAAACCGGGATTTGGATT
Source organism: Pinus albicaulis (assembly GCA_034641835.2). Taxonomy (NCBI): domain Eukaryota; kingdom Viridiplantae; phylum Streptophyta; class Pinopsida; order Pinales; family Pinaceae; genus Pinus; species Pinus albicaulis. The sequence goes on from CM076574.1 coordinate 547,928,061, forward strand.
TCGGAGGGGGTCTCCAATGGTAAGCGGTATCGGAGAAGGGGTGGTGCAAAATGATGAGAGGAGGGCACGTGGAGGAGGGGGTGGTAATGAAAACCGCCTATTTTGGACCCCCCCCCCCCCCGCCGCTAAAGTTTGAAGGCCGGCACCACTCCAAATGCGTTAAGGACCAACGATGTATTGGGGTGCGTGAATAGGACGAAGAGATGGGAGGCCGCTGCATGGGAGGCGTGCTGGACCCGAGGAATGGCGGGAGTAATGGAATGGTGACAGTAGTGAAGGAATAGCGTAATCGCGGTGAGCAAAGCATTATGGTGGGGCCAAATCGCATCGCAATCGCAAGTCTTTACCATGGAGTAGTAGAGATAAGCCTTAAACGGTGCGAAGTGCGAAGTGCGGGGAGAAAGGAAGTGATGTGGAGGGAGGTGGGACTTGACAGCAAATCACCCATCACAAAGTTTATGTGCGAGCAGGCAGAGGTTAAGCATTAAAACCTGCGATGGGCGAAGTGCGGGGAGGAGGTGAGGTGGCACGTACAGTGGTGGGACCACGCCCGCAGATTGCAAGTCGCAAGAGTTAGCTGAGAGCAGTGGGTGTTAACTGTTAAAAGCTGCAGGTAGCGATGTGCGATGGCGAGGAGCTGACGTGGAGGGAAGGTGGGACCCAACCGCATCGCAGCTTAAACAAAAACTATGCGGTCGCTTAAATGGTAAGTTGTAAATTGTGCGTTATGCGATATGCGACGCGCTAGTCGCTGCAAAGTGTGAAAAGGCGACAGGTAAGGAAAGTGCGGAATATGAGGGTTTGCATGCGGATGTGGGTGGTGTATCAAGGTTGGATGGGTCTCACCAAGTCGCATCGGTGGCAAAATAAATTTCGGTGAGTCTTTAAGATGTAAAGGTTAAGACTTGCGGGGAGTGGTGGTGCAAAATGAAGAAATGTAGCGCGGTACTTTATAAAAGGGAAAATGAAGGGTAAGAGAGGGTAAAATAGGATAAATGAGATCAACGAGGGAGGGAATGAAGTTTGCTCACCATTATACCTTATCAACTACACTTTCACCTTTCTGCTGAATTGAAATGCAGATTAGTTCCTTTGAAGCGCTTTGACAGTTAGGATTTACCTTCCTTTCACCTTCTCCACTTGGTGTGTGGTCACAGGCCAACAAAACCCATGCTTAAAATAATATTTTTCTTTATTCTTTTGCTTGTAACATAAGATATACATAATGACATGAGTACAATGAAATTATGAAGACCAATAGTAGTTACATTTTCCAACACTCCCTCTTAACTAGGGAGGTATTCATAATTGTACCATCGGTACAAGGATTTTCTTAAACTGAAGAGTTCTCATAAGAAGAGTTTGATTGGTAAGCCATCTTTAAGCATCATCATCATAACCAACATTGTCAAGATAGTAAGGCCTTAACTTGACAAGCTCTATTTATATTAGAGCATAATGTTAGGAGGCTTTACGTGATAAACCACATTACCTCTTAAGTTACATACCCCAATCAGATGTTCACTAGGTATGTCCTCTAAGGACTATTCTTATCTTGGATTCCCATTCCTTAAAGAATAACAGTACTCTTTGACCACTCTTGTCTTGGATACCTATCCAATCCTCAAAGAGTGTCGGTCAACAAGACTACTTCTTATCTTGGATTCTAAATCCTCAAGGAGTATTAATCTTAGATGCTTATCCAATCCTCCATTCTCCTTCCTAGTGCTTTCACTAATACATACGATTGTTAGTCTTGGTCTAATGCATGACACATGGAGAACATGATATCTTTAACATCACTCCCTCTCAACCTAGAGAGGAGATCCTCATTCCTTCTTGATTGGGGAATAGATCATTGCTCCTTCTCAAACATTTATGGAGACTTCTTATTCCCTCTAAAGTATAAAGGAGATTCTTTTACTTCCTTTCAATTGGGAAGCTTTCTAGTGTGTCTTCATCAATACATTAGCTACTATACTTTTATGGAGATCTTCAAGTACCTACATGGCTCCTCCTCTTCTTCGCATCTTCATGAAACTGATCTTTCATCTTTCTGAATGTACTAGACCTAAGTTGTGACAGGATTCGGGCCATCAACCTTTCATATCACTTTCCTCTAGCCATCATCCACAAAGGTATTATATTTACCCAATCAAATAGAGCTTAATCATAGCTCCCTTAAAACATGACAGTGATCTTCATCATTCATATGAAGATTGGGTTGTCTCTTTGTTCTGCTACCTCTTAATCCCAAGATAATGTAAACATCTTGACAATACAATCCTTCAAGGATTATCAAAACCATCCACTCAATCCATGTATTCATTGAATTGAGTTTAAAACCAATAGTTGTAGATATACTTGCCTCAATTGCCACTATGTTTTTCTATAATTTCCTTCTAGGTAGCAAAACATATAGCGACCAGATAACCAAAACCATGACATCAATATCAAAATTTACCTTAATATGATGGCCTCTTTGGATTCTATGTACTTCTGAGATCAACATTATTTCGCATGGTCTTTCTTCATCTTTTACCAAAGATCCTTCTCCATGCTAATCACTTGTAATCAAAGGTCCCATGGAACAAACTAACTAGGAAGATGCAATTTCTTATTTTTTGGAGTTGTCATTCTCAACTCTCTTTCTTTCTTTAGGAAACTATATTCAATGTTGATCAATATTATCATGTCCAAGTCATGTCATCTTGTGGAAGAGCCTTGATCCTTAACCATTCCAAAGCATGCCAAAATCCTCCTTCCAAGTGTTGAGTAATTACATGGAAGCCTTTTCATGCTTATGTTATTGAGCACATTCTCATGACCAATTCTTTCTACAAAATTCTTGTAGATATGAATTCTATACTATTGACCATCTAGCCATCATCCTTTGAATGAGCTTGCTTCTTTCCTTATTGAAGATAAGTTTCCCTTAAGAGGAGAAAAGACTTTAATTTTGCCTCTCAAATTGCAACTCAGCCATCTAAATACCTTCATCCTGCAAGACTATGGTTTCCATACTAGATGGAATACATACTAGCCATAATGCTTCTTCCAAGAACCCTCCTAAATGATGGCTCTTATTGGAGGATCTTGATGATCCTTCTTTGCAAGATGACTACCTCTAACATTATGTTAGAAAATGCTTGGTTGAACTATAATGTGCAATATGGTCCCAATCTCCTTATCCTTGTTAGCTAGATGATTCATTCCAAAGAAATTATATCATGTAGACTCTAATTCCTCTACTATCATATGCTTCTTTCTATGGTGCCATCCTTTTACAAAAACCAAGACCCTTCTAGAGATTGCAACAGTGTATGTTATTCTACTTTCTACTTTCTAATAAAAGAAAAACATATTGCAAATGAAACTGATAGAGATGGAGATCCCTTCAATAGTAAATATCCTTGGGATATTATCCTTTCGTCTTCTTCTCAGGTTCTCCCTTTTCTTCAGCTATGTGAGCTTCACTCCTTTCATTTTGTTGTTTTTCTTGTTTGGACAGTCCCTCTTGAAATGTCCATACTCATTGCATCCAAAGCATTGTATCTTGGACATATCTTGTTTCCTTTTAGACTTTCCAAACTTCCCTTTTTTCTTCTCCTTGGACTTTACAACAAAAGCTTGAGATTTTTTCATTTTATTCGGTGTCATCCTTTGCCTTTATCCTTGTTTCTAACAAGATACATTGAACCCATAGTTCATCGAAGGGAGTAGTATCTTTTCTTGAGTAGACACTAGTTGCAAAACTGCTCCCTTCTAGTGGCAAAGCATTTAGTACACAAGTAGTCATCTCTCAATTGGAAATAAATTTCCCAAGCCCTAGCAACTTGTCTCTCAACTATAAGATATTCATAAGATATGCGTACATATCTTCTTTCTTTGACATAGTCCTCAAAGATCTACACTTAGGATTCCCAAGATCAACTAATTGTTGCCCTTCAATAGCCTCAAGGTGACCTTCAATTCAGTCCAAAACTAGGACCTCCACTCTTCTCCTCTTAAGGACGTCCAACTCGACCTCTGAAATATTTAGATCAGAGCACACTCATCTGAGCATTTTTGGCCCTAACTAGGGCATCCTGCAACACTTACTATCTGCGTCCAAACTCTTTCACAGTCCCTCTTTTGTTGCGCTTTTTCCACAAAAGGATGATGCCTACTCTAGGCAGCTTCCTAGACTACTCGACTTTCCCAAAATGGTGTTTCCACCTACCTGTAATGACAATAGAATTTTGACCTGCATAGCAGAGAGAAACCATCCTAAAATGTGCCCAGAACTCGGCCAGTTGTCCTCCTTAAACCTGTGCCAAGCCAAACCACAAACAAAGACCAAAAATCGTCCCTTTCTTCTGCTCCTTTTCAACTCGACTATCTGAGTGTGCCTTCCACTATCTTGATTCTTTCAAGAATTTTCAAGAGTTTTTCAAAGATGCCCTAGAATGATGACTTTTAGGATGCCTTCAACAATAGTGTCTTCAAACAACTTCAAAGAGTGGATGATGATCCCAAGATTCTTTGATGCTTCCTTTTCTTCAATATGATGGAGTGTAACTTATTCTTCCTTCCTTCAATGAAGGTTTGATATAGCAGCCTTCCTTCTAGGTCAATAGGTCTTCTTCTTCTTTCCTTGTGTCCTTTCGCAAATGATTCCCCTTGACAAGCAATCCCCTCTTATGTCAACAAAATGATCTTCAAGTTGCCTTCTCTTTCTTCACCTTAGCTTTGATACCATGTTGGAGAAACTACTAAGGAAGATATCAAAATAATTCTCCTTATCCTTGATAAAATCTTGTGAGCTTATGTTAGCTTCTTATTATTCTTAGTTAGATTTTTTTCATCAAACAATTATCAAAAGCATAAACCATGAAGATCATAAAAGACAATGGACACAAATATAGGCTCCAAGCAGGGGAAAAACCCCTCCAAAGGAGAAAACCCAAAAGAACTTCTCTTCTTATAGAATCAATTCAAATGAGAAATCCAAGAGCCAAACTCCTAGACCAAGTCCTCCTCCAAGTACCAAGTCATCCCTCCAAGAATCTCTTCCAAATAGGTCAAAGATCATCCAAGTCAACAAGGGTCAATCCTCCTTCAATCTACTTCAAAACTCTGTTTCGGCTCCTAGCTCGGATCTGCAACCTCGACTTGCAACTCTCGACCCTACAATAGCTACATAAACCATAATTTTGGCACGTGTGGACACTAGAAAAAAGTAGAGAAAATTCAGATCCTTCTTTCTTCACTTTGATCTTTCTCTTGCTTCCTTGATTATTGCTCTTGTTTTCTTCTCCTTTCTTGCTTATGATCGAACTACAGAAGTGAGTGTCCAAAATGAGTCGAATCTCCTATATATATGCTATTCATGGGGTCGAATAGCCCTTTCTAGGTCGACTTCTGGAGCAACAAAACTATAAGCTTGTCGACTTAAATTGTAAAATACACAAGGTATTTAAATAATATTTTATTAATATATATAAATTGTACAAGTGATGATGAATGTTACAATGAAGCCCTGCTTATATACCTAGGCAGGTGGCCTTTCATGACTGGCCATGTCTTTTAAAAATGCCTTTTCTCTAACCTAATGACTACTTAACATAATCCTTATTTTGATTATTTAATATTTACATTTATTTTCATTTATTTAATTTGTTATGAATTATATTCATAACATTACCCCGTCCTTTAAAAGCTTTGTCCTCAAAGCTTTTATGCTGACAATTTTCTTCACCTTGTATCTATCATCTTGATATCATTCATTCATTCATTTATTTCGCCACTCGCCTCAAAATGTATCTCTTCAGTAATATTCCCTTTCATTTTTTATTTTTATTTTTATTTTTAATTAAATAATTTAATTAATTAAATTAAGTTAATTTATGATATAACTGTTTTTTATGTACTGAGCCATCCTTTAACGTCTAATATATACGACCAACCTATTATATATTATACTATAATATACATATTACAATATATATACTAACGGACGTATCGAATCAAATCAAATATATATATTAACCAGCGTATCGAATCGAAATGACCATTGTATTATTGTATTGAACCAACAAATTGCCAGCAGAGTCACGTACGAATCGGTGCCCAGATCCACACCTCTTGACTGTTGACTGGGGAATGATGTTGACGATGTGCCAGTAAGATAAAATGTCGCGACAACAGATATGCCAGAAACTGGCCCGAGTGTGTCCGATGTGGTTACTGAAGAAACAACATTGTAATTTTGCACATTCGTGCAACAATTTCTATTCTAGGGAGCGGAGAGAAGTGTGGTTACGTTGTAGAAGTCTTCATTCGTTAGATCCCTGGAATTGTAACGCTGATTTAAAAGATGCAAAGCATGATTATAGCTAAGATTATGGAAAGTCTTAACGCAACCACAAAGAACATATTCAGTGCAATCATCATACATTCGAAGGTAAATTCTTAAAACCATACACTGGATTTTCCAGTCCATCCTGTCTACAAGGTCAGCCAGAATATGTAAGAGAGTTAATATATTCACACGAGGGGCTGTCTGCAAATCGTTGTCTTTCAAGCCCACGAGATCTATGATCTTGGCTACTTCTTTGCACGCCTTATACGTATCTTCAATCGAAAGAAGACATAACACATATAACGCAGGATTTATTGCATTCAACAAGTATTTGTATCCCTTGACTGACAAAAAAGTTTCCTTGTTTTCTGCCTTGTATTGGCAATAAAGACAGACCAGATTGAATTTCCGCCACAACACCTTCTAGCTAGCCTCTGTTTCCATGCTCTCGTTGCTCTCACTCGCAAGCAAACATTGCTCACCAGCTGTAACCAATCCCTTCAAAAGATATAGCATATATGTTGGGCTTAAGGCTTCAGTGTATTCCGCGGGAATAACCTCAAGGTCGTTTCTGTTGTTTTCAATGACATATTGGGTCATTTGTTGCTTCAACTTAGTCTGGCGAATGACATTGAAAATATCGAAGGGCTGGCGGGAGTACGGGTTAACGACAATTTGTTTGTTGTCCCATATCTTTTCTAGAGTCCTCTAGTTGTAAAGAACCTGCGCAGGGTCTTCAACTAAGGGTAGTCGAATGGGGTCATAAGAAAATTCATTCACAAGACCATCCACAAACTCTTCAGGAATACCATCAAAAGTAGAATCTATTTTTTCATAATTAGTCTCACTCAATATGTTTCTATCTGAATGAAGCTCCCTCCCTCTTTCAACAACCTTGTCACGGTCTTTAATGCAAGCTTCATACTTCCCCATTTCCAAATAGACAACTACTTTGTTTATTAAGAAGGTGATATCTTCATCATCCAGATCCATTGCTTTCGAATAATGTTGAATAGCACCCTCAAGATATTCCTTCTTATAAGTTGCATTTCCAACTTCCTTTTCCTTCGGTGCCTCTGCTTTCCGAGTCACCTTCTCTTTCTCCTCATCTGGAAAATTCATTGATTCTAGCTGACCTGAAGGTAGGCATAATGGAAACTCCAACTCTAAGGGAGGGCCTACTGGTTTCTCAAGATAGTCCTCATCCACATCATCTTCATCTGGATCATCATCTTGATCTTCATAATCTTCATCCACATCAGGATCAACTTCATCGGAATTATCATCTTGATCTAGATCATCCTCATCCACATCAAGATCAAATTCATCTGGATCATCATCTTAAACATTATAATTTTCTACTACTTCATCTTCTCCTGCTTCACCATGTTTCATTTCTTTACCGTCGCTATTATCTTCCTTATTATGGTGTTTTGCATAACTCTTATTAAAACATGCGGTAGCTTCTGCACATGATTTCTCTAATCGCTGAAATACTTCTTGAATTTTACTAAACTGCTCAACGCATTCAGGGCGAAAACTCAACGACATATTGTGCGGTAAACTACGTTCAAAGGCTCGCAAAATTATATTGTGTGGCATGGCTCTGATACCACTAGAGCAACAAAACTGTAAGCTTATTGACTTAAATCGTAAAATACACAAGGTATTTAATATATATATATATATATATATATATATATATATATATATATTGTACAAGTGATGATGAATGTTACAATGAGGCCCTGCTTATATACCTAGGCAAGTGGCCTTTCATGACTGATCATGTCTTTTAGATATGCCTTTTCTCTAACTTAATGACTAGTTAACATAATCCTTATTTTGATTATTTAATATTTACATTTATTTTTATATATTTAATTTGCTATGAATTATATTCATAACAACTTCTCACTGGTAGGCCAACTTGGGCTTCGAGGCTGATTTTGACTTTCTAGACTCAAAATAATATCTTTTACAAGTTACAACTTGCCCAATAGGGTCTTATACAAATGATAAAGACTCTTTTGACTCAAGAAAAATATTATTTTGAGTAGACAAACCCTAGGAGTATGAAATGCATGTTTGACCTAGATGACCAATACAAATATAGCATAAAACCCATGCTTCTAATAATATTTTTCTTTCTTCTTTTGCTTGTAACATAAGATATACATATGACATGAGTACAATGACAATTATGAAGACCGCTACTAGTTACATTTTCAACCAAACCAAGGGTGTGCCCTAGAGAAGTGTCTCAACCTTTTCAACTATAATAAAATAACCATGCATGCCTTGAAAACTATGCCCAAGAGGGTAGTGCTTGTTATGAACCTTCACCTTAGAAAACAAAGTTATCCTTCCTGGGCTTATTAGGGCCCCAACCCAACCCGTCTTGTACATCAATATGTATTATATGTATATATGATATGTATAAATGCCATCTCTCTTGAGCTTTCTCTTTTCATATAAGGACCAATTACAAAAAGTTCATCAAGACACAAAGATTATGCAACAACACAGATTTTTACCATTTCCTATGCTCAAATAATTAGGTAATTTCAGGCTTAAAATTAAGCTTAGAATGAACACTATGGAACGCGGGTGCGGGTGTTGAATTTTATAGCTATGGTCGGTCTTCATAATGTTCATTTGTACTTGTAATAACAAAATATATATTATATTTTTGATAAAAGAAAAATTATTTTGAAGCATGTTCTTCATGCTTGCAAGAAAATAAAATATTTACTGATTTTATATTCAAAAGAAAATTTTGTAAGGCATGTTCTTCATGACCTTATCAAGAGTAGGAAAATGAAAATTTAAATTTGTATTCTAGACACCACAAGATGCCAAAGTCAGCCTCCCAATGATGAAGTCAGGCCAACCCAAGACAAACCTATTTGACCCCTTCCAACATGTATATATAGAGACCACTTGATCTCCATGTTGGAAAATCAATAGTGGCAGCTATTAATCTTATTTTCCTTAATCTTAATATTTGCTTGTGAACTTATTAGCTTTCTTGTGTTTATTTAGTAAGACCTTTCATCAAACAAATAACAAGAACATAAACAATAGAGGACGCAGATATTAGGTTCTCAGCGAAAGGGCAAAACCCCTCCAAGGGGAAAGCCCGACAACTCTTCTCTTCTTATAATATGCTTCAAATGAGATACAAAGAACCAAACCCTAGACCGGTCCTTCTCCTAGTACCAAGTTAGCCCTTCCTTAAGTCCTTCCTTGATTCTTCACCAAACTGCTACAGACTGCAACTTCGATCTACCAGCTTCGATACTGCAACTTCGACCCTGTAGTTTCAGTCTTGTAGCTTCCAAGGAAACCCTATATCAACATCCTCTTGAGACCTTCCTGGGGCAAGACAACACCTCCTAAGGTCAACAAGGTCTAGACAAAGTATCCTTCCCTCCAGCTACAAGATGTTGCACTTTGTCTTACTGCAACTCGATCCTACAATTTCGGCCTCCTTCTGCAGCACTAGAAACCCTAGAACTTCGCATGTGTGAGAGAGATAGAGCCCAAAAATTAGAGCATTTCGTCCTTTCTTCTCTTCATTGGCTTGCGCTTCTCCTTCCTTATCTTTCCAGATATAGATCAAACTTTTTCTTGTGATATTGAATTTGTGGGGTGAGTGTCAAATGAGGTCGAACTGCTCCTTAATATAGCCTTCTCAAAGGGCCAAATTCCCTCCTTTAGGCTGTCTTAATGTTTCCAGGGCTGACTTGTACTTTGGAGCTTCCAGGACTTTCTAGACTAAAAAATAATTATTTTTACAAATATTTTTTTTCCCGGAAGGGTCTTATAAATATGATGTTGACTCCTTTGACTCAAGATAATAAATCCTAAGACCTAACAAACCCTAGAAGCACGAAGAACATGCTTTTACCTAGAAAACCATTAATAATGAACATGAAACCCATGCTTTAATGATAATAACTTTTTTTTTCTTTCTTGTTTGTTAACATAAGATACATATTGAAATGAGTACAACAATTATGAAGACAGTAACTAGTTACATTTCTCAACACTCCCTCTTAACTAGGGAGGTATTCATAATTGTACAACTAGTACAACATCATATCTCAAACAGAAGAGTTCTCACAAAAAGAGTCGGATTGATAAGCCATACTGTAAGCATCATCATCATGACCAACACTGTCTTTGAGGCCTAACTAGACAAGCTCTTCTATAATCAAAAGCATTATGATGGGAGGCTTTACGTGTGATTCACACTACCTCTACAAGCTACATACCCCATCCGGATGTCTACAAGGTATGTCCTTTTAGAACTATTCTTATCTTGGATCTCTAATCCCAAGTCCTCAAAGAATATCGGTCCTCTTCGACCACTCTTCTCCTTGATACCTGTCACATCCTCAAAAAATGTCAGTACCTTTCTTTTCTTGGATGTTTAATCCTCAAGGAAACCAAAGATGCTTATCCAATCCTCTGTCATTCTCCCTTCATCACTCGAAGAGGAGAATGCACATGTGATGTCCAACATCACTCCCTCTCAACTAGAGAGAACTTCCCTATTCTCCTTTAATCTTGAGAAAATAACCTTGCTCCTATACAAGGAAACTCCTTTAATCCTTTTCAAAATCAGAGGAGATCTAGACTTCCTTTCTATTTGGGAAGTCATCATCACAAGCCTTACAACTTATCTTCATAAGAGTGTCAGCTACCAGTTCTGCATAGCTGTCCAACTCTTTCTTTCAAGGTATCATGCAACCACCTTCTCTTTTCAATCTTTTGGCAGGTTCTAGGCCAATATTCTTGCTCATCACTTTCTTATTTGGTATGAAGGGATTGCATTGAGCCTTCCCAAACTTCAAGTTGATCATATCTTCTTCTTGAAAGTGATCTTTTGGCCTCCAAGTTATCTTTTCGCATCGCTACCTTTTAATCCCAAGATGTCCATATCTTCACTACACAGTTGCCAGGTACCAGATATCGAGCTTCCCTCAATACCCTTCATCCATACAGTTGAACTTGCCTCAACTGTCATCATATATTCCTGCAACATCTTCAAGGTAGAAGAATAATATGTTAACCAGATACCCAATAATAATGAAAATTTGACTTACCTCATCATGATGACCTTCGTGTTCCATCAACATCCTTATCAACCATCTACACTTGAAGCTTCCTTCATGCATCAAAGTGCCCAAGGATCGAACTTGATTACCAAGTTACAACTTTTCTTTCGGAGGATCTACTGGATGTTAATCATGTATATATATTCTAGAGAAAGTATTATATTCTTTATGCATCCTTAAGTCAAAGCTTATTTTTTTCAAGTATCATATATCCATACACCTAAGCATATTTTATGACCAACTTTCTTTTCACAAGATTCTACACATATGAACCTTATCCAAAGTTTTATATCCAACATGCATTCCTATGCTTTCAGCCAATCATCTAGCTATTTATATATCTCACAAAGAGCCTACATCTTGACCCATTGCATTCCTTCACCCCTTTACTAATATTGATTCCACATTACATGGAATGTCTACTAAACTTGTCATGATGCTTTTCCCAAAGACATTTCAAAATGATGGTCTTTCCTTAATCATGATGATTCATCTAAGTGGAATGGCAACTTCTAACATAATTTTAGACAATACATGAATGAATATTATGCAAAATGGTTTATCTATCCATCTATCTAGATGATCTCTACAAAGAAACTTAAACATGTAAATTCTCGATATGTTTCTTTCTATGATGCCATACAAAATATATTATCCTAAATGAAAGATTAGTCTTTGTAATGAACCTGATAATCAATGAACCTTCTTTAGTAGTAATGATCCTTCACTTCTTCCTTCTTTTCCTTCTTCTCAGGTTCTCCCACTAGCTCGGCTACATGAGCTTCACTCATTTCCTTTCTCTTGTTGTTTTTCTTGTTTGGACAATCCCTCTTAAAGTGTCCCAATTCATTGCATCCAAAACATTGCACTTTGGACATGTCTTTCATCTTGGACTTACCAAACTTTCCCTTCTTCAACTTCTTAACTCGAGCTAGAAAGGCTTGAGATTGCACATCTGATCCAATATCATCCTTGACCTTAATCCTTGATTCTTCCAATATGCACTGCACCCACAACTCATCGAAGGGAGTTAAATCCTTTTTGGAGTAGATGCTTGTTGCAAAGTTGCTCCATTTTGGTGGCAATGCATTTAGTACATTGATGGTTACTTCAGAATCAATGATTGGTTCCCCAAGTCCTTGCAGATGGTCTCTTAGTTGAGAGACTCTCATGAGAAAGGCTGCCACATTCTCATCCTTTGATTTCTTCATTTTGTACATATTGTTCCTCAATGACATCTTTTGTCCTGTTGTACTTACCAAATACGAATTCACTAGCTTGTCATACATGGCCTTGGAAGTCTTCAAATGTGCAACAAATGGAACAAAAGAAACCTTAATTGATTCAACTATGATCCTTTGAGCTCTTACTTACCCTTTCTTATACTTCGCTAATTTTATATCTTATATTTCTCAGGTTCAGTAATTTCCCCAGTAACATATTCCATTACTTCTTATTTTGTGAGTATCAAGTCAATTCTTTTCTTCCATGCTAGATAGTTTGATGCCCGAATGAGCTTGTTGCTCTCTTTGCAGAAAGAACCCATATGACTTGAAAATCCAAGCATGATGCAATACGATGTTACTTACTTGAAACCAAGATTCTCCTTGATGAAGTCTTCGACCTTCTTTTATGCCTTCAAGAATTTTGAAGAGTCTTTAACAATGTCTTTGAAAGATGTCTCCTGGAATTCTTCCAACAACGGTTTCCAAGATCCTTGATTCCTTCAAATAGATCTTCTTCTAGAGAGGGAGATCAAAAATCCTTTTGAAGTCTTCCTTCTGATTTTCCTTAGATGCGAGCTTGATGTAGAATTGATCTCCTTGTAGAAACCTTCCTAGGTTTTTCAATGAGTATTCAATCCTTCTTGAAGTCTTCTTCTTCAGAGTTTCCTTTTCCCTTCCCCTTGACAAGTAACCTCTTCTAGTATCCTTCCAGTTGCCTTCCTTGCTCGCCTTTGCTCTAATACCATGTTGGAAAATCAATAGTGCTAACTATTAATCTTAATTTCTTTAATCTTAATATTTTCTTATGAAATTATTATCTTTCTTGTGTTCTCTTAGTTAGATCTTTCATCAAACAAATAGCAAGAACATAAACAATAGAGGACACGGATATTAGGCTCTCAAGCCAGGGGAAAATCCCTCCTAGGGGAAAATCCATAAACTCTTCTCTTCTTAGAATCAACTTCAAATGAGATACAAAGACCGAATCCCTAGACTAGTCCTTCTCCTAGTACCAAGTCAACCCTTCCTCAAGTCCTTCCTCGATTCTGCGCCAAACTGCAACTTCGATTTGTCAGCATCGATACACTACTCAGCCTGCAACTTCAACCCTGTAGTTTCGGTCTTGTCACTTCCAAGAAAACCCTAGATCAGCCTCCTCTTAAGACCTTCCTAGAGCAAGACAGCTCCTCCTAAGGTCAACAACGTCTAAACAGAGTATCCTTCCCTCTAGCTACAAGATGTTGCACTTCATCTTACTACAACACGATCCTGCAATTTCAGCCTCCTTCTACAGCAATAGAAACCCTGGAACTTCGCACATGTGAGAGAGATAAAGCCCAAAAATAAGAAAATTTTCTCCTTTCTTCTCTTCCTTGGCTTTTGCTTCTCCTTCCTTCTCTTTCCAACTATAAATCAAGCTTTTTCTTGTGATATCGAATTGTGGAGTGTGTCAAATGAGGAAGAACAATATATAGCCTTCGCAAGGGGTCAAATTCCCTCCTTTAAGCCGACTTGATGTTTCCAGGGCCTACTTGTACTTTAGAGCTTCCAGGACTGTCTAGAGATTAGACTAAAAAAATAATTCTTTTTACAAAATATATTTTTGCCCAAAAGGGTCTTATAAATATGATGTTGAATCCTTTGGCTCAAGACCATAAATCCTGAGACCTAAAAAACCCTAGAAGCACGAAGAACATGCTTTTACATAGAATCCCATCAATAATGAGCATGAAACCCATTCTTTAATAATAGTCACTTTTCTTTTCTTTTCTTGTTTGTTACATAGGATACATATTGAAATGAGTACAACAATTAGGAAGACCGAAACTAGTTACATTTCTCAACACTCCACTCTAAGGCAATTCACATATCTCATCTCATTAAGTATTTCTAATTTAGCATAATGAAGGAGGATGAGGAAAGATAGAGTCAAGAAGAAGAATCTGAATTCAAGAGAAGTCTCTTGCATGCATGATCTTCTGCTGGCCTCACAAGTGTGATATTTAAGGTTTGAAATTTGTGTTAAAGTCTAGTCACAGGTTCGAAATTCTGAGATAAAGGAGGGGCCAAAATTCGGCCCTAGTGCAAACCTAGAGCGAATTTGTGGAGAGGCTCCTTGAAGTGATTTGGTGAAGTTTGACTTGGCATCTTGAGGCATCTTGTGGTTGTCATCTTGCTGGTTAGTTTGACTTTGATGTATCTCTTGTTGCATTGATTCTCTAAGGAAAAGGTTGGTTGGGCTTTTCCCTCAAGTGGGTTTTCCCAGGGTAAAATCTTGTTGTCTCTTTGTGCATGATGATCTCTATTGCTCTATTGTCTCTATGATTGAATTTTTGAATGCGTAATTTCTTAATGATACATTGAAAGTGCAAAATAATCATCTACATCATTGGAAGTGATTATCAAGTTTCAGAAATAAGTGCTTGTATAATTTGCACTAGAAAAATCAACATGGAAAGATTTGCACTAGAAAAATCAACATGGTATTTAGTGAAGGAAAGAGCACAAAGATCACTCTTGAAGAAGACCTATCTTGAGATCACTTTGAAGAGACCCTACATCTAAAATCAAGTTGCATCCATCGCTTCTATGAAATCAGAAAACAAGTTAGAAGGGGCTACTAACTTTAGAGCTTGGAAGACGAGAATCAACGTAATTCTTGCAAGGTAAGACCTTTTGGAATTTGTGCAAGGCAAAGTGACTGAATCTACAGATGATGCAAGAAAGAAGTACAAGAAATATGACATCACTACCATGAACATCATTGTGGACTTCATCAAGGATCATCTAATTCCATACATCTCATAGCTTGACACTTCAAAGAAGATGTATCATGCCCTAATTGGTTTGTATACCATCAACAATATTGGCCAAGTCACGAGTTTGAGAAATGAGCTGCTTGATATCAAAATGACAAAGAACAATATAGTGGCTTCATACTTTGTGAGGATCTCTCAACTACGAGATCAACTAACAACTATTGATGAAAATGTGTCAGACAAAGAACTTGTGATTTCAACACTCAATGGACTACCATAGTCATGGGATATGTTTGCATCAGGTATAAGCAGTCGAAAAGAAGCTCCAAGTTTGGAAGAATTATGGGTAGCTTGTTCTCAGGAAGAATCAAGACTTTTGTTTAAAGGAAGAAATTCAAAGGAAGAAGAAGATTCCCAAGCATATACAGCTCGTTCCAAGAAAGCTGGAGGAAGAAAGAAGTCTGGTTTTCAGAAGATGAAGAGGGATTTTGATAAAAGACCTAATCCTCAAAGGAAGAGAGACATGTCACAAATTCAATGTTTTCGTTGCAATAATTTTGGTCACTTCAAAAACCAATGTTCGGAAATATTCAATGATAGGAAGAAAAGAGGGAAGCAACATCCTACCACGACAAATTTGATGGACATTCCAAGAGACCCACAAATGACAACAACATATGGTTGATAGACAGTGGAGCTTCAAGACATATGATAGGGGATCATGATAATCTTACAAGTTTGATGGAATATAGATTGAATCAAAAGGTGGAGCTTTGAGACAATAACAATTATGCAGTCAAAGGAACTGGAAACAAGTTATGTTAAACTGGAAACAAGTGAAAGCGTTCACTTTAGCAACATACTATATGTTCCAGGTTTGAAAAGGAATTTGGTTTCAATATCATGTTTAGAATATAGAGGAGATAGAGTAGCCTTCATTGATGGAAAAGTTCTTGTGTGGGAAAAGGGTTGTATAAGCTCTGCTAGGGTTATTGGGACTCGTGAAGGAAGGTTGTATAAACTCCTGGGGCAACCTTCCCAAGCTTTAGTGCATAGTGATATCAATCCATGTGAGCTATGGCATAGAAGATATGCTCACCTACATTATAGAGCCTTGTCAGCTTTGAAGCAGGTTGTTTGATGTGTACAAGATTTTCAAATAGATCATGAAGGAGTGTGTAAGGGATGTGCTCTTGACAACAATGTCAAGAAACCCTTTCCAAGCAGTGAACATAGGTCCAAAGAGATTGTCGATCTAGTCCACTTTGATGTGAGTGGTCCTATGCTGATCAAACCTCTTAGAGTTGCTCTATACTATGTATCCTTTATTGATGACTTCTCTCGCAAGATGTGGATCTATCTTATGAAGTCAAAAAATGAAGTTTTCAGAAAATTCTAGGAATTCAAACCTGAAGTAGAGAACTTGACAAGGAAGAAGATCAAGACTCTAAGATCAGATAATGGAGGAGAATGCACCTCCAAGGTGTTGGAAAATGCAATGTGGCGGCTAGTTAATACTTGCTTGTAAACTTTATTAATCTTCTTATGCATTAGGGGAATTTTGAGGTCTAAATGGGCCTCCTAAGAAAAATGTACAAAAAAAATAAACTTTATAAGAACCAATAGGATTCAAGATGATGATGTCAACCATGGGGGATGATTCACCATTTTTTAAGTAAAAGGGTAAAAAGATTAAAAAATAATAAAATAATAAACAACTTTTTAAACTCGTATTTTCAACTTATCTCCCAAATTTTTTATTCAAATTTCGAACGGGAGTACTCGTTGGATGCAAAATTTAATTCCTCATCGAAGGAGTACCCATGTTGCATACTTTTGATGGACCCGGCTACACGAAAAATGAGAAATACATGAAAACACGTGATTGCAATCACGTGTTTTCATGTATTTCTCATTTTTCATGTAGCAAGGTCCATCAAAAGTATGCACTGCTACACGAAAAATGAGAAATACATGAAAACACATGATTGCAATCACGTGTTTTCATGTATTTCTCATTTTTCGTGTAGCAGGGTCCATCAAAAGTATGCAACATGGGTACTCCTTGGATGAGGAATTAAATTTTGCATCCAACATGTACTCTTGCTCGAAATTTGAGTAAAAAATTTGGGAGATAAGTTGAAAATACGAGTTGAAAAAATAGTTTTTTTCTTTTTTCCCTCTAAGGTTTGATGATGTAATCAAATCTTATTTTATTATTTTCACTATTATTTTATAATTTCCTTAGGAGGCCCATTTTAGACCTCAAAATTCCCCTAATGTTTCTTTATTAGATCTTCTTCATCAAAAAAATATCAAGAGAAAAAACAATAAAGATAGTGGACACAAAAGATAGGCTCCAAGCCAAGGCAAAACCTGTCCAAGGGGAGAACCCAAAAACTCTTCTCTTCTTATAGAAACTGCTTCAAATGAGACAACAAAGACCCAAACCGTAACCAAGTCCTCCTCCAAGTACCAAGTTATCCCTCCAGGTTATCACAACCCAAATCTTTATCAACCAGCTTCTAGTTGCAACTTTGACCTTGCAATTTCGTCTGCCAATATTTTTCCTGCAACTTCGA
Source organism: Pinus albicaulis (assembly GCA_034641835.2). NCBI lineage: Eukaryota > Viridiplantae > Streptophyta > Pinopsida > Pinales > Pinaceae > Pinus > Pinus albicaulis. The sequence continues at coordinate 547,946,097 of CM076574.1, forward strand.
CCTTGTAGCAGATGTAGAAATTCTAATTCAGCTTCTTCAAGAGTCCTTCCTTGAGAAAGATAGATCCTCCCAAGGTAAACAAGGTCAAGATAGAGTATTCTCTCGTCCTACAACTAAATATTGCACTTTGCTCTCCTACAATTCGGACCTACAGTTTTGACGCTCTTTGTCGCTGCAATAACCATAGGCTTTCGCACGTGTGAGAGAGATTAGCCCAAAAAACAAATTTTTCTTCCTTCTCTCCTCCTAGACATTCGCTCTTCTTTTCTTCTGCTTCCCAGCTATAGATTGAACTTCTCTTCTTGAGATAGAACTTGATGATGAGTGAGTCCCAAATGAGGTTGAAATGCTCCTTTATATAGCCTTTCCAAGGGGTCGAATTCCCTCCTTTAGGCCAACTTGAAGCTTCCAGGGCCGACTTGTACTTTGGAGGTTTCTAGAACTTTCTAAACTCAAAATCAATTCTTTTACAAGATGTATTTTGCTCGGAAGGGTCTTATATTTTGATTGGAAGGGTCTCCCTCTCAAATCCAAAGAAGATTCTAGACTTCCTTTCTATTTGGGAAGCCAACACCACAAGCCTTATAGTTTGTCTTTATAAGAGTATCAACTACTTGTTCTTCATAGCTGCATGGCTTCCTCTCTTCTTCGCATCAAGCTTACTTCCTTTTGAGGTATCATGGAGCCATCTTCACAATCTTGTGATAGGATTCAGGTCATCTCTCTTGCTCATCACTTTCATCTTGACATCATGGATGAATGCATTACATTGAGCCTTTCCAAACTTCAAGCTGATCATAGCTTCTACATGAAAGTGATCTCCCTTGTTGACCTTCAGGTTATCTTCTCGTACTACTACCTATCAATCTCCAAATGAATATATCTTGACTTCATAATTGCCAGGTATCCTATGTTGAGCTTGCCTCAACATTCTTCAAGTATTCCTGCAGTATCTTTCCAGGTAGAAAAATAATATGTTAACCATATAACCAACAACAATTAAACTTCGACTCACCTCACCATGATGATTTTCTCATCAAGCATCAACATCCTCATGGTCCATCTCCATTCGAATCTTCCTTCATGCATCAGAGTGCCCAAGGATCAAACTTGATTACCAAGTTAGCATTTTTCTTCCAGAGATTACTCTGGATGTTAATCATTATTCTACATAATCTAGAGAAAGTCTTACTTCTTTATTTAACCTTGAGTAAGTCAAATACTTCCCTTTTAAGCAACACATGATCATACAAAGCATGTTACAAGATTATGCATTCCTATGCTTCTTATTCCATCATCTAGCTATATTTCCTGTAATGAGCCCACAACTTGACCCATTGCATTCCTTCATCCCTTTCAAAAGTATTGTTTCCATACTATATGGAATGTATACTAACCTTGTCATAATGCTTCTCCTAAGAACCTCCAAAATGATGGTTTTTACAGGATCATGATGATCCACCTTAGCAAGACGACTACCACATAATGTTAGATAATGCCTAGATGAACAATATGCAAAATGGTCTATCTACCTATAAAGACTAGATGATTTCTACAAATCAACTTAACCAGGTAGACTCTAAGTATGCTACTATCACATGCTTCTATCTATGATGCCATACAAAATAAAGATTCTTCTATAGTAAACAACAATGTATACTATCCTAAAGGAAAGACCAACTTTACAAAGAACCTGAAAAACAAGATGTCTTCTTTCATAGTAAAGATCTTTCACATCTTCTCTCTTTGGCTTCTTCTCAGGTTCTCCCATTTCTTCAGCTACATGAGCCTCACTTCTTTCCTTTCTTTTGTTGTTTTGTTGGTCTAGACAATCTCTCTTAAAGTGTCCATACTCATTGGATTTAAAACATTGAACCTTGAATATATCTTTCTTCTTGGACTTCCCAAACTTTCCCTTTTTCATCTTCTTGACTCGGCCTATAAAAACTTGAGACTGTTGATCTGATCCAAAGTCATCCTTTGCCTTGATCCTGGTTTCTTCCAAGATGCATTGAGCCCACAACCCATCAGAACGAGTTGAGTCTTTCTTAGAGTACATGCTTGTTGCAAAGATGCTCCATTCTGGTGGAAATTAATTCAGTACACACATGGTCATTTCCGAATCAGAAATTGTGTCTCCAAGCCCCTGCGAGTGATCCCTTAATTGAGACATCTTCATTAGAAAGGATGCCATGTCTTCATCCTTTGATTTCTTCATTCTATATTGCTTGTTCCTCGAAGACATCTTTTGTCCTGATGTACTTACATAGTACAAATTCACTAGCTTGTCATACTTCTCCTTTCTTGTACTTTGCTAGTTCTTGAATCTTGTCTTTGCTAGGTTTAGTAATTTCAGCAGTAACATATTCCATTACTTCATATTTTGTAAGTGCCAGGCCAATCCTTTTCTTCCATGCTAGGAAATTTGATGAGCTAACGAGCTTATTGCTTTCCTTGCAGAAAGAACCCATATGACCCTTAGATTCAGACATAGAGTAACACTATGATACTTACTTGAAGATCAACTTATCTCCAACTTATCTTGAGGTTTTCAAGATTTTCAAAGAGACTTCAATAATGGCTTCCAAAAGTGATGATACCAAAACCCTTTGATGCTTCCTTCAGGGAGGTCTTCCAACAAGTCTTCAACTAGATCCTTTGTTCAAGAGAGAACAACAATCTTCTTGTAGTCTTCTTCTTCAATCTTTCTTCTGATGAGACATCAATAGGTCTCCTTTTCCCCTTAGTAAACCCTTCTTGTGTCCGCAAGATGATCCTTGCTTCTTGTCCACCTCAACTCTGATACCATGTTGGAAAATGCAATGTGGTAGCTATTAATTCCAATTTTCCTTAACCTTAATACTTGCTTGTGAACTTTATTGTTCTTCTTCATCAAACAAATATCAAGAGCAACAATATTAAAGATAGTCGACACAAAAGTTAGGCTTCAAGCCAGGGAAAAAACCCTCCAAAGGGAAAACCCAGAAACTCTTCTCTTATAAAATTTTCTTCAAATGAAACAACAAAGACACAAACCCTAGACCAAGTCCTCCCCCAAGTACCAAGTCAACCCTTCAGGTTATCACAACCCAATTCTGCATCAACCAGCGTCTAGCTACAACTTCGACCGTGCAATTTCGTCGTGCAATCTTTGTCCTGCAACTTTGACCTTGTAGTTGTGACAGAAACCCTAATTTAGCATCTTCAAGAGTCCTTCCTTGAGCAAGACAAATCCTCAAAAGGTCAACGAGGTCAAGATAGAGTATTCTCTCCTCCAGAAACTAAATATTGTGCAATTCGGGCCTACAGTTTCGGCCCTCTTTGTAGCTGCAGAAACCCTAGACTTTCGCACGTGAGAGAGATTAGCCAAAAAAAAAAAAAAATCTTCCTTGTCTCCTCCTAGACCTCTGCGTTTCTTTTCTTTTGTTTCCCAGTTATAGATCGAACTTCTCTTCTTGAGATCGAACTTGATGATGAGTGAGTACCAAATGAGGTCAAATTGATCCTTTATATAGCCTTTCCAAGGGGTCGAATTCCCTCTAGGCCGACTTGAAGCTTCCAGGGCCGTCTTGTACTTTGGAGGTTTCCAGGACTTTCTAGACACAATAAATTATTTTACAAGATATATTTTGCCAGGAAGGGTATTATAAACATGACATTGACTCTATTGAGTCATGACAATAAATCCTATGACCATAGAAGCATGAAGAACATGCTTTTACCTAGAAGACCATCAATAAAAAGCATGAAACCCATGCTTTACAATAATAACTTTTTCTTTTCTTCTTTTTGTTTGTTACATAAGATACGTATGAAATGAGTACAACCACAATTATGAAGAACGAAATGTAATATTCCTAAAAGAAATATCAAGTGATAACAACCATAAATTCTCAACATGCAACCAAAAATAAAAAACACAGTAGAAATATCAACACACCAACAATTTACTCCAAAATAATCTGAGCCATTTTATTATATATCACGGAATGAGTACAATGAGTTGGAACAAGTGCACCTAGGCTTGCTAAAGCAAGCTAAACAACTCCTAGGTGAGAAATGGTGCTGCCCCAAATGCTATAGTGTGCTTGTCCTCCAACCCCTGCGCAGGCCCAATAATTTTGTTGCTTCTGGCTGAAGTGGAACCTGTGTTTGACCCTTCTAGAGCTAGGTTGCGGGGAAGCTTCAAACCCCCTTCGCTCCCGTTTCCGAAACGCGCTCCGTGCGGGAGCATTTCGGAAACGCTCGGAAATGCGCTCCTGAAAACGCTTCCTGACGGGAGCGTTTTCGGGAGCGCGTTTCCGAACCTGTTAAAACGCTCCCTGTTTTTTCGGGAGCTTTTCAGGAAGCGCTCGGGAGCGAACGCTCCCTGAGCGCTTCCGACGTTTAAAAAACGCTTCGGGAGCGTTTTTTAAACGCCGGAAGCGTTCGGGGAGCGTTCGCTCCCGAACGCTCCCCGACAAAAAAAACGTTTCCCGCCACGCGGAAATTTTTTTGAGAAAAATCGAATTGTTTAAAACGGGGAGGGGGGGGGGGTTTCATTTTGCATTTTATTGTTTGTTGAGTTGAGAGAGAGAGCAAGAAGGAGAGCAAGGAGAGCGCAAGGCTGACAAGACAGCAAGGAGCAAAGCTGACAGGAGAGCAAGGAGCAAGGCTGACAGGAGGATTGCAAGAAAGAGGTAGGCCTTCTAATCCAATTTTGTATTTTCTAGGATGAATTTGTAGATTGTTAAATTGTTTAAAAATGAAAACTTGAATTTTTCTTGAATGTTGCATTTTATTCGATTTAAAACTTTAAAAATGAATTGTTTTTTTCCTATGTTGCATTTCCTATTCCCATTTGGCATTTTTCCATTTGTTTTGCAAGCTAGAAACTTGAAACTTGTTTCCATCATGGCTATATGGCTAGGAATTTTCCTCATGTTGGTTCCTTTCTTTGTGATAATGGTGTTGGAGAGTGCTAGAAGAAAGAGGCAAATCAGAGAAGAGGAGGATGAAGAGGAGGGTTATGGTGGATCTGAACAAAAACATGAAGAGGAGGATTATGCTGAGGAGGAAGTGGGGAGTGGAGACCCTGAGAACATAGAATCCCCAACTAAACAAGACCAATATCCTTTGTGGAAATATGTTCAGAAAATGGAAGGAGGGAAAGGTGGTGGAACCACTAAATTTATTTGCCCCCATTGCAATAAACAATACCATGGTTCATACACCCGTCTGAGAAGGCACCTTTGTGAGATAATGCCAGGAGATGGAACTAAAAATCTTGGAATCAAAGTTTGTACTTTTGTGCCAGCACCACAGAGAGAGATATATAGGAAGGAAGAGGGGGTTGCCCTACAGAGATCATCTAAAAGATCTAGGGGTTTCGTTGATTCGGGCCCAACACATCATGGACAAACAAGTTCAACTTCCACCCATGCCAGTGGTTTTGGAGGCAGTGGCATTGGATTAAGGCGTAGAACCATATCCGATTTCCTAGACGAAGGGTGTAGGAATGATGTGGATACAAAAGTTTACCGGTTTCTATATGCATGTGGGGTGCCATTCAATGTTCTTCGCTCACCTTATTGGCATGAAATGGTTTCTGCCATTAATGATGCCCCCAAAGGATACAAAAGCCCTGGGTATGACAAGGCTAGAACCGTGGGTCTTGATCATGAAAAAACTAAAATAAACAATTCTTTGGCTAGAATGACAAGTTCGTGGAATGAGCATGGGCTGTCCATTGTCTCTGATGGATGGACCAATGTAAAAGGAAAACCATTGATAAGTGTTTTGGCTGTGTCGGTTAGTGGTGCAATCTTCCTGGCAGCATATGATTATTCAGACAAATTCAAAACCGACATTAACATTGCAGAACCATTACTTGATATAATTGAAAAGACTGGGCCATACAATGTCATACAGGTCATCACTGATAATGCTGCTAACTGTAAGGCAGCAGGAGCAATTGTTGAGGATAAATACCCCAACATTTTTTGGTCTGGGTGTTTGGTTCACACAATGAACCTTTTGATGCATGATATCATCAAAAAAAAACAACCTCAATTCAAATGGCTTGGTGATTTGTACAAGAGAGGTAAAAAATGATCAAATTTATTACAAATCATAGCAATACCCATGGGCTTTTCCGTACTCACTCCAAATTGGAGTTGTTGAAAATAGCAAAAACTAGATTTGCTAGCTATTACCTCACCTTGAGGCGCCTTTTGAAGGTAAGAGAGTCATTGGCTGCAATGGTATCAAGCCCACACTGGCAGCTATTAAAGGACAGGGCGGCAACAATAGTTGACAGGCAAGGTTTCGAACATGTGGAGGAGACCGCCCTTGACCCTCTGTTTTGGGCACGTATGAGGGAAATTGTGAGTTTTACCAAGCCCATTTATAACATGATTCGCTTTGCAGATATTGATAAACCAATGATTGTAGAGGTTTATGAGCAGATGGATAGCATGTTGGGGCAAATAAAAGATATTGTTAAGGATAATGATCCCAACTTGTATGCTATGATTCATGACTGTGTGTGTGCACGGTGGAATAAACTCAATGTTCCACTACATGCTTTGGCATATATCCTTATGCCAAAATATTACTCTCCATCTTGGTTGGGCCAACCTGCACCTGGAGGTGGGGTTAGGGTGAAACCTCACACAGATCCAGAGGTACAAGAAGGGTACATGAAGGCATTGGACAAATTGGTACCTGACAAGGAAGAGTGTGCTAGATTGCGCCTTGAATTAGGCAAATACTTCAGTTGCACTGCTAACTTTGGTTCTTTCCATGCAATGGAAGACAGGGACAGATTTGATGCTCTCTCATGGTGGGAAGCATATGGCGGCATGGGACTTTTGCCAAAGTTGGCTAAAAAAGTTCTCTCACAAGTTGTGAACACTTCTTCTGCAGAGAGGTGTTGGAGCACCTACAGCTTTATACACAATGTGAGAAGAAACATGCTAAATGAAAACTGAGCTGAAAGCTTGGTTTATGTGCATTATAACTTGAGGTTGTTGAGCCATTACCGTGATCGGGCAAATGAGGATCAATCATACAGAGTCTGGGACAACAACCCAGAGGATGATAATTTGGAGGACGGCACGTTACATCTGGAAGAATTGGAAGCAGAACTTTATAGGGATGATGATGAAGCATCAGCAGCACCGCCACACACTCGTCCAGTCCCACCATCTACTGGTAGCAGTGCGAGTGCCAGTGCCAGTGCCATTGCCACTCCTCGATATCACACTGTTGTTCCTTTGCAGATCCAGCCTCCACCTTCTAGTCGTGGTCGTGGTACTCCTGAGAGTACTAGAAGACCAACATTTCCTCGTGGCTCACAAAAATTAGACATTTCTCATGGGCGTGGCAAGGGGCCAGCCAGATAAAATATATTTGTTGTTTACTATTTCTATTTGTTGTTGACAGTTGAACAGTTGAAACTTGACTCTTTCTGATTTCATATATTTAATGACAATTTAAGTTTGAAGTTTGAATTTGAAAGGTGAAACTTTGAAGTTGGCATTTATAAGTTTATTGTTTACAAGTCATTATGAATTATGAATATGATGCTTCATGAAAGTTATATGGTGATCAATGAATCAATGATGATAAATGTTATATAATATCAATGTTGATAAATGTTATATATTGAATTTTGAAATCAATGAATCAATGATGATAAATGTTATATATCAATGATGATAAATGCATATTGAATTTTGAAATCAATGAATCAATGATGATAAATGTTAGATATTGAAATTTGAAATCAATGATGATAAATGTTATATATCAAATTATCAATGATGATAAATGTTATATATTGAATTTTGAAAGCTTGAAACCTTCAAATTGATGATTTGCGAGACTCAAGAGTCAATATGTTGTATGCTTCCAACTCGTGGGCGTGGTTGATGAAGATTATAACTTCTAGATGATTGATGTTATATGATTCAATCTATGTTTTTATGTTTTTTTATGTCTAATTGATCATTCTACATGTTTTTGTTGACATATATGCATCAAAATATAAAAAATATAAAAAATATTAAAATATATATATATATATATATATATATATATATATATAAACGCTCCCGAAAATGCTCCGGACCCGGAAACTTTTAAAAATGGCACTCCGCGCTTCGCTCCCGCTTCCAAGTAACCTTGTTCTAGAGTGCTAAAAAAAATATGCAAAATTGGTTGTAGGCTCTCCTCAACAAACCCATAAAAAGCCAAAAATCTTTAAGCCAAATTCCACTGATCCAAAATTCCCACAAAATAGGGTGTAGTTGGCCCTCCACCAGCAAAACGCATTGCCAGGAAATGTTAAAATTGGCAACTGGGGCCAAATTCCACCTTGGGACAACTCATTTGATGGAGATGATGATTGCATTAAATTCCTCTTTACGAGAGAACCAAAATTGATATAAAGATCATCCAATTTGGACAACCAGAAGTGTGTTTTTGAATTTATGCCCACACATGTGCAAATTGTTCAGGTTGGCCACATCATCATGTAGGATCATGAAGCCCAATGGACGTGACTCTTCACCCTCAACGACTTGTATAAATACAAGTGCCCTCTCACATCATTTGGCATCATCATCGCACACATTTCTTCTCTCCTTCTCTCATTGGTTCATACAACTATTGGGAAGATCTTCGCTCTCTCACACATGTGGCAGAAGGATGAATTTTCTAGGAAAATTGCAGGGCTGAATTTCAAGACTGTTGCAGGAGTTTGACCAACTTTGACCGGGCACTTTAACTCATCCTTTGACTACAATTTTTGTGGGAAATTTTTGTTTTTGGTAGGCCGTACAGTTTGGCAGCGGAACCGAGAATTTCTGAGCACTTTGACCGCAGGGTTGATTGCAGACTTGATCACAGAGTTGATCGCAAAGTTGACCAAGTTTGACCGCAATTTTCAAGATTGTTTTAGGCTAACTTTGACCACCTTATCAGGCCGAATTTCATTGGGTATGACCGAGCTCCAAAAATGAGGTTTTGTTGTTGCGTTGACCATCTTTGACTTTATGGTTAGGGGTGAATTTGACTGCAGATTTGACAATGTTTTTTTTACTGTGATTTGGCAAGTCAAATTTTCACTTTTGTACACTCTCTCTCTACTGAACACTTGATATAATAATAAGAAGAATAGATTAAAGAGTTTTCCTCGCCATTAAGGTTTTTCCCTGGCATATGCCAAATCTAGCGTCCTCTTGTCTTGGCTTGTTTTCTACATTTTTTTCATGTTCTATATACTTTTACTGTCAATGTGATTAATGAGATTGCTATTGAAATCTAAATTGGAAACAGTCATTGGGTTGCTAAAGGAATATTGAAGTAATTGTGCCAAGCATAGAACATACCAGTCTTATCTAAAATTAACATGGTATCAGAGCTCAGGTGAAGACAAAGCCCAAGCAAGAGAGAGGAAATAAATCTCTAAGGGAGAGTTGTTAGACAACATTATTGGACTAGCTTCAATGGCTACTACATCTTACTTCAAATATGAGGATAAGCTCAGGGACAAATTTGATTATCATGCATGGAAGATGACTTTAAATTTGACTTTAGAAGACCATGACGCGATGGACTATGTGCAAGGAAGAGTGGTAGAGCCTCCTTCAAATGCCCCGTTGCTGCAAAGGCAAAATACAAGAAATGTGAGGTCAAAGCTAAAAGAATTATCATAAACTCCATTCGAAAGAATTTTCTTTCCTACATTTCTGATTTGGGAACATCTATGGAGATGTATGATTAGTTGATTGGGATGTTCAAAGTAAACAATGCAAATCAAATCCTCTTTCTCAAGAACAAGTTGAAGGACATCAAAATGGATAAAGGGGAGTCTATCCAACCCTACTTCATGAGGATCACAAAAATCAAGAATGACCTTCTATCCAATGGAGAAGTTATTGTTGACAGGGGGCTCACACTCATTGAACTTGGAGGTTTTTCAAGAGCATGGGATGTGTTTAACACTACCATTCTCAACAATGACAGGAATCCTAGCGTTGATGAATTATTGGCTAGATGCACTCAAGAAGAGACGAGGATGATGGAGAGAGACAAGCCTTCAAATGGAAATCAATCTAGTGCTTTCTCCGCTCATGCTAAGAGGAAGAATAATGTTGGTCCAAGGAGACGGGGTTAAGGGTTCAAGCAGGGATTCAAAGAAGAAAGAAAAGGAAGGTGCTAAAAATGCAACAAGTCCGATCACTATGCTAGAGAATGTCGTCACAAGAAGAATTCTTCAAGGGATGATGACAACAACAACCACAACAATTTCAAAGGCAATGGAAATCAAAGGAACAACAGGTTCAACAATATAGGAAAGAGGAATGCTCCCGCTGCTAGATATGGAAATGGTTGACCTCCCAAAAGGACGAGAAATTCGAGGTACAAGGAAAGTAATGTTGTAGACAAAAAAAATGAATTTGAGCTTATTTCCGCTCTATTTACTGCCTCTCCTCCAAATACTTTGGGTCATTGGTTGATTGATAGTGGAGCCTCAAGGCACTTCACAGGGTACAAGGAGGCCCTCTCAAATTTGGTGGAAAAGAAGACTAATTTGGAGATCATACTTGGAAATAATGCCACCTATCTCGTGAAAGGGATAGGTATTGTCACTCTTCACTTGAATCAAGGTCAAACCATTCATCTTCAAGAAGTATTGTATGTACCCAATTTGAAGAAGAACATGGTGTCTATTTCTGCGATGGAAGATAAAGGCTTCAACATAGCATTCATTGATGGAAAGGTACGTATTTGGCAAAGAAACTCTAAATATGCATTTAAACTTGGATTTAGGGTTGAAGGTCTCTATCAAGTTGGAGGAAGTCCTTTGGGAGCCTTGACTTGTGATACTTTTCTTCAATCTGAATTATGGCACCGAACATTTGCTCACCTTCATTACAAAGCCTTACCTAGGGTAAGGAAGATGGTCACAGGTATGCCTGAGTTCAACATGAATCATGAAGGAGTTTGTCAGGGAGTTGTGCAACTGAGAAACTTACAAGGGGACCATTCCCTTCATGTGAAAGCCAAACTACCGATATTTTTCAATTGGTCCATTCTAACCTATCTGGAATGTTGCCCACTATGCAATTTTTGTGGATGGCTTCTCTCGCAAAACATGGATCTATTTCTTGAAGAAGAAGGATGAAGTGTTCAAATGATCTCGTTCTTTCAAAGCCTTGGTGGAAAATCAAACAGGGAAGAAGATCAAAATATTGAGGACCAACAATGGAACCGAATATGAATCAAATGAATTCAATGACTTTTGCAAAGAGGCTAGCATTAAGAGGGAGATAATCGTTCCATACACTCTTGAGTAGAATGGAGTTGCTGAAAGAAAGAATCGAACAATCATGGAAGCCACATGTGCCATGCTCCATGATCAAGGTCTACCAAAGTTCTTATGGGGAGAAGCTGCCAACACTGTCGTATATGTTCAAAATAGGAGCCCGTATAAACCACTGGATTTCAAGACACCCGAAGAAGTACTCACCAGTAAGAAACTTGATGTTTCTCATTTTAGAATATTTGGTTGTCCCGTGTATTTTCATGTGCCTAAAGAGAAAATAAACAAGTTAGTAGCATCTGGAAAGAAAGGTATATTTGTGGGCTACAATGAAAATTCAAAGGCATATAGAATCTGTGTCTAGACAAAGAGATATGGAAGTTGGCCATGATGTCACCTTCGATGAAGACACTGCCCTTGGGAAGGCCAGAGATCTCCCCATTCCAAGGAAGGATAATGATGTTGCTGCAGAAAGGCAGGATGAACCTCTGATAGATGAGCCTATGCCCGATGTTGAAGGCATGATGGATCCCATTGATCCACCACCTGGTGATCCCTCTACCTCAAGAAAAAGACCTTTGTGGCTCAAAGATACTCTCGAAGATGCTGAAAGGCATTGCTCCAAGAGGGACATTCCGTGAAAGGAAGAAGTCGAACATGTATCAAGGGTACTTAGTTGCTATGCGTACTATTGTTCAATCTGAGCCATGTACATTAGAAGAAGTCGTAAAGCACCATGTCTGGAAGGATGCGACGAATGGGGAATATGAATCTATAAGAAAAATGATGTCTGGGTGTGGTGCCTGTTACCCACCACTTCGTGGATGATATCCCTAGGAGAAACAATTTTCTCCATGTTTGTCCTCAACCAGCAGCACCTTGCAGCTCTCAACTAGATCTTTGTGCCATTTCTCCACCACCTGAGCCAGCCATGTGGTCCCTTACCCATCTGTATTGATCGTATGTTTGAAGGTGAACCTCTCGAACCTATAGGTATGTCTTGTCATTTGGTAATTGAGTTATTGGGTTTACTTATCATGGACACTTTTGGGCTTGGATTAATGGGGGGATTCGGCAGAAAGAGTGGGCTTAGTTTGTGCTTTTGTCCCCTTGACCTCTTTTGGATGTTACCCTTGGATTTTAATCCCATGGGATTTCCTTTACTGACCATTTGGTTTTAGGGTGGTACTACTTGGGAAAACCTGACTTTGGTTGTGTGGTCCCACTCCCTTGTCCACATATACCCCCCCTTCCACTAGCTACAACCCCATTCATCATATCTCCCACTTGGGTCCACATTTCCTCTCTGGGTCCACATAGGGTTAGCCTCCCCATTCACTTGCCCCAATCTTGCATCAGGCTTGGAACGATGCCCTGGAGGTTGAAGCAGTTGAAAAGAAAATTAAAAACGTGAATGGCCACATTCAACAGGAAAATGTACAACAAGATGCAAAACATGGTCGAGACAAACATATTTAGCACGTGGGAAAAAGAAAATTCATGAGCTCTACCCTATAACCATGGCCATCACCCTGGTTCCATAGGCCCTAGATGAGCCTCCTTTATCATTCAAGAACCCATGATTGTCCCAATCCCTGGAGGGCAATGAACTGCCCCACCAAAAAGGGGGTATCCACTGCTGTATCTTACACATCATGCTCTTACCCTTTGAGCCCCGAGCAATTAATCAAAGAAAAATCATAAAATGTAGAAGGCATATAAAGAAGGGTGGAAAAATAGAGGTCACGACACTTCATGCACCATGATTGCTCCCTCCTACATATTATATACCCATGTGTGGGCTTCCCTTCTTTTAGCTACCCTTGTGCCCTGATATGTGGCCCAAGATTGTCCCTATCATTCCATATTCCAATTCACCTCTTTATCACATGCCAACACCATTTGAGGGATGTACCTTGGACATACTATCCCCTCTAAAGATAGAAACCACCTAATAAGATACTTGGCTAACTCCCTTTAGAGCTTAAAGACATTAGCACATGCCAAAGCCCACTATGGAAGGGCATGCCATTGTGAAGTGTCCACTTGCTCTCCATGGTTTGTAAGCTCCTTAACCCAATTACTTTAATGACTTGTTGCGTTGGAAGGCTAAGGGACGCATTAGATCTTATACAGGATTGCAAATGGTGTCCATCTTGCGTTTGGTCTCCCTATATGGGGTCCTAACCCTCTAGAGGGCTACATTGGCACATATAGGGTGTGTGTAGAGAGCCATGGGCCTCAACAGCAATAGGAAACACTCCAAGGATCCCCAAAGATGCTCAAAGATTGTTTGAGATCCACCTTTTGGATGAGGACGATGTATCTAGTACACTATGCCCAGTTGGCCCCACAAGTGCACCACACACTTGGCAGGTGTCTCAGGACTTGTACGTTGACATGGCATCATTAATTCCATCGTTTGAGCCCTTATAGACAATGTCACATGGTTCGGGTTCGAGTTCGGGTTCGGCAATGATTAGGTTTGGTTTAAGTTCAAATTTTTTAATGAGGTTTGGATGAGGTTCGTATATATATATATATATATATATAATGAATTATAGGACAAAATAGTAAGAAATCAACATTAGTAAACATCAAAAATGCTATCACGGACATGGTAACTACAAGGATAAATTACAAGCTTGTGTTGTGACATGAAGTTATGAGTTTTGATCTCTGTACTTGGTCAATGGCTATGAGGTTCAACGAGGTTCGCCGAAACTCAAATTTTTTTTAAGGTTCACCAAAATTCGAACCTCAAGGTTAAAGTTCGACGAACCTTGTGACAGAACTTATAGATGGTCTACAAGAATATTCAACTCATTTGGAGACCCAAGAGCTCATTGGTGTTCCCCCACACCCACTGGGAGCACCACATGTTTATTGTTTGGAGAACAAGGGGCCACCCCCTTGCCCATCACTTTTGAGGATCCTATTCATCATTATGACACCTATGGTCCTCATCAGGCCTCTTGGAGGGCCCTACGACATGCATAGATTATTATTTGGCCTCTTGAGAGACTTATTATTTTATTTGTAAGCTAGTTTGGTGGGATTTTCACCAGAAGTTAGTTTACTTGCATATTATTTTATTTTAGGGGCCAATGGAGGCCCATTAGGTAATTCAAACTGCTAATGGGTGTATGAATAGGAGTTAGATGAATTCATTTGGTATCATCACTGGATTTGGATCATTCTCTCTTTAGAGAACTTCACACTTTTTCCTTGGTGGATATTTTTGGATAATGGATGAATTTTGATGCATGGATTGGGTTCTTCTTATCTTGGAGCTTCTTATATTGCAAATGTGTTGCTGCTTGGATATATTCTCTTACATGTAAGTGCAATTTTAATGCTATTTTCCTTCATTTTGTTGCATACATTGGTTGTGAGATTTTGGCTATTTTAGGGCTAATTGTTGCATGCAATTACGACATCAATGTGGAATTATATTTCTATTTAGCTTATCTCTATGTATGGGCCATGTTTGATGAATGATTTTGCCTAGAGATCGAGTTATCTCAATAATCCTCTTCCATTTGCAATGAAGTATAAATGATTTTAAGGTCACTTTTCTTCTCTCGCCCTTAACATTGGACGAAGTCGACTTTGAGAGCCTCCTTGAACAAGAAACAGAGTCCATCTTCATAATTCTCCTTGACTCCATATCCCCAAGAGGAATTAGGCACTGATCCATCAAAAGGGTGGTCATTTAAACCATATTCTTTCACCTTTTCCTCCCTCTTCTAGGTCTAGCCACGTTGGGCCACCCAGGGCATCAATTTCCCGGCAAACTAGCCCTAAAAAAAATTTGATCTCCTAGGCTCTACTGCGTTGGTGTGTCCTCAAGGTCTCCTCTGAATTTGAAGATATTTCGACAATGGGATTGCGAGCTATCCCAAGCCCTAGGTCTAAGATCAAGTTTTGCCCTAATATTTCGAAGGCTAGTACCTCATAAGATCAAGTTTTGCCCTAATATTTCGAAGGCTAGTACCTCATAAGATCAATTTTACATCTTTAGGTGAAAATTCTTGTTTGATCCTTTCCCTTTGCCTTGGCCAGGTTAAGAATATCATTAGTTGCTAGACCCCATCCCCTTAACGTGGGCTAGGTCCACTTGGCCTCGTCTGGTCCCATTTCTTATCAAAGACAAATAATCAAGGGCACCTCGGGAATCCAAGTTCTATAAAGATTTTAGGGATTGGGAAACTCCTTTTCAAGTCATATTCCTTTAACCTAACCCTCAAATCCTCACCTCCTTTCCCTAGAAAATCTTGTACCTTGCTTAAAGAGCAAGACAACTCCATTCTTAATCCTATCCTAGGAAAAAGGTCTTTAAGGTCACTTCACATCTATTTGTTGATCCATCCTTTATAAGTGACTTCCAAATTACCGGGTCTCCTCCCATCGGTGAATGTCCATAAAGAGCAAGGAGTCTTAGCCATGGTGATAGTGGGTTGAGTCTCCATCGTTGCCCTTCACCTAGCAGTCCCCTGCTGGTTTGAGTGGTAACAATGCCAAGACATAAGGACAAGTCCATAGTCACTTCAAAATGGCAATACAAAATTAAACATGGAGTTGATGGAAGTGTTGAAAAATATAAGGCCAGGTTCGTTGCTCGAGGCTTCTCTCTAAGGGAAGGAGTGGACTATGACGAGATATTTGCACCATTCGCTCGATATACCACTATCTGAACGATTATTTCTCTCGTTGCCTCTCAAGGATGGAGCTTACATCAAATGGACGTTAAGACTTCTTTTTTGCATGGCTTGCTTAAGGAGGAAGTCTACTTGGAATAGCCTCAGGGGTTCGAAGTACAAGATCGAAGGACACTCGTATGCAGGTTGAAGAAAGCCCTCAATGGGTTGAAGCAAACCCCTAGGGCTTGGTATCAGAGGATTGACAACTATCTTATGAAGTTGGGATTTACAAGGAGCGATGTTGATCCTAACATATACTTCAAGGTTGAAAAGGACATGCCTCTCATTTTGGTCCTTTATGTAGATGATCTCTTTCTGACAGGTGCAGACCCTCCCATTTATCAATGCAAGAGGGAGTTGGCTTCCGAATTCAAAATGAAGGACTTAGGTCTGATGCATTACTTCCTAGGCTTGGAGGTCCGGCAAAAACCAGGTGAGATTTTCCTTTCTCAAGGAGAATACATTGTGAAGCTCCTTGAGAGATGTGGGATGGTGCATTGCAAGTCTGTGTCTACTCCGATGGAACTCAACTTCAAGAAACAATGTGGAAGTGTTGTTGGGCCCAAATTGGCAAACCCTTCCGAGTATCAACTACTTGTGGGGGCCCTGATGTTCTTTATAAACTCCTGACCGGATATATGCTTCGTTGTGAATATGTCGAGTCAATTTATGGTAGAGCCTCATCGCATACATTGGATTACTGCTAAGAATCTCTTGAGATATCTTCGTGGCACAATCAACTATGAACTGAGATACATAGCTGGGAATTTGAGGCTACATGGATATATTAATGCTGACTAGGTTGGCAGTGTCGGGGATCGTAAGAGCACGTCTGGATGTTGCTTCTCATTGGGGTCTGCATCAATTTCTTGAATGAGTAGGAAGCATAAATCAATTTCTCTAATGACTGCTGAGGTCGAACACATTGCTGCTAGTATGGCTTGTTGTGAAGTTCTTTGGTTGAGGAAGCTCTTTAATGAGCTATTTGAGCATGTACTGGATACCATTGTGATCCTCTGTGATAACCAGAGTGGGATTTGCCTTTCAAAGAATCTCGTGTTCCATGACCGCTCAAGCACATTGATATCAGGTACAACTTTATTCGGGATATGGTACAACGAGGAGCAATAACACTCCAACACATCAAGACTGATGAGTAGGTCGCAGATATCCTCATGAAGCCCTTAGGGAAGGTCAAATTGTTAGCCTTCTGAGAGAGACTTGGAGTCATGGAAAGACCCTCCCATGAGGGACCTACTTGAGTTGGACATTGAGCTCTGGGAGCTCCTAGGGGCTTGGGCTACTTCTTGGAGCTATGAGCGACCATAGGGTGAGTAGTTCACCTTTCCTTGTGATACCCCATGATGATTGACATGTGTGAAGGGTGAGTGGTTCACCTTCCCCTATGATTGACATATGCATAGGATGAGTGGTTCACCTTCTCCTATGGCATATGAGCAGGATGAGTGGTTTACCTTCTCCTGTTGATGCCCCAGTATACATCCTACCCATGTAGTCCGGGACTCATGGGAAGTACCTCTCATCTGGCCAATGAGTTGGGAAAAATGGATAGGGACCATAGCATTACCGAAGGACGCATCATGTATTGTCGTACTCCCTATGTCTAGGATGCATGGTGTTCAACAACTTGATCCGAGATCAAGTCTGATTGAGGTTCTACCTCTAGAATGACTTTTTTCAGTGGAAAGTGTTAAGGTCTTGTGACTCACTCTTGATCGATGCTTCTTCACTATTCATATCATTGTTCAACAGAGCAGAGATGAGATGAGATACAGAGATGGTACATGGCGACAGGGTGGCACGATGATCGATGATGATGGATGGATTGGCAGGTGGAATTTTCCCTAGTTGAGAAGGAGTGTTAAAATTGGCAACTAGGGCCAATATCCACTTTGGGACAACTCATTTGATGGAGATGATGATTACATTAAATTCCTCTTTTCGAGAGGACCAAAATTGATATAAAGATCATCCAATATGGACAAGCAAAACTGTGTTTTTGAATTTATGCCCACACATGTGCAAATTGTTCAGGTCGACCACATCATCTTATAGGCTCATGAAGCCTAATGGACGTGACGTTTCACCTTCAACGACTTGTATAAATACAAGTGCCCTCTCACCTCATTTGGCATCATCATCACACACATTTCTTCTCTCTCCTTCTCTCATTGGTTTGTACAATTATTGGGCAAATCTTCTCTCTCACATGTGTGGCAAAAGGACGAATTTACTGGGAAAATTGTAGGGCCGAATTTCAGGACTGTTGTAGGAGTTTGACCAACATTGACTGAGAAATTTGACTCATCCTTTGACTGCGATTTTTGTGGGAAATTTTCGTTTTTGGTAGGTCGTACAGTTTGGCACAAGAACCGAGAATTCTAGGCACTTTGACCACAGGGTTGGCTACAGGGTTTACCACAGAATTGATCGCAGAGTTGACCAGTTTGGCTGCAGTTTTCAAGATTGTTTTGGGCTGACTTTGACCACCTTATCAAGTCGAGTTTGACTAGGTATGACCAAGCTCCAAAAAGGAAAATTTGCTACAGCGATGACCATCTATGACTTTTTGGTTAGGGCTGAATTTGACTGTAGTTGATTGCAGATTTGACAGGATTTTTTTTACTACGATTTGTACTCTCTCTCTCTACTGAACACTTGATATAATAATAAGAAGAATTGATCAAAGGGTTTTCCCCACATTGGGGTTTTTCCTGGGCATCCGCCAAATTTGGTGTCCTCTTGTCTTGGCTTGTTTTCTGCATTTTGTTTCATGTTCTATATACTTTTATTGTCAATGTGATTAATGTGATTGCTATTGAAATCTAAATTGGAAATTCTCATTGGGCTGCTAAAGGAACATTGAAGTAATTGTGCTAAGCATAGAAGATGCCATTGTTATCTAAAATTAACAGGAAACTTGCTGCAAATGAGGCTTTAACGTCGAGGAAACCACCTATTTCCCTTATGACTCCCAACAACTCCAGCTCTCAGCCACTGTTCATTCCTCCCACATGAGCTCCACTCCTCAAAGGTTGCGCAAGCCTAGAATAGAAAAATTTGGTCCAATGGATAGGCCCCAAACCAGCTCTTCAAATCACCGAAAATCTTCAGCAAATGCTCAAGGAAATCAACCCTCAAAATCCCAGAATCTGCCCTGCTCAAAATATGGCTCTCCCAAGAAGTATGTACTCTTTTTCTGCGCCCAGTCTACTCAAAGCAGTGACTGGTTGTACCTAAAATTTCTTCCTAGAACAACTCTGAAATATGAAGATGTTCTCCCCTAGAGTGGCACTCGAAGTCCACTGAAGATGGAGTTGAGATTCCTGCTTGGAAATCTCGTGTTGAAAAACACAGTGTAGACTTGTGTAAACAACTCAACCATACAAGGGGTTTCGAATCACAAATTAGCAAAAGGACCAAAATGAAGCTCCTTCCCTCTATTTAACTTTGCTCCTCATCTCTCCTCCAAGTGGGCCCACTAAGTCGAATTCCCTCTTCTCTCACTTCACCAAGTCAAATTACTCAAGGGGGTACGAATTCCCCCTTTTCGGGAGTGGTCCCCACCTCCCACTTCTCTCTAAATTTCTTATTTCCTAATCTTTGGGAAACCATTTCCTTCAAAAATTCAAGTGGGGTCCTCTAAACCCACTTTTCCTAAGTTTAGAAGCCAAAATGTCAAAATTGTGCAAAATTTTGTTACTTGGAAAATTTGCAAAGTGTATCACAGTCCTCCCCGCAAAGATGTTGCTTGCCTTCAAGCAACTGCAGTGATGGGCGTTGAAGTATCTTTACTTCTTCCCAAGTAGAGTTGTTTGCAAATTTTTCTTGAGAGCTCTAAGGATGTCTTGGCTCTCTTGGATCCAATCTTTGGCCTTTGGGGCCTTGGTGTCTCCAAAAACCATGTCAGCGAAAGTCAATGCATCATAACCATACAAGGCACGAAATGTAGACATACCTAAAGACATGTAGTGGGTGGTGTTGTAGCAATACTCTCCTAGATGAAGCCATTTCACCCATGCCAACTGCTATCTGGTGACATAATTGCACAGGTACCTTTCCAATCATTTATTCACGATCTCAGTCCGACCATTTTGTCTATGGGTGGTAACTAGTAGTAGGAGTGAGCTCAATCCCCAAAAGGCAGAACAACTCCTACTAGAATCCTCCCATGGACCTGCTGTCTTTGTTGCTAACTATGGTCTTGGGGAGACCATGTAGCCGAAACACCTCCCTGAAAAATAACTCAGCCACCTGTGAGGCTGGATACTGAGAGGATATGGAGAAGAAGTGGGCAAAGTTGGTCAACCTGTCAACCACTACGTAAATGTAATCCCACCCGTACACTGTTGGCAATGATGTGATAAAGTCCATAGACATGCTCTCCCATTTTCCCTCAGGAATTGGAAGGGGCTGAAGTAATCCAGATGGGTGTGTCAGCTCCCCCTTATTCCTCTGGCAGATATCACACTCTTTAACGTGCCTTAATACATCCTCCTTGAGGCCCTTCCACGTGAAGCACTCTCAAATAGTTCCTGTAAATCTTGGTGAACCCCTAATGTCCTACCAAAGGGTGATCATGTGCAGCTAGCATAATCTTCTCCCGCGATTGGGAGCCAGGTACCAAGTAAATCCGATCTTAATATATCACCTTGTTCATCACCCTGCATCTATCATCACCTACCATGCCATCTAGAATCTCACATGCACGCTGGTCCTTAGAATACTCAACCAACAGTTGGGCTCTCCAATCCTAATCAACACTCATGAGAGAGAAAGTTGTAGGTCTCCTAGATAGTGCATCTGCTACCACAATCTATCGACCCTTGACGTACTTAATGTCGAAATCATATGCCTATAGTTTGTTATCCTAGTCCCTTCTACTCCAAGAAGAACCAAAGACTAATGTGATCAGTCTTAACCTTGAACCTGTTTCCCACCAAGTACTACCAAAACATGCATGATGGCCAATATATCTTTGTTATAGATAGAGTACATCCTCTCATGCTTCTCCAACTTCTTGCTCTCGAATGCAATGGGATGCCCATGGTGCATCAAAACTACCCCAAATCCCTCTCCAGAGGCATTGCAATCCAAAACAAAAGGTTGCGTGAAATCCGAAAAGGCCAAAAATGGGTAGTTGCTCATCACCTGATTGAGGCGCTCAAAAGCCTCTTGCTCCGTCTCAGACCACTCAAATGCTCCCTTCTTTGTCAGATTAGTAAGGGGTGTTGCTAACTGTGAGAATCCCCTCACGAACCTCCTGTAACAAGTACACATGCCCAAGAATCCAATCCAAGATGGCCCGAATCTGCTCCTGATGTACTTGCTCCCCATCCTCCCCGATGATGTGGCCAAGGTATAACATCTATGGCAGCCCAAACTCGCATTTGGAAATCTTGGCATATAATTGTTGCTCCTCTAGGATGCGTAGTACCTTCTCCACATGCTGCAAATGCTCCTCCCATGTCCTGCTATATATCAAGAAGTCGTCAAAGAAGATGAAGACATATTTGTGGAACACATGGTTCATGCAAGACTGGAAGGTAGTTGGTGTGTTGGTTAGCCCAAAGGGCATCACCAAAAACTCGAAGTGTCCATAGTGACATCAAAAGCTTGTCTTCGGGATATCATGCTCCCTCACCCGAATCTGATGGTATCCTGACCGTAGGTCTATCTTGGTGAAGAATTTGGCCCCTCTGAGCTCATCCATCAACTCATCTATGCGCGGAATTGGGTACCTCTTCTTCAAGGTATTCTTGTTTAGAGCTATGTAATCGATACACATATGCAAGGTCTCGTCCTTCTTCACCAACACCACTAAAGAAGAAAAAGGACTATAGTTGGGCCTGATGTGCTCCAACCTCAACAGCTCTTGTATAGCTCGCACAATCTCACCTTGATAAGCCTTCGAATGATGGTATGGTGTCGTGATAACAACGTGTACACCCTCCTCCAGCTCAATCATGTGGTCAAACCCTCGATCTGGTGGTGGACCTGGGGGAATGTCTCCAAAAATTGTCGAGTACCTGTCCAGAATAGCCTGAATGCCTAGATGGGCTGGTCATGGCTGAGATCTACAACTCACTTTGTATCCTGAAATCCTGAGCTCCACAACCCACTCTATATCCCCACGATACAAATCTGCGTACATCCTGTACGCTAACACTGTCTGAGGTGGGTACAAATGCATGCCCCTGAGTACCACTAACTTCCCATCTGGCCCTGTGAACTCCATCTCCAATCTCCTCCAATTCGTGGTCAAGCATCCCAGTGAGTAGAGCCATTAGACACCCATCACCACATTGGTGTTCAACACATCAACAAAAAAAAGGTGGTGTGTCATTGTGTAGTTCCCCATTGTCACAGTCATGTTGGGGACATATCAGGGGCACTGAATAGTCCTGTCCCCAGGTACTAGGAATGAGAAGCCCTCAAAAGCCTCAGAGTGTATCCCCCTCCTCTCTACCATTTGTGCATCAACAAAATTGTGGGTAGCCCCACTATCCACCAACACTGACACACGCTACCCTTGCATTGTACCCCTGATCCTCAAAGTCAAGTACTTCGGTACTCCCCGAAGTGAATCAATGACCCTCCTGTAGGCAGGAAAGGAGCTCCTCCAAGCAGGGGAGGTGGGCTTCCTCCTCCAAGAGCCCGATGCCCACCATTGCCTCCACCATCCTCTGGCTCAGCATCATCCTTCGCCTCATTGTCTGATAAAGCCTCTATATAATAGACCTTGCTCTTGGTGCACCGGTGTCCTGGTGCCTACGACTCCTGGCATGTAAAACATAGCTTCCTCCTCTTGAGGTCTCTCCATGTCTCATCATCTAACTGTCCACACCCTATCATCTCCCTCTGTGCCTGGGGTCTGGTGTCTTTCCCTTTTTGGGGAAAGAGGGTCCTCATGGGTATGGGTGCCTTAGACTTGGGGATTACACCTCGCAAGTCTCTCACTTTGCTCATTGCGTCGTGAAAAGAAGTGATCCTATTCGACCTCACCAGCCCAGGCAGAGGCCCTACCAAGCCCTCCACGAATAAGGAAACCCTCCTGGACTCTGATAGATCTGGCACCATCACTGACAATCTCGAAAGCTCTATTATATACTACTCCTTCCTGCCTGTCTGCTTGAGATGTGTCAGCTCCCAAAAGTGTGACTCAGGGTCTCTTTACTCAAAACGCCGCAACACCCTCCTGGTGAACTCCTCGTAAGAAGTTACGTTGGCATGTCACAACGTTGTCAATCCATGAAACCACCAATCGTGTGCATCCCCCTCCAAATGCAAAGAAGCCAATTTAATCGCTTCAACCTCTGATATCTGGTTAAGGTGGAAGTATGTATCTAGCTTCTCCACCCAAGCCCTCGTAGTGCATTTAGAGGACCCATCAAACATAGGGAGGTATAACCTCCTAACTATGCACTGCAAATCCGATTTCTACCATGATGAGACACTTGCTGCCTTGCTTCAGTTGTTATGCTTGAGCTGGAAAAAATCTCTAAAATCGAGTGCTTCCTAGAAGCTTTCCACTCCCGAAAGTAATCTCCCATAGGCATCTCCCCAGTGTCTGGCTTCTCCCCATTCCCAGGAGCCAAAAACATAGGCATGGTAGATCTAGTTTTCCCCTGGTGAGTAAGGGCATTGTTTTGAGGGATGTCATTCTTCGTATGGTGAGATGCTTCGGAGCTCTCACCTCCCATAAACTCCTTGTGGTTGTCTCTAATACGCTATTGCCTCAGTTCATCCATCACTTCTCTTTTCCCTCTCACAACCTCGTCTTGCCCTTTCACCAAGTCATTCAAAGTACTCAAGATGCCTTTGAATATTGTGGTGATCTCATCCTCACTACTACCCACCATTTCTACTGTGTTTCCCCCATGCTCTGGAGCCTCTGAATTTGGGGTAATTTTCAATTCCCGCTCTTTGCTCCTGTACCTGTACCTCTGGTAAGTAATGTTATGCTTATCTCCTGAGGTCATAGAAGAAAATCCTCCCACAACTGGCCAGATCAAGGCTTTGATAACACTGTAATATTCCTAAAGGAAATATCAAGTGATAACAACCATAAATTCTCAACATGCAACCAAAAACGAAAAACACAGCAGAAATATCAACACACCAAAAATTTACTCCAAAATAATCTGATTCATTTTATTATCTATCATGGAATGAGTACAATGAGTTGGAGCAAGTGCACCTAGGCTTGATAAAGCAAGCTAGACAAGTCCTAGGTGAGA
This sequence comes from Pinus albicaulis, assembly GCA_034641835.2. Taxonomy (NCBI): domain Eukaryota; kingdom Viridiplantae; phylum Streptophyta; class Pinopsida; order Pinales; family Pinaceae; genus Pinus; species Pinus albicaulis. The sequence continues at coordinate 547,970,372 of CM076574.1, forward strand.
AAAGGTGTTGCCCCAAATTCTATAGAGTGCTAATCCTCACACCCTTGCGCTGGCCCAGTAATTCTGCTGCTTCTGGTTAAAGTGGAACCTATGTTTGATCCTTCTAGAGTGCTAAAAGAATTCTGCAAAATTACCTATAGGCTCTCAACAAACCCATAAAAACCCAAAAATATTTCAGCCAAATTCCACTGCTCCAAATTTCCCACAAAATAAGGCGTAGTTGGCCCTCCACCAACTAAACACACTGCCAAGAAACTTGTTGCAAATGAGGCTCTAATGCTGAGGAAATCCTCCACCTATTTCCCTTACAACTCCCAGCAACTCCCAACTCCCAAACCCTGTTCATTCCTCCCACACAAACTCTACTCCTCAAAGGTTGCACAGGCCCATAATAGAAAAAATCATCGCAGTGGATAGACCCCAAACCAGCTCTGCAAATCACCAGAAATATTTAGCAAGTGCTCATGGAAATCAGCCCTCAAAATCTCAGAATCTGCCCTGCTCAAAATATGGCTCTCCTAAGAAGTGCGTACTCCTATTCTGTGCATAGTCTGCTCCAAGTAGTGATTGATTATACCTACAATTCTCTCCCAGAACAACTCTGAAATATGAAGTTGTTCTCCCCTAGAGTGGCACTCTAAGTCCATTGAAGAAGGAGTTGAGATTCTCGGTTGGAAATCTCTTGTGCTAAACAACACGATGTAGACTTGGCTCAACAACTCAAGCGTACAAGGGGGTTTGATTCACAAATTAGCAAAAGGCCCAAAATGTAGCTCCTTCCCTCTATTTAACTTTGCTCCTCATCTCTCCTTCAAGTGGGTCCCCCATGTCAAATTCCCTCTCCTCTCACCTCACCAAGTCAAAATTCTCAAGGGGGTACGAATTCCCCTTTTTTTGGAGTGGTACCCACCTCCCACTTCTCTCTAAATTTCTTCCTTCCTAATGTTTGGGAAGCCATTTCCTTCAAAAATTCAAGTGGGGTCCTATAAACCCACTTTCATAAGTTTAGAAGACAAAATGTGAAAATTGTGCAAAATTGTGTTTACTTAGCAAAATTTGCTAAGTGGAAATATCACACGAAACTAGTTACATTTCCAACACAAAGAACTCATTTCCTTCTGTAAGGAAGCTGACATTAAGAGGAAGTTGATAGCTCCCTATAATCCTCAATAGAATGGAGTGGTTGAGAGAAAGAACAGATCTATTGAAGAATTTGTGAGGGCAATGATACATGATCAAGATGTACCAATGTTCTTGTGGGGAGAAGCAACTAGGATAGTTGTCTACATTCTAAATAGAAGTCTTCATCGAATTCTGGAAGATAAGACTCTTGAAGAAGCATTCACTGGTTAGAAACCACAAGTTGAACATTTGAGAATCTTTGGTTGTCTGGTGTTCATACATGTACCCAAAGATAAGAGAAATAAGTTAGAGCCATCTAGAAAGAAGGGGATATTTTTTGGGTACAGTGAGTCAACAAAAGCCTATAGGATCTATATTCCAGGGCAGCGATTGGTTGAAGTAAGCAAGGATATGAATTTTGATGAAGATACCACTTACTGGAAATCCAGAGAAGAACACATGGACACTGATGATGAAGAAAAGGAGCATGTGGCTCCTAAGAAGTTATAGGTCCTCCCACATCCTCAAGATATCCTAAAGATCATGAAGAAATACCAAAAGGACCTCTGAACCATTGGATCCTATGGTTGTGCCGGAAACTAGAAAAAGACCAGCTTGGCTCAAATCTACTTTGCAAGTAGGAGAAGGACATGCAACTCCATAGGGCACCTTCAGGGAATCTAAGAGACCTAAGAGGTATTTTGGCTATGCAACATTAATGACTAAGTTGATTATCTCCAAACCTTCCAACTTCGAGGAAGCATCCACCCAGAAAGTTTAGAAGAATGCAATGATGGAAGAATACCAATCTATATCAAGAACGATGCATGGGAGATTGTTCCAAGACCTTAAGGAAAGTTTGTGGTAACCTCAAAGTGGATATATAAGATCAAACATGCAGCAGATGGGAGCATTGATAAATACAAGGCGAGATTTGTGGTTGGAGGGTTCTCCTATAAAGAGGGAGAAGATTATGATGAGACCTTTGCATTGGTTTCCAGGTACACCACTATTATATCTCTTGTTTCTCTTGCTTCGTTTATGGGATGGAAGTTACATTAGATGGATATAAAGTTTGCCTTCCTCAATGATGTGATTGAGGAAGAGGTGTACATTGAGCAACCTCAATGTTTTGAGTTTCGTAGGAGAGAATCTCACATGTGTAGATTGAATAAGGCCTTGTATGGACTTAAGCAAGGACCGAGAGCTTGGTATTCTAGAATCGATGGATATATGACGAGACTTGGTTTCTCTAAGAGTGTTGTTGATTCAAACCTATATATCAAGGTTGTAAAGGGTGAGCTTGTGATACTACTATTATATGTTGATGATTTGTTCTTGACAAGTGTAGAGCATCTTATTATTCATAGTAAGAGGGAGTTGGCATCTGAATTTGACATGAAGAATCTTGGCTTGATGCATTACTATTTGGGATTGGAAGTTTGGCAGAAACCTGGAGAAATCCTTCTCAAACAAGGAAAGTATGTCATCAAGGTCCTTCAGAAGTTTGGAATGATGGAATGCAAGTCTACGACAACTCCTATTGTGACGAATCTAAGAAAGCAAAGGGATTCTTAGTCTGATCTAGTAGATCCATCCATGTATCGATAGTTGATTGGATTGTTGATGTATTTGGCTAATACCAAACCAAATATTTTCTTTACAGTGAACACCTTGAGCCAATTCTACATGGAACCAAGACATGAGCATTGGATTGCAGCAAAGCATATATTGAGATATCTACCTGGTATTGTTGACTATTGTTTGAGATATGCCTCAAGTGGTGAGTTACAGCTGCAAGGATATATAGATTTTGATTGGGCAGGGAGTGTGAATGACAGGAAGAGTACATTTGGTCTATGTTTTAGTTTGGGCTCTACTATGATATCCTAGATGAGCAAGAAGCATACATATCTCGCACTCAATACTGCAAAAGAAAAGTATATTGCAACTTGTTTGGCATGTTGTGAGGGAGTATGACTTCGTAAGATATTCTTTGGATTGTTTGATTAGATGCTGGAACCGAGTGTGTTATTCTATGACAATCAAACCTGTGTGAAGATGACAGACAATCCAGTGTTCCATGATAAGACGAAGCATATTGATATCAAGTACCACTACATTCGTGATATGGTATAGAAGGGAGCAGCGAGGCTCCAATATATTCTCATTGATGAGCAGATAATTGATATTCTTACAAAACCTCTGGTCCAGGCAAAGTTTGTATACTTCAGGGAAAAGCTTGGAGTTTTGGAGAATCCCTCTATTAGTGAGAGGGAGTATTGATGTGCCATAAATAGGGGCATGGCTTGGACTATTAGTGACAACAAGAGCATGGCCCGAACTGTTGATGACTTGACAACAGGGGCAGGAGAATTGCCTAAATTGTTGGTGAGATAACATGAGGGGCGAACATTCTTGAGAGGAATGGTCCCTGAGGCCTAGACACTGAATGGAGTGGGTGCCTTTTTAGCATCATGGCCTAGAGTGAGGCCTCAGGAGTTGGGACATGGGTGTCCCTAGGGTTTGACAATGGGTGATGGAAACTTTGGACTAGTTGAAGTACCTGAGGTGAGGCGCCCACTGGATCATGGTGACTAGTTGCGTGAGTACACCATTGATTAGGAGTGCTAACCTGGCTTGTGGTACACTAGATAATGATGACACTGATGTAGGTCAAGAGTGTTGACCAAGATGATGATGCTATAGATGAGTTGTACCTTTTCTTAGAGAATCATGTATACAAAGAACATCTGGATAGTCATTATGAATACCTCCCTAGCTAAGAGGGAGCGTTGAATTTTGTAGCTATGGTCGATCTTCGTAATGTTCTTTTGTACTTGTAATAATAAAATATATTATATTTGTGATAAAAGAAAAAATATTTTGAAACATGTTCTTCATGCTTGCAAGAAAAGAAAATATTTATTGATTTTATATTCAAAAGAAAATTTTATAAGGCATGTTCTTCATGACCTTATCAAGAACAATGTTATCAGAACCGAACCGGTTCTGAAAAACCGGCCGGTCCGACCGGTTTGGAGGCAAAACCGGTCCGAACCGACCCTCCGAACCGGAAATGACCGGTTCGGTACTGAACCGGCCGGTTCCGTCACTGAACCGGCCGGTTCCGTCACTGAACCGGCCGGTTCCGTACCGGTCCGGTTCAGAGACAGGTTCCACCGGTTCACAAGCCTGGGCACTAAAAAAAAAAATTTTTTTCTTAATTTTTTTTAAATTTTTAAATTTTTTTTTATAAATTATTATTTTTCCTAGTTAATAACGCTACCCTAGCCCCCCCTAAAGCTACTTAAACACCCCCACCCCCTCTATTTCCCTCACACTATTCATGGTAATGTTAAATTCTTAAAGTAAAAGTGACATTCTCCTTAATCTTCATTTTCATCCTTTTACTTAAATTTTTAACATTACCATGAAATGACTCGGGATGTTTGAGAGTGGTTCCGACCTCATTGGATTTCATATGGAGAAAGTAGAATTTTAGATCTCATTCAAAATCCAGCAGACTTATCAGTTTTTCAGGATTTCGGGATTGGGTTATTGCAATGTTTCCATCGAATTTTGTCATGTATTAGGGTATGGAACTCGTATTTAATCAAGAGCAGTGAGCACCAATCCCTCTATGTACCTTGATGTTAGTGACATTGGTTGTCAAACTCCTCTATCATGACCCTACTAAAAATGTACCCATCACTCAAACAAAACCTTGACTATCGAAGATGATAGATAAATCTATGTTTAAATCAATGAATTAAGTATGAATTTGTGTAAAAATATCTAATTTTTAATATATATATATAAAATAATATATAATGTATCGTATCCCAGAAGTATCCTGTTCCGGGGTCACCGTACCTGTATCCGATTCTTCGAATCCCCGTATCCCCGTATTAGGTGACTTAGGGATTCTGATGATGATTGATGATTTGATCATATGTAGCTTGTAGTATTGTAGGCTATAGTATAATACTATGATCTAACATGTTATTTTGGACTATAAAGGCCTTTTAGAGCCTGTTTCTTGATGTTTGTTACATTTTTTGTTCAGCGATGTTTTGCACTAAGAGTATTTTGGCTATCTGCACCTATATAATGAAAACTTTTGCATATTTGTGTTTAAATGGTTTGGATTAATATGGATGTACATGAATATATCTGGTTTTTCTTTAAAATATGAATATTTTATGTGTTTTTGGTAAACCGGTTTTTTTCCAGTTTTTTTCCGGTTCCGGTTTGGTTCCGACCGGTTCCCGGTCCACAAGGTTTTCCGGTTCGATAACCGGTTCGGTTCCGATAACATTGATCAAGAACATGAAAATGAAAATTTAAATTTGTATTATAAACACCACAAGATGCCCAAGTCGGCCTCCCAATGATGAAGTCGGCCCAGCCCAAGAGGCACCTATTCGACCCCTTCTAGCATGTATATATATCACTATGGAAAAAGTCCCGATAAAATCGTGATAACCTCGAGAAGTCGCAAAATTTTCAACTTGTCGATGTTATCGGCCGAGTTTTTCATGATTTTTTCAAAAATAAAAAATTCGGGATTTAATTGTAAAACTCAGGATAAAATGGAGAGTTTTTCCAATAATTCGTGAGTGACGTGTCTGGCCACATATAAGTTAGGAAAAGGCTGGCTTTTCCGCTAATTTTGCTATCTAACCTTTGTGATTCGTGCTTATGGAGAGAGGAAGTTTTTGTCACTTCCCAAGAGGAGGAGATTTACTAGTTTTGTGAGGTGGATCTAGAGGCATTGGAGTTGGAGGAGGTAGCAACTACAAGGGAGAGAGAGGTAGAGGAGCAAGAGGAGGAGGAGGAGGAGGTGACACCATCTAGGATGGGCAGCAACATAGGACAGAGGCGACCACTTATTTTTGCTTCTAGAGGGCGACAAAGTCCATTTGTAGCACTAAGGGTAAGGCCTTCATCCTCTAGAGGAAAAGGCAAAGCCATTTCCTATTCCCATAAAATGGGTAGAGGAATTCAGTGACTGGTAAGTTTATGACATGTAGATGACTCATGGTGATGATATACATTTATTATATATTTTGTTGATATTTTGACTCTTGAGACTTAGTCAGGACTCAAGATTAAAGACTTCATTTACTGTTGATATGTGATGTAGCACTAGACTTCTTATACATCTTATATATTAGCTTTCTTTTCATATTTATTTGATGTTGTGGATACTTTAGATGCAAAATTTAAAAAAAAAAAATGATTGTCGAGCTTTTGCCAATTTTTCCAAAAACCTCTCGAATTTAATGACTTTTTCAATTTCCAGACCCTTGCCGATTTATTCCCAAGGTCAATTTTTTCCACATTGCTATACAGAGACCACTTCATCTCCACTCCAAGGCAATTTTCATATCTCATCTCATCAAGTATTTCTGATCTAGCATAGCGAAGGAGGACAAGGAAGAGAAGGTCGAGAAGAAGAAGTCGAATCCAAGAGAAGTCTCTCGCGCGTGTGATCTTCTATTGCCCTCGCACATGTGATATTGAAGGTCTAAAATTTATGTGGTAAAGTCTGGTCACAAGTCCAAAATTCTGAGATAAAGGTGAGTGAGAAATTCGGCCCTAGTGCAGACCTAGAGTGAAATTGTGGAGAGGCTACTTGAAGTGATTTGGTGAAGTTTGACTTGGCATCTTCAGGCATCTTGTGGTTGTCATCTTGCTGGTTAGTTTGACTTTGATGTATCTCTTGTTGCATTGATTCTCTAAGGAAAAGGTTGGCTGGGTTTTACCCCCAAGTGGATTTTCCCAAGGTAAAATCTTGTTGTCTCTTTGTACATGATGATCTCTATTGCTCTATTGTCTCTATGGTTGAATTTCTGAATTTGTAATTGCTTAATGATACATTGAAAGTGCAAAATAATCATCTACATCATTGGCAATAATTATCAAATTTCATAAATAAGTGTTTGTATAATTTGCACTAGAAAAATAAACAGCAGGGAGGCGCACAAGAGGGATGTGTGGGAGTACCCTCAAATTTTAGGGAAATTTGGGGGGGTGGAGAGACATCGGGGTGTGTGTGTGTGTATAAAATTCAAATTCATATTCAATAATGAAGCATAAATATATTTGATCCATACATAATTGAATTAAATAATGAAATACACTGATCCATATTCATCATTAATAATTTAATACTGAATCCATACATACATCATTCATCCATACACAATGAGATTCAATAATGAAATACAATTCAAATTTATATTCAATAATGAAAGCATAAATATAACTGTTTCATACATAATAGAATTAAATAATGAAATACACTGATCCATATTCATCACTAATACTGATACATACATCATTCATCCATACACCATGAGATTCAATAATGAAATACATTAATCCATATTCATCACTCATCATTCTAGAATCTAATTAGTACTAAGAAAAATAGACTATAGTGGTTCTGAAGTCTGAAGATTAGAATAGTAATGATATAACTCGAACTCAAAGGGGTGCTTCTAGGCACCCCCCTTTTGAGGGTTGTGCCTAGAAGCACCCCCTTTGGGGAAACGCATCTCCCACACTCGGGAAAATTTTCACCGTGCGTTTCTCTAGGTCTCCCCAAAAAGGGGACATGGGGATACATTTCGCCAGGCATCCCCCTGTCCCAAGTGCATGGGAAGCATGGGGTGCGTGCACCCCACCTTGGGGGACACATCCCCGTGGAACACTGAGAATTTGTGAGTTCTTTGTTAGTTTTCTTCTAAAAATAAGTTATCTTCATTAGTTGGATAGCATGTTATACATGCACATGATTACAATACAGGCTGCCATACAATTTGTGCAATGCTTTTCTGGACTTACATAATTCAACTGACAGACAGAAGGTTAATGTCTTACCTGGGATTGTACAAAATCTACTAGCTCCTGTAATCGTGCAGCTTGTTGGCTATGCATTCCAGGAAAGCTTCTTCCAAATGCAGGTATGTTTTCCAAAATGATTTGTAGGTAAGTCTGCAAGGCAATTATAGAGCAGTACTTATCAATAAATCTTTCAAATAAACATAAGACCATGTAATAATGAAATGCCCCCATAAGAATCCAAACCTTTGTTGTGTAAGTGCCGTCTAGATTGAGTGCTAATCCAGCAGCAGCTACAGGTTCTTTATTTGAACCCTTTATCTGCAGGTAAGGAGTCGGCACATCTTGTAGATGATCCACCTCTATGAGAAGCTGCAGAAGGAGCAACGAATCAATTAAAAATGGGCATAGCATTAGTAGTTTACAAAAAAATTCAGATATATCAAGGCACAACATTACAGTGGATTAAGATCATTAAAGCTCTAACACATATCCAAGGTATCCAGTTGTTACGGTCATTAATAGCCTCCCAGGAAAGAATTCTCTTTTTTCTCTAATTAATGCTGAATACGAATCATGTCAAACTTGACCAACTTATAATCCAGGGCTCTATGTCTGTCAAGGTTTGAACCTAGATCATTAGCATGGTAACGCCCCACCTCAAGCACTAAACCAAAGTCCAATGGACACCACCAAGGATAATTACTCATCATGTATGTTTTCCATGGAACAAGATTTAGAATGCCACAATATTTGATTCAGGCAGAAACGAACCTCCACAGCTTTTTTTTCAGGTAATGGAAGTATAGAACTAGGAATCAATCTTCATTGATTGGTCCATCTAATTTACCAAGGATCAACAGTGTGTACACATATAGATGGACACACACAGACTTTCATTAAAATGTCCAAAAGGCCAACTTGCTTATGGGCAAATATTTTGAAATTAGAATTATATTTTGGTGAGGGTTGTTTGATATTAATAAAAGCAAAATCATTTGAGTGTATTTAAAGTCACTGACCAATTCAGAAAGCCATAATATTAACTTTTAACTAGGAACTTTTTTTCTTTTTGAAGGAAATTTTGGGCATTGGGTACCACCCGGGAAAGAAAGTCAGGCTCCCTCTCAGCCTGAAGGCAAGAGAGAGGTTTCTGGTAGTAGGCCAGCCCTCAGTATAGACTCACTTAAGAGTGCAACAAGTTACTCTATTCCAGAGTGTAAACATGTCACATACAAGACTTGAACCTGGGTGGGAGAATAACAACTATTCTGCCCAACTACCAAAGCTAAATTCAATTGACTTTTAACTAGGAATTTATTGCAATATGTTATATTTTCATTCCACTGACTCGTGACAAGGAAAACAAGGATGGTATTCATCTGCAAATTGATCCTGTACGCCACAATACAGCTAGCAGAAATGGCAAATCATTTGACCATCAAACAAAGATGCACTGGCATTTGTGAAACCACAGGTTTGGAATATGTTTAGTGCCAAAATTTAAGATTAATTTGTATATAATGTGACAATTTCCATTAATTAATCTGTATATAATATGATTATTCTAGCCTCGAGGCATGTTTGCAATGTTCCACCAAGTCCCCTGGAGGTGGGAGCGAGGGGGCGAGGGAGCGCAGGAGCGGCCTATGCAAAAGCTCCCTACCAATTTTCAGGAAACATGGGGGGACGTCGGGGTCATAAAAATTATAAAATTTAATATTTATAATGTAACTATATTTTTGCAAGGAATGTATATACAGTCATCATACACTTGCATCATGAAAGATAAATCATAAATGATAAAATTACATATCGATGAATGATGAATCATATAATTGAAACAAATTTAAAAGTTAAAAGTTACAACATACATCATACAATCATGCATGTAAGTTTGTAAGTTTGTAACTATATAATCATTAATGTAACTACTAACAATGTACAATGAAAATAAAGTTTAAGATATCATATGACATATTATATCAAGATTCCAAATAGAGTTTAAACTGAAGTTTACAACTCAAGTCTGAAACATAAAACTTGAACGCAAATAAGTTATGTCTGAAACATAAAACATAAAACATAACATATGAATATCAAACGATATCATCATAATGATAAATGAGCATAAATGCTCAAGTTAATGCCCCACTAGTCTTTGCATCCAACTTCTGCACGAATATATCAGGATCAACCATGTCACCATCTGAATCAGAATCACTTGGATTCTCAAATATGCTAAGTGGCACATCAACTTTTAACACGAAACCATAAACTAAAAGGGGCGGTGAGGGGACGTGAAGGGGGGTGAAGAGGAGGTAGCAGAGACGTGAGGGCGTGAAGGGGGTGTGGGGCGTGACGTCCTAAGTCCCAGGCCCAGGGACGAGGCGAGGAATCTAGACCCCTAGGTGGGGGGGCGAGACCCCGTGTAACACTGCATGTTTGCTACAGAATCCACATGTTTGCAAAATCCATTGCTTATAAAATGTAGGTTCCCATACCCTTAGCTTTTATAATACGTACCTTGAACAACATTATCAAATCTCAAATTAATTAGCCTTGGCAGACGTTACCAAATATTAAATTAAACTTTATGGGTTGCCACCAAATTCTTTTCAGTGCATTATTGGCATTGATCTGATCAGCGATAGCAACAGATTTGTCAGCCTAGTAACTGATTCAACTCAAAATTCATAGAGCAAGAGAAGGCCTTTAATCCCAATAATTTTGAGAGCAAAATGACCCTACACAGCATGTGAAGTGTAATAGGACATTCTCTCCAGCACTCAGTCATTAGGGTGACTCTGCAAGAAGGCAATGCCTTCTATTTTCTGTTGGCCGCTGATCAAAACAGTAACATAAGGCACATTTGGGTCTTGTTACAACAAAATCTAGCAGGCCTTGGAGAAGGAAACCCTACAAGACAAAGAGCTAGACTAAGTGTTAACAATGGGACAATGGCCCACTGTCACCACAGCCAAGGTCCCCTGCTCTTTATGGACTTTCACAGATGGCAAGAGTCTTGGTAAGGTAATAATCACCTTTAATAGATATTATAGGCTTTAAGGTGCAAGGTGATGAATTAGGACCTCTTAAGGTATGCTTAATCTTATGATATAATGCTTCAAAAGAAACTTTGCTCACTATGAGAGACCTAGAAACAAATTACCCAAGATCTAGGGTTTTGTGAATTATCATGGATGAAGTTACTTCCGAGATCAAGGCAATAAGGAGAAAGGGCTTCTTATGATATACTTTACCAAGTACTAAGCTCATACAACCCTCAAAAAAGTCCCCAAAATGAGGAAAACTAGCTAGGGTTTCCCTCTTAGAGCAACACCTGGGCCAAGAGATTTTATGGACGAAATCCAAGTAGATGCCCAACGAACTTTGAGTTCAAGTAGTCAAAACCCTAGGCTTGATGTTTAGGCTCTTGGACTCCCACCAAATCTCCTCCTAAGCAACTCGCTCTGAGCCTTAGGTAGCCGACCTACCTTAAGAGAACCGAAATTTAGAGAGAAGAAATTATGGAGAAAATTTGAGTTTGGCCACCAAGGACTTGGATTAGTGCCTTGTCCTTTGGGCATATGGATTCTTAGGAAGCTTAAGATGAGCTAAATCGTTTCTAACAAGGCTTAAAATTGATGCGCTAGGTACCAAGCTTAAGCATTTACCCACTTCAAGAGATAATGGAGTTTTACGGAGAGAAAAAAGATTCCTCCACTAGGAACATCCATTACATGCCATACAATAAATAATATATGCAATACTCAACTATAAAGCTTGTTCAAGAATTAATTTTCAATAATTGGGGCACAATTAGCACATTCTAGAAGTAGCAATTCCATACATTATACAAATTCAAGAGAAAAATTCCATCAACATAAAGCACTTATAAGATGACATGCAATATTTCCATCCATCATCCAAGAAATAGCTCCAAAGACAAAATCGAACTAGCCCCAAATGTCAAAATGAAACCAAAAGATTCTCCAATACCCAAAGAAACAAGTGTGAGTTCTTCTCAAGAGATCGAATTCCAAGTGTGATGATGATGATAGACTCAAATGAGCTCTCATCTATTTGTACATGTTCTATCAAGTCTAATTTTAGCCTAGAAGCCCCTCTTAGTTGTCAAATGGAGGGAAAAACTAATTGTGGCTACAAGCCAGCTACCAACCACACAGCCAATGTACAATCATGATGATAAACCCACAAGAGGGCTGAAATGTTGACGTCATCACTGTGTGGACCTCTTGGGGGCATGCGTTGAGCTCTCCTTGTGCCAAACTAAAGGAAGAGGGCTCCAAAAACCATCCTCTAGGGGTTGGCCCCTGGATGTGGACCCCAGTTTTGTGTTTGGGGCACAACAAAATGGGTCTCATGGGTCTCCTGGTGATAGAATAGCCTGAATTTGCTCCATCGTTGAGGGCTCGGAGAATGAGAATATCCCTCACACATCTCAAAGGGTGAGACAAACCTAATCTCAGCCTTAGATTAGCTGCCAAACCATGTGTACAGTGTACACTGCTAAGCCGACTGGGGCATGTTGGTCCAAGTGCATCATCTCGTGAATGCTATGGGGCAAACTGCAAACTATTGTGGTGTTGTAGGTGCCCATGGAGCGGGATGATGGTGCTCTGTAAGTAACAAGAGTCCCATGGCTCTCAACGCTTCACCTGGAGGGTGTCATATGCTCTTCCAATGGACTTAGGCCCTAGCTAAGTTGCCCAACCCATGATAACACCACCTACCAGTCACACATAATGTCCAGTGTTGCATCCTCACCATCAAGTACAATAATTCATTAGTGCATCTAAGTAAACCAAGCTTCTTAATCAAGGGCATATTGAAACTTCATATGGGGTTTCTCTTCCAAATTTGGGGCTTTGATCTCATAATAATGTTACCTTCCTATGTAGGAGTGGTTAATAGACAATCTTATTAGGTGTTCCCAGCCCTTAAGGGGAAAGACATGTCCTCGATTCATCCTTCAATTAATAGGTGGCATGTGAATGATGATGAAATGGATGGGATCACAGGTGTCTCAAGGTCAAATGCCATGGGTACAAGGATAACAATGATGAGGGAGGCCCACATCTTGGGCATACAGATGTGAGGAGGGAGCAATCGTGGTTACATAAGTTTCCCAAACCTTTGTTTTTCCACCCCTTTATTTGCATTTTGCCTTTTCTTAATTTTTCTTTGTATTACCACTCGGGGATCTAGGAAATAAGAGCATGCTGTGAATGATGTATAGCAGTTATTAACCCCCTTAAGATGGGGCGATTCATCTCCCATTAGGGGTTAGGATGTCCCTTAATGATATTGGGGCACTTATGGGCCCTAGGAACCAGGGTGATGTTTGTCTTTTTCCCACGTGCTATATGAAATGTCCCAACCATCTTTTGCATTTTATGATTATTCTTCTTCTTCTGTTTCTTGCTTGTGGCCATGATATGCTTTTAACTTCCTTTTAGTTGCATCATCATTCAGGGCAACATAAACTAGGCCCAACCCAAATATGTGGACAAGGGGAGGGGTGTGACAGTGCATTGTGGATCCAGAGAAGGAAAATGATGAAATAGGGATTGTAATGTGTGGAGGTGAGTGTAAAATGTGGAATGGGAAAACGAACCCATGCTACCAAAATCAGGGTTCTCAAGTAGTGCCCTTCCTAAAGCCATCGACTAATAGGGGAGATCCCACAAGACTAGGATTGAAGATTAACCCCCCATTTAGGGTGAGGGAATAAGACCACAGTAAAATCCCTTCCTTCTTCCAAGTCACCCAATAATCCATGCCCAAAATGCCCAATGAAAAACAAGCATAAGCACCTGATTGCATAATGAAAAACATACCTTTTGGGTCGGATTACCCACCTTCTAACATATTCTCTCGACAGATGGGCGAGGAAACATACAACTGACGCAGGGAGCAGAGATAAAGTGGCACATCACATCGGCTATGAGGTGGCTCTTACGGGCTACTAGCTGTTGATTGAAGAAGATGATAAAGAGAAAATCTCTCTTAGGGGTCCCCACTTTTGGTGGGTAACAGGTCTAAAGAAGCATAGTAGAATAGCCAACATGAAAGGGGATATTTTCAATAAACACTAGATAATGTATTGATTCGTGCAATTGTGTTCTTTTGAACCACACCATACCTTTACCACATCTTAGCATGCCAAAACAAAGTTAGGACAAACTTTCTTTAATGCTTATCCCATCACCCTCTTATGTAGCCAACATCAATCCTTCATCGCAACTATCCTCTTACACCCAACCAATGATGAACATTTGATGTGTCAATTTTTTTGGCACCAACACCAAATCCAATTAGGCACCAACTCAACATCTAGATCAACAAATAACTTATGGTGCCATCTTAGCAACAACTTAGTAATCCATTCCACCACTATGTCATAGCTTAGATAGATCATGCAAATGACAGGTTGAGTGATCATAATTGACTAGCTCAATCAAGGATATGTGCTAGTGACCAATCCAACCAACTTAGCACACACGGAAACCGGCCTAATTTCAAGTAATGAGGCAGTGATCATCCTCATTTATTGTTCCTCAGGGATAATCATTAGGAATCGCCTCGATTGTATCACATATACTTGTCAATCTTCTTCGATAGTAGAGTGATTATGTGTTTTTTGGACCTTTTTGAGATAAAGCTCCATAGCAATATCTTGATAATAGTGTAATTAAGTTAGGGATAAACAACACAAGTAATGAAATATTATTAAATAATAAAAGTAATAAAGAACATAATGAATAAATCGATTAGGAGACATAACCTTTCACTAAAAGGTATCAAGGCACCCCCCATAAACTTATTTATTCAAGGGCCTTATTACCCACACACATGTATGGGTAATCCTACCATGATCCACATATAGCTAGCCTCACATCTCTCATGATCCACAAATAACCAACAAGCAACCCTACACGATCCATATATAGTCAGCTCAGGTGTCTCTCATCTACTCTCTGATGTATTCATTTATCTAATGAAGGTGGGTCATCTATTTTGAGCTGGATTAACCATTTTTGTATTAAAGTGTTTTAATTTATGTCCAAAGGCATTCTAGAATGGATCATAGTTGAATTGGAGAATAGACTATTATTGGCTATACACTTGTACCCTTGCTCACCTTGGTGGTTATCATTTTCCCACCCCTTGCTCAAAGATGAGGATAAATGGGAGTCAATAATGGTAGTATGGATTATCATGGACGCGTTATGTCAATCAGTGCCTCCTATTCGTGCCCCTCCTAGACAGTGGAAAGAAAGGCATCAAGGAAGGTCACACAAGTGCACTAGGGGCAAGAGATTGGGAAATTTTCTTAATTGCAACAACTAGAAATTTATCTTCTAACTTATGCAGTTTATTTGTCTTCAGAAATTATTATGGCAAATAACAATTAATTCACTACAATATTCACAAATAAAATTTAGGAACTAAGAAAATAATGCACACACAAAATTATGGACACCAAGATTTTTGGACAATAGTCCCTGGAAAAACCGCAATGTGGGGAAAGCTAGTTCAACAGATGAGGGTTTATTATTAATCTTCAACAATTTGTGAATACATCAACGAGTTTCCTGACGCTAGCAAAGCTCTGAGAAATTTTATCTCACACCTCCAACTAGCAAATCAATCTGGAAACTCAAATTTTCCCTTTTGCAAATCCAATTCGGCCTCCTCTAGTAATTTGCACCCCTTTCCTGCAACTCGCACTGGATCCTGAAACACGCACTTGCAACTAAGAATGCTTCGGGAAATTTACTTCGGAAAACAAATTGCCTCCTTCTGTCCTCTGAAGCTACTCACACCTCATTCAGTAATTATTCTGACAACTGGAAATGGAATTACTACTCTAGAAACTTGCATCGGGTGAACTGGATATTCACATTGCTTACATCAGGCCTCTCTCTGCAAAATAAATTCAGCCTTCCTCTGACCCTACGAATACTGCAAATCACTGTGAAAATCTCCTCCGTAAATTTGCCCCCAAATCCTCAGGTAAAACCCCGTTGCTGGTGTCTCCCTCTGCTTCAACTGTGCCCTTGCTAATTCGCTGCAACTAGGTAGGTCTATAATATCCCAAATTGGGATTAAACAGTAATAAAAGGCAAAATAGACAAGAACTATGGCAAATAGAAAAAAAGCATCAAACACACAAACTGGAAGCCAATAAACAATGTTGAGCCATTTTATTATTTGTTGGAAAGGAGTACAAGTGGGGTGTTGAAACGATTGCACTTGGGCCTGCTCAAGGCAGGCTAAAAGACAAAATCAATCCAAGAAAACTGCTATTCGAATGACATTGTGTGGCTCAATCACTGTGTTGCCCAGTCTAGAAAATGTTGTTGTCGGTTGAACTCGAACTGTTGGTTCGACTACTTCATGTCCTCAGAAAATTTTGGCAATTGGACACCAGACTCTCCTCAAAATACCCACAAAAACCCACAAAGGGTTTGCTGAACGCTCGACCCCGGAAATTGGCCCTCTTGGGCTTGGAATGCTGCTTTGCTGGGGAAATCGAACCACTGGTGCAATCTGCTGGAAAGTGCCTCCGAAGTGCTGCTAAAAGCCCTGGTAGGAGGTGGCTAGCCTCCCCTCGGAATCTCTTGCTGAATCTCCTCTGCACTCCTCACTCCCGGCACCCACACCAACTGAACTGCGCAATCACTGCGTAGCCTTGGCTGCCTCTGCGCAGTCCTGAAGGGGCTACGCTCTCCTGGCTGATGCTGCTACTCCAATATACTTTATTGCACTGCACCGGCCTCCGAACTAAATTGAAGTGGCACTGCTAAGCTCACCTGTGAATTCAGGATGAATTCACCGAGGTGAGTTGGGCACTTGCCCAATCTCTCTCAGTCACCTAAGGGTTTCTGTCCTAGGGCTACCAATGGAGTAGAGAACCGAGTTCTCAACCTCACATAGAAGGAATAATACCAAATCCAAGATATCCCTCAATGGCCTCCTCCTCTTCTTTTATATATCTCATGGACCCCTCTAGAGCCTTCTATTTTATTATTATTTTAATCATGGAGCACTTTTCCCTCTTATTAAAATATTCTTTATAATGTGGGACAGAGTAAATCTGCTGCCATGTCTCCTCCGGTCACTAAAACTTATGTCCAACCATCCCATCATGTAGGTATTCTCATTCCGATTCCAACGAGCTATTACAATAAGGTGTTCTACAAATGTATTCCTCCCGGAATGCCACCTTGAGCGTAATTAATTGAGCTAAGCCCAAAAATAACTTAGTTTTCCAAAATTTGTCGGAATGCGCTGGAACGAAAGGCAGACTATGCGGATGATGGAATATACCAAGTGAATGCCACCGGTCCTCATAGAAACTCCTTAAAACTCCTCCAAATCCCCTGGGCCTGTTGATGACATCAACCTATACCTGTGACCTGTCTACTCCCAACTCTGGAAGTCCATCCTAACCCTGTCATAAGGAACACCGAAAAAAGGAATATTACAGACCTCCTACCCCAAGATTTCTTCCCTCAAGCAATCCAAATATGTGAGCCACCCTATTGGCTCGATGCAACTGAGACCCAATGCCCAAATCCCATACAAACCCCTGGGGGCTGCTATGCTCCTTTGTTAAGCCACCTAGAACAAACCCCTCAATGTCGAGACCCCAAAATGATCTCTCACTGCACCTATCATCAGCCAATCCTCCCGAATCCCAACGCCACCATGGCCAATCGTCGCCCAAGTTCCATGGCTCGGACTGCGCACGACCTCTGGCTATAGTTGCTGCCCCATGAAGTGAATACCAACTCAGCAACTCCAATCGAGCCTCTGGCCTAGGTCGAGGTCAATCTTGCTCTGTTGATGCCAGGTTAGTGCTATTGAAATACTAATGGATTGTCGGTCCACAATAAATGGCCCAATGGAACATGCAACAACTCTCTCATCTAAGTGCTCTTGCCAAAATGTGCCCGGAACTAAGAATGATACTCCATCAATAGGATACCAACTCATGATCTCACGCCAATCTATCCCGAAAGAAGAATCAAATGCAGTAACACCTGCATACGGAACAAGTCTAGTGTGTTGTTGCCAGTCCATACTCAACTCATGCTGCTCTGTCCTGCCTGTCAATGAGAGTTGTCTGAAAAAGAAGGCCACTCTCTCTATAATAGGTCAAAGTGGGCAAGATATGCTGCAAGCCCTATCGATGTACTCCTGGAGATTGTTTCTCCCTGAAAGTACGACAGCTCTGCTAACTGCATGTGCATCTACCTACACCTCATCAGTGGGTCGGCCCAAAGATGGATGCACCACCATCTCCAACAGCTCCTCCCTCTCCTAATCAGCAATGTCATACTCATGTTGTCTACTAGCCTCCCGCAGAACTACCCTATCGACCAACAAAATCTGTCTAAGAAATCCTGCAACTCCCCCCTATAATGGACCCATGTGGACAAGCTGTGCTGCAAGCCCTGTTTATGTACCCCTGGAGAGGGTTGGGGCCCGAAAATGCTGCAACTCTGTTGACTGCCACTACGTCTGCTTGCACCTCATCGATGGGTAGACCCAAAGATGGATGCATTGCAGTCTCCCTCATCTGATAGGAAACCCCCCACTCCTGTCGTTTACTAGCCTGCTGCGAAATTTCCCTGTCAGCCTCCAACTACGCTTACGGACAAGTGTCTGCAAATACTGCCACCCTACTAGTTGCCTATGCATCTGTCTACTCCCGATCAATGGCTAACCCAAAGGGTGGCTGCTCACCGTCCTCCATCATGACCCCAATGTGACCTTTGACTGGCTCTACACCCAAGGCTCAACATACATACTAGGTATATCATCCTCCTCAGCTGACTCAGGCTCTGTTATATACTGCTCATGTCGAATCGTCATGGGTGACTCATCATCCTGAATGTCTCCCATAGGGTCCACTGGCTACTCGCCAAACATGTTGGAATATAAATCCAGCCTACTGTCCAAGACTACACTGTTGCCTGACTTCGGCCTCTGATTTACCCACTAAAAACTACTCAGAAAATTCTAGTAATTTGGGAAGGTTATCCTTGCCCAAAACCTACAAAAACCCAAAAAGGGTTTCCTCTAATTACAAACTTCAAAATCTGACCCTTTGTAGTTTGGTCCTCTTCCAATTTCGTTTTCTGGCACTGCAACTGCTACTGTCAATCACTGCTCTCCAAAATCCCAACCAACCTCCTCAAAGGCTTTCCTATCAATCTCTCAATCCCACCAATGCAGCTCCCACAAATGAGCCTCCTCCAATGACTACGTAGGCCCTTCTAACCAAAATAGCTAAGATGAAGGTTGGCCTCCAAGATAATCTACTGCACTGTTATGTTGGCCCTTGACTCTAGAATTTCAGCCAAATTTGTCGTTTTTCAAATCCAAACTCGTATAGAATGGCCAACACAATTTTTTCTAGGAATAATCCTAAACCATAATAGCTAAAACCGAAAATCGCAAACACACAGGCTGAGCCAAGATCGATGCTTTGATACCACTGTAAAATCCCAAATTGGGATTAAACAGTAATAAAAGCCAAAATAGACAAGAAACTATGGCAAACAAAAAAACACCATCAAACACACAAACAATGCTGAGCCATTTTATTATTTGTTGGAAAGGAGCACAAGTGAGGTGCTAAAAGGATTGCACCTGGGCCTGCTCAAGGCAAGCTGAAAGATAAACTCAATCCAAGAAAATTGTTGCTAGAATGACACTATGTGGCTCAATCACTGCACTGCCTAGTCCAGAACATGTTTCTGTTGGTTGACCTCAGACTGCTGGTTGGGCTGCTTCCTGTGCTCAGAAAATTCTGGGAATTGGATGCCGGAGTCTCAACAAAATACCCACAAAAACCCGTGAAGGGTTTGTTGAACGCTCGACCCCGGAAATTGCCCCTCTTGGGCTTGGAATGCTGCTTTGCTGGGGAAATCGAACCACTGGTGCAATCTGATGGAAAGTGCCTTCCAAAAGCTGCTAAAAGCCCTGGTAGGACGTGGCTAGCCTCCCCTTCGAATCTCTTGTTAAATCTCCTTTGCGTTCCTCACTCCCCGCACCCACACCAACTAAACTGCGCAACCTTTGGAATGCTGCTTTGCTGGGGAAATCGAACCACTGGTGCGATCTGATGGAAAGTGCCTTCGAAATGTTGCTAAAAGCCCTGGTAGGACGTGGCTAGCCTCCCCTTCGAATCTCTTGTTGAATCTCCTTTGCAATCCTCACTCCCCGCACCCACACCAACTGAACTGCGCAATCATTGCCTCTGCGCAGTCCTGAAGGGGCTACACTCGCCTAGCTGATGTTGCTACTCCAATATACTCTGTTGCACTGCATCGGCCTCCGAACTGAATTGAAGTGGCGCTACTAAGCTCAGCTGTGAATTCAGGATGAATTCACCAAGGGGAGTTGGGCACTTACCCGATCTCTCTCAGTCACCCGAGGGTTTCCGTCTTGGGGCTACCAATGGAGTAGAGAACCGAGTTCTCAACCTCACATACAAGGAATAATACCAAATCCAAGATATCCCTCAATGGCCTCCTCTTCTTTTATATATCTCATGGACCCCTCTAGAGCCTTCTATTTTATTATTATTTTAATCATGGAGCACTTTTCCCTCTTATTAAAATATTCTTTTTAATGCAGGAAAGAGTAAATCGGCTGTCATGTCTCCTTCAGTCACTGAAACTTATGTCCAACCATCCCATCATGTAGGTATTCTCGTTTCAGTTCCAACGAGCTATTACAATAAAGTGTTCTATCACGTATTCCTCTCAGAATGCCACCTTGAGTGTAATTAATTGAGTTAAGCCCAAAAATAACTCGGGTTTCCGAAAGTTGTCGGAATGCATCGGAACGAAAGGAAAATTGTGCGGATGATGGAATATACCAAGCGAATGCCACTAGTCCTCATAAAAACTCCTCCAAAAATCCGCTAGGTCCGCTGATGACACCAACCTGTATCTGTGACCTGTCTGCTCCCAATTATCGAAGTCCATCCTAACCCTATCATAAGGAACACCGGAAAAAGGAATATTAAAAGTCGAACTACTCAAGTGTGTCTCTCAAAACCCCATCAACTTGCTCTTATAATCTCTCGTTGAACAATCAACAACCATGATCTAATCACAATCGATGGCTAAGATCATCTTGACTCCATCAAGTGACTTTTTCGGAAGTCTCTAGAGAAAAAAGGATTTTCCTCAATTAATTTGATTTAATTAAACATTTTTCCTAAGTTAGGCTTAGGGAAATAATTAATAATTGGCTAATTAATCTAATTGAGTCTTTTCTTGCGAAACCTTTTATGGGTATTGAATAAAATGTGTTCCTTAGACTCATATAGATAACATAAAGACTAGAACACTTGTCCACTGCTACCAAAAACTAACACTCCTTAGCAAGGAAAGTGTTCTCCACTACTCCCATCTTATCCCTAAAGTATAAAAAGTTGTCTTACCCAAGGCCTTCGTGAGAAATTAAGTCATGATCATTGACCTTGAGATGCCAAATTGAATCTCAGCCATTGAGATCTATGGTAGGAGATTTTAGTCATTGATGAGAAATAAAAAGGAGAAAAGGGAGAAGAAGAGGTACATTCTTTGAGGAGAAAGGAGGAAGAGAAAAGAGCTGAGAAAAACATGAGCAGGAGGCTGAGAAGGGGGGTGCACTTCCCAATGAAATTTCCAGCAATTACTTGCAACAGTTAGTAGTGTTGTCGCAAACTCTAGCAGGCCTTGGAGAGGGAAACCCTACAAGGTACATATTGATCTTCTTCATTTTTTGAGCACCAAATTTGCCAAATATCCCTCTGCTTCTTGACATGACAGCAAATGTTTGAACTTGCTTATCTATTCCTTGTCACTTTTTGCCCTCAACCTGCTTTCTTCAATCTTGCATACTAACCACAAATTATTGAATGGAATAGCTTTATCCTCTTCATAGGCCTTTGATACAAGCTTTCCAAGTTCATCAGTTAGAGCATTTAGAACAATGGTAATCACTTCTTTATCGGATATCATACCTCCGAGATCTTGAAGTTGATTCCTTATTTGTGATGATTTTGTAAGACAGGTAGATATCCCTTCATCCTTTGACGCTTTCAACTTGTATAGTTCAGATCTTAGTGATATGACTTATCCTGTCGAGCTTTCAGAGAATAATTCTGCTAGTTTATCCTATATCTCTTTTGATGTCTCCAACTAGTCTACATATGGGATGAGAGAATCCTTGATGGATTTTATAAGAATCCATTGAGCCCTTAGATCCTTTTTCATATATTTAGACAGTGCTTGCCCTTCAAATGGTTTGGAGACTTGCCTAGAAACTGCAACTTCGACTGCAACTTTGACTGCGACTGCAACTTTTATTGCAACTTCGCTTTATTGCTTGGGCAGATTCTCTTTCTTAGAGAACTCAGCTTCTAGAACAACTCTTCTAGGTGACCTAATGTCACTTCTGCAACTCGGCTTCACTGCAACAATATCTACCGTAATTCCTTCACACATGTAGAGATAAGTAGCCCAAAACTTCGACTTTTTCTCCTTCCTTAGTCTTCCTCTTCTTCGCACTTATTTTCGTCCTTATGATCGAACTTGAGTGAGTGAGAGTGTGTACTCCAAATGAGGTTGGGTACTCTATATATAAGCTTCCTTGAGCCTCCTATTAGGCCGACTTAACATGTCCTTAGGCCAACTTGATGCTTGCATGTTTGACTTGATCTTGGAGGGTCTTTTACTCTAATTTGACCCAAATAATTTTCTTACAATATGTAACATGCCCAAGAAGGATTATTCATACATGACAATGACTCTTTTGACTTTATAGACTCGATGACAAATCCTAGAAGCTCGCAATGGGAGCTTGATCTAAAATAAATTTTCCTTGAGCATGAAACCCATGCCTCAAGAACAATAATAATAAATTTATTTTTCTCTTTGCATTGAATACATAAAATACACATTACATATGTCATTATGAAGACCGAACCTAGTTACATATTTCAACAGATGACAATGCAGGGATCATTGATAGTGCAATCTCAAGACATATAACGGTAGAAAGTGGACAACTTCATACTCTATCAAGGAAACCTTCATCTCATGCAGTGGAGCTAGGAGACAACAACAATTATGCAGTCAAGGACCTTGGATCTAAATCATTAAAGCTTGAAAGTGGAGCCAAGCTACACCTCAACAACATACTCTATGTCCCAGGTTTGGAAAAGAATTTACTTTTCATTTCTTGTTTAGAAGAAAACAGATAGGGTTTCCTTTGTAGATGGTAAAGTTTTGGTTTGGGGAAAGGATTCAAGTATTGAAAAGGCAAATATTATTGGAGTTTGTGAAGGAAGACTATACAGAGTTATAACGCCATCTCCTTAAGTCCTAGTTCAAATGGAGATCAATCCTATTGAACTATGGCATAGAAGATATGGGCATATTCATTACAAGATAATACCCTCTCTTAGTCAAATGGTGAAAGGCATCCCCAACATCAAGGAAGATCATGAAGGAGTATGCAAGGGATGTGCTTTGGGAAAGAATACTAGGAAACCATTTACAAGCAGTGATACAAGATCTAAGGAGATACTAGACCTCATTCATTCCAATGTGTGTGGGCCAATGTCTAATAAATCTCTTGGAGGCCATATTTATTATGTGATCTTCATTGATGATCACTCTAGAAAGACATGGCTCTATCTTCTCAAGGCAAAGGACGAAGTATTTGAAAAGTTCAAGGAATTTAGATCCGAAGTTGAGACCTTAGCCGAAAGAAAGATAAAGACTTTAAGATCCAACAATGGAGGGAAATACACTTCAAAAGAATTGATTATATATTGTAAAGAAGCATGTATGAAGAGGGAGCTCATTATTCCCTACAACCCCAAGCAAAATGGAGTTGCAGAAAAAAAGAATAGAGCCATTGAAGAATGCACGTAGACTATGATATTTGATCAAGATCTACCAAAATTTCTATGGGGAGAAGCAGCAATGACAACAATGTATATACAAAATAGAAGTCCTCGTAGAATGCTTGATAATATAACTCCATAAGAAGCATTCACAAGAGAAGAAGCCATGTGTATACCATCTTCGAATCTTTAGGTGTCCTGCCTACATCCATGTTCCAAAAGATAAGTGAAAGAAGTTGGACTCTACAAGCATAAAAGGAATCTTCGGGTGGCTATAGTCTTTAATCAAAGGCTTATAGAATCCACATTGAGGAAGGAAGACAAATCAAAGTTAGCAGGGATGTTATATTTGATGAGAACCATGTCTACAAAATATCCAAGGATATAAAAATCGAATCCAATGAAGAAGATGTACCGTTATTTGAAGAAGAAGAGCACCATGAAAAGACAACTACAAACCAAGAAGAAGAAGAAGAAGAACCAAGTGACCCTGTTCAGCCTATAATCATTCCCGAAACAAAGAAGAGGCCAAATTGGTTAAAACTTAAAAGCGACACGTGAAGATGCCAAAGGACATGGAGCAACTAAAGGATCTTTTAGAGAAAGCAAAAGACTGAAGAGATATTCAGGGTATGCAGCATACATGACGAAATTAATAGAAGCATAATTAACTACCTTTGAAGAAGTTGCTCATTAAGAAGAATGGAAGAAGGCGATACAGGAAGAATATCAATACATCATGAAGAATGGGGTTTGGGAAATCATTCCTAGACCAAGTAACAAATCAGTTGTCACCTCCAAATGGATTTACAAAATCAAAAAACAT
The DNA here is from genome assembly GCA_034641835.2 of Pinus albicaulis. NCBI lineage: Eukaryota > Viridiplantae > Streptophyta > Pinopsida > Pinales > Pinaceae > Pinus > Pinus albicaulis. Next base: position 547,995,121 of record CM076574.1, read on the forward strand.
GTCGTTGATGAAAGCATAGACAAATACAAAGCTAGATTCGTCGCAAGGGGTTTGTCACAAAAGGAAGGAATAGACTATGAATAAACCTTTGCTCCTACTGCCTGGTATACCACTATAAGATCTTTGGTTTCACTAGCTGCTACTATGGGATGGAATATCCATCAAATGGATGTCAAAAAAACATTTCTAAATGGAACCATTAAGGAAGAAGCATACATTGAGCAACCAAAAGGCTTTGAAATAAATAGCAGGGATACACATGTTTGTAGACTTAAGACTATATAGCTCAAAGCAAGCTCATAGGGCTTGGCATGCAAGAATCGATGCATATCTCTTAAGGATTGGATTCATCAAAATTTTTGCCGATGCAAACCTCTACATCAAGATAGTGAAGAATGAACCTGTCATTATACTACTTGTAGTCGCACAAAATGTTTAGGCACCACGACAACGGCTTAGATCAAGGGTTGTCACCCTAATCCCCAATCTCTCTATTTAGCTGTCTCCTTACAGACTAAGGGGGGTAGACCCTAATGAACTGGAAGAAAGAAAAATGGTTGGAAACCAACCAATTTAGGAGACAGTCAAATGACCAAGTATTTGTTAAGATTTAACGAGATTTTATAGATTCAATTAGATTAAAAGTTTGAAACCATTGCCTTATGGAGTCAATATCCCTTTACGAAATTAAGATCAAGTAGTTGATAGATAATTGCTGCTAAAATGGACAACCATCCTGCTATGAAAATACCAATCCACCACCACAGTATTCAATTCCTCAATTAAATGCTCTATTTACCAAACTGAAAAATAAGCCCTTTTCAACAATGTGATTTAACTTTCGATTAAATATAAGATCATAATGCAATTCTAGCTCAAATAGAACAAACATTTTCATACTCCTTCAATATCATGCATTAAGGTTATTCAATCCAAGAAAGAAAAACATGCAATTTATCATCACTTGAAAATTTCTCAAAGTTGACTAGGCAATTAACATCAATTTCAAGCAATTAGAACCACAGCTAGTGCTAATTTAAATGACGATCAATCCCAATACATGTTAAGAATGAAAAAAAATTCAACCCAGATGCAAGAGTTAATCATTTTAAATTCCGAAAGATATTATCATGAAAACCATCGAATTCAAATGCTAAGCACTTCAAACAATTCCGAATTAAAATGACCTTCTTAGTAATTCCAATCCAGAAAATTTAGAATTTTGCTATAGTCAAACTTTAGATATGTTTTAAAATTATTTTATCCTTCACTATGGAACAATTTAGATTTTTTCCCTTTTTTAACACCCAAGGCCACTCCCAAGTGTATTAAAAGAAGAAACAAAAATTTAAAACAAAATTTCCTAATGTTACAAGTTAAAGAAAATTCAAAAAAAGAATTTTTTGTTTTAAGTTTTTTCTTTTTAAATTAAAGTTTTGAGCCTTTTTTAATTTTTTTAACTTTTTCTTTTAAAAGTCCAAAGTTAATGAAAATACAATCTTTAAAAAAAACATATATCTAAAACTCTAAAAAAATGAAAAAATTCTAGAAGTTAATGAATATTTTTTGAAATTTTTAAAATTTAGAAAATTAAAATGAAATTTTAAAAGAAAAACAAAAAATGAAATATTAAAAACATTATGATCAAACCTAAACCCAAAATCAAAATCAAAATAAAAATCAAAGTTGAAATCTAAAGTTGATAAAAAAAATTACATGCATTAATGTTGTGTTTGCGTAGGTCGAGCGAGAGCTTAGTTGATGTGCAGGTCGAATGGATGGGATACAACGGCAGCATAAATGGAGCCGACAGGAGAGGGATGCGTGAGTAGAAGAGGGCTCGACGGAAAGAAGTGGAGACGCGGGAAGACAACGGACAGGTTTGGGAAGTCGATGAGGGCACGCAAATGACAGAGGAGGACTGGCAAACGAACGGGGGAACGACAGATGAAAAACGACAAGGGAAAATGTGAGGAGGATTTGCAGCGAGGATGGCAGCGTGAGAATGGTAGCTACAGGGAAAGATGATGCAGGTTGCAGTTTGGACAGCGAACGTCAAGGAAAAGAATGACGCAGAAATGGGAGGACGTAGGGATTGAAGGGCGGATCAACCAACACTTTGGTGCATAAAAATTTAGAATTTTTCCTTGCCTAGAAATCAACAAACTCATATTTAAAATTCGTATTTTAAATAAATAAATACACCTACAGTTTGTATTTTGAGGCAAGATCAAGCCCAAATCTGACTTGCAATTATTTAAACTTTGAAGCAAGATCAAGCCCAGATTTGCAACCAAATTCGATCTTGAGACCAGATCTTACCCTCCAGGGCCTAGATCTGACTCAGATCTAAAAAAATTCCGAAAATCTCCCAATAAAACCTGCCAAAATCAGAAAAACAAGAAACCCAAAACCCAATATATGCACAGTAAATAAAAACCCTTAAAACCCCAGTGAGTGAATAAATTAACGACACTTACAAATCTACAATGCTATTTTACAGATCTGTTAGATCAAGGCCCTCCATGGCCAGATTTAAAACCATTTTTTCACACTTTAGAAAAAGAGAAATTAAGAGAGGCACAAGCCCAAGAAGACCTTGCAAAAAAAATATTTCGTAAGATAACTTCAAAAATTAGGAGACAATGGGCTTTTCTAGATCTTTTGAAATTTGAAAGTCGGCTTATCAAGCTAAAGATTTCCCCAAATGCCCAAATCCTGAATAATGACCTTTGCACACTTAGATCTGAATTTTAGATTAATAGTGATTTCAAAAATAACCATGAGATCATTCAGAAACATAGATACCTGATATTTCTGTCAAATCAAAATGAAATTTAAGAAAACCCAAAAATTTGCATAAGATACCTGTATGCAGATCAATCCACAAAGGCTATCAACCATCAAATGCCAATAAAAGTAGCATAGTTTTAGAAACAATATCACCACATAGATCTGGAAAAGGAACACCAAAGTTTGTAACCCCAAAGTCTTTCTATTTTATTGATCAGCAAAAAGTTACAAGAGCTTCTCAGACCAAGTGCACGATTCAAAGATCGGATGCAAATGACAGACAAAAACCTTTAATTTATAAGATAAAAATCTCCAACGGCTAGTCTGGTTGATCCCTGTCAAAGTAATCTCGACCGTTTAAAAATATTTAATCATCTTTTAATCTCATCCGTTGAAATTCTAAATTTATGAGGAAATTCGAATTTATCATTTAATTCCCTTTTAATTAACTCAAAAATAATATTTTTGAGTTAATTACCTCAAAAATTTGACTTTGACTTAACCGCCAAGGCCCAAAGACCCAAAATTTCTCAAATTTCTCAATATTCCCTTCGCCTTAGACCTTTAAAAATTTATTTTTTAGGGACCCACAAATTTGCCATTGAAGAATTTCAATTCAACTAGGACCTAAAATTAATTAAATTTCTGGCTGAGGATTTTTAATTTAATTTGGCTAGAAAATTTAAATAATTGACTAATGAGGGGAATAATTATTTTTCCAACCCCCTAATACTTTAGCCATGGTGTCTAACTGTGAGGGACCATGTACTAAAACATTTTACATTAAGATATTAGAATTTGACACATGAAAAGGAAAAACCCATTTGGAATAAACCCTCAAAAGCTACCCAATTCTGCGACTCAAAACATGATCTAGTAGAGCAAGTAATTTGTAATAAAATAATCTAGCTAATTAGCTAGGATTTTTCCCAAATTACTTTTACAAAGACTAGATAGAAAACACTAAGACTCACTTAGTATCTTGACAACAAAATCCAACCTAGCTTTGGGGCAAGGTTGGAGGGTAAAACTATATCGATCACTTGTGTCAAGAAACACAAATGAATCAGTGAGACAAAAAACCTCCTACGATAGAAATTGTTACCAAAATACTAGGCTTACCTAGGTTGTTACATACATGATGGTTTTACTTAAGATCATTTACATTATACACATGCAAAATGGGTTTACATCATTTATAAAACTGTCGACTGACGATGAAATTTGAATGGTGTGAACACCTCGAACATGATAAATCCCATTTGTAAAAATGGGGGTGTACTACTATGGGGTCGTTGACACAGAGTGGTCAACACTACAATATGTGGATGATTTTTTTATTACAGGTGTGGAGCACAGAATTCTAGAATGCAAGCAAATGCTGGCAGCAAAATTTGAAATAAAAGATCTAGGACTCATGCACTATTACTTTGGCTTGGAAGTCTGGCAAAACCCTGGTGAGATATAGCTTGGTCAAGGTAAATACAAAATCAAGATGTTACAAAAGTTCAGTATGATAGATTCCAAGCCTATGACTACTCCCATGATCACTAATCTCAAGAGGTTGCGAAGCTTCGACTCTAGTCTCGTTGATCCTACAAGCGATCGTAAGTTGGTGGGCTCTCTAATGTACTTGGTGAATACGAGACCCGAGATATGTTTTTTTGTAAATGTTCTTAGTTAATTTCAGTTGTAGCCTCATCATGACCTTTGGATAGTTGCCAAGCATATCTTGAGATACCTACGTGGCACAATACATCACTACCTAAAGTATGATGGAAAGGAGTCAAGTTAACAATTTTACCGATTTTGATTGGGGTGGCACTGAGACTGATGGAAGGAGCACTACCGGCGGATGTTTCAGTTTGGGATCTGCAATGATTTCATGGATGAGTAGAAAACAAGATGTTGTTGCATTAAGTAGGAAAAGAAGTTGTTTGGTTAAGAAAACTATTATCTGATTTGTTTGGAAAGCCTCTGGATCCTATGATGATAAATTGTGATAATCAAAGCAACATCAAGATGTTTGAAGACCACGTATTTCATGCAAAGACGAAGCATATCAACAACAAGTACCACTACAATAGGAGTTTGGTATGAGATGGGGTCGTGAAGCTACAATATATTCTGAGAGATGAAGAGGTAGTTTATGTGTTGACGAAATCTCTTCTGAATAAGAAGTTTGATTATTTTAGAAGCATGCATGGATTGGTTGATGTTACAGATTCAGCTGATATGGAGAGATGATGCATCTTATGGAAAGATGCTTGCAAGGACATCTAGTCGACCTTTGGGATGATGTCTAGATCTCGAAGTAGCGGGGGTGGCGTTGCTCATGGAGCTTCAACCTTGGATACACACCTAGATCCTAGGTTCATGATAAAGCTTAAAAGCCTGATGGTACCTAGAGTGGCTAAAGGTTGAGTTCACCTTAGTCCCACTCAATTAGAGTGCCCTGGTCAAGTATCTAATTTGTAGCATTGTGTGTGTTAGAAATTTTCATAATTCATATCATTCTGAGATCTTCCATGTGTGAAAATTCGTGTTACCCAGAATCATACTGCAGAAATTGATGGAAAGTTTTCTATTTGTTATTTACTTAACAAATTATTTACTGTGTTCTACAAGCAACTATCGAAATCCATTCACTACAGCCTACACAATTAAACTGTGGAAGAAATACAAGTGCGGAAACAAATATGAACACACATAGATCACACAACCATTCGACACAATTATTTTTGGACTAATGTCCCCGGAAAAACCCAATGTGGGAAAATCGGTGTAACAAATCTAAGGGTGTACGTTATTATGCAGTAAATTCTGAGTACAAATCTATGATTGACGAGACTGTCAAATCATACAGAGAAACTAACAGAAGAGATCTCGTGAGACAAACCTCACTCCTCCATGGAAAACTAGCGCTGATCTGCACCAAGGCTAGATTTCCCTACGTTGCCTCTGTGTAGTGCCTGCGTCACCCACGCAGGCTCTGCGTCACAAGTACGGCTGCCCTTTGGCCTCTACGCTGGTCTCACTGTTGGCTGGAAACGGAAGCCCATTGGCCATCTGAAAAATCTCTCCGGGATCTGACACTGGCTCTACGTTGTCTCCTCTGTAGGAAAATGTCTTTCCCTCTAGCTCTGTGCAGTGACTGCGTAAGAACTGCGTCACTGGCTCTAAACTGTTGTTGTGGCTCTCTCTGTCTCTGCTGCTGTGTACTCTTTGGCTCCAAAAATCTTCCAACTGGATCTACTACCCCTCACTGCAATCAAGAATCACTTAGATCTTATTTTCATCCGAGAACTTGCTCCATCAGAAAAAATCGATCTATAGATTCTCTTTGTCTCCACACAATGTGTTTTCTAAATGACCCTTAAAGTCATTCTTATAATCTTCTCGTTGAGACTTCAACGGCCCATATTAGATCTCTAATCAACAGCTAAGACTAACTTTTGACTTGATCCATTTCTTCTAGATCATTTTCACTCATATTCTATTAATACACTTTACTTATTTTCTATAGAATATAATTAATAATTAATTATTTCTATAGAATACAGTGCGAGGGGAATTTCACCAAACGATTTTTGGGTTATCTAGAATAGATGTATCTAAGTCTCTCCACAAAATTCGAGACTTAGAGCACATCCGATGCTACCTAAAATCAACACTCCCGCTTAGCAAGGAACGTGCTCTAACAATATGCTTTGTTGCATGTTGTTCTGATCCTGAAGCATCTCCTTTTGTGATGTTGATGTCTGACACTGCTACCCATCAACTCTACACAAATGTTGCATCTGTACTGTTGTTGTCACTGTCATTGTCAACACTGCATCTGTACTGCAACTCTCTCTGAATTCTACATCTGTGTTGTTGTTGGTTCTGCCACTGCCAACTGCTACTACACAGCATCACAGTTGCTTTCTGCAACTAAAAAAATCCAAAATTGGACAAGTATTCTGCATCTTGGTGATGAAGATCTGACTGTTGCTAGCCTCTACACTGCCTCTCTGAAGTTGTTGCATTGTTATTTCTCTGCACTGCGTCCTTATGCGCTGCTGCAACCCTTCTCTGCGCTACTCAGACTCTGGCATTGCTAACCACTGAGCTATCACTTCAACACTCCTCTGCACCAATTGGCACTAGTCCATCCTGCTACTGCTGTTTTGGGCTCCCGTAGCAAGGTGATGATCCGAGAGGTGGACTCCTTAAGGATCCCGCCCAGCTTGTAGATCTCTGGATCTACAACTCCAAATCAGCCATCCTCTCTCCTGGAGGTATATGAGAAATCATAGCAAACTCCTCCTCTATCTTTGCTGCTTCGGCCTGAGGATCATGCTTCTCATCCTTGTCCTTCTTTCTGAGAGGACACTGTGTGGTGTAATGTCCCATCTCGCCACACCGGAAGCATTTGATATTTGATAGATCCTTCTTCCTCCTGCGTTGCACTTGTTGTCCCTTTGATGCAAGGGTTGCATTCTCATCCTCGTCCTTCTTTACCTTCAAACCATTGCTACTGTTGCTCTTAAGTTAACACTTGAGTAGATCTCTCCTCATCTCTTCTTGTTGAAGAGTTGCCCACATCACTTCCCAGCCTGACAAAATCTCTCTGCCTAGGATGCTTTGGCCAAAGACTTAATAGTCTTTGGACACAAAATTTAAGGGAAGTCTGACCATCTCTGTGGCCTGAGGAGCTGACCCTACGACTGCCAGTTGATCTCGGTTTTCCTGAAGTCTAGACAAGAATGGATCAATGTGTTCTCCTTTCTACATCCTAGTGGTCCGCATTTTCTCCTCCAGAAACATCTTTCGCTGCTCGGAAGACCCCCGATATAGCATTGCCAATGCATCCCACATCTCCTTAGTTGTTCCTTTAGTTGAGATGTGAGAAACAATATGATCCTTCACTTCGTCGAGGATCAATCGCTTGGCCTTTGCATTTTCTTCTTGAAGGCCGTTAGTGGTGCTACATCCACCGGTTGAGCCTGAGCACTCTCGATAAAGTGCTTGAGGTCATGCTCATCTAGAAGGAAGGAGATCCTTGCCTTCCAGATTACATAGTTGGAGGCACCCTCCAACCGATCCTGGTCACGCAACCCACTAGCTGCCATCTCACCCAAACGTTGTCGATCTACTGCCTCTCACCCTCTACGTTGTTGGCTTTACGCACTCCTGATGGAGCAAGCCACAAAATCTGTTGCTACTGCACGGGGAATCTGAGTTTCTTGGACAAGAAAACTCACTGAGGTCAGAAATCCCCAAAACTGTGTTTCTGCTACGCTTCCTGACGCTTTGCACCAGCAATCACTATTGCACAGTCAACTGCATCCCTCTAGCTGCTGATTTGCGTAGATCTGTTGCGTTGCTCCCTCTGCCTCGAACAAACAGCAATTAGGAACAATCCTACCTCTCTGCCAACTCACTCAAAGAGAGATTTTCCTTGCCGATTTAGCCATTCTGGCTTAGACTGCGCACTTCATTGGGAAATCCATTTGTTGCTTACGCAACTCTTTGATCCCCAGTTGCTGCTTCAATGCTAGATCTGTTGGATTTGTTCTTTGTCTCGCCTGCACTCAACTTAAACAAGCTCTAATACCATGTGAAAATTCGTGTTACTCGGAATCCTACTGCAACAACTAATGGAAAGTCTTCTATTTGTTATTTACTTGACAAATTAATTACCGTGATCTACAAGCAAATATCGAAATCCATTCACTACAACCTACACAATTAAATTGTGGAATAAATATAAGTGCGGAAACAAATTTGAACACACATAGATCACACAACCATTCGACACAATTATTTTTTGGACTAATGTCCCCAGAAAAACCCAATGTAGAGAAACCAGCACAACAGATCTGAGGGTTTATGTTATTATGCGGTAAATTATGAGTACAAATCTATGATTGGCGAGATTGTCAAATCATACAAAGAAACTGACAGAAGAGATCTCAGGAGACAAACCTCACTCCTCCACGGGAAACTGGCACTTATCTGCACCAAGGCTGGACTGCCTTGCGCTGCATTTGTGCAATGACTGCATCACCCACGCAGGCTCTGCATCACAAGTACGGTTGCCCTTCTGCCTCTGCGTTGGTCTCATTGTTGGTTGGAAACTGAAGCCTACTGGCCCTCCAGAAAATCTCTCTAGGTTTTGGCACAAGCTCTGCACTATCTCCTCTACGTAAGCACTGCGTCACTGGCTCTGCACTACTGTTGTGGCTCTCTCTATCTCTGTTGTTGTGTACTCTCTGGCTCAGGAAATCTTCCATCCGGATCTACTGCCTCTCACTGCAATCAAGAATCACTTAGATCTGATTTTCGTCCGAGCACTTGCTCCGTAAGAAAAATTCGATCTTTAGATTCTCTGTGTCTCCACACACAGTGTTTTCTAAATGACCCTGCAATTCATTCTTATAATCTTCTCATTGAGACTTCAACAGCCCATATTAGATCTCTAATCAACGACTAAGATTAACTTTTGACTTGATCTGTTTCTTCTAGATCATTCTCACTAATATTCTATTAATACACTTTAATTATTTTATTTTCCTAAGTTTAGACTTAGGTTCCCTTTAAAAATAATTAATTATTTCTATAAAATACTATCCGAGTGGAATTTCAACAAACGATTTCTGGGTTATCTAGAATACATGTGTCTAAGTCTCTCCACAAAATTTGAGACTTAGAGCACATCCGGTGCTACCCAAAATAAACACCATGTACCTTTATATGTATGTAATTATGAATACCTCCCTAGTTAAAAGGAAGTGTTAAAGAATGTAACTAGTATCAGTCTTCATAATTATACTTGTCAGAATAATTTTTTTTATTAAACAAAATGACTTATTAAGTATGGGTTTCATGATTGAGTCATGTTCTCTAGGTCAAACTCTCCATTGAAGGCTTCTAGGTTTTGTCTTGAGTCATTAGAGTCATTGTCATTTTTATTAGACCGTTCTTTGGCCTATGTATCATGTAAAAAGAATTATTTTTGAGTCAAAAAGGTTATTAGTCACCTCCACACCAAGTTGGCCCTGTCCCCATGAAGTCGACCTACATTAGGGAAGTTTGACCCAACATAAAGGCTATATATAGAGAGGCAGTTCGACCTATTTGGAGCACTCACTCAACAAAGTTCGATCTACAAGGAAGAGAAGTAGAAAAAGAGAGCGAAGAAGCTGCGAAAGGAAGAAAGAAGTTGGGAAGACCTTATTCGAGTTTTGGGCTATCAACTATCTATCTCTTACACGTGCGAAGTTTCTGGGCATTTGTTGGGGCCAAAATTCTGAGTCTACTACAGGTCCGAAGTTCTGAAGTTGGGGGCCGAAATTCTGGATTGAAGCTGCAACTGGGAAGTTGTCACTTGGAGACTTTGACAAGGATCATCTATTGGAAGGAAGGGTTGACTTGGTGGTTAAAAGAGGTCTTTGTCTAGGTCTAAGAGGTCTTGGATTCTCTCATCTTGATTTGAATCTACTAGTGGAAGAGTTGGATTAGGTTTACGCCTTGAAGGGGTTTGCCCTAGCAGAGTGCCTACGTCTTGTGTCTCTTGTTCTTGTGGTCTTCATATATATATAATTTGGTAATTGTTTGATGAAAGATAAACTAATAAAGAAGTAAAGGAAGGCAACATAATTCACAAGTAATTATCCAGAAAGAGGAATCAAACCCTAATTCTTATAAGCATTGATTTCTCAACACCACGTTCTTTCATCTTATTGTCAAAACTTAGGAAATTCTTATTATTGACCTGCAAGCTTTATTAGGAGGCAATGAAAGAACAAGCATATTTAAGCAAAATACAAAGACAATAGCAATAACAATAAATAATGAGATGTAGGGTCAGCTCCCTCTTAATCTTGGACTCTTTCAACAACTTTGTCTTCACATTATCATGATGTCATTTTTGTCATCTTCAAGAGCTAGATCTTCTTCTTTCAACAAAAACAAATAGTTAGGGTTTTGTTGCTAGGGTTTACAAACTCTATATGCTTCAAGTTCCAAAGTCTTCAAGACCTGTGATTCTTTAAACTTGCATATTCTACAAACATACAAATGTGTTAGCTGCAAACCCTAGAAATGTTAGTGACAAGCCTTCTATACGTGAGATTTCATTCCTTGATCACAAAAACCTAGTCTTGATATGCAAGGAAAGAGTTCGAATGCTAAAATAATGATCTCTAATATATCTATACAGATTCCTTTATTATAGGTCACTATCTTTCAAAGGAGCGTAAGATCGTTAGCTTACTTTTCATGTTCATTTCTAAATGTGAATTCACCATGATCTAGAAGACTTAGCATCATATATAACATAGTCGACATAGGCCATTAGTTTTAAATGAGCAAAAGGTATATGTACCTCTTTCAACCTTACCTGTCTAGCCTTACAGTCTTTATGTCATATCGATCCAGTCCTTTTGCAGCGGAGATAAATTGTCTTTTCCGCAATGTTTTCCTCCAATAAATTTACCTCATATTTTCAATCTAGGATGCTAGCCATGAACAATCCCTCTCCACATAAACAATTGATATTTACTTCAAAGGTACAGAATTTGGACTTCAGATCTTCGATCTATCACATAGAGTTGGCTTTATACACAGGGATCATAGTCATATAGACTTTCGTTGGTCTTCCTTTTAAGTCTCAAACTTATCCTTTGTACTAATCTCTTAGACTTGTCTTAAACCTGTCTATTCAGTCTTCAGAGAATTCAGATGCCTTGGTTAGTCCAAATTTTGCCATGTTTTATCCTTAAGATAGTCAAACAATCTTGCCATATGTATTTTCTTATATGCTTCTAAAACTTGCATCATTATAGGAGAATGTACTTCTGAAATTCATATCATTATGTAGTTCTGAAATTCGTATCATCACAGGAGATTCGCATCAACATAGGAGATTATCATCATGAGGTTCTGAAAATTATCATCATGGAGGATTATACTTCTCAGAAAATCCACATCATCTCAAAGACAAGTATGTTGATTTTTGGTAGCATCGGAAGTGCTCTAAATCTCAAATTTTGTGGAGAGGCTTAGGCACTGGTATTCCAAAGAACCCATAAATCGTTTGTGAAATTCCACTCGGATTATGTTTTACTGTAAAAATTAATTATTTTAATGGGAACCTTAAGTCTAAACTTAGGGAAATTAAATAATTAAAGGGTATTAATAAAGCAAAGTGAGAATGATCTAGAAAAATCAAAGATCAAGTCAAGTTATAAGCTTAGCCGTGATTAGAGATCTAATCCCGGTTGTTGATGTTTCAACGAGAATGTAGAAATTTTCTATTTCCCACCCTGGTTTTCAGTTTCACCTTATTTCTCCAAAATAGTTAAATGCCCTTTCCCATATCCATACATTCAACAACTGGAAAATAAATTTTGCTGAAAACACAAATTCAGGAAATATTACAGAATGCTGGAAAATGTAGAAATAAATATCAGCAAATACAAACAGCCATTCAACACATTTAAACACAGTGATTTTTGGTCAAGGTGACCCTGGAAAAACCCCCTACAACTCTTGGGGAAAACCAGTTCGAAAGCTCCTTCTTATTTCTGGAAAATGCCTTTTACCGTGAGAGAAATATACAGCAAAAATCAGCAAATAAACTTTACAACTTATCTCGTTTTCCGTGCTTAACCACCGCCTCGGAAAATGTGCAAACAGCAAAAACAGAACAGCAATAAATGTTGTACGGCCTCCTCGATTTTCGTGCCCAAATTTCATCCTTAAATGCTGCTGTACAGACTGCCTAGAAAAGCGTGCAAGCTGCCATTAATTCTGTTGTACGGTTTTCTCGATTTCTGTGCAGAAAAACAGTTGTACGGCTGTATGGATTTCTGCCTAGAAATGCGTGCCAATGTACAGCCACTTGTTGTACGGCCTCCCTTGAAAAATGTGCCAGCAACCTTCAGTTCTGCTCCTCGATTTCTGTGCAAGCTTGCTGTACGGCCCTGCTGTACGGCCTCCCTCTCTAGAAAATCGTGCCCAAAGAAATCTGCCTTTCACTGTGTGCTAACTCAGCTGTACGGTCTTGCTGAAATGCTGCCTTGGAATGTGTGCCAAGCTGCTGCCTCCTCACTGCCCAGAAATCTCTCTTGCTCTCTTGCTCTCCTTCTCTCAATCTGCTCATGAAAGAATGAATGATCTTTTTTTTCCTTTTCCTCCTTTAACCTAACCCTAAGTGACTTTTGGGGAATCCCTAAATCCAATGGCTGAGATAGATTGAGATCTAGGGCTGAGATTAAATGTTCATTTAAATCTCACTTTCTATTTTTTAATTCACCCCACTTTAATAAAGACCCACTTGGTCATTTATTTCCAAAGTCACTTTTCCTTTCTAATTTTACATTGACTTTATTAAAGTCACTTTAAAATTAGACTTTAGTAACTTTATCACATAAAGTCACTTTTAAATTAGATTTGACTTTATAAAAATTATAAAGTCACTTTAGGAGAAAAATAAAATTCTTTTGGACACTTTTCCCTAGGCCAAAGATCAAAGCCTTAGGGAACCACCTGTCCTCCGGTAACCAAATTTCAACACTCCCTCTTACCGAGGAAGGTGTTCCTCACCACACCCATCTTGTCTCTGAAGTAGACATGCTTGCCCCGTGCTAAGGCTTTGGTAAGAATATCTGCAACCTGCTCATCAGTGGGAACATATTCAAGCTTCACAGCTCCCTTCTGTACATAGTCTCTGATGAAATGATATTTGATCCCGATATGCTTTGACCTTTCATGAAATACTGCATTCTCCGTGAGTTTAATGCAACTCTGATTATCACAGTAAATCACTGAAGGTCTCAACGGCTGACCAAATAAGCCAAACAACATCTTGCGAAGCCAGATGGCCTCACAACTAGCTAGACTGGCTGCCATATACTCTGCTTCCGCTGAACTCAATGCTACTGACTGCTGCTTCCGGCTTAACCATGACACCACTGTTGAACCCAACCCAAAACAACACCTTGAAGTGCTCTTCCTATCAGAAGCACAACCTGCCCAATCAGAATCAGTGTAACCTGCCAATCTCACTCCTTCCCCCTGCCTGTAGTCCAGACCATAATCCACTGTCCCCTGCAAGTACCGCAAAATGTGTTTTGCAGCCACCCAGTGAACCTTCCTAGGCTCACACATAAACTGACTCATCGTGTTGACTGCAAAACAAATATCTGGTCTAGTGTTGACCAGATACATCAAGGAACCAATCAACTGTCTGTACAATGTGGGATCCACCAACTCGAAATCCGAAGCATGAAGCTTCTTCCAGTTGGTGATCATCGGTGTCGACATGGGTCTACAATCCTCCATGTGGAATCTGCCAAGGATGTCCACAATATACTTCCCCCGTCCCAGGAAGAAATGCCCCTCCTCCTGCCACACCTCCAAACCCAAAAAGTAATGCATCAAGCCGATGTCCTTCATCTCAAACTCCGCCGCAAGATCTCTCTTGCAATGCTCTATGAGTCTCTCTGCACCTGTAATGACTAAGTCATCCACATACAGCACCAGAATGAGAGGCTCCTCACCTATCACAATATAGTAAAGGTTCGGATCAGCCTCACTCTTTGTGAAACCCATCTTCTGCAAGTAAGTATCTATCCTGGAGTACCAAGCTCTGGGAGCTTGCTTCAGGCCATAAAGGGCCTTCTTCAGTCTGCACACATGGGACTCCTTCCCATGCACCTCAAAGCCCCGTGGCTGCTCAATGTACACCTCCTCCTGTATGAAGCCATTGAGAAATGCGGTCTTCACATCCATCTGGTGGATCTTCCAACCCATCTCTGCTGCTATCGATATAATGGAGCGGATCGAATTATATCGAGCCACGGGAGCGAAGGTCTCCTCATAATCAACTCACTCTACCTGGGAGAACCCTCTAGCCACAAACCTCGCTTTGAATTTCTCAATGCTGCCATCTGCAGCATGCTTTACCTTGTAAAGCCATCTGGAAGTAACCACGGATTTGCCCTCAGGCCTCGGCACCACCTCCCAAACATCATTCTTCATGATAGAAGAATACTCCTCCCGCATGGCCTCTCTCCAGACCTGCTGGCTAGCTGCCTCCTCATAGCTAGAAGGCTCAGAGTCAAGGATGCTGGTAGCCATTGCCATATAGCTACAAAACCTCTCAGGTGGTCTGCTCTCTTTGACCGGCCTCTTAGGCTCAGCAACAGATGTGGCATCTCTCAAGGTGTCCTGAAGCCACTTGGGCTTCCTCTTCCCTGAGCACACTTCTCCCACTGGAGAATGAAACTCCTCCTCATCATCATCATCAGGAGCCTGAACTCCTGACTGTCTGTCTGTTGTCCTCCTGCCTGCACCTGAACCTGTGGAAGCTGAGGTACCGTGTGAACTGTCCATAAGTGGACTCCCTAGTGAACTTCTCTGTGGACTGCTCTGCATGTAGCCCGAAGCACCACCCCTCTAACTCTGTGAGCCACTGCCCATTGACGGACCTGACATTGTCATAGATGTACCTCGGGATCCCCCTGATCCCTGCCCACTAGATCCCTGCGACTGACTCAACTGCTGCTGAGGGTCTGGCTGATCAAGATACTCTAACTCTCGTGACCTCCTAAAGGCCCTGTCCTCCTCGAACTTCACATCCCGCCTGACAACAACTTTCCTCTGTGCAGGAATATAAATCCGAAAGGCCTTTGAGGTCTCACTGTAGCCCACAAAGATACCCTTCTCTGCGGTGGGCTCTAGTTTGGTCCTCTTCTCCTTGGGTATGTAGGAGTATGTAATACACCCAAAGATACGAAGATGACCAATATCAGGCTTCTTCCCAGAAAAAGCCTCCTCCGGAGTCATGTGCCCCAAGGCACGATGCGGACTCCTGTTCTGCAAGTAAACAGCTGTGTTGCAGGCCTCTGCCCACAAAAACAATGGCAACCCCCGATCATGTAACATGGCTTTGGCAGCCCCTCCGATGGATCTGTTCTTCCTCTCCGCAACCCCGTTCTGCTGGGGGTTGTAAGGAACAGTGAGCTCCCTCCTAATGCCTGCCTCCGCACAATAGTCAACAAACTCTCCAAGGGTGTACTCTCCTCCATTGTCCGACCTCAGGGACTTGATCTTCCGACCTGTCCGTGTCTCCACAAGAGCTCTGAACTCCTGAAACCGCTTGAAGACCTCACTCTTGGTCTTCAAGAAATAAATCCAGGTCCTCCTGGAGTGATCATCAATGAATAACACATAGTACTCATATCCACTCAAGGAGACATGAGACATCCGACCGCTCACATCGGAATGAATCAAATCAAGTATCCCAGTCGCTCTGCTGTCACTGCTGGGAAAAGGGGATTTGGCAAACTTGCCCATCGCACATCCTCTGCAAGTATCAAAGTGATCAGTACTGAAATCTGGCATACCTGTAGTGATCTCCCGCAAGGTCCTCAAGGCTCCATGATACATATGCCCCATCCTGCGGTGCCAAATCTCATACAGCTCAGAACTGCTAACTCTGCTGTCGGTACTACTGCTCAATGCCAAAAGGGGCCGAAATGCAAACTTGTACACCTTTGCATGGCGTACACCTATCACTCTAGCTGAATCAGCTGGAGCGCCCCTGGGATATATCAGCACCTGTCCTCCCCTGAACAGTATCTCATATCCTCTATCCTCCAAAGTTGAGACGGATATGAGGTTCTTCCTCATCCCTGGCACATAAAGAACATCTAACACCTTCAAGGGAGGTTTAGACTCCCTCTGAAATGTCAGTGTTCCCACACCGACTGCTCTAACAACTCTGTCATCACCGAGTACTACCTCTATATCAGTGCCACTCTCTGAAAGCTCTGAGAAGTATTCACGGACTCCTGTCATGTGACGTGAAGCCCCACTGTCCACATACCAGATACTCGAAGATGCTCCGCTAATCGAGGGAAATGCATGCTCCCTCTGAACCTCTATGGCAGATGATCCCGCACT
This sequence comes from Pinus albicaulis, assembly GCA_034641835.2. Classification (NCBI taxonomy): domain Eukaryota; kingdom Viridiplantae; phylum Streptophyta; class Pinopsida; order Pinales; family Pinaceae; genus Pinus; species Pinus albicaulis. The sequence continues at coordinate 548,011,870 of CM076574.1, forward strand.
AGAGGACTCACACGCAATGAACCCAAACTCCCGGTCAAAACGATCTGCAAAGTCCTCAACCTCTGCTGAAGCTGCCATGCTCTGGTTCTTCCCCTTCTTCTTCTTCTTCTCCGGACACACAACTACATAGTGTCCCATCTTCTGACAATTCCAACACTTCACCTTGGAATAGTCCTTCTGTGTGTTATCCTGTTTACCTTTACCTTTGCCTTTGCCCCCACCATTGCTTGTGGAAGCCTGCTTCTTCCCTTTGTCTTTCTTGCGACCTGCCAACAGTGCTACATACTCATCCTGCTCAACTGGCTTGGCTGCCCCAAGCTGACCTTTCCTGATCTCTGTCTGAATGCAGTCATCCCAAAACCTCTCCCATGTGGGAAGGGTCTCACGTGCACAAACCCCATCAACAAAGTTCATCCATGAACTGGGTAGGCCATTCACTACAATCCGCACCAACTCAGTGGGTGGAATGGCCTCTCCAATCGCTGCCAATTCATCTCTCACATTAGTAATCTTTGTGAGATATCCAGCTACACTATCAGTCTTACCCATCTTAATGTTCTTCAGCTTCTCCTTCAGGACCATTTTCCAGTTCTCATTGGTACTCTGGTAGAGGTTGGTCAATGCTGTCCACATCTCATGAGCATTTCTCTTTCCTCTCACATGAGGAATGCAATGGTCTTTGATTCCATCTAGAATCAGTCTCTTACCCTTGTTGTTCTTTTTATTATATGCTGCCAACTGAGTAGCATCAGTAGGCACATTTACAAGGTTCTATGCAGTATGCACCATTATGTCCCAGACTTCCGCCTCCTCAAAGTTACTCTGCATTCTCTCCTTCCAAACACTGTAATTGGTATGCGCATCCAACCTATCCTCCACCCTCAGTCCCAAAGACATCCTGCTGTCCTAAAACTAAAAAATAGCACTGCTGTAGTAAAGGTAAAAATTATGTTTGTGAAAAAATCAGCTTGCTGGAATTTTCTGAGTGAAAAATCAGCAGGCTGTATTTTTCTCCTTGCTGTCCCAAACTGCTCTTTCAGCACTCAACCTCTGATACCATGTAGAAATTTTCTATTTCCCACCCCGGTTTTCAGTTTCACCTTATTTCTCCAAAATAGTTAAATGCCTTTTCCCATATCCATACATTCAACAACTAGAAAATAAATTTTGCTAAAAACACAAATTCTGGAAATATTACAGAATGCTGGAAAATGCATAAATAAATATCAGCACATACAAACAGTCATTCAACACATTTAAACACAGTGATTTTTGGTCAAGGTGACCCTGGAAAAACCCCCTACAACTCTTGGGGAAAACCAGTTCGAAAGCTCCTTATTTCTGGAAAATGCCTTTTACAGTGAGAGAAATATACAGCAAAAATCAGCAAATAAACTTTACAACTTATCTCGTTTTCCGTGCTTAACCACCGCCTCGGAAAATGTGCAAACAGCAAAAATAGAACAGAAATAAATGCTATATGACCTCCTCGATTTTCGTGCCCAAATTTCAGCCTTAAATGCTACTGTACAGACTGCCTAGAAAAGCGTGCAAGCTACCATTAATTCTACTGTACGGTTATCTCGATTCTGTGCAGAAAAACAGCTGTACGGTTGTACGAATTTCTGCCTAGAAATGTGTGCCAAGGTACAGCCACTTGCTGTATGGCCTCCCTTGAAAAATGTGCCAGCAACCTTCAGTTCTGCTCGATTTCTGTGCAAGCTTGCTGTACGGCCCTGCTGTACGGCCTCCCTCTCTAGAAAATCGTGCCCAAAGAAATCTGCCTTTCACTGTGTGCTAACTCAGCTGTACAGTCTTGCTGAAATGCTGCCTTGGAATGTGTGCCAAGCTGCTGCCTCCTTCTCCTCACTGCCCAGAAATCTCCCTTGCTTTCTTGCTCTCCTTCTCTCAATCTGCTCATGAAAGAATGAATGATCTTTTTCCTCCTTTTCCTCCTTTAACCTAACCCTAAGTGACTTTTGGGGAATCCCTAAATCCAATGGCTGAGATAGATTGAGATCTAGGGCTAAGATTAAATGCTCATTTAAATCTCACTTTCTATTTTTTAATTCACCCCACTTTAATAAAGACCCACTTAGTCATTTATTTTCAAAGTCACTTTTCCTTTCTAATTTTACATTGACTTTATTAAAGTCACTTTAAAATTAGACTTTAGTAACTTTATCACATAAAGTCACTTTTAAATTAGATTTGACTTTATAAAAATTATAAAGTCACTTTAGGAGAAAAATTAAATTCTTTTGGACACTTTTCCCTAGGCCAAAGATCAAAGCCTTAGGGAACCACCTGTCCTCCGGTAACCAAATTTCAACAGAGAAGACTATAAATGATGGCTTCAGGGTCATTTGGAAAGACACATCGAGTGAATCAAGTGATCGAATTCTTTTGACGGAGCAAGTGCTCGGATGAAGATCAGATGTAAGTGATTCTAGCGCAAAGAGGGGCAGGGCGCAAAGTAGCTTCTGGAGAGAGATTTTCTCAGTTGGAGAATCATCAGCAGAGAGAGGCAGAGAGACGTCCAGCATAGCCAGCGTAGAGCCAAACAGGCTGACGCAGAGCCAACGCAGAGCTAGACAGGCTAACGCAGAGCTAGCACAGAGCCACGCAGGGCTACGCAAAGATTGCGTAGTGGCTGAGAGGGTTTTCGAGATTTCACTGTCGGCTCAGTTCCAGAAGACGAGAGCCGGGGTGTGAAACCGAGAGGATGAGATCTCAGATTCTGGGAGTCACATCGATCCATAGTTGGGGCGACGCAGTGCCTTGAGAGAGTGATGCAGGAATTGCGTAGTGGCAGCATAGAGCCTGTTAGAGGCACCTCATCCAGTTACCAAATCAGTCAGATATTCTAGTGATTGAGTGAGGTAAAACTCACATTCTTTCTACCAGTATTTCTCTCTCTGTAACTGAATAACCCTTGAGGTATTTAGCGATGTATTCAGAAATTGCTACTGCTTAATAATACAAACCTTCATATCTGCTGCACTGATTTTCCCACATTGGGTTTTTCCGAGGACTTAGTCCAAAATAAAGATGTCATATGTGTGATTTGTTCTTTGCTCAATTTCCTTGTTTTAGAATCATAAAGATTTAAGTGTAGGCTTCTTCAGTAATTTACTTCAATAATTCACGAAGAAATCTGAATTAATTTTCTAATGTAATTTACAAAATAGGAGAAGTAAATTCAGCTAGTTGTAGTAGGATTCCTGAGATTGTTAGATCTAGGAATTTTCACAAAATAGTCTTAGATTCTTCGCATACTTCAGACACTAGGAGCCTCAGACCTTTTGTATGTATGCTCAAATAAACACACATTTCACATAAAATATGGTCTCATACTTTTGCATTGCTTCATAGAAGTCTAGCCTTAGTTCTTCAGGGAAAATATGTGTGATCAGAAATTGCCACAAATGTTTGGTCTTGAATATCGTGATGTTTTATAGTAATGAAGTGCTTCATGATTGAAAACTTCCATGCAGACTAAGTGCCTAGGTGGTTTGCATGAGCCTCAGAGGAGTCCCATAGAATTCGGTCCAAGTTGCAGAGGTATAAAGTCACAGTAAGTTCAGATGTCCTTTGGTATTCTTTTGCTTGAGCGAGGTAATACAGATCTTCTTCTTATCTCTTCATTTTGTCCTTCTAATCTCCTTGAGTACTTAGTAGATTGCGGAGATGTTGACTAGTGTGTTGTATGTTTTGTTCTACAATGGATGCGAGTATATAGTCTTCTTGAGTGAGATGAGTGTTCACCACAGATTGGACCTTTGAATCACAGAGATGGTTTCATTTGAGATAACTCAGATCTCACACACAGTAAACCTCAAATGACACCACTCTGTAATTCTTTCTAGCTCTGATACCATGTTGAGAAACCAAGTGTAGTGTAGATTAGGATTGATTTCTCTTCTTGATAATTACTTGTGAATGTTAGCTGTTTTCTTATTACTTGTTATGTTATCTTCATCAAGCAATTATACAAATGTTCAAAAACATAGAGGTCACAAAGAGACAAGAGACACCAAAAATTAGGGTCCCCACAAGGGGCAAAACCCAACAATCCATCTCTTACAGAATCAAATCAAAATGAGATTTCCAAAATCAAGACCAAGACTCAAAACTGCCACCAAAATGTCAAGTCCAACCCTCCTCCAAGTCACCTCCAAATCTGGTCAACTCTAGTCAAAGTCAACAAAGGTCAAACTGTCCCAAATCTGGTCAACTCTCTGAAATTCCAGACCTGCTATTAGGGGGTTGAAATTCGACCTATGGCAACCTCAGAAATTCATCCTTTGTCAAAGAATTTACAGTCACATGTGTGAGCTGCTTCAAGGTCAAAATCCAGTCAACTTAGAATATTTGTCGTCTTTTGACTGTCTTTCTCTCTCCTTTGACTCGATTTTCTCTTCTTCTTTGCTTGCTTCAGATGTTCTCTTGTCGGTCGAATGGATGATCTCCAAGAGGGTTGAACTTGCTTCTTATATATAGCTGTCCAGGAGGTCGAACAGATGTCTCTTTGGAGGGCCAGGCCGACTTTTTCTTTGACTTGTAATAAATTCTTCTTGACTTTTTTTGACTCTATAAGCATGAAGAACATGCTTTGACCAAAATAAAATATAATAATGAATATAAAAAATACATCAATGTTAAATTTACATTACATTATGAAGACCGACACTAGTTACAATTTCAACAATCCATACCATCTCCAGTGTTGCAGTAGGTATCACATCTTTCCCTATCACGTTAGCTTGCGCAAGTAACTTTACATAAACCTTCTTGACATTAGCCTATGGTTGGGAATTGACTTGATTTTTTTTTGTAGCTAATTTCTTGCGAAAGCAGCACTGTCACGACAAGGCTTCCTAGGCACACCCTCTTCGATGTTGTAGCAATTTATCTCATCTTTCCCTACCTTGTTAGCCTGTGCAAGCAATTTTACATAAACCTTCTTTACATCAGCCAATGGTTAGGAATTGGCTTCATTTGCTTTTGTAGCTAATTTCTCATGAAAGTACTGTTGCAAGCAATTAGGCTTCCTAGGGCAGCTTTCTCAAAACACCATTGGATTTATTTCCAGGTTTTGACTACAAGAATAAATCGACACATTGGTATGAGTTCGCCAGGATGATGTTACTTTGTGAAAATTTGGTAGACAACTGAAATCAAGTTTCAACCATCAATTACTAATTTACTATAAAGGTTAACTTTTATTAGCATCAATCAATCTAGGGACAGGTAACAATATACTGTGTAGTATATGCGAAGCAGGGGATTCAAAGCCATCTGGATGCAAGAATATGGCCTAGAGGCTTAAATGATAATTCATGGAGCAAAACAAAACCCCAAAATATATCTTAAACCTTCACATTTTAACTGTATATGTCCCAAAGCTCAGTTAAAACAAGAAGATATATTGCTGATAATTCAGTAAGAATTAACCTTATCATCTTGATAAATCATTGCTGTTGCTTCAATGTATGCGACAGCCTGGTACCTATAACATAGTAACATCGTATCAATTCAAATATTAGATACAACAAAAGTTAAAACTGACTATGAGGATTGGAAAACAAAAATAAATTACAAGAAAATAAAGAATATCCCATTTCATGGAAGAAAGTTTTATCTGTTTACACATTTCCAAATAGGAAGGAATTCTATATTCTTGCTAAGTCAACATGATATATAATATGTTATCTTGATCTAAGCACCGATTAAAGCTCTGTACCAATATAAGATCGAGTGGCCACAAGTAAATTTATTTTTTCTTTTTTTGACAAAATATATCTTCATATTACCCAAGAGATCATAAAATTTCAGCAAAGATAGTCAGCACTACAAACACACCTGAATAAGCATTGACAAAAGCATTATTGGCATCATTAATAAGAAAAACATCTTGGCCTTGGTTTGAACACTTATCTCATCAAAGGTCAACTTCTGAAGCATATGAACAGACTTAAGTTTCCTTCAATGACAGACTTACAATGCAATCTCCATAGGGAATATGGTATTCCATATGAATATACTGTCATAGATGACCACTATAATTACTCAGGAGAGACTTGAATTCTGCAAGCAAAGCTTTACACCAATAAATGTTTCCTTGAAGAAGATAAGAAATTTGATGCTAAATTGTTGCCCACACTGTAAGGTGAACATAAGATAATTTTATTAATATCCACAAATGACCTAAAATGTGTTAGCTTTAGGGTTACCCTAAAAGTGTTTACACCATGTTTGGCGGTGCTTCATCAGATTTAGGGTAGAGGTATATATTCAGCCACCGGATGGTCTTAGATGGATTTGCACATTGGAGATAGCTTGCTTAGTGGTTGCTTGAGCTTAGTTGGGTTTCCGTCTGGCATTCCCCCCTAGGGTGTAGAAATTTCTGAATCTTACACTTTATGCAGAAATTATTACTGTAAATCCGGTTCTGCTCCTCCTACTTAGATAAGTTATTAACTGAATAAATTCAAGTTAAAATCGAAGCAAAACACATAACATGTCTCTACCAATCCAGATCTAGAATAAGCACATGCACACATTGACAAAGTGACACAGTTATTTATGGACAAATAGTCCCCAGAAAAACCCAAGGTGGGAAAACGGGTCTTTGGCTGCTGGAGGGTTCTATTATTAAGAATATTTCTGAATACACAAATATGGGTTCCAGATCTGGAAAACCCGACAGAGAAAACACTAGATCTACAACTCTCTGGCTGATCTAGGGTCAAAATAATGACTGATCCACACCTTCAAACGGGATTCACAGAACTCAGCCCAGATTAGGGCCTAGAAACCCCAACGTTGTCCCTGAAATGCATTGCGTCAGCCTCTGAAGCCCCTGAAAGCCTCTGCGTCAACCTTGGATGGCCTCCAAACCCTCAGCGCTGCTCTGGAAGGGACTACGTTACCCCAAAATCGGTGAGACAGTCACTACGCTGCCCCTAAGGGTCTCTGCATAACTCCTGAAGGGTTTCCTGAAAATTACGTTGTCCTTATTGCTGCTGCTGCTACTGCCTTCCTCTGCGCTGTCCTTGAGCTGATCTCTACCTCTTGTGTATTCTAAACCCTGGGATCAGATCATTCCCTTGGTCTAAATTCCCCTCTCTGCAGTTGAAACACTTCTGATTATTCTTAGCAAACCCTGCCCTAGAATCTCAGCTTAGCTTCAGTGCTCTGCCTCTGTGTGTCTTTACAACTTCTGTGTGTCTTTACAAATGACCCCAAGCCTTTCCTTTATACTTTTCTCGTTGACAAATCAACGACCAAGATTAAATCTTTAATCAATGGCTAAGATTAAAAGAAAGCTTGATCCGTGTGACTTAAGACAATTTCATCACATGTTTCATTAAATTCACTTTAATTATTTAAGTTTCCTAAGTTTTAACTTCGGAAATAACTTAAAATAATAAATTAATTTAATATCTCCTAAACCATATGAAATTTCCCAAATCCTTTTCTAGGTCTTGTAGATCAGGTGAATTCTAGTCCCTCCACAAAGTTTGGGACCTAGAGCACAACTGATGCTACCCCAAATACACAAAATCTCAACACTCCCTCTTAGCATCAAGAGTGTGCTCTAGCAATACATCACACTTATGCATTACATGATTTTGGGCACTGGTTCTATGCTGTTGAAGCTTGGCCTCCTGCCACTCAACTCTGCACTGCTGCTGCCATTCTGTATTGTTGCCCATGACTCTGCCACTACCACTACATCTTTTGTACTGTAGCTCCCTCTCAATATGTTGCATCTGTGCTGCTCATAGCACTGCCACTGCTGATCTGCTACACTGCAACTTCAGTTGTTGAGGGAAACAACTGAATCTCCTGCCCAATCTTTGACAGACAAGTCTGACGGGCTGCATCCTCATCACTGAAGCTCCAGAGGCGACAGATCTGTGCTGGCATCTAAAGAACAATGCACAGCTACAACTCTACCTGCGTAGTCAGACTCCCTTTGCACTACTAAATTCACATCAGCTCCTTGTGCTGAAATCTATCACGTTGTTGCTACACTGCGCTGTTCTTCTGAAGCTCTCTGCGCTACTACAGCTCTGCACTGCGTAAGCAACACTGCTTTGCACTGCTGAAGTCACATCAGCCTCTGCGCTGCTACTGCTTCTATGCTGTTGATGCTTGCTCTGCACTGCTCCTTCCAGTCTTCAGATCTGCCTCTGCTTCTACCTCATCCGTGATCTATGCACCCACTGCTCCACTTGTCCCGCTATTGTCTTAAGGCTATCGTAGCTCGCATATAATCCAAGAGATGAGTTGCTCAAGGACCCTACCTCTCCTCCATGTAGCTCCTCTACATGTCCATGTCACCCCACCTCCGTGGTTCATGAGCACTCATGGCTGCATCATCTCCTGACCCATCATCTGCCACAGCTGCCTTGGAAGAAGATGCTTCCTTGTCCTTTTTCTTCTCTGGACAATTGTTGGCAAAATGTCCCATTTCACCACACTGGAAGCACTTGATCTTCGAAAGATCCTTCTTCTTCTTCGGCTGCTTCTTCGATGCCAAGGCTGCATCTTCCTCATCTTCCTTGTTTACGTTGCTCAATGCAGGGTTGTTCCACCTCTTGGTGAATCTGCGTAGTTCTTCTTGCCGCAAGATTGACCACAAGTTGTCCCAATCTGGGAGGCCTGCTCTGCCCAAGATGCTTTGGACAAAGGTTTCCCACTCATCCGTGACGGCATTGAGGGCAGTCCTAACTATCACTGGATCATCTACGGTTGCAACTGTTGCAGTCAGTTGATCCCTGATTGCTTGCAGTCTGAAGAAGTGTTCCATGTCTTCTCCCTTGGTCATCATGAATGACCTCATTTGGGTCTCCAACAACATTTTCCTTTGGACAAACTTTCCCTCATACAGGGAAGTCAAGGCCTTCCACATCTCGTTAGTTGTCTTCTTCTCAGCTATGTGTGGTACAATATGGTCCTTGATACTATCCATAATCAGCTGCTTGGCATGCCCAGCAGCTTCCCTATGCTTCCATAGGAGATCCACATCTGTTGGTGTGGCCAGAGTCTGCTCTGCATGGTCTCTTAGATTTTATGCCTCAAGGAAAATCAAGATCTTTCCAAACCAAAAAGTTTGAGAGGCCCTCTAGCCTATTCTGATCACGCAGTCCATGAGGAGCCATCTCCTCAGAATGTGTCGAAACTTCCTTTTCTCTTTGCTAGAGAAATGGATCTAAGGTCCTTGGTGAAACAGGTGCCTTCTGCTCCCTCTGACACTTGATTTCTCTCCTTGGAAATCTACCAAATCAACTATGATTCAGCTTCTTCTTTGATCCTCTGATCAAACTGAAAGTTTCCTTTGGCAAGAAACATTCTAAGAAGTTGCTCTCCTCCCAATCTTTGTCACTTGTGCTAAGACTAAAAATCTGAAAACTTTAGAAATTTAACCCCACCAACTCTTCCAAATTTCTGCAGTCTTTTCTGGATCTGACAGATTCAGATCTGAATCACACTTGCTGCCTTCAGACCAAACCAGCATTGTTTCTGAGCTACCTCTGCGCAGTAATTGCGTGGGCTTGCTAGGACACAGCGCTGGACAGCGTCACCCTTCCCTTTGGGTGAGTCTGCTTCCGAAAACTGCGTTGTCCCTTCAGATCTTCGTTTCTGCTGCTTAATGCAGCTAGATCCTTCAAATTCTCCTGCTGGTGACCCTCCTAGATTTGCAATTGCTCTGATAGCATGTAGAAATTTCTGAATCTTACACTTTATGCAGAAATTATTACTATTAATCTGGTTATGCTCCTCCTATTTAGATAAGTTATTAACTGAATAAATTCAAGTTAAAATCGAAGCAAAACACATAGCATATCTCTACCAATCCAGAAATAGAATAAGCACATGCGCACATTAACAAAGTGACACAGTTATTTTTGGACAAATAGTCCCCGAAAAAACCCAAGGTGGGAAAACCGATCTCTGGCTGCTAGAGGGTTCTATTATTAAGAATATTTCTGAATACACAAATATGGGTTCCAGATCTGGAAAACCAGACAGAGAAAACACTAGATCTATAGCTCTCTAGCTGATCTAGGGCCAAAATAATGACTGATCCACACCCTTACACGGGATTTACAAAACTCAGCCAAGATTAGGGCCTAGAAACCCCAACGTTGTCCCTGAAATGCACTGCATCAGCCTCTAAAGCCCCTGAAAGCCTCTGCGTCAGCCTTGGATGGCCTCCAAACCCTCAACGTTGCTCTGGAAGGGACTGCATTACCCCATAATGGGTGACGCAGTCACTATGCTGCCCCTAAGGGTCTCTGCATAACCCCTGAAGGGTTTCTTGAAAATTACGCTGTCCTTGCTGCTACTGCCTTCCTCTGCGTTGTCCTTGAGCTCATCTCTACCTCTTGTGTATTCTAGACCTTGGGATCAGATCATCCCCTTGGTCTAAATTCCCCTCTCTGAAGCTGAAACACTTCCGAGTATTCTTAGCAAACCCTGCCCTAGAATCTCAGCTTAGCTTCAGTGCTCTACCTCTGTGTGTCTTTACAAATGACCCCAAGCCTTTCCTTTATACTTTTCTCGTTGACAAATCAACGACCAAGATTAAATCTTTAATCAATGGCTAAGATTAAAAGAAAGCTTGATCCGTGTGGCTTAAGACAATTTCATCACATGTTTAATTAAATTCACTTTAATTATTTAAGTTTCCTAAGTTTTAACTTAGGAAATATACTTAAAATAATTAATTAATTTAATATCTCCTAAACCAGATGAAATTTCCCAAATCCATTTCTGGGTCTTGTAGATCAGTTGAATTCTAGTCCCTCCACAAAGTTTGGGACCTAGAGCACAACTGATGCTACCCCAAATACACAAAATCTCAACAGTTTGGAGTTCTCCCAACATCTTGGGGCCATCCTTCATGACAAACACATGGAGAGGTTCACATGCTTGAACAATCGCCTACATAGGACAAGGAGTGAAGTGCATCTTGGAATAGAGCATCAAGCCCTAAACAATATGCAATAGCTTGGATTCCTATATGGAGGCTTAACGTTGGCTCGGGGATGCTTGGGTCGCAATAGTGTTCCCACAAGGGGCATGGACCCAATGGAGCACTTGGCTTAGGAGAAGTGATGGAGACTGAATGGGACTATGGTGAAAAATTGTGGACACACCTTGTGTGGCTACATCATCTTTGAGGCCTTATTGTTTACAACATCACCTTGGAGCTTCACATGTGTACCTTTGGAATTGGGCACCTCACTTGTGTGAGCCTACATGTTTATTATGGGTTGCTTGTAAGGACATGGACCCACATTGTATTATTGGCCTCCATTACCTCACATATGTATAGATGAAGAAGAGAGTCCTTCGTTCATATATTAATCACATAGCTCATTATGCTTATCACTCTTGTGTTAGATATGTGATCAAGAGGAGAGCAGTAGTCATCCTCTCTCTATAAGATCTTCATTTGTACTTGTTCTCTTTCTTCAAGAATCACTAGGGTTTCTTGATCTTCTTGGAGCACTTTGAAGTCTAAGGTGAGGGCTTCCGCGATTAGGATTTTGAATTAGAACCCTAGGGTGTATTTGGTGAAGAAGGAGAATAGGAGGAGACAACTTGCCTTTGAGGGCTTGTTTGAGTGATTCATGCATGTTGGAGCTCCTTGGTTGAGCTAGGGAAACATACATCTTGGCTCTTAGAACATGTCCACTATAATCTTGAGTAGCATAGCTTTTAGCTACTATAACACCTCTTTCAATTGTTGTTACTAACGTTCTTACAACTCCTAGCACAAACTACTTTCTTGAATTGATCAATCTCAACATGGTTGCCACCCACAAAAGAGATCTTGGACTTTCCCTTATGTGCATTAATGATAAGAGATTTACCATCTTTCATAAAGAGGTATTGGTTTTCCCTTCTCATGAAGATGGAATCCCACATACACATGTAGAGACCACCAAAACACTACACCGCAAAGATAAAGAGGAGATACATAAACTTCCATCTCATCAATCAAATTTGGAATAATACAAAATTTTAACCTAAACTAATTACAATGCTTACTTTTAACTCTATATCCTCATTCACCCAACCTAAATGGTATGGATGAGGAAAATCAGCCTTTGATAAACCAAGCTTACTTACCAAGTCCTCAATGAGGTTGCTTATGAAACAAAACCAAATAATGCATCAACTTTGCTCTTCGAAATTTGAATTTTGATATAGAACAACAGTTAATTTTAGTTAACAATGGTAAGTTCTATGCTTAGCACAAATACTTCAATGTTCCTTTAGCAGCCCAATGACAATTTCCAATTTAGTTTCCATTAGTAATCACATTAACCTTTAATCAAATTGACAGTAACTGTAGATAGAACATGAAATAACAAAATGCAGAAGACAAGCCAAGACAAGAGAACACTAGATTTGGAGGATGCCAGGGAAAAACCCCAATGTGGGGAAAACCCTTTGATCAATTCTTTTGATTATTATATCAAATGTTTAGCAAAGAGAGAGAGTACAAAAATTCAAAGTTGACTTGCCACATCAAAGTCAAAACAACCCTATCAAATCTGCAGTGAACTGTAGTCAAATTCAGCCCTAACCAGAAATTCAAAGATGGTCAACGCAACAGTAAAACTGTTAGTTTTTGTAGCATCAGATGTGTTCTAGCCACAAGATTTGGCAAAGGCTAGAATACATGTATTCTCCAATACCCAAAAATCGTTTCTAGAAATTCCACCTAGAGAAGACTTAATTAAATGAATTAGTCAGTTTTTAATATTTCCTAAGTCTAAACTTAGGAAATATGATTAATTAAAAGGAATTAATTAAGTCATGGTGAGAATGTTCTAGAAAAGTGCATGGATCGATTTCTAGTTAATCCTAGCCATCGATTAAAATTTAATCGTGGTCATTGAAGTCTCAACGGAGGATTATAAGAAGAAGTCGATGGGGCTTAAAGAAGATACACCAAATCAATTGAGATTCGATTTCGCTGAGAAATTGATTTCTAGAGTAGCAGTTGTATGTTTCCAAAAGTGATTCAATGAGGTCGAAGCGATGAGAGAGGGGCAAAGATAGTGAGGTCGGGGGAAGCTTTTCCAGTTCCGGCGAGTACATTGCAGAGACGCAGTGATTGCCATAGTGAGGCAATGCAGAGTCTTATAGAGGAGATTTCCGTTTTGCTGGGGAGAATGCGAGATTCTGAGCCAGTAGTTGGGCAAAGAGTATCAGTTTCCCATACAACAGCTGACGAGACAATGAGAGGAGACACGGTTCCAATCTAGTGGGACGCAACAATTGCGTAGTTTGATGCAGTTAGTGCGCATAGGTAGCAAGGGACAACTCAATTCAACGTGAGGTCAATGTTGGATCGCTTGTGGAGTGAGAAATTTTTCTCACTAGTTATTTTTGCCAGTTTTTCTTTGTTTGGATTACCAGTTTGGGCATCCATAGTTTGTACTCGGATTTTCACTACTGCATAATATACAAACCCTCGGCTGCTGAACCGGTTTTCTCGAGTTTGGTTTTTCCTAAGACTTAGTCCAAAAATAATGGTGTCATATTGTGTGTGTGCATCTATTTCTTCCAGCATTTTTTTTCTAAGTATTGAGGGGTTTCCGCAGTGCATTTAATTCGATATTTGTCGGAGGAAACAACAAGTAAATTGTTTGGTTAATTAAACAATTAAAAGAATTAACATCAGTTGCTGCAATAGGATTCATGTAACCAAATTTTCACATGGTATCAAAGCGTAGATTGCAAGCTGGAGAGCTCAATAGCAGAAGGGAAGAGGAATTTCATAGCTCTGCATAAGCAACAGTTCGAAACCCTCAGAGGCAGTGTAGTCATTTGGCTAGGAGGAACAATTTCTTGAGGAAAATTTGATTTCTCTTAGAGAGCGACAGAGAAATCGGATTTCTCCAGTTTGAGGATTACCAGAGGCAAAGGGAGCAGCAAGTATTTTCCTTGTAGAGCAGATCTCTAGCTGAACGCAGTATTTTGCAGCAGTTACTAGTGCAAAATAGCGTCAGGACAAAGAAAGAGCACACACTGAGGGAAAATTTTCCTCAGGGAACTTCTAGTTCAAAAGTTCAATTTCTCTTGCAGCTTCGCAGTCGTTGTGAGTAGATTTACTCACTCCAGCAGGAAGTGCGTAGAGCCTAGCAGCAACTGAGCAGAAGAGAAGAGGAGGTTTTCGACTTATTTTTTGAGATGGCATCAGTCGGGCTGCGAGATCATGATAGGTTGGAGGGAGCCTCCAACTATGTGATCTGGAAGGCAATGATTTCCTTCCTTTTGGATGAGTACGATCTCAAAGCGTACATCGATAATGTAGTAGTTGTCCCCGCGGATCCAGATCAGCTTAAAGAGTATAAGAAGGAGATGGCGAAGGCGAAGGCGAAGAGATTGATTCTTGATGGAGTTCGAGATCATGTGGTATCTCACATAGCGGGGTTGGGAACGACCAAGGAGATGTGGGACTCCCTTTCCAAGCTATACAAGGGATCTTTCGAGCAACAGAAGATGTACTTAGAGGAGAAGCTGAGATGTACCCGTATGCAGAAGGGGGAGCGCATAGACCCCTTCCTCACCAAGATTCAGGAGCTCTGAGATTTGCTGGCAGCTGTAGGGTTAGCGCCTCAACTTACAGAGATGGTGCATATAGCCCTCTATAGTGTTTCCGAGGAGTGGCAAGTGTTTGTCCAAAGTATTTTGGGTAGAGAAACATTGCCAAGATGGGACAAAATGTGGGCAGATTTGCAAGGGTAGAGGCAAGATTTGGTGAAGAGCACTATCAGTGGCAGCAGCAGCAGCAGTGGATCGAAGAAGGTGAAGGAAGAGGAGAATGTAGCCCTCGCATCAAAGGGGTGGGGGGAGCGACGTAGGAAGAAGAAGGACCTGTCGAAGGTCAAGTGCTTCAGGTGTGGCAAGCTAGGCCTCTACAACACTCAATGTCCTCTCAGGAAGAATGACAAGGAGGAGAAGCAGGACCAGCAGGCAGCGTCAACGAAGATCGATAGGCTATCCTCCAGGCAACAGGGAGACTTCGCCATGATCGCAGACATCCCTCCAGGAGTGATGTGGGGTGACTTGGTTTTGTAGCCCCAGAGTGCTACAGGATGGGCATGATTCTTGAGGAGGTCCACTTCTTGAATCAGTACGTTGCTACGGGAGCCCACAGTACGCAGTAGTAGGATAGACCAATGGCTGCTGATACAGTTGGATGCCAGAGTGACAGATGCAGTAGCTAGTAGTAGTCAAATACTGAGCAACGAATTGCAGAGTTCACAGCAGAGAAGATGGCACAATGCAAAGTAAGCAGCAGTGCAAAGGCTTCAATGGCAGTGCAAAGACAGACTAGTAGCCGTCAAGATTCGGGTGACAGATGCATCATACTAAACACAGATGGTTCAGTACTTGCAGATGTTGCAATTGCAGCAACAATAGATGAGAGGGAATTGCAGTAGCACCAGCAACAGTGTTGCAGTGCATATGCAGTGTTGGCAGCAGTTCAGCAGGGTCAGCAACAGCACAGATGCAACGCATATCAAAGTTGCACAGTAGTTGGTGGCCATCAATAGCTAGACATCAACAGTGTGACAAGAGATGATGCAGAGGCAGGGTGTTGTTTCAGTGGGTTACAGCACTAGAACACTTTCCTCGCTAAGACGGAGTGCTATTTTTTGTAGCATTGGATGTGCTCTAGCCACGAGATTCGGGAGAGAAGCTAGAATACATGTATTCTCCAATACCCAAAAATCGTTTCTGGAAATTCCACCTCGAGACGACTTAATTAAATTAATTATTCAGTTTTTAATATTTCCTAAGTCTAAACTTATGAAATATGATTAATTAAAAGGAATTAATTAAGTCATGGTGAGAATGTTCTAGAAAAGTGAACGGATCAATTTCTAGTTAATCCTAGCCATCGATTAAGATTTAATCGTGGTCGTTGAATTCTCAAAAGAGGATTATAAGAAGAAGTCGATGGGGCTTGGAGAGGATACACCAAATTAGTTGAGCATTCGATTTTGCTAAGAAATCGATTTCCAGAGTAACAGTTGTGTGTTGTCGAAAGTGATTCAGTGAGGTCGAAGTAGTGAGAGATGGGTAGAGATAGTGAGGTCACAGTAAGCTTTTCCAGTTCCAGCGAGTACATTACAGAGAGGTGGTGATTGCCAGAGTGAGGCAGCATGGAGCCCTCTAGAGGAGATTTCCATTTTAATGGGGAGAAGGCGAGATTTCGAGCCAGTAGTTGGCCAGAGGGTCTGGAGGCAAAGAGTATTAGTTTCCCAAACTCAGTCATGTCACATGTAACTCCCCTCAATTAATGCATATGTTACTCTCTCTCTTAATGGATTCATTCCACTTTCTCCTTAATGCTCTTACACACCTCTTACACTCTCTTACACACTTTAATGACTCGTCATAAAAAGATTCTTCTTACACCTCTTTAAGGCTTAAGTTACATTTCTCTCCTAAATGCATATGTTACACTCCTCTCCTTTATGCCATAAGTTACAACCCTATTTTGGCATATGTAAATCCTCCTCAAGGCATGTGAATTGCTCCTCCTTTATGTCAATAATTCATTGCCCCTCCTATATATATGTGTCTCATATCATCTCCCCTCACGTACTTGTGCATTACGAATTCGAACTTGAGAGAGAGTTGGAGAGACTTGAAGGAGATTGTGAGAGAGAGTGACTTGGAGAGTAAGAGCAGATCTTGGAGAGCCAAAGTGATTTAATGTTTGCATCAACTACTGGTATCAAAGATATTCTTCAGATTTCGGTGAGCTTCTTCATTCTCCCATTGTACTTTGTATCTTTGCTGAACAATTGATTTCTAATAGAAGAAGAATCTGGTTGGGTTTTCCACTTGCGGGTTTTTCACTTGTCATTGAACTAACTTATCTGTGTCTCATTGAGTTCTTGGTTGTCTTTCATTGTGCATATGAATTATATGGTTTATGTTCTATCTACAATTACTTAACTTATTTTGCAGCATAAAGAAGTTATGGATTTAAGTGATTGTAACAACATAGAACATCAAAATTTCAACATTTTCAAATGGTAGAGCAACAGGAAAAGGGAGGCTGAAATTATTTTGCAAATAGGCCGAGCACCCAGTGCGAGCAATTAGAAACCCCAGTGCAAGTGTTGGGAAAGAGGTTTTTTCAGTTGCTAGAGGCTGGAAAGATCATTCGGGAAGCAGAGCGAATTTTCCCAAAGGAAGAGGGAGGCAAGAAGGCTCATCTGGAGCCAGCTAGCAGGTAGTGTGAATTTCCAAGGCCAGGAAATGCAAATTATGGCAGAGCAAGTTTCCAGTGAGAGGGTATGAGCAAGCTAGAGAGAGGTCGCATTGTTGCAAAGGGGAGATAATTTCTCCAATATACTTTTTGTGTAATATTCTGCTAATTAGAATATTGATTTTTGATATTTTTCTAATTATTACATTTTTACTATGCGGATGTGGGTTTGGGGGCCCACAATTAGACTTAGGAAACTATAGAGATCAAAACATTAGGCCAAGGAAAATATTGCGGCTGTAGTGGAGGATGGGGGACCAATGAGGTGGGGCCCAAGGGAACGTTGGGCAGGTTTAATTAAAAGGAAGCAAGTTGCTCATTTTGGTCATTCATTCATTCATCCATTTCGAAATTGTCTTTGACAAGAGCACGATTGAGCAGTGAGCCAAGTCTACATGTGTTGCTCAGCACACGGGTGTCTTCGAGCGAAGATCCCAGCCGTTGCTTCGGTGGACTACGAGTGCCAACCCAAGGAAGGTGTCTTACCATAGTTTGATCATTTCCAGCAGTAGAAGCTTCATCCACAACGCAGTCATCACTTCAGCAGCGCAGTGGCATCTAGAACAACGCAGAGGTTGCGCAGTCATTGAGGAGGATCATCCGGGAGTTAGAGGAGTGAGGGTGATTTTGCAGGACACTGGGTGGTTAGGCTTGGAGTTTCCTAACAGGGATTTTTCTTGGCATTTTGGAGACTTCCAGCAGGAGGGTTTACAGGAGGATCAATTCACCAAACAGTTTAGAGAGCCAAGCCCAAGAGGGCCAATTTCCGGGGTCAAGCGTTGGATGAACCCTTTATGTGTTTTTATGGGTTTATTGAGGAAAGGCCAAGATTAATTTGGCATAATTTTATGGGTAGAATTGAGGGGCCAAACAGGGACTCCAACTCAGCCAGCAACTAGAGGAGCTAAGGGAAATTCGGCCGAAATTCCAAGGTCAACATTTGGCCAATTCCTTTGTGGGTTTTCGTGGGTTTCTTGAGTACCTTCTAGGGTTAAAGTCCCAGAATTTTTTGAGCAGCGTAGCAAGCCCTAGAAACATTTTATTTGGAGGAGCAGAAGCATTTCTGGCTAGTGAGCACAGAGCAAGAGTCGCAACGCAAAGCCGGAGTCAAGCCGAAATAGCAGTGTTATGAAACCAGCTCCAAAAATAAAATAAAAGAGAGATCAATGCCTTATAAATCAGCCACTTCGAGGGGGCAACCTCCTTTGCATTACATAAATGAACAATTCTTGGATGATTCAATGACAAAACCTCCTTTCTATATATAGGAGTCCATGGGGTCATAATATAATCCTAACCGACTTAACAATAATAATGTAAGGGCACAACAATACAATAGTGGGGTTTTATGGGGCACAACAATACAATAGTGGGGTTTTATGGGGCACAATAATAACAATGTGGGGACTACAGGGGTACAACAATAACAATAAGGGGGATACACTAACAACAATAAGGGACTACACTAGTAATATAAGGACTTAACATGCCCCTCTCCTTCAAAAAAGCGTTGTCCTCAACGCTTGAGCAGCTTTGGATGCTTCTGTATAAAATTCTCATCCTCCCATGTGGAATCTTCAGTGGGTAAGTTCTTCCACTTGATGAGATACTCTGAAATTGATCGATTTCGTAGCTATCGAGTTCTTGTTTCTGTGACTGCTTCAGGTTCCAATATGATTTGTCTTTCCTCATCGAGTTCTGGCAATATTGTTTGAACTGGAAGTTTGTCCCCTATAACCTTCTTTAAGCATGAAACATGGAAAATTGGGTGCACTCAAGAAGCAAGAGGCTCCAATTTGTATGCCATAGTACCAATATTTTGCAAAACCTTGTAAGGACCATGGTACTTTGGTGATAATTTATTATCCTTCTTAGCTTGTTTGAGGGACATTTGTTTGTATGGTAGTAACCGTTAAAATACCCAGTCTCCTACATCAAAACTTCTCCTGCTGCAATGTTGATCTGCCTGTTGTTTCATTCGATTTTGTGCCAAATTTAGGTTATCCTTTAAGAGTTGGAGACTTGTTGTTGATGCTCGATGTGATCTTCCACTGCTTGAACCTTAGAATTTTCTCTTAAAGATGATGTGATGGACGGTGGATGATATCAAAAAAGTGTCATAAATGGGGTCATTTTTGCTACAGTATGGATGGAAGTGTTATACCACCATTCAGCCAGAGGTAAGGGTCATTTTTCTGTGCTTGTGCACCAATACTACTGGAGCATAGAAAGAACTTTGATTAGGTTGAATTATACCAGCCTCTAATAATTCTGCAATCATCCATTCAATTTCGCTCTTTTGGACATAAGGATATCTGTAAGGCCTGATGTTTCAAGGAACACTTCCTGGAATCAAATGAATAGCATGATCATGATCACGAATAGGTGGGAGTCCTTTGGGAGTTTCAAACACCTTAGAATGATTGTCCAAGACATTTTGGAAATCTGGAGATATAGATGATTTTGATGTTGGAACTTCTAGAGAGCATAATTGTGCAATTACACCTCGTTGTTCTTTCTTTAGAAGCTTCATCATGACATTAGAGCTTATTATCTTTCCTGGCTTCCCTGCAATACTCCGTAATTTAACATCCTTTCCTTCCGAAAAAAATTTCAAGGAAATTTCTTGAAAATCAAAATCTACCATCCCCAAAGATTGTAACCATTTTACTCCTAGTACCACATCAACACCTCTCATTGGAATGGAAAGCATTAGACTATTCAATACATATTCCCCCATGGTTAGCTTGATATTATGGCATTTTCTAGAGCAATTTATAGTCCCTCCATTTGCAACCACCACTTGACATTTTGGTGTTGGGTATAGGAAGCAATTCAAATCCTTGGCTACCTTACAAAGAATAAAATTATGGGTACTACCTGAATCAATCAAGACCATTAGATTTTTCTTCTTGATATGTCCTTCTATCTTGAGAGTTTGAGGAGTGGTAATTCTTGCCAATGCATTACAAAATATGGTCGGACTCATTTCTTCTTTCTCTACGGTTCATTCCTGGTGTATATCCTCTTCTTTTGAAGTTTCTTATTCATTTTCTTCCGCCGCTTCACAATCTATGTAAAATAATGTATTCTCAACACACTTGACCTTTAGTG
This sequence comes from Pinus albicaulis, assembly GCA_034641835.2. Lineage (NCBI taxonomy): Eukaryota > Viridiplantae > Streptophyta > Pinopsida > Pinales > Pinaceae > Pinus > Pinus albicaulis. The sequence goes on from CM076574.1 coordinate 548,032,310, forward strand.
CATTTGCTATCACAACTATAGCAAAAGCCCTTTTGCTCTTTTTCTTCCAATTGTTGTGGTGTCAACTTTGTAGGTTGTGGAAGTCTAGGAGTAGCAACACTTTCATCTTTATAGATGTGAGTGGTACGCTTCCTTGTCACCATAATTTTACTTTCAATTTCTCTTGCCAACCTGAATGCCTTCTCCAATGAATCAGGTTCCCAAAGGCGAACCTCATGTTGGATGTTATCCTTTAAAGTCCCTATGAAGACATCAATCCTGTGTTTCTCTGGAATATCAGTTACCCTTATATTCAATATTTGGAAGTCCTCAATGTGCTCCACCATTGTACCCTCTTATTTGAGATTTATCAATTGGATAAAGAGGGTGTTTCTCTTTGTATCCTCATAATGTGATATCATTTCCTCCGTAAAAATTGACCAAGTGACAATTTTTTTATGAGCAAAGCCATCGATACCATACAAATGTATTTTGTTCTAAATGTAAAGTTGCATTACATACCTTTTGCGTGTTTTTCACATTATGGAGATCAAACTATTGCTCCATCTGTAGTATCCATGTTACGGGATCCTTGCCATCAAACTTCCTCATATCCATCTTTGGAATATGGTGGGTCTTCCATCCAACATTAGAGTTTATGAAATCATGATTACCATTTATTTTGTTCTCATCATGAGTTTCCTGTACTACCTTTTTGCCATTAGAAATCATTTCTTGTATCAACTTTGTCAAACCTTCCATGTTTGCTTTTAGATCATTCTTTATGTCTTCCATGTTAGCTTCCATGTCATCCATCTTAGCTTCCATGCCATTCTTCAAACCATCCATATTAGCTTCCATGCCTTTCTTCAAACCATCCATATTAGCTTCCACACCTTTCTTCAAAACTTCCATTTCATTTTTTCTTGCTCTTTGCGAGAGCGAAATTTGTTGCACTTGCACTTGTAATTTTGATATATCATGTTGCACTTCTTCCTTTTCATGAGTCATAGTAGAGCCTTCTGAGAGCTTAATGGGTGTTGAATTCTTTTTAGGGGGCATTTTAGAACCCAATACTGATATCTATGCTTCAATATGCCCTTGGAAACACTTCAAACTGATTTTTCAAACAAGATTTATGCAATTTGAAAAAAAATACACACATTTTTCTTGCTTTTGAGGAGCTCGATATTGAAGCTGATCTAAGTCACTGAATACTCCTAAAATGCCCTCGAATCCCCGAATCCCCGTACCGGATACCTGCACGTACCGGATTCGGCCCCAATTCAAAGGATACAGCTTATCCGTACGGGGTACGGCGTATCCTGACCATATCCCGTTCGGATACGCCGTATCCCGTAAAACCAGATACGGCCGGGCCCGCGGGTTCAAAAAAGCGTTGTTTTTTTTTTATAAAGGGGGGCTTTTGCTCATTGTTTTTCACCAATTGAGGAGGATTTTTCAGGAGAGGGCATCAAGCCTATGGCCCTAGTATTTATATGTGATTCATGGTAATGTTAAATTCTTAAAGTAAAAGTGACATTTTCCTTAATCTTCATTTTCATCCTTTTACTTAAATTTTTAACATTACCATGAAATGACTCAGGATGTTTTAGAGTGGTTCTGACCTCATTGGATTTCATATGGAGAAAGTAGAATTTTAGATCTCATTCAAAATCCAGCAGACTTATCAGTTTTTCAGGATTTCAGGATTGGGTTATTGCAATGTTTCCATCGAATTTTGTCATGTATTAGGGTATAGAACTCGTATTTAATCAAGAGCACCAATCCCTCTATGTACCTTGATGTTAGTGACATTGGTTGTCAAACTCCTCTATCATGACCCTACTAAAAATGTACCCATCACTCAAACAAAACCTTGACTATATAAGATGATAGATAAATCTATGTTTAAATCAATGAATTAAGTATGAATTTGTGTAAAAAATATCTAATTTTTAATATATTAATACATATATATTTTTAAAATATATATATTTTTTAATAAAATAATATATAATGTATCGTATCCCAGAAGTATCCTGTTCCGGGGTCACCGTACCCGTATCCGATTCTTCGAATCCCGGTATCCCCGTATCCCCCTATCAAGTGACTTAGAAGCTGATGTATCTCCGTAATTTCAGATCCCCAAGATTTTATCTTCAGTCCTTCAGTAGCCCTCTGAATCTTCTTTCCAGTACCATAGGTCTGACCTGATTTGGATTCTTCAAGACAAAGTTATGCCCAATCTCCCACAATGACCTAATTATTGATTGGTTCAATAGAGAGAACTTGTACAGCGTGCCACGTGTCACTGTTTCCTCCTATGGCTCTAAAATTGATACACAAGAAACTAAAGTCAGTGTACTTTTGGCTACTTTTTACAGAATTCCAATCTGATGCTCAGAGAGAGAGTTATGACAATTTTCCCAAGGTCACCTCTTTGAGATGAAATTCGGGAGTCTACAAAAATCCTAACTTCCACAGATCATATCTCCGAAAATATTGCGAACCAAGATCTAAAATTTTTACAAGATGTTCCTTAGGATTTCTTCGCAAATGGGTTTTTTTTAGCTTCTGAACCTTTGTAGAAAAAAAGTTATAGCGAAAATGCCACAACGACATGTTTGAAGCAGCAAAACCCTAGAATCCAAAGCTTCGATACCAAATGCTATGAAACCAGCTCCAAAAATAAAATAAAAAAGAGATCAATGCCTTTAAACTCAGCCACTTCGAGGGGGTAACCTCCTTTGCATTACATAAATGAACAATTCTTGGATGATTCAAAATTACAAAACCTCCTTTCTATATATAAGAGTCCATGGGGTTACAATATAATCCTAGCCGACCTAACAATAATAATGTAAGGGCACAACAATAACAATAGTGGGGTTTTATGGGGCACAATAATAACAATATGGGGACTAGAGAGGTACAACAATAACAATAAGGAGGATACACTAACAACAATAAGGGACTACACTAGTAATATAGGCACTTAACTTGCAAATCAACCGGAGTAGGAGCAGTATTTTTGGACAGTGATAGCGCAGAGCAAGAGTAGCAACGCAAAGAAGGAGTAACAGCACAGTGTCGGAGTAGCGGCAGTATTTCTGGCTAGTGACAACGCAAGCTACAACCACCCAGTGTACCTTCAGAGGGGGATTTCAGCAGTATTTCAGGAGGTTACGTCCAACTTGTCTTGAGCAAGCCCAGGTGCCTTCATTCCAGTACCTCCATTGTACACATTTCCCTCAAATTAATAAAATGGCTCAGCTCAATTTAATGGCTCAATTTGTGTTCTAATGGTGTGTTTATTTTTGTTGTCTGCTTAATGTCTTTTGATGCCTATTATTCTTGCAATTTACCATTAGGAATATTACAACGATATCAAAGCCATGATCTTGGCCAGTTGTGGGGTATCCATTTAAATCAGGGAAGATTTGTGGATGTATGCACAGTGACAGGTTATACCATAGACAAATCATGGCACAAGGAGGATATAATTACCACGAGTTCCTGACCCAGTTGATGAAGGTGACAGACCAAACCTATCCACTTCCTTGCAGGAGAGACACTAGAGTTGCATAGGCCATGGGGGTGCAACCATCTACACAAGATCGTGGGGAGCAAGTGGATACACCCAGTATGATGCAGGGGTCACCCGTGTTGGAGACTTCCATGATTGTGTCGGTTGACATCTTAGTGGAGAGAGTAGAGCCTACCCGAGGAGTGCCATCCATTGAGGTGATGACTGGGGTTGTGTCTGAGTTTTTGGGTGATAGCAACACACAACAGATGGATGAGGTGCCAAGAGAGGTATCACCCCTTGATGAGGCGCCAGGAGAGATAGAGGCATTAGACGATGGTCGCACACAGCACTGTCGTTAGTTTTAGGCCGACCTTCTAGCATTAAAAAGGAAGGCTACATCGATACGAGAGGCTATTCTGCAACAGAAGGAAGAGCTGGGGGGCATGAGAGTGGCTTGTGTCGAGTCAGTGACAAAGCTAGCTCACATTGGGGAATGCTTGGATTCCCTAATGGTACAATTAGAGAGCACATTGCAAAGTCAGAGAAACCCTTTTCAGGCATACATAGACCAGGCTAGCAGCACACTATTGGGTCACCTTTGGCCATTGGAGAGAGAGAGACAGAGCTACCTAGTCAAATCTCATGTGTTGACATGGATAGCGGGATGAGACGACCAAAGTTGCATATGGTGCAATATCTGCATGTCGAGGTTGCTCTATGTGCGGGAGTTTATGAATTTGATCCCTCTGTTGGGGTTGGGTGGTGAGAGATTTTGAGTTGGTACCCGGTGGAGTGGGTTATGGAGATGGTGGTGCACCCAGGTGTAGCTCAGTAGGAGCTTCCAGGCAATGGGGATACCGGAAGCCCAAACTGGCATTGGGATCTGGGCAGGACTACCTATCACTTCCCAGGTATGTCGGTTGACTACGACCTAGATGGTACAGTTGACCTAGCAGTTGAGCATGCACATTCACTAGGGGAGTTTCGGCCAGCACTAGTGTCCAACCAGTTTATGTATAAAATTCTTGAGTTGTCTTGGTACGACAATTCTACACAAGATCACAGGATGATCAACATACTCTGACGAGTTTATCGGAGGAGGTGGCATTGGTAGGCCACTAGATAGTGCCTTGTATGGAGCTGGGGATTCTTCACATTTGTGTGGGGCACGGAGGACATGGAAGAGAAGAGAAGGAGTGGCATCATTATTGGTGTTGAGATTTTGTGCATTTGGGGTAGCATCAGTTGTGCTCTAGGTCCCAAATTGTGAGTAAGGACTAGAGTTCACCTGATCTACAAGACCCGGAAATGGATTTAGGAAATTTCATCTGGTTTAGAAGCTATTAAGTTAATTGATTATTTTAATGTATTTCCTAAGTTAAAACTTAGGAAAATAAAATAATTAAAGTGAATTTAATTAAACATGTGATGAAATTGTCTTAAGTCACACGGATCAAGCTTTCTTTTAATCTTAGCCATTGATCCAAGATCAAATCGTGGTCGTTGATTTGTCAATGAGAAAAGTATAAAGGAAAGGCCTGGGGTCATTTGTAAAGACACACAGAGGCAGAGCACTGAAGCTAAGCTGAGATTCTAGGGCAGGGTTTGCTAAGAATACTTAGAAGTGTTTCAGCTGTAGAGAGGAGAATTTAGGCCAAGGGGATGATCTGATCCCGGGGTCTAGAATACACAAGAGGCAGAGATCAGTTCAAGGACAGCGCAGAAGAAGGCAGCAGCAAGGACAGCGCAGTCCCTCCAAGGATAGCGTGATTTTCAGTAGGAAACCCTCAGGGGTTACACAGAGACCCTTCAGGGGCAGCGTAGTGTCCGCGTCACCCAGTCTAGGGTAATGCAGTGCCTTCCAAAGCAGCGCTGAGGGTTTGGAGAACTTCAGAGGTTGACAGAGAGGCTTTCAAGGGCAGCGCTAGGGTTTCTAGGTCCTAATCTTGGTTGGGTTCTGTAAATCCCGTTTGAGGGTGTGGATCAGTCATTATTTTGGCCCTAGATCAGCCAGTGAGTTGTAGATCTAGTATTTTCTCTGTCGGGTTTTCCAGATTTGGAACCCAGATTTGTGTATTCAGAAATATTCTTAATAATAGAACCCTCCAACAGCCAGAGACTGGTTTTCCCACGTTGGGTTTTTCTGGGGACTATTTGTCCAGAAATAACTGTCACTTTGTCTATGTGTGCATGAACTTGTTCTAGATTTTGATTGGTATAGATCTGTTATGTGTTTTGCTTCGATTTTAACTTGAATTTATTCAGTTAATAACTTGACTAAGTAGGAGCATAACCAAATTAACAGTAATAATTTCTGCATAAAGTGTAAAGATTCAGAAATATCTACAATTGGTACCTAGGGGGATTCACTTCTTAGGTCCCTCATGGAGGATTTGGAGGGGAGATCCATTCATTGGAGAGTATGGTGATGCAACGGTGGAGTTGATGGTACCGGTTGGGTATGGGTCGACGCATATGTACACAACTTTATGCCATCACATCCAAGGACGTGTAGGAGCATCTAGCCTTGAGCAGTGGTCTGCAGATGGGCATGGAGATGCATGGGGGTGTGTTGTAGTATGTCGGACTGCGTTGTGGAGGAGTGCCTCCCATCGCATTTAGTACATGCGGGGAGTGATAGGTGCAGCAACACAGGAGGGACACATGACGGTACAAGACGTAATAGCTATAGCCTGGTGTATCCAGTGGTGTACAGGGAAAGGTTGCGGCATACAGTGGCATGTCGAGGAGTGCGGTGATACTTGGTGGTATGCAGTGACACATGATCTGACGCAGTAGGCTCTTGGAGCGTTGCCTCCAAAGAGACTTATGGACAGGGGCATTAGGTGTACCATGGGATGCAGCTCACTTAGGATCAATGAGGACATTGTTGAGCATCTGGGGACACTAAATTTAGCAAAGACAGGGCTACGAAGAGGTTATCAGCAGATTTGAGGCAGGGGGAGTGTCGTCTGGAGGATTACTCTTGAGCATTTCGGTAGATTCTTGATCATACCCTTTGGGGCATACCCACCCATCATCCTCCAGTGTTGCTTACATTCATAGAGTGTTTGGTTGTTTCCCCTTGACACTCTCCATTCAGGCAATAGGGCATGGGAGGCTCACTCTAGACAGTTGGATAAGGCACCGTGTGTCATGCACCGGGAGGAGACTCTCCAGTTGAGACACTTGCTAGGTGCATGACTTGATGGATACAAACTTAGGGATGGCAGGGTTTATTGTCGAGGTAGCATATGTTCCCTCCAGCTTCCACAATGGTCCTATTCCTCTCTACAACTCCATTATGATCTAAATTATATGGAGTTGTGCATTCCCTCTTGATGCCTTCCTTTGCGCAGAACCTCGTGAAGTCCTTATCAATGTACTCTCTGCCATTGTCTAATCGCAATTTCTTGATCTGCTTACTGATTAGATTTTCTACCAAAGCCTTGAATTCTTTGAATCGCTCAAAGACCTCATCTTTGGTCTTCAGAAAGTAAATCCATGTCTTTTGGGAATGGTCATCAATAAAGGTGACAAAATACTTTGCACCACTGAGAGCATTCATGGACATTGGTCCGCAGGTGTCTGAGTGTATCAATCCCAACACACTCTTGGCCCTACTACTGCTTCTTTAAAATGTTGCCTTGGCATACTTCCCTAATATGCACCCCCTGCAGACATCGTCTTTCTTGGTGCTAAGTTCTAGAGCTCCCGTGACAGTCTTCTTGAGAATCCTCAAGGCTACATGATGTAGATGCCCCATTCTTCTATGCCATAATTCATTCAAATCTCTTTCATCATTACTTCCTATCAGTGCCATTGGAGACTTGAGTTGTAACTTATACAGTTTATGGCTCCTTACTCCAATTTGTGCCTTTCTTTTCCAACTAGGGTGATTGACATAAACTTCGTTGCCAATAAAGTATATATCATAACCCTTGTTCTCAAGTTAGGACATCAAGAGCAAGTTCATTCCCAATCCTGGTACATGCAGTACGTTGGTGGCCCGAAGCTTGTCGCCAGCTTTTGTTTGAAATATTATGGCTCCTCTTCCAATAGGGGTACACTTGGCCTTGTTTCCCATCGTGATTTGAAAATTCATCTGCTCTTCCTGGTAGCTCGAGAAGCGTTCTCGAACTCCCGTCATGTGAGCAGATGCTCCATTGTCAATATACCAGATCCATGGAGAAGCCATGCTTGACACACAAGAAAAATTCTCTTCTAGTCTGGACAGCAGAATTGAAACGTCATGATCCCTTTGTTCCTCCATGCGTTCTGGAGGACTGCCTGAACCCTTCCGAGTTGATGCTGCATCATTGTCGGACCTCGGTTCCATTGCAGAACCTCCTCTTTTGTTTCTCGTCTTTTGCTCTGATACTATGTGAAATTTTCAAGCTGAAATACTACTGCAATGATTGATTTATTTCGCCTACTTATTTATGATAAGTTATTTACAGATACTTCCAGTATATTCTGAAATAAACACAACTGCAGTATTCACTTAATCATAAGCAGAAAATCAAATAGAATGCATATAATGCAATAGAAACAATCACATGAACACAATTATTTTTGGACAACTGTCCTCGAAAAAACCCAATGCGGGAAAGCCAGTGCAACAGATGAGGGTTTGTATTATTCTTCAACAGTGGAAATCATTTACAGAAATTTGATGAGCAGATGTCTAGAATACACCTGAGATAATGTTTCCGAACCCTTCGGAAGAATTTCTGACATACGGGATGCACCCTTTCTCCTTCTACGTCACTCTATGTGGTCTTTTGCGTAGTCACTGCACTGGACTACGTCACTCTGCGTGGAGGTCCAGTGTTATTGCTCAGCGTTGTCCCCTCTGCGTCCTCCTCCTACCTTCTTCTTCCTCTGCTGACTTCCGCTTCCTCCTTCTGCCTCTGCAACTCCGCCTTTACAAACTATCCCTCTGAAATCAAGTTATATTCCTTCATAATCGATTTCTTTCGGGTACTAATGGTGTGCCCGACTTTCTTTCCAAATGACCCTCAAGCCTTCTCTTATAATCTTCTCGTTGATGAATCAATGGCCCAGATTAGATCTCTAATCAATGGTTGAGATTAAAACATGACTTGATCTTCGTTTTCTAGAAGATTCACACTCTACTTCATTAATACCCTTTAATTGTTTAATTTCCCTAAGTTTATACTTAGGGATCACTTTAAAATAATCAATTATTTCAATAAAGCATGAACCGAGTGGAATTTCCACAAACAGTTTCTGGGTTCTCTGGAATACCGATGTCCAAGCCTCCTCCCAAAATATGAGTCTTGGAACACTTTCCAATGCTACAAAATCAACAATGTCTTTCCTGATGATATGGGTTTGGACAGCAGTGTTGAGTTGGCATTGGCTAACTTGGATCTTAATGAGCCAGTGCTAGAGCCTGTCACTTTTGATGATGGTGATACTGTAGAGGGGTCAGCCTCCACACCAGCAGATGCAAAGATGACAATGGATACAGAGGAGAATGTAGCAGAGGAGAGCAGTGGTGACCATGATGATGACAGTGATGTTGATTTTAATGATGATGATTGATGACTCACGAGCAACCTACTTCCTTGAGGCTTGTAATTGTTTTGTATTTGCTATTTCTATTTGCCATTGGCATTGCTATTATCTCGTGAAACTATTGAAGGAAGAGTTGTTGACTGGGTTTTCCCTTAGATAGGGGTTTTAACTTTTGCCCTGCCTGTCTGCCTACATCTGGTGTCCTTGATCTTCATGTTATTATTTTGGTAATTGCTTGATGAACTAAGATAAAATAAGAACACAAGAATATTACAAGTAATTATCAACGTAAAGAAAATCTTTCTTCCTTTCTGAGTTTCCAACAAAATGCACCATAGAGCCACATCTCCACAAGATACAAAAAGTTTGAAATTCTCTAAGATGGTTGAAAACAGTCACAAGTGATGATGATGAAATGAAGTGTGCCTATCCTCTATTTCCATGAGAATTACAACTAATAATTATGCCTAAAAGCCCCTAAAATGATATTGATGCAAAAATGTAATTGGGTTACAAACCAACCCATTAGCTTTAAAAACATATGCCTAAATTTTCCCATACGTGTGAGTCATAACCTCCAAAAAGTTGACGTCATCCAATGTAGGTGCTTTAAATCAATGTTACCAGACTCGGAATCGGCAAGGAAAAAGAGCAAAGAGTTTTAATCGAATCGGGAAAAAATCAGTGAATACAATAAATAAAGATATACACATATTGAATTTTAAAAAAAAAACATTTTTCATTGGTATTCAATAGAGCCATGTCCAAACAATGCATAATATCAATAGATGTCCAAAAAATCATGAGGGCAATGTGTATCCTTAAAGTCTAATATATATTTAGTATTGGAAAACATTCAAAAACAGGAACAAAGATTCAAATGAGATAAGAAACTTTCAAGTTTTTGTCAACCAACACCACGAACCTGTTAAAATATTACTTGGGGTTACAATAGCATGACTTCTAAATTGGGTCAAGTTTGGATTGGTAATGCGTTATACTCATTGGTAAATCACTTATACACTCGACGACAACAAATGAATTTAAGGAATTGTTTCATTATTATAGGTCCTTGTAAAGTTCCAACACTTTGCAACGATTTAATTTTATTCAAAACAATATAGAACTTTAACATACTACAACCAATTTCTTTTATTCAAAATGATATTTTTAAAGGAAAAGAATGGTGCTCGACCATCGAGGAGTAACCACAAATATGTATGTGTACCAGCCAAGTCAATAGCTACTGGCATGAGCACCGGAGCAAGTAGTTTGTGTTAGGTAAGCGGAACCGTAGTTCATTTAAGTGACACTTTGGGCGGGAGAAGGGTGGTGTGGTTGGACCTAAGGTATAGAAAACTCGAAAAGCAGTGTGGTCTGGTAAGACGAGCAAACTGACCAATGCTAAAGCTGCTACCTCATACATGAAGTCGACTGCCTAACATTGTATACATGAAGCCGACTAGCAAAAACCATCGCGACCTTGACGAATTAGAGAAAGGGTTTCGTTTTATCGAAGCCAAAGTGCGTGCAGTGAGAGAAGAATGTGACAATGGCGTCGTTTGATCCACGACGTCTCTGGATAGGCAGGCGACAAGAAGAAACGAAAGCCAACTCCAACTGCGGAGAGCGACAAGAATAAGTGAAAGCGAAACCACAAAATAAAACCCTACGCACTTTTAACCTAAGAATCCTAGTGGCTCGCCGAGTCCTCCGCAAATCGCCGAAATCGCAAATCAAACTCGCGTTGACCACGAGTCAAACTCGGTCAACACGAGTTTGACTTGCCGAGATTCAACTCGGCTCGTTTGGTTGAAGATTAGAGTCGAAATCGTGAGTACTCGCGAGTGATCGGAGACTCCTGTGACACTGCTTTAAATGCCATGTCCAGGGGTAATGAGGTGTGCAAGAAGGTGAAGATGCCTATAAAGTTCATGATTTGAGAGTTGGCCCTCAAATTCACCTCAATACCTCCTGTTGTGTACCAAAATCCAGTTGGGTTGCCACAAATTGGTCTCCATGACCTGCTAAATGAGGCCTCCTCATGTCCAGCGTTAGGGCTTCCTCTAGTGCAACAAGCCCTCCCTAGTCTCTCAGTGTGAGATAGTCCTCATCTACGCTCTTGGATTATCTCGTGAAACAATTGAAGGAAGAGTTGTTCACGGGGTTTTCTCCTAGATAGGGGTTTTTCCCCGTTGTCTTCCTACATCTAGTGTCCCTGGTCTTCATGTTATTGTTTTGGTAATTGCTTGATGAACTAAAATAAAAGAACACAAGAAAGTCAATAAGAACACAAGAATATCACAAGTAATTATCAACATAAAGAAAATCTTTCTACCTTTTTGATTTTCCAACAAAATGCACCATAGATTCACATCTCCACAAGATACAAAAAGTTTGAAATTCTCTAAGATGGCTGAAAACAGTCACAAGTGATGATGATGAAATGATGTGTGCCTATCCTCTATTTATATGAGGATTACGACTAATAATTTTGCCTTAAAGCCCCTAAAACGATATTGATGCAAAAGTGTACTTGGGTTACAAGCCAACCCATTAGCTTTACCAAAATAGGCCTAATTTTTTACATGTGTGTGAGTCGTAACCTCCAAAAAGTTGACGTCATCCAATGTATGTGCTTTAAATGCCATGTCCAGGGGTGATGAGGTGTGCACGAAGGTGAAGATGCATATTGTTGAGATTTTGTGTATTTGGGGTAGCATCAGTGGTGCTCTAGGTCCCAAATTTTGAGGAAGGACTAGACTTCACCTGATCTACAAGAACCAGAAATGGATTTGGGAAATTTCATCTGGTTTAGGAGATATTAAATTAATTAAATATTTTAATGTATTTCCTAAGTTAAAACTTAGGAAAATAAAATAATTAAAGTGAATTTAATTAAACATGTGATGAAATTGTCTTAAGTCACACGGATCAAACTTTCTTTTAATCTTAGCCATTGATTCAAGATTTGATCATGGTCGTTGATTTGTCAACGAGAAAAGTATAAAGGAAAGGCTTGGGGTCATTTGCAAGGCACACAGAGGCAGAGCGCTGAAGCTAAGTTGAGATCCTAGGGCAGGGTTTGCTACGAATACTCAGAAGTGTTTCAGCTGCAGAGAGGGAAATTTAGACCAAGGGGATGATCTGATCCCAGGGTCTAGAACACACAAAGAGGTAGAGAAGAGATCAGCTCAAGGGCAACGCAGAGGAAGGCAGCAGCAACAGTAGCAAGGATAGCGTAATTTTTAGGAAACCCTTCAGGGGTTACGCACAGACCCTTCAAAGGCAGCATAGTGACTGCGTCACCCAGTCTGGGGTAATGCAGTCCCTTCCAGAGTAGCGCTGAGGGTTTAGAGGCCATCCAAGGCTGACGCAGAGCATTTCAGGGGCTTCAGAGGCTGAAGCAGAGCCTTTCAGGGGTAGCGTTGGGCTTTCTAGGCCTAGATTTGGCTTAGTCTTGTAAATCCCGTTTGAGGGTGTGGATTAGTCATTATTTTTGCCCTAGATCAGCCAGTGAGCTATAGATCTAGATTTTTCTCTGTCGAGTTTTCCAAATCTAGAACCCAGAGTTGTGTATTCAGAAATATTCTTAATAATAGAACCCTCCAGCAGCCATAGACTGGTTTTCCCACCTTGGGTTTTTCTGGGGACTATTTGTCCAGAAGTAACTGTGTCACTTTGTCAATGTGTGCATGTGCTTATTCTAGATCTGAATTGGAAGAGATCTGTTATGTGTTTTGCTTCGATGTTAACTTGAATTTATTCAATTGATAACTTATATAATTAGGAGGAGCTTAACCGGATTAATAGTAATAATTTTTGTATAAGATTCAGAAATTTCTACATCGTATAAGAGGAATTGCAAATCTAGAAGGGTCACCAGCTGAAGAATCTGAAGGATCTAGCTGCAGAAAGCAACTGAAAAAGCAGCAGAGAAGCAGATCTGAAGGGACAGCGCAATTTTCAGGAGCAGAGTCACGCAGAGGGAAGGGTTACGTTGTCCAACGCTGGGTCCTAGCAAGCCCACACAATTATTGCGCAAAGGCAGCTCAGAAACAACATTAGTTGGGTCCGAAGCCAGCTAGTGTGATTCAGATCTGAATCTGTCAGATCTAGAAAAGACTGCAGAAAAGCTGCAGAAATTCAGAAAAGTTGGTGGGGTTAAATTTCTGAAGTTTTCAGATTTTTAGCCTTAGCACAAGTGACAAAGATTGGGAAGAGATCAACTTCTCAGAAAAGTTTCTTGCCAAAGGAAACTTGCAGTTTGATCAGAGGATCAAAGAAGAAGCTGAATCATAATTGATTTGGTAGATTTCCAAGGAGGGAAATCAAGTGTCAGACGGAGCAGAGGGTGCCCAATTCGTAAAGGACCCTAGATCCAGATCTTTCATATAGAGAGGAGGAGCTCCGACACATTCTGAGCAGATGGCTCCTCATGGACTGTGTGATCAAGATAGGCTAAAGGGCCTCTCAAACTTTTCGGTGTGGAAAGCAAGGATCCTGATTGTCCTTGAGCCATACAGTCTACGAGACCATGTAGAGCAGACTCTGACAACACCGACAGATGCGGATCTCCTACGGAAGCATAAGGAAGCTGCTAGGCATGCCAAGCGGCTGATAATGGACAGTATCAAAGACCATATTGTACCACACATAGCTGAGAAGAGGACAGCTAACGAAATGTGGAAGGCCTTGACTCCCCTGTATGAGGGAAAATCAGTCCAAAGAAAGATGTTGTTGGAGGCCCAAATGAGGTCATTCATGATGACCAAGGGAGAAGACATCGAACATTTCCTCTTCAGATTGCAGTCAATCAGGGATCAGCTAACTGCAACGGGTGTAACCGTAGATGATGTAGTGATAGTCAGGACTGCCCTCAATGCAATCACGGATGAGTGGGAAACCTTTGTCCAAAGTATCTTGGGCAGAGCGGACCTCCCAGATTGGGACAACTTGTGGTCAATCCTGTGGCAAGAAGAACTACGCAGATTCACCAAGAAGCAGCACAGCCCTGGGTTGAGCAAAGTATAGAAAGAAGATGAGGAAGATGCAGCCTTACCATCAAAGAAGCAACCAAAGAAGAAGAAGGATCTTTCAAAGATCAAGTGCTTCGAATGTGGCGAAATGGGACATTTTTCCAACCATTGTCCAGAAAAGAAAAAGGACAAGGAAGCATCTTCTTCCAAAGCAGTAGTGGCAGATGATGGGTTAGGAGATGATGCAGCCATGAGTGCTCATGAACCACGGAGGTGGGGTGACATAGACATGTAGAGGAGCTACATGGAAGAAAGGCGGGATCCTTGAGCAGCTCATCTCTTGGATCACAAGCGAACTACGGTAGCCTTAAGACAGTAGCGGGACAAGTGGAGCAGTGGGTGCATAGATCACAGATGAGGTGAAAGCAGAGGCAGATCTGAAGGTTGTGAGGAGCAGCGCAAAGCAAAGCAGCAGCAGCGTAGAAGTAGTAGCAACACAAAGGCTGATGTGACTTCAGCAGTGCAGAGCGGTGCTGCTTACGCAGTGCAGAGCTGCAGCAGCGAAGAGAGCTTCAGAGGGACAACGCAGTGCAACAACAGCATGATAGATTTCAGCACAAGGAGCTTATGTGACTTCAGTAGTGTAGAGGGAGTCTGATTACGCTAGCAGAGCTGTAGCTATGCATCGTTCTTTCAATGCCAGCACAGATCTGTAGCCTATGGAGCTTCAATGATGAGGATGCAGCCCATCTGACTTGTCTGTCAAAGATTGGGCAGGAGATTCAGTTGTTTCTCTCAACAACTAAAGTTGCAATGCAGCAGATCAGCAGTGGCAGTGCTATGAGCAGCACAGATGCAACATATTGAGAGGGAGTTGCAGTACAGTGGTTGCAGTGGTAGTGGCAGAGTCATGGGCAGCAGTGCAGAGTTGAGTGGCAGGAGGCCAAGCTTCAGCAGCACAAAACCAGTGCCCAAAATCATGTAATGCATAAGTGTGATGTATTGCTAGAACACAACCTTGATGCTAAGAGGGAGTTTTGAGATTTTGTGTATTTGGGGTAGCATCAGTGGTGCTCTAGGTCCCAAATTTTGAGGAAGAACTAGAGTTCACCTGATCTACAAGACCCAGAAATGGATTTGAGAAATTTCGTCTGGTTTAGGAGATATTAAATTAATTAATTATTTTAATGTATTTCCTAAGTTAAAACTTAGGAAAATAAAATAATTAAAGTGAATGTAATTAAACATGTGATGAAATTGTCTTAAGTCACACGGATCAAGCTTTCTTTTAATCTTAGCCATTGATTCAAGATTTGATCATGGTCGTTGATTTGTCAACGAGAAAAGTATAAAGGAAAGGCTTGGGGTCATTTGTAAGACACATAGAGGTAGAGCACTGAAGCTAAGCTGAGATTCTAGGGCAGGGTTTGCTAAGAATACTCATAAGTGTTTCAGCTACAGAGAGGGGAATTTAGACCAAGGGGATGATCTGATCCCAGGGTCTAGAATACACAAAGAGGCAAAGAAGAGATCAGCTCAAGGACAACACAGAGGAAAGCAGTAGCAGCAAGGACAACGTAATTTTCAGGAAACCCTTCAGGGGTTACGCAGAGACCATTCAGGGGCAACATAGTAATTGCATCACCCAGTCTGGGGTAACGCAGTCCCTTCCGGAGCAGCGCTGAGTGTTTGGAGGCCATCCAAAGCTGACGCAGAGGCTTTCAGGAGCTTCAGAGGCTGACACAGAGCCTTTCAGGGGCAGCGCTGGGGTTTCTATGCCTACATTTGGCTGAGTACTGTAAATCCTGTTTGAGGGTGTGGATCAGTCATTATTTTGGCCCTAGATCAGCCAGTGAGTTGTAGATCTAGAGTTTTCTCTATCAGGTTTTCCAGATCTGGAACCCAGAGTTGTGTATTCAAAAATATTCTTAATAATAGAACCCTCCAATAGCCAGAGACCGGTTTTCCCACCTTGGGTTTTTCTAGGGACTATTTGTCCAGAAATAACTGTGTCACTTTGTCAATGTGTGCATGTGCTTATTCTAGATCTGAATTGGTAGATATCTGTTATGTGTTTTGCTTCAATGTTAACTTGAATTTATTCAGTTGATAACTTATATAAGTAGGAGGAGCTTAACCGAATTAACAGTAATAATTTCTGCATAATTATAAGATTCAAAAATTTCTACACATATAAAGCTCATGATTTCGGAGTTGGCCCTCAAATTCACGTCAATACCTCATGTTGTGTACCAAAATCCAGTTGGGTTGCCACAAAGTGGTCTCCATGGGTCTCCAACTCCTAAATGAGGCCTCCTCCTATCTAGCATTAGGGCCTCCTCTAGTGCAACAAGCTCTCCCTAGTATCTCAGTGTGAGACCATCCTCATCTGGGCTTTGAATCAACTCCTTCCTGTCAAGTTGTGTCAAGGCTAGCCTAGTGCATGTTGGGTATAGTCGCGTTATCCTAAAGAATCCTCAAATTTATGTTAAAGTCAACCAACATCCCGGGTCCTCGAGGTGCTCTAGAGCATGTATCATCTGATAGTGCTACAAGGATGCTCTAGACTCTCAACACCTCACTTGTTATGCCAATGTAGTCCCCTAAAGGGCTTGGGTAACTGTGGAGTGGGTGGCCAAGCTTGGGCTGCTAAATCTTCTAACAATAACAACATGAATTCTAGTGAAAGCAACCATTCATTAGGGACCAAGATCAATAATGCATCTAAGTGAACCAAACTTGAATGTTAAGGGCGATCTAATACCTCAATCAAGGTTCCCTTTCCAAAATTAGGACTAGCATCTCGCAAAGGTGTTTTCTCCCTAGGTAGGGGTGGCTAAAGGTCAACCCTATTAGGTGCTTCCAACCCCTAAGGGGAAGAAACAATTCCCTAGTCCACCCTTCAATTGATAGGTGTCGGCGAATAATAATGAGGTAATGGAGGGGAGAATGCTTCATGGTCAAACGGACTAGTTGATGGAGGTGTCCACATTTTGAGTGTATAGATGTGAGGGAGGAGCATTCATGGATCCATAAGTTACCAACTCAACCTTGGCTTTTCCACCCTTCTTGTCCGCATTTTACTTCTTCTTGAGTATTCCTTGTATTACAACTTATTGCTCAAAGGTTAGAGCTTGCTTTATATGATGTAGCAGTTTTATTACCCCTTTACAATGAGTCAGTTTATCGCTCATCGAGGTTGGGACATGCAAGGGTTCCTTCTCTGATGTAATGGAGCATCATGTGCTTAAGAACAGGGTGATGGCCATGAGTGAGATAGAGCTCATGCTAGGATTTTTCCCACATGCTAATCTTTATGTCCCTGGCCATCTTTTGCATTTTGACATTTTTTTGTTCTGTTGTGGCCATGATCTGCTCTTTGTGTTTCTTTTAGCTGCATCAACCTCCCAAGGCAAAGTTTCCAAACCCTACTCAAGGTATGTGAACATATGAGCACCAAATCCCCAAGAACCTATGACAAGTTCACAAAGAATGGAGGTGACATAGGGGTTGTAATGTGAGATGGAAGGTGTTAAGTATGATATATGGGACGATGGAACTGTGCTATCTCAATCAGGTCTTCCCAACTAGTGCCCCCCCTATAACCTGAAGGGCCTTAAGGGAGGTCCCACTAGACTAGGGTCAAAGATTAACATCTCTGCATTAGTTTTTGTAGCATTAGACAAGTGTTCTAGTCTCGATTTATGTTAGAGAGGCTAAGCACGGAAGATCTTCAAAATCCAAAAAAGGTTTCGCGAGATAAGCTTGTGAGACACCTTAATTAAATTAATTAACCATCATTTAAATTTCTCCTAAGTCTAACTTAGGGAAACTAGTTAATTAATAGGAATTAATTAAGGAAAGGTGAGAATGCTCTAGAAACTCACACGGATTGAAATTTAGATGATCTTAGTCATTCATGGAGATCTAATCATGGTTGTTGGTTCACCAACGAGAGATTATAAGAGCAGGTTGATGGGGATGTAAATAGACACATCGAAGAAGAGGGAGATCAAGGTAGATTGAATTTCCTAAAGAGCAGAGATTCAACACAAGGAATAATTCGAGCCAGAGATCTTGTAGCAGAGGCTGAGGAGTAGCAATAGAAAGATTCTAAAGGATCTTTCCATTTCTAGAGAGGCAGCAGCAGAGAGGTCGAGTTATTCCAGTAGAGTTTGTGTAGGGGTTGCGCAAAAGCCTCAAGGAGGCAGTTTGATTACGCTAAGGAGAGGGTTGATTCAGGTGTTAGAGGCCAGGATAATTTTCCAGGAGGCCAAGCGAATCACTTCTAGAGGCAGACAGCGGTAGAGCTGCAAGACTCGGCGAGTTCCGGAGGTAGAGCGAGTAGAGCTTGCACAAGCACTACGCAGGAGTAGTTCCAGTAGCCAGTTTTTCCAGATTTCAAAGCTGGGATCAATTGCGGAGTTGAGGCACTTTCCTCACAGATATTTTGGCCAAATATTTGTTGTTGGAGTGCCATTTTGGGCATCCAAATATTGTATTCAAAATTTTTTAGTTGCATAATGAAATAAACCCTCATCTCTTGCACCGATTTTCCCACGTTGGGTTTTTTCGAGGACTTTTGTCCAAAAACAACAAAATCATTTTTATTGTGTGTGCTCTATTTTCTCAGTTCCAGTATATTTTCCGTAGTTCATTTTATTTTTGGTGAAAATTTCAGTAGTGATTTTATTCATTGTTTGTCGTAACAACAAATAAACTGCACATAATAATATCCAGTTAGAAGAATAATTTCCAGTTACTGCAATATGTTGAGTATGTTATCGTTGATTTCAAGCAATAGATGCAGCAGGAGCAGCAGGTGAAGGATGATGATAGAGATGTGACAAATTCCTAGTCTTGATGACATGGCAAAAACCCTAGTTACAAGATGAAACCCTAACCCTAGGGTTTGGATCCCATCTTGCAGATGTTAATGTGCAGCTTAATGTAATGATGCGTTGAGGTCATGATAATCAATGATGTTGCAGATGAATGATAAAACACTAGCCACTAGATGAAACCCTAGTCCTAGGGTTTGGGTTCCTTGGAAGATGGAGACACCTCGCCTTTGATTGGAGTTTTGAAGCTACAAATCATTGAGTTTGTATTGAAAGCCTCTTCAGATGGATTCTCCTTTTCGAGCCGATTTCAGTGGTATGTGGAGCATTTTGTGGGTCTTCACGGTTTGTGAGATATGCCCAGTTGAAGTTGAGGCTCCAACCTATGGTCCAAAAAACCCTTGGGTTGCTAATGTGACAGATGGTCTTGGATGAGGTGGCATCATATGATTGAATGGATGATGTGGCAATTTTATGATAAGATGGCATCACAATGAAGTGGCAAATGAGGCCCCATCAATTGATGACTTGGCAAATCATTTGGGAAAAATAACAAAGTCAAAAATTAAATGTTTTGATTTGGGTATCAAAAATAGATTTTGGGTTTAGGTTAAAAATTCGACTTTTAATGTTTCCCTTCCAAAGTCGCCTTAAGGAGATTAATTTTTATTTAAAAAATCAAAATTTATTTCATGATCAACCCTAGGTTGGCTTGGGTTTCTTGGTCCATTACTCCAAGTGCTTATGCCTTGATCTTAGTGCTTGGACCAAGATTATTTTTAGACGGTCATCGTTGGTACTAATGGCCTAAAAATTGAAAAGGGTTGTTTCACCCAAAAATAAAAAAATCAAATCAAATCGATTTTTTTTGGGGCTCCTTAAATTTAAAAATGTGATGTCGGCTCTGTAGAGACATCTATTCGGTCTATGAAAATATATTTAAAGGCATTCATGAGATCACCGTATGCAAGAATTCAATCCAAGGACTAGATGTAATCTTCTCTGAAATTTTCGGCCTTTATGGAGACGGTCCATCAGACAAAGCTTTTTTTTTCCAAGTTTTTTCTTTGTTTCTTTTTGGGATTCATTCTGGGCAATTATCTTGCAGGTAGACTAAAGGTTCTGTTGTCTACTCTTCTGCAGTATCGACCTTTTTAAGGATAAAAGACAGGCATATCTTTAAGGAACAGCGAGTCCTTTTGTATAACATCTGTGATTGATTGGAGCATGTATGTTGACTTCAAGGAAGGTTTCTTATCTAGTTTCCCTAGACTTGTTAAATACCTCATGGAAATGAAGTGACTTCTGTTTGCAACCCTGCTTTGCTTGACTAAAGGTAGTTGGGATAAATTGGAGGAGTATCTCATTGTTTTACTCCCAAACTCTGCGGCCTCCTCTTACCAGCAAGAAGTACCCATAGGGGAGACAACTCTTCTCTATCCTGTAACATCTCTAGACTAGCAAGGACTTGTGGTTCACTGTACTATCTCCTGTAGCCTACACCCTTTTGAATAGCGAAGAGCACAAATTGATATAAGGTCCATTCTGTTTAAAAGAACCAAGAGTTGTATGATCCAAACTGTCTCAGTTGTTGCAGCTCACTCTCTGAAGGTGCACCTGAAAGATCTGCATGTCAAAGATTGCGGCATTTTTTACAGCAATTTGAAAGGTGTCAAGGTTTCTCTTCCGGAAACATTCGGATTAGGGAACTTTCAGAGATTTTTTCCCTAAGGAATAATAGTTGGTGAACTTGAATTATAACAATTCCTACAGGCCTGTGGCTCCATCTAATGACAAGAATTTTGTCACTTACAGTTACATTGAAGCCAACCTCTGTGTTGTAGTTATTTAGGACCTGTGATATGGAAGACTTAAAGCAACATTTGAAGTTCAGAACTTGTTGATGATAAATGTCCCTGTCATTAATGAACAAGGGAATTGGCATACTGTATTTGGAATATGTGTTGGCACCAGATATAACTATTGTGACCTTGAAGACTGACAGTAGTTATGATAATTAACACAGTGAGGCTGAGATAATAAAATTACATGACAGTGATCCTGCTGACTGGTGTTCTCAATATGTGGCAGCATATCTGAATGTACCTTCAGCATGGCAGTAACCACAAGGTGTCCTAACTATAACATTTATGCCCATAATTTAGAATTGTTTTTTGAACAAGAAGTTTGTGGAGCTAGGGTTTGGAAGGTTGTAAATATTGTATGATTTTTTGGGGATGCATAATAGAGATGAGATACTATGACTTAGCTTAGCAATGATAAACAGTGACTCATGGCATATGGCAGTACTCTTGTTTGGCAGTATGACAATGAATGGAAGTAACCTACAGTATAACGGCAACCTGTGAAACACTCCCTGGTTTAGCAGCAGTAATAAACAGTGGCATAACTGTGTTTTGTTGACATTCAAAAGGGAACAGTTATATTGCTGAAGCCCTGATGACTGGTATGAAATCTTGATGTGTCCTGTAACAATAATTGTGGAAATGTTTGCAGAAGCACAGGCCTATTGAACTGTGAAGCTTTTGCAACCTTGAAACAGTGATTGTGTGAACTTATGACAGCAAGTGGCATTTGTGTGGGAGTAAGAGATGTAAGACAAAGGGTTGACATACTGGTGACCCTAACATAGTGAGTGGCCTGAGATAACAGGGACATAAATATACATAAGAATGATCTTGATGATCTATGATTCTGATATAACAACTACAGTGACCTATTACATTGTGCCAAAACCCCACCTACAGCCGACATCTGTGACTTGCGTACTGTGACAGAGGGACTGAGAGGAAGTGATCTACAAGACAGTGAGACTGTGGCTTGATATCTCTTGTAGAGACATGTGGGAGCAAATGAGACAGCAGCAGTGAGCAACAAAGATGATAGAAGTGGTATTATGTTTGGCAGTAACCCACAGATGAGCAGAGCATCCTGTAACTTTAATAAGTGACAGAGATAATGTCTGGACAAAAGGAATAATGACAATGATGACGGTGTGATGATGATGTATGAAATTTGTAGCAGTCTGAATTATATAATGGCAGATGTTGATAGCAGTGACAGAAAGGATCAGTTGTGGGTTGTAGTAATAGCAGTGACTGCATTAGTGGGTAGCTTTGGAAGCAGTGACAGTTTCAGAACAGTCAAGTGCAGAGGTGCAGTACGGTGTTACAGCATTGGATGTGACAATAGTGGCAGCCGAAGCAGTGATTGCAGACAGTGGGTGTAGCAGCAGAAGCAGTAATTGAAGACAGAGAAAGTAGCAGCAGTGATAGTAGCAGTGGGAAAATTGATTGAATGTAAAGGAGACTGAAGACTCCGGCAGAATTAGTCTACATTTCTTCAGAATTGGGGAGTCTTATACTTCCTTCTAGGTTTACCTGGTAAATTGTTGTATGTACATCATACATAACTGAGCTTATTGTTGAGCCAATTTTTGTATACTCTTCTAGATGTGATGGTTCATGTTTTCTGATTTACTGTTGATGCTTTGAATATTTAATTGTTAATAACTAACCAGTTGAAAAAGAAGGAAATACTGATTCACCCCCCTCTCAGTATTTCCAACAATTGGTATCAGAGCAGGTTCTTCATTTGAAGCTTAACCACTTGAAGGAAAATCTGTAGCATTCAGAGAAGTTTGCAGTTTAAGATAAGATGGTTGTTGATTCAGAAGAAGATGTTAATTCCCTCAAAGACAAGCTTCGAGTAGTGACATTGGACAGGGATAGAACTACGGGAATGTACAACAGTCTTTACAGAGAACGTGAAAAGACCTGAAAAGACGTGAAAAGGCAGTCTGAAATATGTAATGGCAGATGTTGATAACAGTGGCAGAACGGATCAGTTGTGGGTTGTAGTAATAGCAGTGACAGTATAAGTGGGTAGCTGTGGAAAAAGTGGTTGTATCAGTGCGTAGCTGTGGAAGCAGTGACGGGTTCATAACAGTGAAGCGCAAAGGTGGCAGTAGGGTGTTACAGCAGTGGATGTGACAATAGTAGCAGCAGAAGCAGTGATTGCAGACAATGGGTGCAGCAGCAGAAGCAGTAAGGATAGAAGCAGTAATTGAAGACAAAGAAAGTGGCAGCTTGATTGAATGTAAAGGAGACTGAAGACTCCTGCACACTTAGTTTGCATATCTTTAGTCTTGTACTTCCTTCCAGGTTTACCTAGTCAATTGTTGTATGTACATCATACATAACTGAGCTTATTGTTGAGCCAATTCTTGTATACTCTTCTTGATGTGATGGTTCATGTTTTTTGATTTACTGTTGATACTCTGAATATTTAATCGTTAATAACTAACCAATTGAAAAGGAAGGAAATACCGATTCACCCTCGTCTCAGTATTTCCAACACAAGAGTGAAAATTTCACACCCTAGGAGAACAAGAATACGGTTGAGGCCTATCAATCTTACAGATCACCCCATTAGCCTTATTAAATGCCCAAAAATAAACAAGTATAAGTACCCGATTGCAAAATGATCAAAGTACATTTTGAATGGCAGCCCAACTTTGTCCAAGTGCTAATGCCAGATGGGTGAGAAGCACATGGCTGATGCAAGTGGCAGAGGCACATGGCATATCATCAACTAATGGTGGCTGGCAAGGGTTGTTGGCTGTATGGCTGACCGGCTGGCTGTCAAATGTAAGGGAAAAGTTTTGTCCTATGGGGTTACCCATATTGGTGGATAACACCGGGATTAGCAAAAAGTCTGAACATAAGACCATTTTTGAGAAGCAATTAATATTTAGGAATACAAATGCTTGTTTAAAATGGCTCTTGAGTAGAAAGCGGGATAATCTTGCAAGTAACAGACAAATTTTGATAACTAATAAGTCAGCCCAGGAGTGTTTCCATGAGGATACTGGAAACTTTGGCCTTCAGAAAATGCTGGAGATACCGTATACAATCAAAGGTCAACCAAAATAAAGGTATACACATTTGTATGAAAAAGGTTGTAGCAAGCAACGTTACAAAATTTAGACTTTCGAAAAACTCGGAGGGGTTCATTAACTCAGGAAATCAGAAAACTCTGGAAAAACTCAGCAAACTTGGAAAACTCAGGAGAATTCAGAGGCTTATGCACCCTACTGGCTGCAAGCTGAATGTGTAATATGTTTTGCGCCATGCACACCTTGCCTTCTACATGATAAATGCTTTAAATTTATATTGTATATATAGAAATCACTGTTAAGTATGGTCACAATTTGATGTTTCATGAGTTAATTACTTGAGGCTATACCAGGAACAGTAGATAACTGAAAGCCGCAGCCAGTGGATAAAAGAGAGTGAAAATAAAATTGAGTACATGGAAGAAATTTTCCTACATAGCGTAATCTGTAATGTCACTAAGCATCATTAATTGTTATAAATGTCGCAGTTGATAAAGGGAAGGAACTCAAGAACCAATGCAGAGTAAATATTTAATAATAGGAATAAGAACTTCTTACTTACCCAAGATTTAGAAGTCCAGCGACAGTCCTCACACTGATGTCAAAGTCCACTTTAGGCTGTACGATAAAATTTCCTTCTCTGATTGGCTATCTCACAAGCAAATACAAAAGGCAAGCATAAAAAGTTACCATTTTAGTGTTTTGTTTTGGAATCAAACAAAGATATTACAGATAGTTAAATTCTGTTGCAAACCAAATCTTGCTCGGTATCTGCAACAAACAACTGAAGAAAAACCAAAACGGAAGAAGAAATGTGTGTGACTGGCCCACCTCTCGTATTAACAATGCAAACCGCCCCTCACAGATTCTCACACGTATGCAATCATTTTCTGTAAGTTGCCCATTTGATCGTAATTTAGACAGACGTAGATAAATATCAGTAAAATGTTGAACCGTGCTGCTCATCTTTTCTTTGCCAAGAACCTTTATTATTTCCTGATATAAAACCTGGAAAAAACCAAAATCAAAGAAGAAATATATGTTTTGGTCTAACCTTACAAATCAGAAGTATCATCAACAGTTTGTAAGAAGATATTACTAATCTTATCAAACTCCTAGCATTAGAAATTCTGATATTATACAACATAGCCTTCCGCAGATCTAAGCTAAACTATTACTCTAGCTATGCATGACATAAAGTTTCCTGGCACAAACTATCCTATTGATCAACCAGCTAGAAAATACTCAATATAGAATCTGTAATCTCGAAAAGAAAAATCAATTGAACTACATCAGAGACTTGATCATGAACAGTCCAATTAAAAACTTCTCTTGAATAGTTGTTCAATTTTTTTTCTTCAAATTTGCTTAAAGTTCTTCCACAAGAAAAACATTTAACTTTTTAAGCCCAGCCATTTGATGCCAAAAGTTCTATGATTCTAGCTCCCAGAAGACCAAAAGCAAAAGTTCATCTCCTGTTATGATCCACGAGAAAATTTCATTTGCTAGAGGCTTGGTTGGAAGTGTGAGAGTTCCCCTCCAAGCTTAGTGGAATATCTTCTGGGAGGAAAAAGTTAAGGGACAAGTTCAATGTGAGGTTTTCATGGATGACTAGGGTTTTTGCAAGGATTGCCATTGGCTTTGCTGCTGAAAACAAATTTGGAAACAGGCAGTCATGCTCCAATAAGGGGACATTAGGGTTGAGGTAAAACCCTCCCTAACTATTGATATAACCTTCGATAATTGAACGAGTTTGCCGCTGTAATTTTCTGGTTAAGGCTATTCACTCCATGTTTGAGAGCTTTTTTAGCTAAGGAAGAAGATTCAGTATGGCACATTATGTTGAAAATTGGCAGATGAGGGAGCAATTCCCTCCTTGGAACGGTCCAGCGAAGCTAAGGAGACCCCTTGCACTTGAAAAAAAAATTAATTTGCACATGGAAATATATTATTTTCAAAGTCAACTCTAAAAGTACAAGTCAGCCTAAAGGAGAAATTTGACCCCCAAGACCACATACAAATAGACCATGCTTGACATCACTTGGAGGCATCACATCACACATTCATTCTTCATCATTCGGTTTGATCTGGTCTGAAATTGCAGGGTCTTAGTTCACATTACGAAGGAGAGAGAGGACATTTCTGTTGACCGAGTTTGACTTCTGTTTTGGGACAGTTTGACCAGCATTGACTTGAGGAGAGTTTGACTTTGTTTGACTGGTTTTGGATCACTGGGATTTTGACAGAACTTTTCTGGGCACTTTTACCAGTGTTGACCGCAGATGTGCAGCTAGGGTTTCTGAAGGTTGACTTTGACTTTGACCAGAAATTATGGGCAGATTTCTTGTACTGTTTTGACCGAATTTTACCAAGAAAAAGAGGCCACATTGTTTGACTGGTTGGCTGAACCTTTTGGAGCTGATTTGACCATTGATTTGTGACTGGTTAGGGCTGTGTTGACTGCTGTTGACTTTGACTTTGACAGGGCTGAATATTGCAAGACTGGTGCTTTGACCAGATTTGACTTTTATGCTCATCTTTGATTGGATATTGGATTGGAAGTCAAGCCTTTGAGCTTTGACTTATTGTTGGATGTACTTGGACTATGTATCTCTGCTGAACATCTGATGAACATCTAATAGAAGAAGAATCTGGTTGGATTTTCCCCCGTGTGGTGGTTTTCCCTGGTATTTGATCTAAATGATAAATCTCTCTGTCTCATTTGATCTTGGCTGTCTTCTATTGTGCATACTGTTTACTGTTTTATCTACGATTGCTTAGTATCATTGGCTGATTGAAACTACATTGGAAAATTGATTGCTATTGAAAGAGGAAATTGTTGAAGTGATTGTTAATGCATAGAACATTTGAAAATTAACACATTATAGCTCTCTTGATCTTGTGGATTTGAATTTTAAGAATGATGTATTGATGGTTGTTCATTCAATAAGATGGCTGTCCTACTTTGTCTACTTCATCTTGGATTTCATATTGTGTTTGTTCTTTCCATATTCAATGGCTGCACATTAATCTTGGTTGAAATTTCGTGGTTGTGAGGATGCATCTTATATAACAACTCTCACTTATTCTTGCATAATTTGAAAATCTGTTTTGGAGTAATTATGGTGCATCAATGAATGGCTTGATTGTGTCTTCTCCATAATATTCAAACCCTCTTGCTCTTTGATCTTGACTTCATTGCCTAATTGGATAGACACTGGTCTTGATGGTGCATCATCCCTTTATTTCCAAAAAATGAAGAATTATATGAGAGAAAAACCTGCTGGACTAACACAGATTTGTTCCTGTGGAATACAGCTTGATGAGAAAAAAATGCTTGCATCATCTGGCCCAAATCTAACTCCACTTTCTTCTAAAATATGGGCAGGCCAGCCTGTTATTGTCAAGCCAGCAAACCCATCAAACAGATGAATCATTCCATTTGTTGCAGAAGCTGCCAAATTTTTTCTCTTATGGTTGAAAAAGAACAGATATAATTGCTCATGGATCTCCACCTAGAAGAACATGCTATAAAAAGAAAGCCATGCCCTCTAAACACATGCAACAAAAACAAAGATAGGTTCCATTGTACTGCACTTCAGGTCTAAAACATATGAGAAAGATGCATCAGTACAAAGACTCATTTTGCGTCTGCATTCAATTAAATGGAAGTATCAACTTCTCGTCACCATGAAAGTCCTTTCCTAGATGATTTATGCCATGTTTTAATGTGTGTTTTTCCTTTACATTATGATGTTGGTCCTCTCCCTGCTTCTATAAGTAATCTCTCATGTACTTGTACAATATTTCAACATAATCATATAATTGATGTGGACCCCACTGATGACTCATTCATTGTTCCTATTGCAGATATCTCTTCACTTTTCTAGGATACCCATACCAATGGCTCATCTAGTCCTCATGTTGTAGATGACAATGCTCTTGCCAATGGCTCATCCATTCCTCATGTTGCAAATCTTGGCATTATGATGTAATATGTTGTCCTTGATGGAAACTTATTTGATGAGTTGCCTTTTAATAGCAACTTATTTGCTAAAGATGTAAAAGTGATGTTTCTACAGGTCAGTTCAGATGTGATAGAGAAAGGAATTCCAATAAGTGCCAGAGAAATGAAACGGGAATATTTCTCAATGTATACGCACGTTTGATGAAGGCAACCCACGTACATATGCAGGTTGGTATACAAGCAACCTGCGTATACATCCAGAATTAGTATATACGCAGTTTTTATGAAGAGAAATAGCGTATACACGTGGGTATGAAGAAGCCAAGTCGCATATAACTTTTGCGCTCTAAAATTATGATACCAGGGGACATTACCATAGTATTAGCCCACAGTATTGAGCGTTGTGTCCTCTATTTGATTCCATCCAAGAATACCATCGACAGTTGTGTGGTTTTGGCCCATGGTATTGGTAAAGGCTAAATCTATATAAGGAGAAGAAAATCATAGTGCAAGTGGTGTGTAAGTGTAAGGGTTGTTACTGAATACTTCTCTCTGAAGTATATCTGCATGGGATGGACTATGTTTATTGGTAGATCTGAAACTATGATGCACCCTTGGATACAATGATGGATCTGAATCTCTAGACCTGAAATGACTATGTATTTGATCTATTGAAGAGATGATTAGATCTGTGACCCAGCGCATGTTTAGTGAAGTGAAGTGAAGAAATCTGGATCTATACACAGGTTGGTGTGAAGGAAAGTGCGTATACACGCGGGATCAGTAAAGTGAAGAGCGTATGTATTTTAAGATAATGAATGATTAGGGTTGAGATTTATTCTGCATACTAATTCTAAAATATGGGTTTATTACTATGTTTTGGTTACAGTGATATCACTGTTCTGATTGAAGTTTGGGTTAAGTTTATTATTGATGATATTTATGATGAGTTCTAACTTCTGTTGAAGCTGTGGGATCCAGTGTGAAAATTGATGAAACGTGGTTCGCAGTGGTTCCGAGGGTTGAAGCCTTCAGTACGGAAGTAGAAGCTTCCTGCCAGTAGAAGTTGGTGTTCTGATCAGAGGGTTGAAGCTCCCTTCTAGCAGTAGTTGGTAAACGAGATCAGGGGGTTGGAGCTCCCTTCCAGTAGCAGCTGGAGAACGAGAGAAGGTTGCAACCTTCTGCAGGTAGATGCCTACGTACTGATATAAGTTTGCATCTGTACAATATTGTAAGAAGTTTTCCATATAATAAATATTGAAGACAGAGACGTCAGCAACGGTGGTTTTCTCCTGAATTGGGTTTCCACCTTAAATCTTCGTGTTCATGTGTGATGCTCTTGTGTGATGATTTATTCTGTTATTACTGCACATATGTACTGCTTAACTATCTGATGCATAACTGATAAGCTAGGTTAAAGAATGTTTCTGAAAGTTTATCCAACAATAAAGTTATCTCATTATACGCAAGTTTCTATTAGTGTATCCACGTATATCCGCTAGTTAGGCTAATCAAAGTCGCGTATAGAAATCAGTAAGAGAAAAGTAAAAGATTGTGATTATTGAAAATACTGATTCACGCCCCCTATCCCGCCCGCCCCCCTCTCCCCTCACTATTTTTCCCAACAATTGGAAAAAGAGCAGGTCCTTCTAAAGAAGTTTAATCGCTAGAAGGAAGATCAGTTAAGATGAGCAATCAAGATGGGACAACATCTATCAGGCCTCCCCTCTTCAACGGAAACAATTTAATCTTCTGGAAGACAAGGACAAGATCCTATCTTCAGTATCTTGGAGCAGATGTATGGGCTATAGTTGAAGGAGGTTATCAATATCTAGCTTCAGTTCCAACAGATCCAGCAGCAAGAAAGAACTATAAAACCAATGCAAAAGCAGTCAATGCATTATTGGGAAGCTTGACTGAATCAGAATTTTTCAAAGTCATGCAGTTAAATACATCAAAGGAGATATGGGACAAAATCATTCTAATCTATGAAGGTGATGCCAAGATAAAAGGTGCTAAACTCCAAACTCTCAGAATTCAAAATGAAAAACTCAGAATGCATAATGAGGAAAGCATTGCTAGTTTCTTTTTACGTCTAGATGATATTGTAAATCATATGAGAAATCTGGGTGAAACCATAACTGACACTACTCTAGTAGAAAAAGTTTTAAGATCTCTAACTCCCAAATTTGAGTCAAAAGTGTCTACTATTGAAGAGAAGCAAGATCTAAAAACTCTTACTATTGTTCAACTTCATGGGATTCTGACTGCATGTGAAATGAGGAAAGGAGGTCCATCTGAAGTCAAATAAGTTGTTTTTAGAGCTGTTGCAAAAGGAAAGGAAGTAGTAGAACAAGAAAGATCAGGGTATGTTTCAGAAGAAGATGAGATAAATTTTGTAAAGAAGCTACAACTTGGCACTGGAAGATTCAAAAGTAAGCTTCCTTTTAAATGTTTTGCTTGTAGAAGAGTTGGTCATTATGCTACTAAATGTCCCCATAAAGATAATCATGAAAAGGGAAAGGAAGTCGCAAAAGGAAATAAGAAACGGTTTATCAATAAAAAAAGTTAGTATACTCATGAAGATAGTGATGGTCTATCAAATAGTGAAGAAGGAGAATCTAATCAAGATATTAGACTGCTCATGGCTTTTGAAAAAAATTCTAGTGATTTTCTTGAAGAAATAAATCAACTCAAAATATGTTTGGAAGAAAACAAAATTGCCATAAATACTCTAAAGAATCAACTTATAGAAAAGGAGAAGCACAATGAGAAATTCGAATGTGAAATAGTAAGTCTAAGAAAGGAAATTGAGAAAGTGAAAACTTTAAATCTTAGATTTGCTAAAGGATCTGAAACCTGAGATGAAATTATCAAGGTACAATGCTCTCCTCTTGTAAAGACAGGTCGTGGATATATCGGAGAATCCTTTCAGTCTTCAGCACCAAGCTATCTAAATGCAGCTAAATCAAGCCAGCAACATTTTGTCACTCAACAAAAGAACAAAGAGACTACCTAGGTAAAGCATGACCACTTCAGTTCAAGAAAGAACAATAACAGAAATATCAATCAATAGGTAAACATAAATAGAAGGTTTCATGATCACAGAAATTTCTTCTTTAATGGACAATGTTTCTCATGTCATAATTTTGGGCATAAAGTTGTACAATGTGTTGCATACAAAACCATCATGACCAGAGAAGCTAGAAAGCAAAGAAATGAGACTGGAGTAAAGAAGAATACTTACAACAACTTTTCTCCTCTTCAAGGCGAAATTGAATATTCTTATTGCAATAACTTTGGACATGAAGAATTTGAATGCAGAAGCAAACTTCAGCGAAAAGAACATATACCCACAAATTCCAAGGTATGGAGAAAGAAGGACTCACAGGTTGAAAGTTGTGGCATAGCGTTATTTGCAGAAGGAGAAGAAAACCAATGGTGCATCGATAGTGGATGCTCAAAACACATGACAAATGATAAAAATAAACTTCTTTCATATAATGCATTAGAGAAAGAAAAGAATGTTACTTTTGGAAATAACTCTCCTGCTATCATTAAGGGTAAAGGTTCTGTGTTTCTAAAAGAAAAGGTTAAAGCTAACAATGTTATGTATGTGGATGGATTAAAGCATAACTTGTTAAGTGTAAGCCAAATGTGTGATCAACGAAATGAAGTTTTATTTAGTTCAAAAAAATGTGTAGTACATGAACTTGACACAGGAAAAACAATAATAAAAGGAACTAGAACACCAATCAATCTGTATATATATTGAAAGGTAGCCAAGAGCAATGCTACTTAGGTAAATCTACAGAAAATTGGTTATGGAAAAGAAGATTGGGACATTTGAGCTACTCTCAAATAAGCAAATCTAGCAGACTCAAAGTTGTCCGTGATCTTCCCAGCATCACTCTGCCTGAAAGTACCATATGCAAATCATGTCAATTTGGTAAGCAAACCAGGGTGCAATTCAATGCCAAAGAAGGATCAGCAAGTAAGCCTCTTGAATTTATACATACTTATCTATGTGGTCTTGTAAGGAAAAAGTCACCTCGTGGAGAACAATACTATATTTTATTTATTGATGACTTCTCTAGAATGTGTTGGATCGGTTTACTAAAACATAAAGATAAAGCATTTGAAAAATTTAAGATCTTCAAAGCTTTGGTTGAAAATGAATTAGATCTAAAAATCAAATGTCTTAGATCTGACCGAGGAGGAGAATATATTTCAGATGAATTCTTTGATTTTTATGAACATCATGGCATAAAAAGACAGTTTTCTGTAGCTGGAACCCCACAACAAAATGGCGTGGCAGAAAGAATGAATAGAACAATTCAACAAATGGCTCGTGCTATGCTTGATGAATCTGGAACTCACGATACCTTTTGGGGAGAAGCAGCACATACTGCAAAAAATATTCTTAACAAGGCTCATGTTCGTGTGAACAGTGATAAAACTCCTTATGTGCTCTGGTATGGTAATCTTCCCACTGTAAAGCATTTTAGATTTTTTGGAAGCAAATGTTTTATCAAGAACAATTATGAAAAACTTGGTAAGTTTGAGCCTAGAGCAGATGAAGGAATATTTATTGGTTACTCTTCTAGAAGTAAAGCATATAAATGTTACAATAAAAGACTTCGAAAGATTGTTGAATGTATTGATGTTGTAATTGATGAGTCTCTCACAGCTCCTAAAAGGGAAATAACAACAACAAATGAAGATGATGATGATATTTTCCCTCATCAAATAGCAACAATATAGAAGGAGAACCGAATGAAGCACCAGAAGAAAATATATCTGAAAAGGCTCCATCCAGGGATGTTCAAAAGAATCATCCAAAATCTCAAATTCTGGGAGAAAATGGATCAGGTGTCCAAACAAGAAGAACACTTGTAGGATCCCCTAGCTATCTGGCATTCTTATCCACTATTGAACCACAGAATGTAAATCAAGCTAGTAAAGATGAATTTTGGATTCAAGCCATGAATGAAGAACTTGATCAGATTGAAAATAATCATACTTGGGAATTGGTTCCAAGACCTCATGATAAAAATGTTATTGGAACAAAATGGACATTCAAAAACAAGTTACATGAAAATGGAGATGTTATTAGAAACAAAGCTAGACTTGTTTGTAAAGGGTATGCTCAACAAGAAGGTATAGACTTTGAAGAAACATTTGCTCCTGTAGCCAGACTTGAAGCCATAAGAATGTTTCTTGCTTTTTCAAGTTTTCAACAATTCAATGTTTATCAAATGGATGTAAAATATGGTTTGCTCAATGGTGATCTAGAAGAAGAAGTTTATATAGAACAACCAAAAGGATTCAATATGGGAAATGATGAAAAACTTGTTTGCAAACTTAAAAAGGCTTTAAATGGCCTCAAATAGGCTCCTCGGGCATGGTACTATCATCTTGACAAATATCTTCAACAACAAGGTTTCACAAAGGGATCTGCTGACAGTAACTTATACACAAAAATTGAGAATGATAAACTATTGATTGTTGTTGTGTATGTTGATGACATCATTTTTGGAAGTAATGAAAAGTCCATGAGTTAGAATTTTGCTTCTGTTATGCAGCAAGAATTTGAAATGTCTTTACTTTGGGAACTAACATATTTTCTTGGCTTACAAGTACAACAAGCAACAGATGGCATATTTCTATCACAAGAAAAATATCTCAAGCAAATTCTGAAGAAGTAT
Source organism: Pinus albicaulis (assembly GCA_034641835.2). NCBI lineage: Eukaryota > Viridiplantae > Streptophyta > Pinopsida > Pinales > Pinaceae > Pinus > Pinus albicaulis. The sequence continues at coordinate 548,065,778 of CM076574.1, forward strand.
GGGATGGAAGACTGCAAACCTGTGAGTACTCCAATGGTAATTGGATGTAACCTCGGTTTTCATGATGATTCTCGCATAATGAATCAACCAAAGTATAGATCTATGATTGGAAGTCTGCATTATCTAACCAGGACAAGACCAGACATTATGCGTGTAGTTGGGATTGTTGGACGATTCCAAGCTAATCCAAAAGAGTCTCACCTTCAGGCTGTAAAAAGAATATTCAAATATCTACAAGGGACTCAAGACTTTGGTCTATGGTATCCAAAAAATGTTGATCTCACTCTTCATGCTTACATAGATGCGGATTGGGCTGGAAATGTTGATGATCGAAAAAGCACTAGTGGTGGTGCATTTTATATGGGGCCCCGATTAGTATCTTGGTTCAGCAAGAAACAAAGTTCTATTGCCTTATCTACAGCAGAAGCAGAATGTGGCTGTTGCATCATGTTGCACACAACTTCTTTCGATGATGCAAACATTACAAGATATTCAAATCAAATGTTCACCTCCCATCTCCATTCTATGTGATAATACAAGTGCCATTAGTATCTCGAAAAATCCTGTTATGCATTCCAAGACCAAGCACATTTCTATCAAGTATCACTTCTTACATGAACAAGTGCTTGAACAAAAGGTTAAATTGGAGTTTGTTCCCTCCAAAGAACAAGTTGTAGATATATTTACTAAACCTCTTTCTAGGGAAGCATTCGAATATCTTAGACAGAAGCTGGGAGTTGTCTCTGCCTCTCTTATCAAATCTGCTTCATTTCAGAAGATTAAATTCGATACGCTGGTTTCATAAAGGTGAATCACGTATATACACGAGTTTCTGGGCATAAAACCGCATATGGTTTTTGCTAACAGAAATTCTCTGGGTCAGTTTTCAGAACAGTCTATGGTGTTGTTGGGTAATCTTTGTTGTTGTTTCAGTATTCATCTTATTGTACCTTTCTTCAATATTTATCTCATTGATGAATATGCTTTGATGAATTGGTTGTTGAAGGTGTTCAAGATGCACAAGTTTAGGGGTAGCACCTACCTTGTTGAAAAGAATGCATTTTTCGCATTTTGTGCTATGATCTCTTGGTTGAGATTATTTGGTCTTGGTTATACAAAGTCATATATGTTATTTGATGAAAAGGTCATGTTGAGACCTATGATGTAAATTTGTTATATTCAGTCATGTAAGGACTTGTTCAAATTTGTAAACCCACTTGGTTGGGTAGTTGAGTCAAATATGTAATTCCACTTGGTTGGATCATTGATGTAAGTATGAGTCCTTGGTGATAGGAATGGTCATACTCGGTTGAGTTATAGAGTCATGTACTTCATTGAAAAATATGTCTGAAGATTTAGCATGAACTCAGGGGGAGCATGGTCAATACAGTGCACATCAAATCTGTAGAGCTCTTCTTTCTACAAGGAAAGAGAAACCTTGGTTTGGTATTGATCCGCCCTTTTGCATTGATGTCAAAGGGGGAGAGTAACTTGGTGTTTGAATAATAATGTTTATGATTGATGAAACACCAACATGGTTGCCATCAAGTCCAAAGGGGGAGATTGTTGGCATTATGATGTAATATGTTGTCCTTGATGGCAACCTATTTGATGAGTTGCCTTTTGATAGCAACTTATTTGTTAAAGATGTAAAAATGATGTTTCTACAGGTCAGTTCAGAAGTGACAAAGAAAGGAATTCCAGTAAGTGCCAGAGAAATGAAACAGAAAATATTTCTCAATGTATACGCATGTTTGATGAAGGCAACCCGCGTACATACGCAAGTTGGTATACAGGCAACCTATGTATACATCCAGAATTAGTATATACGTAGTTTTTATGAAGAGAAGTCGCGTATACACACGGGTATGAAGCAGCCAAGTCGCGTATACCTTTTGCGCTCTAAAATTATGATACTAGAGGACATTACCATGGTATTAGCCCACAGTATTGAGCGATGTGTCATCTATTTGATTCCGTCCAAGAATACCATCGACAGTTGTGTGTTTTTGGCTCATGGTATTGGTAAAGGCTAAGTCTATATAAGGAGAAGAAGATCATAGTGCAAGTGTTGTGTAAGTGTAAGGGTTGTTACTGAATAATTCTCTCTGAACTATATTTGCATGGGATGGACTCTGTTTATTGGTAGATCTGAAACTATGATGCACCCTTGGTTACAATGATGAATTTGAATCTCTAGACCTGAAATGACTATGTATTTGATCTATTGAAGAGATGATTAGATCTGTGACCTGGCGCATGTTTGCTAAAGTGAAGATCTGGATCTATACGCAAGTTGGTGTGAAGGAAAGCGCATATACACGCGGGATCAGTAAAGTGAAGTAGCGTATGTATTTTAAGATAATGAATGATCAGGGTTGAGATTGATTCTGCATACTAGTTCTTAAATCTGGGTTTATTATTGTGTTCTGGTTCCAGTGATCTCACTGTTCTGATTGAAGTTTGGGTTAAGTTTATTATTGATGATCTTTATGATGAGTTGTGTTGAAGCTGTGGGATCCAGTGTGAAAATTGATGAAACGTGGTTTGCAGTGGTTCTGAGGGTTGAAGCCTTCAGTATGGAAGTAGAAGCTTCCTACCAGTAGAAGCTAGTGTTTTGATCAGGGGGTTGAAGCTCCCTTCCAATAGTGGCTGGTAAACGAGATCAGGGTGTTGGAGCTCCCTTCTAGTAGTAGTTGGAGAACAAGAGAAGTTTGCAGCCTTCTGCAGGTAGATGCCTGCGTACTGATATGAGTCTGCATCAGTACAATATTGTAAGCAGATTTCCAAATAATAAATATTGAAGACAGAGACGACAACGGTGGTGTTTTTCTCCCGAATTGGGTTTCCACCTTAAATTTTGGTCTTCATGTATGATGCTCTTATGTGATGATTTATTCTATTATTACTGCACATATTTACTGCTTAACTATCTGATGCATAACTGATAAATTGGGTTAAAGAATGTTTCTAAAAGTTTATCCAACAATAAAGTTATCTCAATATACGCAATTTTCTGTTAGTGTATCTACGTATATACGCTAGTTGGGCTAATCAAAGTCGCGTATAGAAATCAGTAAGAGAAAAGTAAAAGATTATGCTTATTGAAAACACTGATTCACCCCCCCCCACCCTCTCAGTATTTTTCCCAACAGCAAATGCTCTTAAAAATACAACTCCATTATTCAAAGTTGATGGATCAAGGCCTATACCTAAAGTGGACTATCTCCACTCTCATTATGCAACAAAGTTTCTTGTTGGTCTATCTGCATGCTATCAAGAGCAATTTTGAAAAAATCGGCATCAGGGAAAAATGGGGGAGGGTCCTTGTTACCCACCAAAATGGGTAACCCCATAGGAGAAAACTTTTTCTCCTATTTTGGACAGCCAACCAACAACCCTACATATTTTTTTATTGATGATGATATGTCAGTTCCTCCAACATCTACACTAGTCATACACTTCTCACCATCCAGCATTCCTATTGGATGAAGGTGGGATACCACTCAACATGTACTCTGATCATTTTACAATCGAGTTCTTTTACTTAATGTTTTGGGCATTTAGTATGGATAAAGGATTGATCTGGATGATTGACATAACATTACTATAAACTTGTTCTCTCATGTTACCAGGGGAGTTAATATTTATCCCTAGTCCAGTGGGACCCCCGCTTAAAGCCTTAGGGTTATAGGAGGGGCACTACTTGGAAGACCTTGATCGAAATAGTGTGTTCATTCTCCCTCTACCATACTTAACATGTTCCATATCACATTATTATCCCCTGATAGCATCTTCCATTCTTCGAGTTAACTGTCATTGGTTAATTGGGATTTGGCACTTTCTTATCCACATTCTTGAGTAGGGTTGGGAAACATTACCCTGGAGGTTGATGCAGCTAAAAGAATGGAAAAGCATACGATGGCCACAAATAAAGAAAAAGGGAAGCTCAAATTCAAAAGATGGTTGTGGCATAAGATAGTGTGTGGGCAAAAGCCTAGCGTGAGCTCTACCCTCCCCATTAGCCTTCACTAGGTTCATGAGCACTTGATGCTCCATCTCATCAAAAAGAACCCTTGCATGTCTCAACCTTGAGGAGCAACAAACTACCTCATCTTAAGGGGAAAATTAAATGTTATACCATAAGAGCAAGTTTTGATCCTTGAGCTATGCACCCAAAAATAATCATTATCATAAAGAAGCAAAAGTCACAGCAGAGGGGTGGAAAAAGCAAGTCGAGCAAGGTAACTCATGCATCTAGAATTGCTCCCTCCATTACAAATATACACTCAAGATGTGGATTCCCACTAGTTGGTCCCCTGACCAGGGCATTTGGCCATGAAGTATTTCCCCTGCATTGCCACTTACTTACACTAACAATTATTGATTGAAGGGTTAACCTTGGAAATGCCACCTCCCCTTGGGTTTGGAAGCACCTAATACGGTTGACTACTTAGCCACCCCCACAAAGGTAGGGAGCACCTTTACGAGACTTAGTCTATTTAGATATTTGAAGGCGATCCTAGTTTGAAGTATTAATATACCCTTAACACTTAAGGTCCACTTAGATGCATTTATTATCTTAGTCTCTAATGGATGCTTGATTTCACTTGAGTTTAAGTTGATTTTTCCAAGTGCTCCAGAGCAGCAGAGGCCTTCAGGGCACCTCACTCCACATGATGCCTAGGCCATAGATTACATCCCAGAGAGTTGATGTCTTAGCAAATGGAGCAATACCCTCTTTTGGCAGCGTTGGGCCTTGATGACTTCAGCAATTGACATACATCCTAAAGCACCCCTAGGAGCCAAAAAGTTGAGCTTCTCTTGCTTAGTATGGAGGACTCTTGATGGTGTACCAATGGACCCAACATGAACATACCCCCAGGCTAGCCTTGATGTTACTTGATGGGCATGCCATGATCCAGGGCCCAAATGAGGATGGTCATCCTTAAGATGATTGAGGACTTGTTGTACCTATAGATCCCTAATGCTAGACAGAGAAGGCACCATGTTGCCTACTTGGCACCCATGGAGATGACATGAGGCACTCACAGCTCGATTTTGGACCCTTGCAGCTACTTTGATGCTTGATTTGGGGAATTTCCTCAAATGGAGGATGATGATGATGCTTGGGGGAATTTTTAGCCTTGTCTTTGCCTTGATGGAGCATTTCGAGCCCTAAGTGGGCATGGCATCATCACCTTTTTAGGTCTACGACTCACACGTGTGGGCTCATTTTGCCATATCTTGTTGTAAAGCTAATGGGTTGGCTTGTAACGAACTTTTACTTTTTGTCCACTCTAAAATCAAACTTGTGTAGGGGCATTTAGTTAGAAATTAGAAGAGGTAGACCTCATATAAATAGAGGATCACCTCTCTCATTTATTCATCATCACTTGAGTGGATTTCGACCTCTCTTAGAGAACTCGCCCTAGCTATTGTACTTCGCTAATTTGTGGAAATGTGATCTTATGTGACTTTTAGTTAGTGGAGACTAGTGCTTATTGCGGAGACGTCATTTTGTGATTGAACGAAGGCATGTTCTTGGATATATTGTGAGTACTTTTTGTTGAATATCATTTATGGTTATTGCATGTAATGAATAATGCTAGGATTTCTATGTTCCATGTCTAAATGCTTATATTTATATGAAATGATTAGTAAATTTTGCATGCTTTAATATTGTATCCTTCAACTCCCTATAGAACCTCCTAGTAAGCATTTCTCTAGTGAATTTCTTCCCCTTATAAAGTGATAGCTAGGGTAAGCATTTGAAAACCTAGGGTTTTCCCCCTTACTCCCTACAAGGGTTTGATATTTCCACGGTCAAAATCCCTAAGCCTCCATCAACCAAGTAGATGGAAAGTGTTGGCATCCATGTTGGTGATAAAAACTACAAAACTGTCTTCTTCCCTCCTTTCTAGAATTTCATCCCTTCAAGGCAAGTTGTTAGGATTAGGGTTTCAGGCCAAAGTCAACTAGGGCTTGGACGTTCAGCTAATTTGAATTCATTTCACCTTGCTTGACCAATAAACATCAAAATCTAACAAATTGCGTCATTGAAAGTGCTTCCCTATAGCTGACATCATCAACCCATGCAATTCTAGGGCTTACAAAACCCTAATTCTGATTTAAAGCTTCAACTTAGAGTCACTTGAAGGCTTGTTTCTCTATTTCTTGATCATACCTTTCAAGCAAACCTTTTCCCATTCACTTGTACGCCTAACTATGCTATTATTGAGACATATCTTGAAAACCTTGGACTACAAACTTTACCTCATAGACCTTTTCATAGGTATGTTGCTCCTTATCTCAAAGAATTGAGCTATGTTCCAAGTTTGGACTTTGGAGTACCTTGATTAAACCTATCAAAGTGTCACCTTGATCTTATTAACCTAGAATACCATTTAGTTGACCTATATTGGGAGGCCACCCGTGTGGTGAAATTAAACTAAAAAGCAGGAGGTGGAGTGCTTAAGTGACAGTGGCATCCACCTCATTGTTGTGTTTCTTAGTTTGGCTTTTATCTTGTGATGCCTCTCACAAGCCCTATTAAATTTTGAGGCAACATTCATATTACCCACCAAAATGAGTAAACCCATAGGAAAAGAACTTTTTCTCCTATCTTGGATAGTTAGCCCTACACATTTGCTCATTGGTGATGATATGCCACTTTCCTCCACCATCTGCAGCGATCATGCCTCTCACCATCTGCAGCGATCATGCCTCTCACCATCTGGCATTCCTCTTGGATGAAGGTGGGCAACCACTCAATAGGTACTTAGACCATTTTGTAATTGTGTTCTTTTACTTAATGTTCTGGGCATTATGACATGGATAAAGGGGTGATCTGGATGATTGACTATTATTGACTGTAAACTTGTTCTCTCACTTTTATTGGGGGGTTAATCTTTAGCCCTAGTCTACTAGGACCTCCCTTAAGGCCTTAGGCTCATAGGAGGGACACTACTTGTGAGACTTAGAATGAAGTAGCATGTTCATTAACCCTTTCCTGTAATATCCCTTTATTTATTTAATTAAATTTACCAGAAATTTTCGATGATATTTCTTCAAAAAATGCACTCCATAATTTTGTCGAGAAATTTAACAAATAAACTTCTCAAGTAAAATTAACAAATCTTGTGGACAATTTAACTGCAAAATACCGACTACTTTATTTAAATTACTAAGAGGAAAATTACATCAGATTTATTTTTAAAAGGAAACCTACCAATTAAATAATTTGGAGAAATTCGGTCCTCTTCAGAAACCACCTTGGCTAGACTCCTCTATCTGCAAATGTGTGCTACTTCAACCTTTTAACTGATGCTCAAAAATCTTGTCCTTACTCACTAAGTACCAATGAGGAATATCGTCGATCCCTCCAAATGACTAGCTAGGGTGTCTCTTGCAACATTGAAACTAGTTTTGATACCTAGGCAGGATAGTTTCACCCCTGAAGAAGATCGCACACTCAAGGTTACAAACCCTCCCACAAAGCTCAACGAGCCCACAAAATCAATTGACCAAATCATCCAATCATGTCCATGAATAAGCTCCAGCTTCTCTTTTATTACGATGGCTTATCGTAATTGTTGAAACTTAAAATATGTAATTAGGGTCGGTCTTCATAATGACTTATGTAATCTTGATTTTATGTATTTGATGTAAAGAGAAAAAGAAAATATATTATTGTTATTTTGTGGCATGGGTTTCATGCTCTAGGTCATTTTATTTATAGGTCAAGCACCAATTGTGTGCTTCTAGGGATTTGTCATGAAGTCAAAGAGTCATTATGATATGTAAAAGACCCTACTGGGCATCTTGTATTATGTCAAGAGAATTTATTTGAGTCATAAAATGTGTCAAAGTCCCTCCAAGACCAAGTCGGCCTACAAGAGGACAAGTCGACCTTGTGATGACAGAGCTTCAAGGGAAGAGTATATATAACGAACACTTGACCTCATTTGAAGAGTTGACCAAGCAAGTTTGATCTCAAGGATTAGAAGGAAGAAAAGAAGGACAAGCGAAGAAGAACTCAAGGAAGGAAAGTAAAAGTTGTTAAGTTGAAGTTTGTGTCTATCCTCTCACATGTGCGAGCTATAATTAGGGAATCCTTTCTGTTGTAGCAAGACTGAATTACAGTCATCATAAGAAGCGAAATTGGGGTGCCAAGAAGATCTACTTTGGAAGCTGAGTATCCAAGAAGAAAAGGGTAAACTAGGCGAAAGAGAAAAGGGACTCTATTCTACCCTACATAATTCACACATGCGAAAATCACATAGATTGCAGGAGGACCAAAAAGTTGCAGACTTACTGAAGTAGCTGAAATTTGTTGCAGGGGTCAAAGTTGTGCAAAAGAAGAAGAAATTGACTTGGGTTAACTTTGTGAGAAGCTAGTTCATCAAGGAGAAGTTTGACTTGGTCTTGGAGGGGTCTTTGTCAAGGGTCTTAGGTTTTGGAATTTGTCATTTGAAGATTCTATAAGAAGAAAAGAATTCTTGTGGGTTTTCCTCTCAAGAGGAGAGGTTTTGGCCCTGGCTAGCAGCATATATTTTGTGTCCTCTTTTTCTTTTGATCTTCATAGTTTGATAGTTGTTTGATGATAAGAACACTATAATAATCACGTAAAGAAGAAGCTAAATACAAAGTACATCAAGTTAAGTAAAAGAACATCACAAGCCGTTATCAAAGTAAGAGAAATCACCCTAATTTCGATGCCCTTGATTTCTCAAAATGGTATCAGAGCTAAGGTGACAACAACAAGGAAGGCAGCTTGAAGATCATCCAATTGAAGAAGGATATATAAGGGTCGAGCACAAGGAGAACTAAGAAGCATTAAGGAGGACTATTCATCTCATCACAAAGATCATATCATCTAGAAGGAACAACACTTTGAAAAAGAAGACGACAACAAGGACCCCACCTCCACTCAAAAGACTCTACACACTTGAAGTATTCTTGGAAACCTTCACTTTCTACACTACATCCAAAGGAAGCAAGGAGAAGCACTTCATCAAAGAAATCAAGGTCATCTCTCTCGCATTAAAGAAACAATCATCATCAAGAAGGAACCTTCAATTGTCAACCACAAAGGAGTAGTGGAAGTCAACATCATCAAGAAGACATCAATTGGAAAATATCATCATCAAGGAAACATCTAGTCAAGGAAGCATCCTCACTTGACAAGTAAGTATCTTATATTTAAGATTTTATCTACTAATCTAATGACTTCCTTCTACAAGGAGAGCAATAAACTTGTTGGGACATTGAACTTCCTTTGCATGGAAGAAGAGGATAGATTTGATCCTCATATAGAATGAAGTTATTGATTATGTCAAGGGTTTAATCTCCAAACCTCCACAAGAGCAACCTCAAGCATTATCGAAGTATATGAAAGAAGTAAGGGCTCAAAGAATCCTCATAAAATCAATCAAGGATTCTCTCATCCCTTATGTAGCGAAGTTGCAGATATCAAAAGAGATCTATGATAAGTTGGTAGAATTGTTCTCTGTGAGTATTGCAGGAGAAATTATATCGTTAAGAACCGAACTATACAAGATGAAGGTATCAAAGGAAGAAGGGGTAGCCTCATACCTTATGAGGGTATCTCAAATAAGAGATCAACTACAAGAGCTAGGAGAAGTAATGTTTGATCGAGAGATGACCACCATTGTACTCAATGCACTACCTGATGAATGGGGCAACTATGTATCAAACATCTACGGAAAGAAGGAAACAACTCCATTAAATTATTTATGGTCATTATGTAAAATTGAAGAAACCAGATTGAAGGCAAAGAATGACGTTGGATCAAGTGAACAAACTCGAGCACATGCAGCTATGGCTAGGAAGAAAGGGAAATTTGGAAAGTTAGAGCCGCAAAAGAAGTTTCAAAAGAAAATTGACATGTCTAAGATTCAATGCTATGAATGTATGGGTATGGGCATTTCAAAAGAATGCTATGCTATGTAATGAGTATGGGCATTTCAAAAGAAATTGTCTTAAACTCAAAAAGGACAACAAGAAGAGAAAGGAAAGAAATAAAGCCCATGTCACCGGAAAAGTAGAAGACAAAGAAGGAGGACTTGATAGACCTCCACTATTAGAAGGTCTCTCACACATTCAGTCTATTTTCAAGTTCATAGAAGTTAGCAAGTAAAAGTTGGAAGCATCACAGTCATGATAAGATGCATTATAAGTAGAGATTGAGATGACATCATCATAGAGGTATGGAAGGATAGACGAAGCAGAAGTTTATATGGTTGAAGCAATCATAGTACATGATAGAAAGGAAGTAGCTCATGGCATCTTCAGTGGAAGCGTATAAGGATAACCGAAGTAACAGTTTGAATCATTGGGGCAAGTCATCTAGCAAGATAGGAAGATAAAAGTTTGTCACATTTCATCATCATTAGAAAGAATCATTTGCAAAATGAGGATCATCAAGATCCTCCATTGGAATCTTTGTTAGAAGCTTCACCTGTACTTAGAAAAAGAAAGTGTCGCATAGGTGGTCTACATTCCACCTTATATGGATCCACAGTTTAGAAGGATGATGGTATAATGACAAAAATGTGCATCATGTCAAGTTGGTTGAAGTACTTTCTTCTTCAAGCAAGGAAAGGAAGTTGCTAGAAGAAAGTCTAAATGACCACATGAAGGAAGAGGTATGTATATATTTGGTAATAGATAGATATGTGAAAATTTCAAAACTGAAATCCTATTGAAGCAACTGGAATTGATTCTTCTAATTGTTAATTAATTTAACAATTTATTTGCTACGACAAATATCAAATTAATCGCACCGCAACCTTCACAAATAAAACTGCGGAAATAAAATAGTGTTGGAAACTGAGAAAAATCTACCACACACACACATAAGAATGACACTATTAATTTTAGAAAAATGTCCCCGAAAAAACCCAACTTGGGAAAACTGGTGCAGCAGCTGAGGGTTTTATATTATTAAGCAACAGTGAAATCTAAGTACAATCTATGGATGCCTAACTGGCTATCCAAATAGAGAAAAAATACTGGCAGAAATATTGTGAGAAAATTTTCCCACCCCCACAGCCAATTCTAGCTCAATCAAGCCAATCGAATTACCTACCCAACTGCCTCTGTGTGGACCCTGCGTCAACCTCTCCACGGGCTTGAAATACACTTGTCTAGGAACTGTCTTTGATCTACTTCTGACTGATTGTCGTTGGTCTGGAATCCTCTGCTTGGCTCTTTGGAAATTCTTCTGACCGCTAGCACCTAAAATGACCCTTCCTCCAACAAAATCAAAATGTCCTCTAGAGGCTTTTGCGTAGCCCCTGCGTCATCCTCACTGTGGATCTTTCTGCTTCTCTACAATGCACTCGCTGAATCTGGAAAACTTCCTCCAACTCAATGTCTCTGCCCCTCACTATCTCTGCTTCGACCTCTGCCTCTCCGACAACTGTTGTTGCTATCTGGAAATCGATCTGCCATGGAAATAGAACTGCTAGTGTATCTGGTGTGTCCTCTCCAAGTTCCCATCGACTTCTTATAATCCACTATTGGAGCACCAACGACCAAGATTAAAACTTAATCAATGGCTAGGATCATCTTAGAGATGATCTGTGTGAGTTTCTAGAGGATTTGCACCTTGACTTAATTAATTCTGATTAATTACCCATACTCCCTAAGTTAGACTTAGGAAATATTTAAAAATTGGTTAATAATTTAACTAAGCCATCTCTAGGTGGAATTTCCATAAACGATTTTTGGGTTTTGGAGATCTCATGTATTCAAGCCTCTCCACCAAATTTCGTGGCTAGAACACATTTGATGCTACAGAAACTAACAAGATAAAGTCATATCATCACATAATTGCAGATAAAATGGTTAGAATGATCCATCTCATAAGCATGATGAAAGAAAAAGGAACGCTTCCTTCTATATGATGCATGAAGGCATGTAGACAATGTACCTTGAACTCTTCTACATATTGACAAGATGAAATCAACATAATATGACCTCATGAAATGTATAAGGTGCTTGGAAACTATGGTTCCTATGATGAAGGGACCATGTATAGAAGATCCTGAGGAAGCAATATGTGGACAAGGTGAAAAAAGAGTTTGTGTATTAAGATAAGTAATCAACATCTGATAACAAGAAGGATTAGCTATGACATCTCCATGGAGAAGGTATGAAAACCCTGATATGTATGTTGGAAAAGGAGAACCTTGGTAATGTATGTCTTGCAGATGGATTCATACAGACTACGAAAGGATGTTGATGTTGAAAGAAGTTGATGTCGTGACAAAAGGCCATCATAAAGAGGTAGCTTTGATTTGATGTTCATTTTGATTTTTGAGAAAGCATTTGGTTGGTTTGGAACAGTGCTACCAGAAAAAGGTTGTAGCACTTAACCTACAACTCGTACACATAAGATAGGAAGGAAAATCCTGAAAAGAACATGACTTGGAAGAAGTAGTTGTATAAAGGATATCCAGATGATGTCAAGAAGATCACTTTCTGATGAAAAGGATGGCATGATTGTTGGTTCAACACTATGGTTCGTTGAAGAGAAAGTGATATAGAAGATGGTTGATGCCCTACGAAGAAGTTATGAAAGAAGGCGACTCCATAATAAAGAAGTAAAAGTTCATCCATGACATGATGATGCAGGAGGAAGCCCTACAAATAGCTGATGGTACTATGATCTCCAGCGAAGAGCAGATAGCTGCTGTTGGAATCAAGTACCTAGTTGAGAGGGAGAGATAGGTACATCATTTTTCTCTTCCTTATGAAGAAAGAATGGAGGATTGGGTAAGCATCTAAGACTGATACCGATACTCTTTGAGGTTGTGGTAGGGCATCTAATAGGCGAGAGTAGTTGAAGAGGAAATTCCTTGAGGATGTGTAAATCCAAGATAGGAATGGTCCTAGAAGGACATACCTTGTGAACATCCAGATGGGGTACATACCTTGAGAGATAATGATGAAGGTGTCTATAAATCATCTGTCTCGCCAACATTTTTCTCTAATCTTGTGGAGACATAGAGCTATTAGTCAAGGCTTTGCTATATGACAATGTTGGTAGATATGATGAGGTGCATTGATATAAGTTGATAAGATAGCTTATGAGATGGCTTACCAATCCGACTCTTCTTATGAGAATTCTTTAGTATCAGAATCTCCAAGTACCTTGTATGTATTATGAATACCTCCCTAGTTAGGAGGCAGTGTTGACATATGTAACTAGATTCGGTCTTCATAATGACTTATGTAATCTTGATTTTATGAACTTGATGTAAAGTGAAAAGAAAATATATTATTGTTATTTTGTAGCATGGGTTTCATGCTCAGGTCATTTTATTTATAGGTCAAGCACCCATTGTGTGCTTCTAGGGATTTGTCTTGAAGTCAAGAAGTCAAAGAGTCATTATGATATCTAAAAGACCCTATTGGGCATCTTGTATTATGTCAAGAGAATTTATTTGAGTCATAAAATATGTCAAAGTCCCTCCAAGACCAAGTCGGCCTACAAGAGGACAAGCGGCCTCATGATGACAATTCGAGCTGCAAGGAAAGAGTATATATAAAGAACACTTTACCTCATTTGAAGAGTTGACCAAGCAAGTTCGATCTCAAGGATTAGGAAGAAGAAAAGAAGGGCAAGCAAAGAAGAACTCAAGGAAGGAAAGAAAGAAGTTGTTAATCTAAAGTTTGTGTCTATTCTCACACGTGCGGGTTGTAATTAGCACATCCTTTTTGCTATAGCAAGACCGAATTACAGTCATCATAAGAAGCCAAATTGGGGTGCCAAGAAGATCTACTTTGGAAGTAGAGTATCCAAGAAGAAAAGGGTAAACTAAGCGAAGGAGAAAAGGGACTCTATTCTGCCCTGCATAATTCACACGTGTGAAAATCACAGAGATTGCAGGAGGGCCGAAAAGTTGCAGACTTACTGAAGAAACTGAAATTTGTTGTAGGGATCAAAGTTCTGCAAAAGAGGAATAAATTGACTTAGGTTGACTTTGTGAGAAGCTAGTTCATCAAGTTGACTTGGCCTTGTAGGGGTCTTTGTCAAGGGAATTAGGTCTTGGAATTTGTCATTTGAAGATTCTATAAGAAGAGAAGGATTCTTGTGGGTTTTCCTCTCAAGAGGAGAGGTTTTAGCCCTGGCTAGTAGCCTATATTTTGTGTCCTCTTGTTCTTTTGATCTTCGTAGGTTGGTAGTTGTTTGATGATAAGAACACTATAATAATCAAGTAAAGAAGAAGCTAACTACAAAGTACATCAAGTTAAGTAAAAGAACAACACAAGCAGTTATCAGAGTAAGAGAAAGCACCCTAATGTAGATGCCCTTGATTTCTCAACAGTAATACCATAGGTCACCTTTTCCTTCATTAAATAAAGTGGTTTTTTATATTCTATTCCTTACTCACCTTAATTAATTAAATATTCCCATGAGATTCCCTAATTTATTTTAATCTGTAGCGAATGAGAATGGCTAGGTTACTGAGATGGTCCATGTTTCCCATGTCCGGAAGGAAGGGACGTTTCCATAGTTAACATTTTCCATATCACATATCCACATATCCACAGCCTTGAGTCAAGCTGCAAAATCTTTCCCTAGAGGTTGATGCAGTCGATGTGAAAATTCCAAGTCCACGATCTGGAATCCTACTGCAACAAACTGAACTTCTTCTCCTACTTGTGAATTACATTTAACAAGTTATTTTGCAAATTACTTCTGAAAACAGTGAAGTAGTTACTGAAGTAGCCATCACTTAATTAAATTATATGTGAAAACATTAAACTGAGCAAGAGAAATAACACACATAGGACACCGTTATTTTTGGACAAACGTCCCAGGAAAAACCCAATGCGGCAAAATCGGTGCAGCAGATTTGAGGGTTTTATTATTAAGCAGCAATTAATCTGAATACATCTCTGATTGTCTCACCGGAAAAATCAGTTACAGAGAATATGACTGACAGAAAGATTAGTGAGGTTACCTCACTCTATCACTATAAATCACGGCTAATCCGACCACTGAATTATGTGCCTCTGGCAGGCTCTACGCTGCCTCTACGTAGTCCCAATGTCAACCCTCCTAAGCCAATCTCACCATCGTTGTAGGAGAAGGGGTAGACCCCACGACGGCCAGTTGATCATGGATCTCCTGTAGTCAGGAACGAAATAATATGCTCCCCTCTGCATTTGCGCCATCCTCAGTTGTTGATCTAAGTACATCTTCCGCTGCTCGTAAGATCCTGTTGGAAATATGATGCAGGATGTTGTCCTTGATGGCAACCCACTGAATGAAGATGAAGACATTTGACTGTTGACAAGTGTTGTCCTTGATGGCAATCCACCTGATGAAGTTATGCTTGACTTGATGGACTTAGTAAATGATGTAAATCTGATGTGATATGATGTTTGTTGACAATATGATGCTAAGTGTTGTCCTTGAAAGGCAACCCTCTTGATGAAGATGATGACAACTTACTTGATGAAGTTGTGCTTGAGAGAATATGTTCCTGATGAAGAAAATATGATGTATCTACAGGGTGTACAAAAGGAAATGAAGAAAGGAATTCAGAATGTGCTCAAAATATGATGAAAAGAGTATGTCTCTTTGTATACGCGGATATTCCTAGGTGAAGTCGCGTATGCACGCGGAAAAGAACGTGCCAAGTCGCGTATGGGCTAAAGCGCTCAAAAAGTACAAATCCAGGGGCAACCACCATGGTATTGACCCATTGTATTGGGTAATGATCCGCCTAATTGACCCCGTCCAGGTAGTTTTGGGCTTATGGTATTGTTTTGGTCCATGGTATTGAAAAAGGGGCTCATGGTATTGAAAAAGGATAAACCTATATAAGGAGAAGAAATTCATTGTGCAAATGAGGGGGTGAGAGCAAGATGTCTGAGCTTGAATGAATACCTCTCTGTGAAGTATATCTGTATGGAAAGGGTAAAGGTTTGTTGATAGATCTAAATCTATGATGCACTTATGAAGAAATGATGAAGCGGGACTTCTAGATCTGAAATGTACTTGTATTTGCTAGATCTGTTTATGGAGTGATTAGATCTGTGATAAGGCGAACATCTAGGCGAACATCTGTCTGAAGTAAAAGGGTAAATCTGAACTGAATATCTGATCTGAAGAAGTATGCTGCTCTGTAATGATTGAAGATCTATATGCTATCACGTGATGGTTGCCACAGAGGCGCGGTGTCACGATAAAAGCGCGTACAATGAATATACACCGAGGTATACGCCGGTTTGTGTGACGTAGCGCGTATACACGCGACATCGCTGAAGCGAGCGCGTATGCAAATCCAGTTTGGCCGGCTGTGCTGGCACAGCCATCTGATCCGTTCGGGCCGTGTTTCGCTATCCGATCCGAGTTGATATGGTCCGTTGGTGATGTACGGCTGACTTAAAAGTATGGAAAGGGTCCAGAAAATATGATATGTGGCCTGCAAGTGTTGTTCTATTGAAGTTGTTGGATCCAATGTGAAAATTGATGAAACGTGGTCCAAGGTGGTTCTGAGGGTTGTAGCCTTCAGTCAGGGGGTTGTAGCTCCCTTCCAGGTGAGGCTGGTAAATGAGATCGGGGGGTCGTAGCTCCCTTCCAGGAGAGGCCGGTAAATGAGTCGGGGGGTCGTAGCTCCCTTCCGTGAGGCCGAAACGAGCGCAGGGGAGTTTGCGTGTCGGTCGCAAGTCACAAAGACATAAGTGTTGTAAGAAGTTTTCTTTATAATAAATATTGAAGACTGAGACGACGGCAGTGGTGGTTTTCTCCCGAATTGGGTTTCCACCTAAAATCCCGGTGTTCATGTGTGTTGCTTAATTGATGGTTTATTCCTCGTTTTGTGCACATGTTTTTCATCGCTTATTGAAACACATTCGATGAATAAATGTGATGGAATGATTTAAGGAAGATTTAATGACATATTCAGATCTCTGTAAGGCCATTTCATGAAGGGATCCGCGTATATACGCTAGTTTACTGAAGGAAAGTAGCGTATGGGTTTTAAGGAATGAAAAAGTAAAAAGATTTGATTATGCAGTAAATACTGATTCACCCCCCCCCTCTCAGTATTTTTCCCAACAGATCCTTCATATAGCGTGGCCAAGGCTTCCCACATCTACCTAGCAGTATCTTTGCCGGCTATATGGGACACAACATGATCTCTGACTCGATCTAGGAGCAGTCTTTTTGCCTTCGCCATATCAACCTTGTATTTTTTCAATGGATCTGGATCTGCAGGGACATCTACCGTGCTCATCACTAAGAGATTGGGATCATATTCATCTAGAAGACAAGTGATTCTTTCCTTCCAGATCACGTAGTTGGAGGCTCCCTCCAACCGGTCCTGATCTCTAAGCTCATGAGCTACCATTGCCGTCAAGAATGTCGAATCTACTCCTCTTCTTCCCCCTCTACGCAGCACTGGGCAGGCTTACGCACTCCTTGTCGAGTTTGTAGATCTGCTAATCAGATCTTGGAAAAATTAAGTTTCCCGTCTAGGAACTGCCTGAGGAAGAAAATTCCCTCACTGTGTTGCTTCTTCCTCTTTTGACGACTTTCCGCCCAACAAAAAAAATTCTACCTGCAAAAATTATGTCTCACCAGCTCTGCACTGCTCCCTCTAGCTCGGCAAAACTTCGATCTGGAAGCCCTTCCTCTCTGTCGACTCACTCAAAGATAGACTTTCCTGGAAATTTCAGCCCTCCTGGCTTGGACTACGCAATCCCTTTAGGGATTCGAATTGCTGCTTTTTGCAGCTCTTTGGTCTCCGACTCAGTGTTGGATCTGCTCTTTCTGTTTCACAATCAACTCTCTGACACCATGTGAAAATTCCAAGTCCTCGATCTGGAACCCTACTGCATAAACTGAACTACTTCTCCTACTTATAAATTACATTTAACAAGTTATTTTGCATATTACTTCTGAAAACATTAAGCAGTTACTGAATCAGCCTTCACTTAATTAAATTATATGTGAAAATAGTAAACTGAGCAAGAGAAATAACACACACAGGACACAGTTATTTTTGGACAAACGTCCCCGGGGAAGCCCAATGCTGGAAAATCGATGCAACAGATCTGAGGGTTTTATTACTAAGCAACAATTAATCTGAATACATCTCTGATTGTCTCACCAAACAAATCAGTTACAGAGAATATGACTGACAGAAAGATTAGTGAGGTTACCACACTATCACTAGAAATCCGAGTTGATCCGGCCACTGAATGATGTGCCTTTGGCAGGCTCTGCATTGCCTCTGTGCAGTCACTATGCAGTCCCAGCATCAACCCTCCTGGGCACTGCGTCACTCAGCTGGTGAATCGATCTGCTCCATAGAAATTCCGATCTCAGCCTCCCAATCTCACACCCGGGCTTTCTGCTCTTGAAATCGACCTTTCAGCAAACCCTTGGATTTCCTCTAGCCCTCTGCGTGGCCCTATGTGGCTTTGCATCAACATCTCTGGCTCTGCGCAGTAGTTGTTGGATCTCTCTCTGCCCTTCTCTGTTGATGATTCTCTGGCTAAGAAAGATTTCTCTCTGGATACAGTCTCTGCCCCTCTCTACAATGAAGAATCACTTGGATCAAAATTTTCGTCCAAGCACTGCTCCGTCAGAAATTTCGATAACTAGATCCTTTCGGTGTGTCTTACAAATGACCCTCAAGCCTTCCCTTAGAGTCTTCTCGTTGAGACGCCAATGACCGAGATTAGATCTCCAATCAATGGCTAAGATTACATTTAGACGTCATCTGCTTTTTCTAGAAGTTTCACCCACAGTTTAAATTAATACCCATTAATTATTTTAATTTCCTAAGTTGGACTTAGGGTCCTTGCTAAAAATAATTAATTTATCAAATAAAACTGTTATTGGGTGGAATTTCCCAAAACAATTTCTGGGTTATCCCCAAACGCATGTGTCTAAGCCTCTCCACAAAGTTTGAGACTTAGAGCACATTTGATGCTACCCAAAATCAATAGTTGAAAGAAAGAAAAATCATAAGATGGCCACAACACAAGAAAAAAAAAAGTTAAAATGCAAAAGATGGGCAAGACAAAAATTAGTGTGTGGGCAAAAGCCTATCATGAGCTCTAACACCCTCATTGGCCAACACCTGATTCTTGAGCACTTGATGCTTCATCTCATCGAAAGGAACCCTTGCATGTCCCAACCCTGATGAGCAAGAAATTGTCTCATCTTAAGAGTAAAACAAATGATATATCATAATGAGCAAGCTTTGATCGTTGAGTTATGCACCATTTTAAAAAAACTATAAAAAAAAGGTAAAAGGTGCACCAGAGGGGTGGAAAAAGCAGGTCGAGAGGGGTAACATATGCCTCCATCCCTCAACTGCATTTTTACACTCAACTTGTGGACTCTCATTAGTTCGTCCCCTAACCATGGCACTTGGCCATGAACTTCTTCCCCTCTATTGCCACCTATTCTCACTAACACCCTTGGATTGAAGGCTTAACCTTGGAAATGTCGCCTCCCCTTCGGTGTTGGAAGCACCTAATAGGTTTGAATGCTTAACCACCCCTAAAGAGGTAGGGAACACTTTTATGAGACTTGGCCTAGTTAGATATTTGAAAGTGATCTTGGTTTGAAGTATTATTATGCTCTTAACACCTGAGTATGGTCCACTTAGATGCATCTATGGTTTTAGTTTCTATTGAATGGTTGCTTTCACTTGAGTTTGAGATGGTTTTTCCAGGTGGTTCAAAGAAGTTGATGCCTTGAGGACACCTTATTCCACTCATACTCCACATGATGCCTAAGCCATACCACACTTCCAAAGAGTATGATGCTCTTGCAGATGCAGCGTTGCCCATATTCAGCAGAGCATTAGGCACTTATATGATCTTAGCAATTGATGGACAGCCCAGAGCACCCTCAAAAACTAGAACGTTGAATTTCTCTTACTTAGCATGGAGGATTCTTGATGATGTACTAGTGGACCCAACATGCCCGTAGGCTGGCCTTGACACTACTTGATGGGAATACCCTAATCCAAACCCCAGATGAGGATGTTTACCCACCAGGATGATTAAGGAGGGCTTGTTGCACCTGATGGAGCCCCAACATTGGAGAGAGAAAGCTCTACGTTGTCTACTTGGCACCCACAAATATGATGCAAGACACCCATAGCTAGCTTTTGGACACGCGGAGATGCTTTGAGGCTTTATGAGGACCTTTCCTCAAATTAAGGTTGATCACGATGCTTAGAGACCCTTGTAGCCTTTCCAGTGCATTGTTGGAGCATTTTGAGCCCTAAAAGGGCATGACATCATCCTTTTTAGAGGCTTACGGCTCACACATGTGGGCATTTATTGGCATATTTAGTTGTTCAGCTACTACGTTGGCTTGTAACCAAATTTTACTTTATGTTTACTTCAAATCAAACTCGTTTTAGGGGCTTTTGGAGGACTATGAGAGGTGGTATACTTCATATAAAAAGAGGATCACCTCTTTCATTTGTTCATTATCACACTTGTGGATTTCAGCATCTCTAGATGCGCTCGACATGCCTTGTTGTACTTCGCTATTTGTGGAGATGTAATCATATGTGGATTTTGGCAATTGGAGACTAGTTTTTGTTTTGCAAACGTCATTCCAAGATTGAAAGAAAGAATGTTCTTGGATAAACTGTGAGTATTTTGTTGCCTATCTGTAATATCCCCAAGGAAATTTTACAGTAAATAACAGGCATGCATAGACATAAAATCACCCAAACAAAAATACAAATTAGATGCATAGTTTTACACCAAAATCGAACTGCTGAGTCATTTTATTACTAAAAAAGGGTGTACAAATAAGGTGATGGAATGTGTGCATCTTGGCTTGCTCTAAGCAAACTAGCTAAGCCCAAAACGAGATACGAGTCACCCTCCTCAATTGAAACATTGCGTTGCCCTAGCTCTGCACTGGAATAACTTAGAAATGTGTTATTGCCTCCAAAGATGTGCTTCTAAAGCCCTCTCCACTGCTCAGAAAATTCTGGGAAATTAATCCCAGCCTCCCCACACAATACCTAGAAAACCCCACAAAGGGTTTGGCCAAAGCTTGAACCCGACAAAACGACCTCCTTATGCTTGGGTGGCTCTACTGCTAGTTATAACGCTCCTGCTACGAAATCTATTGCCCAATGCTCCCAAAAATATCAGCAATCCTTGTTAAATGCTTCCCAAGCCTCCCCACCAAATCTCCAGCTCCAAATCCTCTCACTCCACAAGCTCCTGAAGTGACTCCTTCAAACACTACACAGTCCCTGAGCTGTTGTGACTGCCTTTGCACTATAGTACGACCTCTCTACTGTTGGTACGAATGGGACTCAGGTAGAACTCCCTCCTTAGGCTGCCACTTGAAGTCCACCAGAGCAAGGGTTGGGATTTCCGCAGCACTTGAAACACTTTGCCCAGTTGAAACACACTGCCCAAGTTTCACTCAACTCTCAAGGTTGAGGCCACAGTGCACACACGACTCCATTCACTGTTCAGCGTTGGGCCAATGCTGCCAACGAATCCGCCAACAAAGTTCGAACCAACAGTGGTCAATCAGTTCTAAGCCCAGGAGAATCAGCGCACAAATGTTTCTTCGTCAGGGCACTGAGCGCAGAAGGTAAAACCATAAAACTTAAAACTTAAAACAACCAACACAGGTTATGCAGCATGCCTCTTTGGCACACCCTAATTTGCCCGATTAATGGCGGAGGCCCGAATATGAATCATAAAAATCACACACTCGCAAGTCAAACTCGCGTTGACCACGAGTCAAACTCGGTCAACGCAAGTTTGACTCGCGAGACTCTGATTAGATCTTTTCATCATCGAGCAAAGTATAACTCGCGAGTGCTCACAAGCACTTGGCGATCCCTGTTTCACTGGATCGAACTTCTTGTGAGCTAGATTGATTCCTTTCAAATGAGGTCGGTGCATCCTTATATATAGTCTTCCTTGGAGGTTGAATAGTTTTCAATGAGGCAGACTTCATTTTGCTTGTAGGTCGACTTGTTCTTTGCATGATGACAAGGTCTTGGAGGGTCTTTGACTCAAACAATTTTTTCTTTACAATATACAATATGCCCAAAAGGGTCTTCCATACATGACAATGACCCAATTGACTTGTTGACTCAAAGACAAGCCCTAAAAGCACTCAATGGGTAATTGAACTATAAATTAAATAACCTTGTGCATGAAACCCATGCCTCAAGAACGACAATAATAATTTTAGTTTTCTCTTTACATCAAATACATAAAAACATGATTACATATGTCATTATGAAGACCGAACCTAGTTAATTGTTACATATTTCAACAATAAATAGAGGCCTCATTGTAACTTCTCATCATCACTTCTTTAGATTTCAGCCTCATTAGAGGAATTCACACTTGCTCTCTTGTGGATGATTTGGATGTTGTGGATGCATTTTGATATTTGGAGTTGATTTCACTTATCTTTGGAGCTATTATTTTTATCAAATGGATGGAAATCTTGCAAGTTACCTTGTAAGTGCACCTAATTGTGAAAATTTATTTCTCTATGACTAATGTATCGAATAATTGATTCTAGGTTATGCTAAAATGTGCCCTAATTTGTTAAATATTAATTGAATGCTATTTAGATGAATGTTGCATGCATTACTCATACATAACATGTAATGAATTGTCCTAGTGGTGAACTCCTAGAAGCTCTCCCATGAAAATACATTTCTCCATTGCAGCGGTAAATGCTTTAAATCTTGTTGATAGATAGAGGAAGAACGACAAATTTAGGTATTGTAGTCAACGTTTCAGAACATCTAGCTGGGTCCATCTTCAAGACTTGATGAATTGTTAAGAGCGTGAAGAGTAATAAATATAGAGAGGTAAAACCTTAAATGGTCGATAGGGACAAAATATAAATGATTTAATATATATATATAGTAGGTGGGGTTTTCACATCCGCATGAGTCCCCTCTGGGAGTGAACAAAGAGAAAAACAGGTGGGATTCATTAAGTGCCCACCATCATAAGGCCCATTACTTTACAGCCAGCCAATAGCCAATGTCTTATCATCACATTGTCAGAGGTTCTAATCCATATCACCCCATCAGATCCATATGGTTTCTCCCCTGGTACTTTTAGAGCCAACTACCCTAGTTCAGATAGACACGACTTCTTGTTCCATATAAACTCCCCCAGTAGTAGTAATTATAAAGTCCACCTATTATATATATATATAGTAAATCATTTATATTTTGTCCCTATCGGCCATTTAAGGTTTTACCTCTCTATATTTATTACTCTTCATGCTCTTCGCAATTCATCGAGTCTTGAAGATATATATATATATATATATATATATATATAATATAAAGTAGATTATATATTATAGAGTTTAATAATGACAATCTAAAGAGTAATGTTTTATTTATAAAATTAAGTTATAAATATTTATATCTATCATGACTAATAAATATTAAACTCTAGATAAGTTATAGTAGTTATTAATAATATTACTAATTTTTCAAATGTAACTATATTAATGAGAGTACTTATTTATATTAATACTAATATAATTTATATTAATAACTCCATAATGTAACTATATATTAAATTTATAATGCACGGCCTTATATATCGTATATGAGAATGTTTATATAGATCAATGATATAATATATAGTTTATACGTGAAAAAGCTAGTTATAATAATTATTATGTTTATAATATATTAGATAATATTAATTTTTATTGGTATTTGTGTTTAGAAGGGGCCACCATTTTTTATTGATTTCCATGTCATTGTCTCTATTAATGTGGTTAGCGTTCTTTTTAATCTTGAGAGCCTCCCTAATCTTATGCCAATAACAAAGGTTTTCTTTAGCAAGGATTTTTGCATTCTCTATGCAAACATGATGTTTGGTGTTCTTAGCATGTTCTGCAATAGCTGAATTTTGTGTCCATGCGTGTCTTATGTCTACACTGTTCTCTTTATTTCTTTCTTTCAAGGAACGCCCAATTTCTCTGATATAGCATTTAGCACAAGAACATCCTATCTTATAGACAGCTTTAAATTGTAATAGGTCAATGTAATCTTTTACAGATTTCATCATTTGTCTGATGTCGGTATGGGGTTTAAAACATGTTTTAATAGCCTTCCTCTTCAAGACTTTGGCAATCTTGTCAGTGGATCCCTTAAGTTAGGGTAGGTATGCAGTCTTCCTAGGGTTATGGATGTTAGAATTAAGAGGATTTTTTTCATGAATAAGAGCTTTTTGGAAGGCATCCTTAATATCTTTCATGCTATATCCAAGGTTTCTAAAGACTTTAATAAGGTGTTGTTTTTCATCATCTATATGATCATCTCCAGAAACTCTAAAGGGTTCTTTCCCTAGTAGTTTGCTTCAAATCTTGTTGCTAGGGCATCAAATTTTGGCCTCCTTACAAACTTATTGGCTAATCTATCTCATCCTAAACTCCATTTTCCTAAGGAACAAGGGACTAGTCTACTTGGTGATCACATGAGGAGCACCTTCTTATCCTTATTCTCTCTCCTCTAAATTTCGGCCCTTTTAAGGCTAAGGTGGTGAACTAGGCAAGGTGAGTGTTGGGGATTGGAGAGCCTCCACATCAAGTGGATAGTATTTTCCACAACCTATCCTTTTGGTGGGCATCCACTTCAATTTTATCCATAAACTCTCTTTCCTTAGTAGTTTGCCTTAAGAGGGAAACCCTAATTTTACCTTCCTTCAACTTAGGGGCTTCTTGAAGGTTTCAGAACCTTGACCTTGCTAATTTATATCATTGGAAACCTTTTCTCTTAGCCTTGGCCTTCAGATACTCCAACACTCAACAAATTACTCAAACCCTAGGTCTTGTGCTTGTAGCCCTAGGTCTCTATATAGAAAGTGAATTGCCTCCTATTGGAACCTTGAGCCTTTGTTGTGTCTTTCTTGTAGAAGGTCTAGCTGAGTCACCTAACACTTTCTACCTAGAATATCATACATAGGTGACCTTTATCATGTACCGGAACTCCTCCCATTAGTGGAGAATCCATAAAGAGCAAGGGGTTTTGGCTGTGGTGATAGTGAGCCATTAAACTATTGTTGTCCCTTCGTCTAGTGTATGCCCTATAGGGTTTCCCTCTCCCAAGCCTGCTAGATTTTGTGGCAACAGGCACCAAACCAACCCTACTCAGCTAAGCCTGTATCTATTTGGTCGAGTCAGACTTGGATTGATAACCTGCATGTTGAATAGAAAGAATTGGAATCTGATATTTGTTGAAAAGTGTAACTAGGTCGGTCTTCATGTTGACTATGTAACTATGTAGTTATGAAAAGAAGAAGTCAAAATAATAAAATGTATTTTTGTTGAGCAAGTTTTTATCAAGTAGATAGACTTCTTCTTGATGTCTATTAGGTTTGAGTCTTCTAGGCATAGAATATAATTAAAGTGTCATGTATATATATGAAGGAACTAGTCATCAGTGTATGCTCCAGATCTTGTCACACATCCAAGAATTTGTGGCTTGTAATAGCCATCGCCAACGCTGGAAAACAAGCACTTATAATATGCCACAAGTCGGCCTTTAAACTCCTAGATGAGTCGGCCTAAAAACTATAAGCATGGTCGGCTTCAAGTCAGAAAATATATCTCTATATATATTCATATGCGTGCAGCTCATTCACACAAGTTTGAATGTGATCTCTGCAATAAGACACAGTGTGGGTAATACACAAGTGTTGTCAACAAGATAATACGTGTGTGCGGTCAATACGATAATACACAGTGCGGGTAATACATAAGTGTGGTCAACAAGATAATACAATACAGTGCGGGTAATACACAAGTGCGGTCAACAAGATAATACACCTGTGCGGTCAATACGATAATACACAGTGCAGATAATACACATGTGCAGTCCAACACAATATATACACTGCAGATTTTGAAAAGATCGTTCTGTGTGAAGTTTGAAGTTTGACAGACTATCTATTTATATGACGTTGATGTTGTAAGCCTGAATCATATTTGCGTATACTTGAAGTTTACCTGCAATACATTTGCAGATACCTGAAGTATAAGTGCAGATATCTGTGTCTTTGGCAGATTTGTTACAGCTCATAGTTCGGATACTAGAACAAGAAAAGGGTGCAAGTATAATACTACCGTTTCATGTTTTTCTGAATTAAAACAGAGATCCTGTATATAAAGTCCAAGGACAGTTTGACTGAAGGCTACGAAGAGTAAAGACAGAGAGAGGAAGATATAACGAGAAAGAATTCTAAAAGAAGAATAAAAGTAAGGAAGGTAAATATGTGATTTACCTTCCCAACCACAATACAGCAAGAAAATCTTGGAGACCAAGTTCTCTAGTGCAAAACATAGCAAATCGTTGAAGAAGAGAAGAATCAAGTTTGAAAGGGCAATGACAAGGTCTTGGAGTCATTCCTAAGTCTAGGGTCTGAGTCTAGGTCATGGTACTTGTCATTTAAAGATCTATAAGAAGAACTCTTTGCGGGTTTTCCTCTCCAAGAGGGAGAGGTTTTTGTTGTAAATTTGGAGGGTTGTAGGTTCACATATAACAGTTGTTCTTAACCCAACCAGATCATCAAATCTTCCACACTAAAATCTCTATTATATTCGGACTGTAATCTCCGAGTATGTCCGTAATGCTTGCTTGGAGATTACCGCATAACACTTCAGTCCTGTACCTCGCAGTTAATCTCAGAAATTGTTTGTTGTTCCTTATCTGTGTTATTATCTCAGATATTTGTTCCTGTATTATATTCGCATTTTCTCCTCTGTTATATCCTCAATGCATATATATATATACTACGTCTATACTGTTGCAACCGCAGGATCTTCTTATATATATATCCACCGTCTCTATTGTGGTAACCTTAAGTTATTCGAGTGTGTATCCTCCGTCTCTGCTGTGTTGACTGTAAGTCTGCAGACTATAACAAAGCCTGCATATGATTGTGGTATCTACGTTACTTGTCCCCTCAAATGATTCGCAGTCCTGGCTAATATAGTGGACACTTCACACCTTTTTAGGCTGGCCATCAAATAACTTTAGACTGTCTTCATCATGAGAATCGACCATGACTTGTAGTTACTTTCCAAGCGGTGTTATTCCAGCAGATTACCTTCACTTGATTATAACATTATATGAGTGCTGTCAAGATCAAACTAAATCCTTCATGAATATAACATCAGATGGTATTTATTCCTAGAATACATCTTCTATACATAAATACATAATTACATAGCCAACATGACGACCTAGTTACACTTTTCAACACACCCTCTTAACTAGGGAGGTATTCATACAGGTACATGGTCACTTTCAAACTGAAGAATCTCATAAGAAGAATCGGATTGGTAATCACATCTGTATAGCATCATATCAACTAGCATTGTCCTAGTGCAAGGCCTTGACTAACAGCCCCATCTCTCAATGAGACAATGGGCTACAATGCTGGCGAGACACATGACTTATAGACACCTTCGTCATTATCTCTCCAAGGTACATATTCCACCCGGGTGTTCCCAAAGTATGACCTTCTTGGACTATTCTTTTCTTGAGTAGCTAACCCTCAAAGAATATCGGTCCCCAACTACCCTTATCTTGAATACCCTAACACATTCTCAAAGAGTATCGAATGTCAGATGATTACCCAATCATCCATTCTGTCTTCCCAAGACCAGAATGATGTGTCTATCTCTCCCTCACAACTAGGGAGGACCTTATTCCACAAGGGAACGCACTCATTCCTATACAAGGAATGTACCTAAGCTCATTCTTAGGAATCACCAAGTTTCTTCCAAGTAAGAAACTTATCATCAGGCTCCCTATTAACCAGGGACCTCCAGCGACAATGGTGAGACACCCAGCTGCTCATGAAGAATTCCTGTCCTCGATGTCATGAATTTCGATATTGAGGAATCTCCAACTTATATCTTCATAGGGCACAGTGTTGGAAATGTTGTCATTGATGGCAAAGGAGGCAGCAAAGACAGAGACAGGCAAAGGAGGCAACATAGACAGAGACAGGCAAAGGAGGCAGCAAAGACAGAGACAGGCAAAGGGGGCAGCAAAGACAGAGACAGGCAGAGGAAGCGAATATAATAGAGGCAGAACCGTTATCAGAGGCAGAGGCAGAGGCAGAGCGACAGAAGTAGCAGAGGCAGAGACAGCTGTTATTCCGAGAATCGCTACCCCAGCTGGAGGATATATATAAAATTCCGAGAATCGCCCAAGCCGGCGGATATATATATATATATGTACCTTAATTCCGAGAATTACCCAGCCGGGCGTTATATATATATAAAAATAAATTCCGAGAATCGCCTACCCCACTGGAAGATACACTAAAGATTGGAGCAGCAAAGTATATATATATATATATATATATATATATAAACCTCATTCCGGGAATCATAACCCAAGCGGCAATGTAATGCATATATAATATAAATCTCATTCCAGGAATCGTATACTCCAGCGGCAAAGTATATATTGCGTTTTATATACAAAGGACTACAGCATATATATACATATGTATAGCCATATGTAGCGCGAGATTCAAAGAACAAAAGTATTATATGGTGGGACCCCTTACCCAATCGCATCGGAGATTATAAGGGCAGCGGAACGTATAAACCAAAGAATTGCGATTGCGATTGAGAGCCCAGATCCGATGGGCATATAAACAGTGGCTTGATAAGTTTGAAATCCAGCTTAATCGCATCGACTCAAAGCCTATATAAGCGCATAAAACAAAGTATTATATGGTGGGACCCCTTACCAAATCGCATCGGAGAAAAACAAAGCAATGGAACGTCCATACAGGAACTTGCGATTGCGATTAAGTTCCGGACCCGATGGGTCTATAAATCAGGTTTCATATATGGTTGAGTTCCGAGTTAAAGACTCAATCGCATCGGAGTATTCGAGTCGAGATTGCGATCAATCGCAATCGGAGCAGGAGTGATCAATCGCAATCGGAGCAGGAGTGATCAATCGCAATCAGAGCAGGAGTGGTCAATCGCATCAGACAAATAATACAACAATCGCATCGGGAGTATTCGAGTTGCGATTGCGATCAATCGCAATCGGAGGACAATGCAAGCTCGGATGGTGGGCCCGAAAGGGCATTTTATGTATTAAACAGTTTTTTTTTATTACGCCGAGAGTGTGTTAAGTTGTATTAAAAGGGCAGATTATATGATTAAAACATCTTATAATTAAGCCAAGAGCTGAAGTTGTGTTTGCGGTTGTATTAAATTATGCCGCGTGGGTTGTGGACCCACGGGCCTCGGCCCAAGGTGGAGGGCGATTGTGAACATAATACAATTGTGGTGTATGTACAATTGTGGTGTATGCATGTTCCGCTTGCGAATTGCCCACATCGAATACGCATGATCAAGCAAGGCGTTTTAGAAAATGCCCAATTTATATCAATGCAGATAAAAAGTCACACATGTATGCAAAGAATTACACCAAACAAAGGACAAAAAGCAAACAGAAATAAAAAGAGATAAAGCACAAGCCACGTAAAAGACAAACATGTGGGCCAAAGAAAAAGCCAAAAGACTAAATGAGTTGAGCTGAATTTTCATTGTAATCTTAATGTAAATGTTTTTAAATTGATTTTTTATTGTCAGGATGCACTGTGTAAGTCAATCGAGGAAAACAAAGCTCCCATCAATATTGGAATGACCGTTTGTTGTTATATTTTCTGGAATGACAGAGTGAAATAAATGAAAAGGCAGAAAGCAAAGAGGTATGGCTGTCCATTACAAATTCTTTGAGGAATGCTAACAGTCACAAGAAAAGTCTTATAAATAATATCATCTGGATATGCAAGAAAAGTTAGAGAGAGTAAATCTAGAGAAGGCAGAGTATAGAAGCGTAAGGCAGAAAAGACTAAAAGAAGAGCAGAAAGAGAAACTACAACACAGAGTTGATATCTGAGGTAAATCAACAAACATTCAGTTTTTAAAATTGAGGAAGTTGGAGCTTCCCTATCAAGTTGCAGCTTGATAGCTGTCAGTTGTAGCTGACTGAGGTTGGAGCCTCCTGTAGGTTGGTGCCTGCAGAAAATTGAAGGGAGTTGGTGCTTCCTTGCAAGTTGTAGCTTGCAGAATTGAGGTAGAAGCCCCCTGTAGGTTGGTGCCTACAGAAAAACAGTGGTGAGAGGGAGTTGGAGCTTGTCTTGCATCACAACAATAATAAGATGTGGTTTTCTCCCTTTATGGGTTACCACTTACATCTGCTGTCTCTATGTGTGTTTCTTATGTGTTGATGTGATTCTTTCAATCTGCTTAATTGTTTGCTGCTCTCAACATAAGTATGGTGTCACATTAATTTAATATTGGCTGCAACATTTTAAGACTGTTCACATAGTAAGTTGTAAATAAGTTTGGTGAACATTTTTAAAAGGCTTATGTATGTATTAAAGTGATTCACCCCCCCCCCCCCTCTCAGTTACTTTAAAGATTCAACAATTGGTATCGGAGCCAGTTCCTTTGTACCAGTCTAACAGCTGAAAGGAGATCCTAGGTTCCCAAGATGGCTAGTAAAGAAGGATGCTCAACCAATAAAGCCCCTTTCTTCACTGGTGAAAATTATGCTTTCTAGAAAATCAAAATCAGGACATACATAATGTCTCTAGGAATAGAAGTCTGGGCTGCTGTGGAATTAGGATATGCCCCAAAGGCAACCGACACAGAGAAAGAAACAAAACAAGGTTTTGTGGCTAACGCAAAAGCCATGAATGCCATCCTGAATGGATTGTGTGAAGCAGAGTTTATCAAAGTAATGCACAAAGACACTGCCAAAGAAATGTGGGATACTCTGGAGAACATCCATGAGGGGGACAAGAAAGTAAAGACTGCCAAACTTCAAGTTTATAGAGCCCAGTTTGAAAATTTAAAAATGAATGATGATGAAGACATTGCCAGTTTCTTCCTAAAAGTTGCAGAAATTGTTAACTATATGAAAGCTCTTGGAGAAACCGTGCCAGAAAGTATAATTGTGCAAAAGATTCTAAGATCTCTTCCATCCAGGTTTAATCCCAAGGTGTCTGCAATAGAAGAAACAACTAATTGGGAGACCTTAACCATGAACCAGCTACTTGGAAATATAACAGCATATGAGATGAGGCTCCCACAGAAGAAGCCAAGTACAAGGGAGGCAGTCTTTAAAACAGAAAAGAAGAAATAAGAAGAGGGAGACATATGCTCTTGCTCGGATGAAGAAGAGGCAAAATTTGTCAAGAAATTGGATAGAGGCTCAGGTAAATACAAAGGTAAACTTCCTTTCAAATGCTTTAACTGTGGAAGAGTTGGACACTAAGCTGCTAAGTGTCCTCACAAGAAAGTAGGGAATCAGGCTCTAGAGTCAGAGAAAAATAAATCAAAGAACTGGCAGAAAGGAAAGAAGTTTAGCAGAAAATCTTTCTATGCTCAACAAGACAGCAGTACATCTGAAGATTCAGATGAACCCTCAAGTGAGGAAGGAACCTCTGAATTCTTATTGATGGCCATAGAAGAACTTGAAGGACTCCTGCTAGAAGATGAACAAGAAGAAGGGGAAATCGACCTTGAGGGGGAGCTAAGAAGTGCTCTGGAGGAGATTGACAGACTCAAACTGAAGTGCAGAAAACAAAAGGACATTCTTCTCAAGTATGTAAGAGAAGAACAAAACTCAGAAGTCCTCATGCAGCTGAAGGTAGAACTTGAAGAAGCCAAGAAGATAGAAGACATGTTACTTCAGCAAATCAAGGATAAAACCCGAGAACAAGAGAAGTTGGAAGAAGAAGTAGTATGTCTCAAGAAGAAACTAGAAAATGCTCAAAGGAAAGTGGTTATAAACTCTTCTCAAACAACAATCTCTAGTAAGTTGAATGAAATTCTGGTTGTTCAAAGATCCCCTATGATAAAAACTGGATTAGGCTATGAAGGAGAATCAAGTAAAGGCAAAGAAAAGGTTGACAGAGAGATTATTTTTGTAAAAGCAAATAAGAATGATGAAGCAGCTCAAACAATTCCTACAAAAGAAGAAACCTGTAATAAGGAAGACAGAGATCAGAAGAAACCACTAGTAGCAAAGAATATAATAAATACTAAGACCCCTGAGTATGTAAAATTTGGAAACCATCAAAGGAGATTCTTCCCTCCTATGAAGAATGCCACCTGTTATGCTTGCCACAAGCTGGGACACATTGCCGCATATTGTCATGCAAGGAGGAGTAATTCAAACCAGCAAAAGATGCAAACATTGAAGAGACTGCCTCAAGCAAACAAATGGAAGAGACAACCTTACATCAGGTATGCAAATAGTTTCTATGGTTACTGTTTTTATTGTAAGGAATTTGGCCATAAAATCATTGAGTGTAGAAAGTATGGACAAAGATTGATGTTTAACACCTCAAGAAGGTTTATGAATCAAAGAAATTCTGTTCATACTCAATATTCTACAAAAATTATGATCAAATGTTGTGTATGCAATCAAGTTGGACATATACCTTCCAAATGTCCTCTAAAAAGATGTAGTTCATCACCTCACAAAAGATGCCAAACAAAAGGGTGCCTCCAGTGGATAAAGAAGGTGAATAAGTGTGACCTGGCTCTAACTGCTCAAGATCTGAAAAGCCAATGGTATTTGGATAGTGGCTGCTCTAAACACATGACAGGAGACAAAAGCAAGTTTATAACTCTTGATGAAAAGAAATCTGGCAATGTTACTTTTGGCAATGATAAATCAGGAAAGATCAAGGGAAAAGGCTCAGTCAGCATAGACAATGGCAGAGGAAAGGCCCAAGATGTACTATTTGTAGATGGGCTGAAAGCAAATTTACTAAGTGTCATTCAGATGTGTGACAAAGGCTGTGAAGTTCTCTTTAGAGCACAAGATTGTGAAGTCAAATCAAGCACCACAGGTAAGACTCTGCTCAGAGGAATTCGAACAGAGAGTAATGTTTACATTGTGAAAGAGGAAGATGAAGCATGTCATCTTAGCAAACTAGAAGAGTCATGGTTATGGCATAAAAGGTTGGGACATCTCAACTTCGATCACATCATCAGACTAAGCAAGAAGAAAGTTGTCAGAGACATGCCAGAAATAAAGAGGCCTTCTAATACCATATGCAAATCATGTCAATTAGGCAAACAGACTCACACATCCTTCAAGGCCAAAGATGATTTATCAACAAGAAGACCTCTACAGCTTGTGCACATGGATTTGTGTGGACCCGCAAGAACCAAAACTCCAAGTGGAGAATCCTACTTCATGCTGATAATAGATGATTTCTCCAGAATGACATGGGTTGCATTTCTTAGGAATAAATCAGAAGCTCTGGAAAAATTTAAGATCTTCAAAGCATTAGCAGAAAATCAAACAGAATGCAAGCTGAAATGCATCAGATCAAACAAAGGAGGTGAATTTACAGATTATGACTTTGCTGACCTATGCAATGAACATGGGATAAAGCAACAATTTACTATTGCAGGAACACCTCAGCAAAATGGAGTAGCAGAGAGACAAAATAGGTCTATACAAAAAATAGCCAGAGCCATGATGCATGAAAGTAATATTGCTCAGACCTTCTGGGCAGAAGCGGTACACACAGCAGTGCATATCCTTAATAAAGCTCACTTAAGGCCAAGCAGTGACAAGACTCCCTATGAACTATGGCATGGAAAGCCAGCTTCAATCAAACATTTCAGAATCTTTGGAAGCAAGTTTTATATAAAGAATAATGATGAAAATCTTGGGAAATTTGATGCAAGAGCATATGAAGGGATATTTCTAGGATATGCATCCAAAAGTAAAGGGTACAGGTGCTACAACAAGACTCTTCGGAAAATAGTAGAAAGCATTGATGTGAGATTTGATGAAGAACTTCCAAACAATACAAGAGATACTGACTGCTGCAATCCATCAGACAACCATGAAGAAGAAAACCAAGATGATGAGGAAACAAGCAAAACAATAGAAGATACAGAGTTGAGTTCTAAAGCTCCCTCAAGATATACTCAGAAGAACCATCCTGAAGATCAGATCATTGGAGACAAGAGAGTAGGGGTCCAAACAAGAAGGCAGCTAACATAACAAACTGAAGAGGTATACATAGCCATGTTGTCACAAATTGAGCCAAAGAGATTTGAAGAAGCCAACAAGGACAAGTCTTGGGTAAATGCTATGAATGAAGAATTGGACCAAATTGAGAAAAACAATACCTGGGAATTAGTTCCTAGACCCACTGAGAAAAATGTCACAGGCTCAAAATGGGTATTCAAAAATAAAATGAATGAGCAAGGACAAGTAATCAGGAATAAAGCCAGACTGGTCTGCAAAGGATACTCACAAATCGAAGGACTTGATTACGATGAAACATTTGCCCCTGTAGCCAGAATGGAAGCCATCAGAATGTTTCTGGCCTTTGCATGCTACCAAGACTTCAAGGTATATCAAATGGATGTAAAATCTGCTTTTCTGAATGGAGATCTAGAAGAAGAAGTCTACATGGAACAACCAGAAGGTTTCTCTTTAACAGACAAAGAAGACTATGTATGCAGACTAAAGAAGGCTCTTTATGGACTGAAACAGGCTCCTCGTGCTTGGTACTCAAGACTAGATAAATATTTTCAAAAACAAGGCTTTAAGAGAGGTGGAGTAGACAACAATCTATACATAAAAGCCCATGAAAATTAACTCATGATTGTTGTAGTATATGTCGATGACATTATGTTTGGAAGCAACAGAGATGAACTTGCAAAAGGGTTTGCCGAGGAGATGAAATAAGAGTTTGAGATTTCCATGATTGGAGAACTCAGTTTCTACTTAGGACTTTAAATTCAGCAAAAGAACACAGGCACATTCATCTCTCAGGAAAAATACTTAAAAGAAATGCTGAAAAAATTCAAAATGGAGGACTGCAAACCTGTGACAACTCCCATGATCATGGGATGCAAGCTATGTGTTGATGATGGGTCTGCAGATATAGATCAAAAGCTCTATAGATCCATGATAGGAAGTCTATTGTATTTGACAGCATCAAGACCAGATATCATGCTAGCAGTAGGACTAGTGGCTAGATATCAAGTAGCGCCTAAACAAAACCATCTTCTGGCAGTAAAAAGAATATTCAGATATCTACAAGGAACAACACAGTATGGACTTTTGTATCCTAAAGGAAAAAGATTCACCTTGACAGAATACACAGATGCAGATTGGGCCAGCTGTGTGGATGATAGGAAAAGCACAAGTTGAGGTGCTTTCTATCTAGGAGAAAGTCTGGTGGCATGGTTAAGCAAGAAACAAAGATCTATCTCTCTGTCTACAGCAGAAGCAGAATATATAGCAGTAGCAGCATGTTGTACACAAGTCATGTGGATAAAGCAGACTCTTCAAGACATGAAGGTAAGCATTAATGAACCTATCTCAATTAAATGTGATAATACAAGTGCTATAAGTATATCTAAAAATATTGTGCTTCACTCAAAAAGTAAACATATCCCAATCAAGTATCATTTCCTCCGAGAACAAGTGGCTCACAAGATAGTAAAACTGGAGTATGTACCAACAAAAGAGCAGACAACAGATATATTTACCAAACCACTTGCTAGAGAGCCATTTGAATATTTGAGAGACAAACTAGGGGTAGTATCTGTAGATGCTACTCTCTAATATGAAGAGAAAGCACAGTTTCAGGGGGAGAACAGAAACAAAAATATCATTCTCAGGGAAAGATCAACTAGCAAGGGAAGCATGAAAACAGGTCCTGAAGATCAAAGGGATTATGGCAATAATACAATCAGCATAAAAGAATCAATAAAAAGGCAAAAGGGTCAGTGGTGCAGAAGAATAATGGTGAAACCGACGTGAACTGAACACGGAAGAATAGTGAACCCAACATGTATCAAATCCAAAGTTTGGAGCAGTAGCATACAAAGTTAGAAAATTTAACCCGAAAATGCATGAAATGTTGAAAAAGGATAAAAACACAGCATCAGAGAATAGAAGCTTCACTAAAAATTTGAACCCCTTGCCAATGATGTCGAAGGGGAAGGAAGAGCAAGCAACAGTAAGAAGAGCAAGCAACAGGAGAAAGAATCCTATGAGGCAAATAGAGGAAGTGTATTACCATCAATGCTAAAGGGGGAGACTGTTAGAAATGTTGTCATTGATGGCAAAGGAGGTAGAAAAGACAGAGACAGGCAAAGGAGGTAGCAAAGACAGAGACAAGCAAAGGGGGCAGCAAAGACAGAGACAGGCAAAGGAAGCGAATATAATAGAGGCAGAACCGTTGTCAGAGGTAGAGGCAGAGGCAGAGGCGTTATCACAGCAGTAAAGGAAAAGGAAGAGCAACAGAAGTAGCAGAGGCAAAGACACAGTTTTTATTCCGAGAATCGCTACCCCAGCTAGAGGATATATATAAAATTCTGAGAATCGCCCAAGCCGGCAGATATATATATATAAATAAATTCCGAGAGTCACCTACCCCACTGGAAGATACACTAAAGATTTGAGCAGCAAAGTATATATATATATATATATATATATATATATATATATATAAACCTCATTCCGGGAATCATAACCCAAGCGGCAATGTAATGCATATATATATAAATCTCATTCTGGGAATCATAACCCAAGCGACAATGTAATGCATATATAATATAAATCTCATTCCGCGAATCGTATACTCCAGCGGAAAAGTATATATTGCACTTTATATACAAAGGACTAAAGCATATATATACATATGTATAGCCATATGTAGCGCGAGATTCAAAGAACAAAAGTATTATATGGTGGGACCCCTTACCCAATCGCATTAGAGATTATAAGTGCAACGGAACGTATAAACCAAAGAATTGCGATTGCGATTGAGAGCCGGATCCGATGGGCATATAAATAGTGGCTTGATAAGTTTTAGATTTGGCTTAATCGCATCGACTCAAAGCCTATATAAGCGTATAAAAAAAAGTATTATATGGTGGGACTCCTTACCAAATTGCATCGGAGAAAAACAAAGCAGCGGAACATCCATACAGGAACTTGCGATTGCGATTAAGTTCCGGACCCGATGGGTCTATAAATCAGGTTTCATATATGGTTGAGTTCCGGGTTAAAGACTCAATCGCATCGGAGTATTCGAGTCGAGATTGCGATCAATCGCAATCCGAGCAGGAGTGATCAATCACAATCGGAGTAGGAGTGATCAATCGCAATCAGAGCAGGAGTGGTCAATCGCATTGGACAGATAATACAACAATCGCATCGGGAGTATTCGAGTTGCGATTGCGATCAATCGCAATTGGAGGACAATGCAAGCTCGGATGGTGGGCCCGAAAGGGAATTTTATGTATTAAACAATTTTTTTTCTATTACGCCAAGAGTGTGTTAAGTTGTATTAAAAGGGCAGATTATATGATTAAAACATCTTATAATTAAGCCAAGAGCTGAAGTTGTGTTTGCGGTTGTATTAAATTATGCCGCGTGGGATGTGGACCCACGGGCCTCGGCCCAAGGTGGAGGGCGATTGTGAACATAAAACAAATGTGGTGTATGTATGTTACGCTTGCGGAATGTTTCACATCAACAAGACACTTGCTAAGTACAAAAGTGTTAGAAAATGCCTGATTTACAGTCAGCTAGTATAAAAATCTAAGTTACATTTATGCAGCAGTTACACCACAACAGAGGATAGAAAAGCAAACAGAGCTGAAAAGAGATAAAGCACAGTCACAAAAAAGACAAACACAGTCAAAGAAAAGCCAAAAGACTAAATGAGTTGAGCTGGAATTCTCATTGTAATTTGAATGTAAATGTTTTTAATTGATTTTTTATTGTTTGTGATGCATTGGAAAGTCTCCTGAGGAAAAAAAAGCTCCCACTGTAATATTGAAATTAATGCTTGTTGTTATATTTTCTGAATGAGCGAGTGAAAGAAATGAAGAGGCAGAAAGCGAAGAGGCATGGCTGTCCATTCCAAATTCATTGAGGAATGCTAACAGTCACAAGAAAATCCTTATAAATAATATCATCTTGATATGCAAAAAGAGGTTAGAGAGAGTAAATCTAGAGAAGGCAGAATATAGAAGTGTGAGGCAGAGAAGATTAAGAAAATAAGAGCAGAAAGAGAAGCTGCAGAACAGAGTTGATATCTAAGGTAAATTAGCAAACATTCAGTTTGATAAATTGAGGAAATTGGAGCTTCCCTATCAAGTTGCAGCTTGATAGCTGTCAGTTGTAGCTGACTGAGGTTGGAGCCTCCTGTAGGTTGGTGCCTGCAGAAAATTGAAGGGAGTTGGTGCTTCCTTGCAAGTTGTAGCTTGCAGAATTGAGGTAGAAGCCTCCTGTAGGTTTTTGCCTACAGAAAAACAGTGGTGAGAGGGAGTTGGAGCTTGCCTTGCATCACAACAATAATAAGATGTGGTTTTCTCCCTTTATGGGTTTCCACTTACATCTGTTGTCTCTATGTGTGTTTCTTATGTGTTGTTGTGATTCTTTCAATCTGCTTAATTGTTTGCTGCTCTCAACATAAGTATGGTGTCACATTAATTTAATATTAGCTGCAACATTTTAAGACTGTTCACATAGTAAGCTATAAATAAGTTTGGTGAAAATTTTTAAAAGGCTTATGTATGTATTAAATTGATTCACCCCCCGCCCCCCCCCCTCTCAGTTTAATTAAAGATTCAACACACAGATCATCCATCACTTTCATCCTGAGTCATGTCAACTATCAGAAAGTGATTCATCAGACTTCCATATCTGGTTCACTATTGTGCCATGCTGCTTTCCTTTGAATCATCTCTCAAGATCATACATCCTTTCTCATGATTAGCAGCCCTGCACAAATTCATCAGATAAACATATACATATGAACCTTTTAAAAAAATTACCTCAGTGATGATCTTTCACCATGACACCTTTCTGTAGGCATCGACATCCTTCATACAAATTGACACATCTCCTAATGATATATTTTTCCAAGGGTCTTCTTCTTTACCAGACTTTCGTCAAAGTCTACATATCTTTCCAGGAGATTTCCTAGTCACATCTTCTTGGCCTCTGGACGATAACTGCCTCTTGACATGGTTGCATTTCATGATCTCTTCTTTTCTGCACATTCTTGATTCCCAGGAACATGCAACTCTTCTAGTTTCTCGTTCATATACATCTACCTCATATTCCATGAGGAAATTATGTTGATTTCAGCTGTCCGTGCATTGAGAGATACTCCTCCATAGATCATACTTCTAAGTACAGAAGTCCATTACCTGCAACCACATGACTTCACAACATCTAATGTCAACATGTAAATATATACATACCCCATACCTTTTACCTTTGAGTCATCAATAGCAATTTCCCAAGAATGAAGAGCTTTTATTTCTTTGGCTTGCTTCATCAATATGTCATCACATCCCAGAAATATGTTTCCATGATGACCCTTGCTTTTGATGATTGTTTTTCTTTAGTAATGTTTGTCAGAGAGGTTTTCCCCAAAGCTAATTCACCAGGAGCTCCTACCATGCTTCGATCAGGATGTTACATTGCTTCCTATCATATAACCAACAGAAATCACTTAAAGAAGAAGATGATCTCAATCGTAGTGTAGATCCCTTGCTTCTTCTTACTTAGATTTTTCTTTGAATCAGGTTCTTCCTTGAATGATCTTCAAAGACCTCTTCACCACCTTCCCAAGAGTCCTGCTTTCAAGTTTTCTTCAAGTCTATCACTAGGTGTTCCAAGAGATGTACAACAAACAGCTCCAAAATATACTTCAGGATCTGCTTCAATAAGACTTCTAAAGATTCTTCAAAGTGTCGCAAGGGCAGCTCAATCAAAGTTTCCAAACACAATGAATGTCCTTGACCTCTGTCTCTGTACTCTGTCTTTCCCTTCTTCTTTTTCTCTTTTTTTTTTTTAATGAATGCTTTAGTTACCTCTGCTCAAGCATATATCTGAACTGTTTGTTCAAACTGGGTGCAATTTTGAGAAATTCACGATATAATATTACAACTGCAATATTTCCAGTAACATATAAATGGCTGAAATAAAACATCATCTAGCTAGATTGTAGTGGATGCAACTTCCATCTTTTCATACAGATCCGAATTACCCATTATATGTGCTGCGTTCTTGTAACAAGTCGAATTGTACTCTTGCTACAGGTGTATCGAATTCTTCAGGAGCACAGATCTGAGATTACATTCAAGCCTTTTCTGCTATAACAATTCGAGAGCACTGCCCACGTCCAATTTTTTACTGTTATTCAGATCCGAGAGTATTGTTGCCACGGTTTTGAGGGTAATGTTATCCACAGGTATAAATACACACAGATCCGAGTTAGGAAAAAAAAAAACAATCGCTGCCAAAAATCCCGAGCTCCTTCAGCGTCTCTAATAAGCTTACTGTAATAAGCTCACTGAATCTCTGAGAGTTTTATCCAAACAGTGAGAGGTATCCGCACTGTGTTAACCCATCTAAAAGCTACAAAGATTGTCCTTCTTAGAACTACCTTTGACTATAGCCATAGCTCTGAAACCATGTTGTAAATTTGGAGGGCTATAGGTTCACATATAACAGTAGTTCTTAACCCAACCAGATCAGCAAATCTTCCACACTGAAATCTCTATTAAATTCGGACTGTAATCTCCAAGTATGTCCATAATGCTTGCTTGGAGATTACCACATAACAATTCAGTCCTGTACCTCGCAGTTAATCTCAGAAATTGTCTGCTGTTCCTTATCTGCGTTATTATCTCAGATATCTGTTCCTGTATTATATTCGCATTTTCTCCTCTGTTATATCCTCAATGCATATAGATATACTACGTCTCTACTGTTGCAACCGCAGGATCTTCTTATATATATATATATATATATATATATATATATATATATATATATATGTCCACCGTCTCTGCTGTGGTAACCGTAAGTTATTTGGGTGTGTATCCTCCGTCTCTGCTGTGTTGACCGTAAGTCTGCAAACTATAAGAGAGCCTGCATATGATTGTGGTATCTGCGTTACTTGTTCCCTCAAATGATTTGCAGTCCTGGCTAATATAGTGGACACTTCACACCTTTTTAGGCCAACCATCAAATGAGCTTTAGACCGTCTTCATCATGAGAGCCGACCATGACTTGTAGTTACTTTCCAGGCGGCGTTATTCCAGCAGATTATCTTCACTTGATTATAACATTATATGAGTGCTGTCAAGATCAAACTGAATCCTTCATGAATATAACATCAGATGGTATTTATTCCTAGAATACATCTTCTATACATAAATACATAATTACATAGCCAACATGAAGACCGACCTAGTTACACTTTTCAACAGTTTTTCCCTGGCTCTAGGAGCTTAATTTTGTGCTCGTGCATTTTGATAATTGACTTGATGAAAGACTAACTAGGCTAAAGCAAGAAAGACATAAGTAATTCAAGCAAGTTCACAAGTAATTATCAAGAAGAGAATTTGTAATAATCTCTAGCCCTCCAAATTCGAAACAAAAATTTTGTGTCAAATGATCGTATATCACCTTAATACTTTCATAAATGATATGAGCACCCATGCGAGGTTTGTGATATTTGAACTGGCTTGTTAGGCTATGTCAATCTCATGGATGCTTGGTTTTAGGCAAGCCTTTTAGATCAAGCCATTATGAATAAGGAAATGTATCTTGAGAACAAGGCAAATTGTGATTTTGTAGGAATGTATCTTGCTGCCCAGGTTGGCAAAACTTGACTTCGCTCATGACAGCTTTCAACATATTTGTAGGTTGTACTAAAGCTTCATATATGAAGGCAAGAGTGTACTAAAAATTTTTGTTCTCATTCTGGTCAAAAGCCAACCTCATGTAGATCGTAACCATTTCCTCACATTTTAATATAATGTCTCAAGGCTTTGCTTTACATTTCAGCTGACTGCTACCAGTAGCATGTTTTTTGGACTCTAGAAGCCATTTCGAGCCTCACTTATTCTGTATATTGTTGCTGATATGTATTGCACTCAGAGCCATTTTGATATATCCAACCTCTGCATATTTTGTCTCTAACGGTTTGGAATCTTTAAAATATATTTTTTCATTAATTTCAATATTTTATCTATTTTTTAGTAAACCGAGTCATTGAAATCAGAATGATCCATTTCCAAGTCCGAGTTGACCCTTGACTGATTCTTTGTCCAAGTTTTAAAACATTGGCTTTGACAGGGCTCTGCTGACAAATATTTGTCTTTGGTGTTCTGCTATTAGGTTTGCCTTTCAGGTCGTCACTCTATAAATCTCCACAGCTTCCTATCTGCTACAATCATTTTGCTGCAATGATCAGGTGGCATGCTGTCTTGGTCTTCCACCTTCAAATCAAGTGTCTAGATCTATTGTGATATCCCTCCTCGACATCGTGCTCTTCCAGTGCCATTTCTACTCCTTTCACATTTTGTTTTACTTTTATTTTTTCTTTCCCTTCTCCTAAATTCAAGACTTTAGAAATTTTAAGGAATTTCAAATTCACCCTTTGAAAAAACTTTACCTCGGTTATGTTTTGATGAATCTTCAATCACAGTTTTGTGTGTATACATTTGGCTATCGATCTCCAACTTGGATCTTGGCTCTTCCTTCTATGGTATTTGATTCCAATCCAGTATGGTCTCGGATCTGACAGGTGCTGGACCACTTATTGCTCAAAAACCATGTTGAGCAAAGAGATATGAAACGAGCAAGAAATTTGTACACAATGTGATCTTATGAATTATTAAGAAAGATGCTTATATGTCCAAGGCTTCATTGGCAACATAACCCCCAAAACATACAGTAGTACATCTTAATTATTGATTAACCCATGTGTGTTTTTTTCCTGTGATGAGTGGAATTGGCAACTGTGGCAGTCTCCTACTCATGTGACATGGGGTTGATTCCATCCGCTACCACTATAACCACTAGGTACACCATGCCTGCCCCTAACATGGACACAGGTTAATCAAGGGTTCAAACCAAGGACCTCACAATATTTTACATAACACCTTAACATGCTTTGCCAAGTGAGCTACTCCCAGGGGCTAACCACATGTGTTTCATTTACTAGATTAAAGTTTATATTAACTTTATAA
The DNA here is from genome assembly GCA_034641835.2 of Pinus albicaulis. NCBI lineage: Eukaryota > Viridiplantae > Streptophyta > Pinopsida > Pinales > Pinaceae > Pinus > Pinus albicaulis. The sequence goes on from CM076574.1 coordinate 548,108,925, forward strand.
CTATTCTAAACACTAAGTTTATATGTGCAAACATTACATTAGTAATTAAACTCTGGCACAGAAAATATTAGATAATAACAGTACCTACAAACCACATTCAACTGAAAAAAAATGAATTATATAGAGATAAATATAAGCATGAACTGCAAAAGGCAAAGAACTAAAGTATGGAAAATCGCATAGAAACCTGTTTGTTACTTTTTAAGACAAAAAGTGAGCTCTCAGGAGAATGTACAGGATCAAAATCATTGCGAATTTTAAGCTGCAAAAACCAAATGTAATGAGATGTAAATGGATGCAAACGATAAAACTCCAGTCTCTAACTTAAATATAAAACAAACAGGTTATCTTCTTTTGATAACAACAGAACAAACTATTCCCATTGGACATATTAAAAGAAGAAAATAGACCTGTCATTTACATTGTGAAGCAAGCAATATGAATCCCATGCCTTGAAAGCTTTTTAGCAGATTAAGGCATATTAGAACTTAAATTAAGGCATTCTATACTTAGTAAAAATAATGTTGAATCTTAGGAAGTAGACTGACATGTGCATGTACAAGATGAGGCTCAATGTGTTGTTGAAACATTGGGAAAACTGTTGTCATGATCTCATTCTGGGCAATGGGACAAGAAACCCTGTCCATATCTCTTTGTACTCTTGCAACAAGATGTGAATGAACTCCACCTATCTGTGAGTACAAGAACCATAGAAGCACTATAAAACTCCCGCAAGTCCTGTGAAACCTTCCATTTATTTGACACAAGCATAAAAGGCTTGGTTCATAAGCATCATGCCTATTGAAATGAAGGACAAAGATAGATACTTACAACGGCTATCCAGATGTCAAGAGAAGCTCGAATGTCTGGGTGTAAAGCATATACACCTTCAAATATAACCTGTAGAAAGATTTCATTTTAGCAAAGTGGACATTTCATTCAAATAAAAGAAACCTCTGCAACCTAGTGATAGCATGAAGTGAAAATATAAACTTACCACACCACAGTCTTCAGAAACTTCAAGATTCTTGAAGCCACTGCGAATACATTTCTCAAAATCAAACAAAGGGATCCTTGTGGTCTGCCGAGCTCTTATATCTTCAATATTCTGCAGATGGTTGTTCCAGTAAAAGTTCAATGCCCCAAGTGCAAATCTATACTATGTCATATAGTTAGATATCTGCAATCCATGGTAAAATACTGACTACGTAAAGAATCATAAAGAAGAAAAAGATAACAGACAATAGAAAATTATACAAGTGAATAGGAAATCTTCAAAAAGCATGTGACCTTGACTCTATCAGCTAAAATGAATCAGATTTCAACCACTAATCAACTCCCAATTCTTTAATCAAAATTAACTGAGTTATACCTTCAAAAGAAGAGATAAATCAAGGGAGCTAAAATCATCAAACTTGAAATCCTTCACTTCATCTGTTTTATAATAGCTTTCCAACGAAATGACCTCACAACCAACAATGTTTGCCATCTTATGAGCCAAACTCGTTTTACCAGAACCACTTGGCCCTCCTGCAAAATCTCATGAAGTTGACCACTGCTTTAGTCACATATAGAGGGACATTTTGCATTACCTGCTTCTTTTTACCTCTTTAGAAAAATATATACAGTAAATCCAAAATGGAATGAAAATTATTTAAATATATGAAGAATCCACAAGTTTAGTCAATAACTCTCTTTGATCTGGTCCACCTCATATCTAAGAAGAGAGAAGATAGTATTGGGAGAAGCCATCACAAATAGAAAGCAGCAACTTCCTTGAAGCCAAAAGATAAACTTAATTAAACCCCTGCTAGTTCTCATCATTGATTGCCCTTATTAACTTTCTCAAAGGAACTAGCCCATGAAATTCTAGCCCATTGACAAATCTAATTACACCTTTCAAGTTATACCTAGGAAGTAGTATCCAAGATTCCAAGAGTATTTTTCTTGAGCCACACCTTACAGGATCACAACCCAATTCAACATTGATCTTATCCAGAAGGCAGTTGATTCAATATGATGAAGCTCCACATGTAAACCAGATTATGAGGACAAGAGGACATAATGGTATAATAATTTGGTCAAGAATAGTCAAACTAGTGTATTTATTTATATTTACATCATCAAACATGCTTCCGCATAAATAGATGTTTTATTTCACTGGAATTTTTGCCAAGCTAATTAAAATTACTATTCTATCATTAAAGGCATGTATTAGTTTTCTATTAGTGTATATTAATATAACATTAGTCCCTTTAAAAATGCTTCACTCATAACCTTTTTTTTAATCCATCAGCATGATATTGCAACTATTAGCAAAGTTGTAACATTGAATTTTAGATGCAACTTGCAGAAGGTATGGGGTCGTTCTCCAAAATTTACTATTTTAAAAAGTTGTATTCACAATTCTTTAGAAAATACAACCTGATTTTCATCTCCTCATCTTAGGGAATATAGGAGCACTATAAATAGTTTTGTTTTTTTTAATAGTCTATTTTAGAACTAAATTATTTGAGAGTCTTTATTGTGTCCTTAATCTATTATAGGTTGTGTTATCATGTCAGCAGGGGTGCTGAAAAATGTAACTAGGTTCGGTCTTCATAATTATACTTGAGTCATAATAAAATATATTTATCGAAAGAAAGAAAGAAAAAATTATTATTGTATAAATTGACTTATTAAAGCATGGGTTTCACTCTTGGGTCAATTGTTTTTAGGTCAAGGTCCCCATTGTAGACCTCTAGGGTTTATGTCAAGTGTCCTTGTTCATGTCATATTGTAAAGAACCCTTCTTGGGAATTATTTGTCAAATAAGAAAATTATTTTATTGGAAAATAGGTCATTTAGGCCTCCTCCACCAAGTCGGCCTCAAACAAGGTAATTCGACCTCACCATAAGGCTATATATTGGAGCAACTCGACCTCATTTGTCACACACTGTCAACAAGTTCGATTTGTAGTAAAAAGTGCAGTAAACTGCATGCTAATAAGAACATAAGAATATTACAAGTAATTATCAACATAAGGAAATCTTTCTTCATTTTTTATTATATAACATGGTATCAGAGCTAAGGTAAAGAAGGAAAAAGGCAGCCTGAAGATCTATTGAAAAAAGAATAAGGAGTCTCAAGAAGTTGAAAAAGGGCCATCAAGAAAAATATCATATAAGGAGAAAAGCCTACTATCTTCAAGAAACATGTCTAACTCAATAAAGGGAGAAAACAAATTAGGAGCCTCCAATTATAGAACATGGAAAAAGAGGATAGATCTCATTTTCGAAAAGAATAAAGCCTTGGATCTACTCAAAGGAAAAGTGAAGAAGCCTACAGATAAATCAAGTGATGCAGAAAAAGAAAAGTTTAGAGAAACAGAGATATTGGCCATTAGCCTAATGGTAGATGGAATAAAGGCCTCATCCCAAACCCCATATATCTTCAACATAGATTCCACTCAAGAAATGTATGAAGCCTTAACCAAATTGTTCACAATCAAGAATCTTGGTCAAGTTGCAAGCCTTAAGAATGAACTAAGAACTTTGACGATGACAAAGGATGACATTGTGGCATCCTTCTTTGTCAGAATAGCAAGAATCAGAGATGATCTCCAGGAATAAGATGAGATAGTACCTGAAAAGGAGCTCGTAATTTCTGCTCTTCTAGGGTTACCAACTTCTTGGAGTGCCTTCGCTTCAGGGATCAATAGTTGGAAGGAAACTCCTACATTCGAGCAATTATGGAATGCATGCAATCAAGAAGAACTCAGAATTTTATTAGTAAGCAACAAAGAGAATGAAGAGGAGAAGATTTCAAATGCCTATTTTGCTCATCACAAGAACAAAGAAACCTTCAAGAAGTTAAAGGGCCAAGAAAGAAGGTAGACCTATCCAAATTGAATGCTACAATTGTCACAAGAAGGGTCACTATAGAAGTGATTGTCCTGATAATCTTAGGAATAAAAAGAGAAACAGGGATCAAGCAAATGTTGTCGATGAAGAATCTCCAAAGAAGAACAAGACCGAAGAATCGGAAATAAAGGACTCACACTACTAAGTCCTCTCTCTCTCTTAACTCTCTACTCTAAGTTTTGAACTTTCTTTATGCTTTGAACTTATAGGCTTAACATGCTTTGGAAAAACATTTTTGAATTGTTTTGATAAACTTATAGTTATCCCTCAAATTTGGATTGCCAAGAAAGAAGGTAGACCTATCCAAGATTGAATGCTACAATTGTCACAAGATGGGTCACTATAGAAGTGATTGTCCTGATAATCTTAGGAATAAAAAGAGAAACAGGGATCAAGCAAATGTTGTCGATGAAGAATCTCCAAAGAAGAAGAACACCAAAGAATCGGAAATAAAGAACTCACACTACTAAGTCCTCTCTCTTTCTTAACTCTCTACTCTAAGTTTTGAACTTTGTTTATGCTTTGATTTCTAGTACTTATAGGCTTAACATGCTTTGGAAAAACATTTTTGAATTGTTTTGATAAAGTTATAGGTATCCCCGAGATTGGATTAAGAGGGAGCCCTCACCATTTTTCCAAAGATAACTATCTTACTCCTTGTATTATCTTATTATATTTGGTTTCCCTCTCTTATATAGATGTGTTTGTATTGGATGTTAACAACATTTTTTTTCATATTTTCCTTGTTTAGGAAAGGCTTGTTGAATGCTAAAGGGTTATGGAGAAGACCTCACAAGACAAAGCATGATAGAAGTTCTATTGGAATTGATGTCCTACAATGTTTTTCTAGAAAAACTCGAAGGTATGTCTTAGATCATAAGCTTTGTTCTCTTTGTGATAAAGCTATATTCCCTTTTAATAAATCTGTTTTACATTACTAATATCGTTATGTCTAGGACCTTTGAATCATAAAGATTATTATCTGGGTGATTAATCGTTAGATTGAATCTACCCCTAAATTGCACGAAACGGGGAAACAGAAACGAGTTTCCGAAACAAGTACGGGTACGAAACGCAACCTCCCCAAATTTTGGAAACAGGGAAAGGTGATATATATATATATATATATATATATATATATTAGAATTTAGGACATTTAAGAATTGTTATGAAATCATAAAACATACATGATAAATTATAATTTATTACATTCAAAGCATAAACTATTTGTAAATTTATGTTGATGTTCTATGCTTGATGCAACTTTACTTTACACCACAACAATCACATAAACAATCAAGTAAAATGTTGATAGAACATACCAGTGGATCTATAGAAGACAAACCAGAAACAGAAAAATGTGGTGGTGCGTTACGGCGGTCAACAGGATGCTTCAACTAGCAAAGTCTCCTTGGTCAGCCAACCCAGCATGTGTCACAACAGCCCTCAAAACAGCCACATGGTCAACTCAAAGTCAACCCCAGAAAAGTCAACGTTGCCCCAACGACAGTAATGGCAGCAACACCGGCAACAACGGCAACAACACCGGCAACAACAACAACATCGGCAACAACTGCAACAACGACAACAACACCGGTAGCAACGGCAACAACACCGGCAACAATGGCAACAACAGCAGCAACGGCAACAACACCGGCAGCAACGGCAACAACACCGGCAACAACGACAACAACAGCAGTAACGGCAACAACACCGATAGCAACGACAACAACACCGGCAGCAACGGCAACAACGGCAGCAACGGCAACAACACCTCTTCGTCCTTCTTTTCCCACGTGTGAACCAAAATTGTCCTCTAAGGAGCTCGTACTAGATCAGAAGAGAAGAAGGTGTGATGAGATAAGATGAGTGAAATGCTCTCCAACTTTGACTGTATTTATATCCATCATTGAGGTGTGTGACACATCTGCTGGGGGTATAAAACCTTAAGGCCGACCTGCACATATAATTTATTATAAATAATAAATTCAAAATACATGTTCTGCTCATCGGATTAAGATCAATTTTATATCGATCTTACACCTCTCCGAAAGAGGAACCCAATAAAAATATCGGTATCTTCATCTGAGCATCACAACATGGAGTTTGGACCTAGTTGTCCAATTTTAACACTCCCTCTCAACTAGGGAGAACTCCATCCATCAATGCAACCAAACATCGTGCGTCATCCCGCCGTAACTTGCTTTGCTGGCCTCTTTATTTCAGAACAGAAGTGGGTCAGTCACAAAGACATCATCCCCCGACTGACAAATCCAGCCCAGAGGTCCGAAACCTCTATTAGACTCACAAAGAGTCTCCAACCAACCCGAAGTTGGTTCATCTGACCCAAAGTCAGGCGGAGGTTCGAAACCTCACTATCAGACTCACAAAGAGTCTCCAACCAACCCGAAGTTGGTTCATCTGACCCGAAGTTAGGCGAAGGTCCAAAACCTCACTATCAGACTCACAAAGAGTCTCCAACCAACCTGAAGTTGGTTCATCTGACCCGAAGTCAGGCGGAGGTCTGAAACCTCACTATCAGACTCACAAAGAGTCTCCAACCAACCCGAAGTTGGTTCATTTGACCCGAAGTCAGGCGGAGGTCCGAAACCTCACTATACTTGATCCCAGATCAAGTGGTTGGACCATGCCATCCTAGATAGAGAGTACAGCAATCTCTGATGCGTCCATCAGTATTTGCTACTAGTCTCTAGCTTTTCCCACCTCATTGGCCAAATGAGAGGTACTTCCCATGAGCCCTGAACTCAATGGGTAGGATGCATACGGGGCATAGATAATGAGAGGTGAACCAACTCAATAATCACAACGGTGGGGTCCAAGCACACCAACAAGATTCGGAAATCCTAGCCTTGTGGTTGCTCATAGCTCTAAAAAGCTGTCCCCAAAGCCCCCCAGAGCTCCCAGAGCTCATCGTCCAACGGGACCCACATCATAGGGTCGTTCCACGATACCAAGACTCTCACGGAAGGTTAGGAACTTGACCTTCCCCAGGGGCTTAGTGAGAATATTCGTGACCTACTCATCAGTTCCTATGATCGAGCCTTACGGCGCCTCGCTGTACCATATCCCGGATAAAGTGGTACCAGCCATCAACATGCTTGGATCGATCGTGGAACACGGGATTCTATGACAATCGAATCCCCCTCTAGTTATCACAAAGGATAACGGTGGCATCTAGCACATGCTCGAACAGCTCACTGAAGAGCTTTCGCAACCAAGTGACTTCACAACAGGCCATACATGTTACAATGTATTCGGCCTCAGCGGTGCTCAAGGCTACCGACTTCGGTTTCCTGCCCGAAGCAGATCTACATGTGAAGTAGCATCCAGATGTGCTCTTGCAATCCACCACACTACCAGCCCAATCGGCATCAATATATCCATGGAGTGTCATACTCCTAGCAGTGTATCTCAGCCCATGGTCTATCGTGCCTTAGAGATATCTCAAGAGTTTCATGGCACCAACCCAGTGAATGTTATGATCAACCATGTGTTGACTCAAAGTGTTCACTGCACAACATATGTCCGGACAGGTGTTCACTAAGAACATCAGGGCCCCTACGAGTTGACGATACTCAATAGGATTTGTCAATACGGGCCCAGCAGCGCTGCCACTCAACTTCTTGAAGTTGAGCTCCATCGGTGTCGACACAGACTTGCAGTCCACCATACTAAATCTTTCCAGAAGCTTCACAATGTGTTTTCCTTGAGAAAGGAAAATCTCGCCAGGTCTCTGCCAGACCTCCAGGCCTAGGAAGTAGTGCTTCAGTCCTAGGTCTTTCATCTCAAACTCAGCAGCGAGCTCCCTCTTGCACTGATGAATGACAGGGTCAGCACCTGTTAGGAAGAGGTCGTCCACATACAACACCAGAATGAGAGGCTTCTCTCTATGAACCTTGAAGTAAAGGTTTGGATCAACATTACTATGAGTGAAGCCCAGCTTCATCAGGTAGCTATCTATCCTCTCGTACCAAGCTATGGGTGCTTCCTTCAACCCATAGAGGGCTTTCTTCAACCTGCAGACATGGGTATCCTGATCTTTGACTTCGAACCCCAGAGGTTGCTCCACATACACCTCTTCCTTTATCGCACCATGCAGAAGTGCGGTCTTCACATCCATCTGATGAAGACTCCATCCTTGCGTAGCAGCAAGGGCTATGATAGATTGGATGGTGATCACAGGTGCAAATATGTCACCATAGTCTATTCCTTCTTTTTGAGAGGAGCCACGGGCAACGAATCTTGCCTTGAACTTTTCAGCACTTTCATCAGATCCATGCTTGATCTTGTAGAGCCATTTTGAGGTGACAACTGCTTTGACCTCCGGTCTAGGAACCACATCCTAGACATCATTCTTCATTATGGACTCATACTCTTCGTGCATAGCATCCTTCCAGACTTGATGCTTTACGGCTTCCTCAAAATGATCCAGGCTCGGATTGTACAATAGTACTCATGGCTGCTAGATACCCTTGGTATCTACTCAGCTTCTTGCTTTCACGGAATGACCCCCTTGGGGCCATATGTCCCTAAGCATCCTCGAGAGTGTCCCTGAGCCATGATGGTCTCTTTCCCAGTGAAGGAGGTGGATCAATCGGGTCCATTGGTCCTTCAACATCAGGTATCGTCTCATCCTTCGGTTCCTCTTGATTTCCAGGCCTTGCTTCATGATCTTCCTCGGATCTCAGAAGATTGACTACTTTCCTCAGGGAAGCATCTTCATCAAAGGTGACATCGTGGCATATCTCCACTTTCCTTTGACCAGGCACATAGAATCTATAGGCCTTCGAAGTTTTGCTATAGCCCACAAAAATTGTGGTCTCCTTCTTGATGCTAGCTCCTCTGCAGAAGTTCTTAAACTCGTTTGTCTCATATTCAATGCCATTATCGGTCTGTCGAATAGCATCTCATGTCATTGCTCCCAGTGGACTTCCTCCACCCTGGTAGAGTGTATCAGTTCTAGACCCAAACATGATAGCTTCCTTGAAGCTCTTCTTCCACATGCGTACCTTTCCATCAGTGAATGCCACGTTGAAACCTTTGTCTTCCATGGCTGATATAGACACAAGGTTCTTCTTCAAATTAGGTACATAGAGTACATCCTGCAAGTGGAGGACTTGACCTTGAGACAAGTGAAGGGTCACAGTCCCTGTCCCTTTCATGGGATATGTGGCATTATCTCCAAGGATAATTTCCATATTAGTATCATTCTCAACCATATCAAAGAGTGCTTCCTTGAACCCAGTGATGTGCCTTGAGGCATCACTATCTATCAACCAGACATCCATAGTGTCGGGTGGAGATACAATGGAGAGGGCAGATACAAGAGTGTATTCATTTCTTTTATCAACAACATTTGATTCCTCATACCTGGAATTTCTTGACCTTTTGAAAGGTTGATCATTTCCGCGGGAGGGAGCCTTTCTCTTTCCCTGGAACCTGTTGTTCCTTTGATTATCATCCCTCCGGTTGTTTTTGTTGTCATCATCATCAGGAGAATCCTTCTTGAAAGGGCATTCTCTACCATAGTGACCTGGCCTATGACAAGTGAAACACTTGCCCTTCTTTCCTTGGGTCCCTGCTTTTCCTTTGTACTTTGGACCACCAAAGTTCTTCTTTCTAGAATGAGCAACGTATGTAGCATTTCCTTCATTTCCATACTCCTTCATTCTTGATGCATCTTGACAGTACTTCGTCAAAGTCAGGTATCACATTATTATTTAGAATGGTAGTGTTGAACACATGCCATTCAAATGAGAGCCCTCCAAGTGCGGTGAGTACCATCTCTCGATCAGCTATTGTCTCCTCAATAGCTAGCAGATTGTTCCTGATCTCGGTCAGCTTCAGAAAGTATGATTGGACAGACTCATCCCTGCCCTTCTTCAGATTCTTCAATTGATTCTTGAAGAATAGTACTTGATTTGCATTGTTGGCCTTAAACATGAGGACCAACTTATCATACATCTCTGTGGATGTGCCCAACTCAGAGATGTAGGCCACCAGACTTTTATGAATGGATTCCCTGATCATCAGCTTTGCTTTGATCTCCCCCTTCTTGTACTTTGTTTTGGCAGCAGCAGTAGCAGTGGATGGAGGTTCTTGGATTTTACCCTGCACATAGTCCATGACATCTTGGTCTTCCAACTGAAGATCCAATATCATCTTCCAAGCATGGAAGTCATCCTTCCCAGTCAACTTGTCATCCTCCTTGAAGCCATAGTTTGTGGAACCCATTTTCTTCTTCGGTGATTTCTATAAAGTAGGGCTTGTCTTCACCTCAGCTCCGATACCATGTAAATTTATGTAGATGTTCTATGCTTGATGCAACTTTACTTTACACCACAGCAATCACATAAACAATCAAGTAGAATGCTGATAGAACATACCAGTGGATCTATAGAAGACAAACCAGAAACAGAAAAATGTGGTGGTGCGTTACGGCGGTCAACAGGATGCTTCAACCAGCAAAGTCTCCTTGGTCAGCCAACCCAGCATGTGTCACAACAGCCCTCAAAACAGCCACATGGTCAACTCAAAGTCAACCCCAGAAAAGTCAACGTTGCCCCAACGATAGCAATGGCAGCAACAACGACAACAACACCGGCAACAACGGCAACAACATCGGCAACAACTGCAACAACGGCAACAACGACAACAACACCGGTAGCAACGGCAACAACACCGGCAACAAGGGCAACAACACCGGCAACGGCAACAACACCGGCAGCAACGACAACAACACCGGCAACAACGGCAACAACAGCAGCAACGGCAACAACACCGGTAGCAACGACAACAACACCGGCAGCAACGGCAACAACACCTCTTCGTCCTTCTTTTCCCACGTATGAACCGAAATTGTCCTCCAAGGAGCTCGTACTAGATCAGAAGAGAAGAAGGTGTGATGAGATGAGATGAGTGAAATGCTCTCCAACTTTGACTGTATTTATATCCATCATTGAGGTGTGTGACACATCTGCTGGGGGTGTAAAACCTTAAGGCCGACCTGCACATATAATTTATTATAGATAATAAATTCAAAATACATGTTCTGCTCATCGGATTAAGATCAATTTTATATCGATCTTACACCTCTCCGAAAGAGGAACCCAATAAAAATATCGGTATCTTCATCTGAGCATCACAACATGGAGTTTGGACCTAGTTGTCCAATTTTAACACTATTACATCACATTACTCATGAATGATAACAGACGCATAATGAAAATACTAAATAACAATATCGGAATATCCAAAAGCAACCTTTATTATATATCAAAATCTCAAAATCAGCCTTTACTATATATATGAGGCTGTAAGTACAATAAAGACTATGAGGCTACAAGTATTATAAAGTCAAAAGACTAATACTCATTATCAGAATCCTCATCAAAAATAGCAGCAAAAGCATGCTCAACAGTGGATGGTGTAGCTGTAATGAAACCAACTTCGGAAATGGAAGAAAAGAGATATCAATGCCTTAGAAATAAGCCACTTCGAGGGGGCAACCTCCTTTACATTACATAAATGAACAATTCTTGGATGATACAAATGACAAAACCTCCTTATATATATAGGAGTCCATGGGGTCAAAATACAATCCCAGCCGACCTAACAATAATAATGTAAAGGCACAATAATAACAATATTGGGGTTACAAGGGTACAACTATAACAATAAGGGGGATACACTAATAACAATAAGGGACTACACTAGTAATATAGGGACCTAACATGCCCCTCTCCTTCAACAAAAGTGTTATCCTCAACACTTGAGTAGCTCTGGGTGCTTCTGTATAAAATTCTCATCCTCCCATGTAGAATCTTCAATGCGCAAGTTCTTCCACTTAATGAGATACTCTGAAATTGATCGATTTCTTAACTGTCGAATTCTTGTTTCCGTGACTGCTTCAGGTTCCAATATGTTTTTTCCTTCCTCATCAAGTTCTGGCAATATTGTTTGAACTGGAAGTTTTTCACCTATAACCTTCTTTAAGAATGAAACATGGAAAACTGGATGCACTCGCAAAAAAGCAGGAAGCTCCAATTTGTATGCCATAGTACCAATCTTTTGCAACACCTTGTAAGGACCATAGTACTTTGGCGATAATTTATTATCCTTCTTAACTTGCTTGACGGACATTTGTTTGTATGGTTGTAGCCGTAAAAATACCCAATCCCCTACATCAAAACTTCTCTCGCTGCGATGTTGATCTGCCTGTTGTTTCATTCAATTTTGTGCCAAATTTAGGTTATCCTTTAAGAGCTGGAGAACTTCTTATTGATGCTCGATGTGATCTTCCACTGCTTGAACCTTAGCATTTTCTCTTAAAGATGATGTGATGGACGGTGGATGATATCCATAAAGTGCCATAAATGGGGTCATTTTTGCTGCAGTATGGAAGGAAGTGTTATACCACCATTCAACGAGAGGTAACCACTTGAACCACTATGTTTGTTTATCAGATACAAAGTAACGAAGATATCCTTCCAAACATTTATTCACTATCTCAGTTTCACCATCGGATTGAGGATGATAAGATGAGCTATGAGCTAGTTGAGTACCCAAACAAGAAAATAATTCCATCCAAAAATTTCCAGTAAAATTGGGATCTCTGTTGCTCACAATAATCTTTGGGTTTCCATGTAGCTTTTGAATTGTTTCCATAAATGCAGTAGCAATTGTACTTGCTTTAAATAGATGAGATAATGCACAAAAGTGTGCATACTTGGTAAGTCTATCAACTAGCACCATGATGACACTCTTTCCATCAGACTTCGGTAAACATGTGATAAAATCCATTGAAATATCCTACCAACGTTGACTTGGAATGGATAAAGGTTGTAGAACACCTAGGGTCTTAATTGTCTCAACTTTATTTTGCTGGCAAACCAAACATTCCGCCACAAACTTTTGAATATCAGATTTAAGGCCATCCCAAAAAATTCATTTTTCACCCTGTGGTAAGTTTTTAAAAAACCTGAGTGTCCTCCTAAAGGAGAAGTGTGCAATTCCAAAAGAGTCTTTTGTTTTAGTTGGGAATTCTTACAAAGATATAAGCGATCTTTGTACCATAAGGAATCATTTTTCCAACTAAATGTATTAGATGTACTAGGATCTTGCTGCAACTTTTGAATGAGTGTCCACACTTCTTCTTCCTTCTTCCGTTCATCTCTTGCTTCAGTTATCCAATATGGTTGGATAATATAAATGGCACAAAGCAATGCTTCCACATCTTCATTCTTTCTTGAGAGTGCATCTGCAACAAAATTTAGCTTCTCTTTTTTGTAGATGATTTCAAAGTCATAACCCAACATCTTTGTGACCCATTTTCACTTCTCTTCTGAAGATATTCTTTGTTCCAAAAAGTGTTTAAGACTATCATGATCATTTTTTACCTTGAAGTGTCTTCCCATTAGGTAAGGTCGCCATTTCTTTAGTGCATGTAGTATTGCTAACATTTCCTTCTCATAAATAGCTTTCTGTAAATACTTTCCTTTGATTGGACGACTCTCAAAAGCAATGGGTCTTCCTTCTTGCATTAAAAAAACACCAATTCCATTTCCTGAGGCATCACGTTCCACAATAAAGGTTTTTGTGAAGTCTGGCGTAGCTAAGATCGGTGCTAGGCACATTGCCTCTTTAAGATGTTCAAAGGCCTTAGTTGCTTCAACAGTCCATGAAAATGCATCTTTGTTCAATAATGTTGTTAGTGATGTCGCTATTCTCCTTATAATTATTAACAAACTTGCGATAATATTCGTTAACCCGAGAAATCTCGCAACCGCGATGGTTGTGGGGACTTTCCATTCCTTAATGGCTTTAATTTTGTTAGGTCTAATTTTAACACCCTCGTGAGATACAATATGACCTTATATTCCACCTCTTGTACTCCAAAGAAACATTTGGATGTTTTTACATATAATTTTTTCTCCTGCAATAGTTTGAGCACCGTGTCAACATGTTGAACATGATCCTTCCAAGACCTGATGTAGATTAGTATATCATCAAAAAATACAAGCACAAATTTTCTAAGGAATGGCTTGAAAATGGAATTCATCAACCCTTGAAATGTAGAAGGTGCATTGGTAAGGCCAAAAGGCATGACAAAAAATTCATAATGACCCTCATGAGTTCGACATGTTGTTTTTGGAATATCTTCAGCCTTCATTCTAATTTGACGATATCCTGAACAAAGATTCATCTTGGTAAAATAAATTGCTCCATGTAATTCATCCAATAATTCATCAATTGGAACAGGAAATTTATATTTAATAGTGAGCTTATTGAGCTCCCTATAATCCAGACACATGTGCCATGATCCATCCCTCTTTTCCACCAATACTATTGGAACATATACATAACTTTAACTAGGTTGAATTATACCAGCTTTCAACATTTCTACAATCATACGCTCAATTTCGCTATTTTGGACATAAGGATATCTGTAAGGCCTAATGTTTGGAGGAACGATTTTTGGAATCAAATGAATAGCATGATCATGTCACGAATAGGTGGGAGTCCTTTTGGGAGTTTCAAACACCTTGGAATGATTGTCCAAGACTTTTTGGAGATTTGGAGAAATATATGATTTTGATGTTGGAACTTCTAGCGAGCATAATTGTGTAATTACGCCTCGTTGTTCTTTCTTTAGAAGCTTTTTCATGACACTAGAGCTTATTATCTTTCCCGACTTCCTTGCGATACCCCATAATTCGACTTCCTTTCCTTCCAAAAAAAATTTCGAGAAATGTTATTGAAAATTAAAAGCTGCCGTCCCCAAAGATTATAACCATTGTACTCCTAGTACAACATTAGCACCTCCCATTGGAATAGAAAGCATTGGACTATTAAATACATATTACCCCATGGTTAGCTTGATATTATGGCATTTTCTAGATAAATTTATAGTTCCTTCGTTTGCAACCATCACTTGACATTCCGATGTTGGGTATAGGAAACAATTCAATTCCTTGGCTACCTTACAATGAATAAAATTATGGTACTACCCGAATCAATCAACACTATTACCTTTTTCTTCTTGATATGTCCTTCCATATTGAGAGTTTGAGGAGTGGTAATTCCTGCCAATGCATTACACGATACGTTCGGACTCATTTCTTATTCTTCTAGGGTTGGTTCTTGGTTTATATCCTCTTCTTTTGAAGTTTCTTGTTCATTTTCTTCCTCCTCTTCACAATCTATGTAAATAATTTCTTCTCAGCACACTTATGACCTTTAGTGTATTTGTTATCACAATTGTAGCAAAGCCCTTTTGCTCTTTTGTGGAAGTCTAGGAGTAGCAATACTTTCATCTTTATAGATGTGAGTGGTAGGCTTCCTTGTCGCCATAATTTTACATTCATTTTTTTTCCAACTCGAATGCCTTCTCCAATGAATAAGGTTCCCAAACACGAACCTCATGTTGGATGCTATCCTTTAAAGTCCTTATGAATACATCAATCCTGTGTTCCTCTGGAATATCAGTTACCCTTATATTCAATTTTTCGAAGTCCTCAATGTGCTCCCCCACTGAACCCTTTTGTTTGAGATTTACCAATTGGCTAAAAAAGGTGTTGCTCTTTGTATCCTCATAATGTGCTATCATTTCCTTCGTAAAAATTGACCAAGTGACTATTTTTTTACGGGAGTAAAGCCATCGATACCATACAAATGTATTTTGTTCTAAATATAACGTTTCAATTCGTACCTTTTGTGTGGTTTTCACATTATTGAGATCAAAATATTGCTCCATCTATAGTATCCATGTTACAGGATCCTTGCCATTAAACTTCCTCATATCGATCTTTGGAATATGGTGGATCTTCCATCCAACATTAGAGTTTATGAAATCACGATTAACATTTATTTTTGCTAATTTTGGGCAACTAGGTCCAAACTCCATGTTGTGATGCTCAGATGACGATGCCAATATTTTTATTGGATTCCTCTTTTGGAGAGGTGCAAGATCGATCTAAAGATCATCTTGATCGGATGAGGAGAACATGTATTTTGAATTTATTCCACATGTGCAAGGTCGGACTGATTTATCCCACACGCATTAGAGATGTGTCACACACCCCCCAAGCTGCCTATATATTGGAGAGACTTGGAGTTCATTTTACACACACATTTTGTGGAGGCATTTTCTTCTCTCTTGGATGGCAATGGAGCAGCGTTCTTGGTTCTGCGTTTAGGGCTTCTTGTTGCAGCGTCTTTGTGGAGTATTCTTGATGAGATGTCTTGGGGTTGTTTGACACATTGGGTTGGCTGACCTTATGGAGACTTTGCTCATTGAAGCATCCAACTAACCACCGTAACACCACCATTCTTTATCTCTGTTTTTGGCTTGTCTTCCATCGATCTATTGGAATGTTCTATCTGCATCTTACTTTCATTAAGTCCTAGAAGTTTAAAGTATATTTGCATCTAGCATAAAACATCTTCAGAATTTAACAATTTTGTTCTCATCAATTGTTTCCTCTACTATATTTTTGCCATTAGGAATCATTTCTTATATCAACTTTATCAAGCCTTCGATGTCTGCTTTTATATCATTCTTCATGTTTTCCATTTTTTCTTCCATGTCTTCCATGCCATTCTTCAAACCATCCATCTTAGCTTCCATGCCCTTCTTCAAACCATCCATATTAGCTTCCATGTCATTCTTCAAACCATCCATCTTAGATTCCACTCCTTTCTTCAAAACATCCATTTCATTTTTTTTTGCTCTTCGATGTTGACTTTTTGTAGCATACAGAAGTGTTCCAAGTCTCAAATTTTGCAAGGAGGCTTGGACAACAGCATTCCAAACAACCCAGAAACAGTTTGTGAAAATTCCACTTGGTTCAAGAATTATTAAAATAATTAATTATTTTAATGGAGACCCTAAGTCCAAACTTCGGAAAAGGAAATAATTAAAGGGCATTAATAATTTAGAGAGTGAATCTTCTAGAAAACATGTATCAAGTCAAGATTTAATCTTAGCCATTGATCAATCTTTTAATCTGGGTCGTTGTTTCTCCAACAAGAAGATTATAAAAGAAGGCTTGAGGGTCACTTGGAAGATAAGTCAGGCACACACTTAGTACCCGAAGGAGATCCAAACTGATGTAGAATTCAATTTCAGCAGGAGAGTTGCAGGGCGAGAAGTTGCAGAAGCAGAAGGAAGTCACGGGTGATCGAGATCAGGGTCGGAGAACAGTAGTGGGTCACTGAAGGCAGCTTGAGGCTACAACGCAGATACCCCATGCAGTCTCCACGCAGATGCACGCAGTCCAGCTTTGGGACTACACAAAGAATCATGCAGATTGACGCAGGGGCTTGCAGGGTTTGATCTGGGTGTCAAACATTTGTCCGAGGAAGCTAGGTATTCAGTCTCAGGTGGTTCAGAATTTATCTGCTGAATATTTCCCTGTAAATATCATTTTCTCAAGAAATAATAAAACCCTCATCTGCTACACCAGTTTTCCCACATTGGGATTTTCTGGGGGAATTTGTCCAAAAATAACTATGTACATGTGATTGATTCTTGTGCTTATGTTCTCTACTATTTATTTCTCTACATCTATAATTGTGAATGTTGCAATAGTATTTATTTCAATATTTGTCGGAAGATTTCTGAATAATAACTTATTGAAATAATAAGTAGGAGAAATAAATCTATCACTGCAACTGGTTGAGAATTTTCACATTTGCGAGAGAGAAATTTGGTGCACTTACTCTTGTATTTTTTTATATCATGTTGCACTTCTTCATCTTCATGAGTCATAGTAGAGTATTCTGAAGGCATAATGGGTGTTGAATTATTTTTAGGGGGCATTTTAGAACCCAATACTAATATCTATGCTTCTATATGCTCTTGGAATCACTTCAAATTGATTTTTCAAACAATACTTATGCAATTTGAAAACAAACACACATTTTTCTTGCTTTTGAGGAGCTAGATATTGAAACTGAATTATCTTTGTGATTTCGGATCTTCAATATCTGAAATTCGGTCCTGTAGTAGCCCTCTGAATCTTCTTTCCAATGCCACAGGTCTGACCTGATTTGGATTCTTCAAGGCAAAGTTATGCCCAATCTCCCACAATGACCTAATTATGAACTAGTTTAGTAGAGCGAAATTGTACGACATGCCACGTGTCATTGTTTCGTCCTTAGGCTCTAAAATTGATACGCAAAAAACTATAATCAGTGTACTTGCAGCCACTTTTTACAGAATTCAAATCCGATGCCCAGAGAGAGTTATCACGATTTTCCCACAGTCACCTCTTTTGAATGAAATTCAGGAGCCTGCAAAAACCCTAACTCCCACATATCATATCTCCAAAAATATTGTGAACCAAGATCTGAAATTTTTACAAGAAGTTCCCCGATATTTCAGCTTCGCGTGCTAAAAATTTCAGCTTCTGAACCTTCGTAGAAACAAAGTTATAGTGAAAATGCCACGATGCCCTGTTTGGAGCAGTGAAACCCTAGAATCCAAAGCTCTGATACCAAATGTTATGAAACCAGCTCCAGAAATAGAAGAAAAGAGATATCAACGCCTTAGAAATAAGCCACTTCGAGAGGGCAACCTCCTTTACATTACATAAATGAAAAATTCTTGGATGATACAAATGACAAAACCTCCTTCTATATATAGGAGTCCATGGGGTCACAATAAAATCTTAGCCGACCTAACAATAATAATGTAAAGGCACAATAATAACAATATTGGGGTTACAGGGGTACAACAATAACAATAAGGGGGCTACACTAACAACAATAAGGGACTACACTAGTAATATAGGGACCTAACAGTAGCTGAAAAAGATGATTGGCTAGTTCCACTTCTAAGCTCATGGTCCTCAATATTCATGGCAGCAAGAGATAGCTCCAAATCAGGGTTTTTTGGATCCACATCCCATTCTTTAGAAGGACCATTTGTCATATTCTTGACCCCTACGAGATGCAAGGCGAAGGTTGGAGTGCACATAAACAAGATCCTCTACCTTCTGTGAGCCCAACCTATTGTGCTTCATAGAATGAATAAAACCACAGGTGCTCCAATTCCTTTCTGTTGATGAAGAGCTTGCCACTTGTGTGAGGATGCAAATGGCAAGGTTTTGCAAATGTACACCATTTGCTCCATGACAAATCCACCACCTAACTGGATTCATGGTGCTTCTCTCCTCCAAAGATGATATATCTGAATAATCATTTATTCCTGCAGCAAAACTGGCAAATTCTTCCTTCACCTCCCTGTGTAGATGAGCTGGAAAAATTCTCATAAGGGCTTTTTTCACCCCATTATCCACCTCTCTATCCTTATGGGGTGCCTTCCTCTTCTCATTGCTTTGAGAAATAAGCTCTTCATCATAAAATTTGGGGTTCAAGGCATGTGCTAAAGTGTGAAATGGAGTGTTGAAATTGTTCCACCTATCAACAATGTTTTTCTTGACTAATTCAGCAAAATGATCATCTACAAACAAAAGTTGTGGAGACTCTTGTGAAATGATTTCCATAGTTTTCTCAACCATGGAATCCATGCCATCATATACCTCTCCTAATAAAGGTTGGTCAGTGTCGGCATTCCGAAGAAGCTCAAATGCAGGGGTTATAAACATTAGCAAGAAATCTATCTTACTCCACCAATCCTCGTCAAGGCACAATCTACGCACCGTATATCCCCGCTTTGAATCTGCCTGTCTCCACACAGCCCAAAGTTGACTCACCACCATATACACTAATTCTTGCTTAACCTCAACAAGGCGGCGCAACTTTATGAAGTTTGACGCATATCTTATCTCAACAACTTTTAACAACTCCAATTTGGAGTACTCTCGAAATATTGCTTGAGATTGGTGGTGGTTGGTGATGAATTTGATAATCTCCCTTGCTTCCCCTGTGAGTTCCTTTATCCATGGGACTTTATTGTCGATCTCCTCCAACATCAAATTCAGATTATGGACAATGTAGGTTGTCCAAAAGATGTGGTCATACCTTCCCTCAATAATTAAACCTACAACTTTGCATACTGGTGCATTATCTTTGATAACTTGCACCACCCTGTCAGGACCTACTTGTTCAATAGATTTTATAATAACATCAACAATGAATTGTGCATCTTTTACCTCTCTCGAGCAGTCTTCCGCCTTTAAAAACATTGCTCCTTTTGATGAATTGGAAATGATATTTATCAATGGTCTACGCCTCGTATCTATCCATCCATCTTAGACTATGATAACCCCAGAGCTACTCCAAGAAGAACGAATTGGTGGTAAGAAATCATCCATAAGATCCTTCTCATTTTTGAGAAGTTGAGTTCTAGCTTTCTTATAGTTGGGCCCCTTGTACACTTGAGGAGTTTTGTTAACTGCCCTTATCATATCTTGCCAGTAAGGAGAGCGAACAACATTGAATGGGATACCACATGCATAGATGCACCTAGCCACTCTGGAATTAGCTTCTTTTCTTTCTTGCACATTCACCAATTTAGCAATTATGCTATCTTGATTTGTATCGAATGCCCCTCTGAATGGCAGTTGTTCTGGTTGTTGAGTGGCTCTCCTCTTCCTTGCTTCAGGTACAATCCTTGGCTCAATGTTTGCTGGAGATTTAGTAGTAGCTTGACTAAGCTCATCATGCCTTCTTTTAATTCCATCCACCTGATCTTGTTCTCTTTGATATTCCCTCCTCACCACAGGGTTTGATGTTTTTGTGCAACCTGCAATCCCCTGGCGTCCTCCATGCAAAAGATGTGCCTTCACTCTTGGGTAAGAGCCCTTGTAAGAATTACTGCAAAGATTACATCGCCATTCCGATGAGCCACCACCTCCACATCTTTGAAGCTTCTGCACATGCCTCCAAAGAGGATAATATTCATCCCTTGGGTTGGAATTGGGGCTTGAACTTGAACCTTGGATGGAAGCCATTGCTGCAAATTTTAAAAAAAAAAACTATAAATAAAAAACGTTTTTCATAATTTTGGTAGCATAAACCCTCGAAAAATAGAAGAAACAATGGGAAAAAACCAAGAAATTGAATGCTTCTAACCCAAATTAATTTTGTGTAGCTGAAGCTACCCCAAAATGCCACAAAAGACAAGAGAAATATGGTTGTAGCTGAGCCAAAAACCAAGAATGTCGTAACTGGAAACTTCGCACTCCAATCTACTTTTTAAATCTCTTTCTCTTGTTGTTGAAATCTCCTTTGCTCCCTAGTGAAAAAGCCCTAGCTGAAGCACTACTCTCTTCCTCTTTTCTCCTTGTTAATCACCCTTCTCCAAGTGAAACGACTTGCTAAATTCGTGTGATGAGAGAATGAGGTGAGAGTCTTTTTATAAGTTGAGATAGCCATCTAGAAGCATCCAAAAGACACTTTCCACAATTAAAAAAATAATAAAACACGCAAACCAAAAAAAATAAAAAATAAAAAGTTAAAGCGACAGAAACGTGGTTGTATGGCCTGGAAACGTGTTTCCGGCCGTACTGGGCACGTTTCCCCAACGAGAAACGACCCAGTATGGCCGGAAACACGTTTCCAGGCCGTATGGTATGGTGAAACACATTTTCGTTTCGTTTATGGGTCGAAACAGAGGCTGGACCCACGTTTCCTAAAACATAGATCTACCCTCTTTATACTTTTGGTTATTCTTATGGAACCCTAAAAGGTTCTCTGTAAAAACCTAACCTAAGGGTATGTTGATGCTTATGTGAAAACCCTAGTCTACTTAGGGTTATTTATAAAATCTAGAAAATATTATTCTTTTGATGTTTGGGGTTTTGGTGCTAATGTCATGTTTGGGGTTTTGGTAGTGCTATGGAAACCCTAGTCCTTTAGGGTTGGATGGTCATTGAAATCCTAGACCTTTAGATATTTTGGTAAATTAGGGTTTATCAACAAAACCATTATATAATATCTAGAGTAAGCTCCTAGGAATGAAACCCTAGGTGTATGTTTGTCCATCTGATCGAAATCCTAGCCTGATCAAAATTGTTAAATGTCTAATTTTAATGTATTGATATTTGTGTCTTGGGCTTACCGGATATATGTTGTTGTGATAGGAATGAAACCCTAGGTGTATGTTTGTCCATCTGATCGAAATCCTAGCCTGATCAAAATTGTTAAATGTCTAATTTTAATGTATTGATATTTGTGTCTTGGGCTTACCGGATATATGTTGTTGTGATATGCTTATGCATGATTATGAAATCCTAGATATGAATATGTGCTAACTAATTGTTGATGCTCATTGTTCTAGGGTTTGTAACTAAACCCTTGTAGAAGTCTTATATTCTAGGATATGATTGTGATGATAAAATCTAGGGTTTAAAAAAGGTTGGTCATATTGTTGAAACCTTAGATTGTGTTGTGATTGGTTTTGATTGTTGATATCTAATGGTTAGTGTCTCAAAGATGGAATCTAGGGTTTGCATTAAATCCTAGTAGAAGTCTATCATATAAATTCTGAAAATTGTTAGATGCATTACTTGTTTGAATTGCTTATAGGGTTTGTAATATATTATAGTAAAGTCTATCATATCTCTGAAAGAAATATTGAGGCCCTAGATGTAATGAGACAGATATCTTGATTGAGTCACTGATGTGATCTAGGCAAGAAGTTGAAGTATAGAAGTATGTGTCTCTTGTTGAGTATGAACCTAACTAAGTTTAGGTATTTGATGTCTAAAGTCTAATACTTCCATAATTGTATGATTGTGATATAGTTAAATTCATGCTTCTATATATGTGTTTGTTTTAATTTGATGTCTAAGTTGTGCAGGTACATAATCTTCAAGATGCTGAAGATATTCGTAAGTAAAGTTGATTTGGTTGATAAGCATGATGAAGAAAGTTATATGAATGATGATGATCAAGATGACTCTGATAAGAAGGATTGAATCCATGAAAGATTCTCTGATGTCATAGAAAGTAGTTGAACTTTCCAAGTTAAGAGGGAGCCTGGATAAAAGAAAGGGTACATCTCCCAAGTTGAGAGGGAGGGCATATTATAGTCATGATGGATACCTTGAAGAGGAAATTGGAGAATGTATATTAAGGTGCTACTGAAAGAAGAAAAGGAGGATTCGGTTGTAGAATATGTTGTTGCATGTGAAGTAGGAAAGGAAGTTGTATGATTGAGGAAACTTATGTCAAGATTCAGTTGGGAAGTCTCTAAGTCCTACTATGATAAATTGAGACAATCAAGGAAGCATCAAGATGTGATAAGTCAAAAGCCTTGCAAAAACCATGTGAGTCTTTGTTTTTAGGTATCCTAGGCCTTATGATAGTTATTCATGGTTTGTCCTTTTGAGTTAAGTCTTTGGTTGTTTCTCATGTATAGGATCGGGAGGGTCTGGACCATGGTTACTTGGGAGCGGGAGCGAAAACAGGGAGCGGGAGTCGGAGCGGGAGCACCATTTTCAAAAGCTCCCGGTCTAGAGCATTTCGGGGAGCGTTTTTTTTTTAAATATATATATTTTTTATATTTTTTATATTTTGATGCATATATGTCAACAAAAGCATGTAGAATGATGAATTAGACATAAAAAACATAAAAACATAGATTGAACCATATAACATCAATCATCTAGAAGTTATAATCTTCATCAACCACGCCCACAAGTTGGAAACATACAACATATTGACTCTTGAGTCTCATGAATTAACAGTGTTGCGAACATCGGCATCGGGATAAAATCGGCAAGGGTCTGGAAAACCAAAAAATCGTAAAAATCGGGAAAATATCGGTAAAAATCGGCAAACATCGGCAAAATTAAGATACCATCAAAATATTGGTAAAAATCGGCAAACATCGGCTAGGCCAAAAAATCGTGATTTTGAGATAAAATCGGGATGTTATCGAGATGTTCGCAACACTGATATATAACATTTATCATCATAGATATATAACATTTATCATCATTGATTCATTGATTTCAAATTTCAATATATAACATTAATCATCATTGATATATATCATTTATCATCATTGATTCATTGATTTCAAAATTCAATATATAACATTTATCATCATTGAGATATAACATTTCTCATCATTGATTCATTGATTTCAAATTTCAATATATAACATTTATCATCATTGATATATATCATTTATCATCATTGATTCATTGATTTCAAAATTCAATATATAACATTTATCATCATTGATATATAACATTTATCATCATTGATTCATTGATCACCATATAACTTTCATGAAGCATCATATTTATAGTTCATAATGACTTATAAACTTATAAATGCCAACTTCAAAGTTTCACCTTTCAAATTCAAACTTCAAACTTAAATTGTCATATATTGTTTACAAAAATTATCATAATAAATATGAAAGAGTCAAGTTTCAACTGTTCAACAGTTATAAAAGTTAAAAACTACTAGAAAATAGAAAAGACTAGTAAACAACAAATCCATTTTATCTATTGGCTGGCCCCTTGCCACGCCCACGAGAAATGTCTAATTTGTGAGAACCACGAGGCAATGGTGTTCTTCTAGTACTCTCAAGAGTACCACGACCATGACTAGAAGGTGGAGGGCAACGTGAGGATGTAGGTGGAGGCTGAATCTGCAAACGAACAATAGTTGGATATCGAGCACTGGCACTGACACCCGCACTGCTACTGGATGGTGGGACTGGCCCTGTGTGTGGCGGTGGCATGGTTGCTGATACTTCATCATCATCCCTCAAAAGTTCTGCTTCCAATTCTTCCATATGTACAATGTCGTCCTCCAAATGATCATCCTCTAGGTTGTTGTCCCAAACTTTATATGATTGATCCTCATATGCCCGATCACAGTAATGACTCAACAACCTCAAGTTGTAATGCACATAAACCAAGCTTTCAACTCGATTTTCATTCAGCCTGTTTCTTCTCACGTTATATATAAAGTTGTAGGTGCTCCAACACCTCTCTGCAGAAGAAGTTTTACAACTTGTGAGAGAACTTTTTTTGCAAACTATGGCAAAAGTCCCATGCCGCCATATGCTTCCCACCATGTGAGAGCATCAAATCTATCTCTGTCTTCCATTGCATGGAAAGAACCAAAGTTACCAATGCAACTAAAGTATCTACCTAATTCAAGGCGCAATCTAGCACACTCCTCCCTGTCGGGGACCAACTTGTCTAATGCGTTCATGTATCCCTCTTGTACCTCTGGATCTGTGTGAGGTTTGATCCTAACCCCACCTCCAGGTGCAGGTTGGCCCAACCAAGATGGAGAGTAGTATTTTGGCATAAGGACATATGCCAAGGCATGTAGTGGAACATTGAGTTTATTCCACCATGCACAGACACAGTTGTAAATCATTGCATACAAGTTGGGATTATTATCCTTAACAACATCTTTTATTTGCCCCAACATGCTATCCATCTGCTCATACACCTCCCAAATCACTGGTTTATCTGTATCTGAAAAACGTATCATGTGATAAATGGGCTTGGCGAAATTCAAAATTTCCCTCACACGTGCCCAAAACAAAGGATCAAGGGCGATCTCCTCCACATGTTCAAAACCTTGCCTGTCAACTATTGTTGCTGCCCTATCCTTTAATACATGTCAATGTGGACTTGATACCATGGCTGCCAATGACTCTCTTACCTTCAAAAGCCACCTGAAGGTGAGGTAATAGCTAGAAAATCTAGTCTTTGCTATCTTCAACAACTCCAATTTTGAGTGAGTACGGAAAAGCCCATGGGTATTGCTATGATTTGTAATAAATCTTATCATTTTTTACCTCTCTTGTACAAATCACCAAGCCATTCGAATTGAAGTTGTTTGTTTTTAATGATATCATGCATCAAAAGGTTCATTGTGTGAACCAAACACCCAGACCAAAATATGTTGGGGTATTTATCCTCAATAATTACTCCTATTGCTTTACAGTTAGCAGCATTATCAGTGATGACTTGGATGACATTGTATGGCCCAATACTTTCAATTGTTTCAAGTAATGGTTCTACAATGTTAATGCCGGTCTTGAATTTGTCTAAATAATCATATGTTGAAAGGAATATTGCACCACTAATAGACATAGCCAAAACACTTATCAATGGCTTTCCTTTTACATTGGTCCATCCATCAGATACAATGGACACCCCATTCTCATTCCAAGAATTTGTCATTCTAGCCAAAGAATTATTTATTTTAGCTTTTTCATGATCAAATCCCCCGGTTCTGGCCTTGTCATACCCAGGGCTCTTGTATCCTTTGGGGGCATCATTAATGGCACAAACCATTTCATGCCAATAAGGTGAGCGAAGAACATTGAATGGCACCCCACATGCATATAGAAACCGGAAAATTTTTGAATCCATATCATTCCTACACCCTTCGTCAAGGAAATCGGATATGGTTCTACGCCTTAAGGAGATGTTTGGTCCAGGTGTGCCTCCATATCCACTGCCATGGGTGGAAGTTGATGGACTTCTTTGTCCATGATGTGATGGACCTAATAGTGCATAAGAATCAATGAAACCCCTAGATCTTTTAGATCTCTGTAGGGGAGCCTCCTCTTCCTTTCTATATTTCTCTCTGTCTGTTGCTAGCACACTTACACAAATTTTGATTCCTAGATTTTTCTCTCCATCCCCTGGCATTTTCCCACTAAGGCGCCTTCTGGCACGAGTGTATGAACCTGTGTATTCTTTATTGCAATGGGGGCAAAGAAATTTAGCGGTTCCACCACCTTTCCCTCCTTCCTGCCTCTGAACATATTTCCACAATGGTGTTTGGCTTTGGTCTTGTTTAGTTGGGGTCTCTGTGGCCTCATGTTCTCCACTCTCCCCTTCCACCTCAACATACTCCTCCTCTTCAGGATTTTCATCAAATCCACTATAACCCACCTCTTCATCCTCCTCTTCTCTAATGGACCTCTTTCTTCTACTCTCCAACACCATTATTACAAAGAAAGGAACCAACATGAAGAAAATCCCTAGCCATATAGCCATGATGTTTCAAGTTTCAAGTTTCAAGTTTCTAGCCTGCAAAAAAAATAGAGGAATGCCAAATGGGAATAGGAAATGGAACATAGAAAAAAAACAATTCAATTTTTCACTTTTCAAGACACTAAAATGCAACATTGAGAAAAAAATTCAAGTTTTCATTTTTGAACAACTTAAAAATGCAATATAGAAAATAAAAAATTAGATTAGAAGTCCTACCTCTTTGTCCTGACTCCTGACTCCTTCAATCCTCGCCTTGCTCTCTTGCAGCTTGCTCCTTGCTCTCTCCTTCTCTCCTTGCTCTCTCCTTGCTCCCTCCTTGGCACTTTCGCTCTCCAAACTCTCAAGTTCTCTTGCTCTCAAACTCTCAAGCTCGAGCTCTCAAACTAAAACAATAACAAACAAATGAGGGTGGGCTTTTATTTACCCAACCACCCCCCCCCCCCTCCCTCCCAAAAAAAATTCCGAAATTTGAAGTCCGAATTTTTTTACGCGGCGGGGAGCATTTTTTTTGTCGGGGAGCGTTCGAGAGTGAACGCTCCCGAATCGTTTTTTTAATGGGGGGAGCAGGGAGCGTTTTTTAACTGGGGGGAGCATTCGCTCCCAAGTGCTCGCTCTCGAAAATGCTCCCCTTAGGAAGCATTTTCGGGAGCGCGCTCCTGAACGAAGCGTGTTTTGGGAGCAGACTCCCGGGCGATTCCAGCAACCTTGATCTGGACAGATCTTGGGAGGACTCATGGTTTAGAGGATCCTCGCTTATGTAGGGGTGATCGCTATTGTATGGGCCAATCTAACCTGCATCAGGGTGCATCGATGTCATATTGTATGGTTATGAATCATTGAGTCGATATGTGGCCTTGACCTTAGTGCAATATTCCTTAGATAGTTCCCAACATGGCAGCCTCGAAAAATCAACTGTTTCACATTTCCCAAGGCAGCTCATGTTTCTTAATGCAATCCTTAAGTTGCATGATATGGGAAAATGGGTACACGTTTCTGAAACGAAAATGCACTGGAAACGTGACCCCCACAAATTTGGAAACAGAGAAACGCGATATATATATATATATATATATATATATATATATATATATATATATATATATATATATCAGTGTTCCATAGGGTTGCGTCCTCCAAGGTCAGGTGCACGCACCCGGGACAGGGAGTCTCCTAGGGGTGCATTTCCCCGCGCACCCTTTTTGGTGAGTCTTGGGGAGACGCAAGGGAGTGCGTTTCCCCAATGTGGGGGACGCGACTCCCCAAAAAGGGTGCTTCTGGGCGTCCCCCTTTTGAAGGGAGACGCCCCCCCCCCCCAAAAGATTTGTCTAATGACACCTATGTAAAAAAAATGACTATCATATAGTATAAAGTCAAAAAAAATTAAAAATAAATAAAATTAAAAAAATAAATGAAACAAAAAAAAAACAAAATGGTAAGTTTTAAAAAAATTACGATTCATTATTCAATGATTCATTTCATTTGCACCTCTTCGACCTCCGGCTGACCTCTGCAACTTCGACCTTGACCTCTCTGCGTCCTTAATGTTGAAATTATTTTCAGTGCTCATTATCTATTTTTACTTTTCAGTTGATGACCTCAGACTGATTCTTGACTCTTCACTCTTAACTATTTTTTAGTTTGAAACTTTGAGTTATATAAATTTACTATTTACTATTTAGCGTTCAAAGTTCAAACTTTAGTATCTACTATCTACTTCTAGACTTCTAGTGTGTTTTGATTTTAATTTCGATTCTAGAATGATGAATGATGAAATTAATTTTTAAATCAATGTACACTGTAGATTGTAGAATGATGAATGATGAATGATATTTGAAGATTTCATTACTGAATTTATTTATTGAATGATCATTGATTATGGATGAATATTAGAATAATGACTATGTCATATGAATGATGTATGTATCAAAATGAGTGATGAGGATGGATCAAAGTATGTCATTATTCAATTCAATTATGAATTTAAATTTTATCATGTGTAGATCAAATTTCATTTCTCAATGTATTGGTTTTCATATTATATAGTATATACTATATTATTATTAGTCTATTTAATATTTAATATTTATGCTTTCATTATTTAACAATGAATATGAACTTGAATTATATATATATATATATATATATATATATATATATATATATACCCCGATCACACCCCGCACCCCCGAAATTTCCCTAAAATTTCAGGGTACTCCCACACGTCACCCCTGTGCGTCTCCCCGCACCCGCATCTCCGCTCACCAGAGTCTTGGTGGAACATTGATATATATATATATATATATATATCACATTATATTGAAACTTGGAAAAAAATCATTATAAATAAATGTGCAAGAACATTTAAATGACAAGCAATGATCCACCATCACTTATATTAGGATCCTCATCATTAGTATTACCCTTAGCCTCTACCTCAATCCTCTAGGGACATCGGTCAACACCACCTAATCCAAGCTTTAAAATATGCTACGAAAAGCCCAGTATGCTTGATCAATGATTTTGGTTTGAGTGAAGGGTACATTTTTGCTAAGGCTAGAAGTCCAACAAGCAATATCACTAACATCAAGGTACATAAAGGGCTTGGAGCTCTTGATTAACTACCAATTCCATACCATCATACATGATAGAATCTAATGAAAATAATCCTGAAAATTGTTAAATCTGCAGCATTTTGAATAGGATATGAAATTCTACTTTCTCCATATGAAGACCGATGAGGTTGGTGTTGAGATTTTAGGTAGCATCGGATGTGCTCTAGCTATGAAATTTTGTGGAGGGGCTAGAATGCACGAGATATCCAAGACCCATAAATCGTTTGGAGAAATTCCACCCAATGTAAAAGTTACTCAAATAATTAATTTTTTTAATGGGGGCCCTAAGTCTAACTTAGGGAAATAAAAAAATTAAAGTGAATTAATATACACATGTGGGTGAGAATGTTCTAAGTGACGTGGAATCTTTTCTAATCTGTGTCGTTGATTGGAGATTAGATCACAGTCGTTGATTTCTTAACGAGAAAAGTATTAAAGGAAGGCTTGGGGTCAGTTGGAGAAGACACACAGAGCGGTAGCACTTGAGCGAAGTCAAAATTCTAGGGTGTTGTTTGCAAAGAATTTTCGAGTGAGCTTGTAGTGCTTGAGAGGGGTAGATCAACGAGGGATTATTATGATATGAGGCCGAGAATACAAAGGCAGAGGGGCAGATCCGTACCAGGCAGCGCAGAGACCAGCAAGAGGGACGCAGCCCAGCCAAGCTCACGCAGAGGCAGCGCAAAGGCTGACGCAGGGCCTTCAGGGTGACACAGAGTCAGCGCTGAGCCCAGAAGGGTGACGCAAAGGCTGCGCAGTGGCTATGTTGGGCAGGAGAAGATGGCGCAGAGGCTGTTGGCGCAGTGTTAGGGTTCCAGTGGGCCAGAAAGGGCTCATATTTAGCGTATTTCAAAGGAGTGCTTCCTCTGTTGAATCAGCCATATTTTCTGTCTCCGAGTGATAGGTACATCTGCCGTGAAAATTCTTTGTTGGGCAAACCATTACTGGTGTCCTTGATTGTACCCAGATATTCCGCTTAATAAACAAACCCTCTAAGACTTGTTGCACCGATTTTCCCACATTGGGTTTTTCCGGGGACATTGTCCAAAAAATACTATGTCCTTTGTCATATGTGCACTATGTTTCAGTAAATGGTCTGTATGTATGTGTATGCTGCAATTGTGTTTACTTTGATATTTTTCTAAATACTTCAGTTAAATAACTTGTTAATTAAATCAAACAAGTAGGAGAAGTAAATCACGATATTGCAGTAGGGTTTCTATATTAAGAAATTTTCACAGTTGGAAACATTCTCAGACATCCTGAAACAACATTTTGGTGCAAAATGAGTGGAACCTTTTTTAAAGAAAAATTTTCGACCTTGGAGGTTTCTAGAAGTCTCATTAGTTCATAATTAACCTCTAATTAGGCATTAAAACCAAAAGTGTAGGTCCCAACCACTAAATCAAGGCAAAATCAGACAAATTTTATTTAGAAAGCCATTGCGCAAGTGTTGAAATGCATTTCAGTTTGTATGAAACACATTTCTAACAAGTGAAATGTGTTTCATATAAACTAAAACGTGTTTCAGTCGAGTTTCATATTTTTGATATGGAAACACAATTGATACGCAAGGGAAGCCAAGTTTCCTACAACATAGATGCAAGCAGTCCTAGAAGTCGAAAAGTCAACTTGGTCCCAAAATGCTCAAATTGATGAGGAGATTGCATGCCACGAAAAAAAAAATTCAAACAGTGAAGTCATGATGTAGTTATAGGTGGTCAAAATTGGCCAAATGGTATGTGTGGCTTCCAGGTGACAGAACAAGGGCAAGACTTGCCATAATGATGCATGCATTATGTCAAAATCGGTCTATGGAAAGAGACAAACAAAACCCATGTTTCATCTTTCCTTTATTCCTAAGGCCATTAGAGACTTAGCAGTGAAGGTGATGGTGTGGCAACATATGGCACTACTTTGGCTATTGAGGATAACTACAAGTGAAATCAAGGAAAATGTCAACAAACCCACATGAAAACCATGCAAAATTCATTGAGGCATTGGAGAACCAACCAAAAAGGTGTCAAGTTGAGTTGTACTAGTTGTTGGGGTCAAGGAAACTCGCCATTTGAAGTCAAAAACTAGTCATTGATGGGTCAAAGTAGAACATTGGAGGTCCAAGGAACTAAATCTTAGCAAATGGACAAAACTATAGTTGCTACAAAATCAAAAGATGATTCCTTCAACCAAATCGAGTCTTCCTCAAGCAAACCAGTGATACTAGAAACCAAGTTGAGCCACCAAGTAGCCATTGGAGGGGAGGGCATTGAGCATCCAAAGCAGTCATTCAAAACTTTTGGGGCATTTCTTCCCATTTCTTCAATGCCCAGGTCAAGTGCAAGTGAAACGTTGTACTCCCAAGGGACTTGCCAACCAAGTTGACTTCCCAAAGTGGGCAAAAAATATTGTAATTAAATATTTTTACTAATAATTATTACTTAGTCTCTGAAATGTGGATGAAAAGTAAATTATTTCCCTAAAGGGAGGTCAAACTAGCCATTAAAGAAAAATTATAAATGCTAGCCTCTCCTCTAGATGTTGTTGTTGATTTGTGAGATCATATTATGCCATAATAAAGAACTCATTTGAAAACCTTTGTGTAAAATCTTTGTGGATGTTTGATTTTCCTATATTTTTCTTTCTTAATCCATGTTGTAACAAGGCTTAATATAAAATATTTACATAATAAGTAAGATCACATCATACTATCGAAATAGCAGAAGTTGAACGAATATGGCCGCTCTCGCATCCACCAAGGTTTCTGGATCCGCCGACGGAGCATAGTGGGAGATCCTTGAACGCCTTTATGACACTGCTTCGGGCTGCGACTACTGGGGTTTATTGAGGGCGGTCTCGGCTGATGTTTTCCACAGAAGACCGAAGGAGAGCCATATCCACCCTTACCCTCGACTCTGCGTTTGCCCGACAAAGTTTACCCTGGGCTTTGCGATAAGGTTCGAGGTTTTTCTTGTGTGCGTTGGGCACAAGCAATGTTTGGTTTGTGCCTTGCAGTCATTTGCGGCAGCACATTGTATGCTAGGAACCAATGGGGTTGGTTTCATCCCCGATGCTGGAGGCCACTGTTCAGAGCATTTTCGCTCCAACCTATCCTATCTTCCAGCTCTGTGCTGCCCTAGGATGAAGGCCATGAACAAATCAAACTAGGAGGTGAGCAAACCACTAAGAAGGATGAGGATTGGGAGGTTCGGTCGGACCAGACTTACGAGGGTAATACTCAACCATTACTTTGTTTTTCCCTTATCATGCTCTGTGGTACCTGCTTATTTTTGGAAACACCTTGTCGGGAAATTTATTGTGGATGAACTGTCAGATTGGGCTGTGCGGGTTTCTCTGTTGTTTTTTCAGCTCAGAAAAACTCCGTGGTACTTTCCCATCTCGCTCTCGTTTCCTCCACTCTGTGGTCACAGTTCGAGCTTCTCTCATGGTTCTTGCAACCTGGGACCATGGCCTCAAGCTTCAAACGCTAGCGGGAGCCTCTCCATTCTGGAGCCATAGTTCCAGATCTTCTTAAAAACCATTTCTGGGAAGACAATGATCTTATGGAACCGGGACTCTGATCTTGTTTCAGATCTAAAACTAAAGGCCCAATATGCAACAAGCATTTCAGCCCCAAATCAGAGTCTAATTTGTTCCAGGAAGTGCTGCAGGGAGATACCCAATTAAAAGCCTACAACATTCAAAGGAACTCTACCATCACCATGACCTTAAGGCTTTTGGGCAGTGCCCCAGGAGTAAGCACACCAGCTAGATCCTCGTCGGCTGTCAAGGGATAGACCTCTTTCAGAGATGCATTAAGAGGCAAAACTGCAGCACAGTTCAAACAAACACTTAACCTGTCTATTCCAGGCCCATACATTGTAGAAAAGAAGGAAAAAAATCCAGAACTGGCCATAGAAATACCAGAAGTAAATGGACTCTTCAACTTGTTGCAAGCAAATGCCATTATTTGTTGCTTCAATGGATACTTGCCTAAATCTGAAGAATTAAATGCATGGATTTACCTAAACTGGACAAAATACTGTGATATATATCTGTGTACAAAGGGTTTTTTCGTGGTTCAATTTGATAATCAAAAAGACTACAGTCGTGTTATAAATGAGGGACCATGGTTCTGGGGGAGGGTTGGCCTCTTCGTAACTCCATGGTTCCCTAGCTTTGATGCAAACATAATGGTGGTCACAAAAATGCCGATGTGGGTAAGGTTACTTTCGTGGTTCAGTTTGATAATCAAAAAGACTACAGTTGTGTTATAAATGAGGGACCATGGTTCTAGGGGAGGGTTGGCCTCTTCGTAACTCCATAGTTCCCTAGCTTTGATGCAAACATAATGGTGGTCACAAAAATGCCGGTGTGGGTAAGGTTACATAACCTTCCACTCCCCTTCTGGCACCACCAGGTATTAGAAGATATTGGGAATTCTTTAGGAGTTTTCCTGAAGTTGGACCGGGAGAGAATGGACAAAGGTATCTTCACTTTTGCCTGTATCTATGTGGAGATGGACTTAAGCAAGGGATTTTCGGAAGGTATCCTTTTATCACATAAATATCTCAAGTGGACACACGCATTAGACTTTGAAAATACAACTTTCAGATGTAGGGTGTGCCACCAAACAGGACACTTACAAAACTCATGCATACAATCCAAGAAAAGAACAAACAGGAAACCACAAAAGCAAAAAGGATGGCAGTTTGCAGACCCTCTTTCCTTAGAGGATGAGGGTGAAGAAATGGAGGAAACAAATCAGCATCTGGAAGCAGGATATAAACACAGTAATAAAGAAAAGAGAGAAGAAGGAGTGGAAGAACATAAATTTTTTGTTGGTGAACCAAACACTATTTCTATTTTTTCGACTCTTGATACTCAATTGGAGGGGAAGAACAATATTCAAACATTTGTGGGTACAAAGTGCTCTCATATTTTTGAGAGCTCCGACTCAGATAAAGAAGCCCCAAATGCTAATTGTAATAATGTGCTAGCAGTTGTTCCTTCTGTTTCTCATCCTGTGGGCTGGCAAATAGTCCAAAAGAAAAAGGGAAAAAAAGAGAAGCCGAGTGCTTTTGAAAAAGTGTAATTTTACTTTTTATTCTTTTCTTGGTAGCTTTGCTACTTGGCATGGGTCACACTGTTGGATCCCTTGGGGACTTTCCTAAATGGGACGAGCATCTACTCTTGTAACTTTTAATTGTTATAATAGAAAGTTATTGCTTTTTTCTTTGGAAAAAAAGTAAGATCACACAGAAAGCGGAGGGGCAATCCATTGAGGGCTACAAAACCAGATGGAGAAAGTGGACAAGAAGCTAGTCTGCTTCATCTTTTAATCATATGTGGACCATTTGGACAAAGGTTGGAATCTTTTGAGGAGATAGCTTCAACTGAGAGAAGAGTAGAATTCATTGCATAGTTGACCAAAAGATCAAAGACATCTCACTAGAGGCCACTCCGAGTTCGATCTTAGAGGTGTGGGATGTTTTAGACCTAGGTGGGGGAAATATTCTCTTCGATACCAAGCCCACATCGTTGACCAAATTGCATGATTGATTTAAGAAACACTATGGTTCACAACTTAACAACTTGAGGTAAAGTGTTGTGCTGGTAAATGATACGTCGTTCTTCAACAACCTTTTATAAATAAAAAAATTTTAAAAAAATCTTTTTGTTTTAAATTAATTTCTTCAACTAGCATTTTTTCAAAATCTTATCATCAAATTGCTACTTTTGTGCCTTGGGGTTTTGAGCAATAAAGTTAGAATAAATCCAAGGATCAATATACCTATTTTTTAATTTTATTTCCATATATTCTTCACGAAATATTGAGTTTTTTGTTGCAAAAATGCGTTGATATATCGCTTTAGCATACAAGTTCTAACTAATTTTCAAGGTTTCGAGCCTTTTCCCAAGTAAGTATCCCAACTAGATCATTCTAGGTAGGCTCTACATTGAATTTACCTTATAACATCTTGTTTATGGAGTCTAAAAATACTATTTTCGAGCTATTGTAAGCTTATTTTATTTTGTCAAATTTTTTTGGGTTGCGCACTTAGCGGGGTTTGATCCCATAACCTCAACAAGGAAATTTCCAACTTGTTGGAAATTGCATTTTGTTGCTAGTATAACATCTCTTAGCTCCCCCACCCGTAGTTCTTTGATTTAGAGTGTTAAGCCTGTTGGAAATACTGAGAGGGGCGGGGAGGTGTAAATCAGTATTTCTTATCAATTAGCACTTTTAAATCTTTTCAGAGCGTTAGTTAATCTTCAATTGTTCTTGATATTTATCCAGTAACAACAGTAAACAATAGAACACGATAGGCACACGAATTTTAGGTGGAAAACCCCCTCCAGGTCAAAAACCACTGAACGCTTTTCTAATAAATTCTTTAATCTTCAGCCCCAACTGAAATGAAAGGTACAACTTCCTAGAATTCAAGAAAAGCATTATTCTCCATCTCCCACTAGAAGGATGCCCCAGCACCCTAGTTTCTTCAGTAGTCAACTGAATTGATGCCCCGAAATCCTAGACAGACCTACCACCCTGAAGTGTTCACAGACTCCAACCTGTAGGTGACTTCATGCACCAACCTAGCACCTCCTTGCCACCCTATAATAATCAGAAATAAGACAAGAGTGTGGACTCCCGTACCAGGGACAATGATTCACAATGATTTCCTTGAACTAGACCAATCACCCAATCACACTATGACCTGCAACCCAACCATAACATTATCCAGCAATGACACTTATACCTCCCAACAATGCCTCTCCAACTCTAGGCAGATTGACTCCTTTACAATAATGACTCTTTTACAATTTTACAATGATGATTTCTACAATACTGGCTTTTGACAGGACCTAATACTTGACTTGACACTGCTTCTTTGAACACTAGCAACTGCTGAGGTATGTTGTGCTTGCTTCAAGTAATGTTACTTTGGTGTTGCATTGTCCTTCTAGTATGTGTCTGAGTTGTCCTATTATGTCCTCCTTCTTGCACATGCATTAATGAACAAGACCCAAACCAATATACAAACAAAATACTTACATTGTCCTGCAAACCATATGTCAAAGAAAGATTCAAAATTCAAATGTAAATACATTAAACATTTATTAACAAAACCCAATCAAACATACATACAAAATACTTACATTGCCCTGCAAAAACACATGTCAGAGATGATGTTCAAATTAAAATTCAAACACTAATCATGCATACCTTGTTGTAGCAGACTTACCCTTGACTGTTGATGTGTTGTCCATACTACAGTGATCCTTGAATGCATATTTTTTTCTTGCCTTCTAGAAGCTCGATATTGAATCTGTTGTATCTATGTAATTTCGGATCTCCACGGTCTGAAATTGCACCTTGTAGTAGCCCTCTGAGTGCTCTTTCCAACCCCGCAGGTCTGATCAATATTCGATTTTTCAGGACATAGTTATGCCCAATCTCCTACGATGACCTAATTATAGATTGATTCAGTATAGCGAACTTGTACGAAGTGCCACGTGTCACTGTTTCAACCTTCGGTCCTGAAAACGATGTCCAACAAACTACAGTTCGTCCTGTTTCTGTCACTTTTTACGAAATTTGAATCCAATGCTCAAAGATAAAGTTATGACGATTTTCACAAGGTCACCTGTTTGACATGAAATTCGGGAGCCTGAAAAAACCCTAACTTCCTCAGATCATATCTCCGAAAACATAGCAAACCAATATCTGAAAATCGGTCACGCACTTCATTAGGATTTCAACTCCAATGGGTTTTTTTTTTCAGCATCTAAAGCTTCGCAGAAAAAAAACTATAGCGATAATGCCACGATGAACTATTTTTAAGTAGCAAAATCCTTGCATCAAGAGAATATGAGGATTACAATTTATAAAAATGCTTAGGTTGAGGGGGTCTTCAACAAGTGAACGTTGGAGGGATTTTAAGAGTTTAAAAAATTATTAATTATTGACTATTCAATGACCACAACCAATGATTAGTGTCATGCCACAACCCCATGGGGTTTTAGCCCACTAACTGGGGTTACTAACTTCAAACACGAATATCTCTCAAAATGTGAAGAATTACGTGGTGTTCCATATATCAACGAAAACATATCGACAAGTAGAAACCATCCAAAATATCCTTGACTCGGAATAGAGTAAGTTGTCAAGTCAAAATTCCCATGCAAGATCGAGGTAGCCCCTGGTGTTGCTTGGGTTGACATCAATGACAACCACTGATCAACAATTTCCCCCTTTGGCATTGATGGCAACACAAGTACTCCCCCTGTGATCATGACACCTCTTCCTACAGCATTCTCTCCCCCTTTGTCATCAATGGAAAAGCATAACTCACCCTGACAAATGTCATCCTGCGGACCTGTCCACACCTCAACTCCCCTTTTTTTACTTACTTAGATAAGAGAAAGAGTCTAATGAGAACTTAGGAGAATCCCAAGCTTTAGGAGAAGATACTCAAATGCTTCGTGAGGTAATGGTTTAGTAAAGATGTCAGCAATTTGTTCCTTTGTGCCAACATATTCAAGCTTGATATTCTTTTCGATGACTTGCTCTCTAACGAAATGATATTTGATCAGAATGTGCTTTGTTTTGGAATGCATCACAGGATTCTTGGAGATACTGATGGCATTGGTGTTATCGCAAAAGATGGGAATAGGCTCATCAAACTTGACTTGAAGATCTTGCAAAGTTTGCTTCATCCAGATAACTTGAGTACAACAAGTTGTTGTCGCGATATATTCTGCTTCTACTGTGGATAACGAGATTGAAGATTGCTTTTTACTTAACCATGAAACAAGGCAACCACCTAGATAGAATGTTGCTCCACTGGTACTCTTTCGATCATCAACACTTCCTGCCCAATCTACATCTATATAAGCTTGGATAACTAGATTATTTCCTTTGGGATACCATAAACCATATTCTGTTGTTCCCTTAAGATATCGGAGAATTCTTTTGATGACAATAGTCTGAGATTCTTTGGGTGCTGCTTGGAATCTTGCTACTTGTACAACTACCTGCATTACGTCTGGTCGAGACGCTGTCACATATAGAAGACTGCCAATCATAGATCTATACAACCTTTGGTCCACATCCTTTGATGAATCTTCTAAACTTAACTTGCAACCTATTACCATTAGCGTAAGGACAGGCTTGCAATCTTCCATCTTGAATTTCTTGAGCATTTCCTTGATGTACTTGGTTTGATATATAAATATTCCTTTATCCTGCTGAGATATTTGAAGCCCTAAAAAGTATATCAGCTCACCAAGTAGAGACATTTCAAACACACTTTGCATCTTTGTGGCAAATTTTTTACTTAATCTATCATCATTGCTTCCAAAAATTATATCGTCCACATATACCTTGATAATTGTTAGGTTATCTTGATCCACTTTCACATAGAAATTGTTGTCGGCGCTTCCTTTCTCGAATCCTTGTTGACGTAGATATTCATCAAGACGAGCATACCAAGCTCTAGGAGCTTGCTTAAGACCATATAGTGCCTTCTTTAATTTGCAAACATAGTCTTCCTTTTCAGAGAGAAGAAAACCTTCTAGTTGTTCGATGTAAACTTCTTCTTCCAATTCACCATTTAGAAAGGCTAACTTAACATCCATTTGGTAGACCTTGATTTTTCTCGAGCATGCATAAGCGAGAAACATTATGATAGCTTCCATTCTAGCAACGAGAGCAAATGTTTCTTCAAAATCAATTCCTTCAACTTGTGCATATCCTTTGCAGACTAATCTTGCCTTATTCCTGGTAACTAGTCCATCCTCATTCAATTTGTTTCTGAAGACCCATTTAGTTCCAATAAAAAATTTATCATTTGGTCGTGGAACCAATTCCCAAGTGTCGTTCTTCTCAATTTGATCCAGTTCTTCATTCATAGCTGCTACCCAGTGTTCATCTTGACTAGCTTCCTCAAAATTGCTAGGCTCAAAAGTTCCTAAAAAAGCAAGGTGGGCTTGTTGTGATGAACGAAGCTGTCGACTTCTTTTGGTTCCAATTCCTTCATTTATGTTGTCGATGATTTGATTTGGCGGATGATTCTTTTGACACCATTCTTTTAAAGCTTTTGGATAATTTTCTAGTACATCCTACTGATCATTTCTTATTTCCTCCTGGTTGACTGTTGTTTCCTTATTTGATTGGTCTTGCTCTGGAGCTTCGTCTTCATCCTTCACAGATTCTCCCTCAGATCCCTCAGATTTTCTTGAAGGGACAATCTCATCGTCATCCTTTGTAACACAATCTTCATCAGAAGTAAAATTATGCTTTCCACTATTTGTTTTCGCCTCAGATTGTAGCATCTATAAGCCTTCCTTTTGTGTGAATAACCAACGAAAATACCTTCATCGACACAGGAATCAAACTTGCCCAAATTTTGATCTTCTCTTTTGATGTAGCATTTGCTTCCAAATATTTAGAAGTATTTGACGTTAGTCGGTCTTCCTTTCCATAATTCGTATGGAGTCATGTTACAATTGTTCCTTAGAAAACCTCTATTAATAATGAATACAGCTGTATCGATTGCTTGAACCTAGAATTTATCA
Source organism: Pinus albicaulis (assembly GCA_034641835.2). Classification (NCBI taxonomy): domain Eukaryota; kingdom Viridiplantae; phylum Streptophyta; class Pinopsida; order Pinales; family Pinaceae; genus Pinus; species Pinus albicaulis. Next base: position 548,148,994 of record CM076574.1, read on the forward strand.
TCTAATTTTGAGTCATTTAACACTGTTCTGGCCATTTCTTGTACGGTTTTGTTTTTTCTTTCAGAACTCCATTTTGCTGCGGTGTTTTGGCTGTTGATAATTGCCTTTTTATTCCATTTTCATCACAATACTGCTGAAATACCTTGGAAGTGAATTCTCCGCCATTATCTGATCTCAGTCATTTTCGACCAATTCCTTGTAGATTATAGCACACTCGAATGCCTCGGTCTTTTTCTTTAAGAAGTTGACGATTGTCATTTTGATGTAATCATCTATCATTAGCTTAAAATATAATTCTCCATCTAAACCTTTTGTTCTCATAGGACCACATAGATCAGTATGTACTAATTCCAATGGATGTGATGCAAAGTGTTCTTTTGTCTTGAACTCAACTTTTGTCTGCTTGTCGTACCGACAAGATTCACATATCGTATTGGTAGGTTTTGAAATTTTAGGTATTTCTCTTACTGCTTCCTCGCTGATCCTGACAAAATTGTCGAAATTTATATGTCCCATTCATTTGTGCCATAACCAACTTTCGTCTTCTTTCGACAAAAAGCACCCTTTAGGTGTCTCATCCAAAATATATATGTCATTTGGAGCTCTGCTTGTTATAGCCACAATTTTACCGAACTTGCCTTTCTTGATTTCACATTTCTTAGAGTTAAATAGCATCATGTGTCCTTGATCGCACATTTGTCCAACACTGAACAGATTGTGATTCATATTTTCAACCAACAACACATCTTTCGCTAATGCATTCTTGCTTCCAAGTGTGATTGTACCTACTCCTATGACGTTTGAACACCCATCATTTCCAAAAGACATTGTTCCATCCTTCTTTTCCTTCAAGGATATGAACTTATTCCTATCTTCGGTCATATGAGTTGAGCAACCACTATCAACATACCAAACATTTCCGTTGCATTGAGCCTTAAGAGCGATAGCACATTTTTCAGTCTTCTTTTTCCATATTTGTTCATTCTGATTGTGCAAGAATTCCTTTGAAGAACGTCCAAGTTTGCAATCTTTAGCCAGGTGTCCAAAATTGTTACATTTTCGACATCATCTCTCAAATGATCAAATCAGTTATTATTTTGCTGAGTTCCGGAATATCCATTTCTAAAAGATCTCCCGAAACTATAGTTATTCCAAACATATGTGCAACATTCTATAGCTCTATGTCCAAACGTTCCACATGAATAACAATGACCATAGAAGATAGGTTGATACTTGGGAGGAAATCTTCTTCGAGGAATTGTCTTCCATGGTTCTTCCTGTGAGTCCTGATCTCTTGAGTTGGCTAGGAGGTCTACCTGCTTGTTATATTTTGCATATCCATCATCTTTTGTTGTCATAGAAGGACTTGGCTCCTTTTCAGACTTTTCTTTGTAACCAAGACCAGTCTTGTCATTGTTTGATCACTGATTGTTGATGATTTCTTCCAATGCCTTGGAGCTGTTGGTGTAGTTTTGAAGAATTTTTCCATTTTTTACTTGCTTTCGTACAGAAACTATTTCAGCTTCCAATGCTTCTCTTTCCTTGTTCCTTTCCTTTAATTCTTCCCTAAGCGATTCTTCAACTCGTTTGTAGTATTCAACCTTGATTTTAAGATTTAGGACCTGTTCCCTTTCTATCTTTAATTCGTCTTCAAGAGTGTTGACATGCTTCTTCTCGACCTTAAGCTCTTTGATAACCCTGATCACTTCGTTTTGAAATTTAACCTTAGTCAACTCTTCTTCTTCGTCTCCTTCTTCATCAGATGCTTCTTGCTTATTATGCATGCCCATAAACAATAGTCTTCCATTAATTTCTTCTTCGTTATCACTATCTTCATCATATGAGGAGCTATCTTCTTTGGAGAAGAAACTCTTCTTAAACCATTTCTTCTTCCCTTGCTTGTTGAACTTCCTCAGACCTTTCTTTCCCTTAGTAATAGCCTCACTTTTGTGAGGACACTTGGCTGCAAAATGCCCAACCTCACCACAATCGAAACATATCAATGGAAGTCCTTTGAATTTCCCTGTAGCTGTTCTCATTTTTCACGTGAAGTAGGAAAATTCTTTATCTGAAAATTCTTCTTCATCTTCTTCGTTTTCTTCTTCCTTTCAACTACAATTTTTCGCTTTCGGAGTATGCTTGTCCTTACTAGTCTTCTTGGATGCGGCAAATGTTGTTTCTAGGTAAGATATGTCGTCCTCTTCTTCAATCCTCATTTCATATTTCGTAAGCACTCCATGCAATTCATCTTTGCTGAGATTGGTTAGATTCGAACTATATTCCAAGACAGATACCTTTAGGTTGAATCTTGCTAGCAAGGTTCTAAGGATCTCTCGAACATCAATTTTCGTGTCGACAGGTTCTCCCAAACCTTCCAATGCATTTGTTATTTCATCAACACACTATAAGCATGCATCAATATTTTCATCTTCCTTCATGTTGAGTTGCTCAAATTTTTCCCTGTAAATTTGAAGCTTTGCTTCTTTCACGTTTGAGTCACTTGCATATATATTCTCAAGCTTGCCCATACTTCTTTAGCAGCTTTGCAACTCAGTACCTTATGATAGACAGATTCGATAAGCCCACTGATAATGAGATCTTTAGCCTTTGGATCATATACCATATTTTTCTTACCTTGTTCATCCTAGGTCGCTATAAAGCCTTTTTCAACAATTTCCCATACTTCGTATCCTTGCGCTAACAAACGAACCTGCATTCCTCCACTCCAAAGTGTGTAGTTATTTCCCTTGAACAAAGGAACTCTATTCTTAGTATACTGCATGATCTCCTTCCAGTTGTTAAACTGTTAATGAAGGAACCAAGCGTTGATACCAATTGTTGGAAATACTAAGAGGGGGAGGTGAATCAGTATTTCTTATCAATTAGCACTTTTAAATCTTTTCAGAGCATTAGTTAATCTTCAATTATTCTTGATGTTTATTCAGTAACAACAGTAAACAATATAACACAATAGGCACACGAATTTCAGGTGGAAAACCACCTCCGGGTCAAAAACCACCGAACACTTTTCTAATAAATTCTTTAATCTTCAGCCCCAACTGAAATGAAAGGTACAACTTTCTAGAATTCCAGAAAAGCATTATTCTCCAACTCCCACTGGAAGGACCCCCCAACGCCCTGGTTTCTTCAGTAGTCAACTGAATGGTTGCCCCAACATCCTAGACCGACTTACCACCTTGAAGTGTTCACAGGTTCCAACCTGTAGGTGACTTCATGCACCAACCTAGCACCTCCTTGCCACCCTATAATCATCAGAAATAAGACAAGAGTGTGGACTCCCAGACCAGGGACAATGATCCACGATACAATATGATTCACAATGATTTTCTTGAACTAGACCAATCACCCAATCACACACTGACCTGCCACCCAACCATAACATTATCCAACAATGACACTTATACCTCCCAACAATGCCTCTCCAACTCTAGCCAAATTGACTCTTTTACAATTTTACAATGATGATTTTTACAATACTGACTTTTGACACGACCTGATACTTGACTTGACACTGCTTCTTTGAACACTAGCAGCTGTTGAGGTATTATTGTGCTTGCTTCAAGTAATGGTACTTTGGCATTGCATTGTCCTTCTAGTATGTGTTTGAGTTGTCCTATTGTGTCCTCCTACCTGCACATGCATTAATGAACAAGACCCAAACCAATATACAAACAAAATATTTACACTGTCCTGCAAACCATATGTCAAAGAAATATTCGAAATTCAAATGTAAATACGTTCAACATTTATGAACAAAACCCAATCAAACATACATACAAAATACATACACTGTCCTGCAAAAACACATGCAGAGATGATATTCAAAATAAAATTCAAACACTAATCATACATACCTTGTTGTCGCAGACTTACCCTTGACTGTTGATGTGTTGTCCTTACTGCAGTGATCCTTGAATGCATATTTTTTCTTCCCTTCTAGAAGCTCAATACTGAATCTGTTGTATCTATGTAATTTCGGATCTCCAAGGTCTGAAATTGCGCCCTGTGGTAGCCTTCTAACTACTATTTCCAACCCCGTAGGTCTGATCAATATTCGATTCTTCAAAAAATAGTTATGCCCAATCTCCTACAATGACCTGATTATAGACTGGTTCAATATAGCGAACTTGTACGAAGTGCCACGTGTCATTGTTTCAACCTTCGATCCTTAAAACGATATCCAACAAACTACAGTTCGTCCTCTTTCTGTCACTTTTTGCGAAATTTGAATCCAATGCTCAAAGAGAAAGTTATGACGATTTTCCCAAGGTCACATGTTTGACATGAAATTCGAGAGCCTGCAAAAACCGTAACTTCCTCAGATCATATCTCCGAAAATATAGCGAACTAATATCTGAAATTTGGTCACGCACTTCAACAGGATTTCGGCTCCAAAGGTTTTTTTCAGCATCTGAAGCTTCGCAGAAAAAAAGTTATAGCGATAATGCCACGATGACCTGTTTTTAAGTAGCAAAATCCTTGCATTAGGAGGATACGAGGGTCACAATTTATATAAATGTTTAGGTTGAGAGGGTCTTCAACAAGTGAACGTTGGAGGGATTTTAAATGTCTAAAAAATTATTAATTATTGACTATTCAATGACCACAACTAATGATTAGTGTCATGCCACAACCCCATGGGGTTTAGCCCACTAACTGGGGTTACTAACTTCAAATACAAATATCTCTCAAACCGTGAAGAATTACATGGCATGCCATATATCAACAAGTAGAAACCATCCAAAATATCCTTGACTTGGAACAGAGTAAGTTGTCAAGTCAAAATTCCCATGCAAGATCGGGGTAGCCTCAGGTGCTTCTTGGGTTGACATCAATGACAACCACTGATCAAAAAAGCCACCATTTGGGTGGCTATTTTCAAGGGGAATGGTTGTTATCCCTAGGTTTTTCTATAGATTTTACAATCTATAGTCAAATTAACAAAGGAACCCCTCTCACCAAAGCCTTAATCACAGAAATAATCACACATTTGGTTACTATATTAAGTAAACACACTTCAACTATTTACACTATGATATATCTTGAAATTGAGTGATTTATCTTGTTGGTTTCAAGGTATTAGTTGTAGATTTTTACACACTTAAAAATAGTATAACAGCAAACAATTAACTCCTCTGCTTCATCCATAGACCCCATCTAAGGCACTAATCCTCATTTGGTTGGTTGAACTATTCAAAAGGAATCCTCCTATAGCATTTTTAGAGGAAGTTGGACCTAAAGAGTAGGGATTTGGGCCGAGGTGACGATGGGCCCTCATCCTATGTGCGGTAGTCATAGCAAGTTGCAAGAACCTTGGCAACCCTGCTAATTTGATCGATAACACGCTAAAAGCACAAAATCTCAAGGTTGGTCTTTCTTTTGTGCCCTATTTTAAAACAATTTGGTATTAAAAATATGTAATGTTAATTACTGAAAAGATAAACAACATTTCAAGGTGGAGTTCTCTCTCCAATGGCAGTGTCAGCTCCCGTGCTTGTTTTCCTTGGAGTTTTCCCCCACATCAAATTCAGCATCAATGTCAATCTCCTTCTCTTGCCAAATATCATCTAACTTCTTGCACAATAATTCCATGACTATTGTGAAAAAGCACAAGCATTCCATGTAAAATTATCAATGATGTGATGAAGATGTTCCGATGGATGACACTACAACAATCTCAAATACCCACAACATTTCATATTAATCAGCCCAATTTTAGGATGGATATAACAATCATCCTTCATCACTTTAACGAAATGTTCAACAAAGACAAACTTGATGCATGGCTTTCAAGCTTAGAAGCCTAGTTCCATATGCAATAAAATCTAACATATCAACAAGGACCACGATTTCAAAGGTTTATAACTTTATATAGACAAACAAGCTCTCATATTGTAGCAGTCCCATGCTCACCAACTTACTATTATACGTCAACCTGCAATCTATCAGTGTGATCAACCTAAAGAAGCAACTTTAAAGGGATTTTAACATGTGGTGCAAAGAAGGTACGTTGACACGTTAGTTACATCTCAAGCAAATGTTACTTCCTAAGTTGTTGTGTGGATTCCACTAAACAATTTATCACAATAGATCTACTAAAACATATTTGAAAATCTCAAATCTCCACTATGAGGGTTAATTTCTCCTTAGATTTCTAAATTCGTTAATTATTGTGTTATTCCTATGCATGCAATATATGAAATACAAAAATAGAGAAGAAACATAAACACAACCACTCTCAACCACAATAACACAAGATATGACCTAAGAATCGCTTACAAGCCAAACCCAGTTGGAAGGTAAGACTACTCTGCTCTCTCTTTCTGTAATATCCCACATGGGAAAATGACAGTAATATAAAGTAACAATAGACTAGAAACTACAACAAATAAAATAACACCATTAACACATGAAAATTGGAGCCAAAAACATGATCTGACCCATTTTATTAATGTTGTAGGAATTTACAGGGTAATTTCCTTAGATCAAAAGCCAAAGGTCACTGCTCACAAACAAATCACAAATCAGTACACCAATATTATCACGTGGCTAAAACCCTCGAAGAGGGAAACAATCCACGGCCTGAGCCAACACGACCACTTCAGGCAATTTATTAATATAAAAAGAAAGGTTACATATGTTTCTCTCATCAACGGTTACCGAAGAAATGACCCTTCGTGCTCTTTAAATAGAGATCATGGACCAATCGGGTGTTAAGCCACAAATCAAGTGTCGTTAATACTGTAATGTTCCAAATTAAGGAACAGCTACAGATTGGGAATAACCTAAGTTATTACCAATGTGGAGCTACAGCCATATACCTCATACAGATGTAAAATCACTGAATCTTCAATAAAATATGCAACAGCAATTTTATACAGCGTTTTATAAGGGAAAAGGTGGGGAAAAGTGAGTATTTAGGCCTTAAAACGAGTGTATTCAAAGATCTGCGTAAAAATAAGATGTGAAAGCGGTTGGATCTGATAGCTAGGGTTATGAGGGACTCCCATGTTGAATTTCAGCAAAAACAAATAAGTTTTGCTAAGTTAAACAGTTCCTCCTTTCCTAACTAGGCTAGAAAACCCTGATTTCCCATGACTAGAAGTATGCAGAAATTTACTGAAGCATGTGAGCGTGATTTTCTGAAGGGTATGACTGAAATAAGGTATGAACATGGGCAAATAAGATCAGAGGCATATCTCATACATTTTACAGAAGAAGAATGAAAGAATACAAAAGAAATCCTCAAGAAAGAGGTGCTACAACCATGTTAAAAGACTGCATAACCATGACAGCGTTATTTTTAGGGCTGAAGCAGCATTTTATTGATTCTTCAGATCTAGATCAGATCTGTACATAAAAAGATAGATCCAATACAGATCCATGTACAAGAAAGGCTGATTTATACATTCCCCTTGGGGATTTGCTCAAAACATGAAGCACCGGAAGTAGATCTAAGATCTAAGAATGCAGATCTATAGAATTATTCAAAAATCACTGAATCATGTACATGTATCAGATCTGAAATAGAACATAGATTGGTTGGCCAATCTATGGATCACCACAGTGAAGGAAGAATCCCAACATCGGATATCTCTTCTCCAAAATGCAAGCAAAGCACCCTGCAGCTGTAGATCTGCAAATAACGCTGTCCTAGGGAGAGGAACAACATTGTAGCTTCTGAGAATGATTTGGCCTAGTGCCAAGATGTAGATCTGAAGTGCAATCAGCAAATGAACTCTTCCAAGAGGTTAAAAGACACACTCACTGAGAAGAGTCACTGCTATCATCTAGATCTAAGCAGATCTAGTCTTCCACTTGCAGCAGCTCACAAGACAGCTCAACCCTCAACATGAGCAGCGTTGTAATGTAAGGTGAAGCTTGGCCCAAGCCTGATAGTGGACAAGTTTAGCACAATTCTCCTCCAAGAGCTACTCAAGGAAGGAGGTGGGATTCCTGAACAGGAATACCCAACAAGGGATGTCTAGCAGACAATTCCTTGTGAAATGATAATCTTCAACAACCCTTTCCTTGCTGCCCTCCTCTTCCTTTTATAAGATAGGAGTCTTGCCAAACCCTAAACCACCTTGAATCATTTAGCCCTTTTCACATTACAACCTCCTTCTAGAACTACGTTGTCCCTCAAAGAGGTTCAATGCATCTAGACTGCGTTGTTTGACTTGGTCAAAGATGACCCATTCTTGTGATTTAACCCATTTACACCTGCAGGAGTTTATTTGGATAGCCCAGGTATGTCTTTGTTCACATAGGCATTGACTTATTCTTGGTTTTCAGGAGTTTTACATGTCCTCCTTTACAATTTATTCACCAATTATGAAATGCAAAAATAAACAAGGAAAAATTAATGTTCCTAATAGCTTAGGCTAATTTAGGAACATTACAAATACCGAGGAGAGAGTGAAACCTTGGATCACTATAAATCGTGACCGTCAGATTATAAGTTACAAATTTACATAGTCAAGAAACACACTTTACCTAACTCTACACTAGACTAAGTTATTCTTAACTATTTCCTATGTGTCAGAATATCCTAACATCCCTCCTTAAGAACAACTTGTGATAGGATTGAAGGATTTACAAAGGTGACACAAAAGGAGCCTATCTCCTATGTGTCGGAATATCCTAACATCCCCCCTTAAGAACAACTTGGCATAGGATTGAAGGATTTACAAAGGTGACACAACAAGAGAAGGAAGGAGGCATTAGAGCCTATCCCCCCTTAATGATAACTTTCCTAAACTCCAAGCATGGATCGAAGTTTGGTAAACTTCACTTTTGTGAGAGCCTTTGTAAAGATATCGGCTACTTGATCATTGGTTGGACAATACTGCACTTCAAGAACACGATCATGAATGAGCTTTCTGATGAAGTGTATGTGGAGCTCAATGTGTTTCATACGCTGATGTTGAACTGGATCTTTACATAGCTGAATGGCACTCTGATTATCACACCAAAGTGTAGTTGGATGCTACTGATGAAGACCAAATTCAGACAGGATCTGACGAAGCCACATGGCTTCCTTGCTGGCTTCAATTACACCACGATACTCTGCTTTTGCTAAAGAAAGAGAGATGGCACTTTGTTTCTTACAAGACCATGTAATAGGTCCTGAACCAAGAGTGAATACATATCCTGCAGTAGACTTTCGATCATCAGGGTCACCAGCCCAATCAAAATCAGTGAAACCAATCAACAATGTAGATGCTCCTGCACTGTAATGAATCCCAAACTGAACTTTACCTCGAATATATCAAAGTATTCTTTTAGTTGTTTTCCAGTGACTTTCATGAGGTTGGTGCATAAACCGAGCAACAAGACCAATGGCAAAGGAAAGGTCAAGACGGGTATGGGTTAGATAAAAAAGTTTACCAACAAGTTGACGGTATAAGGTAGCATCAACTTCAAGGGTAGTACAAGTGACTGAAATATTGACTCCAGACTGAAAGGGAGAAGGGGCTAGCTTACAGTCTTCCATGTGAAAGTGGTGTAGAAAATCACAGGCATACTTGGACTAAGAGAGGGTAATACCTTCTTTGGATTGCAAGACTTGAAGACCAAGGAAATAATGCAAGTGTCCTAAGTTTGTCATTTCAAACTTCTTTTAGGGCTAGACTTCTCATGGTTTATATGGTTGGCATCACTACCAATAAGGATAAGATCATCAACATAAAGAACAAGAATGGTGAAGGACTTACCCACTTTCTTGGTGTAGACAGTGTTGTAAGAATGACACCTAGAAAAGCCATTATCTAATAGAAATCTATCCATTTTGGCATACCAAGCCCGAGGAGCTTGTTTGAGACCATAGAGAGACTTCCTAAGGCGACAAACAAGGGTGGAGTCGTTTTGGATAAAGCCAGGGGGTTGTTCCATGTAGATTTCTTCATGCAAATCTCCATGTAAGAAGGCGGATTTAACATCCATCTAATGGACTTTACATTTAAAGGAGGCAGCAAGGGAAATAACAAGGCGGATAGAATTCATTTTGGCAATAGAGGAGAAGGTTTCAGTATAGTCGATGCCTTCAACTTGTGAAAATACTTTAGCGACAAGACAAGCTTTATGTCTATCCACTTTTCCATCTGGTCCAAACTTGGTTTTGTAAACCCATCTGCATTTGACAAGTTTTCTTCCTTTTGGAAGAGGAACAAAATCCCAAGTATCGTTTGCTAATAAGGAACGATATTCTTCATTCATAGCTTCATCCCAATCTGGATGACCGGAGGCTTCTTCAAAGGTTTCTAAATCAGGATTTTCTGAAACTTGAGCCAATAAGGAAGAGGCTCTTTCAAACTGAGAACATGTACGTCATCGATCTGCAGGGTCACCTGCAAGAAAACCTGTTGCATCCCAAGTAGAGCGAACCCATCTTGGAAGCTATGGAGTAAAAGGAATAACTTCAAGAGGTGGAGGAGGATTTTCATCCTCGCTGTCATCATCTGAACCAGAAGGAATGCTATTAAAAATAGAAGAGAGAGAGAGAGGTGGCACATTTGTTGAATCAGGCTCGCAGGCCAAAGGTGGCACACCCGCCGAACTAGGCTCGCAGGCCGATATATTTTCATCAAATTTTACATCTCTTCTAATGATTATATTTTTGGATTTTGGTTGAAGAAGTCTATATCCTTTGACATCTTCAGAATATCCAACAAAAATTCACTTTTCACTCTTAGGTTCTAAGGCTTTATGTTTCGCATCCAGAATATGGGCCCAAGCATCACTTCCAAAAACACGAAAGTGACTTACATATGGTTTGATTGAGCTCCAAGCTTCTTCTGGAGTTATATTCTTTAAAACCTTAGTAGGAGTGCAATTTACTATGTAATTTTCATAGTTAATGGCTTCTGCCCAAAAATTGAGACCAAGTCCTTTAGATTGAAGCATACAATTAGCCATTTCTTTTAAGGTGCGATTCTTCCTTTCAGCTACACCATTTTGTTGTGAAGTATATGGAACAGTATGTTGCAATTGAATGCCATGCTCAGTGCAGAAGTTGATAAATTTGTTGTTAACATATTCTCCGCCATTGTCTGATCTTAACTTAAGAATTTGATGTCCAAATTGTTTCTCAACAAAGGCCTTAAAGGGCAAAACCCAAGTGCGTCTGGAAAAATCATCAATGAAATTTAAAAAGTACTTGCAACCAAAAAGAAACAACAGTAAGTGGACCACATAAATCACTGTGCACACTCTGCAAAGGGGCTGAAGCGTGCCAAGAGGCACGTTTGTCAAAACTATCTCGATGATGTTTTCCGAGTACACATCTGGAGCAAACACCATCTCGGCAAGATACCATAGGAAGACCCGTCACCATATTTTCCTTACATAGAGTTTGAAGAGAGCGATAGTTTAAGTGACCAAATCGCTCATGCCAAAGTTTGCTCATTTCATCATTATGAGCAACAAAAACGAAGGGAAGACACCCAAAGTTTTCAAACTTATACAACCTTCTGGAATCATCAGCAATGCCAGTAGCTAAAATATGTCTAGGATCTTTGAGGTCCTTGATTACAACATCATGAGGTGAGAATTCTACTATTTTCCCTTCACGTGAATGAGTTATCTGATAAACAAATAGAAGGTTGCATGACAAGGTAGGAACACATAGTACATCATTAAACTGACCATTATCTAGATGAATGGTTACAGATCCTACAACACTAAGAGATCTATCATCACCAACATAAATATGTTTGGTGTTACAATCATTTAAAGAAGAAAACATGGCTTTATTTTTGGCCATGTGGTAAGAAGCTCCAGAATCAATGAGCCACTCATGAAAATGAGAAGAAGAAGATACATTTAATGCATAACCAGATCTTGATGCTCGACAACCACAAGCAGAAAGTGCCATTCTTGAAGATGAAGGTGAAGAGTGCTCCAAATTGATGTTGTGCTTCTTCATTGCTGCTTCTAAGGCTTCCATCTTCTTAAAACATTTGGACTCTATATGGCGACACAATTACAAAAGTTGCAATGTCTATCTGTCTTCTTCACTTTGCTTTTATTTGCCTTATCATTTTGGTGAGTTTCTTTTTCAGTTTGTGGCTGAAATTGCTTAGGACCCTTGTTTGGTTTCGAACCATACTTTTTAGGATACTGCTTCTTGGGATTCTTTTGATATGATTGTTGTTGGGCTGCTAAGGCTTTCTTAGAAGCGTTTCCAGAAGTGATAAGAACAAGGTGTAAGAGTTTTTCTTGTTCTCTTATCAAAGAATCACAAAAGGCATCAAAAGACACATAGGAAATAGTTAAGAATAACTTAGTCTAGTGTAGAGTTAGGTAAAGTGTGTTTCTTTACTATGTACATTTGTAATCCGACGGACACGATTTGTAGTGATCCGACGGTTCACTCTCTCCTCGGTATTAACGACACTTGATCAATGGCTTTACACCCGATTGGTCCATGATCTCTATTTAAAGAGCATGGAGGGTCATTTGTCTGGTAACCGTTTGTGAGAAAAACATATGTAACCTTTATTTTTATATTAATAAATTGCCTAAAGTGGCCGCGTTAGCTCAAGCCGTGGACTGTTTCCCTCTTCGAGGGTTTTAACCACGTGATAATACTAGTGTACTGATTTGTGATCTGTTTGTGAGCCACCGGTGACCTTTGGTTTTTGATCTAAGGAACTTACCCTGTAAATTCCTACAAATGCTTGGAAATGAGTACAATAATGGTGTTGGAATGGGTGCACCAGGGCCTACTCGAGGCAAACTAAAATCTATCTCAAAACAAGCTGGAATGACCCTCTAAAAATGACTCTGCATGGCTCTACCCAGAAATGCAGTTGCTGCAAACTTCGCACTGCTGGTTGGACTGCGTCTAGCGCTCGGAAAATTCTGACACTCGAACACCGGGCTCTACTCAGGAAACCCATAAAAACCCGTGAAGGAATTGTAAAATGGTTGACTTCGGAAAATTGCCCCTGTTGGGCTTGACCCACTACGTTACTGGCTGAAGCTCCACACCTGAAGAATCCACTGCAAAATTGTCGCAAGGATGAGTAATAACCCTGTTAGGAAGTACTCAGCTTCCCCACCAAATCTCTGTTGCAATCTCCCACTTTTCTCACCTCCCAGAACAACCTTCCCACTGGATTGCGTCCTCCACGCAGTCCCTAGAGTGATAATGCTCCTCCTATAATCCTGGCTATGAAATGCTCCTCAAAAATTGTAAATCTCCTCTCCTGAGAAGGCACTTTAAGTCCCACAAGGCAGAGGTTGAGATCTTCGCCTAAAAATCTCGTGTGCTAAACAGCACTGCAGACTTGGCACCTGGCACAAGCGTGCTATGTCAAAATGACAATCAGAAAGATAAGTGTAGGAATGAGGAATGATGTTGTCTTACCTTCCTTTTGTCAAGTGAGCCTCAACATTCCTCTTGTGCCCCATCATAGACTGTGCAGCCTCTCCTTCGAGCCAACCCAGCGCTGCCTCTTTCGAGCCTCCCTTAGGCTGCCACCTAAGGAACTGCCCCTCATTCGATGCTGGGCACTCGTACCCCACTAAAGCCGCAATTTTCTCTTGGGAACTATAGGAATTGACTTTAGCTTTTCCCAAAATAATATTTGTGGGTCCCCGGACCACCTTATTTCCGCCTAACATTAGAGATAGAAAAATTTATCAAAATTTAATATTCTAATTAGCGAAACTGCTAATTAGGAATATTACAGTCCTCCTCGCCAAGATGTTGCTTGCCCTCAAGCAACTGCAGTGATGGGTACTGGAGGATCTGCTCCCCTTCCTAAGTGGCATCCTCATCTGAAAGGTTCCTCCAACGAATCAAGTATTCCTTCACCACCCGGGTCCTCAAGTGCCTCTCCCTGGTGTCTAAAATGGCCTCTGGCTGGAGCACCAAGTGCCCCTCATCATCTGTAGGAGGCAACTCCATGGCTTCTTTCAGTCGCTGCCCCAAGGCCTTCTTCAGGAATGACACATGAAAAATGTTATGTATCCAACTTCCCTGTGGCAGCTCCAACTCGTACGCTACCTCTCCCACTCTCTGGATGACTCTGTATGGCCCATAGAAGCAAGGCTTGAGCTTCTCGGCCCCCTTCTGCTTCAGCATGGATTGTCTATAAGGTTGAAGGCAAAGGTAAACCAAGTCCCCCACCTCAAACTGCCTCTCCACACAGCCTCTGTCTGCGTACATATTCTGTTGATTCTAGGTTGTCACTAAGTTATCCTTGAGAGCCATGAGAATGTCTTGGCTCTCTTGGATCCAGTCTTTGGCCCCGAGGGCCTTGCTAGATCAAAACATAACATCAACAAACGTCAGTGCATCGTAATCGTACAAAGCACAAAAGAAATTCATACTTATAGACATGTGGAACATCGTGTTGTAGCAGTAATCCCCCAAGTGCAGCCATCCCAAATAAGCCTGTTGTTGCCCCGTGACATAGTTACGCAAATAGCCCTCCAGCCACTTGTTAACTATCTCGGTCTACCCATCTGTCTGTGGATGGTATCTCATGCTCGAAATCAGTTCTGTGCCCACCAATTGGAATAGCTTTTACCAAAACCCACCCATGAACTTATTATCCCGGTCACTGACTATGGTCTTAGGGAGACCATGCAATCTAAAAATGTCCCTGAAAAACAACTCTGCCACCTGAGAGGCCCGGTACTGGGCTAAAATGGCGAAGAAATGTACGTACTTCGTCAATTTGTCGACCACAACGAAGATACAGTCTTTTCCTTGCACCATGGGCAACCCGGTGATGAAATCCATCAAAATACTCTCCCACTTCCCTTTAGTGATGGGAAGCGGTTGTAGCAATCCTGCCGAATGGGTCAACTCCTCCTTATTCCTCTGGCAAACCTCGCACTCCCAGACATGTCTCAGAACATCCTCCTTGGGGCCCTTACATGAGAACCTCTCTCTAACGATCCGGTAGGTCTTGGTGAACCCCTGGTGCCTAGATAATGGGGAGTCATGGGTTTCACGCAGAATCTTCTCCAGTAACTAGGAGTTAGTTGTCAAATAAATCCGGTCCCGGTAGTATATCACCTCATCCATGACTCGTTACCGATCATCTGTCACCTGTCCATCCAAAATCTCGCATGCAGATCGATCCTTCGAGTACTCAACTAGTAGTTGAGCCTTCCAATCCACCTCGATACTCATTAGAGAGAGGGGCATTGGCCTCCTCGACAAGGAATTGGCCACCACGTTATGCTTCCCTTTGACATACTCGATGTCAAAGTTGTAAGCCTAAAGCTTACTAACCCACTTTTGTTGCCTCTCCTGAAGCTATCTTTGCTCTAAAAAAAATCAGAGGCTATTCTGGTTTGTCCTCACCCTGAACCGGTTCCCCGCCAAGTATTGTTTGAACATGGCTAGCGCATGCATGATGGCTAGCATCTCCTTGTCATATATGGGGTAAAGCCTCTCATGAGGCAAGAGTTTCCAACTCTCAAAGGCTATGGGATGCTCCTTCTGCATCAATACGACCCCTACTCCTTCACCTGATGCATCGCACTCCAAAATGAAGGGCTTGGTAAAATCTGGAACTGCAAGGACTGGACAACTACTCATCACCTACTTGAGGCGGTCAAATGCCTCCTGCATTGTAGCAGTCCAAGCGAAAGCCCCCTTCTTTGTCAAATCTGTGAGGGGTGCTGCCAGCTATTAAAACCCCTTCACAAACTTCCGGTAGTAGCTGCAAATGCCCACAAACCCTCTCAACTCAGTAACATTCTTGGGCTCTGGCCAATCCCGAATGGCCCTAATCTTCTCCTCATGCACCCTCACGCCATCGATGCCTATGATGTGCCCCAAGTAGAGCATGTCTATCAGCCCAAACTTGCACTTGGACAGCTTCGCATAAAACTTTTTCTTCTCCAATATGTGAAGCACTGTCTCTACGTGTTGCATGTGCTCCTCCCAAGTTCCCTTATAAATCACTATGTCATCGAAGAATACCAGCACAAACTTTCTCAACTACCCACGAAATATGTGATTCATGCACGATCAGAAGGTAGCTGGAGTGATGGTTAGCCAAAAGGGCATCACCAAAAACTCAAAGTGCCCATAGTGACACCTAAAAGTTGTCTCAGGGACATCCTTGTCCCTCACTCTTATCTGATGGTACCCCGACCTCAGATCTATCTTGGAGAAGAACTTGGCTCCCCTCAGCTCATCCATCAGCTCATCAATACTCGAAATGGGATAGCGGTTCTTCATCATTTTCTTGTTCAAGGCCCTCTAATCGATACACATCCTCAATGTATCGTCCATCTTCTTCACCAGAACAACCTATGAAGAAAAAGGGGTCGAACTCGGCCGGATATGTCCCAATGCTAAGAGCTCGTGTATGGCCCTCTCAATCTCATCCTGATAAGCCTTGGGGTGCCTATACAGGGTAGTGATCACGGCCTGGATCCCCTACTCTAGCTCGATGGTGTGCTCGAATCCTCGGTGAGGGGGCTGTCCTGGTGGTATATCCATGAAAACCGTGGAGTATCTATCAAGTATGGCCTGGATATCCAGATGAGGTGTCTTTGTTGCTCCACCAGCCTCAGAGATCCTCAACTCGACAGCCCACTCTATATCACCCTCCCTCAAGTCAACCACCATCTTGTGCGCAGAAACTATCTGCGGTGGGTATGAGTGCATCCCCTCAGCATCACTGGCTTGCCATCCAAGTCCAGAAACTCCATCTCTAGTCTCTTCCAATCAATGGAGACCCTGCCAAGGGCGTAGAGCTACTGGACTCCCAACACTATGTTGGTGTCCGAAATGTCGACCACAAAGAAGTGATCAGTCACCGAATAGGTCCCCATGGTCATAGTTAAAGTCAGCACATAACGTGTGCACTGCATGGTCCAATCTCCTAGCAACAATGCAGAGAACCCCTCAAACTTCGTTGTGGTTATGCCTCTCTTCTGCACCATCTGAGCATCAATGAAATTGTGGTTATCCCCACTATTGACCAACATTGAGACGCGTTGTCCCTGCGCCGTCCCACAAATCCTCAGTGTCAGGTACTTGGGAACTCCACGCAGAGATGCTAGGAATCCTCCCAAAGGTGCAAATGCAGCTTCTCCAGCTGTCAGTGGTCGTGGTCGTGGTCTCTCCTGAGATACTGCGTTGTCCTCTCCTCATCCCCCTCATTGTCTGAGAAGACCTCTATATAGTGGGCCCTCCCAGCTGTGCATCTATGACCTGGTGCCCAAGGCTCCTAGCATGTGAAGCAGAGCTTCTTCCTCTGGAGATCCCTCCGGGTCTCATCATCCAAACTGTCCTCAACCCTGCTTACCCCTTGGTGGTGGGGCTCTCACATCTATTACCCACTATTGGAATACTGGTCTCGCTGGCTGTGGTGCCCGAGCTCTGGGTAGAGCATCCTACAAATCTCTCGCTCTCCCCACTGCGTCATGCAAGGTAGTGGATCTTCTCGATCTCACTAAACCACGAAGTGACTCTGCTAAGCCCTCTACGAACATATAGATCCTGGATTCTGACAAGTCCGGGACCATTACTGACAGCCTCAAGAACTTGGAGATGTATGCCTCGGCATTCCCTGTCTGCTTGAGCTTTGTCAGCTCTCTGAAGTACTGCTTTGGATCCTTCCTCTCAAACCGCTCCAACACTCTCTGAGCGAACTCATCATGTGTTGTCACGCCTTCGTGCCCCAGCGTACTCAACCCATGAAACCAACAGTCATGAGCCTCTCCCTCCAAGTGCAAGGTAGCAACCTCGATTGCTTCAGTCTCGGTCATCTGGTTTAGCTAGTTTAGCTAGAAATAAATATCCAACTTCTCCACCCATTCCTTTGCTGAACCCTTCGAGGAGCCATCAAAAGTAGGGAGGAAAAGCTACCCACCGTATGTTGTAAGTCACTCCCCTGCATGAATCCTCCTCTGGCCTGGCCTCTGGGTTTGCTGCTAGTCTTCAGCTCGAAAAACTCGTTGAATGTGATGGCCCTTCCTAACTCTAGCCCATTAGATTGATATTCTATGAAAAACTCTCCATGGTGAGCCTCTTCCGGCTTATGCTGCCTCCTATCCCTAAAGCTAGGAACATGGGAATAATGGACCGTGGAGTGTATGGTACAGCCGACAATGTGGTGTGGGGTACTGCCTGGTGCTGCGAAGTGCCAGACCCCTCTCAAATCTGAAACTCTCCTTGAACTCCTTTCTCTTTGCTGCTATTGCTAATCCTCTGATCCATATCCTCAATCCTCTAGGAGAGGTCTTGTACTAACTTGAGCAGAAGGTGAGCAAATTCTTTCTCCTCATTCCTCCCATCTTCTGCGTGCTCCATCTCCCTTTCTACAACCTCTGGAATGGTATCAACCTAATCTGGAGTGATTTCGAGCCTCCTTTCCCTACTCCTATACCTCTGTCTCCGATGAGTCATGTTTTGTTTGCTCTCAAATGTCATAGACTGCGTGCTCCACGGGCTGAACCAAATCTATGAGCTTTGATACCACTATAATATCCCAAATAGGAAAATGATAGTAATATAAAGCAACAATAGACTAAAAACTACAGCAGATAAAATCACACCATTAACACATGAAAACTGGGTTGAGCCATTTTATTAATGTGTGGAAATGAGTACAATAATAGTGATGGAATGGGTGTACCTGGGCCTACTCAAGGCAAGCTGAAATCTATCTCAAAACAAGTTGAAATAACCCTCTGGAAATGACTCGGCGTGGCTCTAGTATTGCGTTGCTCTGCCCAGAAATGCAGTTGTTGCAAACTTCAAACTTCTAGTTGGACTGCTTCTAGCGCTGAGAAAATTTTGAGACTTGAACACTGGACTCTACTCAAGAAACCCAAAAAAAACCGTGAAGGAATTGTGGAATGGCAACTTCGGAAAATTGCCCCAGTTGGACTTCACCCAATACGTTGCTCGCTGAAGCTCCACACCTGAAGAATCCACTACAAAACTGCCCCAAGGATGAGAAATAACCCTGTTAGGAAGCACTTAGATTCCCCACCAAATCTCAGCTGCAATCTCCCACTGTTCTCACCTCCCGGAACAACCTTCCAACTGGACTGTGTCCTCCACGCAATCCCTGGAGTGATAACGCTCCTCCTGTAATCCTAGCTGTGAAATGCTCCTCCAAAATGGTAAATCTCCTCTCTTGAGCAGGAACTCGAAGTCCCCCAAGGCAGAGGTTGAGATCTTCAACTAAAAATCTCTTGTGCTAAACAACATTACAAACTTGGCACCCGACACAAGAGTGCTATGTCAAAATGACAATCAAAAAGATAAGTGAATGAATGAGGAATGATGTTGCCTTTCCTTCCTTTTGTTAAGTAAGCTTCAATGTTCCTCTTGGGCCCCACCATAGACTGTGCAACCTCTCCTTCGAGCCAAACCAGTGCTGTCTCTTTCAAGCCTCCCTCACACTGCCACCTAAGGAGCTCCCACTCATTCGATGTTGGCCACCCGGACCCTACTAAAGCCGCAATTTTCTCTCCTCCACGCAATCCCTGGAGTGATAACGCTCCTCCTGTAATCCTGGCTGTGAAATGCTCCTCCAAAATGGTAAATTTCCTCTCCTGAGCAGGCACTCGAAGTCCCCCGAGGCAGAGTTTGTGATCTTCGCCTGAAAATCTCTTGTGCTAAACAGCACTACAAACTTGGCACCCGTCACAAGAGTGCTATGTCAAAATGACAATCAAAAAGATAAGTGAAGAATGAGGAATGATGTTGCCTTTCCTTCCTTTTGTTAAGTGAGCCTCAACGTTCCTCTTGGGCCCCACCATAGACAATGCAGCCTCTCCTTCGAGCCAACCCAGTGCTGCCTCTTTCAAGCCTCCCTCACACTACCACCTAAGGAGCTACCACTCATTCGATGTTGGCCACCTGGACCCCACTAAAGCCACAATTTTCTCTTGGGAACTATAGGAATTGACTTTAGCTTTTCCCAAAATAATATTTGTGGGTCCCCGACCCACCTTACCTCTACCTAACATTAGAGATAGTAAAATTTATAAAAATTTAATATTCTAATTAGCGAAACTGCTAATTAGGAATATTACACTTTCTTTGAATGGAAATGGATGCAAGTACAAAGAAGTGACAATTGTGGCCTATGGGTTGTTACCGTGCACAAACCCTCTATGTTTACTTTCTTTTTTTCCACTAACAATTATTCTACTCATCTATGGAACAAAAAATGCATTCAAATAGAATGGAATCTATTTTCCTCCTAGTGGCTCAGTTATAACATATCCAGATAGCCTACTAGTGGTTAAGTTTGAGTCCTTCAACTCTTAACTAGAGTGACTCTTTTAGAGATTTCTTCATCATGATCACATGGCTAGCCCCTTTTCCATGAAAATGGGAATTGAAGTGGCATCCTCTCAAATCATGGTGGTCAAAATAGGATGGTCAACTTTTGGGTGGCATAAATTTTGCATACAGATTCTAATTGAAGCGATCCTTACGCTATTGGAAGGCATCAGTGTGTAGAATAGTGTTAAAAGGTGATGTCGAAGTGGCAATGTTTTGCCTCCAAAATATGTCGTTTGATGCCTCAAACTTCTTTTGAAAGGTTTTAGATCCCAATTAACAAAACAAGGAATCACCAATATAAAAGGTTCTATGAGTTGATTCCTCCAATTCTTCCACTTTGAAAGCATCAAGATTGATGACATATAATATAATGATTTAATCCGGATGAAAGCTCCCTATCTTGGGAGGCTTTTGGTCCCCAAAATATTTTACTAAATGAGGTGAGGAAAATTTTCTTCTACCTTCACACTAGAGTACCATTTAGCCTTGCTTGGAAGCAAACCTTTAAACCCAATCTACCAAAGGTCATGCTGTATTTGTCTTGCAGTTCTGGACCTCTTCTACAAAATTGTATCCTCTGTCAAATATTCCTAAGCTTCTGGTGCCAAATCCCCTACGAAAGGTACGACCTTTTCCTCTTCTTGATCCAGCATGGAATGCTCATAGAGCTTCAAATTTTCCACATTCACCGCTAAGTAAATGGTCATGTATGGTGGTAGATTAAGTCTATAAGCTTTATCTCCCACCTTCTCCACTATCTCAAAGGGGCCATATCAAAGATCCTTGATTTTTCTTACCGGGGCCTTATAGCCTCTCCTTGTTCAATTGTAACCGCACTTTGTGTCCCACCTTGAATTACTTCTCTATTCTATATTGATCATGCTTGGCCTTGTGTTTTTCCTGTGACTTTTGCAACATCTTCTATACCTAAAGATGGATTTTCCTAATCTTCTCAACAATTTTTTCTACCCCTAAGTCATCCCCGATGAGACCTTCCCTCACCCCTCCTTCCTACCCATATGTAATAATTAAAGGTGAAGGTGGAAAATACGCAAAACAAGTTTCAAATAGGGACTTACCAGTGGAAGTATGGACTACTCTGTTACAAGAATGTTGTATATATACCAAATTTTCATCCCAAGTCTTTGGACGTTTCTGATTATAAACCCTCAAAAGTTGCACCAAAGTCCTATTGACTACTTTTGTTTTCCCATCTGTCTATGGATGGAATGTTATGAAACTCTTCAACTTCGTGTCCATCTTATCCCATAAAGTAGTCCAAAACGCACTAAGAAATTGTGTCCCCTTGTCTAAAACGATGCTCCTCGATATCCCAAATTGGACACAGACCTGTCCAAACTACAAATTTGTTGCTTCTTGCCCATTGGTGGTCTTTCTACAGGGCACTAGAACACACATCTTGTTGAACGTGTCAACTACCACGAACAAGTTGCCATGTCCCTTCATATTTTTCAGTAAACCTCCCATAAAGTCCATGGAAATGCTTTCTCAAGGACAAGTGGGCACCGACAAGGGATTATATAGACCCTATTTCCTGTTACTAGGCTTGCTAGTACAACAAAGCATGCATCCTCTTATGAAACTAGCTACCTCTTCTTACATCATGGGCTAGTACACATGCCTCTGCAAGTTGGCCATTATCTTCCCTACACCAAAATGTCCTGCAACCATGGAGGTGTGAGCCTCTTTGATCAGCTACAATCGCTCACCTTTAGGAACACATAACTTACCTAAACTGTAGAATAACCAATTTTGAAGATAGTAGTCAATTGTGCTATCACCATCGTGCACATGACTCTAGCTCTGCAACTCTTGAAACACCTCCTTGAAGTCCTCATCCTCTGTGCATGCCTCTCTATATGCATCATGGGTGAAAGGATCCATGTGCATAAGAGTTCTCAAAGTTGTGATATTTGATGTGGGTGGTCTTGAAAGCATGTCAGCCAACTTGTTTGTGTTTCCCTTCTTATACTTGAACACTATCCAAAATTGTTGTAGAAATCCCATCCACTTGTAATGCATGGTTTGTTGTAGCTTACTCTAGGTTTGCAGGTACATTAGTGTTTGGTGATAAGTGTGGATTACTGTCTCCTTTCTCATCGAGTAGTGTTTCCACTTCTTAACAGCTTGTACCAAGGCATTAAGCTCCTTGTCATAGGTACGGTAGTTAAGAACCACCCAATGAAATACTTCAGAGTGGTAGCATATAGGCCATCCCCCCTACATCAAGACCATTCCTATAGCATACCCACTCACATCTATCTCCACTTCTAAGGGTTGATGCAAGTTCGATAATGCCAGAATATGTGCCTAACTGATATTTTTCTTTAACTCCTCAAGCCCCTCTATTGACCATTTCCCCACTAGAAAGTCTTACCACTCATTGTTATGGCATGAGTGGCGATGCTATTGTTAAAAATGATGCTATGAATTTCATCATGTACTATGTTGCCCCAACGAAACTCTTGACCTCAAAAACATTAGTAGGCACCAACCATCTCATTATGGCCTCCATCTTGGAAGGATCTATCTTCAGCTCTCCTCCACCTATCACATACCACAAATATACCAACGACCGTTGTGGAAACTGACTTCTTGAGATTTTCCAACAGTTGGTGCTTCTTTAATGTCTCTAACATCAAAAGTGAGATGTGCTCCTCCTGGGTAGCATTGTATACCATTATACCATCCATATAAACAATAACAAATGAATCTATAAAAGGGTGTGGTATATCATTCATTAACCTCATGAACATAGTTGGTGCGCTCTATAGGCCAAATGGCATAACTAACCACTCATACAAACCTTGTCTGGTTTTGAAGGTGGTCCTCTAGGTATCTTCTTCTATGACTCAAAGTTGTTGATACTCTAACTTTAAGTCTAGCTGGGTGAAGTATCTAGCTAGTTGTAACTGATCTAGCAAATCATCTATCCTGGGGAGGGGGTACTTGTTCTTGAACATAATTTTATTTAATGCCAAGTCATCAATGCACATCTACCAAATCTCATCCTTCTTAACCATAATTACAATGGGTGACCCTCATGGTGAGTTACTTGGTCGAATAACATCATGTTCCAATAGTTGTTGCAACTGCTTGTTTGCCTCTATAACGAACTTCCTATACAGCCTAATGTTTGGCAACGAAGCAAGAAACAATTGAATCTCATGCGCCACTTCCCTTTGTTGAAATGTGTAACTAGGTTCGGTCTTCATAATATGTAATGTACTCTTGATTTTTGTATATTGTAAAAAGAAAAGAAAATTATTATTATTATTTTTTATAGCATGGGTTCATGCTCAAGGTCAATTTATTTTAAATCAAGCACCCATTGTGTGCTTCTAGGGTTTGTCATAGAGTCAAAAAGTCAATAGAGTCATTGTCATTTTTAAAAGACCTCATTGGACATTTTGTAGCATGTCAAAATAATTATTTTTGAGTCAAAAGTGTCAAATTACCCCTCCAAGACCAAGTCGGCCTGGTAGTGGAGAAGTTGGCCTAATTAAGGCAATTCGTACTCTTGGAAGGGCTATATATAAGACACCATTTGACCTCATTTGGAGCATCAATCACTCACTCATCAAGGAAGCAATAACAAGAAGGAGAAAAAGGAAGACGAAATTTCTTATTTTTACACTCTCTCTCACACGTGCGAAAAAGGCTAGGGTTTTTGTAACTACAAGGCCGAAGCCTTCAAATCATCAAAGGAGGGCCGAAATGGGAAGAGAAGAAGTCTATTTGGTCACCTACAAGCCCTTGAAGAGGAAGCAGCCCAAGCGAAGGAAGAAAGCCTTAGGATCCCTAATTCACCCACATGTCCAAAGTTGCAGCTAGTTGCAGGGGGGCGAAAATTTCAGACCTGCAGTGAGTGCTGCAATCTGAGGTTGGGGGACGAAGTTCTGCAATTGGAAGAGATTTGACTTGGTTTGACTTGGTAAGAAGAAGCACATCCTCCAAAAGGTTTGACTTGGTCTTGGAAGGGTCTTCGTGTTGGTCTAGAGATCTTGGAATTCGTCATTTGAAGAATCTATAAGAAGAGAAGAGATTTTGTGGGTTTTCCTCTCTAGGAGATGTTTTGGCCCTAGCTAGCATCCCACATCGTGTGTCCTTATGTACTATTGATCTTCATGTTTTTGGTAGTTGTTTGATGATAAGAAAGACACAATAATAAGAGAAGAAGAAGCTAATAAGAAAGAAAAGTAAAAGAGTATCACAAGCAGTTATCAACTTTAAGAGAGAAACCACTTCAATTGTAGCCCTATTGATTTCTCAACATGGTTTCAGAGCTAAGGTTGACAAAGGGAATAATGAAGATCACTACATCCTTGAAGGTCTCATTGAAGTAGTTCTCAATGATGACAAAACATCTCAAGCAAGGCATCAAAGCATTTGGAGATCTCTTATTATCTATCAAGAACTATATGACCAAGACCTCCACTACAAAGAACAAAGGATTATTCTCAGCACTTACAGGTACTTTTGAAGATGACAACATATGGCTAATTGACAGTGGAGCTTCTAGACATATGATGATAAAGACCTTGTTGAAAGGAATATCCTCTCATTCAGTCGAGCTTGGAGACAAGAAGAACTATGCAGTCAAAGGAATTGGATCAACCACGTTGCAGCTGGAAGATGGAGGGAACATACCAGTGTTGCGAAAATTGTGATTTTTTCCACATGGTGATTTAATCGGCGATTTTTACCAAAATGAAAAAATTGCGATAAAATCGTAAAAATCACCAAAAAAACATTACAATCGCCAAAAAATCATGAAAAAAGTACCAAGATTTTTTCCAAAATTAAGAAAAAATAAATAAATTTAAAAAAAAAAAAAAAAAAAAAATCGCGATAAAAATCGTAAAAATCACCAAAAAATTGTAAAAAACATCAAAAAATCGTGCATGCTTTAGATACTTACAAATTGAGGAAAAATGTTTTTTTTTTTTTTTAATGTTGCCGATGTTTTGCCGATTTTTACGATTTTTTTCCCTTTTTGGACCCTTGTCGATTTTATCCCTATCGCGATTTTCGCAACATTGGAACATACATCTCAACAACATAATACATGTCCCAAGTTTGAAGAAAATTTTACTTTCTATTTCTTGTTTAAAAGATAAAGGGGATAGAATTACTTTTGTAGATGGAAAAGTTATGGTATGGGGTAAGGGTTCTAGCATTGATAATGCAAAAATCATTGGTATTCGTGAGGGAAGGCTCTAGAGATTACTTACACCTCTCTCTCAAGCCTTGGTTCACCTTGAAATTAATCCTTGTGAACTTTGGCATAGAAGGTTTGGACACCTTCATTACAAAATATTATCATCCTTAAACACTACAGTAAATGGCATCACTGAACTGAAGGAAGAGCATGAAGGAATTTGCAAGGGATGTGCACTAGGTAAAAATGTAAAGAAACCCTTTGGAAACCGTGCTTCAAGATCTAAGGAAATCTTGGACCTCATTCACTTTGATGTTTGTGGTCCTATGGATACAAAATCTCTTGGAGGTCATCTATACTATGTGACTTTCATTGATGACCACTCAAGAAAGACTTGGATTTATTTACTTAAGTCCAAGGATGAAGTATTTGAAAAGTTTCAAGAATTCAAAACAAACGTGGAGAATCTTACAAAAAAGAAAATAAAAGTGTTAAGATCTGACAATGCAGGGGAATACAGATCAAAAGAACTCAAAGCTTTCTGTAAGGAAGCTGGAATAAGAGGGAGTTGATAGTTCCATATAACCGAAAACAAATGTAGCAGAAAGAAAGAATCGTACAATTAAAGAATGCATTAGAGTATGTTACATGAACAAGACTTACCTCAATTCCTGTGGCGTGATGCATTCAAAACAACAGTCTATATTCAAAATCGAAGTCCTCATAAGATACTTGACAAAATGACTCCTTAAGAAGCATTTCCCAGAAGAAAACCTAGTGAATATCATCTTCGAATATTTGCCTACCCTGTCCACATTCACATTCCAAAAGATAAAAGGAAGAAATTGGATCCTACAAGCATGAAGGGCATATTTGTTGGCCATAGTACCTCGTCAAAGGCATATAGGATCTACATCAAGGAAGGTCACCGAATTGAAGTAAGTAGAGATGTGATTTTTGATGAAAACATTGCCTACAAGAAGTTTAAAGATCTCCAAATTGATTCCAACTATATTTGAATAATGCCCATGGGAAGAAGAAGATACTCAACCTAACCATGAAGAAGAAGGTCCCAGTGAACCTGTGCAACAAGTCATCATCCCTGAAACTTGTAAGAGACCCACTTGGTTAACATCAACTCTTCAAGAAGCAGAAGGACATGCTGCAACTAAAGGAACATTTAGGGAAAGTAAAAAGCCCAAAAGGTATTCAGAGTATGCAACCTACATAACAAAATTGATTTAAGCAAAACCATCCTCTTCTGAAGAAGTTGTCAAACATCAAGAATAGAAAGATGCCATGAAAGAAGCATATCAGTGTATAATGAAAAATGGAGTTTGGGAAATCACTCCTAGACCGAATGACAAATCCGTTGTAACTTCCAAATGACTCTACAAGATTAAGCATGCAACAGATGGAAGCATTGACAAGTACAAAGCAAGGTTTGTGGCTAGGCTTTTCTCTCAACAAGAAGGCATCGATTATGAAGAAACATTTGCACATACAGCAAGATACACAACAATAATATCATTAGTCTCTTTCACAACAACTATGGGATTGAACATCCATCAAATGGATGTGAAGATAGCCTTCCTGAATGGCACCATTGATGAAGAAGTATATTTTGAACAACCCTTGGGATTCGAAGCACACATAATAAAGAAACACACGTCTGCAAACTGAAGAATGAACTTTACGGTCTTAAACAAACCCCAAGGGCTTCGTATGCTAGGATGGATACATATCTACAAAGATTGGGTTTTTCAAAGAGTTCTGCAGATCCAAATATTTATATCAAAGTAGTGAAGGATGAACCAGTGATCATTCTACCATATGTGGGTGACCTTCTCAAAACAGGTGTGGAAAGTCGTATTCAAGAATGTAAGAAACAATTGGCAGCAGAATTTGATATGAAGGATCTAGGGCTTATGCACTATTACTTGGGGTTGGAAGTTTGGCAGAAACCTGGTGAAGTATATCTAGGTCAAGGAAAGTATGTAATTAAGACACTAAAAAGGTTTGGCATGATGGATAGCAAACTGATGACAACTCCTATGGTCACAAATTTGAAGAGGCTAAGAATTTCAGAATCAAGACCCATGGATCCTACAATTTATAGACAATCGGTTGGCTCTATGATGTTTCTTGTGAACACACATCCAGGCTTTGCAGTGAATTTTCTCAGTCTATTTCAGATAGAGCCTAGACATGACCACTGGATAGCAGCCAAACATATATTGAGATATCTGCGAAAAGCAATACATTATTGTCTGAAGTATGATGGAAAGAAAAAAATCCAACTAATGGGATATACTGATTTGGATTGGGCAGACAGTGAAACAAAGGGAAGAAGCACTAACGAAGGATGTTTTAGTTTGGGATCCTTTATTGATCTCATGGATGAGTAGAAAGCAAGAATCAGTCGCATTAAGTAGTGTTCATGTTGAATACATTGCAACATGCGATGTTAGTAGAGAAGTTGCCTGGTTGAGGAAGTTTTTATCTGATTTTTTTGAAGGACCGATGGACCCTACAGTTATACACTGTGACAACACAAGATACATAAGGTTGTCTGAAGACCCCATATACCATGCAAATATGAACCATATAAACAACAAGTATCATTACATACGAAAAATGGTGCAAGATGGGGTGGTGCAGCTACAGTATATCTCCACCAATGAGCAGGCAGCTGATATTTTGACAAAATCTCTTCCTAATAAGACGCTTTTGTATCTAAGAAACAAGCTTGGATCGGTTGATATCTCCTCCCTAGTTGAGAGGGAGAGATAGACACATCATTCTTGTCTTCACCTTATGAAGAAAGAATGGAGGATTAGGTAAGCATCTGAATTCTGATAATCTTTGAGGATGAGGTAGGGCATCCAATAGGTAAGAGTAGTCGAAGAGGAAATTCCTTAAGGATGTGTTAATCCAAGACATGAATGGTCCTAAAAAGACATACCTTGTGAACATCTGGATGGGGTATATGCCTTGAGAGACAATGATGATGGTGTCTATAAGTCATTGTCTCCCCAACATTGTGCTCTTATCTTGTGGAGAGATAGAGTTGTTAGTCAAGACCTTGCTCTATGACAATGCTGGTAGATATGATGAGATGCATTGATATAAGCTGAAAGGATAGCTTATGAGATGGCTTACCAATCCGACTCTTCTTATGAGATCTCTTCAGTATAAGAATGTCCTTGTACCATTATGAATACCTCCCTAATTAAGAGGGAGTGTTGAAATAGCTAACTAGGTTCGGTCTTCATAATATGTAATGTACTCTTGATTTTTGTATATTGTAAAAAGAAAAGACAATTATTATTATTATTTTTTATAGCATGGGTTTCATGCTCAAGGTCAATTTATTTTAGGTCAAGCACCCATTATGTGCTTGTAGGGTTTGTCATAGACTTAGAAAGTCAATAGAGTAATTGTCATATGTAAAAGACCCCATTGGGCATTTTGTATCATGTCAAAAGAATTATTTTTGAGTCAAAAGTGTCGAATTACCCATCCAAGACCAAATTCGCCTCCTTGTGGAGAAGTCGACCTAATTAGGGCAATTCGTACTCCTGGAAGGGCTATATATAAGAAACCATTTGACCTCATTTGTAGCATCAATCACTCACTCATCAAGGAAGCAACAACAAGAAGGAAAAAGGAAAGCGAAGGTCTAGAAGGAAGAAGGTCTCTCTCTCTCTCTCACGTGCAAAAAAGGCTAGGGTTTTTGCAGCTACAAGGCCGAAGTCTTCAAGTCATAAAAGGAGAGGCAAAATTGGAAGAGAAGAAGTCTATTTGGTCACCTACTAGCCCTTGAAGAGGAAGCAGCCCAAGCGAAGGAAGGAGGAAGCCTTAGGAGCCATAATTCACCCACACATGCAAAGTTGCAGCTAGTTGCAAGGGGCTGAAAATTTCAGACCTGCATTGAGGGTTGAAATCTAAGGCTAAGGGATGAAGTTCTGCAATTGGAAGAGATTTGACTAGGTTTGAGTTGGTAACAAGAAGCACATCCTCCAGAAGGTTTGACTTGGTCTTGGTCTAGAGGTCTTGGAATTCGTCATTTGAAGAATCTATAAGAAGAGGAGATTTTGTGGGTTTTCCTCTCTAGGAAAGGTTTTGGCACTGGCTAGCAGCCTACATCTTGTGTCCTTGTGTATTATCAATCTTCATATTTTTGGTAGTTGTTTGATGATAAGAACAACATAATAATAAGAGAAGAAGAAGCTAATAAGAAAGAAAAGTAAAAGAATATCACAAGCAGTTATCAAGTTTAAGAAAAATCACTTCAATTGTAGCCTTATTGATTTCTCAACACCCTCTTGGGTGGTAGCCCTTTAGGCTCCTGGAACACACCCCTGTATGCCTGTAGCAACTCTTCCAGTTGTTGTTTACATTCCTTAGTGCACCCCTCCAAGGATGACTTAGCTCTCATGGACTCTTCTACAAACTGATTTTCTCTTAAAAACAATAAAACATACTTCTTGCTAGAACCAATCATTTTTTTGGCTAGGTTAGCACTTGCTAGCGAGATCTTTGACTTGCCCTTGTGCATGTTGATGATGAAGGATTTTGCATCCTTGATGAGGTAGTATTAATTAGATCTCTACGTGAAGATTGCATCCTCCATGTACATATAGGGACTCAAACAAAACACCACATACATCCAATGGAACCATATCCAATTCTACTTCACCAATAAAGTTAGCACTAATAGAAAATTTAATTCTACTATGTTTGGATACCTTTATATTTGCCTCCTTGTTGACCCATCCCAATGGATATGGGCTAGGATGGTCATGAGATTGATATGGACTAGGATGGTCATGAGTCTCCAGTCCCAGTTTCTTGACCATATCGACTGCTATGAGATTCGTCTGTGATCCTTAGACGAATAGAGCATCAATTCATTTTCTTGACCTGTATCTTTATAGGAAAGACTCAGGCAATTTCCTTCACTTCCTATTGTTGAACGCTACTCAAATTCACCACCTTCTTCATTGACGTACACACAATATTCTCATCAACATTCGAGCTACTTTCCACTTGATTACAACTTTGTGGCCATCAGATTTTTCTCCTTACCATATTTCATTCTTTTCTTTCAATTGAGCTATCGATGCAACTTCCAACACTTCTCCTCAGAATGACCATCGATGGTTGCAGTGGTAGTTGGGATCTTTGCACTTGTGTGTTGTGGCAGCTTTATTTTTATCTTTTCCCCCTTTCCACTTCTTCCCCTCCCCGGAAGCACTTCCTGGTGCTCCTGCTTTTTATCCACTTGATTACCCTTTCTTTTGTCCTATGTTCTTCGAGTACTATGCATGTACACAAGCTTCGTCCAGAATTCTAGATTTGAATAGCATCACTTGCTTCTGCAGATGGTTGTGTAAACCCTCAGATACTTGAGGAGTATGTTTGGGTTCTTTGGGGAGATAACCAACATTATAGCCATCTTTCTAAATTTTGTGTTGTACTCTTGTACACTCTGTTGTTGTCTATGATTGAAGTAATGCCACCGTTTCCATTGGTCGTCTACATACCTGATAGGGAAAATTTGTGTCTTTATGAGAGTTTTGAAATCCTTCCACTTAGGCACTAAAGGATCTCCCTCCAACCTAAGGGTTTCTGTGTGGCTTTCCCATCAGTCTCAGGCATGGACCTCTAATTTCAGTCGAGAAAACGAAATTTTCTATTCTTCCTCTATTAAAATTTGGGGCAGCTATGGGATGAATTTCTCAAAGAGCCCAAATGAAGCCCATCTTGCCCCAAAAGAGAATTTGAAATTGGGTAAAGATATATTATTATTAATGTGGCACAAATTGGGCAAGCAATCATTAAGGAAAAATATATTTAAATATTATGGTGAGCAAAATTTGAATTTAAGTGTTTTCCCTCCAAGTTACAAGTCAGCCTCATCAAGTCAGCTCGCTTGAAGGGACGTGTCCCTTCATATGAAAGATCAACTATAAATACCCCATCCTTGTGCCCCATTTGATCACACAAGCATCACATACATTTCTCTGTGGTTTGTATGTTCTATTGGCTCGCATTTTTGTGGTAGTTTGAATCTGTTCTATTGGCTCGATTACATGTTCTCTAGCTCGCAATATATCTTTCTAAGTCTCTATTACATTACAGTGGCTCATTGCAGAGGTTTGCATTACTTTTGTGGCTCGATACATATCTCTGAAGCTCGCATAATTCCTGTGGCTCACATAACTCTTAAATCTCGCATCTATCTCTGACGCTCGATATGTTCTAAAGTTCGTATGTTCAATTTTGAAGCTCATGTCTACTCTTTGTGGCTCGCACTATATTACAATGACTCACATATATACTCTGAAGCTCGCACTCTTCACTCTATGGTTTACACTATATTACAGTGGCTTGTATATATATTGTATGGCTCGTAAATGCCAACTATGGCTCACATTTGTATTCCAATGGCTCGCATTTATAAATGTCAACTGTGGCTCGTAATGTATTGAAAATGACGGTGATGACTTGGAGGTATGAACAAAAATCAACATGACTATGACTTGAAGGTATCAACAGTAATCTATATGACTTTGACTCGGAGGTATGAACATTGATCTAAATGATAACAGTGATCTAATGTTGACTTAAAAATGCAGCAGAAATAAAATGAAGAGATCAATCACACCACAACAACAACTTTACACCCAACGCAATCTTCCTTCATTAAAATTTTTGGGAAAATTATGGGTTAGACCCACAGAGAATACATAGAATATTAAAATTGTTGGGAACCTAGAAACTCTACCCCATTGAGAAAATCACCCTAAAAGAAATCAATGTTTGGAAATTGAACCCCCTAAAGCAAATTGGCCTTGGAGAACTAACCTGTCTCAATAGCAAATCAGCCTCACTTTCTCCCTGGCTCATACGGCCCATGCGCACTAGAGAAATTGGCCTCTCTAGATAATTTGGCCTCCTCCACAATTTAGCCCTCTTCCTCAACAACTCCACCTCCTTGAATTTCTCCCTATTTCCTGAACTCCACCTCCTTGAATTTCTCCTAAAATTCCCTACTACACTTCTCCTCGCTTTTCCTCAATCTAATCAAGCCTCTCGCTCTAGAGAAAATCGCTTCCTTCACTTTTGTGTCTTCACCTCTCCTTTAGGGTTCTTTTAAAATTATATCAAGCCAAAATCCCTAACCCTAATCTCCTAAGTGATCAATGGCTAGAATTAAATCCTGAGCCTCACTTGAGATGAACAGTTGAGATTATATATCTGTCCCTTAAATAAATTTATTATTTAACCTTAGAAATTTGGTCTAATAGTCCACAATAATTATATTAATTATTGTACTTTTCTTAAGTTAACCTTAGGAAGAAATCATAAAATCACTTACTCCACCAAGCAAGCACCTAAAGAGGCAATCAAGTATCTTCTACATGCTAAGACACCAAACCTAAGTAGAAGACCTTCCAAAGCCACAAAAACTTCAACAAAATGTCCATCTCGTATCATAAACTTCATTTACAATTACATTGACTTTCCTGTCACCTTGGCTAGGCTAGTTTAATCTCTTCATTGATATGATATATCACATTCAGATCAATTGCTTTTTTTGATAGGAAAAAGCCGAACTCCCCATTAAATAATATTTTTACAATCCAAATACCTTTTGCTATGAAGCCAAATCAACATCACTGTTACAATCTAAGTACCCTTCACTATGAAGCCAAAAATGAGACGTCTCTATTACATCAAATTCACCCAAGGCTTGCAACTCACCTAATGCACAAAGTTGGTCACATTAACGTAACAACATGTTTTCCAAGGGGATTGGTGTAATGTCCCAATTTCTGAGTGGTTGCACGAAGCGATGAAAAAGACAAAGGAATAAAGTAATTATTTCATGTCGATGGGGCTAAAACTTTTATTAAGGGGTGTCAAATAATTATTAAAAGAGGCATTACAAAGTGACATTGAGGAAAGTGCAAAACTTTAGGAGTCACTTAAAATTCAAAATGAGTTGGAAAATTAAGTTGAATTTCGGAAAAGGGGGAAAAGGGAAAGGGAGGTTTAAAAGGGGAAATCAGCTTTTCTCTATGATTATGCAATTTTTTTCTTTGTGGAGATCGGATTGGAGAGCTTAGCACTCATCTCTTCTTGGGACGAAAATCCTTGTAATGAGAACTGGTTTCGGTGGACAATCACCCACCCTAGCTAGTAATGAGGAAATATCATTTAGATCTTTCATTGGAATCAAATTTATCACTAGAGGAGCTTTTTCACACCATAAAGATCTAGATAGCAGAGTTGGGGGATCATTTTGTTCGTGACAAGGAAATAACCATTATTGGGAAGGTGCATTTACCCGCGGTGAAGTTATACACAGTTTAGGGGCTCGTTTAATTGGTTGAGTCACATAAGCATTCAAGAGGAAGCTTGTATTGCTACTCATGGGACTGCATATGTGTATAGGGGGGTCGTTTGATAGTTGGGCGTAGTGATAGGGGACCCGCAGCGAAGTAGTACACAATTGAGAGGCTTGAATTGCAGGTTGTTGCTACATAAAGAGCACAAAAGTAGGCACGATTTACTAAATATCTAGTTGCATGAGCTTACAGGGTGATCTGATTTGCTGATCCTGGGTTACCACTGTACATGGGAGAGGACAAAGATGTTGACCAGTCAATTGGAAGAGTGTGTTGCTTCCCATGACCACTAGAGAACTCGAGAGATCGCTTGGGTGAAGAAAGGAGGTCATTGGTTGTTCTGAGTTGTTGTCATTGTTGTCGAAGAGCCAAACAACTTGAGTTCACTTAAGGAGAGGCCACGAAGTGTCGAGACTATTCATGACCACCTGAACTCACAGGAGAGAGAGATTCATGCTACTTATAGCACACAAGTGGGAGTTCAAATGGTTTGTTGGATCGATCCATTTGCAGTGTGGTTGCATGGACACGTAGGATGAGAATGACCTATTACATGTGGTTTCCAGGAGCCAGTAGAGAAATCAAATTGTTGTTTGGGACTGCGTAAATACACTGGGGGAGTGGTATCTGTTCTGTGGATGTAGGAAAATAGTGGATTCAGTTGCTATTGTGACTACACCAGTACCCAGCTAGACCGCGTTGCTCCAAGAGACAGGGTTACGTTCCCAATTGACGGGGTCGTGGCTACTTAAGCATCCAAAGGAGGATCGATCAGTCAACCATGGTGGTTGTGTATGCAAATAGGGGGACAAGTCTGTTGTTTCAGAGGTGCAATCATGAGGTAAGCCACTTCATATTTCAGGTGTGCATGCTCAACAAAAGAAAGTGTGGTTGTTCATGGTCTTTTCCAAAATATTTTTGTCAAACAGGAAGCAAACCTATTAAGATTTGTCTTTCAAATTCATATGCTCTCATGATATGGTTTGAGATCAATCGAAATAAAGTGAGATATTGCGACAAATATTTTTAGCATATAATTCATTTTCTGTTTAGGCTGGAAACTCAGTGAAGTTAGCACTCTTATTTTGAACCATGTCCTTTTTTCGCCAACCTAGAAAAATCATCACGTGTAGCATTTCAAGTCAGCACATTATTTAGAGTTCATTTGTGTTTGGAATTCATATTATTTATTCAACCTAAGTGTAACCAGTTGAGGGTGTTCTTGCCATTCAAACTCAAAAAGAATTTTTACCTTGTTTTTATTACTGCAAATAAGTACCCTATAGCTGATATGAACAACATTCTATTTGATGAGACTCTATAGTCGTTTCACAAAGAATTTCAATAATATGTGTCAGCAATAGAGGAGTATTACAATTTTAGAAGAGTCGGGAGTATAAGAGTTTTACAATCCAAACAGCTTTCACTATGAAGCCAAATTGAGACATGTCTATTACATCACATTCACCCAAGACTTGCAACTCACCTAATGCGCAAATTTGGTGGCATTAACACAACAACATGTTTTCCAAGGGGATTGAAAACCATCAGTTTTACAATCCAAACACTCTCATTATGAAGCCAAAACTGACACGTGTCTATTACATCAAATTCACCCAAGACTTGCAACTCACCTAATGTGCAAAGTTGGTCACATTAACATAGCAACATGTTTTCCAAGGAGATTGAACCTAGAACTTTATTAAGAAAGCTCAATTTAATTACCACTTGACTGCAACCCAATTGACATACTATTAAATGTGATATCATCAATATCTATTATTGTGATTTGCTTCTTAGCATGCAATATCAATATGATCACAAGACTATATACAAAGACTAACACAAAATTTAGAAGCTACAAAATAACAATAAAATGTAAACTTTTGCATCTTCATTGATTTATCCACAGTTTTTCAGCAAAGCTACGTTGTAGGAAATTGCCCTTCCCTTGCATTTCTGCCACGTTCCGTTTTGAAACTCTGAAACTCGATCGAAACACACTTCACATGTTAGAAATGTGTTTCATACAAACTCAAACACGTTTCAACGTGTGTACAATGCATTTCCAAATGAAATTTGTTTGATTTTTCCTTGATTTAATTGTTGGGACCCACATTTTTGGTTTTATTGCCTAATCAAAGGTTAATTATGAATTAATGAGTCTTCTACAAACCTCTAAGACCAAATTTTTTCCTTTAAAAAGGGTTTCACTCTCAATTAGCACCAAAATGTTGTTAATTCATGGTATTGTTAAACCCTTAAAGTAGATGAAAATTTACTTAAATTTTTAACATTATCATTAATTGTTTTAGGATGTTTGAAAGTTTTTCCAACCTCATTGGTCTTCTTATGGAAAAAGTAGAACTCCATATTGTATTTAAAATTCAACAGACTTAGCAGTGTTTAGAATTTCAGGATTATTTTCATTAGATTATATCATGTATGAAGGTATGGTATTGATAGTTAATCGAGAGAACCAAGCCCTTTATGTACCTCGATGTTAGTGATATTTCTTCTTGGACTCCTCAGTCATGGCCTTAGAAAAAATGTACCCTTCACTCAAACCAAAATTATTGATCAAGCATGCTAGGCTTTTTGTAGCATATTTTTAAGCTTGGATTAGGTAGTTTTATTAAAATTGTGTGGTGTTGACTGATGTCCCTAGAGGATTGATGTAATGCTCCCTCCCACCCCCTCGAGCTTTTCTTAGGCTGTGGGAGGTGTTGTTTGTTTTCAACCCAACCTCCAAGGGTTGTTATGAAGATGGGGTTACCAAAACCCTCACTTTCCAAACTTTGCGGAAATTAAGTTTTGACATCACCATTACGACCAACTCATAGAGAGCTTTCTAACAAATATAAAATTTACCTCAATTCGAGTTCTAGATCAAAATTTATGCCCGTTAAAAGTTTTGGCCTATTAACATAGGCTATGTCATACCATTGCCCACATGGACTCCATAAAGCTCGCATGACCCTGACACGTCATCCTTGTAGGGAGCCCAGTACTCGGTCCACGTTATACTGGCAGGGCCGCTCATTCAAGTTTACGACTACAGCAAGGTAACAAAACATTGTGGATGGGCAGTGGACGGTATCCCGACATCATGGTTCTCCAACCAGAACGTCCATTGGATCAGTACCTTGGCATCAGGGGTTTCCTCCTCACCTCCCTCAACAACTGCCACTAGTGAAAGTGCCAAGGTCTGTGTTGGAAAACCAGGGGACTTAGGTATTTAGATGATTTTCCATAACTTGGTAATTACTTATGATATTTGTTCGCCTTTTATTATTTTATTAGATCTTTGTTCATTAAGCAATTACCAAAACAATGAAGATCACAAGAAGACAAAGTACACAAGATATAGGCTCCAAGCCAAGGCAAAACCCCTATGGGGAAAACCCAGAAAATGCTTCTCTTCTTCTTTAGAATCTGCTTACAAAAGACACTTCCAAGAACCAAAGACCAAAGCCAACAAACCCTCCAAGCCCCAAGCCAGCCGCCAGCAAGCTCTTCCTTCAGAAAGCTTCTAGAACTTTGATACTGCAACTTCGACACCTGCAATAGAATTTTGGCCCCTGCAATTTCAACCTCTTGCAACTACTTTAGACTTTTGGGCCCTGCAATTTCAGCCTCTTGCAATTGCTTTAGAATTTAGACCTCCTGCAACTGGCAACTTTACAAACCTAGTGAGACAAGAAAAGAGAATCTTTAACAAACTTCGACTCCTGCTCCTCTTCTTCTTCCTCCAACTTCTCTTTCTCTTCTTTCCTATTGTAGATCGAGCTTGTGTGAGATGAGTGTGCCAAATGAGTCGAACTGCTCTCCTTTATATAGCCTTTCTTGAGGGTTGAATTACCTCCTTTTAGGCCGACTTGATCTGCTCCTTTGGTTGACTTGGTCTTGGGCTTATCCATGGCTTTTCCTTGACAAAATAAATATTTTTCTTCATTACAATGACTCCAAACGGGACTGACACATGACCAATATTATTTTTTATCCTAGAAAGACCTAAAAGCATGAAGAACATGTTTTTGAATTAAACTTGAGTATGAAACCCATACACCAAAAATAAAACATAATTTATTTTTCTTTCTTTCTCTTTCTTTATAAAGAATATGCAATGTCATGATTACAATTACATCATAATGAGGATCGAACCTAGTTACAATTTTCAACACTCCCTCTTAAGTAGGGAGGTATTCATGGTACAAGGAATCTCAATCTTGAAGCATTCTCATAAGAAGAGTTGGATTGATAAGCCATCTTTATCATAACTAGCATTGTCCCTGAAGGCCTTAACTGGAAAAGCTCATCTTTGATTATGAGCATTATGCTAGGAGGCTTTATGTGAGCTACCACATTACCTCTCAAGGCACATTCCACATCCAGATGTAAGGTATGTCCTTTTAGGACTATTCTTATCTTGGATTCCCAAACCTGGTCCTCAAAGAATATTGGTCCTCTTAGACTACTCTTATCTTGGATGCCTTACCTCATTCTCAAAGAGCATCGATCAACAACTTATTTCCCTAAAGTCTACAATCCATAAGAAGTTCCAATCTAGATGTTTATCCAATCCTTCGGACTCCACTCTTTCTTTATGGTCTTCACTAAGACTAACAGTTGTTAGTCCCAGTCTAGTGCCTGACCCATAAAGACAAGAACTATCCAATATCACTCCCTCTCAATTAGGGAAGAGATATCCACCAAACCAAGCTTACCTCTCAGGAACTCAAGCTTCTTGTTTGGTAATGCTTTAGTCAGTATGTTTGCTACATGTTCATCTCTAGGTAGATAGCGTAGCTCCACGACCATTTCTCATACCAAGCTTTTGATGTAGTGGTACTTCTTGTTTATATGCTTCGTCTTAGCATGAAACACCGGGTCTTTCGTCAATCTT
This sequence comes from Pinus albicaulis, assembly GCA_034641835.2. NCBI lineage: Eukaryota > Viridiplantae > Streptophyta > Pinopsida > Pinales > Pinaceae > Pinus > Pinus albicaulis. The sequence continues at coordinate 548,187,807 of CM076574.1, forward strand.
ACGCAACTCTCATTATCACAATGTATCCATGTAGGGCTAAGTGATCCTTCAGACAAGTCTAATAACAACTTCCTGAGCCAAACTGCTTACAGACAAACCTCGCTTACAGCAACCTATTTAGATTCAGCACTACTCAAAGCAATTGTATCACGACTCAAAGAAATTGTATCATGCTTTCTACTCATCCATGAGACCATGGAAGATCCTAGGCTGAAGCATCCACTTCTTGTGCTTCTTTTATCTATCTCATTGCCACCCCAATCTGAATCTATATATCCCACGAGTTGGATTTCATTACCAATGTACCGGAGGCAGTGATATATAGTCCCACACAAATATCTTAGAATATGCTTGGCTACAATCCAATGATCATGTTTTGGCTCCATCTGAAACTGAATGAGGACATTCACTGCAAAGAAAATGCCTAGCCTTGTATTCACCAAATACATCAAGGACCCAATCAATTGTATCTAGGATTTACAACAAAACCCTAGTAGAGATTGATATAAGATTCTAGGGCATGATAATGAAACCCTAGATGTAAAATGTTTTCGTTGTGATTGAAATCCTAAATTGATTTAGTTGTTACTATCTAAAGTTTAGTTTTGATAATGGTATCTAGGGTTTGTGACAAAACCCTAGCAAAGTTGTTGTAAAAGTCTAGAACATGAAGGGTGTAACCCTTGTTGATTGTAAACCTAACTAGGTTTAGGTTTTGATATTTAAAGTATGATCTATCATGCTCCCATTGTGATGACATACTAACCCTATATTGATAAAGTTGACTTCATGCTCTATATTTGTGCTTGGTTGTATTTTTTATTGAAGATTTGCAGGTACATAGTCTTCAAGATGTTGAAGATGCTTACCTACCTCATAGTTGATGATGACTTGATGATGATGATTGAGCATGATGAATAGAGGGAGCTGTAATAGATGACCTTGTTAAAATAGAAGGAATGATGTTCTGTAAGGATGAAGTTCTCCAATGATGCGTTGATGCAAGAGAAAAATCCAATGTGGCTAAGTTGTTGATGGATTTGTTCCCTAGAAGAAAAGAAGCTTGGATAAAAGAAAGTGTTAATCTCCCCAATTTAGAGGGAGCGCATATTATGACAGTTATAATAAAGGCCATGAAGAAAGAATGAAGACTGGAGACTGGCTAAAGCACTAATGGTTATTTGTGCTTAATGAAGTTGTGAACAAGAATTGGATGTTTCGGAAAGTGTTGAGGTTGAGCTTAGTGTTGTTGAAGAAGTTGAAGAAAGAAGCTTCCGTCAAAATGTGTTTGGATATTGTGATGACCTAAGCAGCATCAAAATAATTGAAGACCCAACATTTTTGTGTTCGCATAGAAGAACATATACATTGGAAGTTTAAATATTGATTGGGGTCGTGAAGCTACAATACGTTCCAACAAGGTGAACAAGTAGTTGATGTGTTGACGAAATCTCTTCCCAACAAGAAGTTAATTTACTTTAGGAACATACTGGGATTGGTGGATATCTCTGATTTGGGTGAGAGGGAGAGATGAAGTACCATAAAACTGCTTGTATGATGATACTTGGGAGGACATCGTGGCATACTTAATATTGAGATCTTAGTTGATGTCTAGATCCCAGAGGGAGGGTATCGGTTGGAGCTTCGGTCTAGTGTTGATACCTAGATCCCTGTAAGGGTTGGTGTCAGGGCATGGAGGCCTAAATGGCATCTATATCCTATTGGATGGATACCGGGGATGTAGCCTAATTGTACCTATAGTGGCAAATGCCTAGATGACACCTTAGTTCCTGTTGGGAGGATACTTTGTCAGTTAGGGTATCCCAAGCATTGCGTCTAATGTTCTACTCTTCTCAAGGACATTTCAAATTCAAGTCAACCTTATACCAGTTGAACAATTATGAATACCTCCCTAGTTAAGAGGGAGTGTTGATAAATGTAGCTAGTTTCGGTCTTCATAATTGTATTTGAGTCATGATGTAATGTATTTATCAAAAAGGAAAGAAAAAGAAAATTATTTATTAGCACGGGTTTCATTCTTATTTATTTTGTTTCTGGGTCAAAAGCACCCATTGAGTGCTCTAGGGTTTGTGTTTTGAGTGTAAGTCTAAGTCATGATTTAAAAGCCCTTCTTGGGCTCATTGTGTCAAAGAAAAAATTTATTTTATGTATTTTGGTCATGTTATACTCCACCAAGTCGGCCTGCCCTTCTCTTCAAGTTGGCTTCAAAAAGAGATTCGAACTACTATATATACCCATGCATTCGACCTATTTGAGAATCACATCCACTCAAGGTGTTCAATCTGCAATTAGAAGTGAAAAGAAGAGTGTGAAGAGCCTAATAAAGAATGTCTTACCATTACATAAAGGAAGGAATCCAAGCAAGAAAGAAAGGGGCCAAAATATCATCTTATTCTGTCGCGTGTGAAACTATTTGCAACTAAACAACAAAATTGCAGGGCCGAAGTTAGAAGCCGAGCTTCAGAATTGCAAAAGGGGTCCAGACTCTTGTTGACTCAATTGAAGGGCTGATTTATGTTGACCTTTGAAGATTTTGACTGAAGTTTGACTTGTTTACATGGGAGGATGAATTGGTGGAATGGAGGAAGTTTGTGTCCTGGTAAAAAGGTCTAGGTTGTCTCATTTGATTTGATTCTAAAGAAGAGAAGAAGAATTTATGGGTCTAACACTAGAAGAGGGTTTTTCCCTTGCTAAGTGCCTACATCTCGTGTTCTCTTGTTGTCTTTGTGACCTTCATAGTTTTGCCAATTGTCTTACTAATAAGTATATGATAATAAAGAAGAAGTAATAACAAATCACAAGAAGTTGTCAGGATAATAGAAATCAAATTTAAATAAGTCGTAACAAAGTTGCTCTAGGGATTTCTCAACAAAGATAATCTTCGATAGACAATTCTTGAGGGATGTTGTGAGATTTCCAAGAACCTTGAAACTCTTCCTTATAGGCCTTGCCATCATGCCAACAAAGATGCGATCTTCAGTCTCCTTCTTGAACCTTAGTTCGGAAACCATGTTGGAAAATCAAGAGACTTAGGTATTTAGATGATTTTCCTTAATAATTACTTGTGATATTTGTTGGCCTTTTATTACTTTACTAAATCTTTTTTCATCAAGCAATTACCAAAACAATGAAGGTCACGACAAAACAAAGTACACAACATATAGGCTCCAAGCCAGGGCAAAACCCCTACAAGGGGAAACCCAGAAAATGCTTCTCTTCTTCTTTAGAATCTGCTTATGAAAGAGACTTCCTCAACCCAAAGACCAAAGCCAACAAACCCTCCAAGCCCAAAGCCAACCCCCAGCAAGATCTTCCTTGAGACAACTTCCAGAACTTCAACACTGCAGCTCTATTACCGCTAATTTGGCCCCTGCAACCGAATTTCAGCCCCTACAATTTCTGCCTGCTGCAACTAGCAGCTTCACAAACCATAGCGAGACAAGAAAAGAGAATCTTTGACAAACTTCGACTTATGCACCTCTTCTTCGTCCTCCAACTACTCGTTCTCTTCTTTGTTATTGTAGATCGAACTTGTGTGATATGAGTGTGCCAAATGAGTTGAATTGTTCTCCTTTATATAGCCTTTCTTGAGGGTCAAATTCCCTCCTTTTAGGCCGACTTGATCTGCGCCATGGGCCGACTTGGTCTTGGGCTTATCCATGGCTTTTTCTTGACAAAATAAATATTTTTCTTCATTACAATAAGTCCAAATGGGACTATGACACATGACCAAGATTATTCTTTATCCTAGAAAGACCTAGAAGACCTAAAAGCATGAAGAACATGCTTTTGACTTAAACTTGAGTATGAAACCCGTACTCCGAAAATAAAATATAATTTATTTTTCTTCTTTATAAAGAATATACAATGTCACGATTACAATTACATCATAATGAAGACCAAACCTAGTTACAATTTTCAACAGTTCGAGGTCCAAGAGTAGGGTTCAACCCCTACTAGAGTTCTATTCCCACATTTAGAACAATCTAAAAGGAAACCTGCATTCCCATGATTATTTTCCTCACTTGAGGCAGCCAGTTTACCTTGTTGAAGAAATGTATTTTCATTTACCTTTGCCTACGACAGTGATACATATTGTATCTATTGAAAAAATAATATACTCTATGGTTACATGTCGAAAGAAAATATAAACTTGACCATATTGCACATAAAGAGAAAATGGAAAACTCATAAAAAAAATGATATTCTTAGAAATAATATTTTGACATTGCTGCAATTACAAGTTTGAAACAAATGCCGACTTAAGCATGCAAAATGGAATTAAGAAAGAATGCAAAAGCTAATAACATTTGTAAACCATATTTTTAAGACCATGAAGCATCCATTTGAGATTGTGAGGTAATGCATAATGATATCAACAAAGGAGCAGCACATTACCAATGCCGACAATAACTGGAAGACCCTTGGCATCTAGTAGAGTCTGTGGACAGTTAAGAAGACATTTATAATGATGACTGTCAGCACAAAATATTTTTGAAATAAGTTGAAACAACAAACTAAAATTAAGACGAGATAAACAGTCTTTCCACTTCAAGATCTACAAAACCAATTCGTCAACTTGCCTGAATAGCCTGCACAGCAAGTAGTAGACCCCTGTCTAAATCACATGAATCAGGCATAGGCACCAACCGGATAGCATCCCTGAAAGCAGAAGAATCTGCAAATGTTTCATGAGAGAAGCCTAAGATTGTGATAGAAGTTAGAACTATGTAAAACAATTGAATTTTGCAGTCCAGGATGCCCCACTATGCTCCACTGAAATCCGTGTTGACTTTCTTTCTAAGAGCTTTCCTTATTAATGATACAACATGATCATGAATATAAGTTGGACAAGTCTTCAAACCTGCAAAGGCATTTTTGGAATTCTCCACTGGGTCTAAAGTGTTCACTACATGCCATGATGCAACCACAGGCTCCATCTCAGATTTTGTTGGAGATCTGGTCCAAGGCTCTGCCATATCAGGCATCTTGCGAGAAGGTACTGGCCTTAACCTGACTGGACGAGGAGAAATGATAGCCCTGTCTGAAACATTTGAAGGGACTGAAGGTGAAGCCCCAAAGTATGCTGAAGGAAGTGGAGGTGTACTTAAACGCGGAACACCTATTCAGAAAAGTAATCTAGTAAAATTTGTATGTTCAAGTGAAGGTATAAACTGAATCGCCAAAATCAAGGCAACAAAAATCAATTCTGTTTGAATTAAAATATGTAATTAGACAGGGGGTCGATGCCAACATCACCTTGCTTTGCCATAATCATTTCGAGATAAGACTTAGTGATCCATGGACCCTCCAAACACAACCTGGATGCTTCTGCTCCAATAACCTGAAGAAGCCGAATTTAGGATGAAGCTAAACAGTGTCAACAAGTAAGAAGTTTTAGGGGCAAATGCCCTAGCAAAAACACATAAACCATAGGTTATAAGATCCTGTAGCAACCAGCAGTTTAATTTAAGAGTTATCTTTTCCATGAAAACACTACAAGGGTGGCTCCTGTTTTTATCATTGCAGAATTTAAGGCAGTTATTTTTTATCATCAAAATGAGCCACATATCTTGTGTATATGTGTATGTCATACCTAGCTGAAGTTTCAAGAAAATAACATGTTAACATACAAAGTAACAACACATTGAATTAATTCATTGTTATATTGGTTGGGTGGCCAGTGGCCCACTACACCCAAAAAATAGGTACATCTACATCTAAGATATGCCCAAAAGGAAACACTACATCTGGGATATTACCCAAACATACCCCATTGGTTGAAACTTGAAGGATATCCCTGGGGTAACAGGTGACCAGAGCCCCAAGGAAAGAAAAAAAATATCAAAAGAATGGACCATAAAACACTGCCACCCAACCCTAAACCCCAACAGAACTAAAAAAAGGACGTCAAGCTTATATTTCCTGCATTTTACAAATCCTTTTGTGAGAGGTCAGTAAAATGAATAGATATTTTAGCTGTGGACACTGCAGGCAGCAATTTCTTAAAGAGTGAACAGCGTTTCTCTCTGATGGAAAGCATACGCAGTGAATTTTAAACAGAGGTGTAATATTCCCAATTAGCAGCAGCTAATTGGAAATATTAATTTTGATTAATTTTGCCTTATATAGTTAAAATATAAATAAAGTGGGTAAAAAGGAGAATGTGACTCACTTAGAATAAAATACACTCCCTAAAGTCACCTAGGAGACATAACGTTGTGGTCAAGGTGGGCCAAGTGACAACGTAGGGGGTGACTCACTTAGACAGCATGGGCCAGCCAGCGCAGATGAGTTGGCAGCGTGGGCCAAAGAGAGACACCGTGAACGTGGTGGGGCCAAGGAGAGAGAGAGGCTCACCAAAGATAAATAGAGGGGAGGCTACCTCATTTCTCATATTGATGATTATGCATTTTGGAGTTTGTCTCTAGACATTGAGCATGCTTGCTGATTAGCTAATCTACACGTACTGTTCAGTACATTGGGTGTCTCCATGCGGAGATCCCAAACTCAGCCCCGGGAGACTTCGAGTGCTTGCTCGGGTGAGGAGTCCTACCATATTTTGTAGGGAGAGATCGAAGCTTCAGCCATTGAGGAGCATTCCTTGGAGAGACTGCACAGTCTTGGAGAGGGAGGACGCAATTCTAGTTGGGGAGAGTTCCAGACTAAGGTGTTTCGGGTGGATTCAGACCGGAGGATTAGGAAATGGATCAGCCCTTACCTATTGGAGACATTTTGCAGAGGGAGAGGCCATATTTTGCAGTGTTGCCTTCAGGGTCAGCGTTTTCCCTTGAGGGATAGCGTAGTATTTCAAACGAGGTATTTTCCGGGGTCAACCATTCTCGAAAAGCTCTCTGAGCTTTTCTGGGTATTGGGAGAGGAGGCCATTCCCAAAGTTTCAGCATTTTCCAAGTTGGGGAGCAGCCCCAAAGACTCATTTCATTCCAGCAGTTGCAGCAGCACAGCAACATTTTCCAGCAGCTTGGAGATTACGCAATTGATAGAGGGAGCAGCCATTCCACACATTGTCCTGAGAGTATTTCTACACTTGCCTTGTGCAAGTCGAGGTGCCATCATTCTGATCACCTTTGTACTTATTTCTTATATCTCAATATTAATAATATGGCTCAGTGTTCTCCATTTTGTGTATTTCATCTCATGGTTTGTCTCTAGTTGCTGTGTACCTTGTTTGTGTGCCTTATATTACTGTTTATTTCCCTTCGGGATATTACAGTGGTATCAGAGCCTCATTCTTGGCTCAGCCGTGGGGATATTTTTCTATGAACAGAGAGGGTAGGCAGAATCTTACCCACCAAACGCAATAGAGGTGGAAAATATGGGGGTCTCACAACAGTGGGACTAGCATTTACCAGCCTTCAGTAGGCCAACGAGGCTCACGATGCCTACATTCTTACTTCCAGTACCGAGTGAGAAAAGGAGGCGGCATGATCATATACCCTTTGGAGATTATTTCCGCGAATCGCAGTCCATGGGGGAAAACTTCAGAGCGGCTTTGCCCTTCAGAGATTATTGTCAGCTCAGGCAGGATGAAGGAGGAAGGAACAGTGGGGGGTCTAGCACGCAGAGTTCAAAGTTGCAGCGTACCACTGGGAGGACACCTTTTCCCACGTATGATGGATCCACTGATTTCACGGTTCGAGATCGGGTGGAAAAGTTGGATACCTCTTTCCATCTTGACCGAATAATGGAAGGGGAAGCCATCAAAATGGCTACCTCGCACTTGGAGGATAAGGGCACACAGGACCATGGGGAGCATGTGGATACACCCAATATGATGCAAGGGTCACCTGTGTTGGAGACTTCTTTGACCATATCGGTTGACATCTTAGTAGAGAGAGTAGAGCTTACCCCAGTAGTGCCATCCATTGAGGTGATGACCGGGGTAGTGTCTAAGTTTTCGGGTGGTAGCAGCGTGCGGCAGATGGGTGAGGTGCCAGGAGATGTATCCACCTTTGATGAGGCACTAGGAGATACAGAGGTATTGGACGATGGTCGCACACAGCAGTGTCATCAACTTTGAGCCGACCTTCTAGTTTTGAAAGGGAAGGCCACATCAATACGAGAGGCTATTTTGTTACAGAACGAGGAGCTAGAGGGCATGAGAGTGGTTTGTGCCGAGTCAGCGACCAAGTTGGCCCACATTGGGGAGCAGCTGGATTCCCTAATGGTACAACTAGAGGGCACATTGGAGTGTCAGAGCAGCCCCCTTCAGGCATGCATAGACGGGGCTAGCAGCATTGTTGGGTCACCTCTTTCCATTGGAGAGAGAGAGGCGGAGCCACCTAGTCAGATCTCATACGTTGACTTGGATAGCGGGATGACACGATGGAGTTGCACAGGGTGCAGCATCCACATGTTGAGGTTGGATGGCGAGAGAGTCTGAGTTGGTACCCGGTGGAGTGGGTTATGGAGATAGTGGTGGACCCAGGTGTAGTTCAGCAGGAGTTTCCAGGTGCTGGGAATACAAGAACCCCAGATTGGCATTGGGATCTAGGCGAGACTACCTGTCGTTTCCCAGGCAGGTCGATTGACTATGTCTTGGAGGGTACAATTGGCCTGGCAGTAGAGCATGCGCATTCGCTAGGGGAGTTTCGGTCAGCTCCAGTGGCCAACCAGTTTATGGGCAGACTCCCTAGGTTATCTTGGCATGACACTTATACACGAGATCACAGGATGATCAACATACCTTGGCAGGAGCTTGTCGAAGGAGGTGGCATTGGCAGGCCAGCAGATGGTACCTTGTATGGAGCCAAGGATTCTTCACCTTTGTGCTGGGCACAGGGGTCACAGCAGAACCGAGCAGTGGTGGTATCACTACTGACACATAGGGAGATTCACTTCTCGGACCCCCTCGGGAAGGATTTGGAGTGATGATTCATTCGTCGGCGGGTATAGCGATGCAACGGTGGAGATGATGATACTGATTGGGGGTGGTCCGACATGTAGAGACACAACTCTAGGTCATCACATCCAAGGATGTGTGGGAGCCTCTAGCATTAAGCAGTGGACTACCGGTGGACAGGGAGTTGCATGGTGGTGTACCGTAGTGTGTGGGACTGCATTGTGGAGTAGGAGTGTCCTACATCACATTGAGAACACGCGAGGAGTGATCGATGCCTTGACACAGACAAGGCACGAGACGGTACAGGGTGGTACAGCAGTAGCAGGGGGTATCCAGCAGTGTACAGGGGTATGCCTCAGTGTGCAGTGGCATGTCGAGGAGTACAGGGATGATCGGTGGTATGCGAGGGCGTACTGTGCTGCACAGCAGGGTCTTAGAGTATTGCCTCCAGGGAGACTCACGGAGAGGGACACCAGGCTTACCTTTGGGGGTAGTTCACCCAGGATCGATGGGGAGACGGATGACTGATACTTAACGGTATCCGTGGGGACTCACTCACCCGACCCTCTTCTACATCACTCACGGGCACATTCGATTTTGTTGTTGTCCTTTGGCACTTTGGGCATGAGCAGCGGGGTACGCGAGGCTCACCTAAGATATTTGGATGACACTTAGCACACTAGGGGAGAGACTTCTTAGCAGTGGCACTGGGTCGGTGCGCTAGTTGACAACCACAAGTCAGGGGATGAGATGATCCTCTGCAAGGGTGGCACATCAGTCATCGTTGAGCCTACGCTTGGGGAGCGGGTCATGAGGGAGACATGCGTCACTCTTTTCTTAGGGCATGTCGAGACCAGGCGTGAGCAGAGGATACTAGGTACAGCAGAGGTAGCATCCCAGTATGCATCTGGACTCCAAACAATGTACCGACACAGTATCAAGAGGGCGGATGGCAGACCTAGTGGAGATGGTTGGCAGGTAGGCCATTCCCAGAGTTTCAGCACTTTCCGAGTTGGGGAGCAGCCCCAAAGACTCATTTCATTCCAGCAGTTGCAGCAGCACGGCAACATTTTCCAGCGACTTGGAGATTACGCAGTTGATAGAGGGAGCAGCCATTCCACACATTGTCCTGAGAGTATTTCTACACTTGCCTTGTGCAAGTCGAGGTGCCATCATTCTGATCACCTTTGTACTTATTTCTTATATCTCAGTATTAATAAAATGGCTCAACGTTCTCCATTTTGTGTATTTCGTCTCATGGTTTGTCTCTAGTTGATGTGTACCTTGTTTGTGTGCTTTATATTGTTGTTTATTTCCCTTCGGGATATTACAAGAGGACAGTAGCTCTCTTCTTTGCATTGTTTCTTTCTTTTGAGCAGTGGACATTCAGATGTTGCAGTTTAAACGATGGAAATTCCAAGTGAAGATTTTGTAACCAATTCAGCAACATCAGTACCTGAAGTAAATCAGGAAATTGCCACCCATGATAAGGGAAAATCAAAACAGAAGAACTTATCGACATTTGAATCACAAGAGAAAACTTTTCAATCATTCTACATACCAGTATCACTCAGAACATAAACAACAAACTTATGTTCCAAAGAATACTGAAGTTTATGCAATCTGGTCCTGTGATAATAATTCATCACAAGTTTCCAGCCACCGCAAGATTCCACTAAAGATTAACTTAGGATGGTCGATCCCCTTCTCAGTTTGACAATTTTATTTATCACTCCAAGGATCTTATCATCTTATGTCAACGAAGATGACAACTCGAAGAATACCGAAAGATGCAAATAGTTTACAAGAAAAAGAAACAGATGACATGCCTTGTCAACGATAAGAGTTGAGGACAAAGCTTTTCAAACAAGAAGGGCAATGTTATGAATAAAATATATATATATATATAATGTAAATAAAAATAATAATAATTAATGATAAATTAACTATTAATTAGTAGTGAAGAGGCACGTCTCTAAGGACATGACTGTTTATGAAGAGGTACCTGTCTAGGTATATAAGCAAGCCCTCACCCTCATTGTAATCATCTCAACAATTCTTTTATATAATATTCAATATACAATTACTTGTCCTACAATGGATGTCTTTGTCTTTGAAGTATTCTGAAAATTATAGTTGCATATACAATGAACTTTGCTCGTTATAGACTCTATCCAAAATTCCATTTCCAATATTTCAATCAATTCCTTCAAAACTATGCTCCAAGTGTGAAAAGGAAGGAGTCAAGAATCAAACTCGACTTTATTCAATGCCCCTTATGTGAAAATTCTTTGATTGCAATTACTAGAAATTTATCTCCTAACAGTTTTGCAGTTTATTTGTTATTACGGCAAATGCCAAATATTAATAAACTCACAATTGCAATCTTCACCAAAGTAAAATAAGTTGTGGAAAATAAACTGGAAGTTGAGAAAATTATGCACACACATAGTAAATTCGACACAATAATTTTTGGACTAATAGTCCCTCGAAGAACCCAGAAGGGAAGACCAGTGCAACAGATGAGGGTTTATTTTATTATTATGCAAATCTGAGTACAATATCTGGATGCCCAATTGGCTATCCTCTGGAAATAATCTGGCAAAAAATAATATGGAGAAAAAAATTCTCCCTCTACAGACAAACACGACCTCCCTCTGGCCAGCTCATTCTCTCCCTGGCAACACGACCTGCTTGGAATTTGCACTATTGGCCTGGGAAATTCGTACTGCCTGCAAATCGACTCCAACTAAGCCATCCATCCTCCCTTTGCCTCTGGAAATGACTCGCTTTGCCTTCCAGGTGATCTCCTGTCCTTCAACAACTGAAACGACTCCCTTTCCGACACTCGCACTGGGGTTTCTGGTTGCTCACACTGGCTATTCGGCCTCCCTCTTCTTGCCTCTCTGGCACTAGAAAATTGTTGGGAAACTCCTCCAGAATTCTCTCTGCTCCCTCAATCACTGATGCCCTCCTCTTGCTCGAACTCACTTCCTTGTTGAATCTCTACAACTGGAAAGCTTGATCTACCAAGGAACTCGCTCCCCTCTTGTGTCACTATTATGTCTATCTCCATCCCATCGACTTGCTCTTATAATGACTTGTTAGAGCTTCAACGACCATGATTAATTCCTCATCAATGTCTAAGATCATTTTAGACTCTATCTATGTGAGTCTCTAAAGCATTCTCGATCATCCTTAATTAATTCCCATTAATTAAAGAATTTTCCTAAGTTAGACTTAGGCATTTTTTAATTATTGATCAATTAATTTAATTAAGGTGTTTCACAAGCTTATCTCGCGAAACCTTTTCTGGGTTTTGGAGATCTCGTGTTCCTTAGTCTCTTAAACACAAATCAAGACTAGAACACCTATTTGAAGTTACCAAAATCTAACACTCCCTCTTAGCAAGGAAGTTGTTCTCTCTCTACTCCTCTGTAGCTGCACCACGTTGTTGGTGTCTGACATCTGTGACAACCTATCACTGTCCATCAAGCTACTACGCATACTCTGATTCAACCGCTAACCTTGTAGCTGAACCACTCTACATTTGCAAGATTGCTGACACTACATTGTGCCACCTTGCACTGCTGCCAACACTGCCTGCGCTACATCTGATCTCATGCTGCTACAACTACTTCAACTGAGACTGATCTATTGTCCATGCAATTGGATTTTGCAATTGTTTCTTGAGTCTCTAACTAAAACTAACTTTACTCTATCTATTGAGAATTTGACTGCGCCCAACTATATTTGCGCCCTTCTAGTATCTGACTACAACTAGTTATGCATTGTCTCTCAATATCTAGTTGCGCCTGCTGACATCTCGATCCCCCTCCTACTGAATAATGTGGGCCCCCATAGCCAAGGTAATGACCAAGAGGAAACACCTGTCTGATGTTGTCCTCTTTAGATCCTGCACATCCTGCAACTCTAAAGCCTCACGCTCCTCCTGTATGGTCGCTATCAATGCAAATTCCTCCAACCTGGAGGTTAACTCGTCTATCTCTATCGAAGTTGCAGTATGTTGCTCCCCCTTGTCCTTTTTCTTGGGACACTAGGTGTTGTAGTGACCAAACTTACCACTCCTGAAGCATTTGATCTTTGACAAATCCTTCTTCTTCTTTTCGCCTCCCTTTGAGCTTTGTCCTTGACTAGGACCTTTCTCCGCCTTTCCCTTACTAGCAAAGGCTACATCTCCCCCTCCTTCTCCACCTTCGACCCTTTTCTATTGTTGTTGATATTGTCATGCCCTGGACAAGATTGAACCTTAGCTCCTCCTGTGTGAAGTCACTCCAACGATGTTTCCAATTTGGCGATTTGTCTCGTCCAGAAATTCCCTGGACAAAAGTTGCCCACTCTCTAGTAAACCGATTCAAAGAAATTCACACAAGTTCACTATCCTCTGGTTTCGCTCCTACAACTGCTACCTCATCTCGGACATTTTGAATTTTGGTGAGGTAGGGATGTTAGAAAATCAGAAAGGCGGAAAGATTTTCTTATTCTTCATAATTACTTGTGATGTTCTTATAATCTTATTATCTTTGTGTTCTCCTTTATCTTAATTAATCAAGAAATTACCAAAATAGTAGTACAAGGATCAAGTACACCAGATATAGGCAGACAGCCAGGGAAAAACCCCACTCTAGGGGAAAACCCAGTGAAGAATTCTTCCTTCAATAGTTTTCCTGAGATAATCCAAGACTCTAGACTTAGAGAAAGACTTCCTCCACACCAAGTTAGCTCTCTTAGAACTTCAACCTGGCAGCAGCAACTTCAATATAGACAAAAAGACCTCGATCTTCTAGAGGATCCCACATGTGAGAGAGAGAGAGAATCCAAAACTTCGATTTTTCCCTATTCCTTCTTCTTCTTCAACCTCGCAATTCTTCTAGCCCTTCTTCCCTATTTCACACTTTTTCCGGTTGTTCTTGTGATATCGAACTTACGTGAGAGTGATGCCTTCAAATGAATCGAACTGCTTCAATATCTACCCTTCTGGTGAGGTCGAATTGATCTCCTTGAGGTCGACTTGATCTCCTTGTGGCGGACTTGGTGTGGAGGTGACAATTCATTTTTGACTCAAAAATAATCCTTTTTACATGATTCAAAAGCCCAAAAAGGGTCTCTTTAAATGTAAAATGACTCTATTGGCTCACAATAAATCCTAGAAGTCCTCAATGGGGACTTTGACCTAAAACATGATGACCCAAGCATGAAACCCATGCTTTAATAAGTCATTGTAATAATAATAAAATTTTCTTTTCATTCTTTTAATAAGTACATTACATAATGACTCAAATATATTTATGAAGACCAAACCTAGTTACATTCTTTAACAAGGGAGTCACGCCTTCACCCTTTTACATCTTTGTGGTCCTCAGCTTCTCCTTGAGAATAATCTTACGATTCTCTAATGGATCTTGGTATAGCTTCACAATGACACCCCACATGACCTTTGTTGTTGCCTTCTCTGCATATGTGGAACAATATGATCCTGAACCCCGTCCAGGAGCATCCTCTTCGCTTTGGCCATATCCTTCTTATACTCATGAAAGTGGATAGGGTCTGTCGGTACAGCTATGGTTGTTGTTATGAACTCCTTCAGGCCATGTTCATCCAAAAGGAATTGCATCCTAGCCTTCCAAACATCAAACTTTGAAGCTCTGTCAAGTCTATCTTGATCTCTGAGACCTGTTGCAGCCATCTCTGCGAAAACTTAAAAACTAGGAAATAAATTGAAATCTCCTCTCAATGTGCTTTTCTCTTCCTGTCCCTGCATAGATATGCAGTTGTAAACACCTGCTGCAAAAATTCTACACGCAGATCTGCTCAACGAACTAACTGATTTGCTCACTGAAACCCTCTATTTGGCAAATCCACTACCTGCAAAATCTTCTTTTGATGCTATTCAAATTTTACTCCACCTGGATCTGGAAATCGAACCTCGCTAACTCTGCAATTTGTTAATTTTTGTAGCATCGGAGGTGTTCTAGTCTCGAAACTTTGTGGAGAGTCTAAAACACAGGAGTTCTCCATAACCCATAAATTGTTTCTGGAATTTCCACCTAGAAGTGTCTCAATTAGATCATTAGCCTATTTTCAAATATCTCCCAAGTCTAAGCATTGGAAAAGTGGCTAATTAATCAGAATTAATTGAGAAAGGTGTGAATCATCTAAAAACTCAAACAGATCAACTAGGAAATAATCTTAGCCCTTGATTAAGTTTCAATCTTGGTCGTTGGAGGTCCAAAAGAAGATTATAAAAAGAAGTCGATGAGTAGATGGAGAACATACACATAGAGATCAATTTGCTTGAGCAGTTTGATTTCCAGAGGGCAACAGCTGTTGCCGGAAGAGTTCGAACCAAAGAAGGAAGCAGAGGGGCAAAGACAGTGAGTCTGGAGGAAGATTTTCTAGTTCTAGAGAGTTAGGAAGAGGAGTTCGAGATTTTCTCTAGGAGGCTACGCAGAGACAATGTAGAGCCTCAAGTGAGCAAGTCGATTTTGCTAGAAGGGAAGACGATTTCAGTGCCACAGGCCGTGAAGAGTTTCCAGAGGGTCGGAGAAGCATTTTCCCAGCCACTAGCAGGCAGGACAGCCAAATTGGCAGTCAATTCAGGAAGCACGTGTGGTAGGACGCACCAGAGTGACGCAGAGCCTACCTAAGCCAAGTTGGACAGCTAGCTTTTCAGTGGCAGTCAAGTGCCAAGATTGCTCGAAGACAGGGTAATTTCCCTCGGAAAATTTTCGCTAGTATTTCTCTTGGATAGATTCGTCATTTTGGCAATATTTATTGTATTCAGAATTTCTCACTATTGCTTAATAATTAAAACCCTCAACTATTGCATCTGTTTTCCCAAGTTGGGTTTTTTCGGGGACTTTGGTCCAAAAATAAGTGTCAAATTTTTGTGTGTATGCCAGAATTTTCCCAGTTTCCAGTTTATCTTCCGCATAATTTAATTGAGTGAAAATTGCAGTTGTGAATTATTCGTTGTTTGTGTGGGAAAATAAATTGTTAATTAATTTACAGTTAGAATTATAATTTCTAGTTGCTGCAATAGAGTTGAAATTTTCACATCGTATCAGAGCATTATTGATCAGGCGGGAAGCTCAGAAGTAAAAGGCAAAAATCATCCAGATCCAGAGGGAGTCTGGTAGCACGATTTCTAGATTTGCGCAGAAGTTTGCTTAGCAGATCAAACTGTTGGGCAGAGAATTAGATTTTTTCCAGTGCAAGTGGCAGGAAAAATTCGCAGAGCCTAGGAGCAATTCCAGCAGGCAATAGCGAAGCCGAAAAGTAGTTCCGGCGAAGCAGATCAGATTTTTGCGAAGCAAATTCCTTGCTTGGGCGCAGAAGGTTTTTGTAGTAGCAGAATCAACGTCGGGTGGAAGAGAAAGGTGCACACTGAGGGAAATTTCTCTCAAGTGGTTTCGAGTTCTAGAAATCCAATTTTCCGGTTGCAGATTGGAAGTAGCTATGAGCAGAGTTTCTCACTCCAGAAGGGAGTGCGTGTAGCAGTCTCAACAGCCAAGCAAAGGAAGAGGGATATTTTTTGCTAGATTCAAAGATTGCCACAGATGGGCTTAGAGATCATGATAGGTTGGAGGGAGCCTCCAACTTTGTCATATGGAAGGCAAGGATGACCTTCTTGTTGGATGAACATGGCCTGAAATTCGATGTAGATAATGTGGTGGCAGTACCCCAGGATGCAGATCAGCTGAAGGAGTAGAGGAAGGAGATGACAAAGGCGAAGAGATTGATCTTAGATGGAGTCAGGGGCCATGTAGTTTCACATGTGGCAAAAAAAGGAACAGCAAAAGAAATGTGAGATGCTCTCGTCCAGCTATATCAGAACACTTTAGAGCAGTGGAAGATGTTGTTGCAAGAGAAGTTGAGAAGGATTAGGATGATGAAGGCTGAAGGCATAGAGTCCTTCCTCACCAGGATTCAGGAGGTCCGTGATCAACTTGCAGCCATTGGGGAAGCACCTCAACCAACAGAGCTTGTACGTTTGGCACTGAAAAGTGTCTCAGAGGATTGGCAGGTGTTTATCCAAAGTATCTTGGGAAGAGACACATTGCCTAGATGGGGCAGGATGTGGTCCGACCTACAGCAGGAGGAGTTGAGGTGAGCTCCACTAAAGAGTACATCAGCGAAAGAAGCCGCAAGGGTGTGAAGGGTGAGAAGGAAGAAGATAATGTAGCACTAGCATCAAAGGATCCCAACCAGGGACACGGGAAGAAGAAAAAGAAGAAGGATCTATCTAAGGTCAAGTGCTTCAAGTGTGGCAAGCTTGGCCACTGCAATACTCAGTGTCCTCTCAGGAAGAAGGACGAGCAGGAGAAGTAGGACCAGGCGGCAACATCCACAGAGATAGATAAATTGTCCTCCAAGTTGGAGGAAGATTTTTCTATGTTTGCAGCTATACCTCTAGAAGAGAGGTGGGGCAATATGGAGCTATAGTCCCAGAGCAGCACAGAGGATGAGAAGGATCCATTGAGGTGTCCTCCTCATGGATCATTACCTTGCTATAGGGGCCCACAGTATTCAGTAGTAGGATGGATCAATGTCAGTGATGTAGTCAGATTCACGAGTGACAGTTGCAAACTAGTAGCAGTTAGGTGTTGAGGAGTGTAGTGCAGTGTTGATAACAGAGCAGGAGGCTCAATAGCAGAATCATTAGCAGCGCGGATTCTTCAGTGGACAGTGTAATAGCTAGTAATAGTTAGACGCTCAGGAGACAAATGCAACAGACACAATTGATTTAGTATTTGGGATGCTTCTCAGGGCAGTAGTTGAGAGGAAGTTGTAGTGCAGATGCAGAGTTGGCAGCAGTATAGTAGTGTCAACAACACAACAAACGCAGCATCAGAGTCGCGCAGTGGTTGGTAGGCAGTGGCAGGCAGTCACAATGGCCAGACATCAACAACGTGATAGAGAGTGATACAGAGACATGGTGTTGTAGCAGTGATGCACTACATTAGTTCTTGTAGCATCAGAGGTGTTCTAGTCTCGAAACTTTGTGGAGAGCCTAAAACATAGGAGTTCTCTATAACCCAAAAATTGTTTCTGGAAATTCCACCTAGAAGTGTCTCAATTAGATTATTAGCCTATTTTTAAATATTTCCTAAGTCTAAACTTAGGAAAATTGGTTAATTAATCATAATTAATTGAGAAAGGTGTGAATCATCTAGAAAATCACACAGATCAACTGGGAAATAATCTTAGCCCTTGATTAAGTTTTAATCTTGCTCGTTGGAGGTCCAACAGAAGATTATAAAAATAAGTCGAAGGGTAGATGGAGAACATACACACAGAGATCAATTTCCTTGGGCAATTTGATTTCTAGAGAATAACAGCAATTGTTGGAAGAGTTTGAGCCAAAGAAGGAAGCAGAGGAGCAAAGGCAATGAGTCTGGAGGAAGATTTTCCAATTCCGGAGAGTCAGGAAGAGGAGGTCGAGATTTTCTCTAGGAGGCTATGCAGAGGCAGTGCGGAGCCTCAAGTGAGCAGTTCGATTTTGCCAGAAGCGAAGACGTTTTCAATTCCATATGCCAAGAAGAGTTTCCAAAGGGCCAAAGAAGCATTTTCCCAGCCAACAGCTGGCAGGACGACTAGATTGGCAATTGATTCAAGCAGCATGTGTGGCGGGCATCGCCAGAGTGACACATATCCTACACAGAACAAGTTAGACAGCTAGCTTTTTAGTCGCAATAGAGTGTCAGGATTGCTCGGAGTGGGTAATTTCCCTCAGAAAATTTTTGCCAGTATTTCTCTTGGATAGATTCACCAATTTGGCGATATTATTGTACACAAAATTTCTCACTGTTGCTTAATAATTAAAACCCTCAGTTGTTGCACCAGTTTTCCCAAGTTGGGCTTTTCCGAGGACTATAGTCCAAAAATAAGTGTGTCAAATTTCTGTGTGTGTGCCAAAATTTTCTCAGTTTCTAGTTTATCTTCCGCAAAATTTAATTTGGTGAAAATTGTAGTTGTGAATTATTCGTTGGTTGTGTGGGCAAATAAACTGTTAATTAATTTACAGTTAGAAGAATAATTTCCAGTTGCTGCAATAGAGTTGAAATTTTCACACAATTCGCACCTCTGGCTAGCCTGCGCAGATTTGGAGAAATTGTGCCTAGATTTCCCTCTGAAGTTGCACGATTTTTCCCCTCTTGCTTTTAAGCCATTGATCTGATCTACAATGCTCTAATACCATGTGAAAATTCCTTGATTGCAATTACTGGAAATTTACCTCCTAACTGTTCTGCAGTTTATTTTTTATTACAGCAAATACTGATAAACTCAATTGCAATCTTCACCAAAAATAAAAATAAGTTTCGAAAAATAAACTAGAAGCTAAGAAAATTATGCACACACACAATAAAATCGACACTAATTTTTAGACTAATAGTCCCCAGAAAAACCTCGAAGGGAAAACCGGTGCAGCAAATGAGGTTTTATTTTATTATTATACAACAGTAAAAATCTGAGTACAAGATTTGAATGCCCAACTGGCTATCCTCTAGAAATAATCTAGCAAAAAATTATAAGGAGAGAAAAATTCTCCCTCTACAGACAAACTCGACTTCCCTCTGGCCTGCTCGTTCTCTCTCCTTGGCAACACAATCTACCTGGAACTCACTCTACTAGCCTGGGAAATTCGTACTTCCTGCAATTCGACTCCAACTGAGTCATCCAGCCTCCTTTGCCTCTGGAAATTACTCGCTCTGCCTTCTGGGTGATCTCGACCTTCAGCGACTTAAACGACTCCCTTTCTGACACTCACATTAGGGTTTCTAGTTGCTCACACTAGCTATTCGGCCTCCCTGCAGAATAATTTCGACCTCTCTGGCACTAGAAAATTGTGGGAAACTCCTTTGGAATTCTCTATGTTGCTCCCGCAATCACTGATGCTCTTGTTCTTTGGCTCGAACTCACTTCCTTGTTGAATATCTACAACTGGATAGCTCGATCTACAAAGGAACTTGCTCCCCTGTTGTGTCACTATTGTGTCTATCTCCATCCCATCGACTTGCTCTTATAATCTCTTGTTGGAGCTTCAATGATCATGATTAAATCCTCATCAACAGCTACAATCATTTTAGACTCGATCTATGTGTGTCTCTAGGGCATTCTTGATCATCCTTAATTAATTCTCATTAGTTAATCAATTTTCCTAAGTTAGACTTGTGCATTTTTTAATTATGGATCAATTTATTTAATTAAGGTGTTTCGCGAACTTATCTCACGAAACCTTTTCTGGGTTTTGGATATCTCGTGTTCCCTAGTCTCTTATACACAAATGAAGACTACAAAACCTGTCCAATGCTACCAAAATCTAACACCTTATCTACATTGTTGAGCCTAAACGTATCATTTAGCTCAAGCCAAGAAATCTAGCCTCTGGTTACTGAATCAAAAATGCCCAAGATTGTCTTGACACCTCCTTAAAAGCCAATCCATGGAATCTCAACCAACCACTTGTTGGCCTGAAGCAGAATATGTAACCACAAAGCAGAATGTTATTAAAACATAGGCCAAACTAAACCTCTCCACCCCTCTATCTTAGGAATGGTTTGAATTTTGATGGCTTCCCAAGCTTTACAAATAATTTTGGCCATATACTACCCTTAATTTAACTTTGATCAGAATAAGGATAAAATTCTGAAAGCTGACACCTGACTTGGATTTTGTAATATCCCGGAAGGGAAATAGACGGCAATACAAGCATACGACAATATAGAAAATGCCAGAAATAGAACATAAAGCACATACTCATAAAAATGTCGGGAATGCTAAGCCATTTTATTAATCTGAGAATATAATGAAATACAATGGATAATCAGAATGATAGCACCTATTCTTGCTCAAGGCAAGTGAAGAACTCTCTCAGAAAGACAGGAAATGGCTGCTACAAGAAACTGCGTCCCAGCGGCTAGAAAACTGCCGTAAAACTGCTGCTGCTGGAATGGACTGAAACTAGGGGTTGATCCCCTTGCCGGAATGAGCTGAAAATCTGCAGATCACCTGTACTCACCACCCCGGACAAAACCCAGAAACCATATCAAGAACAATCAGCCTCCGAAAATCACCAAAGAACCCTCCTCAAGGAATTACGCTGCCTCTACAAGGCTCAGCGCAGATGCCAAATGATAATAGCTGTGACAGTGCCTCAAACTCCTCAGGAAACCTCCTCCTGGCAAAGACTGATCCTCCACACCGGATATCAACTGAAACTCCTGCAGAAAACCCCGCAATGGAACACCTCCAACTAGAACTGCGTCCTCTCTCCCAAAGACTGCGCAGTCACAAGAGAAGCCCAGCTCCTCAGCCAAACAACCAATCGAATCTCCCGCTAAAGACTGAAGGAAAAACCTTGCTCGAGCAGGCACTCGAAGTCCCCCGAGGCTAAGGGCGAGATCTCCGACCGAAGACACTCAACGCACTAAACAGTGCTGCAGACAGGCTAAACAGCCAGCGTGCTCAAGAAGACAAAATGTCTAGCTCCAATATCATCAACAACAAGAATGCCAAATGAGATGGCTCTCCCACCTTTTATAATGTTGGCCCTTCTCCAAAACCCTAACGTGGTCTCCCTCTCCTCCACGTGCTCCTCATCAAACTGCGCAGAAGCTCCTAGAGGCTACGTAGGACCCCCATGGCTCCCCATAAGTTATAACGTTGTGCTACTAGGGAAACACTTTATTTTATTTAAGTGAGTTAGACCCCCTCCTCTCACTTTTTATTTATTAATAAACTATAGTCGGCAAAACTATACAAAATCGAATATTCCAATTAGCTGTGGCTAATTAGGAATATTACAGTCTCCCCCGGAAAAACATTGCTTGACCTCAAGCAACTGAAGTGATGGATGCTGCAGTATCTTCTCATTCTCCCAAGTGACATCCTCATCCGGCAAATTCTTCCACCTCCCCAAGAATTCCCGGACCGTCCTGCTCCGCAGCTGCCTCTCCCTGCTATCAATAATAGCCTCTGGCTACAACACCAGATGCCCCTCATCATCCGTGGGTGGTAGCTCATCCATGACTGTCACCTGCTGTCCCAATGCCTTTTTCAGGCATGATACGTGAAAAATGTTATGAATCTTGCTGCCTTAGGGCAGCTCTAACTCATATGCAACCTGACCAATCCTGCGTATCACCCTGTATGGCCCATAAAAGCAGGGCTTCAGCTTCTCAGCCCCTTTCTGCTTAAGTGACGACTGTCGGTATGGCTGTAATCGCAGGTAGACTAAGTCTCCTACCTCAAACTGTCTCTCTATCCGATGTCTATCAGCATACAGCTTCTGCTGATTCTGCGTTGTGGCCATGTTATCCTTGAGAGCTCGGAGGATGTCCTGACTCTCTTGGATCCAAATCTTGGCTCTCGGAGCCCTGCTAACACCAAACATCACGTCCGCAAAAGATAAAGGATGATACCCATACAAAGCATAGAACGGTGACATTCCAATGGTCATGTGATGCGTCGTGTTGTAGCAATACTCTCCCAGATGCAGCCACTTCAGCCATGCTCGCTGCTGCCCACTGACATAGTTACGCAAGTAGCCTTCCAGCCACTTGTTAACTATCTTCGTCTGTCCATCTGTCTGTGGGTGATAACTAGTGCTCGGTGTCAACTCTGTCCCCACTAGCCGGAAAAGCTCCTGCCAAAATCCGCCCATGAAGCGGCTGTCCCTGTCACTAATAATGGTCTTAGGTAGACCATGCAGCCTGAAAATCTCCCTGAAGAACAGCTCGGCGACCTATG
The DNA here is from genome assembly GCA_034641835.2 of Pinus albicaulis. NCBI lineage: Eukaryota > Viridiplantae > Streptophyta > Pinopsida > Pinales > Pinaceae > Pinus > Pinus albicaulis. The sequence continues at coordinate 548,210,464 of CM076574.1, forward strand.
CTGCTGTGTAGTGCGCGGATATGGCGAAAAAATGCACATACTTCGTCAATCGATCAACGACGACAAAGATGCAATCCTTGCCCTGCAACACGGGCAACCCTGTGATGAAGTCCATCAATATGCTCTCCCATTTCCCCTCTGGAATGGGAAGAGACTGCAACAACCCTGCGGGATGGCTCATCTCTCCCTTGTTCCTCTGACAAACATCGCACTCCCTGACATGCTGGAGTACATCCTCCTTGAGGCCCTTCCATGAGAACCTCTCTCTAATGGCCCTGTAGGTTTTGGTAAACCCTTGATGGCCAGTCAATGGAGAATCATGAGATGCATGGAGTATCTTCTTCTTAAGCTGAGATCCCTCAGTCAAGAAGATCCTGTCCCTGTAGTAGATAATCTCATCAACCACCCTGTACCTGTCATCTGCTACCTGTCCATCCAACACCTCACATGCAAACCTGTCCTTGGAGTACTCCACTAACAGTCGAGCCCTCCAATCTGCATCCAAGCTCATAAGTGATAACGTGGCCGGTCTACGTGAAAGGGCATCTGCCACCACGTTATTCTTGCCTTTGGCGTACTCAATGTCAAAGTCATACGCTTGGATCTTACTGATCCACTTCTGCTGCCTCTCCTGCAGCTGCTTCTACTCCAGAAAGAACCTGAGGCTGTTGTGATCGGATCTCACCCTGAATCTGCTGCCCACTAAATACTGCCGGTATTTGGCCAATGCATGCATAATGGCCAACATCTCCTTGTCGTATATGGAATACAACCTCTCATGCGGAAGGAGCTTCCGGCTCTCAAAAGCTATAGGGTGACCACCCTGCATCAACACTACACCAATCCCCTCTCCTGACGCATCGCACTCCAAGACAAATGGTTGCGTGAAATCCGACAATGCAAGCATAGGGCGGCTACTCATCACCTCCTTGAGCCTTTCAAAGGCCCGCTGTGCTGTATCTGACCAACTGAATGCCCCCTTCTTTGTCAAATCTGTGAGGGGTGCAGCGAGTTGTGAGAAACCCTTGACGAACTTCCTGTAGTATGTGCAAATGCCAATGAATCCTCGAAGCTCGGTCACATTCCTCTGCTCTAGCCAATCTCTGATGGCCCAGATCTTCTCCTCGTGGACTCTCACCTCGTCCACTCCTATGATATGCCCCAAGTACAGCATCTCCGTCAACCCAAACTCACATTTGGAAAGCTTGGCATAAAACTGCTGCTCCTCCAAGATGCGTAATACTGCCTCAATATGTTGGAGATGCTCCTCCCATGTCCTGCTGTATATGAGTATGTCATCGAAGAAAACCAATACAAACTTCCTCAGATGACTGCGGAAGATATGGCTCATGCACGACTGAAAGGTGGCAGGTGCATTGGTCAGCCCGAAAGGCATAACCAGAAACTCGAAGTGCCCATAATGACACCTGAAAGCGGTCTTGGGAATGTCCTGTTCCCTCACGCGAATCTGATGGTACCCAAATCTCAAATCAATCTTTGAGAAGAACCGTGCTCCTCTCAACTCGTCCATCAACTCATCGATCCTGGGAATGGGGTACCTTTTCTTCAGGGTCTTCTTGTTCAAAGCCCTGTAATCAATGCACATCCGCAATGTGTCGTCCTTCTTCTTCACCAACACCACGGAAGAAGCAAAAGGACTCGTGCTCGGCCGAATGTGCCCAAGGACCAGCAACTCCTGAATAGCTCGCTCAATCTCATCCCGATAAGCCTTGGGGTGCCTATAGGGTGTGGTGATCACTGCCTGTATACCCTGCTCAAGCTCAATGGTATGCTCAAACCCCCGATCCGGCGGCTGCCCTGGCGAAATATCCCCGAATACTATGGCGTACCTGTCAAGGATGGTCTATACCTCTGAGTGCACTGCCTGTCCCGTAGTCGCTGCCTCTGATGCTCGCAGCTCTACTGCCCACTCTATATCTCCCTTACGAAAGGTTGCCTCCATCCGATGAGCCGAAACAGTCTGAAGCGGATATGTGTGCTGTCCTCGAATCTTCTCATGCCTCCCCGTCTTGGGATCATCCCACTCCATCTCTAGGGCCTTCTAATCCGTCGTGACCTTCCCTAGAGTGATAAGCCACTAAACACCCAGTATCATGTTAGTGTCCGGAATGTCGACCACAAAAAAGTGATCTGTCAATGTATAGGTGCCCATCGTCACTGATAACTCGGGAACATATCGAGCACACACCATGGTCTAATCTCCTGGGACCAACACTGAAAATCCATCGAAGCTCTCAGTCTGTATACCCCTCCGCTCAACCATCTGTGCATCGATGAAGTTGTGGGTTGCCCCACTATCGACCAAAACTGAAACTCGCTGGCCACACACTGTCCCTCGTACGCGCAGCGTCAAGTGCTTGGGGACTCCCCGCAATGCTGCTAGGGCTCCTCCAGTAGGTGCAAATGACGCACCACCTGCTGGCGGTGGTGGAGGTGGTAAAGTATCCTGCACTACATGACAATCTCCTGCCTCCACATCATCCTCTTCTCCGCTGCTCTCGGAGAAAACCTCAAAGAAATGTGCTTTCCCTGCAGCACATCTATGTCCCGGTGCCCATGGCTCCTGGCAGGTGAAGCACAGCCGCTTCTTCTTCAGCTCCCTCCTGGCCTCATCATCAACCTGCGCCCATCCGGGATTCCCCTTGGGAGGCGGAATCCTCACGTCCTTCCCCTTAGGCTGGAAAGCCTGTCTCTGGGGATAAGGTGTTCGAGTCCTGGGTAAGACATCCTGTAAATCTCGGGTCCTGCTGATGGCATCCTGAAGTGTAGCTGGTCTAGTCGACCTGACTAGGCCACGACGTGGTTCTGCTAATCCCTCCACAAACATGTAGATCATCCGGGCTGCGGATAGATCTGGCACCATCACTGAAACCCTCAAGAAATCTGAAATGTAAGTCTCTGGGCTCCCAGTCTGCTTGAGCCTCGTCAGCTCAACAAAGTGCTGCTCCGGATCCCTCTGGTCAAAACGCTCTATCACCCTCCTGGTAAACTCGGCATATGTCGTCACTGTAGAATGCCCGAGTGTCGTCATCCCATGGAACCACCAGTCCTAGGCCTCACCATCCAAATGTAATGTTGCCACCTTAATGGCCTCTGTCTCCGACATTTGATTAAGCTGGAAATAGATGTCCAACTTTTCCACCCAAGACTTTGCCGAACTGTTTGATGAACCATCAAACATGGGTAACTGAAATCTGCTAGCTGCGCAGTGGTTGTCTCCATCATGATGATGCCGGTGCCCTCTGTGATGATCGCAAGGTCTACTGTCACGCTGGAGCTGAACAAAGTCTCTGAACGAGATAGAATCTCTGAACTCCTGCCCGTACGCCCGGTACTCTGCAAAATAGGCGCCCATCTGGCCAGGCTCAGGCTCTGTCTCCTGCTGTGCTCCTGCCCCTGTGTCCTCTCCTAGGAAGGTGGGCATAGTGGATCGCGTGGGTGCATGCGATGCCACAAGGGGGGTAATCTCGCGCTCCGGCATATGGTGAGATGTGCCCGATCCCTCACCAATCTGATAACCCCTTGGGGTTTCACGCTGCCTAACCTCTATCGCAGCGACCTCTGTCCCATCGTCTCCATCTGTCTCGACAGATCCTGTACTGTTTTGAGGAGCGTTTCCCTATATCTCCTCGCATCCTCATCATCTGCCATAGGACCCTGCTGCTCTGCGTCCACCACAGGCTGCTCCTGCTCGGTATCTGTCACCGGCTGCTCCTGATCTGTGTCCACCACACAAACACAGTCTCCCTCTCCGTAGGTGTTCTCCAAACTACGCTCAATGTCTCTGTATTTCCTACCTCTGTAACAGATGTAGGGTTTATCCCTCGGTGTCATAAGCTGCTAGCTCCACAGGCTGAGCCAGAATTATGCTCTGATACCACTGTAATATCCCGAAAGGGAAATAGACGGCAATACAAGCATACGACAATATAGAAAATGCCAGAAATAGAACATAAAGCACATACTCATAAAAATGCCGGGAATGCTAAGCCATTTTATTAATCTGAGAATATAATGAAATACAATGGATAATCAGAATGATAGCACCTATTCTTGCTCAAGGCAAGTGAAGAACCCTCTCAGAAAGACAGGAAGTGGCTGCTATAAGAAACTGTGTCCCAACTGCTGGAAAACTGCCGTAAAACTGCTACTGCTGGAATGGACTGAAACTAGGGGCTGATCCCCTTGCCGGAATGAGCTGAAAATCTGCAGACCACCTGTACTCACCACCCCAGACAAAACCTAGAAACCGTATCAAGAACGGTCAGCCTCCGAAAATCACCAAAGAACCCTCCTCAAGGAATTACGCTACCTCTGCAAGGCTCAGCGCAGATGCCAAATGATAATAGCTGTGACAGTGCCTCAAACTCCTCAGGAAACCTCCTCCCCGCAAAGACTGATCCTCCACACCGGATATCAACTGAAACTCCTGCAGAAAATCTCGCAACAGAACACCTCCAACTAGAACTGCGTCCTCTCTCCCAAGGACTGCGCAGTCACAAGAGAAGCCAGCTCCTTAGCCAAACAACCAACCAAATCTCCCGCTAAAGACTGAAGGAAAAACCTTGCCCGAGCAGGCACTCGAAGTCCCCCGGGGCTAAGGGCGAGATCTCCGACCGGAGACACTCAACACACTAAACAGTGCTGCAGACAGGCTAAACAACCAGCGTGCTCAAGAAGACAAAATGTCTAGCTCCAATATCATCAACAACAAGAATGCCAAATGAGATGGCTCTCCCACCTTTTATAACGCTGGCCCTTCTCCAAAACCCTAACGTGGTCTCCCTCTCCTCCACGTGCTCCTCATCAAACTGCGCATAAGCTCCTAGAGGCTACGTAGGCCCCTCCTCTGCGTGGTGTTGGACCCCCATGGCTCCCCATAAATTATAACGTTGTGCTACTAGGGAAACACTTTATTTTATTTAAGTGAGTTAGACCCCCTCCTCTCACTTTTTATTTATTAATAAACTATAGTCAGCAAAACTATACAAAATCGAATATTCCAATTCGCTGTGGCTAATTAGGAATATTACAGATTTCTTCCCATGGGGGGCACCTTGAGCGATACAAATCAAGAAGCACCTGCCAGCCTTTTTGTCCCTCCGCAGCTTGTATAATCTATTTAACACATAGACTCTGTCCCTAACTATGGGTGTTCAAAAAGCCCATATCACCTCAATCTCTTTGAGTGCAACAAAGCTTCCTATTAACTAAGTTAAAGCCATTGTGACCTTAAAAATTGGCCCATAGAAAGAATCTAAAGAGCTTTCTGAATGCCCCGTAAGCATTCAAGAAGGGAATCATAGTAGAGATGAGTAGCTGCAAGGACCTTACTACAGAGGTAGGTGCACTACTAAGCTTTTCGGTTCAGACTATAAAATCATTTCCATGCATTCAATCAAAACCCTTAGGCAAAAGTAAAAATTAAAACAATTGTTTGGCAAAATGGCAAACAGAAGAAATTTAATTAATCCTCAATCAAAATATGAATTATATACATTATGATGTTGGCAAATCGAAAACTACAAGAAATAAACAGCCATGCTCAACCTAGAGTAGCATCAAGATATGTTTAGAAACCTAACCAGACCATCCTGAAGGGAACAGGAGAAGAATGGAAATTTCAGTAGATTTATTTCTCCCAATTCATGTACAGAGTAGTATTAACTTCTTTAGCTCTGTACATTTCATGTTGTTAGAGTGTCTAGACATTTTATTGTGAACTTTTACAAACCATATTATTGCATGTTTGTCTCAAATATTGAAACAATACACCAAAATACTTCTTAACAAGCTCAGAGAAACAGAAAGTTTGCACACCAGACATTCCTGCAAAAAACTGAGTCGATGATCTCAGTTCTAGTGTAAAAATATTATAAGAAAGTCCAAACAAAATTTCATCAGCTAAAAGTGTCAATTACCTTCCGATCTGTACCTTTCAACAGAATAAATGTTTGTCCAAGACTATCAATGGTTTCTAAAGAGAGCAGGACTTTGCTGTTATCAATCGTTGTACATTCACGTTTGAAACTTGCAACAACTTGGTAACCTAAAGCCAATAGACCTCCGAGGGTTGTTTTCCCCACCTGTCATAACAATCAGCTTCATGTTTTCAGTCGAACATTAGTTTTCCCCTACTTGCATGGTCCCCAATAACTCAGCATGGGTGTTTAAAATGAAAAAGAAAACCAATACTAAGGACCATATTGCAAAGACATAAACATTTATTAAATCATATTCACAACTGAAGTTATATCTGAAGTTGAACCCGAAAATGTCACTCAAATAAGTTGACTTCAACTACTACATAAATAAAAGTTACAGCACAAAAAAGGAAACATTAATGACAATGCTGGAAAGGAAGTATCAGAAATTTTCAATACATGCACCAGACACATGAAATATCTAGCTAACAACATTTCCATACCTGCAATTTGAGTTATATGAACCCAAAAAGCTAAACCAAAATATGTCCAGTCCTACTAAAGGGTTTATATAAGAGTCAAAAAGCAAAAAAATAAAAACAGAATGCCATAAGGCAGTGCCCAAAATCTGCACACATGCAACAGACACAAGGAATGCCTAGCTGATGGACACTCCAAGGAGTCTAAATAACTCTAATATGTTCACAAATATTAGAGAACAGGAAGCTTTCCAACAGAGAAATCCTTCTAATTAAAATACCACAAAGAGAAGCAAATTTGGAGTCTGGAGAATCACCTATATTATAGAATGTTGCAGACCATAATTTGAAACAAGAAGCAACCAGTGCACATAGAACAGGTCTCTTTACGATACAATGAGCTGTTATCCAGAAGCTGTGGATCCAGATCTGGACAAGTGAATGTTAACCATCTGATCATGTTTTTTATCTCTGCTTGGACAAGTAAATGTTAATCATCTGATCAACTAACACCCTGACTTGAAATATTAAGTTGCTGCCAGGGGTGGTGTGCCCACATTGTTGAAGCTTCTAGAATTTCTATCTCAACCAATGTTCCACCGAGTTTCTGGGACGGGGAAACGCGGGAGCGGGGATACGCACAAGGGAGACGTATATAAGCAACCCCAAAATTTAGAGAAATTTCGAGGAAACGGGGGGGCGTCAGAGCCATAAAAATTATAAAATTATTACAAATTTAATATATAAAAATAAAAAAAATAAAATCCCAACAATATGTTAATAACTAAATTAGTAGATAGTAAATCTTATTAATTATGAAATGCACATATAAATATGATCATCATTTCATATTAGACTATTGTGAAGTAAAATTATCATTTGACATTTCTGCAATCATCAATGTAAATCTAAAAATAAATTACTAAATTGAATCTATCATTTGACATTATGCAATGTTCCATCTAAATTCATCATTTGGCAATGGGCATTAATATTATGCAAGGTACATCTAAATTAATTTCATCATTTCACAATTGAAACTACGCAATGCACATCAAAAAATTAAATTCATCATATGACAATGACATTTGAAGTCTAAAACAACCATATAAAACTGAACTAAAAATAAGCATAGAAAGCAGTGAAATACTAAAATTGTTTTTTTAATTGTTATTAGCGAAAAAAATTGGGGGACACGTCTCTCTTGCATCCCCCCTGCATCCCCTCATCCCCCCCCACAAGAGAGACGCATTTCGTCACCAAAAAAATGTCCCCCTAGAGTTTCCCCAAGTTTTCCAAAAAAGGGGGCGTGGGGAAAGTTTCCCCAGGAGTTTCCCCATCTCGGGAGCGTGGGGGAGCAAGGAAGTGCATCCCTCGCCCTAGGGGACGTGTCCCCGTGGAACACTGATCTCAACTAGTATATGCAGATATTTGAGTTGATGTGTTGGTCTTGTTACCCCTCATTTCAGTAGGGGTACGCGCAGTCATTTTCATTTTCGACAACACCATTGTATGTCTGAAAAGATGCAAGTAAAAAGCCTTTAGAGGCCATGTGAAGTTATGTAATATGGTATCTTAACCCTATTATGTGTTGAAGAATGTAACTAGGTTCGGTCTTCATAATTGTACTTCAGTCATAATAAAATATATTTATCAAAAGAAAGAAAACAAAATTTTATTATTATATAAAGTGACTTATTAAAGCATGGGTTTCATGCTTGGGTCAATTGTTTTTAAGTCAACGTCTCCATTGTAGACCTCTACGGTTTATGTCAAGTGTCCTTGTCCATGTCATATTGTAAAGAACCCTTCATGGGAATTATTTGTCAAAGAAGAAAATTATTTTAATGTAAAATAGGTCATTTAGGCCTCCTCCATCAAGTTGGCCTCAAGAAGATCAAGTCGGCCTCAAACAGGGTAATTCGACCTCACCAGAAGGCTATATATTGGAGCAACTCGACCTCATTTGTCACTCTCTTATCAAGTTCGATTTTCAATAAAAAGTGCAGTAAAATGATTGCAGTAAAAAGTGTGAAGTTGTCGGAGAAGGAGGAGAGAAGCTGGAAGAAGGAAATCGAGTTTTTGGGTTACCTTTCCCTCACATATGAGAAGTTATTGAACTAAAGTTGGGACCGAAATTCTATCTTTGCTGCAGCGTCAAAGTCTTGAAGCTAGGGGTCGAAAATATGCAGTTGCAGGGAGATCGAAATTTCTGCAGTAGTTGCAGTAACTGGGATCGAACTTTCTGAGATGTTGTTGGGGTAAAGCTATTGAACAAGCACAAAAGAATGAAGGTTGCTACATCATAGAAGGCTAACTTGGTGGACGAGGAAGGTTTGTTGGTCTAGGGTCATGGTCGTCTCACTATCATATGAATCTACTGAAGAAAGAGTTGTTGATTGGGTTTTCCCCTGTATAGGGGTCTTGTCTTGCTTGTCTGCCTAAATCTAGTCTCTTTGATCTTCATGTTTTGTACTTGATAATTGCTTGATGAAACAAAGATAAAATAAAAACATAAGAAAGTTAATATGAACACAAGAATATCAGAAGTAATTATCATCATAAGAAAATCTTTCTGCCTTTCTAATTTTCCAACATTATGGTCAGCCATGCCCGGTCCTCTTAGACTCCATTCTTAGGTCCTTTCATACTGGATAGGATTGGATGGCTTAGGATGGATCTACTTCGACACATGTTTTAAAGGAGTCATTGTTTTTGTAGGGATGGATGCAATTGTAGGGCCAGTCCAACCCATGTCTTGTGCACCTATTTCTTCTCCACATGACCATGTGTCATAGAGTCAGTATGCATCTTTTGGGGCATGGTACAGTATATTTAAGTTTCTCAACATGACAATTAGGGAAACCTTTAGGGGCTAATATTCATAGGTGAGCACCCGGTGCGGGTGACCAACATGATTGATAGGTGGCAAATACGGTGGGCTGGCGCGTGGAGCTCTATTGCCGCCACCCTTCTTTGCATCCTCTGCACCATCAATGGCATTAACTGTGTAAGGTCCGGAGCATTTAAGCGACACACTCATCCAGATTTGCAATCCATCTACATAGACATGGCCTCTCCGGGACGCTACAGAAATGATTTGTTATCCCTTCGCTCTCGCTGTGCTTCGAAGACCTCTGAGCAAAGCTCCTTCTGCTCTCAGCGATTTGGTCTCCACCCTGTCTCTCTCCCTGTGGAGATTGACTCTCGCCATTATTCTAGTCTCAGTTTGGTTACCTCCTGTTCTCTCAATTTTAGACCCCTGCATCTGATTTCCATGCCTCGACTGCGACATAGGATGAGAAGCAGGCAGGGCCTATGCCGGGGGGGTCCTTCTTGTCATCCTTCTCCCTCCTCGCCCAGCTCCTCCTCTCCGCCCTCTGATTCCTTGAGAGGTCGTTATCCCGATACTCGTAGCGGCAGGAGCTCTATGATGGGGCGAAGGAATGATCTGCTGGCAAGAACCTCTCCAGTTTACTTCCGGGTCAGCAACACAAAGCTCATTTCCGTTTCCCCTGCTTGCTCAACATGCCTACTGTCAGGGCCACTATCACCATTGAATTCAATGAAGAGCCACCTGATACGATTGCCTCGATGTCTGACTCTCCTCCGATGCATTTTACGGCCGAAAAGCCCTGTTCTCCCCCTAAAGCTGGTCTGAAGCAGAAGTTGGTTGAGGGCGGTTCCTTGCAGGACCTCTTCGTGGATTCGATTGCGGGCGCTCTCAAGGGAGGTTGCTCCACTGCTCTGGTTGACGAGGTTCGGGTGAACTCTTCCAATCCGGCTGTTCCGAATGTCAATGTTGCTGTGCAGGACGAGGATGATCCCGACGCTCATGGCTGCCCTGTGGTCGAGTCGCCTCATTCTTCTTTAGGTAATTAATGGCCTCTCCACTCTCTGGTCGGTTTTGGATTGCTCTTGGTGCCAGACTCTGCTCTGGCTCTCGTATGATGACTCGGTTCAGTTGGTTCTACCCTTTTTGTTCTATTGAATGCCGGTTTCCCCCCAGTGGGCAGCAGTTCTTTTTGTATAACTGTGTTTACATCTCTGAAGTTGAAGGTTGTAGGTTAATACTTTGTTTGAACTCTCAGGTCGGTTTTCCCTATAAGGGCGGCTTTTCTGTGCTTAGAAGTCTTTCGGCGCTTCAATGTTGTATCAGTCTACAGGCACTGTGTGTTGTTATTTTGTTAAACCATCATGGCTGCACTAGAATGCCCATCTCTCGGGCCAAAATCTCTGAGGCTTCGGCCTCCATGTAATCTTTTTTGTATATTAATAGATTAAACTTACTCAGAAAAAAAAATGAAAAAAATAAAAATAAAAAAAATAAAAAATAAAAAATTCATAGGTGAGCTAAGTTCAATGCTCTTTCCAAAAAAGAAATCGCCAATTTCCTTCGCTTCTAAAAATGATTCGCCTAAATTTTATAGTATAAAATTATTTTACCTTAAAAAACACCAAAATTTAATAGAGACTATATAAAATCATTAGAAATTTGGATATTTCTACAAAAAAATTGCCAAAAATTGTATATTTTGCATGTTAGGCACTAGTAAGATTTGCCAAAGTTTCTAAACTTTAAGATAAAAATTTCCATCCTTAAAATTTTCGTTGATGGCAATCTTACAGTTCACAGCATTCCATATTTTATGGGGCACTACATGTATCCCAATGCACAAGACTCCTGGGTCCAAAAGTCACCAAGGGATCAAAATGTTTAGAATAATGTGTACTTGATATGCCACATACAAATTTTGGCAAAAGGTGAAGGCATCAAGCAAATATTCCAATTTAAATGTGGTTGCACCCTCTCCTAACAATGTGAGGAGTAAAAATGGGAAAAAATAGGTAATTTCTTGACATGCATGAACAATCATTATATCAAAGTTGAAGTAAATCACACTCTGAAGGAAACCCAGATGCCAAAATCCATCAATCAAGCACGATGCTGCCCATGCAAGCAAAAATCAACCTCATTTTCAACTCACATGGCAAGATTCAAGTGGGCCTAGAGATGACATACTAAGGAGAAATTGGTCAAGTGATATCACATTGGAACCCCCATGGCATGGCCTACCTTCGTCAACCAAAACAATGGACAAAGTTGGTAGGGCATTTTCTCCATAAGGCAATTTTTGGAACCACTCAAAAAGCATTCAAATTTACATGTGGGAGGACAAGGTGGAAAATCAAGGTCCATATTTGAAATGAAAAGACAACTTTTATGTCAAAATTTATGAAAATTTTCTTCTAGACAAAACCCATGTGTCAGATTCCTCAAATTAGCAAGGCCATTGGAGATCTAGAAAATCACTCATCCATGCAAGGTGATGTTTCATTCAAGCCACATGTATGAGTCAAATATAGCCATTGGTGGTCAATTGAATGTTGAAGGTGATCAAGATGTCGAGGAAAGTTAAGTCATCAAGTCAAATCAATCCTTTCTATTAGCCATCGCTTTTCCAAGCCAAGTTGAGCCTCTTGTGGGTTAATTATGAATGAAATCTTTGCACATGTTGCCCGTTATACAACCATCGGATCTACTGTGACTCTACTTGTTAGCCAAGGATGGTCACTTCAGCAAATGGATGTGAAGACTATTTTTTTGCATGGTATCCTCAAGGAAGAAGTATTTGTGGAGCAACTACAAGGCTTTGAAGTACATGACCGGAAAACTCGTGTGTAGACTAAAGAAAGCCCTCTATGATTTGAAGCAAGCTCCAAGAGCTTGGTATGCCCGCATTGATAGCTTCTTGATGAAGCTCGGTTTTACCAAAAGCAATGTTGATCCAAATTTCTTCTTCAAAACGGTCCAACATATGCCTTTGATTTTGGTATTATATATTGATGACTTATTCTTGACAGGCGGAGAACCTCTTACCCTCCAGTGTAACAAGGAGTTAGCTTGTGAATTTGAAATCAAAGATATTCATTTGATGCACTACTTGTTGGGTCTTGAAGTATGAAAGAAACCTGGTAATACTTTCCTTTCTCAAGGAAAATATGTCGCCAAGCTGCTAGAAAGATTTGGTTTGACAGAATGTAAATCCATGAATAATCCAATGGAGATGAACTTCAAGAAGTTGTGTGGTGAAGCTGAAGGTCCTTATTTGTCAAATCCTTATAAGTATCGACGACTGATTGGGGCATTGATGTTCTTAGTGAACATTAGACCAGACATATGTTTTGCGGTCAATACTCTAAGCCAATACATGATTAAACCATCTCATGCACACTAGATTGTTGCAAAGCATGTGCTGAGATACCTGCTTGGGACTATTAATCTTGGATTGAAATATACTGCCAGAGATGTAAGACTAGATGGTTACTTTGATGTTGATTAGGTTGGTAACTATGTTGATAGAAAAAGCACATCTGGATGCTGCTTTAGCTTGGGATCTGCCATGACATCTTGGATGAGTAGAAAACATAAGTTTCTAGCCCTTAGCACAGCTGAAGCCGAGTACATAGTTGCTAGCAAGTCTAGTTGCGAGGAAGCTCTTTGGAGAGTTCTTTGAGCATGTGCTAGATACGACAGTAATATACTGTGACAATAAGAGTTGTGATTCAACTTGCAGAAATTCCTGAGTTCCATGACAAGTCCAAGCACATTGAGATCAAATATCACTATATCTGGGATATGGTGTAGAGAGCAGCAGTGAGGCTCCATCATATTGTGACTGATGATCAAATAGCTGACATACTTACCAAGCCTTTGCCAAAAGGGAAGTTATTGGTTTTCAGAAAGCAGCTTGGACTGACAGATGTGACCCTTCCTAGAGAGGGTGGTCATGGATGATGAGCCTTGGTTGTGTGAGATCCTTGTCATGTGTTGACAAGTGGAACCCCCCGGGCAGAGATGAGACTTGGTTGTGTGAGATCCTTGTCAAGTGGGTTATCCCCTAAAGCAAAGATGCGACTTGGTTGTGCGAGATCCTTGAAAAGTGGGTTATCCCCCCAAGCAGAGATGTGACTTAGTTGCGCGAGATCCTTGACAAGTGGGTTATCCCCCTAAGCAGAGATGAGACTTGGTTGTGTTAAATCCTTGTCAAGTGGGTTATCCCCCTGTTGTTGCACAGAATGTCTAGGCACTGCAACAACGGCTCAGATCGGGGGTTGTCACCCTGATCCCCAATATCTCTGTTTAAGTTGTCTCCTTATAGCAAACTAAGGGGGGTAGACCATATGGAAATGGAATGAAGGAGAACTAGTTGGGAACCAACTAGTTCGGGAGACACAGTTAAACAACCAAATACTTGTCGAAGATCTAGCAGGATTAAAGGATTCGATTGAATTTGAATGATTGATACCAGTGCCTTATGGAGTTAACTATCCTGCTAAGGAAATTACAACCAAGTACTTGATGAGAAACTGCTGCTATTCAATGCTAATGCAAAATGCAAGGAAAACGATTTGAAGAAGGAGCGAGATGAAGCAAGCTTCGAAAATGAGAGGTGATGTTAAAAGCCTAAAGCACTTAGATTGCAAATACTCTGATCTAACCACTAACTACTTAAGCGAGAGTGTCAATTACGAAGATGCCAAAAGATTACTCAATTAAAAGATATACAGATCCACAATAGCTCTCAAAATCATATATCGATCACACTTACTTGAATGCAAATATCCAATAAATGTCCAATATTTAAATACACGACAGGTGATTTTAATCGATATAAAAGGTTTAAAAGTTCAGATGCCAAGGATTATCAAACCCAACTGAAGCATGTAAAATTAACTAGCACTTAAATCTCAGTAATTATTCATCAAGATATACCATGAAATTTTAATGCTAAATAAACACTTCGTCAAGCACTTTACGGATTAAACGATATTCAAAAAAACGTGAATCCAAAAATTAAATTTTCTCCTATAGTTAAACTTAGGATATTTTAAAAAATTTAATCATGTCAACTATAAGAATTTTCTCCACAAGCTTAAAGGATCTAAAAACCCCAATGTCCCAAAAATTGTAAATCCAAAATTTATATACAAAAAAAAGAATTAAAAATTAAACTATTGACTAAAGTTAAAAGTTAAATAAGAACAAATAAATCTTTGATTTAATTTTTTATTTTTTTAAACTTAGGATAAAAAATTTTGAAGCTTTTAAATATTTTTTAAAAGTTAATGAAATTTAAAAAAAAAAATTGAAATGTTAATCAAACCTTTATACAAATTAAAAGAAATAAAAAAATGAAATGTTAATTTTTTAATTTTTTAATTTTTTAAAATGTCAAAAAAAATGTAACCTAAAAATATAAAATCAAATGTCATAAATTAAAGTGCAATGGAATGTTAATGTTATTGTTTTAAATTTTAAAGTTTTTTAAAAAATTAAAAGTTAAACTAAATGAAAAATCGAAATCTAAAAACAAAATAAAAATTAAAGTTAAATATCATGAATCTTTTGATTTAGGTTATGATGCGGGTCAAAGGAGCGAGCAGAAGAAAAAATGGAACGGAGCCGCCGACAGGTCGAGTGAAATGCAGGAAGAGGGAGGAACGTCAAGGTGAAGGGAATGGAGCACGAGAGCAAGGAAAGAGCAACGTGGAAGGGAAGGCGTGGAGGAGAAGGCAAACACTGCGCAGAAAGCGAAAAAGGGAGGAGAGGGCATGTGGAGATGAGGGAAGGACGAAGCGTGAGATGGAGTTAGCGTAGCAAAAAGAAGACAAGTGGAGGGAGCAGCTGCATGAAGATATGGCAACGGATTGAAGGATACATGAGGAACGGAAACCGACAGCAAGGGGGGCTGACGCAAACAAAAGCCAGCAAGGATGAGGGAGCTACAGAGGGCAGAAATGACGCAGGCAGGCAGCAAAGTGATGGCACGCAGATGTAGATGGCAGTCGGTAGGGAGAACGCAGAGAATATTTAATGAGGAAATGAGCTCGATGAGGGAGAAAAAACGTACAGAGGGAGAAAGGGTATGCACAGGCAGCGAGAAAAGACAGTGTGAAGAGACCAACGCGAGAAAAAACGCAGGCTAACTGGTCACTTAAAAAAAAATCGAATTTTTTCCTTCTCATCAGCAATTAATTTTTACCCAGAAACACAGAAAATAAAATTTGATTTGGATATCCCTGCAAAATTCTGATCTTGAGATCAGATCTAGGCCTAGATCTGATCTCAAATCTAAAACATTTCTCTGAAACCCCTCAAAGATCACCTACACAAACCAAAAACAAGAAAACCCACATACCCAACAACTTTACAAAAATCGAAAATTGAAACCTCGAGTTAGAAATCAGAAACTAAGAAAAATTCTAAATATTTACACTATAAAAATACAGATCTATGTACAAAGGTTGCAGATCTGTCAGATCTGAGGAGTGTAAGTCTGACTTCGCTCCCAGATCTGAAGATCTAAGGCTCTTACTAGTCATATCTAACTTTAAATTCAATAAAAGTTAAGATAAATTTTTTATTTAGGTATAAGCCCTAGAAAAACCCTACAAAAATAGGATTCAAGATAAGCCTGGGGAATTAGATCCGGAGAGCTCGTCAGATGTTATTTCCTTGGGAGTCAGTTGGTCCAACCAAGGACTTCCCTAAACGCCCAGTTCTAAACCCGAGATATTTTTGCACACTTAAAGTTAAACTATTAAATCAATAGAGAAATAAGATAAAAAATTAAATTTTCAAGAGTCAGCGATACCTGTTAACTCAATCCAATTAATATTCTTACCCTAAATCCAGTAACCTAAGCAAGATACCTATGTAATAAATTACTCTACAAAAGCCATTAATCAACAATTCATTGAAATAATTACCAACAGAATATAAAAAACAAGTTTACCATAAAATACCGAAAAGGAACAAGACCATGACCATCACATAAAACCCCAAAGACTTTGTTTGTATTATTCCATAAAAGTAGTACAGGAGAGCTTCAAGAGCAAGTACACGATCAAGAGATCGGATGAAAAATCAAATTGACACTGACCTCTAATTTATAAGTAAAACCTCCAACAGCTAATTCATGTGATCCTTGTCAAAGTAATCTCGACCGTCGAAAAGGATTTGATTATCTTTTAATCTCGTTCATCAAAATTATAATTTTTTGAGGAATTTCGAATTTTTCAATTAATTTCTTTCTAATTAACTCAAAAATAATATTTTTGAGTTAATTACCTCAAAAAATTGACTTTGACTTAACTACCAAAGCCCAAGGGTCCAAAATTTCTCAAAATTTTCAATATTTCCTTAACCTGGGACCTTTAAAAATTTATGTTTTGGGGACCCATGAATTTCGTTTTTGAAGAATTTAATTTGACCTAGGACATAAAATTAATTAAATTTCTGACTTAGGATTTTTAATTTAATTTGGCCAGAAAATTTAATTAATTGACTCGGGAGGGGATTAATTATTTTTCCAACCCTCTTTACATAAGATTAATACATTAAACCATGAGGGGAACACCCATTCGTAACAGACCCTCAATAATCTACCCAATTCTGTGACTCAAAATATGATCTAGTAGACCTCGCAATCTGTAATAAAATGATCTAGCCAATTAGCTAGGATCATTCCCAGATTACTTTAAAAAGACTCGATAAAAAACATTAGGACTCACTTACTATCTTGACGAAAAAATTCAGCCTAGCTTTGGGGTGAGGTTGGAGGGAAAAATTTTGTCTATCATTTGTGTCAAGAAACACAAATGAATCAGTGAGACGGAAAACCTCCTAGGATAGAAATCGTCACCAAAATACTAGGCTTACCTAGGTTGTTACATACATAATGGTATTACTAATATCATTTACATTATAAATATGCATAATGGGTTTACATCATTTATAAAATTGTCGACTGATGATGAAATCTTAATGGCATGAACACCTCGAACGTGATAAATCCCATTTGCAAAAATGGGGGTGTACTGCTATGGGGTCATTGACACAGAGTGGTCAACATCTGGCTCTACTTGGGGACACATTGCTTCATTGAAGGAATGTGAGAATCCAGAATCTGCATTCAAGCAACACATAAAATTACGTAAGTAGCGTCCATCCAAATATCATCATATAACATTAAGCACATGAAAAATAGAAGCTCTTCTATCATTTATTATTCTACTGACATGAAATGTAAATCTACTCTAACAACAAAATGAAATGTTGCAAAGACAAGGTGTAAGGTTAGAGATACAATACAAAGGATGCCCTGTGGCATCAGATGTGTTCAATATAGTGCATACTGAGCATTTGCCTGCTTTCAGGCAAGTCTGTGGGTTTTTTTTTCGGATGTGCCATGTGCAATCTTGCATACGATAGGACTTTGTCTTATCCGAAAATCGAGCTTCTCGCGGCCATCAGATGTATTGAAACATTTCCTTATTCTTTTTCTTTTTCGCTTCAGGCTTTTCTTTGTGGCAAGTTGTATTGTTGATGATGTGGAACATTGTGCTAGTGAAATTTCAAACGAAGTAAACAAGATATGTGTGACATGCCTCTCTTCATTCTGCATCTGCTCTGTCAAGGGTGATGGATTAACTTCACATGTATTAGCTTGATTCCCCTCGATTTTCCTTTTATCTAGGCCGCCTTCAATCAACCACTTTTCAATGGAAGAAATGGTCTCCTCATAATAGGATCAAGCTTGCTTTAGCAAACTACGAGGCCTGTGATCTGTTGACAATTCTAACTTGGGTTGGACATTCTGTGATCTTTCCAATTTTTCCAACTTATTCTGAATATCAATCATCTGATTAGAATGCTTAACCTTTACAACACTGATTTCCTTCACATGACTATCTTCAATATGTTGGAAATATTGTCATTGATGGCAAAGGAGATGACAAAAGAGGAGCACCTGAAACATCATTCAAGGGGCAGAAAGGCAACAGAGACATCAGAGGAAACAGAGACAAAGAGAGATAGCAAAAGAAAGGCAAAGGAGACAGTTCTGTTGGAACCTGTAATCAAAGAAAATAGTTGTAATACTCTACGCAAAAGGTGGAAGTCGATTTTTATGTAATCACGGTTAAAGGAGGCTCGATTCTCTTATGTTCCTAAGCTACTATAGTGTGGAGAAAGTCGAAATCCTAGTCTCTGCGTGGAAAGTGATACTAATATAAGCCTGTGTGAGTATTGCGAAATGGAAGTGTTATCGTATAACAGAGTATGAGCACAGCTTGAATATGAAAGCGAGAACAGAATCGATGGAAAGGCATGGTGCATTGAGGAGTTATCATTCTCCACGTAACAGTTGTCTAGGCCTGTAGAGATGAGTCATTGGTAATTGCAGTATGGACCAAGAAACTGTGTTGAGGAATTGCACATGAAAGGCAGAGTTCATATATATATATATATATATATATATATATATAAGCGCGACGGAACCCTGACGGAAAAGGAGAGGAACCACGAGCGCTGTGAACAATGACAGCGGGTTTACGAAACCAACCCCACCTATATCGCACCGCCTTTTGTATGGTAAGTTGTATTTCCAATTCAAACACGATCAATGCCATAGGCTGACACGTGGCCTTAAGCGGTTTTGAGATACCTCTCTCATCGCGAGTTAAAAGCTCATGCATCTAAGTCACGCGAGATTTGATTGAGGACATCGGATCATCTGAAGCAGTGCGACATGCTGTCCGCAATTGGATGTGGAAGGGTCGTTAGTGCGGGGCCCAGTTCTAATTTATATTGATCGGGACTGTTCAAACTACGGTTGCGAGTTTAACCGAGGTATGTCCGATGTGGTTGAGTTTTGTTATAACGCTTCCAAAATTGAAGAAGGTCGTAATATATATATGGATATATTGTAGTGCACATATAATGGTTGTATATGCGAAGTTGGCGCAATATGAATTGCGTGAAAAGGTCGAAGGAAAGTTACAATTGAAATGTTCTATGAACGTTTAATTAGGGTCACGTATACATGTAGATTGACTCTAAGTCGAGATTGAGAAGGGGGTTGACATGACGTGAGGACTCCACATGTGGAGATCGATGGGTTATATGCAATACGAGGTTTAACCCTAGGCCAACGAAAAATAGAGCTCCCGCCTGCAAAAGAATTATAAGAGGGTGTATTGTATGGTTTTATAACCCTTGAGCTTCCGCATTTTTAAGCCGGATAGGAGGTGTGTGGTTTCTTAACTAAAAGAGGATTTTTATCTAATATCTCAATCTCAGATTGAGATATTAATATACACAGATGTAATTAATTTGTCAGTTAAAAGGAAGCAAAGTATGTTGAGGTTGCCAGATTGTAATGTTATAAGTGCTTGCGCATTGGTTTAAAGGCATCGAACCATTTGTTAGAGTATTAAGAGCTTAAGTCGAAAGATACATGAGTCTTATAGTCTTAAGGTTAAGACTTACATAATTCTATATTTGCCAAAATGTGAGTTACATCGAATCAGATTTGAACTCTGGGGAATGTGGTTTTGATAACCATCGGATGTGAAAAGAAAAGCCTTCGCATACATTGATTTAATTTGCCAGCAGAAAATTAGAAGAAGCTGCAATTTTTATATAATGAGAGTTTGAGAGTTATTGGGGAACTAAAACTATAAAACAGGTATATATGCAACAGATACACAACTACAGTGAACTTGGAGAATATGGACCTGACAGAGGTAAACAGAGATTGCAAAGCTGAAGAGATGTGCAGCAAAGGGATTCAAAAGTGCAGTGAACGGGTGGAATATGCAGAAGACAATGAACAAAGTATACAGGACAGTTGCATGACTGCTACAAAAAGGACAAAACCAGCAAGCCAAGGACTGAGTGAAGTTTATATTTTGAAACTGAAAATGTAAATGTTTTAATTGTTTATATTGTTTGTGATGCAAAGGAAAGTGTCCGAAGGAAAAGAAAAATCCCACTGTAATATTGAAATTTGTACATATTGTTATAATTTTTTTAAAAGAGTTGGACAAAGGAATGAGAAGGCAGAAACCAAAGAGTCATGGTTGTTCACTTCAAATTCCTTGTGGAATACAAACAGTCATGTGATGAACTTTATATATAATATCAACTTGATATGCATAGGGCAGAGAGAGAGGGAGAGTAAGGATAGAGAAAGCAGAGCATAGAAGATTGAGGCAGAAAAGATAAGGAAGAGAGGAGCAGAAAGAGATGCTACAGAATAGAGCTCATATCTGAGGTAAATCAGCAAACATTTCTTTTGACAAATTGAGGAAGTTGGAGCTTCCCTATCAAGTTGAAGCTTGATAACTGTCAGTTGTAGCTAACTGAGGTTGGAGCCTCCTATAGGTTGGTGCCTGCAGAAAAACAGTGGTGAGAGGGAGTTGGAGCTTGCCTTTGCATCACAACAATAATAATATGTGGTTTTCTCCCTTTATGGGTTTCCACTTACATCTGTTGTCTCTATGTGTTGCTTATATGTTGATATGATCCACCCAATCTGTTTAATTGTTCGCTGCTCTCACAGTAAGGTTGATGTCACATTAATTTAATACTAGCTGCAACATTTTAAAACTGTTCACATATTAAGTTGTAAATAAGTTTGATGAAAATTTAAAAAATATAATGTATGTGTTAAATTGATTCACCCCCCCCCCCCCTCTCAGTTTAACCAAAGATTCAACAATTGGTATCAGAGCAGGTTTCTTTTGTACCAGTTAACGATTGAAAGGAGATCCTAGGTTCCCAGGATGGCTAGTAAAGAAGGATGCTCAACCAATAAAGCCCCTTTTTTCACTGGTGCAAATTATGCCTTCTGGAAAATCAGAATGAGGACATACATAATGTCTCTAGGAATAGAAGTTTGGGTTGTTGTGGAATTAGGATATGCCCCAAAGGCAACTGACTCAGAGAAAGAAACCAAACAAGATTTTGTAGCTAACGCAAAAGCCATGAATGCCATCTTAAATGGATTGTGTGAAGCAGAGTTTATCAAAGTAATGCACAAAGACACTGCCAAAGAGATGTGGGATACTCTAGAGAACATCCATGAGGGAGACAAGAAGGTAAAGACTGCCAAACTTCAAGTCTATAGAGCCCAGTTTGAGAACTTAAAAATGAATGATGATGAAGACATTTCCAGCTTCTTTTTAAGGGTTGCAGAAATAGTAAATAACATGAAGGCTCTAGGAGAAACCATAAAAGAAGTTGTAATTGTACAAAAGATTCTAAGATCTCTTCCACCCAATTTTAACCCCAAGGTGTCTGCAATAGAAGAAACAGATGATTTGGAAACCTTGACCATGAACCAGCTACTTGGAAATCTAACAGCATATGAGATGAGGCTCCCACAGAAGAAGCCAAGTACGAGGGAGGCAGCTTTTAAAACAGAAAAGAAGAAAGAAGAAAAGGAAGACATATGCTCTTGCTCGGATGAAAAAGAGGCTAAATTTGTCAAGAAACTGGATAGAGGCTCAGATAAATACAAAGGTAAACTTCCCTTCAAATGTTGTAAGTGTGGAAGAGTTGGACACTATGCTGCTAAGTGTCCTCACAAGAAAGTAAAGAATCAGGCTCAAGAATCAGGGAAAAATACATCAAAGAACTGGCAAAAAGGAAAGAAATTTAGTAGAAAATCCTTATATGCTCAACAAGACAGCAGTGCATCTGAAGACTCAGATGAACCCTCAAGTGAAGAAGGAACCTCTGAATTTTTATTGATGGCCATAGAAGAACTTGAAGGACTCCTGCTAGAAGATGAAGAAGAAGGTGAAGTCAACCTTGAGGGGGAGCTAAGAAGTGCTCTGGAAGAGATTGATAGACTCAAATTGAAGTGCAGAAAACAAAAGGACATTCTCCTCAAGTATGTCTGAGAAGAACAGAATTCAGAAGTCCTCATGCAGCTAAAGATAGAGCTTGAAGAAGCCAAGAAGATAGAAGACATGTTACTTAAGCAAATCAAGGAGAAAACTCGGGAACAAGACAAGTTGGAAGAAGAAATAGTATGTCTCAGGAAGAAATTAGAAAATGCTCAAAGGAAAGTGGCTATAAATTCTTCTCAAACAACATGCTCTGGTAAGTTGAACGAAATTCTGGATGCTCAAAGATCTCCTATGATAAAAACTGGAATAGGCTATGAAGGAGAATCAAGTAAAGGCAAAGAAAAAGAAAACAGAGAGATTATTTTTGTAAAAGCAAAGAAGGATGATGAAGTAGCTCAAATAATTTCTACAAAAGAAGAAACATGTAAGGAGGGAGACAGAACCCAGAAGAATCCTCTAATAACAAAGAATGTAAGAAATTCTCAAACAACAGAAAAAGATTCATATACCCCTGAGTATGTCAAATTTGGAAGCCATCAAAGGAGATTCTTCCCTCCCATGAAAAATGCTACCTGTTATGTCTGCCACAAGCTGGGACACATTGCTGCATACTGTCATACAAAGAGGAGTAATTCAAACCAGCAAAAGATACAAACAGTGAAGAGACTACCTAAAAAAAACAAATGGAGAAGACAACCTCACATCAGGTATGCAGATTGTTTCTATGGTTACTGTTTTTATTGTAAAGAATTTGGCCATAAAATCATTAAATGCAGAAAATATGGACAAAGATTGATGCTCAACACCTCAAGGAGGTTTATGAATCAAGGAAATTTTACTCATACTCACAATTCTGCAAAAATCATAATCAAATGTTGTGTATGTAATAAAATTGGACATATGCATTCCAAATGTCCTCTCAGAAGATGTAGTTCATCATCTCACAAAAGACACCAAACAAAAGGATGCTTCCAGTGGAAAAAGAAGGTGAATAAATGTGACCTGGCTCTAACTGCTCAAGACCTGAAAAGCCAGTGGTATTTGGACAATGGTTGTTCAAAACACATGACTGGAGACAGAAACAAGTTTATAACTTTTGATGAAAATTAATCTAGCAATGTTACCTTTGGCAATGATAAATCAGAAAAAATAAAAGAAAAAGGCTCAGTCAACCTAGATAATAGCAGAGGAAAGGCCCAAGATGTACTATTTGTAGATGGGCTGAAAGCAAATTTGCTAGTGTCAGTCAAATGTGTGATAAAGGCTGTGAAGTTCTTTTTAGAGCACAAGACTGTGAAGTCAGATCAACCACCACAGGTAAGACTCTGCTCAAAGGTGTTCGAACAGAGAGTAATGTTTACATAGTGAAAGAGGAAGATGAAGCATGCCATCTTAGCAAACTTGAGGAGTCATGATTATGGCATAGGAGATTGGGACATCTCAGCTTCGTCATATCATCAGACTAAGCAAGAAGAAAGCTGTCAGAGACATGCCAGAAATAAAATGGCCTTCTAATACCATATGCAAATCATGTCAATTGGGCAAACAGACCTGCACATCCTTTAAGGCCAAAGATGAGTTATCAACAAGAAGACCACTCCAGCTTGTGCACATGGACCTGTGTGGACCTGCAAGAACTAAAACACCAAGTGGAGAATCCTACTATGCCGATAATAGATGATTTCTCCTGCACGGACTCAAAGGCATTTTCAAGAATAAATCTACTTTCCGGAAAATCTAAAATTTCCAAAAGCTTTTGCTATAAACGTACAGATGCAAGCTAAAATGCATCGGGACGTACGCAGGAAGTAACTACGTATTACGACTTTGCAGCATCAAGTGCAATGAACATAGCATAAAGCAACAATTTACTATAGGCAGGGGACACCGCAATAGCACGTGAGTAGCAGAGAGACAAAATAGATTTGTACAACAAATTGCTAGAGCCATGATGCAAGAGAGTAATATTCCTCAAACCTTCTAGGCAGAAGCAGTAAACACAGCGGTGCATGTCCTTAATAAAGCTCACTTAAGGCCAAGCAGTGACAAGACTCCCTATGAACTATGGCATGGGAAACCAGCTTCAATCAAATATTTTAGAATCTTTGGAAGCAAGTGTTACATAAATAATAATGATGAAAATCTTGGGAAATTTGATGCAAGAGCATATGAAGGGATATTTCTAGGGTATGCATCCAAAATTAAAGGGTACAGGTGCTACAACAAGACTCTTCGGAAAATAGTAGAAAGCATTGACGTGAGATTTGATGAAGAACTTCAAAACAATATAAGAGATACAGACTGCAGCAGTCCATCAGACAGTCATGAAGAAGAAAACCAAGATGATGATGAAACCAGCAAGACAACAGAAGATGCTTAACTGAGCTCGAAAGCTCCCTCAAGATACACTCAAAAGAACCATCCCGAAGATCAGATCATTGGAAACAAAAGAGTAGGGGTCCATACAAGAAGGCAGCTAATTGAAAAGACAAAAGAGGTATACATAGCCATGTTATCACAAATAGAGCCAAAGAAATATGAAGAAGCCAGCAAGGACAAGTCTTGGGTGAATGCTATGAATGAAGAATTGGACCAAATTGAGAAAAAACAATACCTGTGAACTAGTTCCTAGACCTACTGAGAAAAATGTCATAGGGTCAAAATGGGTATTCAAAAATAAAATGAATGAGCAAGGACAAGTAATCAGGAATAAAGCCAGACTTGTCTGCAAAGGATATTCACAAATCGAAGGACTTGATTACGATGAAACATTTGCTCCTGTAGCCAGAATGGAAGCTATCAGAATGTTTCTGGCCTTTGCATGCTACCAAGACTTCAAGGTATATCAAATGGATGTGAAATTTGCATTTTTGAATGGAGATCTAGAAGAAGTCTACATGGAACAACCAGAAGGCTTCTCATTAACAGACAAAGAAGACTTTGTATGCAGACTAAAGAAGGCTCTATATGGACTAAAACAAGCTCCTCGTGCTTGGTACTCAAGGCTGGATAAATATTTGCAAAAACAAGGCTTTAAGAGAGGAGGAGTAGACAGTAATCTATACATAAAAGCCCATGAAAATGAACTCCTAATTGTTGTAGTATATGTTGATGACATTATGTTTGGAAGCAACAGAGATGAGCTAGCAAAAGGGTTTGCTGAGGAGATGAAATCAGAGTTTGAGATGTCTATGATTGGAGAACTCAGTTTCTATTTAGGACTTCAAATTCAGCAAAAGAACACAGGTACATTTATCTCACAGGAAAAATACCTAAAAGAAATGTTGAAAAAGTTCAAAATGGAAGACTGCAAACCTGTGTCAACTCCCATGATCACGGGATGCAAGCTATGTGCTGATGATGGATCTGCTGACATAGATCAAAAACTCTACAGATCCATGATAGGAAGTCTGTTGTACCTGACAGCATCAAGACCAGACATCATGCTAGCAGTAGGACTTGTGGCTAGATATCAAGCAACACCTAAACAAAATCACCTTCTAGCAGTCAAAAGAATATTCAGATATCTACAAGGAACTGCACAGTATGGACTTTGGTATCCAAAAGGCAAAAGCTTCACTTTGACAGCATACACAGATGCAGATTGGGCCAGCTGTGTGGATGACAGGAAAAGCACAAGTGGAGGTGCATTCTATCTAGGAGAAAGTCTGGTGGCATGGCTAAGCAAGAAACAAACATCTATTTCTCTATCTACAGCAGAAGCAGAATACATAGTAGCAGCAGCATGTTGTACACAAGTCATGTGGATGAAGCAAACCCTCCAAGACATGAAGGTAAGCATTGATGAACCTATCTCAATCAAATGTGATAATACAAGTGCTATAAGCATATCAAAAAATCTTGTGCTTCATTCAAAAACTAAACCTATCCCAATCAAGTATCATTTTCTCCAAGAACAAGTGGCTCAGAAGGTAGTAAAGCTGGAGTATGTACCAACAAAATAACAGACATTAGATATATTTACCAAACCTCTTGCTAGAGAACCATTTGAATATTTGAGAGATAGACTAAGGGTAGTATCTGTAGATGCTACTCTCTGATATGAAGAGAAAGCACAGTTTCAGGGGGAGAACAGAAACGAAAATATAATTCCAGGGGGGGATCAGCTAGCAAGGGAAGCATGAAACAGGTCCTCAAGATCAAAGGATTATGGAAAGAGTACATCCAACATAAAAGAGTCAATGAAAAGGCTAAAGAATCAGTATTTTTGTTTACTCTTGAAACATTATATTGAGCATTGAAGCAATATCTTTTTCTCTATAATTGAATGCCTTTTGTAAGTCAACACTTATATATCTTCAAGGCCTCTGACTTAGGATTATTCATAAACTGTGTGAAGTTTGGTTGCTGAGACTTCAATCAAACAACTTTAAGTTGTGTGGAATACCATCATAATTGAACAGGTGTGGTACTGCAGATGTGTATTGCAGAAGAAGACATACTCCAACTATAAATTTCTCAATAGATATGGATTTCAGATGAAGATTATAATATAGACAAAAGTATAGCTGAAGCAAGCTTTATATGTCACATGGAGCATTCACAATCCTTCAGTATTGATCCAATGATGCATCCCTGATTATACAAATCTGATTATATGTGGTTGTCATCACCTATGTATATAAAATTTCAAATATTCTCAAAAGTGTTCTCTCAACAACTCGTGTACACCAGTTTGGAGCAGTAGGGTACAAAGTCAGAAGAAGAAGGTCTAAACACATCTCAGAGAGAGGAAATGAAGAGATAGAAAGCACACTAGGAAATGTGCAACCCTTTGCCATTGATGTCAAAGGGGGAGGAAAAGCAAGTAACAAAAGATAGGATCTTCTAAAAGAAGCCAGGCAGAGGAAGACTTGGAGGAAGCATTGGATTATTGGTGAATGTGTTGCCATCAATGCCAAAGGGGGAGACTGTTGGAAATGCTGTCATTTATGGCAAAGGAGATGACAAAACAGGAGCACCTGAAACATCATTCAAGGGGCAGAAAGGCAGCAGAGACATCAGAGGAAACATAGACAAAGAGAGATAGCAATGATGTGGAAAGTGATACTAATATAAGCCTGTGTGAGTATTGTGAAATGGAAGTGTTATGGTATAACAGAGTATGAGTGCAGCTTGAATATGAAAGCGAGAACAGAATTGATGGAAAGGCATGGTGCATTGAGGAGTTATCATTCTCCACGTAACAGTTGTCTAGGCCTGTAGAGATGAGTCATTGGTAATTACAGTATGGACCAAGAAACTGTGTTGAGGAATTGCACATGAAAGGTAGAGTTCATATATATATAAGTGCGACGGAACCCTAAGGGAAAAGGAGAGGAACCACGAGTGCTGTGAACAGTGACAGCAGGTTTGCGAAACCAACCCCACCCATATCACACCACCTTTGTACGGTAAGTTGTATTTCCAATTCGAACGCGATCAATGCCATAGGCTGACACGTGGCCTTAAGCGGTTTTGAGATACCTCTCTCATCGCGAGTTAAAAGCTCATGCATCTAAGTCACGTGAGATTTGATTGAGGACGTTGGATTATCTGAAGCAGTGTGATGTGCTATCCGCTGTTGGATGTGGAAGGGTCGTTAGTGCGGGGCCCAGTTCTAATTTATATTGATCGGGTTTGTTCAAACTACGGTTGCAAGTTTAACCGAGGTATGTCCGATGTGGTTGAGTTTTGTTATAACGCTTCCAAAATTGAAGAAGGTCGTAATATATTTATGGATATATTGTAGTGCACATATAATGGTTGTATATGCGAAGTTGGCGCAATATGAATTGTGTGAAAAGGTCGAAGGACAGTTGCAATTGAAATGTTCTATGAACATTTAATTAGGGTCACGTATACATGTAGATTGACTCTAAGTCGAGATTGAGAAGGGGGTTGACATGACATGAGGACTCCACATGTGGAGATCGATGGGTTATATGCAATATGGGGTTTAACCTTAGGCCAACGAAAAATAGAGCTCCCGCCTGCAAAAGAATTATAAGAGGGTGTATTATATGGTTTTATAACCCTTGAGCTTCCGCATTTGTAAGCCGGATAGGAGGTGTGTGGGTTCTTAACTAAAAGAGGATTTTTATCTAATATCTCAATCTCAGATTGAGATATTAATATACACAGATGTAATTAATTTGTCAGTTAAAAGGAAGCAGAGTATGTTGAGGTTGCCAGATTGTAATGTTATAAGTGCTTGCGCATTGGTTTAAAGGCATCGAACCATTTGTTAGAGTATTAAGAGCTTAAGTCGAAAGATACATGAGTTTTATAGCCTTAAGGTTAAGACTTACATAATTCTATATTTGCCAAAATGTGAGTTACATTTAATCAGATTTGAACTCTGGGGAATGTGGTTTTCATAACCATCAGATGTGAAAAGAAAAGCCTCCGCATACATTGATTTAATTTGACAGCAGAAAATTAGAAGAAGCTGCAATTTTTATATAATGAGAGTTTGAGAGTTATTGGGGAACTAAAACTATAAAACAGGTATATATGAAGCAGATACACAACTACAGTGAACTTGGAGAATATGGACCTGACAGAGGTAAACAGAGATTGCAAAGCTGAAGAGATGTGCAGCAAAGGGATTCAAAAGTGCAGTGAACAGGTGGAATATGCAGAAGACAGTGAACAAAGTATGCAGGACAGTTGCATGACTGCTACAGAAAGGACAAAACCAGCAAGCCAAGGACTGAGTGAAGTTTATATTTTGAAACTGAAAATGTAAATGTTTTAATTGTTTATATTGTTTTTGATGCAAAGGAAAGTGTCCGAAGGAAAATAAAAATCCCACTGTAATATTGAAATTTGTACATATTGTTATAATTTTTTTAAAAGAGTTGGACAAAGGAATGAGAAGGCAGAAACCAAAGAGTCATGGCTGTTCACTTCAAATTCCTTGTGGAATACAAACAGTCATGTGATGAACTCTATACATAATATCAACTTGACATGCATAGGGCAGAGAGAGAGGGAGAGTAAGGATAGAGAAAGCAGAGTATAGAAGATTGAGGCAGAAAAGATAAGGAAGAGAGGAGCAGAAAGAGATGCTGCAAAACAGAGCTCATATCTAAGGTAAATCAGCAAACATTTCTTTTGACAAATTGAGGAAGTGGGAGCTTCCCTATCAAGTTGAAGCTTGATAGCTGTCAGTTGTAGCTGACTGAGGTTGGAGCCTCCTGTAGATTGGTGCCTGCAGAAAAACAGTGGTGAGAGGGAGTTGGAGCTTGCCTTTGCATCACAACAATAATAATATGTGGTTTTCTCCCTTTATGGGTTTCCACTTACATTCGTTGTCTCTATGTGTTGCTTATATGTTGATATGATCCACCCAATCTGTTTAATTTTTTGCTGCTCTCACAATAAGGTTGATGTCACATTAATTTAATACTGGCTGCAACATTTTAAAACTGTTCACATATTAAGCTGTAAATAAGTTTGATGAAAATTTAAAAATAGAATGTATGTGTTAAACTGATTCACCCCCCCTCTCTCAGTTTAACCAAAGATTCAACACAATAGTCAACAACTTGTGTTGAAGAGACATCTGACCGATTTCCATATTTTTTATCGCTTTATCATTATCCACTTTCATGGCCATGAAGCAATTTTGCATATAGTTAATCTCTTTCTCATGATTTGCTTCCATGGTGATCAAATGATTTTGCATGGTGGCCATTTGATTAGAGTGATTAAATTCCATGATTGTCATTTCCTCGATATTTTTTTCTTCTAAGGCCAATAACCTACTCTGCATAGAACCAATTTCCCTGGCGTGATCCACTATTAATTTTTCTTGATTAAGTTTCATATTCTTAATGAATTGAGCCTGATTTAGTTGTATATACTTAACCATCTGAATCAATTCGTTAATGAAATCATTTTCAACTTATATAGTTTCATTTACTTCAACTTTTGCTTTTACCTTTTCTTTATCTCCATATCATTAGGGGAATTTTGAGGTCTAAAATGGGCCTCCTAAGGAAATAATAAAATAATAGCTAAACTAATAAAATAATATTTACGAATTTGCAATTCACTTTTTGCACCAAAATCAAAAAGTGTGAAATGACATTTATTATGAGTACTTTACTTTATGACTTTAAAAGTACATAGAGCACTACCATGGTTAACCATGAGTTTTTATCCACCATTGAGAAGGTGACAAGTAAGTACATTTAACTCAAGCAATGCCACCTCAACCATTAGGGATGATGTTATCCCCTACAATGTGATTAGTTCTCATAAAGTGAATTTTGATTGTACAATTTACTTAGGAGGCCCATTTTAGACCTCAAAATTCCCCTAATGTTTATTTTCATAGGCCTCAATGAGTGATTGGAAAGAATCAAAAGTGTTTTTAGGGGAGTCAGCGAACCACTCCAAAGCATCACCAGCTAAGGTGAGAATGAAAAGTTGCATCTTCACATCTTCATGATCAGAATATGGGCGACACTTGCTTATACAGAGGTTGAAATTCTGAATGTGAGCCTCGACAGTAAAAGCATTATTATCACTAAAAGGAGGCACCTCATCGATATTCACACTGACCGAAAACGGGAAATCGTGTGGAGCACCCTGAAAGTTAGTAAAATCAAAAGGATCAAAAAAATCATCCATGATGACTTGCTTAAATGGAACAACCAAATGGATGTTAGAGAAATAGATCCTTGTTCAAGAAAATTCAAGAGGTCCACAAGAAGTGAGCTTCTTAGCAGAAATTCTTGTAAGAAATGAAAGAATTGGAGTCGCCCACTTGAACATGAAACTAATTTTAAAACCGAAAAATTAGTCGAGATAAGCAGATAGATCTTGTCCGGGAGTAAATAGATGAATAAGTGGAGTCGCCACCCAAACAAGAAACCAATTGAAATTTCCAAGTGCTAAAGGTGCAAGAGAAGATGAAAGGATTAGTGATATGACGAAAGATACGATGATGAAATGATGAAGAGATGAAATGACGCCAGAAAATGTTATGTCATGTGACGAGCTAATGAATGGCGAAAAAAATTAGAAGATTAGAAAATGTCGTTGAGACCAAGGACAGAAAAAATCTATCCCCGGCAACGACGCTAAAAAATGTTGTCGCACAGAATGTCTAGGCACCGCGACAACGGCTCAGATCGGGGCTTGTCACCTTGATCCCCTTAGTCTGCTATAAGGAGATAGCTTAAACAGAGAGATTAGGGATCAGGGTGACAGCCACCGATCTGAGCCGTTGTCGCGGTGCCTAGACATTCTGTGAGACAACACCCCCCAAGCAAAGATGAGACTTAGTTGTGCGAGATCCTTGTAATATGTTGGCAAGTGGAAATCCCCCCAAGTGAATATAGGGTGATAGATTAATCTCCCCTCTTGTCCGTGGACATAGAGTGGTAGTCGAAGCTCCCCTATGATGATTCTTCTTCATTAGAGTGAGACATCATTGTTCCAGATGATACAGAGCAGAGAAAGCAGAGATCTTTTGTTGTAGAAATAAATTCCTCCCTAGCTGAGGAGTGTTGAAAATTTGGCAGCTCGGATGAATTCCTAAAAAATAGAGTCTAAAAAAAATAAAATTTCTAAAAATAGAAAGTCTCAAGTATGACTTTCCAAAAATAGTAAATCACCTTGCATCAATTTCTAATCAAGTATTGTTGATGGAAAATCTCTTTTGATCATCAATCATCAATCCTAATAGTTCAATTTCGACTTAATCATCAATATTATCATTAATATTATTATTATTATTATTCTTATGATACTATTATATTATTAAAAAGAAATTAAAGTCACTAAATCATGGCTCTCAATAATGTTCTCTTACACTCTCATTATTGGCATGGCATATTCCTCTTACACTCTCTTACACTCTCATTAGAGAATGTCATAAAAGATTCCTCTTACACACTCTTTAATCATATGTTACACTCCTTAATGGCATAAGTTACAAAGGCTTGTGTACCTTCTTAATGGCACGAGTTACATTTCCTAAATGGGCATATGTTACTCTCCCTCTTGGCATGCGAGTTATTCCTCCTTTATGGCATGGATCCGTTGCTCCTCCTATATATATATATGTGCCTCACTCTTTCTCCCCTCATTGCTTGTGCATTGTGAAAGAAGAATTTGAACTTTAGAGAGAGTTGGAGAGAGTTGAAGAAGATTGTGAGAGAGAGACTTGGAGAGTAAGGGCAGAACTTGGCGAGCCAAGGTTGATTCAGTGCTTCAGTGTTTCAGTGTTCCAAATGATACAGAGCAGAGAAAGCAGAGATATTTTGTTGTAGAAAGAAATTCCTCCCTAGCTGAGAGGGAGTGTTGAAAATTTGGCAACTTGGATGAATTTCTAAAAAATATGAAGTCTAAAAAAATAAAATTTCTAAAAATAAAAAGTCCAAAAATTAAATTTCTAAAAATAGAAATTCTCAAGTATGACTTTCCAAAAATAGTAAATCACCTTGCATCAATTGGTAATCAAGTATTGTTGATGGAAAATCTCTTCTAATCATCAATCATCAATCCAAATAGTTCAATTTTGACTTAATCATCAATATTATTATTATTATTCTTATGATACTATTATATTATTAAAAAGAAATTCAAGTCACTGAATCATGGCTCTCA
Source organism: Pinus albicaulis (assembly GCA_034641835.2). Classification (NCBI taxonomy): domain Eukaryota; kingdom Viridiplantae; phylum Streptophyta; class Pinopsida; order Pinales; family Pinaceae; genus Pinus; species Pinus albicaulis. Next base: position 548,243,219 of record CM076574.1, read on the forward strand.
ATAATGTTCTCTTACACTCTCATTGTTGGCATGGCATATTCCTCTTACACTCTCTTACACTCTCATTAAAGCATGTCATAAAAGATTCCTCTTTCACACTCTTTAATGCATATGTGACACTCTCCTTCTTAATGGCACAAGTTACAAAGGCATGTGTACCTTCTTAATGGCATGAGTTACATTTCCTAAATGGGCATATGTTACTCTCCCTCTTGGCATGCGAGTTACTCCTCCTTATGGCAAGAATTTGTTGCTCCTCCTATATATATGTGCATCACTCTTTCTCCCCTCACTACTTGTGCATTGTGAAAGAAGAATTCGAACTAGAGAGAGAGTTGGAGAGAGTTAAAGAAGATTGTGAGAGAGAGACTTGGAGAGTAAGAGCAGAATTTGGTGAGCCAAGGTTGATTCAGTGTTTCAGTGTTGATTCAATTGAAGGGAAGGTTCATTTAGTGTGTGCATATGTTGCTGCTACCAATGATCTTCATGCTACAACTTGTTCAGAGTTGGGTGAAGTTACTCATTCTCTTGATCTCTCATTGTACTTTGTATCTCTGTTGAACAATTGATTTCTAATAGAAGAAGAATTTGGTTGGTTTTTCCCTTTGTCGGTTTTGCCTAGTCATTGGACCTAAATTCTCTATGTTTCATTTTGTTCTTGGATGCCTTCTATTGTTCATTTGATTTATGTTCTATCTACAATTGTTTATCTAATATTGCAGCATATAGAAGTTTTGTAATAAGTGATTGTTACAGCATAGACGTTAGAATTTCAACACTATATTGATTCATTAGTCTATCATGTGTCTATCTATTTATATAGAACTCCAATGTTGAGTGGAACTGGACACCCATAAAGGTGGCTCTTTCCCCCCTGACTTATAGAGCCTACATGACAACTCAACATTAGACTAAACTTGTTAACCCCACTAATGGGTAAAAACCCCATTAGATAAACAATTCAAACCTGCTCTATAAAAGAGATCACTCCACCATGGAGCTAGCAATGTGAGTACCGTGGGCCATTCAACCCTAGCCAAATCAGCATGGCACCATGGGTGAATGTATCATTCTCCCCTAATCAAATCAGCATGACCCCATGGGAGGATGTCTGCCCCTGGGCCATTCACCCCTAGCCAAATCAGTGTGGCCCTATGGGTGAATGTATCATTCCCCCACTAGTCAAATCAGCATGAACCCGTGGGAAAATGTCTCTCCGATGCTGCAAAAACTCGATATAATGGCCATTAATGTGCCTCTCTTTAGAGATGATTTATGGGAGTCTGTCATTGGGGTTGTTGAGGATTGTGGACAGAGACAAACCAACAATGAATACATTTATGACATCATGAACGAGGCCAAGGAGGCCATAAAGATGTTTTATAAGCAAGATGAATCTAAATATGTGACCATATGGGAAATTATTGACTCCAGGTGGAATAGGCAGCTACATTCACCATTGCTTGCAGCCTGAGGATATGCCAATCCAAACATATTCGATAATAAGCAGTCTAAAATTCCAAAAGATCACGATGTGATGAGAGGTGTAATGGTGTTCACTAAGAAATGTACCCCTATCAAGACATTCATGACAAGGTCAATATGCAGTGTGATTTATACAAGGTTCCAGCTGGCACATTTGGATTTAATTCAACCAAAAGTTTAAGGGACGAGAAAATACCAGATAAGGTTTAATTTGTAAATTGTTACATTTGAATTTCCTAGTCTCTTTTTCAAGTTTGGCCTTGCAAAACTTGTAATCATTCTTCTGTTATAAAACAGTATATTGGTGGATAGACTCTGACTCTGAGACCACACATCTACAAGAATTTGCAATCAGAGTTTTGAGTCAACCCTGCAACACTTCATATTATGAGCGCAATTACACAGTACTTGAGCACATCCACACCAATAAGCGCAAGAGGTTGGAGCATGAGTGGCTAGAGAAGCTGGTCTTCAATTCCTACGACTTTTGCCTACTCACAAAGAAATTGCAACCAAAGTATATGGATACAATTCTATTGGATAAGATTGATATAGAATCCGAATGGGTCTTGGAGAATAATTTTCTTGATGATCATTTGAGTTGGCTTGATGCAAAGACAAAGGATCTCCCTAGTGTGCCATTATCTCAATTTCAAAAATCTAATCCACTTGCATCACAGCTTCAGCTTTAGTCTGGCAATGTTGGCAGTAGCTTTTCAAGGGCTTATTGTAAGAGTCCTTGTAGCCATAGATAAGACTTGAGATTGTACTTGGAGACATCGTCTTCTTGAATTTCTAAATATGTTATGAGGTGACTGTTTAATAATAATTGTTGAACTTGGTACTATCTGTCAATTTGAGCATGGAATCATGTTTTGCAATGTATTTGATTTATGTTAAAACTTTCAAATCACTATTTTGCAGACAAATATCAAGTGTCAAATTTTGTATTATCATATTTTATGAGATGACCTGATGAATTTGTGGATAAACTGTTGTATTATTGCTTATATGAATCGAAAATGTCATTGATATATTTTTTCTGCACAAATTTACTCCTTTTTGAGTTTTTCCTATTTCCGGAGTTTCACCAAGTCACTGTTTTTTGTCAAGATTGAGGCCAGGTGAGTCTGACTTTGATAACATTGGCACATAATGAAGATAAATGGTATCAAAATGCATCTACATATTTATTTGTTGACAATGCCCAAACTTTGCAATATCATAGCCAATGGCAACATGTTGAAATCATATAATTTGAAGAACTTTTTTCCCCAGGAAGAAATTGAATAATTCTTATTATCTATATTCTAATATAATTATGATTTATTTAATTCGTCCATAATTTTGGGAGTTAATGTGCTTATCTTTTCACAGCATTTTACAAGCACAAAATACATCCAATGGAACAATCCAAAACAGAAGAGGGTAAGGTAGAAATGCAACACCCTTTGTGCCAGCTAAAGTTAACCATTGCAAGTTTGAATGTATGTTGCATCTACATATTTTTTGTCAAACACAACACCAACTTTACAATATACACAATAACTATATGATGAAAATCCAGAAATTCAGTTGTTGCTAGGTTAAAGGAATGCACATGCAGCAACCACATATCTGAACTGTATTTCACTGTTAAAGCTTACCTCGAACTCAACTTTTGGCCTTATGATGTAATTCTTGTCAACAATTCTCTGATCACCTAGAGATAGATAGTATTTGATTCCACACTGCCGTACTTTGATCCAGTCACTTATCTTGGCCATCTCATGAGCAAATGGTGGCCTTAGGTACATTTCAATAGAACTGAAGAAAATACAATGCCATTGGTCAAACATAAATTTGGAGAACTGGATGGACTGTAATAAGTTATTGTCAAACACAATTAGAAAACACACCTTTTGTTACATCATAAATCTTAACAATTGAAAGACTTACTGTTCATTTTGAGCTTCACTTGATTCAAAAAGAGATTCAGCAGAAAATTTTAAAGACTGCTCACAAAAAAAAGAGCTTAAATCAGGCCAAATAATGTTCCAGAACCTGAACAATCCCTTGTACAATTAATTGGACAAACAATATCTCACCAGTAGGAACAGCTAATTATTAATGTCTCATAGCACAGCAGCTTAGCCAAAGGGATTCTATAACCAGTATTTCCCCAAAAGAAAAAATTATTAATGTCTACTTAACTGGGCACATCGTGCAAGAATTCAGAGGGCCCAAAGGCAAACTATTGTCAGCTATCAAAAATGCGTTTTTGTAGCCAATGACAAAATTTTGACTAGTCATAATTTAACATTATAACATATTCCCAGCAACCATTGTAAGCTTCTCTAACAAGGAATATCCAAATATGCTCACAAAGTGAGTTACAAAAAAGCCCACAATAATGTCCTCTAAGTTAATAGCCTATTAGACTTAACACAATTAAGTTGAATCAAGTATTATTGTGAATTGTACCTGTTTTTCACATTTTAACTTATAATATGGCTCTCGAAATGATGAAACAAAGCTGTTGTTGATTCTTATCTGCAACTTGAATGATAAAAGGTAGTAAGTCTAAAGCATTAACAAAAGCAATAAAAAAACTGCAAACTTAGAGAATGAAAATAAGTAAATAAAACAAAACCTGGGCATGATGAAGATCAGGTTCAATATGCTTGCGAAACAATGGAAATATGCTGTCAATAAGATAGTCCAGAGAACAAGATTCTCCAATGTCATAACGAACCTTTGAAAGAAGACTAAAATGAAGACCACCTACCTGCACAGGCATATATTCCAGCCACATAATATGAAGTTTCTACTGTGAAGGCAGAACATCCAAGCAAGGTCTGTTAACCAGTGTTGCAAATATTGCCGACATCACAACATATCACAAGTTCTCCAGACCAGCAATATAATGTCACCATAAAAAATCAGTTTTTTTTTCAATTTTTGAAAATATCATGATATATCTATATCAGCAATATATTTGTAACGAACATAGTTAGTATATGCAGCAGAATACTCAGAAGATCTGGTATATGTAAATATCCATTATAGGACAAATATATTATATAAGGATTGTATTGAAAATATGAGATGATGAATGTTACAAATGAGGGGGCCCGCTTATATACTTAAGCAGGTGCCCTTTCATGACTGGTCATGTCCTTAGAGACATGCCTCTTCAGTTAATAGTTATTTTTTAATTAACTATTATTACATTTATTATTTCTTTATATATTTATATTATTTATATATATTTTATTCATAACATTGCCTTCCTCTTCGGAAAGGTTTGTCCTCAAATCTTACTAACGAGAAAGCATGTCATTTGTTTTTCTTGGTCTTGTAATCTGTTCGCATTCTTCCGAATTAACTATTATTACATTTATTATTCCTTTATATATTTATATTATTTATATATATTTTATTCATAACATTGCCTTCCTCTTCGAAAAGCTTTGTCCTCAAAGCTTACTAATGAGAAAGCATGTCATTTGTTTTTCTTGGTCTTGTAATTTGTTCGCATTCTTTCGAATTCTTGGAGTTGTCATCTTCGTTGATACAAGATGATAGGATCCTCTGAGTGATAGACAAAATGTAATGTTCCTTTTTTTCGTGTTCCTTATGACAGGGTTAGGATCGACTTCCAGAGTTGGGAGCAGACGGGTCACAAGTACAGGTTGGGGTCATCAGCGGGCCCAGGAGTTTTGAGGAGTTTTTATGAGGGTCGGTGGCATTCGCTTGATATATTCCATCAACCGCACATTTTGTCGTTTGTTCCGGTGCATTCCAACAACTTTCAGAAAACTGAGTTATTTTTTGGCTTAACTCAATTAATGATGCTCAAGGTGGCATTTCGGGAGGAATATGTAATAGAACACCTTAGTGTAATAGCTCATTGGAACCGGAACGAGAATACCTACATGATGGGATGGCTGAATACGAGTTTCAGTGACCTGAGGAGACATGGTAGCTGATTTACTCTTTCCTGCATTAAAAAGGAATATTCTAATTGGAAAATAAGAGGGAAAAGTGCTCCATGATTAAAATAATAATAAAATAGAAGGCTCAAGAGGGGTCCATGAGATCTATAAAAGAAGAGGAGGCCATTGAGGAATATCTTGGATTGGATATCTTTTCTTGGATGTGAGGTTGAGACCCTAGTTCTCTACTCCATTGGTAGCCCTAGGACGGAAACCCTTGGGTATGTTGGCGAGTGTTGGACGAAAACCCAGTGAAATTTTCAATCTGAAATACTACTGGAGTGATTGATTTATTTCGCCTACTTATTTATGATAAGTTATTTACAAATGCTTTAGTAAATTCTGAAATAAACACAGTTGCAGTATTCACTTAATCAAAAGTAGAAGAACAAATATAACACATATAACACAATAGAAACAATCACATGAACACAGTTACTTTTGGACAATTGTCCCTAGAAAAACCCAATGTGGGAAAACCAGTGCAGCAGATGAGGGTTTTTATTATTCTTCAATAGTAGAAATCTTTTATAGAAAATATGATGAGCAGATGTCTAGCATACACCTGAGATAATTTTTCTGAACACTTCGAAAGAATTTTTGACACACTGGAGGCACCCTTCCTCCCTTTGCATCACTCTGTGTGGCCTTCTGCGCAGTTACTGTGTTGGACTGCGTCACTCTACGTGGAAGACCAGTGTTTTTTCTTAGCGCTGCTCCCTCTGCATCCTCCTTCTGCCTTCTTCTTCGCCTGCTGACTTCCCCTTCCTCTTTCTGTGTCTGCAACTCCGCCTCTACAACCTCACCCTCTAAAATCAAATTCTCTTACTTCAAAATCGATTTCCTTTGAGTACTGAGAGTGTGCCCAACTTGCTTTCCAAATGACCCTCAAGCCTTCTCTTATAGTCTTCTCGCTAATGAATCAACGGCCCAAATTACATCTCTAATCAATGGCCCGATTAAAAGACGACTTGATCTTCATTTTCTGGAAGATTCACACTCTGTTTTATTGATACCCTTTAATTATTTAATTTCTCTAAGTTTAGACTTAGGGATCAATTTAAAATAATTAATTATTTTAATAAAACATGATCCGAGTGGAATTTCCACAAACGTTTTCTGGGTTCTCTAGAATACTGATGTCCAAGCCTCTTCCCAAAATATGAGACTTGGAACACTTTCCATTGCTACAAAATCAACACTCCCTCTTAGAGAGGAAAGTGTTCAAGCAAGGTACCAATTGTATCTGCTCTGACCTGAAGCATCTGCTGCGCTGTTGATGTCTTGGCTGCTGCCCCTCATCTCTGCGTTGTTGCCCTCTGTACTGCTGCTTGTGACACCATCTTTGCCACTGCCTCATCCGTACTGCAGCTCCCTCTGAATCTGAAATCCACCCATTCCCTTACTGGAATGGATTCTCGACCATCCCCATCTTTTCCATTAAGTAAGTAAACTTAATCTTACCCAGAGCTTTTGTGAGGATATCTGCCACCTGTTCTCCTGTAGGAATGTACCTCAACTGTACATCTCCTCGTTGGACATAGTCTCTGATGAAGTGGCACCTAATGTTAATGTGCTTCGACCGGTCATGAAATACAGGATTCTCAGAGAGCTTTATGCAACTCTGATTATCATATAGAATTATGGTCGGTTCCATCCTCTTCTTGAGCAAGTTCATGAGTAACTTACGAAGCCATATGGCCTCACACGAAGCTGTGCTAGTGGCCATATATTCAACCTCGACTAAGCTCAATGCCACGAGCTTTTGTTTCCTACTGCACCAGGAAGTCATTCCTGATCCGAGACTGAACCAGTACCCACTGGTACTTTACCGATCCACTGGGCTTCCAGCCCAATCTGCGTCAGTGTACCCACTCAACTGGATTTCATTGCCCTTAGTGTACTTCAACCCATACTCGACTATCCCCTTCAAGTATCTGAGAACATGTTTGGCTGCTGCCCAGTGAGCCCTCCTTGGTTCTACCATGAAGTGATTGAGGGTATTCACTGCATAACAAAAGTTCGGTCTAGCATTGACCAGGTACATCAATGATCCAATGAGCTGCCTATACAAGGTAGGGTCAACCTCATCATCCTTGGACGTATAGATCTTCTTCCAATCTATAATCATTGGCGTAGCCATGGGTCTACAATCCCCCATCTGAAACCTCTTCAGGAACTCTGTAGTATATCTTCCTTGCCCAAGGAAGATTTCTCTCTTTTGCTGCTAGACCTGCAAACCAAGAAAATAATGCATCTGCCCCAGATCTTTCATGTCGCATTCGGTAACCAAATTCTCCTTGCAGTCTTTAATGAGCTCAGATGACCCAGTCAAGAACAAATCATCTACATATAATACCAGAATAAGCGGCTCATCCCCTACTCTTAGATAGTAGAGGTTAGGATCTGCGTCACTCTTGACAAATGCCATCTTCTGCAGGTAGCTATCAATTCGCCCATACCAAGCTCTAGGGACTTGCTTCAGTCCGTACAAGGCTTTCTTAAGCCTGCATACATGAGTCTTCTGTTCATGCGTCTCAAAGCCTTTTGGCTATTCTATGTACAGTTCCTTTTCTATCACCCCATTCAAGAATGTTGTCTTGACATCCATCTGGTGAATTTCCCATCCCATCTGCGTTGCAAGAGAAATTGCGGATCTAATTGAAGAGTACCGAGCTACAGGGGCGAAGGTTTCTTCATAATCAATCCCTTCCTTCTGTGCATACCACTTAGCCACAAACTGGCTTTGAACTTCTCTATTCTGCCATCTGTAGCATACTTGATCTTGTAGATCCACCTTGATCCTACAACCGATTTGTTCTAAGGTCTAGGAACTACTTCCCACACATCATTTGTCATGATGGAGTTGTACTCCTCCACCATAGCATCTACCCACACTTGATATTGAGCTGCCTCTCGAAAACTAGAGGGTTCTCCAACCTGTGCTACCAATACCTATTACCTGTCAAGTTGCTTGCATACCCTCTTCTCATTTCTAGGGGCTCCAATAAATTCCTCTGCATCCCTCAGAGTTTGTTGGAGTTCTCTGCTCGTCCTTCCATTGGTGGTGGGTGGAATTACCTGCTCTCCTTCTTGCACTTCTTCGGAAGAACTTTCCTCAGAATCCTTGTGTCGTGGAGAGACACTAGAGCCATCTTTTGTAGGTCGTTGTGGCTGTACTAGCAGATCCTCCTCAGACTGCATATCTATAGCCATTTCCCGGGATATCCTGAAGGCTCTCTCCTCCATGAATTTCACGTTCCCCCCTACTACGATCTCCCTGTTCTCGGGATTATAGATGCGATAAGCCTTCGCATTTTCGCTATATCCCACAAGATATCCCTTCTCTGCAATCTGATCTAATTTCTTCCTCTTCTCATCGGGTACGTGGCAATACGCTATGCTGCCAAATATCCTAAAGTGGCTCACCTCAGGCTTGTTGCCAATGAACACACTCTCAGGAGTCACCTTTCCCAATGCTCTATGAGGCACCCTGTTCTGCACATACACTGCTGTATTGCAAGCTTCAGCCCACAGAAATTTGGGCATATCTTGATCATACAGCATCGCCCTTGCAGCGTCCACAATGGTCTGATTCTTCCTTCCTGCGACTCCATTCTGTTCCGGATTGTAAGGAGCTATCCATTCTCTCTTGATGCCTTCCTTTGCGCAGAATCTTGTGAATTATTTATCAATATATTCTCCACCATTATCTGAACGCAATTTCTTGATCCGCTTTCCAGTGAAATTTTCTACCAAAGCCTTGAATTCTTTGAATCGCTCAAAGACTTCATCTTTGGTCTTGAGAAAGTAGATTCGTGTCTTCCGAGAATGGTCATCTATAAAGGTGACAAAATACTTTGCACCACTGAGAGCATTCATGGACATTGGTCCGCAGATGTCTGAGTGTATCAAATCCAACACACTCTTGGCCAAACTACTGCTTCTTGGAAATGTCGCCATGGCATACTTCCCTAGTACGCACCCCCTGCAGACATTGTCTTTCCTCGTGCTAAGCTCTGGAGCTCCCATGACAGTCTTCTTAAGGATCTTCAAGGCTCCATGATGTAGATGCCCCATTCATCAGTATTGCCTATCAGTGCCATTGGAGACTCGAGTTGTAACTTATACAGTTTATGGCTCCTTACTTCAATTTGTGCCTTCCTCTTCTAACTAGGGTGTTTGACTAAGCCTTATTCCCTATAAAGTATACGTCGTAACCCTTGTTTTGAAGTTGAGACACCAAGAGCAAGATCATCCCCAATCCCGGCGCATGCAGTACTTTTTCCCATCGTGATCTGAAAATTCGTCTGCTCTTCCTAGTAGCTCGAGCAGCATTCTCGAACTCCAGTCATGTGAGCAGATGCTCCACTGTCAATATACCAAACCCCTGGAGAGGTCGTGCTTGACACACAAGAGAAATCCTCTTCTAGTCTAGATGCCAGAACTGAAATGTCATGACCCCTTTGTTTCTCCATGCGTTCTGGAGGACTGCGTGAACCCTTCCGAGTTGCTATTGCATTGAAGTCAAATCTTAGTTCCATTGCAGAACCTCCTCTTCTGTCTTTCGTCTTTTCCTCTGATACCATGTGAAATTTTCAATCTAAAATACTACTGCAGTGATTGATTTATTTCGCCTACTTATTTATGATAAGTTATTTACAAATGCTTCAATAAATTCTAAAATAAACACAGTCGCATTATTCACTTAATCAAAAGCAGAAGAACAAATAGAACACATATAACACAATAGAAACAATCAAATGAACAAAGTTATTTTTGGACAACCGTCCCCGGAAAAACCCAATGTGGGAAAACTGGTGCAGTAGATGAGGGTTTTTATTATTCTTCAGCAGTAGAAATCTTTTACAGAAAATATGATGAGCAGATGTCTAGCATACACCTAAGATAATTTTTCCGAACAATTCGAAGAATTTCTGACACATAGGCACCCTTCCTCCCTCTGCGTCACTCTGTGTGGACTTTTGCGCAGTCACTGCGCTTGACTGCATCACTCTGCGTGGAGGGCCAGTGCTACAACTCCCTCTGCATCCTCCTTCTGCCTCCTCCTTCGTCTGCTAACTTCCCCTTCCTCCTTCTGCGTCTGCAACTCTGCCTCTACAACCTCACCATCTAAAATCGAATTCTCTTACTTCAGAATCGATTTCTTAGAGTGTGCCCAGCTTGCTTTCCAAATGACCCTCAATTTTTCTCTTATAGTCTTCTCGTTGATGACTCAACAGCCCAGATTAGATCTCTAATCAATGGCTCAGATTAAAAGATGACTTGATCTTCATTTTCTAGAAGATTCGCACTTTTCTTTATTAATACCCTTTAATTATTTAATTTCCCTAAGTTTAGACTTAGGGATCACTTTAAAATAATTAATTATTTTAATAAAGAATGATTCGAGTGGAATTTCCACAAATGGTTTATGGGTTCTCATATGAGACTTGGAACACTTTCCAATGCTACAAAATCAACAAACCCAACTCTCTTTGAGGAGGCTTCATTTAGAAGTTTCACAGAGCTTCAGGGACATTTGAGTGAGGACCATTCAGGTTCCCAATTGGTGCTTCATCGTCTTTCAGTGGATTCAGTGGCAGCTGTTGTTGGAGGGAGAGTGCAGTTGTTCAGTTTTGGAGGCCAGTGCAGTGCAGCAGATTATTTTGAGGCTAGCTCTCCATCTCAGTTATTTTGGGTCATATATGCATGTAACCCCAGTTTATCATTTATAATAAAATGTCGAGATTCTTCCTGTTCAATGTGTAATGGATTGCAATGCTCTATTTGTCTTTATTTTACATGGCAATCTTCTGTTAAATAAATGTTGATTTCACAGTAAAATTTTGGGTTACATTATTTTCTGCAAATTTGGTCGAAATATCCTGTTTGGGATATTACAGTGGTATCAGAGCCTTGGTCTTCCAAAGTTAGGATGGACTTCCAAAGTTGGGAGCAAACAGGTCACAGGTACAGGTTGGGGTCATCAGTGGGCCCAGGAGTTTTTGGAGGAGTTTTGAGAAGTTTTTATGAGGGTTGATGGCATTCGCTTGATATATTCCATCAACCGCACAGTTTTCCATTTGTTCCAGTGCATTCCGACAACTTTCAGAAAACTGAGTTATTTTTGGGCTTAACTTAATTAATTACGCTCAAGGTGGCATTCCGGGAGGAATATGTAATAGAACACCTTAGTGCGATAGCTCATTGGAACCGGAACAAGCCTACCTACATGATAGTATGGTTGGACACGAGTTTCAGTGACCTAAGGAGACATGGTAGCCGACTTACTCTTTCTTGCATTAAAAAGGAATATTTTAATTGCAAAATAAGAGGGAAAAGTGCTCCATGATTAAAATATTAATAAAATAGAAGGCTCTAGAGGAATCCATGAGATCTATAAAATAAGAGGAGGCCATTGAGGAATATCTTGGATTGAATATCTTTTCTTGGATGTGAGGTTGAGAACCTGATTCTCTACTCCATTGGTAGCCCCAGAACAGAAACCCTCGAGTATATTGTCGAGTGTTGGACGAAAACCCTGTGAAATTTTCAATCTGAAATACTACTGCAGTGATTGATTTATTTCGCCTACTTATTTATGATAAGTTATTTACAAATGCTTTAGTAAATTCTGAAATAAACACAGTTGCAGTATTCACTTAATCAAAAGTAGAAGAACAAATATAACACATATAACACAATAGAAACAATCACATGAACACAGTTACTTTTGGACAATTGTCCCTAGAAAAACCCAATGTGGGAAAACCAGTGCAGCAGATGAGGGTTTTTATTATTCTTCAATAGTAGAAATCTTTTATAGAAAATATGATGAGCAGATGTCTAGCATACACCTGAGATAATTTTTCCGAACAGTTCGGAAGAATTTCTGACACACTGGAGGCACCCTTCCTCCCTCTGCATCACTCTATGTGGCCTTCTGCGCAGTCACTGTGCTGGACTGCGTCACTCTGCATAGAGGGCCAGTGCTGTTGCTCCCTCTGTGTCCTCCTTCTGCCTTATTTTTCGTCTGCTAACTTCCCCTTCCTCCTTCTGCATCTGCAACTCCGTGTCTACAACCTCACCCTCTGAAATTGACTCTTACTTCAGAATTGATTTCCTTCGGGTATTGAGAGTGTGCCCAACTTGCTTTCCAAATGACCCTTAGCCTTCTATTATAGTCTTCTCGTTGATGAATCAATGTCCCAGATTAGATCTCTAATCAGTGGCTCAAATTAAAAGATGACTTGATCTTCACTTTCTAGAAGATTCACACTCTGCTTTATTAATACCCTTTAATTATCTTAGGGGTCACTTTAAAATAATTAATTATTTTAATAAAGCATGATCCGAGTGGAATTTCCACAAACGATTTATGGGTTCTTTGGAATACTAATGTCCAAGCCTCTTCACAAAATATATATGAGACTTGGAACACTTTCCAGTGCTACAAAATCAACAAAGCCAACTCTCTTTGAGGAGGCTTCATTCAGAAGCTTCACAGAGCTTCAGGGATATTTGAGTGAGGATCATTCAGGTTCACAATTGGTGCTTCATCGTCTTTCATTGGATTCAGTGGCCATTGTTGTTGTAGGGAGAGTGCAGTTGTTCAGTGTTGGAGGCCAGTGCAGTGCAGTAGATTATTTTGAGGCTAGCTCTCCATCTCAACTATTTTGGGTCAGATATTCATGTAACCCTAGTTTGCCATTTATAATAAAATGTTGAGATTCTTCCTGTTCAATGTGTAATGGATTGCAATGCTCTATTTGTTTTTATTTCACATGGCAATCTTATGTTAAATAAATGTTGATTTTACGGTAAAATTTTGGGTTACATTATTTTCTGCAAATTTGGTCGAAAAATCCACTTTGGGTATTACAGTGGTATCAGAGCCTTGGTCTTGGCTCAGCCTGCGGGTTTCCCAGTTTCCAATTGCAGTGATTATTGTTGAAGAATTTGTAGGAGAAGTCGAAATCTCAGTTCCTAGAACAAATTGAGAATATGTTAAAAGAAGCTCAACAAAATTTTCTCATTAAATGTGTGACATAGTTTCAACGAAATTGTTGCATGGATAGCAATTTGGCCAAAATTATTTGGTCGAATCATTCACCTAGGCCAAATATTTTTGAAGGGGGCATCATATTATAAGGGAGTTAAAGGACACATTATTATGAAGAAAGGCTGAATATATTGGCAAAGTCACAGGAGCGTCGTCTAGTAGCTGAGCTATCAGGATGAATTCTTGCGAACTTGGTATATTATCACAATTTAGAAGGCCGACTGTATAATTCCAAATGGTGGACAGGAAACAATTTATGCAAGGCCAATTCTAATGGTCGTTCACAATGAAATTCTTCAGTGAAGGCCAAAACACAGAGATTCGAAGTTGCAGTCGTCTGACAGGGAATTTGACATTGCCGCATCTGTCTTATGAGAGCTGCCATCAAATTTGGGGCCGCATTGCCAATCAAAGTCACAAATCCAAAGGGGTCGACACATGTTTATAAAGTCTGTGAGTAATCTAAGTGAACAAAATTTTATTGGAGGCAAGGATATTTGCAAAGCTCGGGTTCCATTGTGTCGTCAAGCATTCGTAAAGTACTGGAGCTAAAGTTAAAGCCAAGTAGTACTTCAGAGGGGAATGATCCATGTGAAGCCGCGTTGATTTTGGTGGAGGCCAAGATTTATTCTAAGCCTAATTTATTTTAATTAAAGGAAATTTGTCAATCGAATGCACGTGGATGGGCCAAATAGCACTTCCAGACTTGAGACGATTTGCAGATATTGTGATTGAGTTGTTCGTCCAATAGCATGAGGCGCAAGTGTTCGTCATAGAAGGTCATCACATTGATTAATGCAATCTAAGGACCTTGATGGAGGGTCGATCTCCTACATCCTCAAAGGCCACGAATGAAATTCGGTTTTTGAGCACAAGAGGGCATCAAGTGACGCTGCAAATTACAATCGGGTCGTGAGGCAGAGTGTCATTACTCTACAGTCAACTAAGCTCGTAGGAAGGCAACGAAACAAAAGGGCAGTATAGAAATTAATCTGAGCAGGACGTGGGTGTCACATACTCAGGCAGCTCAATCCTTAAACAGATATGGAATTTTGTGCTAAGGAGAACCCCATTCAACGGGTTGCAGGGGCTGCCAGGTGGGTGTTATACGCAGCTCCAAAAACCTAGCTGCGGACAAAATATTAACTTGTGGCTTATTGATTTAGCTGGGTGGAGTCTGAAGAACCAACATCTTGTGGTTCGGAGAAGTGCCAAATCAGTATAATTCAAGGTCGCATTCTTTCTGCACAGAACGAAGGAGTCGAATTGTTCCTACAAGGGCCCGAATTCATCATTTGTACAATTGGATGAGTTCTATTATTTTAGAATATGAGCTATTGAGGTTAAGCGACCATGATATAATGACCATTTGCATTTATGAGAGTTCTTCTTTGTAATGGACGAGTCTGAGCTTAATGAGATTAACCATTAAATGTGGCCGAAATGCTGATGGGAGACAGGTAGAATCAGTCTTTGTGTGTTGACAAATTCTGGGTTAGTTTCCTCCACAATGGCATGAGTTGGAAGGAACTGAAGACATTCTCTTAGTAGCTGTGCATATAGCTAAAAGATACACACTTGTGTAGACCTCGATTTCACCCACCCCGAGTTTTTGATATATGACAGAAGATGCTAAGAAAGAACACTCCCAACAAAGCCGTCCAAGCTACCAGGTTCCTCGTACTTCATTAATTTTGATAGCTCACTATTTTTGTCTCAATGACTAGTATTTCACTGTGTAAATCTTAGTGTGGGGGAACAAATCAAAAGAGAAGCATATTTGTTGATGTGATATTGAGTTGACCAAGTTTAATGCATGAGCTTAATTAGGATATGATACCTCCCTGAGCATTTTGTTTTGAAACCAATATGAATTAAACTACACAGAAGTAACTTACAGCAGTGTGCCAGTTATATATTTGTCTAAACACCTAGCTGAAATTACACAAAAACCTTTCAGAAATTATTGACATAAACACATCCAGATTGTTTAGAATTTGGTTGATTAAGTCCTGAGGCAGGGATAGAATCTTGAGCCTAAGTGGCTGCCAGGTTGGGTGCATCATAAGCCACTGAATTGTATGACAGAGTAAGGATATAGCTATGCATTGATGTCATAGTAGAGTGCATACATCTTGTTTAATGTTGGTCTGGGATGTGTTAAATTTGTTCAAATGGAGATTTTAAGACACCTCTTAAATCAACCTAACAGAGCAACAGTTGACTGCAATGATTCTATGAGGCTGAACAACAAACCATTCACCAGAGAGGTCCATAATATGCTTCAACAAAGGCATCTAAGGAATCTACAAAAGGAGAAAGAAGTGGGAAATTGGCTTTAAGCACTTGGGATGGAATTAAAGATTGGAAGATTGGAAATGACTTTTCCATGTTGGAGAAACTGGAATCTTGTCTTTCACAGGTAAAGCAATCTGATTGGAGTTTAAATTGAGCTTTGGAGCCATCTATGCTTGCATTGGTACAAGCCAGATTCTTGGAACATCCAAGTGAGAGAGTCAAGCTTATAGCTGCCTCTTTTTTCAGCGATATTTTGAAGATAGTAGCACCCTTTTCTCCCTACAATGATGATGTTATGAAGAGATTTTTCAGACTGATAGTAGAGACCTTCCAGGACTTGGACAACAGTGTAGGCTCTACCTTTGGGAAGAAGCATGAGGTTTTAGAAGTCATGGCTATGACTAGGACTTATGAGATCTGTGAAAATTCTACTACAGTATCATGGTTTACTTCTCCTACTTGATTTAAGTTATACAAGTTATATTCAGAAATTAGATTCAGAAAATACTGAAGTAAACACAACTAACAACCTACACATGCAGATCATTTACTGAATATTACGCTCATTCAGACAAAGTGACACACTGATTTTTTAACATAACTTCCCGGAAAAACCCAAAGCGGGAAAACCGGTGCAGCAAATATGAGGGTTTATTTAAGTAGAATCTAAGTACAACAAATCTGGGTTCCATATTTGGAAAACCCGACAGAGAATAAAATAAATCTACAGCTAACATGTTATTCCAAGACCAAATAACTGACTGATCCACACCCTCAAACGGGATTTACAAGACTCAGCCCGGAACTGGCCCTAGAAACCCCAGCATTGCCCCTAAAGCCCCAGCGTCAGCCCTGCTAGACTCTGTGTGCCTCTGCGCTGCTCAGAGAGGGACTACGTAACCCCAGAGTGGGTAACATAGTCCTTACGCTGCCTCTGGATGCCTCTGCGTAACTTCTGAAGCTCCCTGAAGCTGCAGCACTGCCCCTTCTTAGGCCTGCGTAGCACCTGCGTAGCGGCTGAAGCCTCTGCGTTGCGCAGCTACTGTTGCTGCTCTCTGCTCCTCTGCGCTGTCCTTGAAAGCTGCTCCTCTGACTCTTGCTGACTCTTGGCTCCGGGATCAAATCATCCCCTCAGCCAATACTACCCCTCACCGCAAAAAACTCCTCCGGAAATTCTTAGCAAACCCTGTCCTAGAATTCCAGATCAGTCTCTCAGCTCTACATCTATATGTGTGTCTCCAACTGACCCTCAAGCCTTTCTCTTATATTTTTTCCATGATCTCATCAACAGTCGAGATTAAAACACTCATCAACGACTGAGATTAAAACACTGCTTGATCCCTGTCTTTTAGAACATTTTAGAACATGTTAATTAATTCACTTTAATTATTTAATTTTCCTAAGTTTAAACTTAGGAAATACATTAAAATAATTAATTATTTGAATAACTTGAACACCAACTTAAATTTCTCCAAACACTTTCTAGGTTTTGGAGTTCAAGTGTGTCTTAGCCCCTCTACAAAATTTCAGGGCTAGAGCACACCCAATGCTACACCAACTACACAAAATCTCAACAAGATCATGTTTAATCTTGAGTATGATGGCTTGATCCTGCAGATGTTCCAATGCTTCTTCAACATTAGGAAACATCATCCTCACACAGTCATAGCACACATGCAGTCCATTTTGTCATCCTATATGAGGGGTCGTGATGCCATTTGTCAGGTGTTGCAAACTAGATTGCAAGTCATTTGGAGGAGAGAGCAGTCGATCTCGCCTACTGCTTATGAGCTAGCCCAAGGGCTAGTTGAGCAGAACTTTGGGCTATTTAGGAGACAGTTAACCAAGGAGAAGTTGCTCCAGTTTGGTGGATCATGTGGCGAAAATGAGTTGAGGAGGAAGGGACTTTGCTTCATCTGCAAAGAACCTTGGGGGCCTAATCACTCATGCTTGAGAGATGCAAATGAGGTGGCAGAGGTAGAGCAGGAGGACATTCCTTCTATATGTCGGGATGAGGACTTTTCTTCGGATGGGTCCATGGGGTCATATGAGGATGCTACGGGGGAGCATGAGTAGTCATGTGGCGCTGATGATAGTAGACCGGATTTGTATTCCAGTGTGCATGGTGAGTAGTGAGGGGACTCTATGGGAGATATTCAAGATGATGAGTCACTTGTGATGATTCAACTAGAGCAGCATATGGTGGAGCATGAGTCAGCTGAGGAGGAGGCTATGCACATCGTGTATGAGAGTCCTTTGGGGGAGAGCTAGATGGAGGATCACATTGAGTTTGTGATGGATATGCGGCTAACCTTGCGGTCAGCCATTGAGGAGGAGCAGACAGACGCACGGACATCGTGACAGTAGTTGCAGATACTTATCCTCAAGAGATGTTGGAGGTTGATGGGGTAGTTCTACGGGAGGCTAGTAGACAATAAGAGTATGAAATTCCTGATCAGGAGAGGGAAGAGTTGTTGGAGATGGTTGGTGCATCCATCTTTGGGCCGACCCACTGATGAGGTGCCAGTAGATGCACATACAGTTAGCAGGGTTGCAGTACTTTCAGGGAGCAGCTCTCTCCAGGAGTACATCAATGGGGCTTACAGCATATCTTGCCCACTTTAGCCTATTATAGAGAGAGGGACCTTCTTTTTCAGGCAGTTCTCGTCGACAGGCGGATCAGAGCAACATGAGTTGAGTACGGGCTGGCAACAACACACCAAACTTGTTCCGTATGCAGGTGTCACTGCATTTCATTCTTCTTCCGGGGTAGATTGGCAAGAGATCATGAGTTGGTATCCTATTGATGGTATGATCTTCTCAGTCAGGAGCATAGCGGAGCAGGGACCCTTAGACATGGCAGATGCAACAATTTCCAATTGGCAGTGGGACATGGGTCGACAGCGCTTTAGCATTCCATTCTGACCTCGAGAGAGCAGGGTTAGCGTTGGATTGAGTCAGGAGTTGGACTGGAGGGAGGTGATGAGTCGGTATCCTATTGATGGAGTATCATTATTATAGTCCCCGGTACATTTCGACAGGAGCACTTGGACAAGAGAGATGTTGCATGTTCCATTGGGCCATGGATTGTGGATCGACAATCCATCGGTATTTCAGTAGCCCTAGCCCGACATCTGCAGATCAGGATTAACCACGGCCTAGACCGGAGGTTGGATTGGAGAGAGTGGTTGAGTTCGTCTTCACTTCATGGGGCGAGAGCTATAGCTAGAGACAGTGCGTAGTCCGAGCCATGGGATTCGGGCGATGATTGGCCATGGTGGCGTTGGGATCCAGGAGGATTGATTGATGATAAGAGCAGTGAGAGATCAGTTTGGGATCCCGGCATTAAGGAGTTTGTTCCAGGTGGCTTGACATAGGAGCATAGCAACACCCAGGGGTTTGTATGGGATCCGGGCGTTGGGTCTCAGTTGCATCGGGCCAGTAGGGTGGCCCACATATTTGGATTGCTTGAGGGCAAGCAATCTTGGGGCGGAAGGTCTGTAATATTCCTTTTTTTGGTGTTCCTTATGACAGGGTTAGGATGGACTTCCAGAGTTCGGAGCAGACAGGTCACAGGTACAGGTTGGGGTCATCAACAGGCCCAGGAGCTTTTTGGAGGAGTTTTGAGGAGATTATATGAGGGTCAGTGGCATTCGCTTGTATATTCCATCAACCACATAGTTTGCCTTTCGTTCCGGTGCATTTCGACAACTTTCGGAAAACTGAGTTATTTTTGGGCTTCACTCAATTAATTACGCTCAAGGTGGCATTCTAGGAGGAATATGTAATAGAACACCTTAGTGTAATAGCTCATTGGAACAGGAACAAATATACCTACATGATGGGATGGTTGGACACGAGTTTCAGTGACCTGAGGAGACATGGTAGCCGATTTACTCTTTCTTGCATTAAAAAGGAATATTTTAATTGGAAAATAAGAGGGAAAAGTGCTCCATGATTAAAATAATAATAAAATAGAAGGCTCTAGAGGGGTCCATGAGATCGATAAAAGAAGAGGAGGCCATTGAGGAATATCTAGGATTGGATATATTTTCTTGGATGTGAGGTTGAGAACCCGATTCTCTACTCCATTGGTAGCCCCAGGACGAAAACCCTCAGGTATGTTGTCGAGTGTTGGACAAAAACCCAACTCTCTTTGAGGAGGCTTCATTCAGGAGTTTCACAGAGCTTCAGGGATATTTGAGTGAGGATCATTCAGGTTCTCAATTGGTGCTTCATCGTCTTTCAATGGATTCAGTGGCAGTTGTTGTTGGAGGGAGAGTGCAGGTGTTCAGTTTTGGAGGCCAGTGCAGTGCAGCAAATTATTTTGAGGCCAGCTTTCCATCTCAGCTATTTTGGGTCAGATATGAGTAACCCCAGTTTGCCATTTATAATAAAATGTTGGGATTCTTCCTGTTCAATGTGTAATGGATTGCAGTGCTCTATTTGTTTTTATTTTACATGGCAATCTTCTGTTAAATAAATGTTGATTTCATGGTAAAATTTTGGGTTACATTATTTTCTGTAAATTTGGTTGAAATATCCCGTTTGGGATATTACACAAAATTGTCGAACTAAGAAGGGATCTAAACATCCTAAATTAATCTTTTGTGGAACCTTGTTGTTACTAGAAACTATTGATGAATCGTTATCACGAGACTGGATTGCATAAACTTCAGTATTCCTTGGAACATAAGATTTTTGTTTATGTTATGAGTGACACAGATACGCGCACTGATTGAGATGTCAGTTCTTGTGATCCGAATGTCGATAAGGAGTTCTTATGGTTTGACTTTCCCTTATCATGTGTTGAGTTGTCTACTAAATCATCACTTGGAATTTCCATCGTTTAAACTACAACCTCTGAGTTCGTCTTCACTTCAGTTGGATTTGCATTTGTCTAAACTGTGATATTAATGGGATTTGTGTTTGTTTTCTTTTCTTCGACTTGGACTATTATGTCTGAAGACTTCGATACTTCTTTTGTGAGAAGTTCTTCTAATTTGTTTTTTCAATGATTTCTTATCATCCTTAAGTTTCTTAATTTGAGTGAGTAGACTTTGATTATAATTTCTAAGACGTAAGGGTTCTTTGGTTTCTGATTCATCAACCTTGTTTTCAATATTTTGACTTTCAAGCTTCTCATCTTTTATATCTCGGATTTGTTCTAATAAATTTCAATTAAGGGTTTTTGAACGTAAATTTTCTTCTTCCTTTTCTGATAGATTCTTGTTGAATTCATTCTTGAGACTTTCCTTTTCTTGTTTTAAGTTGTATTTTTTTAGCTTTACACTTCCTGACTTGTGCAAGTAGTTTCTGGTTATGATCATTTAAACAAGAATTTTCTTCGTTTTGATTGGATATGACCTCGAGATCTTTTTGCTTCTCCGATATTGTGTTTCGATTCTTTTGAGGAAAAAGTTTCAGAACATCTTAAAGTCTTCTCATGAGGGCATTATCGATTCTAACTTCATTGTTATGTCTCGGAATGTGATCATTTTTTCATTATAAGAAAACATCAAAAAAAATTATCTATGTTTGACATGAACGTACCCAATTCTTTAAACCAAGGTCGACCAAGAATTATGTCAACCTCTCTGTCAAACATAGTTACAACACAAAATTGAGATATGTACTCATAATGATCTATTGTCACTTGTAAATCATTAATTTCATTTAGTTCACCAAAAATATCTATTTTTTTGCCTACATTGGCATCTGAAATTAATAGGTGATTCGCCAAGTTAATATTTTTGTAATTTTCCTCGTTGCTTGTACTGATAACAAAATTTAACCTTTTTCCCTTGGATATTCCCTTTTAATATAAATAATTCGTGATAAGTAATTAAAATACCCTTATAGGAAAATCGTTCTTCCTTCATTTATGAATTAAATTCCATTTGCTTCATCAATAACTTTTTCAACGATAACTTGACACAATTTTTTTTATAATTTTTGCCGTATCAGAGACTCACTTCTTCAATATAAAAATCTGCTTTTAATTGGTGAACTTTAAACACCTTTATGAATTCCTTATTAATAAATTATTTTTCCCTTTAATATCAATACACCTTGTTTGTGTGGACTATTAAAGCTTGGGTAACTTGAATAACCCTGTTTTTTTTCTCCTTTTTAATTTTTTTATAAATAATACTCCTTTATTTTAATTTTACCCTCTTTTAATAAATAATGGACTAGGAATATAATAATATTTTCATATTTTCCAATTAAGCTTGCAACTTTATAACTCAACTTTAAAACATTGAATTAATGGGAAGGTCGAACAGTCGCAGTTTGGTTGGAGAAAAAGCTACCGTAACAAGGGGACGTCGTGTTGGTTGGCAGGAGCAAAAACAACAGTGAATGGAGTCAAAGAAGGCAAAGAAGGCAGCGATAGACAGAGACGGCAAAGAAGGCAACGATAGACAAAGACGACAAAGAGGGCAGCGATAAACACATACGGATAGACAGAGACAGCGACAAGTAATTTTTTTTTTAATTTGAAAGTATCTCATTAAAGATTGGTAATGGCAGCAAAGAAGGCAGCAATAAACAGACACAGACGTAGAGAAAAATCGGTGGCATGGTGGTTGGGTGTCGTTTGTGTTGAGAAATCTAGGGGCACCTAGATTAGGTGATTTCTCTTACTTTGATATTTGCTTGTGATGTATTTTTACTTCACTTGATTAGCTTCTTCTTTCACTTGATTAATATTAGTGTTTTCTATCATCAAACAGCTACCAAACAATGAAGATCAATGAGGCAATAGGACACAAGATATAGGCTATCAACCAAGGCCAAAACCTCTCCTCTTGAGAGGAAACCCCACAAGAACTCTTCTCTTCTTATAGAACTTTAAATGACAAATACCAAGACCTAGGACCCTTGTCAAAGTTCTCTCCAAGACCAAGTCAATCCTTCCTCCTTGATGAGCTTTCTTTTTCTCTCGCAACTTTGACCCCAACAACTTCTACAACTTCAACCCCTAGCAGATTCTTCTGCAATTTCGACCCCCAGCAGATTCTTCTGCAATTTCGACCCCCAACAGTTTCTTTTGTAACTTCGACCTCCAGCAGTTTCTTCTTCAAAAACCCTTGATTTTGCACGTGTGGAGAATATGGTGATTTCTTCTTATTTCCTTCTTCGTTTGAGTTGGTTCTTCCTTCTATGGAACTCGGCTTCCAAAGTATACTCTAACTCGACTTCTTGTAGCAATTTGTGTTGAGAAATCTAGGGCCAGCAAATATAGGTGATTTCTCTTCTTATTGATAACTGTTTAGTGATGTATTTTTACTTTTCTTGATTTACTTCTTTCCTTTATTATATTTAGTGTTCTCTATCACCAAACAGCTACCAAATTTCAAAACATAAAGAACAATGAGACAATAGGACAGAAGATGTAGATGATCAGCCAGGGCCAAAACCTCTCCAACTCTGAGAGGAAAACCCATAAGAATTATTCTTCTTATAGAATCTTCAATTGATGAATTCCAAGACCTAGACCCTTAACCAAAAACCCCTCCAAGACCAAGTCAAACTTCTCATGGACAAGCTCTTCTTCCACACAGTCAAAGATAGTCAAACTAGCCTTCCAACAGTTGCTTGCTTCCTTTTCAACCTTGATTTCAGTTTTTCCCTTTTGACTATGATTTTCGGCCCTTCCTGCTGCAACCCTAGCTCGCACGTGTGACAGGAATATGGTAAGTGTCTCTATTCTTCTTTGCTTAGACAACAAATCTCCCTTCAAGAACTCAGCTTGATTATCAATGCTTCTTTTATCCTTTACGTGGCTCCTTGATCTGACTGTAACTCGGTCTTACTGTAGGTAAAATGATGCCCTAATTGCAGGTCACACGTGTGAGACATTTACCAAAAAATGTCCTTAAGAATTCTGACATTTCCTTCGTTCTATCTTCTTCCTTCTTTGTTGATTTTTCTAGTGATTGTTGCACTTTATATCGAACTCTTATTGCTTTCTTGGATGCTCTCCAAAGTGGTCGACTAGCCTTGTATATATAGGCTTCGTGTCAAATAAAATAGACCGACTTGTCACTATTTCTAGGACGACTTGTCTTTTGAGAAGGCCGACTTGAAGCTTACACAATTGACAAGGTCTTGGAGGGTCTTTTGACTCAACTATGACTCAAATAAATTATTTTACAATATGTAACATGCCCTAATAGGGTCTTTCATACATGACAATAACTTAATGACTTGTAGACTCAATGACAAGCCCTAGGAGCTCACAATGGGAGCTTGATCTAAACAAAAATTTCTCTTGAGCATGAAACCCATGCCTCAAGAACAATAATAATAAATTTATTTTTCTCGTTACACCATATACATAAATCATGATTACATATGTCATTATGAAGACCGAACCTAGTTACATATTTAAACACTTCCTCTTAACTATGGAGGTATTCATAATCCATACAAGGTACTTGGATATTCTCAATCTGAAGAACTCTTATAAGAAGAGTCGGATTGGTAACCCATCTGTTTAGCATCACATCAACCAGCATTGTCACATAGCAAGGTCTTGACTAACAAAACTATCCCTCCACAAGATCAGAGCACAATCCTGGCAAGAAAAATGACACCATCATCATTGTCTCTCAAGGCACATACCCCTCACAGAGTATGTCCTTTAGAACTATTCTTATCTTAGATTCCCATTCCTCAAAGAATATTGGTCCTCTTCAACTACTCTTATCTTGGATGCCCTACCACAACCTCAAAGAGTACCGAATGCCAGATGCTTACCCAATCCTCCATTTTGTCTTCCAAAGTGAAGCCAAGAATAATGTGTCTATCTTTCCCTCTCAACTAGGGAGGATATACCTATTCCAATGAAGAAATATACCCATTCCTGTAAAATGAATGTACCCAAGCTCCCTCTTAACTAGGGACTTACTTTCAATAGTAGCTCTCTGCCTTTAGTGGAGATCATGGGAACTTCAGCTGCTTTTAGAACTCCTCCATTTGTCATGAATTTTATTTTTAATATTATGGAGCCTTCATCTTTTGGGACTTCTTTGTAGGGCATCAACCATCCATCACTTTCCTTTACGAACCATGTCAGTCATGTCATCCTTTCTTTCATCGGAAAGCGATCTTCTAGTCCATATCTAGCATTTCTTCATATAGCTACCTTTTCCACATCATGTTTCTTTCAGGATCTTCCATCCCACTACATGAGTACTAGTTGTATGTGGTATCCACAACTTTCTTCCGGTACCCCTATATCAGCCCATCCAAACATTGTTCAACATCAAATCAAAATTACCTTTTGTGATGGCCCTTCATCGTGACATCTACTTGTTGCATCATCAACATCCTATATACACATTAACACATCTCCAAGATATTCAATTGTCAAGAGTCTTCTTTCTTTGCAGACTTTCCCAAGGTCTTCATCTTTTTCCCATGGAAATATTGTGGCCTATCCTTCTACTCATCAAATGTTGATTTCCTTTTTTAGGTGATCATAGTTGCATATTTCATGATCTCTTCTTTATTTCTTCACATATTGCTTCCTAGGAATTTCCATACATAATTCCTTCATCTTTGTCAACCACCTCATATTCCATATGAGGACATATTATGTTGTTTTCATCTAGTCAATATGTGAACCATGCCTTCATGCATCCTTTGAAAGAGATCCCTTTTCTTTGACCATACTCATGAGGTAGAGTATTCTCCCATGCTATCTACAACTATATGATGACATGACTAGATTTATCAAACATATGCATACATACCTCTTTTCTTCTTTTGGTCATCTGGACTTCCTTCGGCGGCTTCTTTTCCTTGATTGAAAGTACTCCAATCATCTCGACATGTTGCATTTCTTTGTCATCATACCATCATTCTTTTAAAAGCATTGAATCCCATCCAAGGTGGAATTCTTAGTGAGACACTTGCTTCTTCCAAGAGATGAACCTTCTAATGAATATTCCAACAGAGGATATTGGTTATCCTCATCCTGAAAATGCTCCTTTCTAATGATGTATGACGAGCTCTATTCTAGATGACTTTCTTCTACCCATAAGTACTACTTATGCTTCAATGAGGTTACCAAGAGCTACTTCTAATGATGAATGTCATAGACTTCTACTTCAGCTATCTTTCAAAATTATTATGATGATCTCATGAGCTCTTGCTTCAATCGTATGTTGTAACGATGCAATCTCCTACAATGATACATCCTATCATGCTTCTAGTATTTTCCTACCATGATAGCTATACTTTACAAAACTTAAAAGAACTTGGTGGAGAAGATTATCTCAATCATAGTAGAGATCTTTTACTTCCTCCTTTGATTTCTTCTTTTCAGTTTCTTCAACTTCTCCAGCGATATGGGATTCTTCCCTTCCTCATTAGGGGAATTTTGAGGTCTAAAATGGGCCTCCTAAGAAAAATGTACAACCAAAATAAACTTTATAAGAACCAATAGGATTCAAGATGATGATGTTAACCATGGGGGATGATTCACCATTTTTTAAGTAAAAAGGTAAGAAGATAAAAAATAATAAAATAATAAAACTACTTTTTCAACTCGTATTTTCGACTTATCTCCCAAAGTTTTTACTCAAATTTCAAGCAGGGGTACTCGTTGGATGCAAAATTTAATTCCTCATCCAAGGAGTACCCATGTTGCATACTTTCGATGGACCCTGCTACACGAAAAATGAGATTGCAATCACTTGCTCATGAAAAATGAGAGCCAACTACAAATAAAATCACTTGCTCATGAAACCCATGAAGCAAGGCCTAATAATAATTTTATTACATCATTTATCAAAGTCACAATTACATGTCATTATGAAGACCAAACCTAGTTACATTTTACCACACTCCCTCTTAACTAGGGAGGTATTCATAATGGTACTCGGTCATTCTCAATCTGAAGAATTTCTCATAAGAAGAATCAGATAGGTAACCCATCTGTATAGCATCATATCAACCATCATTGTCATATAGTGTAATATCCCCAAAGGGGAAATAACCAGTAATACACAGAAATATGCCAGACAGATATAGAAAATACAATGCTGAACCAGATCATGGAACAAATACACATGGAGTACCAGAAAACTGAGCCATTTTATTAATCTGAAAGTACATAGAGAGGAGTACAAGAAAATCAGAGTAAGTGCACCTATCCTTGCCCTAGGCAAGTGGAGACCCTCTCAGACAGATAATGGCTGCAACAAGGACAGCGTCCTAGCTGCTCTGAAGACTGAAGCTGGACTGCGCTGGTACTATGAGCTGAAGACTGGAAAATAGCTGATTTCAAACTCCAAACCCTCACCAATGGGAAACGCTGTCACTGCTAGTGAGAGCGCTGAGACAGATGAAGCACTAATCACCAAAACCTCCAGATAGGTGGATCAGCTACGGAATGCTAGAAAACGCTGTTGAGCCCACCTCACACAAGCCTGCTCCTCAGATCAGCGTCCCACCTGGTGGATCTGCCTCCTGAATGCCCCGATCTGATGGATCTGAAGCCTCCAAACCAGATCTGCGTTCTATCCCTCCTGCTCTGCGTCCTCCTGGGTCAGATCTGTCACCAACCCCTCAGATCTATGCTGGATCTGACAATATCTCTCCAGATCTGCAACCTCCAAGGTTGGATCTGATGTTATCTCTTCAGATCTAGGCTAGATCTGCCAATATCTCCTCAGATCTGTAATCTCCCAAGCTGGATCTAGTGCTATACCTCCAGATCTGCACCATACAGAACTAGATCTGCAAATAGCTGCTCAGATCTACCCTCTCCAAGGCTGGATCTAGCAATATGCCTTCAGATCTGCGTCCTCCTCTTCAAAACTGGACAGCGTCCTCCCCCACAAGACTGATCTGCGTCCTTTCCCCTCCTGGACAGCGTTTTCTCTGCTCAGATCTGGACTGCGTCCTCCCTGGTACAGCGTCCTCACTCTCCCAAGCTGATCAGCGTCCTCTTTCCTCCTGAAACAGCGTCCTTCCTCCTCTGAACTGCGCAGCCACAAGAGGGCTTCTTCCTCTCCAAATCTGCACCAGAAACTGCTGCTACTTTGCTACTGAAACTGAAAGGTGTACTCAGAACAGAACCTTACTAGGGCGGGCACTCGAAGTCCCCCGAAGCTAAGGGTGAAACCAGAAATAACCTTACCAGGGCAGGCACTCGAAGTCCCCCGAGGCTAAGGGTGAGATCTCCGAGCGGAGACACTCGGTTGCACTAAACAGTGCTGCAGACCGACTAAACAACCGGCGTGCTGAAGCAGACAGAAGTCTAGCTCTCAATAATAATATCAAATCATGAATGATCCAAATGAGGTGAGAACCTCTCCTTTTATAATGCCAAACTCCCTCCAAAACTCAACTGCGTCCTTACTCTCCTTTGACTAGCGCAGTTTACCTTGGGTCAGCCTGATGCCTCCCCCATCATATTCATGTGGACCCCCAAGGCCCCCTCTCTAAGTTACAACGTCAATCTACTAGGAAAAGAACACCTTATTTATAAAGTGAGGTGACCCCTCTTATTTCTCACTTTATTTATTATTTCTAGCTAAAGCGGCAAAATAAAGCAAAAATGAAATATTCCAATTAGCAAAGCTAATTGGGAATATTACATATAGCAAGGCCTTGACTAACAACTCTATCTCTCCACAAGATCTGAGCTCAATACTGGCGAGACCAATGATTTATAGACACCCTAATCCACGTCTCTCTTGGGACATACCCTACCCGGGTTTTAAGGGTGTGTTCCACCGGGACTATTCTTATCTTGAATTCCCAGTCCTTGAAGAATATTGGTCCTCTACGACTACTCTTATCTTGGATGCCCTAACTCATCCTCAAAGAGTATCCAGATGATGCCAAATGATTACCCAATCCTCCTTTCTGTCTTCCCAAGTGAAGACAAGAATGACATGTCTATCTCTCCCTCTCAATTAGGGAGGACATATTCCAATAAAGGAATGTACTCATTCATACACAAGGAATGAACCTAAGCTCCCTCTTGGCTTAGGAATTTCCAAGTTTCTTCCAAGTAAGAAACTTGTTTCCAAGCTCCCTCTCAATCAGGGACCTACAACAACTCCTCGAGTGGAGATAATGGGACAACCAGCTGCTTGAAGAACTCCTTCCTTCGATGTCATGATTTTTTTCTTTGTTATGGAGTCTTCATTGTTTGGGACTTCTTCATAAGGCACAGACTGTCCATCACTTTCATCCATGAGTCAGTCATGTCATTATTCCTTTCAACGGAAAGTGATCCATCAGTCTACATCTCACCTTGCTTCATGCCTTGCTGCTTTCTTCATGCCATATTTTCGGAAGGATCTTACATCCTTCTATATGGTCCTCTTGGAATTCATCTACAGTTCTTCCCTTTGACAATCTTGCATAAGCCCATCCAGATATTGTACAAATTTCAAAGTATGCAATGAACACTTAAATCAAAATTACCTTTGTGATGGTCTTTTATCATGACATCTTCCTGTAGGTATCAGCATCCTGCATATAGGTTGACACATCTCCCAAAGATATTTATTGTCAAGGGTCTCCATCCTTTTTAGACTTGCATCAGAGTCTTCATATCTTTCCGGAAGATTTCCTAGTCAAACCTTCTTGGTCCTTTTGGATGTTGATTGCCTTTACCATGGTTGCATATCTCATGATCTCTTCTTTCCTTTCTTCACACATTCCATTTCCAGGAGCTTCCAATCAGAGTTCCCTAATTGTAGTCAACCAACTCATACTTCATATGAGGACATATTATGGTGATTTCATCTAGTGTGACCTATGCCTTCTTGCATCCTTTCAGATGAGGAGATCCTTTTTCCCTTTGATCATGCTTCTCAAGATAGAAGTAGTGATCCATGTTACCTGCAACCATACGACATGACATTACAATATTAAATACAAGCATACATACCTCATTTACCTTTAGGTCATCTAGGCTTCTTGCAGTAGCTTCCTTGATTGAAAATATATTCAACCCTTTGATCTGCTTTATCTCTTATGTCATCATACTATCATCCAATGAACTCCACAAGTTGGAGTTCCTGATGAAAACACTTGCTTCCTCTTTAGACCGGTGAACCCTCTGATGAGGATTCCATCAGAGAATTTTGAAGATCTTGCATATCCTTATCTGGCAGATGTTTCCCCTTTTGACTTGATGTATGATGAGCCTTGTCCTGAATGACTTCTTCCTTCCAATGAGGTTCCCAAGAGCAAGAGCTATATCCTTCATATTTGATTGCCATAGATTTTGTTTTTTCTGCCTTTCATGATTCCCTATGGTGATGTCACGAGCTCTTGTTTCTAATGATTCCATGATGCCACAATGCATCTTATTGTAGCCATATCCTATAAAATATTTAGGAGCTATGACAAGACCTTTTGTGAGGGAGATTATCTTAATCATAGTAAAGATCTCTTACTCCCTTTTTCCTTGGACTTCTTTTCTTCGGCTTCCTCCATCTTTCCGATGATATGAGCTTCCCTTTTGTAATGTCCATGAATTTTCCATAGCATTGAATCTTAGCTATGCTCTTCTTTCTTGAGGACCAAATTTTCTAAACTTCCCTTTCCTTCCTACAAATGTTTATGTCCTTTAACCTTCAATACTCTTGCCCTCAACTTGTCTTCTTCTATCTAGCATAGAAACCACAAGTTGTTGAATGAGCTAACTTTCTTATCCCTATGGACATTTGTTACCTTGTTATTTAGAACAATGATGATAATCTCATCCAAGATCTTGCAATTGATATCTTATGAAGATATTCCTTCATCCTTTGATACCTTCAATTTTGAGTAGATCAGGACTGAGTGATATGACCTGATTTATCGCATCTTTAGAGAATAGTTTGACGAGCTTATCATATACATCTCTCTGATGTCTCCAATATTGCTATATGAGGGGACCTTTCATAAGAATCCCTTTCCATGTGTTCAGAGGAAACCTTTTTCATTGATGTGTTCAATGACTTCACTTTCTTCGAGGATCATGTCTATCCTTCTTTTTCCATGCAAGGAGTTTCAATGACCCAACCAGCTTATGGATCTCCTTGCAAACACGAAGTCATTTTAACCAAATTTGATTATAGAATGAAAGATACTTACTTATCAAGTAAAGATGAAATTTTCAGCTTGATCACTTTGATGGTGGTTGAAAAAGACGTATTAGTGCTTGTTTTGGATGATCTTCTTCCACATGAAAAGCCCTTCTTCAGTAAAGAAGATTGCTCCTTTTTATGATGTCAACGCCTTTAGATCTGGCTTCCTTTGTTGATGGTGATTGATGAGGATGATTTGATTCTTCCTCGAATGATCTTCTTTAAGGATAAAGAAGTGGTTCTTGCTTCAATGAGAAGGAACTTGTCTTACAACCTTTGAAGATGATGACAATGCCTTTAGGCTTTTAGTCTTCAAGATACTTTGATTAGAATGAGAGCAGATCAGAATTTCAACTTTCTCCAAGATGATGTGATCTTCATCTTTAAAGTCCTTCAAGCTCCCTTTCCTTGTAGAATACTTGATAAGGGTCTTGGTCTTTTGATGATGACTAGAGGATTCAAGACTTTTGTTGTTGTAGATTGCTTCTTCAATCTAGGGTTTTATTCTTCAATGTAGATCTTGATCTTTGATAACCTTTGACTTGCTTAGATGTCTTTCTTCGATCCTTGAGTATCTCTTTGACTTTAGTACTTTAGCTCTGATTCCATGTTGAGAAATCTAGGGCATAGGTATTAGGAGATTTCTCTTCACTAGTGACTGTTTTGTGAATGTCTTTTAACTTCTTTAGATTAGGATCTTCCTCTTGTTAGATTATTAATGTTCTTCTTCATCAAACAGCAACCAATGCATGAACATAAATAGACAAGAGACACAACATGTAGGCTATGAGCCAGGGCCAAAACCTCTCACTCTTTGAGAGGAAAACCCGCACAAATTCTTCTTATAGAGTTTCCAATTGATGAATACCAAGACCATGACCCTTGACCTATAAGCCACTCCAAGACCAAGACACTAGTCCTCTTCGATCTCCTTATCATTGAGACACCATTATGATACTGAGATCTCCTCTCTGCACAATAATATCATAGCACCAAACTGTGATGTCACTGTACAGAACGAGCTACTGTACCACTGCAATCCGAGAAAGAGATCATCATTATGTCGTTGCACATCACTAAACCATCATATCGATCTTCTAGAGGGATCTGATTCCCATTGATGCCTTGTCACACATAATGTCCGAAAATACACTGATAACTTTATGTGGAGACCCGAGATTGTCTTCACTGTGATCCGCACTATTGACTGTGTCATTCATCCTGTGATGCCTTCCAAAAATCTCAAAGAATTCCGAGCTTTGTTGTGCCATCCGAACTGTGATTACCCATTGAAAATCTCAAAGAGAATATGAAGCTGAACTGTTTTTGTGGTGACCCTAGTCGTGTATATATAGTGGTTGGTGCTCCTTAAATGAGCCTACATGTGCATTCGAATAGATGTGTCCCATGATGCGAGTCGACATGACATCCTTCATTCTTCTTAAGGCCGACCATGAAGAGGAGGATTGTGCTCGTCTTTTGGAGGGCTTCTAGACAACTTATAGACTTAGATACATTTGACACATGCTCAAGAAGAGCTCTTCATAAAAGACATTAATCCTTTTACTTAAATGATAAATCCTGATGCTCTCAAATGAGAGCCAACTACAAATAAAATCACTTGCTCATGAAACCCATGAAGCAAGGCTTAATAATAATTTTATTACATCATTTATCAAAGTCACAATTACATGTCATTATGAAGACTGAACCTAGTTACATTTTACAACACTATAGTGGTTATCTCCTTATCAGTCATTGTTTCTCCCAATTCTTGTAATTGATCTCTTATTTCGGATACCCTCATAAAGTATAAGGCTATTCCATCTTCCTTTGATATCTTCATCTTGTAGAGTTCTTGTCTTAACGATATCACTTCTCCAGCAGTACTTACGGAAAACAATTCTAGTAACTTCTCGTATATCTCTTTTGATGTCTCCAACTTTGATACATATGGAATGAGGGGATCTTTGATGGATTCTATAAGAATCCTTTGAGCCCTTTCTTCCCCTTTTCATATACTTTGCATGTGCTTGAGCTTCTTTCTTTGGAGGCTTACTAATTGAACCCTTAACATGATCGACAACTTCATCTTCTATGAGGAATAAATCAGTCCTCTTCTTCCATGCAAGAAAGTTTGATGACCCAACCAATTTGTTGTTTTCCTTGCAAAATGAAGTCATTTTGATAGATTCGGATGTGGACATAAAGATACTTATTTGTGGAGATGCTCCTTGATGATGATATCTTCAAATTGCTACCTTTTCTATTTTGATGATGATGAAAATGATAGAAGATGTCTTCCTTCACAAGTGATCTTTCCAAGAAAGAGAGATCACTTTGGTTCCATGATGATGATGACAATGCCTTCTATTGTTTCCCTTGGATGTGTAAACTTCAAGATGATTCAAAGTGCTTATTTTAGTGGAGGTAGGGTTTTTGAGATCTCCTTCTCGTGTAGAATCCTTCTTTGAATGGACTATGGGTCTTCTTTAGTAACTTCTTTCACGATGATTATGTAAACTTTGTCCTTGTAATGCCTTTGAGATGAGTGGTCCTTCTTGATGATTGATGCTCTTGATGATATTTTAATGCTTCGTCCCTTGAGTGTCCCTCTTTAAGCTACCCTTCCTTGACTTTATCACCTTAGCTCTAATACCATGTTGAGAAATATAGGCGCAGTAAGTGTAGGTGATTTCTCTTCTTATTGATAACTACTCAGTGATGTATTTTTACTTTTCTTGATTTACTTCTTCTTTCCTTTATTATATTTAATATTCTCTATTATCAAACAACTACCAAAACTAAAGAAAAATGAGACAATAGGACACAAGATGTAGGCAATCAACCAAGCCAAAACCTCTCCAACTCTAAAAGAGGAAAACCCACAAGAATTTTTCTTCTTATAGAATCTTCAATTGACGAATTCCAAGACCTAGACCCTTGACCAAAAACCCCTCCAATACCAAGTCAAACTTCTCATGGACAAGCTCTTCTTCCACAAAGTCAAAGATGATCAAACTAGCCTTCCAACTGTTGCTTGCTTCCTTCTCGACCTTGATTTCACTTCTGCCCTTTTGACTGTGATTTTCAGCCCTTCCTGCTGCAACCTTAGCTCGCACGTGTGACAAGAATATGGTAAGGAATGTCTCTATTCTTCTTCGCTTGGACAA
This sequence comes from Pinus albicaulis, assembly GCA_034641835.2. Taxonomy (NCBI): domain Eukaryota; kingdom Viridiplantae; phylum Streptophyta; class Pinopsida; order Pinales; family Pinaceae; genus Pinus; species Pinus albicaulis. The sequence continues at coordinate 548,277,327 of CM076574.1, forward strand.
CAGAACTCCCTTCGAGAACTTGGCTCAATTATCAATACTTCTTTTATCCTTTACGTGGCTCCTTGATCTGCTGTAACATGGTCTTACTATAGGTGAAATGATGCCCTAATTGCAAGTCGCATGTGTGAGAGATTTACCCAAAACAGTCCTTAAGAATTTTGACTTTTCCTTCGTTCTATCTTCTTCCTTCTTCGATGATTTTTCTAGTGATTGTTGCACTTTATATTGAACTCTTGTTGCTTGCTTGGATGCTCTCCAAAGTGGTCGACTAGCTTTGTATATAAAGGCTTCTTGTCACATCAAATAGACCGACTTGTCTTTTAAGAAGGTTGACTTGAAGCTTGCATAATTGACAATGTCTTGGAGGGTCTTTTCACTCAACTATGACTCAAATAAATTATTTTACAATATGTAACATGCCCTAATAGGCTCTTATATACATGACAATAACTTAATGACTTGTAGACTCAATGACAAGCCCTAGGAGCTCACAATGGAGCTTGATCTAAAAATAAATTTCTTTCGAGCATGAAACCCATGCCTCAAGAACAATAATAATAAATTTGTTTTTCTGATTACATCATATAAATAAAATCATGATTACATATGTCATTATGAAGACTGAACCTAGTTACATATTTCAACGGTCTGCAATTCGGTCTAGTTGTTGCAATAGGTGCCCTAATTCTTTTGCACATGTGAAGGATATTAGCCCAAAAAAAATCCCAAAACTTCGCCTTCTCCTTCTCCATCCTTGTTAGGTATTTGGCTTCCATTGGATAATCCTCAAATGAGGTTGAAGTCTTCTTATATATAGGCTTCTTTCTAGGTCAAATTGTTGCCTTTAGGCAGACTTGTCCACTCATAAAGGCCGACCTGTTCTTTTGATGATGACAAGATCTTGGAGGGTCCATTTGACACTTTTGACTTTACATAAATTTTCTTTACAAGATGTAACATGCCCAAAAGGGTTTTACGTACATGACTATAACTCAATAGACTTGTAGACTCAATGACAAGCCCTAAAAGCACTCAATGGGTGCTTGATGTATAAATAAATTTTCCTTGAGCACGAAACCCATGTCTCAAGAATGACAATAATAAATTTATTTTTCTCTTTACATCAATTACATAAAATCATGATTACATATATCATTATGAAGACCTAACCTAGTTACATATTTCAACAGTTTGCAGTGGTGGTTCGAGCAGGAAAGAAAAAAAATTGGTTGTGACGTACTAATGAGCTATGGCCAATGGCGCACTTCAGTGCTCTGTCTAGCTGGTGGCGTCATGGATTGTGTCAGAGTTTGTGGTGGCTATTCGGTGGCTAAGGAAGTGGTGTTTCTCGACTACCGTTTGTTGCTTTGTTTTTTTCTTTTCTTTTTCAATTTTTTTTTTATGTTTTTTTGTTTTGTTTTGTTTTATGCTTTTTTTTCATTGAATTTTTTTTTCAATATATATATATATATATATATATATATATATATATATAATTCTCTCTCTTTTTTTAATTATTTTTTCTTCTTTATTTTCATTTTTTTTAATGGCCAAAAACCTAAATGGAAAAACCACCAAAATGGAGAATCTTCGACTATGTAGCAAAACGCTTGATCATAATGACAACGATGTTGACGGAGAGTTGATGGCCAAAGGCCGAGATCAGAAAACGTGACTTTGATACCAATGTAATGAACATAGTTCGAATATGCAACAAAATACTCAAAAGATCTGGTATATGTAAATCAATGTTTTAAAATTCGGCCAAGTCAATCGAGCTAACCCCCCGATCTGGTAACAAACCGGTCGGCTCGGCCGAGCCAGTCAAACCTAGCCGCGGCCCATCAAAACAACGGATTTCGGACCCCAAATTAGATTCAACTTGGATTTTAGGGTTTTAGTATGACCTCTAACCTCTCCCAAGCCTATAAAATCTACCCAACCCCTCTCATTTCCTCACAGCTATCTCATTGCATTTGTGTGAGCATTTGTGAGGAATTTATGAAGAGTTCTGGAGTTGGTTTTTGGAGCAACATTGAGGAGGCTAGGGCCTAGAGGTTTTTTTTTCACTTCTAAAATCTACCTTTGCTTCTTCTTCTTTTTTTAAATCTAGAAATTGAAAACAAATTTTTTTGCGAAAAAAATGAACATTGAATGAGTTATTTTTTTTGTTTTCATTTTCAGATTTAAACCTTTCATTTCCAAGTCCAAATATCAATCCAAAATGGCTCCTAGAATGAAAGACTCTATTTGCGCATATGCCGAGATGATTGATAATCAAATGCATTGCAAATTTTGTAAGAGAAAAATTAAGGGAGGTTGAGGGGGCATTTTGTTGAGAATTTGGAGGGGCAGTGATTAATTCAAATTATCCTCTCGATAATTACTTGTGAGCTTCTTTAGTTATGTCTTCTCTTCTTAGCTTATTCAGTCTTTCATCAAGTCAAATATCAAAAACACAAGAGACACAAATTTAGGCCCTTCCAGCCAGGGCAATACCTCTCCCTCTTGGAGAGGAAAACCCGCGATAAATTCTTCTTATAGACTTTTAGATGACAAGTACCATGACCATGACACATACTCTAGACCTTTATATGCCTTCAAATCCTTGTCACCACTTCTTCATTGACTCCTTGAGCTGAACCTTCTTTCCTGCACCGAACTGCAACTTTCTGCACCAAGACTAGAAAGCTTGATCTTTACTTATATTCTTCCTTCTTTATCTGACTGTGATCCTTACTCGGCGCTTTGTTAGACCTTACAATTTAGTATTTAGCATTTTGTTTCTATGCAACCTCCAAACAGTCTTCATATTTATTTCTCCACAAGAATCCTATTGATAAAGTCTTTCTTCTTTAACTTATTATGAACGGCATTACTTCAGTATTATTCTCGAACTTTCTGTGACAGCGTGGATATAGGATGACTGTAATCCTATTATGCACCTTTAGAGTCTTGATTGTATAACCCTGTATCATTTATTTGTACCTCTTATATTCCTCACTGTGATGTGAAGTCCACGCAGAGATATGTAATACGCACTATGATTGGTAATTTGTTCTTATGTCATGTGATCCGCACTTATAATATATGATCTCCACTTCTAATATGATCCGCTCTCCTTATTATAATCCGCTCTTCTTATATATATGATCTGCTCGAGAATCACGGAGACTTGTCCAAAGTTGTTCTCCTTCAAATGAGCCGCAGTCAAGTTATATATAGTGGCATACTTTCATGTTTTAGACCGACCCACCAATCTGACTGTAGGTCGACTTGTCCGTAGCTTGTAGGCCGATATGAAGAACTTATTTTCCAACGTGTTGAAGGTTGTTATGAGCAGAGGTTCTGGCATAATACATGAGCCATTTCTCCAAGGTTGTATGACAAGGTCTTGAGGCATATTTATCTTACTAGACTCTTCATATACATGACTCCTAATTACATTTATAACCAGAAGACAAATCCTAATAGACATCAAGAAGAAGTCTATTGACCTATAACAAAATCTTGCTCATGAAACCCATGAGGCAAGCTTATCAAAAAAATATTTTATTATCTTTTGTCTTCTTCTTTAAATAAATACATAATTACATAGTCAATATGAAGACCGATCCTAGTTACACTTTTCAACACTCCCTCTTAACTAGGGAGGTATTCATACAGGTACATGGTCACTTTCAAACTAAAGAATCTCATAAGAAGAATCGCACTGGTAATCACATCAGTATAGCATCATATCAACCAGCAATGTCCTAGTGCAAGGCCTTGACTAATAGCCCCATCTCTCAATGAGACAATGGGCTACAATGCTAGCGAGACACATGACTTATAGACACCATAGTCATTGTCTCTCCAAGGTACATACTCCACCCAGGTATTCCCAGAGTATGACCTTCTTGGACTATTCTTCTCTTGGGTAGCTAGCCCTCAAAAAATATCGGTCCTCGACTACTCTTATCTTGAATGCCCTATCACATTCTCAAAGAGTATCGAATGCCAGATGATTCCCAATCCTCCGTTTTGTCTTCCAGGTGAAGAACAGAATGATGTGTCTATCCATTCTCTCCACATAGCCTTCACTAAGACTTATGGCTGTTAGTCCTGGTCTAGTGCATGACACATGTATTAGAGAATCATATACGTCACTCCCTCTTAACTCGGGAAGGACATACTCCAAGTTTCTTCCAAGCAACAAACTTAACACCGGGCTCCCTCTCAACCAGGGACCTACAGCAACAATGGTGAGACACCCAGCTGCTCATGAAGAATTCATCCCCTCGATGTCATGGATTTCAATATTGAGGAATCTTCAACCTTTAGCTTCATAGGGCACAGATCATCGATCACTTTCATCCACGAGTCCTATCAGCTATCAAAAAGTGATTCATCATACTTCCTTATCTGGTCCACCTTTATGCCATGCTGCTTTCCTTCAAACCATCTCCCAAGGATCTTACATCCCTTCACATGATTGGCAGCCTTGCAAAAATTCATCCAGATAAGCATATACGTATGAACTTTTAAATCAAAAGTTACCTCAATGATGATCTTTCACCATGACATCTCCCTGTAGGCATTGACATCCTCTATACAGATTGACACATCTCCTAAATATATGTGTTGTCAAGGGTCTTCCTCTTTACCAGACTTCTATCAGAGTCTACATATCCTCCCAGGAGATCTCCTAGCCACATCTTCTTGGCTTCCAGATGATAATTGCCTCTTGACATGGTTGCACTTCATGATCTATTCTTTCTCTACACATCTGCATTCCCAACTTCTAATTTCCATTTCCTTGTTTGTATACAACCACCTCATATTCCATATGAGGATATATTATGTTGATTTCATCTGTAAATGACAACTTATGTAATGGAAGAGATCATTTTTTTTCCTGATCATACTTCTAAAGGTAGAAGTCTATTAACTGCAACCATAGGACATGACTTCATAGCATCCAGTGTCAATATATAAATATATATACCTCATACCTTTTTCCTTTGAGTCATCTTGTAGCAACTTTACTAGAATGAAAAAATTCATTCCCTTGACCTGCTTCATCAATATGTTATCACATTCTAATCCCAGAATTCTGTAGCATAGAATGAAACCTTTTTGCTTTCTTTCTAACCAGTGAATCCATAGAGAATTCCATTAGAGAGTGTCAGCACTTGTTTCCATGATGACCCTTGATCTTGAGGACTGCCTTCCATTAGTATTGTTATCAGTGAGGTTTTCTAGGAGTTGTTTCACCAAGAGCTCGTAGCATGCTTCTATCATGATGCTATTAATATACATTGCTTCTTGTCATACTATTTTACAATCAACTGAAATCACTTAAAGAGGAAGACGATTCTCAATCATAATAGAGATCTCTCGCTTCTTCTTTCTTAGATTTCTTTATATAAGGTTCTTCCCTTATATCTGTGACATGGGCTTCTTCCTTTTTCCTCTTGTCCTTTCCAAAGTTAGGACAATCCCTTTTATAATGCCCAAGTTCATTGCATCCAAAACATCGTACTTTGTCCATATTTCTTCTTTTATTCTGAGGACCAAATTTTCCAAATCTTCCTTTCTTCCTGGACATGGCTACAAAGGCTTGATTCCCTTCACTTGATCCTGTATCAGCTTTGGCTTTCAATCTTGTTTCCTCTATTTTACATAGAGACCATAAATCGTGGAATGGTGTTGCTTCCTTCTTCCCGTATAAGCTTGAAGTGAAGGTTGCCCATTTTTCTAGTAGAGCATTCAGCACCACTATAATCATCTCAGTATCAAACATTACTTCTCCCAATTCCTGCAGTTGATCTCTTATTTCATAAATCCTAATAAAGTATGATGTGATTTCTTCTTCTCTTGACAATTTCATTTTGTATAGTTCTTGTCTCAGAGAGATTGCTTCTCCTGCAGTACTCACAGAGAATAGCTCCACCAGTTTCTCATATATTTCTTTTGCACTTTTTAGTTTTGATATATAAGGTATGAGTGAGTCCTTAATGGATTCTATGAGAATCCTCTAGGCTCTGATTTCTCCTTTCATGTACTTGGCATGAGCTGGAGAACCTTCTTTTGAGGGTTGAATTGTAGATCCTTTGATGTAGTCCATAACTTCTTCTTCAATTAGATTCAAATCTGTCTGCTTCTTCCATGCACTAAAGTTTGATGACCCAAATCTCTCTTTACAATAATTCATTTTGACAGATTTAAATAAGGTCATAGATACTTACGTGAGTAGAGTGACTTCCTTCTTTTCATAGCTTCTTTGATAATGATGAAGATAGGAACTCCTTAGATTGAGTTCTCCAATGAAGGGATTCTTGAATCCTTGATGATAAAGGATGTTCCTTTTGATTAGTGGATCTTATAAAGAATCTTCCTTGCAAACTAATCTTACCTTTTAACCCAAACATTGATCTTTGCTTCCTTGAGTGTCTTCTTTGCTAAGTAGCCCCCCCTTTAGTACCTTATAGCTCTGATACCGTGTTGAGAATTTGGAGGGGTTGTGTTTAATTCAAATTATCTTCTTGATAATTACTTGTGAGCTTACTTCTTTTATTTATGTCTTCTCTTCTTAGCTTATTTAGCCTTTCATCAAGTCAATTATCAAAAACACAAGAGACACAAATTTAGGCCCTTCGAGCCAGGGCAAAACCTCCCCCTCTTGGAAAGGAAAACCCACGAGAAATTATTCTTATAGACTTTCAGATGACAAGTACCATGACCGTGACACAGACCCTAGACCTTTATATGCCTTCCAGTCCTTGTCACCACTTCTTCATTGACTCCTTGAGCTAATCCTTCTTTCCTGCACCGAACTGCACCAAGACTAGAAATCTTGATCTTTACTTGTATTCTTCTTTCTTTATCTGACTGTGATCCTTACTCAGCACTTTGTTAGACCTTATTGTTTAGTACTTTGTTTCTATGCAACCTCCAAACAGTCTTCGTATTTATTTCTCCACAAGACTCCTTTTGGTAACGTCTTTCTTCCTTAACTTATTATGAACAACATTACTTCAGTATTATTCTCGAACTTTCTTTGACACCGTGGATACAGGATGACTGTAATCCTATTACGCACCTTTAGAGTCTTGACTATATAACCCTGTATCATTTATTTGCAGACCTCTCTACAATACTTCTTATATATATATATATATATATATAATATATATATATATATATTCCTCACTATGATGTGAAGTCCACGCAAAGATATGTAATACGCACTATGATTGGTAATCTGTTCTTATGTCATGTGACCCGCAATTATAATATATGATCTCCACTTCTAATATGTTCTGCTCTCCTTATATATAATCTACTCTTCTTATATATATGATCTGCTCGAGAATCACAGAGACTTGTCCAAAGTTGTTCTCCTTCAAATGAGTCGTAGTCAACTTACATATAGTGGCATACTTTCCTGTTTTAGGCCGACCCACCAATCTAACTGTAGGCCGACTTGTCCACATGTTGTAGGCTGACATGAAGAACTTATTTTCCAGCGTGCTGAAGGCTGTTATGAGCAGAGGTGCTAGCATAATACTTGAGCCATTTCTCCAAGGTTGTATGACAAAGTCTTGAGGCATATTTATCTGACTAGACTCTTCATATACATGACTCCTAATTACATTTATAACCAGAAGACAAATCCTAATAGACATCAAGAAGAAGTCTACTGACCTATAACAAAATCTTGCTCATGAAACCCATGAGGCAAGCATATCAAAAACATATTTTATTATCTTTTGTCTTCCTCTTTACATAAACACATAATTACATAGTCAATATGAAGAACAATCCTAGTTACACTTTTCAACACTCCCTCTTAACTAGGGAGGTATTCATACAGGTATATGGTCACTTTCATACTGAAGAATCTCATAAGAAGAATCGAATTGGTAATCGCATTTGTATAGCATCATATCAACCAGCATTGTCCTAGTGCAAGGCCTTGACTAACAGCCCCATCTCTCAACGAGACAATCGGCTACAATGTTGGCGAGACACGACTTATAGACACCATAGTCATTGTCTCTCCAAGGTACATACTCCACCCAGGTGTTCCCAGAGTATGAGCTTCTTGGACTATTCTTCTCTTGGGTAGCCAGCCCTCAAAGAATATTGGTCCTCGACTACTCTTATCTTGAATGCCCTATCACATTCTCAAAGAGTATCGAATGCCAAATGATTGCCTAATCCTCCATTTTGTCTTCCAGGTGAAGACCAGAATGATGTGTCTATCCATTCTCTCCACATGGCCTTCACTAAGACTCGCGGTTGTTAGTCCTAGTCTAGTGCATGACACATGTATTAGAGAATCATATACGTCACTCCCTCTTAACTCAGGAAGGACATACTTCAAGTTTCTTCCAAGCAAGAAACTTACCACCAGGCTCCCTCTCAACCAGGGACCTGCAACAGCAATGGTGAGACACCCAGTTGCTCATGAAGAATTCATCCCCTCGATGTCATGGATTTCGATATTGAGGAATCTTCAACCTTTAGCTTCATAGGGCACAGATCATCCATCACTTTCATCCACGAGTCATGTCAGCTATCAGAAAGTGATTCATCAGACTTCCTTATCTAGTCCCCCTTTATGCCATGTTGCTTTCCTTCGAACCATCTCCCAAGGATCTTACATCCTTTCACATGATTGGCAGCCCTGCAAAAATTCATCCAGATAAACATATATGTATGAACTTTTAAATCAAAAGTTACCTCAGCGATGATCTTTCACCATGACATCTTCCTATAGGCATCGACATCCTCTATTCAGATTAACACATCTCCTAAAGATATGTCTTGTCAAGGGTCTTATTCTTTACCATACTTCTATCAAAGTCTACATATCCTCCCAGGAGATCTCCTAGTCACATCTTCTTGGCTTTCGAATGATAATTGCCTCTTGACATGGTTGCACTTCATGATCTTTTCTTTCTCTACACATCTTCATTCCCAGGAACTTCCAATTTCTAGTTCCTTGTCTGTATACAACCATCTCATATTCCATATGAGGATATATTATGTTGATTTCATCTGTAAATGACAACTTGTGTAATGGAAGAGATCCTTTTTTATTTTTCTTGATCATACTTCTAAAGTTAGAAGTCTATTAGCTGCAACCATATGACATGACTTCATAGCATCCAGTGTCAATTATAACTATATATGCCTCATACCTTTTTCCTTTGAGTCATCTTGTAGCAAATTTACTAGAATGAAGAAATTCATTCCCTTGACCTACTTCATCAGTATGTCATCACATCCTAATCCCAGAATTCTGTAGCATAGAATGAAACCTTTCTGCGTTCTTTCTAACCAGTGAATCCATAGAGAATTCCATTAGAGAGTGTCAGCACCTGTTTCCATGATGACCCTTGATCTTGATGACTACCTTCCTTCAATATTATTATTAGTGAGGTTTTCCAGGAGTTGTTTCACCAAGAGCTCCTACCATGCTTCTATCATGATGTTATTAATATACATTGCTTCCTATCATACTATTTTACAATCAACAAATCACTTAAAGAGGAAGATGATTCTCAATCATAATAGAGATCTCTAGCTTCTTCTTTCTTAGATTTCTTTATATCAGGTTCTTCCCTTATATCTGTGACGTGGGCTTCTTCCTTTTTCCTCTTGTCCTTTCCAAAGTTAGGACAATCCCTTTTATAATGCCCAAGTTCATTGCATCCAAAACATCATACTTTGTCCATATTTCTTCTTTTATTATGAGGACCAAATTTTCCAAATCTTCCTTTCTTCCTGGACATGGCTGCAAAGGCTTGATTCCCTTCACTTGATCCTGTATCAGCTTTGGCTTTCAATCTTGTTTCCTCTATTTTACATAGAGACAATAAATTGTGGAATGGTGTTACTTCTTTCTTCCCATATAAGATTGAAGTGAAGTTTCCCCATTCTTCCGGTAGAGCATTCAGCACCACTGTAGTCATCTCAGTATCAGACATTACTTCTCCAATTCCTGCAATTGATCTCTTATTTCAGAAATCCTCATAAAGTATGAAGTGATTCTTTCTTCTCTTGACAATTTCATTTTGTATAGTTCTTGTCTCAGAGAGATTGCTTCTCCTGCAGTACTCACAGAGAATAGCTCCACCAGTTTCTCATATATTTGTTTTGCAGTTTTTAGTTATGATACATAGGGTATGAGTGAGTCCTTAATGGATTCTATGAGAATCCTCTGGGCTCTGATTTCTCCTTTCATGTACTTGGCATGATCTGGAGCATCTTCTTTTGAGGGTTGAATTGTAGATCCTTCGATGTAGTCTATAACTTCTTCTTCAATTAGATTCAAATTTGTTTGTTTCTTCCATGCACTAAAGTTTGATGACCCAACCAATTTGTTGCTCTCTTTACAATAAGACATTTTGACAGATTTAAATAAGGTCTAAGGTACTTACTTGAGTAGAGTGACTTCCTTCTTTCACAGCTTCTTTGAGAATGATGAAGATAGGAACTCCTTCTTAGATTGAGTTCTCCAATTAAGGGATTCTTGTATCCTTGATGATAAAGGATGTTCCTTTTGATTAGTGGATCTTATGAAGAATCATCCTTGCAAACTGATCTTACCTTTTAACCCAAACTTTGATCTTTGCTTCCTTGAGTATCTTCTTTGCTAAGTAGCCCTCCCTTTAGTACCTTAGCTCTGATACCATGTTGATAATTTGGAGGGGTGGTGATTAATTCAAATTCTCTTCTTGATAATTACTTGTGAGCTTACTTCTTTTAATTATGTCTTCTCTTCTTAGCTTATTTAGTCTTTCATCAAGTCAATTATCAAAAACACAAGAGACACAAATTTAGGCCCTTCGAGCCAGGGCAAAACCTCCCCCTCTTGGAGAGGAAAACCCACGAGAAATTATTCTTATAGACTTTCAGATGACAAGTACCATGACCGTGACACAGACCCTAGACCTTTATATGCCTTCCAATCCTTGTCACCACTTCTTCATTGACTCCTTGCGCTGATCCTTCTTTCCTGCACCATCCTGCACCGAACTGCACCAAGACTAGAAATCTTGATCTTTACTTGTATTCTTCCTTCTTTATCTGACTGTGATCCTTACTCAGCACTTTGTTAGACCTTACTGTTTAGCACTTTGTTTCTATGCAACCTCCAAACAGTCTTCGTATTTATTTCTCCAAAATACTCCTTTTGATAACGTCTTTCTTCCTTAAATTATTATGAACAGCATTACTTCAGTACTATTCTCGAACTTTCTGTGACAGCGTGGATATAGGATGACTGTAATCCTATTACGCACCTTTAGAGTCTTGACTGTATAACCCTGTCTCATTTATTTGTAGACCTCTATGCAATACTTCTTATATATATATATATATATATATATATATATATATATATATATATATATTCCTCACTGTGATGTGAAGTCCATGCAGAGATATGTAATATGCACTATGATTGGTAATCTATTCTTATGTCATGTGATCCGCACTTATAATATATGATCTCCACTTCTAATATGATCTACTCTCCTTATATATAATCCGCTCTACTTATATATATGATGTGCTCGAGAATCATAGAGACTTGTCCGAAGTTGTTCTCCTTCAAATGAGCCGTTGTCAACTTATATATAGTGGCATACTTTCCTGTTTTAGGCCGACCCACCAATTTGACTGTACGCTGACTTGTCCACAGCTTGTAGGCCGACATGAAGAACTTATTTTCCAGCATGCTAAAGGCTATTATGAGCAGAGGTGCTAGCATAATACTTGAGCCATTTCTCCAAGGTTGTATGACAAGGTCTTGGGGCAAATTTATCTGACTAGACTCTTCATATACATGACTCCTAATTACATTTATATCCAGAAGAAAAATCCTAATAGACATCAAGAAGAAGTCTATTGACCTATAACAAAATCTTGCTCATGAAACCCATGAGGCAAGCATATCAAAAACATATTTTATTATCTTTTGTCTTCTTCTTTACATAAATGCATAATTAAATAGTCAATATTGAAGACCGATCCTAGTTACACTTTTCAACACATTCATAGGTTGAAACGAACACTTGGCTAGTCTTAGAGGCCAAATTACTCCTTGTGAAGCACCAACAAAACAAACTGGGTAAATTAGGAAGGAGTTGCTAGATAAATTTCAAAAGTTCGATGAAAAAAAGGTAGGCAAAAAGAAATAGAGGCTGAAATTGGGAGGAAGAGGAATATAAAACACATGATGGCTACCAACCCCAATTTTGATTATGAGGGCTCCTGTTATGAATCTAATTCATAACTAAAGTAATACATATAGTTATTAATAGAATAAAATAGAATAAATGTAATTACTAAGTAATCAGTTAGGATTATGTTAAGTAGTCATTAGGTTAATGAAAAGGCATGTCTAAAAGACATGCCCATTCGTGAAAAGGTACCTGCATAGGTATAAAAGCGGGACCTCATTGTAATCATTCAATCATGTTATATCTTATTAATAAAATATTATTATTATAAATACCCCGTGTATTTTTATAGTTAAAGTTATTTCTGCTATCAAATCTACAGCTTCCGTTGTTACAGGCGAAAGATTGGAGTCACAAATCTTGACAGTCAAGGGTAACCAGCGATGTAACAATCAAAGATGTTATTCAATATCTGTTAGGGCACCTACTTATCATGCTCCAGAACTTATCATATCACTTGGAAACTATGACTCAGGAATAGACATCTGGGGAGCAGGCTGCATTTTTTGGAAATTGTTGAAGTTGTCTTCTCCTGGAAAACTTCAAATAAAGCATATCTTCCAACAAAAGGACACCAAGGATAAACATCCTGAATCTCAGGAGAAATTACCTGATTCTGAATTGGAGTATAGTCTCAAAATCTCACCTGCAGCATCTCGTTCGATTTTTCTCCAATGGGAATCGCCATGGCAACTGCCCTTTTTAAGGGTGCAGGTCAATCCAAAATTACAGAGTTATCCTATAAGGAAGATAGGCACTGTTGAAAAAGGGGAAAACTGGTACAAGGTATTGGTGTTGCACTACTCTAGTTTTCATCAACAGAATATAGCAGAAATATATGATTCCGAGTTCTGGCTGTATGTGACTGTTGATACATGTTCCATTGCGTTTCATATCCTGCTACACAGTCATACTTCGCGTTTTAGATCTTCCTGTGGTCCAAAATTATTCTATGTCGTGACATTGGATCGTGACACAAGCATTACTGTGACTTATTTTATGCGGAAGGACGCACGCCGAGGAGTGATGATGTGCTCTTTGAAAACCTACGCGGTATCGTTGTTTGATCAACACGTAGACGGCACATGCAGGCGTCGCGCTGTTTAATAAATTAAATAATACCGCGTTTCTACATTAAAAATTAATTCTCTAATTGAAAACTTGGTTATATTAGCTCGTACCTTCGTTTCGCTAACTTGGTTATATAACTCGTACCAAATTTCCCCACCTAATCATTACACCATTTCCTTAGGATTCATATTAAAATTACAGTGGGGTTTTCAGTTGCAATGAGACTAATGTATGTGTATATTATTGTGCGAAGATAGGCAGTTTTTCATTTGATTATTCCAATTTCCAAAGCGTATTATTTGTCGTCCAAAGGTGCAAACTGAGGAATGAGAGATCGGTTAAATTTTGGAAGTCGTTGTCCAATATTTTATTGGTCATCTCGCTTATCATTGGAAATAGCCCCAGTAAAAGATAAAATGCACATAATACTTCATTCGATTTGAAGTAATGATCCACGAAAGCATCACCGATTTTATTGTTCAGTCGTTTTAAGAATTCGAAGATCCATAATCAAATTTCAAACATTAATATTATGTAGATATCCTCCACGATCTACAGCGATGAAGATAAATTTTGTTTTAAATGTTTCTACAATATGGGGGATTTTCACAGCAGTCTAGAGCGTTTTAAAAAAATGATGATTGTTTACGTTATCATTAAGTTGATGAACAAGAAGGAAATATGCGCCTACGGATATTCTGTATACTCCGCCGTCAAGCAGCGTGTCTCTCAACGGGTTAAGTGGGGAGGCACACCGATTCAGGATGCAACTTAGTACTCTGAATTAAAAAAAAAAAAATAAACGCTACGGGATGTATGGTCATAAATAATATATGTGTGACATAATAAATAATGTGGTCATAAATAATATATATGGTCGAACATATTTTATATATATATATATAGAAAAAGACAATTATTAATTTAATTAATTAAAATTACTATTTAATTAATTAAATTAATAAAAAAGAAAAAAAGAAAAAAAAAGGAAAAAGAAGAAGGGAGAGGTTACTTAAAAATTCATATATATACATATATATAACAATATATAGAGATACAAATTCAAATGAAAAGAAGAGGTTTTTCATTAAAAAAAAATTAAAAAAAAAAAGATAAGTTAAATTATATATATAAAAGGGAGAACTTAGTTTCAAGGAAGTATTATGGGAGAATTATATATGCCAAGTCCCAGTGATTAAAAGACATGCTTATGAGATAATCCGAGATGAAGAAAATTGTCGAAAGTTAAGCTTTGAGGACAAAGCTTTTCGAAGAAGGAGGCAATGTTATGAATCTAATTCATAACTAAAGTAATACATATAGTTATTAATAGAATAAAATAGAATAAATGTAATTACTAAGTAATCAGTTAGGATTATGTTAAGTAGTCATTAGGTTAATGAAAAGGCATGTTTAAAAGACATGCCCATTCGTGAAAAGGTACCTGCATAGGTATAAAAGCGGGACCTCATTGTAATCATTCAATCATGTTATATCTTATTAATAAAATATTATTATTATAAATACCCCGTGTATTTTTATAATTAAAGTTATTTTTGCTATCAAGTCTACAAGCATACAAGTCTTCCGCTACAGTATTCAAAATTTACGAATTCCGCTGCTACAGCTCCTCATATGTCCCTTGCACTGATGCATCCAACCCCTTCCGCTATGTTCCTCCCTCTTTGCAGTCTATTCAAGAAAAGGGTAAGGGTATGATGAAAAATAAGGGTAATATTAAAAGTTATTTCACACCCTCCTCTCCCTCTGATAGTGCACATGGTCCTCAAGCTAATAGAGGTCAAATGCAGCCCACTTTAGATCAGCATTGGAAGAAAGAATTGAGAGAAACTACTTGTGATTACATAGCTAGATGGTGGTATGATGTTGATATTGAGATTTTGTGCATTTGGGGTAGCATCAGTTGTGCTCTAGCTCCCAAATTTTGTGGAGGGACTAGAGTACACTTGATCTACAAAACCTAGAAAGGGATTTGGGAAATTTCATTTGGTTTAGGAGATATTTAATTATTTATTTATTTTAATGTATTTCCTAAGTCTAAACATAGGAAAATGAAATAATTAAAGTTAATTAAATTAAACATGTGATGAAATTGTCTTAAGTCACACGGATCAGGCTTTTTTTTAATCTTAGCTATTGATTCAAGATCTGATCATGGCTGTTGGTTTCCCAACGAGAAAAATATAAAGGAAAAGCTTGGGGTCATTTGTAAAGACACACAAAGGCAGAGCACTGAAGCTAAGTTGAGATTCTAGGGCGAGTTTGCTAAGAATTCTCAGAAGTGTTTCAACTGCAGAGGGGATGATCTGAGCTCAGGGTCTAGAATCAGCAAGAGGCAGAGATCAGCTCAGAGAGGCAGCGCAGAGAAGCTGGAGAGCAGCAGCAGAGAGGGCAGCAACTGTGCTACGCAAGTGCTGCGCAGTCACTCCTAGGACAACGTGATTTAGCTGGAAGCTGTAATATTCCCAATTAGCAACATCTAATTGGTAATATTAATTTTGGCCAGTTTTGCTTTTCTAATATTAAAGTCAGTTAATAAGGTGGGCGATGAGACACCTAACCCATACTTAGGAAATAATCATTCCCTAATGTCACTTGAGCATATATTTACTTGACAGAGTGGGGCCCGGAGGGTGAAGTGGCAGCATGGGCCCATGACAGCGCAGTGAGAGAGGGACAGCGTGGGCCAAGAGGGACAGCGCAATTTGGTGGGGCCCGAGTGAGAGCAAGGCTCTCAAAGCATAAAAAGGGGAAGAGGCTCCTCATTCTCTCATTCTATTATGCATCTATGATTTTTGTGTTTTGACATTGAGCACGCTTTCGCTGTTGAGCGAAGTTTGCAAGTGTTGTTCAGCGCATCGGGTGTCTCCGAGCGGAGATCCCAACCTCAACCTTGGGGGACTTCGAGTGCCTACTCGGGTGAGGAGTTCTATTCATCGTTTTGCAGGAGGGAGCCATGGAATCTTCAGCCAGGAATTATGCATTTGCTTGGGCAACGCAATCTCTAGGAAGGATCACGCAATTTGTGGTAGAGGCAGTTCTGAGAGTGAGGATTTATTAGGGGTTTCAGCCTGAGATAGTGTGAAGGGATCAGCCCTTCACTATTTCATCATTTTGGTACAGGAGGAGGCCATCATTTGCAGAGGATCATTCAGGGCCAGCGTATTTCACTCGGATAGCGTTATTTCCCAAGGGAGGTCAAATTTCAGGGTCATCCATTCCGGGATTCCTTTATGAGCTTTTCTGGGTATTTGGAGGAGAGCTCATTCCCAGAGTTTCATATTTTTCTGAGCAGGGGAACAGCCCCAAAGAGCCATCCCATTCCAACAGTAGCAGCAGTCCGACAGAAGCAATAGCAATTGGAGATTACGCAGTCCTTGACAAAGCAGCCATCCCTTGAGCATTTCTGAGAGTATTTCCAGCTTGCCTTGTGCAAGCCAAGATGCCATCATTCTAATCACCTTTGTACTCATTGTATCTTTCAGTTACATAATAAAATGGCTCAGTGTTTCTCCATATTTGCATTGTTTATGTGATGTCTCTCTATTTGTTGTAGATGCTTGTTTATGTTGCTTTATATTACTGTTTATTTCTATTCGGAATATTACAGAAGCCATCAAGGGTTACGCAGAGACCCTAAGGGGCAGCGTGAGGACTGCGTCACCCGGTCTGGGGTAACGCAGCCCTTTTCAGGTCAGCGCTAAGGGACGTAGGGGCTTCAAAGGCTGATGCGGGGGCTTCAGGGGCAGCGCTGGGGTTTCTAAGGCCTAATTTTGGCCGAGTCTTGTAAATCCCGTTTGAGGGTGTGGATCAGTCATTATTTCGGCTTCAGAATAGCTAGTGAGCTGAAGATCTATTATTTCTCTGTCATGTTTTCCAGATCTGGAACTCAAATTTGTTGTATTCATAAAATTATTAATAATAAAACCCTCCAGCAGCCAGCAAACTAATTTTCCCGCATTGGGATTTTCCGAGGACTATTTGTCCAAAAAATCACTGTCACTTTGTCTATGTGTGCATGTACTTTTTCTAGATCTAAATTGGTGAAAGTTTGTTATGTGTTTTGCTTCGATATTAATCTCAATTTTTAGCTTAATAACTTAATCAAGTAGGAGGAGCATAACGAGATCTAACAGTAGATTTCTGCATTCAGAATTTTTCACATGGTATCAGAGCAATTGCAGATCTAGGAGACTCACCAGCAAAAAGACTGAAGGTTCTTGCTACAGAAAGCAGTAGGAAAAGCAGCAGAAGGGCAGATCTGAAGGGACAGCGCAGTTTTCAGAGGCAGAGTTACATAGAGGGCAGGGTGACACAGTCTAACGTTGTCTCCTAGCAAGCCCATGCATTTACTGCGCAGAAGCAGCTCAAAGACAGCGTTGGATTAGTTTGAAGCCAGCCAGTGTGACACAGATCTGAATTTGTTAGATCCAGAAGAGCCTGAAGCATAGCGCTGCAGAAATTCAAAAGGTGTTGGTGGGGTTAAATTTCTGAAGTTTTCAGATTTTTAGCCTAAGCACAAGTGACAAAGAGCGGGAGGAGATCAACTTCTCAGAGAGTTTCTAGCCAAGGAAACTTGCAGATTGATCAGAGGATCAAAGAGAGTTGAATCATTGTTGATTTGGCATATTTCCAAGAAGGGAAATCAGTTGTCAAAGGGAGCAGAAGGTACCTATTTCACCAAGGCCCTTAGATCCAATTCTCTAGCAAAGAGAAAGGGAAGTTCTGACACATTTCTGAGCAGATGGATCCTCATGGACTGCGTGATCAAGATAGGTTGGATGGCCTCTCCAACTTCTCAGTCTAGAAGGCTAGGATCCTGATAGTCCTTGAGGCATATCATCTAAGAGACCATGCAGAGCAAACTCTAGCCACACCGACCGATGCAGATCTCTTAAGGAAGCATAATGAAGCTATTGGGCATGCCAAGCGGCTAATCATGGATGGAATTAAGGACCATATTGTCCCCACACATAGTTGAGAAGAAGACAGCTAATGAGATGTGGAAGGCCTTAATTTCCCTATATGAGGGAAAATTTGTCCAAAGGAAGATATTGCTGGAGACTCAAATGAGGTCATTCAAGATGATCAAGGGAGAAGACATGGAACATTTCCTCTTCAGAATGCAGTCGATCAGAGATCAGTTGACTGCAACAGGTGCTAAGGTGGAAGACGATGTGATAGTCGGGACTGCTCTCAATGCAGTCACAGATGAGTGGGAAACCTTTGTCCAAAGTATCTTGGGCAGAGCGAACCTCCTAGATTGGGACAGCTTGTGGGCAATTCTGTGTCAAGAAGAACTCCGCAGATTCACCAAGAAAAAGTACAGCACGCAATCGAGAAAAGTAAAGAAGGAAGATGATGAAGATGTATCCTTGGCATCAAAGAGGCAGCAGGGAACGAAGAAGAAGGATCTATCTAAGATCAAGTGCTTCCAGTGTGGTGAAATGGGACATTTTGCCAGCAATTGTCCTCGGAAGAAAAGGGACAAGGAAGCTTCTTCTTCCAAGGCTGTTGTGGCGGATGATGGGTCGAAAAATGATGCAGCCATGAGCACTCATGAACCACGAAAGTGGGGCGATATGGATCTATAGAGGAGCTACAGAGTGTGAGGCGAGATCCTTGAGCAGCTCATCTCTTGGATCACAAGCGAGCTACAGCAGCCTTAAGACAGTTGCGAGACAAGTGGAGCAATTGGTGCATAAATCACAGATGAAGCAGAGGCAGATTTGAAGGCTGGAAGGAGCATCTCAATGTAGATGCAGCAGCAGCGTAGAGGTAGCAGCAGCACAAGGGCTGATGTGACTTCAGCAATGCAGAGCAGAGCTGTAGCAGCGTGGAGGCTTCAGGAGGACAGCGTAGCACAGCAACAACGTGAGGGATTTCAGCACAAGGAGTTAATGTGACTTCAGCAGTGCAGAGGGAGTCTACTTACGCAATGCAGAGTTGTTGTTGTGCATCATTCTTCAGATGCCATCACAGATCAGCAACCTATGGAGCTTCAATGATAAGGATGCAGCCCAACTGAATTGTCTGTCAAATATTGGGCAGGAGATTCAGTTGTTTCTCTCAACAACTGAAGTTCAAGTGCAGCAAATTAGCAGTGGCAGTGCTATGAGCAACACAGATGCAGCAAATTGAGAGGGAGCTACAGTATAGATGTTGCAGTGGCAGTGTCAGAGTCATGGGCAGTAGTACAGAATGGCAACAACAGCGCGGAGTTGAGTGGTAGCAGGCCAAGCATCAGCAGCACAGAACCAGTGCCCAAAAAAGGATGCAGCCCAACTAACTTCTCTGTCAAAGATTGGGCAAGAGATTCAGTTGTTTCTCTCAACAACTGAAGTTGCAGTGCAGCAAATCAGCAGTGGCAGTGCTATGAGCAGCACAGATGCAGCAAATTGAGAGGGAGCTGCAGTACAGATGTTGCAGTGGCAGTGGCAGAGTCATGGGTAGCAGTACAAAATGGCAACAACAGTGCGGAGTTGAGTGGCAACAGGCCAAGCATCAGCAGCACAGAACCAGTGCCCAAAATCTTGTAATGCATAGTGTGATGTATTGCTAGAGCACACTCTTGATGCTAAGAGAGAGTGTTGAGATTTTGTGCATTTGGGGTAGCATCAGTTGTGCTCTAGCTCCCAAATTTTGTGGAGGGACTAGAGCATACTTGATCTACAAGACCCAGAAAGGGATTTGGAAAATTTCATCTGATTTGGGAGATATTTAATTAATTAATTATTTTAATGTATTTCCTAAGTCTAAACTTAGGAAAATGAAGTAATTGAAGTTAATTAAATTAAACATGTGATGAAATTGTCTTAAGTCACACGGATCAAGTTTTTTTTAATCTTAACCATTGATTCAAGATCTGATCATGGCCGTTGGTTTTCCAACGAGAAAATTATAAAGGAAAAGCTTGGGGTCATTTGTAAAGACACACAGAGGCAGAGCACTGAAGCTAAGCTAAGATTCTAGGGCGGGTGTTTCAGCTGCAAAGATGGGAATTTAGACCAAGGGGATGATCTGATCCCAGGGCCTAGAATCAGCAAGAGGCAGAGATCAGCTCAGAGAGGCAGCGCAAGGACGCTGGAGAGTAGCAGCAGAGAGGGCAACAACTGTGCTACGCAGGTGTTGCGCAGTGCCTCCCAAGACAGCGTGATTCAGCTGGAAGCCCTGAGGGGTTACACAGAGACCCTAAGGGGCAGCGTAAGGACTGCATCACCCAGTCTGGGGTAACGCAGCCCTTTCCAGGCCAACGCTAAGAGACGCAAGGGCTTCAAAGGCAGCGCTGGGGTTTCTAGGGCCTAATTTTGGCTGAGTCTTGTAAATCCCGTTTGAGGGTGTGGATCAGTCATTATTTTGGCTTCAGAACAGCCAGTAAGCTGAAGATCTATTACTTCTCTGTTAGGTTTTCCAGATCTGGAACCCAGATTTGTTGTATTCAAAAAATTCTTAATAATAAAACCCTCTAGCAGCCAGCAGACCAGTTTTCCCGCACTGGGTTTTTTCGGGGACTATTTGTCCAAAAAATCACTGTCACTTTGTCTATGTGTGCATGTACTTTTTCTAGATCTGAATTGGTGAAAGTCTGTTATGTGTTTTGCTTCGATATTAATCTGAATTTTCAGCTTAATAGCTTAATTAAGTAGGAGGAGCATAACCAGATATAATGGTAGATTTCTGCATTCAGAAATTTTTACAGTTGATATCCCCTTCAATGCTTCTCGTTCACCGTATTATGAACCTATGTTTGATGCCATATTTGCTGTTGGAAAGGACTTCAAAGGCCCTACTATGCATGAGTTAAGGGGATCTCTTTTTCAAAAAGAGATTTTGTCCATTGATGAATATTTGAGAGATTTCAAAAACTCAAGGGCAAAAATAGGATGTACCATCATGTCAGATGGATGGACTGATCAGAGGAACCGTAGCATCATATACTTTCTTATCTTTTGCCCACAACGAACCATGTTTCTAAGATCAGTTGATGCATCTGATAGGGTGAAAGATGCACACTTGTTGTTTCAGCTTTTGGATGAGGTTGTTGAAGAGGTGGGGGTGGCTAATGTTGTTCAAATCATCACAAATAATGCCTCTAACTATGTTCTAGTTGGTAAACTGTTAGAGGAAAAACGCAAAACCATCTTTTGGACCCCATGTGCTACACATTGCATAGACCTCATGCTTGAGGATATTGGTAAAATAGATTGGATCAAGAACACTGTAGAGCATGCCAAAAGCATAACAGAAAATATTTACAATCACTCATAGATTTTGAACCTGATGAGGAAACACACAGGGGGCAAGGATATTATTAGGCCTGCCATCACTAGATTTGAAACTCATTTTTTGGCATTGCAATCTATGCTTTCCCAACACAGAAACTTGCAAAAGGTGTTTTCAAGTGATGAATGGAATCAAACAGTATGGCAAAGATGTGAAAAAGAAAGTTAATGAAGAAATATTTTGGAAAAAGGCAGCAGAGATTGTGAAGGTTGTTGAGCCACTGGTTAAGGTGTTGCGGTTGGTGGATGGAGAAAGATTGGCTATGGAGTTCATTTATGAGGCTATGGATCAAGCAAAGGAGCAAATAAAGGCAACATACAAGGAAAGAGTGCCCAAGTATGGGCCCATTTGGGAAATCATTGATCAAAGATGGAACAATCAACTCCAACACCCTATACATGCAGCTAGGTATTTTCTGAACCCAAGGTATCATTATAAAGCTCTGGTGGCAGAAGCTTTGAATGGGGAGGTTAGAGATGGATTGATTGACTGCATTGATCGCATGATCCCCAAGGTGAGTGACCAACTGAAGATACACCGATAGATGACTTGCTTCAGCAGAGCCACAGGTACCTTTGGCAAGAACCTAGCAAGGATTGCAAGAGAAGCAGATGAGCTAGGTAAACAAAGAATTTCAATTTTCAAATTCATATTTTATTATTTTGTTAAATTGTTTATAATTTGAAAGTTGGATATAATTTGTTGAGCTAAAGCATTACACAACTATGTTTTTGCAGCAGAATGGTGGGAGGCATTTGGTAGCCATTGTCCTCAATTGCAGAAGTTTTCAATACGCATTTTGAGTCAAACTTGCACTGCTTCTGGGTGTGAGCACAATTGGTCTGTCTTTGAGAGGATTCACACAAAAAAGAGAAACCGTTTGGAGCAAAAATGGTTAAATGATCTAGTCTATGTCCAATACAACCTCCAACCAATTGTTGAACAAAAGACCTAATACAGATCCCATTGTGCTGGATGATATTGATCCAACATCAGATTGGGTAGTGGAGAGTCGTCCAAAAAAGTTTGAATCTGATGAGGATATTGATGTTGACTTGGATATACACCTAGAGGCTCAACTAAATGCAGATCCAATAGTACCAGGCCAAGCCCCAAGTCCTCCATTTGCAGCCGCAAGCACTTCCTCTAGTCAACCACGACGCAAGCGTATAGCTCGTCTATCTCAGGCTCAGCGTGCTAGTGCTACTAATTCTACAGTTCCAGTTGAAGATCTTGATGAGGAGGAGGAGCCATGGGTTTCCCCCTCTAATTCAGAGTATGAGCCAGATGATCTTGCCCTGTATAGAAGTAGTGACTAGTGATGTTTTGTTGTAGAGGCCATTTAGAGCCTCCTTGGTTATGTGTTTTTGCTTTGACCTCTATATCATGTAGGTATTGGACAATGCACTGGGTGCCATTTTGATATAATAAATATATTCATGACCCTACTTTGATCATATGTTGTCTTTTGTCTATATTCTAATGCTTTGTGTTTGGATTCTGGAAACATGAATGAAAATCTTTAAAATTATGTTTTTTTTTATAAAAAAAAAATATTTAATGTATTTTTTACAAAGACCGAGTCATTGAAATCAAACTGGCCAAGTCGATACCGAGTCGAAG
Source organism: Pinus albicaulis (assembly GCA_034641835.2). NCBI lineage: Eukaryota > Viridiplantae > Streptophyta > Pinopsida > Pinales > Pinaceae > Pinus > Pinus albicaulis. The sequence goes on from CM076574.1 coordinate 548,300,564, forward strand.
TCGGAGTCGGAGTCGACCCTCGGCCGGTTCCGAACCCGAGTCGGAGTTTTAAAACATTGATGTAAATATCCATTATAGGACAAATATATTATATAAGAAGTGTATTGAAATATGAGATGATGATTGTTACAAATGAGGGGGGCGCTTATATACCTAGCAGGTGCCCTTTCATGACTGGTCTTGTCCTTAGAGACATGCCTCTTCATTTAATAGTTATTTTTTAATTTACTATTATTACATTTATTATTTATTTATATATTTATATTATTTATATATATTTTATTCATAACAATATTGGGAGAAAAAGGAAGATATCAGCTGAGTCCAGATTTTTGGGTTATTTTGGAGATTTTTCCTCACTTTGAACAGGGAAAGCAGGGGAGAGAACAAAAGGGTTACTCACTGTTACATTTTCCCCAATGTTACCAATAAGTTTCTTTCCAGACCCTTGGTGATATATTCATCAACATAATATTTGCAACATTGCTGTTAACAACATAACATTAATAGTAAAGAGGAAGGGAAATTACCACTGCTACACGAATGTCTAGAAAAGAGCGTAGTTTTGAATGTAAGGCATATGTACCATCAACTATAACCTGAAGACAGACAAATCCAGTTATTAATATTTTGATTCCAAAAGTTATGCAACGTATGTCTTCTAAAAATGAAACCTAAGCTCTGTGTCTGATAAGCTAAAATTACCAAGCTAGCCTGGGAGGTCTTGACTGTCTTGAAACCAACACGTCTCTTTTGTTGAAAATCAAATTGTGGCATCATAATGTCATGACCCTTCAACAGATCCTGTTAAAATGATTTGTAGATAGTAAATACATAAGCAAAAGTATGCTCGGGAAAAACATCCTTAAACAGATTCAGAGAAAGCTCTAGCATAACTAAGATGGTTTTTTTAATGAGCAAACCTCAAGATTTTGAACTAAAGTATTGAAATCCACTGATTCCAAGTCATTGGTATCATCAACTCCTTCACGATAATTATCCATAGAAATCACAATGCCACCAAACACAGATTTCACCTTTGCTGAAAGGCTTCAGATAAAAACAACACAGATAAAGTATCCACAAATGCAGGATATCAAAACATATACAGCACAAAAAAGCATAAAGTATGTCATCAATTTGTTGAACGTGCCTGAAACATACCTAGATTTACCAGAACCACTAGGCCCACCTATACCCACAGTAACTAAACTTCCCTTTTGATCACGGAGCTCTTGAATGGCTTTTACCAGAAGAAAATACCCATGATCAAATGACTGCACAACCAAATAAACAAGCATTAAAAGGGCACCACTTCTATTCAAGCAAAACATTAGATAAATTTGTCCAGGAAGATCCCAAGGAAAACCATGGTCAAGGGAGCACTCTCAGAGAAGAAGAAATCATATGCATGGTAGACACAGTAAGGGACCACTTCAAAATTCACATACAATTAAGACAGATATCATAAATGTGTGCGATATAAGACTCTTAATCTGTGCATCTGCGGACCCACAAAAATGAAAGTCAGAATAAAAATGCATGGAAGCTACACTAAAGAAAAGCTGAGGTCTAAATTGTTATTTATATATTTGAGAAGTTGGGGTCTATATTGCTAAAAAAAAAGCAGCAGTAACTTAAGGATCCAGACACAGATTTAGCTTCAGGCATTCAGATAAAGAAAATTGCTTCAATTAGTAGATCAAGATCTCCAAAGAACATGAAGAAATGTGAGCCAACTCAGGAAGAAACTACTTCTGAAGAACAGGTGAATTGACGTACAGTTATTCTCAAATGAATGTAGCTTCAAATCTTATTACTCATGTAAATAGTCCTCAGCCATGTGTACACAACGCTATTCAAAAAGTTAATGTTGAAAAAAGTACAATGATAACAAAAACACCAAGTATCCCTTACAGTGAGGCAATGGTGACAGAGTCAATGCATTCAGTGATAGAGCAGATGGAAATAACAGGTTTGGTACACAGAGGTGCAAGAAAGAAGTTAGAGGTTGCACAGGAGGTCTTAACCAGCATAGCACAAGATAACACAACATTGAATATCCATCTGATTGTGAGAGTGGAACCAGGCATTCAGCACACATAACCAAGAAACAATTGTGATCAACCTGGGTATAGATAAACAGCAGAGTAAGCAACACCTTCAGATAAGCCCCCTCATAAAAGAAGAAACCTATGCTACTGCTAAAGCCAAAGATTAAGTTCATAGACAGCAAAACTAAGAGATGCATAATGTTGAATTTCTAGTGCAATCAAGACCAGAGCAATTTTTCAACCTGATAACTACTTCCAATGATACAACATTATTCTTTCAGAGCATTCCTATCATCAAGCAGTTATACATGAAAAATTTCAACCATTCACTTCTACAACAAAGCAATAGAGATCACAGTAAACAATGAGACAAGAGACAAGAGACACCAAGATTCAGGCCAGAGACCAGGGAAAAACCCACAAGGGGAAAACCTAACAATCTTTCCTTATGAGAGAGAGAGTTCATTTCATCAATTGTACATCAGTTAACAGATATTTGATGGACAAAACTTTGTCCTTTCAGCCACAGAGCCACAAAACTTTGCTTACAACAGAGATAAGGAACCACAGAGAAGCTTGCATACCATAGATAATAGTGCCACAGAAAGTTTGCACGCCATAGAAGAATAGTGCCACATAAGCTCGCATGTCATAGAAGAACAGTGCCACAGACTTGCTCGCATACCTCAGAGAATATACAGCCCACTGTCACAACTGTCAACCACAGGTTCGGACCTCTGTCATAGATAGCATACAAGAGTCACCACAGGTTCAGACCTCTGTTACAGAATTGAACCACAGAATTATTTGCCACAGAATTTGACTCATGCACAGCATACAAGTCACTAGCTTCGTCCTTCTAGAACAGATATAGACCACAGAGATACTTCGTATTCCAAGAGACTTCTTTGATCTGCTTCTTCACTTGATTCGCATGCCAAGAACAATGTATGTATGCTCAGACGAGTTGTGCTTTGACGACGAAGAGCTCTTATTTATAGCCACTTCTTGATGTCGAATGGGTGTGAATGCTAGGCTGAGCCGACTTGTAGGAGATGAAGGGCCGACTTGATCGAGGAGGCCGACTTGATCAAGGAGAAGGCCGACTTGACACTTGATGATTCATTAGATTCAAATTTAGTTTTCCTTTTTCTTTTGATGAAAATACCAACCATGTCTACGAAAATTTCCAGCACTCCCTCTTTAGCCAGGGAGGTACTTTTCATTCTCTCTCTTAAGATCAATCTCCCCAGCCAATCCATAGGTCTCTCGGCAATAGGCCAAGGGAGAGATTAGATGTACAAGTCTCTCTCTCTTTTAAGTTCAATCTCCCCGACCAATCCATAGGTCTCTCAGCAATAGCCCAAGGGAGAGATTAGATGTGCAAGTCTCATCATAAGGAAAGATGCATAGCATCCAACACATCCCATAAGCCAAAACCCAATGGCATCAATGGTCAGTGCCCACCTGACCATGGGATCAATCAATGAGCCCAACCATATACAGGGTACATCTCCCCAACCATAAACAAGGTCTCTCGATCCACAACCTAAGCGAGGAATCCATATCTCAATCCTTGACAATATAGTCTCTCAGTCAAATGACCCAAGGGAGAGAAATAATCCTTCCCGACCAAATTCATCGGTCTCTCAGTCAACGACCCAAGGAAGGGAACTCAAGATCAATCCCCCCAACCAATTCATAGGCCTCTCAGCAACTGCCTAATGGAAAGATCACAAAATCAGTGTCCCCGACCAAACTGATCTCTCAATCATCGTGACCCAAGGGATCACTTCATGCCTCAGAACCAAGCTCTCGGATCAAACTCACCGGCCTCCCAATCAATTGACCTAAGGGAGTGACAATCTTCCCGACCATAATCTATGGTATCTCAGCTACAGCCCAAGGAAGATTCTCATGATGTTATCAATCAGTGCTCCCTTTCCAAGAGGGATCCTCATCCATTCCAAGTTTCTCACAAAACATCAGCAACCTGCTTATCAAGAGAAATGTATTTGAGCCGCACATCTCCACATAGGACATATATAGTGATACTTTATCTCAATGTGCTTTGACCTGACATGAAAAACCAAGTTTTCAAAAAGCTATACACAGCTTTGATCATCACAATATACAATGGTCGATTCCAACACTTGATCAAACAAACCAACTAACAACTTTTGAAGCCACATAGCTTCACAGCAAGTTGAACATGCAACAATATACTCAGCCTCAGTTATACTAAGAGCAACAGAAATTTGCTTCTTACTTGATCATCATAGTAGAGCTCAAGCCAAAAACAAAAACCATAAGAGCTCTTTCGATCATCTGGCATCCAGCCCAATTAGCATCAGTAAATACTAAAACCATGCAACTGCCATTTTTCATTAGAAGCATATTTCAGACCATAATCAATGCTGCCACGTAGATATCTCGATATATGTTTCGTTGCAACCAAATGCACATGTCAGGGCTCAACCAAGGGTTGGATCAACTTATTTACAGCATAACAAATATCAAATAGTTTAATGAGCCAAACAATTTGTGATACATAGAGGGATCAATCATATCAAAATCACAATCACGTATCCCTCTTCAAATCATGGGAGTGTCCATGGGCTTACAATCCACCAAACTTCAAAAGTATCTCAACAAAAATTTCATAACAATTCTAATCCCAAATAGTCACGCATTAGACCAAGATCCTTCAATCAACTCCCTCTTACATTGGACAAGGAGGTCTGCAGCCCTAGTCAGAAAACAGGCTCATCTTCAATAATGGATCAACATCGCTCTTTGTAGAACCAAATAGCCATTATTTTGAGGGCATCATGCATGAGGTGTCCGTCTTCATATTCTTCTTCTCCTCCCTCTTACTGGGGTAATTCTTCACTTGGCACTTCTAGCCATCTTCATCTTGGAAGTCGCAACTGACTTCTTTTAATCATAGATCAAAAATGTTTGTTTGCTCCCTCTGAGTCCAGAGTTCATCTAATCATGAGTCTTCTTGTCACTTTGTTCTTCCATCAATTGCCACAACCTTGGCAGACTTCATAATGTACCTATAATCCTCACTAAGAGACCATGGAAGAATAAATACAACCAAACAAGATACATAAGGACAAGAAGAATAATAACAACTATAATGAATTAAAATAAGTGAGAAACAAGATACTTATCTTTTGAGAACATGACAGCTCCCTCTTGATCTTTACTCTTATTGCAAATCAACTTCGTCCACATCATCATCATGATGTCATTCCTTCTTTGCAGGAGCTAAGGGTTTCATCTTTCAAGCGGAAAGCAATTAATTCATAATCCCTAGGCTTTTTCCAACTATTTTTGTCTAGATAGGGTTAACAAATTTAACTACAAACCCTAATCATTTTTCAAGTTTGGTTTAGTGTTTACAAACCCTAGATGTATAACACTCATCATTGCATTTTTTCCAACTTCATCATTCTTGTTTTCAATATCAATATTATGAATGATCAGTCCTAGGGTTTTGTCCACAAACCCTAGGGCTTACATGTTCAAACCCTTGCTAGGGTTTACATACCCAAAACATCCCTAGAATTTGGCCAAGACATATAGTCTTCCAAACCCTAGATTTAGCAATCCCATCAAATCTCAATTCCTCAGAAATAATCTGATCAGACTTCAAGTTTAGAAGAGGAGCTTTGACCTCTTATTATAACTGCTTTGCTTATCAACGTTCTAATTTGATTAGATCTTCAATATTGTCGGTTCATAATCATAGCATCCATACATCCATTAACCAATTTATTCTTCAAGTTTAAGTATCCTAGACACAGCAAGTTAAACGTCAACCTGCAGACTTACAACATATTTGTTTCTTCCATAGTAGCATATTAGCTAAGAATATGTGTCATCAATAGGTTCATCTAGTATCCTTGGTCGCCACAAACTAGGTACATCTCCATCAACGGCTAAGATCATCTCAAACACAATTCGTGTGAGTTTCTAGAGCATTCTCACATTTCCTTAATTAATTTCTATTAATTAACTAGTTTTCCTAAGTTAGACTTAGGAAAAAATTAAATGATGGTTAATTAATTTAATTAAGGCGTTTCGCAAGCTTATCTCGCAAAACCTTTTCTGGGTTTTGAAGATCTTGTGTTCTTAGCCTTTGACACAAATCGAGACTAGAACACATGTCTGATGCTACAAAAACTAACATTTATTGTGTCTGTCTTTTCCCCCAACTTGCTTTTATCTTTTTTAATTTTATGACCAAATGCCTAACCTTAGATGTCCAAAGAGATTTGGTTTTTTGTGTAACATCGGAAGGTATTCCCGTATGCCTAAGTCAGCCTAGAAGAATTGTTAATTTTAGATAACAATGGTATGTTCTATGCTTCGCACAATTTACTTCAATGTTCCTTAGCAGCCCAATAACAATATCCAATTATTTCCAGTAGCAATCACATTAACCATTAATCACATTGACAGTAAATGCAGATAGAACATAAAAACAATTGCAGAAAACAAGCCAAGGCAAGAGAACACTAGATATGGCGAATGCCAGAGAAAAACCCCAATGTGGGAAAACCCTTTGATCAATTCTTCTTATTACTCTTCAATAGTTCAGCAGAGAGAGAGAGTCAAAAATCAAATTGACTTGCCCAACACATAGTCAAATCGGCCCTGTCAAATTCTCCAATCAACTACAGTCAAACTTCGGCCCTAACCAGAGAGTCAACGTTGGTCAAATCAACAACAAACCTTCCTCAATGCAACTCGGTACTCCTTGGTAAAACTCGGCCTAAACAAGAGGTCAAATGCAACCCAAAACAGCTCAGTCAAACATGGTCAAAGAAGAGAGAAAATCTGCTGCAATTTTCTGCGGTCAAACTATAGTCAACATTGGTCAACATGCCAAGAATTTCTCGATTTTAGTTCCAGTCAATGCGGCCTCTCAAAATGGGAATTTTGACCTTCAAAACACAATCAAATGAGGTCAAGAATAGCTCAGTCAACACTAGTCAACAATCTGAAATTTCAGCCTGCAATCTGTCCCAGAAATTCGTCCTTCGGCCACAATTGTGAGAGAGAGAGAGAGAGGATACCCAAGCTATACGAACCAATCTAATGGAGAGAGAGACAAGAATGTAAGTGAATGATGTCCAAATGAGGTGAGGTCACTCCTATTTATACAATTCGTTGTGGGTGAAGAGACACGTCAATTGGGCTTCTTGAACCTACATTAAGCTGAGGCCGACCTGGACAATTTGCACATGTGAAAGAATAAATTCAAAATTACACTTCTGCTTGTCTGAATGAGATGATCTTTAAATCAATCTTGGACCTCTCAAAAAGAGGAATCCAATGCGATCATCATCTCCATCAAATGAGCTGTCTCAAGGTGGAATTTGGCTCTAGTTGCCAAATTTAACAAGAATTATGAAGAATTAAAATAAAAATTTGATTTTTGAATGACAAGTCGGCCCAAGAGGGTGAAGGGACGTGTCCCTTTGGGCTATTTCGCCCCATTCAACTAGTATAAATAGATGATGTGACCTCTCATTTTCACCACAAAGAAAGAACAATTCTTCTTCTCTCTTTATCATTTCTATTTTATTTCTTGAGGTCGCATGTGTGGAAGAAAGGACAATTTTGACCAGCAAGTTGATCTCTATTTCTAGACCGAGTTTGACCAGCATTGACGGAGCTAATCTCACCCTTATTTTGCCCGATGTTGATTGAAGTTGTTTGACAACAGAACAGACTAGATTTGACCGCAAGGTTGATCGCAAAAGTTGACAACAGGTCTGAGTTGACCATAGGAGTTGACCTCAAGAGTTCACTGTAGGTCTATGTTCACTGCAGGTATGTGTTGACCACAAGAGCTGACCACAGGTCTGAGTTAACAGCGGAGCCGAATTTGACTAGGGCGAAAGTTTGACCAAATTTGATGTTTTGGATCATTTGACCAGCATTGGCTAGCTGTTGATTTTGACCAAGTTCGACTGGTATTTTTACTTGGTTATTGGCACATATTTCTAGACAATTTGTTGATTTGTAAACCTTGCTAAAGAACAATCTCTTAAGAAAAATTGTTTGGTTTCTCCCAAGGTTGGGTTTCCTAGAGCAAAATTTGTTGTCTCTATTCTGCATGGTTGTCTTTCTATGATCTTCATTGTTTTTTCCAAGGTTGTCGGGGAGCGCCCCCCCCCCCCTCGACCTCGCTCCCAAATTGCGCTTCGCGCGGGATTGAATAGGGAGCACGCTTCCAAGGCAAAAAAAGTGCTCCCTTGTTTTTAGGGAGCGAATGCTCCGCGAGCGCTCCCTCCTTAAAAAATACGCTTCGGGAGCGATTTTTTTGAGAGAGCGTTAGCTCCCGAGCGCTCCTCCCTTAGCAAAAACACTCCCACTTTCCAGCCGCGCGGAGAAGGGAGAGTCGACATCGGTTTTTTGGGAGGGAAAGAGGGGGGTGGGGGCAAAAGATAAAAAGCCCTCCCTCTCCCTCATTATCATCATTCTCAATTTGTGAGCAAAAGAGAGCAAGGGAAAGGAGAGCTTGGAGAGAGCAAGTGAGAGGAGCTTGCAAGGGATATTAGAGCTTGAGATTGAAAGCCAAAGAGGTAGGATCTACACTCTAGAGGCTAATCTAGATTTTTTTTATTTTCTTAGTTGCATTTTAATTTTTTGAAAAATGAAAAATTGAAAATGTTTTATTCTCTCTTTACCATTCCCATTTGGCATTCCTCCATTTTTTTTGCAGGCTAAAAGCTTGAAACATCATGGCTATATGGCTTGGCATTTTCTTCTTGTTGGTTCCTTTTTTTGTTATTATGGTGTTGGAGAGTAGAAGAAAGAGGGTTATTCAAGAAGAGGAGGATGAAGAAGTGGGTTATAGTGGATTTGATGAAAATCCTGAAGAGAAGTACCTGGTGAGGAGGAAGGGGAGAGTGGAGATAATGAGACCACAGTGACACCAACTAAAATTGACCAAACACCATTGTGAAAATATGTTACTAGGCCTGAAGCAGGGAAAGGGGGTGGAACCACTAAATTGTTTTGCCCCCATTGCAATACACAATACACAGGTTCATACACTCATGCCAGAAGGCACCTTTGTGGGAAAAGGCCATGGGATGGAGATAAAAATGTAGGAATCAAAACTTGTGTAAGTGTGTCAGCAACAGATAGAGCCAAATAAATAAGGGAAGAGGAGAGAAGCCCAATACAAATCTAAAAGATCTAAGGGTTTCTTAGAATCTTATCCACCATCACATCATGCACAAAGAAGCCCATCAACTTCCACCCATGGCAGTGGATATGGAGGCACAGGAGCAAACATCTCTTTAAGGCATAGAACCATATCATATTTCCTTAACGAAGGGTCTAGGAATGATGTGGATTCCAAAAAATTCCGATTTCTCTGTGCATGTGGGGTACCATTCAATGTTCTTCACTCACCTTATTGGCATGAAATGGTTTATGCCATTAATGATGCCCCCAAAGGATACAAGAGCCTTGGGTATGACAAGGCCGGAATCGTGGGACTTGATCATGAAAAAGCAAAAATAAATCATTCTTTAAGTAGAATTACAAGTTCTTGGAATGAGCATGGGGTGTCCATTATATCTGATGGATGGACAAATGTAAAAGGCAAGCCATTGATAAGAGCTTTTGTTGTGTCTGTTAGTGGTGCAATCTTCCTTTCATCATATGATTACTCATATAAGTTCAAGACCGGCATCAGCATTGCAGAACAATTACTTGACACAATTGAACGTATTGGGCTATACAATATTGTCCAAGTCATCACAGATAATGTTGCTAATTGTAAGGCAACAGGAGCAATTATTGAGGATAAATACCCCAACATATTTTGGCTTGGGTGTTTGGTTCACACAATGAACCTTTTGATGCATGATATAATTAAAAACAAACAACATCAATACAAATGGATTGGTGATTTGTACAATAGAGGCAAAAAAATGATAAGATTTATTACAAATCATAGCAATACCCATGGGCTTTTCCGCAGTCACTCAAGATTGGATCTGTTGAAGATTGCAAAGACTAGATTTGCTAGCTATTACCTCACCTTCAGGTGCCTTTTGAAGGTAAGGGATTTATTGGCTAGCATGGCATCAATCCACATTGGCAGGTATTAAAGGACAAGGCAACAACATCAATTGACAGGCAAGGTTTTGAACAAGTGGAGGAGACCGCTCTTGATGGTCTGTTTTGGCACGTGTTAGGAAATTTTGAATTTCACCAAGCCCATTTATAGCATGATTCGCTTTGCAGATACAGATAAACCAGTGATTGGGGAGGTGTATGAGCAGATGGATAACATGTTGGGGCAAATAAAAGATGTTTTCAAGGAAAATGATCCCAACTTGTATTCAATGACTCACAATTGTGTGTGTGCACAGTGGAATAACTTAGTGTTCCACTACATGCCTTGGCGTATATCCTTATGCCAAAATACTACTCTCCATCTTGTTTGGGCCTACCTGCACCTAGGGGTGGGGTTAGGATCAAACCTCATACAGATCTAGAGGTACAAGAAGGATATATGAAAGCATTAGACAAGTTGGTCCCTGACAGGGAGGAGTGTGCTAATTTGCTCCTTGAATTAGGTAGATACTTCAGTTGCACTGGTTTGTTTGGTTCTTTGCATTCAATGGAAGATAGAGACAGATTCGATGCTCTCACATGGTGGGAAGCATATGACGGCATGGGACTTTTGCCAAAATTGGCAAAAAAAGTTCTCTCATAGGTTGTAAATACTTCTTTTGCAGAGAGGTGTTGGAGCACCTACAGCTTCATCCATAATGCGAGAAGAAACAGACTCAATGAAAACCGAGCAGAAAGCTTGGTTTATGTGCACTACAACTTGAGGTTGTTCAGTCATTATTGTCATCGAGCTTATGAGAATCTATCATATAAAGTTTGGGACAACAACCCAGAGGACGATAATTTCGAGGACGGCACTATACATCTAGAAGAATTGGAAGCAGAACTTTTGAGAGATGAGGATGAAGCAACAGCAGCCATGCCACCACCACACCCACCATCCAGTAGCAGTGCCAGTGCTAGTGTTCGAGTTCCAACTATTGTTCCTTTGCTGACGCAACCTCCACCTACATCCTCACGTGGAGGGCATGTGCATTCTAGTTATGGTCGTGGTACTATGTTGGAGGAGACTGCTAGAAGACCACCATTACCACGAGCTGCTCAAAAATTAGACATTTCTCTTGGCAAGAGGCCAAGCAATAGATAAAATAGATTTACAGTTTGCTAGTCTTTTCTATTTTCTAGTAGTTTTAACTTTTTATAACTGTTGAAACTTGACTCTTTCATATTTATTATGATATTTTTTGTAAACAATATATGACAATTTAAGTTTAAAGTTTGAAACTTTGAAGTTGGCAGTTATAAGTTTATAACTCATTATGTATTATGAATATGATGCTTCATGAAAGTTGAAAGTTGTTTCATTTCGTTTCATTTTATAGAATTTTATTTCATGTTAAATATTCTTTGTTGTAATTACTAATGGTTACACTTAGCTTACAAGTACAAGTATGGTGATGAATGAATCAATGATGATAACTGTTACATATTGAATTTTGAAAGCTTGAAACTTTAAGATCGATGAATCATGAGACTAAGTGTCAATATGTTGTATGTTTCTAACTTGTGGGCGTGGCTGATGAAGATTACAACTTCTAGATGATCAATGTTATATGGTTCAATCTATTTTTTTTATGTTTTTTATGTCTAATTCATCATTCTACATGTTTTTGTTGACATATATGCATCAAAATATAAAAATATATATAATATAAAAAATAAAAAATAAAAACGCTCCCTGAAATGCTCCTGGACCGAGAGCTTCTGAAAATGGCACTTGCACTCTTGATCCCCGTTTTCGCTCCCACTCCCAAGTAACGTTGGTTTCTGCCACATTTACTGTTGATATTTTCTTAAGTGTAATTGTTCAATGATATCAGTGGCATAAGACTATTGTGTGAAAATCATTAGGAAGTAATTATCTAGCAGAAAATTACGGCGTAGTCTAACTTATAGACAAAATAACCTTTTTCACTAGAATTCACCAAAATTCGGCAATACAATTTCAAGATTTTTTGTTGTTTAAAATACATTTTTGAATGCATAAATGGATTCAGCACCTTGAAAACCCCTGGGGCACTCGAATTATGCAGATTAAACAATTTAAACTCAAGTTTTTAAAAATATCTATCATATTTTGATTAAAATTAACAGAGAAAAAAAAAAAAAAAAAGGCCATTTCGTCTATAAGTTAGACTACGCTGAAAATTACATCTATTGTATATCTTGTAGAAAATTCAACATGGTATCAGAGCTTTGTTGAAAAAGAAGCCATTGGAGTCATCCTAAGAGACAACATTCAGCAGCTTGATTGGTTTTTGTATTTCTTATCAAGATGGCACCAAGTCTCAAAGTTGAAGATAGGTTGGATGGTGTCATCAACCTCAGATCTTGGAAGACCAGGATACTCCTTATCTTGGAAGAGAATGAGCTCCAGGATCAAGTGGAGAAAGTCATTCTAGATCCAGAAGGAGCTAAGGAGAAAGCCAAGTATAAGAAGAATGAAGCAAAGGAAAAGAGAATCTTGGTAGATTCCATAAAAGACCACTTGATTCCTTGTGTTGTTGCATTAAACAATGCCAAGGAAGTATATGATGCTTTGGTAGGATTGTATGAGAGCAGCAACACTAGTAGGAGGTTAACCTTGAGAAATCGTCTTTGTAATGCCATGATGAATAGATCAAATTATGTTGTCTCATATCTTATGAGAGTCTCCCAGATCAGAGATGGGCTTGTAGCCATTGGAGATACCATTGATGATACAGAGCTTGTTACAATGACTCTTAATGGATTTCAGTCCTCATGGGAGCCATTTATTCAGGGAATATGTGCATGAGAAAAATTGCCCAAGTTTGATAAGCTATGGATTGATTGTGTTCAAGAGGAGACCAGATTGTTGTCCAGGAATAGCTTGTAGAATCCGCAGGATGAAGAAACTCAAGCTCTTGCAGCTCACACAAGGAAGGAAAAGAAAGAAGGAACTTTGGAAAGATTGATAAGAAGAATACAGGTAGAAGACCCGCTCCTATTCAAGATCAGAAGAAGAAGGATATGGCAAAGGTCAAGTGCTTCATTTGTCATGATTTTGGACACTATGTCTCCCACTATCCTAAGAAGAAAAGGAAGGGAAAGCAGCATGCATCAACAGCCAATGTTGATGATGATGATGATGATGTTGAGCATCGACCTTAGAAGAAGTCAAATGAATTTTTCCTTTAGAAACTATTACCAATAGTAGTAATGTTTGGTTTGTGGATAAGGCATATGACAGGTTTCTAAGACTCTCTTACACATTTCTTAGTGAAGAAGATGACAATTCCCTACGATCCTCAGATCAAGAGATAGGTACTTTATATTTTTTCTCCCTTGATTATTATTATTACTTTTATTTTTTAGTCGGCCTCTTGTCCTTGTATTTTGCTTGGTTATGATTTTTTTTCCTTTCTTTTCCATGGCCTCCTAAATGGGGAAAGGAAGAACAAGTCCATTGTGGAGGTTTCCAAGCCAATGATTCATGCATCAGATGGAATCATAAAAGCGAGTTTTTTGGCAAGAGGGTTCTCCTAGAAAGAGGGAGTGGATTATGAGGAGATTTTTGCTCCAGTCACCAGATGGTCAAGTTCTCGTATGACCTAAGGGCTCGAGCATAGATTCAGCAACAAGTGATTGATGTTTATGAGGGAGGATTGCACAGAATGTTAGGACGTCCAAGATCGTGCTAGATGACTAAAAGAGCTTCCAAGGGAGTAGACAGTCAAGCAGAGTGGAAGGAGTAGCCTTCCAAGAGGACATCATGGATTGAGATTGTCAAACAAGATCCTTGGAGATGGGAGATCTCTTGGAGCAATATGCCTTCTATGAGGAACCATGTCAAACAGCAGAGTATGCCTCAGTGATAGAGGGAGCAGTAGTGGCAAGAGGATTTGCTTTCGTGACAAAGGGAGTAGCCAGGATTACCAAAAGAGGATTTGATTCAGCATCAAAGGGAGTTGCCTCAAAGTTTGAGATCTTGGCCAATACATTATTTCTTGGATTGGAGGTGTGACAAAGATCAGATGAGATCTTCCTCGGACAAGGGAAGAACATAGTCCATATTTTGAGGAGATTCGATATGATGGACTGCAAGTCCATGGCTACACCTATGGTGACAAATCTGAAGAAGCTGGGCAATTTCGCTTTCAATTCATATTTGGTGGATCCCACGATGTACAGGTAGTTGATTGGATCCTTGATGTAACTAGTTAACATTAGGCCGGATATTTGCTTTGTAGTGAGCACCCTGAGCCAAGTTTATGGTTGAGCAGAGGGATGTACATTGGGTTCCAGCGAAGCATGTGTTGAGGTACCTGTGTGGTACAGTTGGATATGGTTTGAAATATATCTCAAGTGGTGAAGTGAGGTTGTAGGGATATATTGATTCAGATTGAGCAGGGAGTAAAGAGGATAGAAAAAGCACCTTGGGAGTGTTGCTAAAGATTGGGATCAGCTATGATATCCTAGTTTAGCAGAAAGCAGAATTTTGACACACTCAGTACAACAGAATCAGGGTATATCGCAGTCAGTGCCGCAAGTCAGGATACAGTGTGGCTTCGGAAGCTACTTGCAAGGCCATTTGATCAAGTCAAAGCACATTGAGATCAAATATCACTTCATCTAAGACATGGTGCAGAGAGGAGTAGTGAAGATCCAATACATATTCGAAGACAAGCAGATTGTTGACGTTCTCACCAAGCCCCTATTTAGAGCGAAGTTTGCGTACTTCAGAGACAAGCTTGGCATGATATAGAATGTCTCCTTCATTGAGAGGGAGTGTTGATGTCTTTACAGGATTGGGCAGACCATCTCCTAAGCAGCCATGTTGATTTGGTTAGGTCATGCTAATTTGATCAAGGGAGATGAATACATTCACCTGAGTAGCCATGTTGATTTGGCTAGGTCATGCTAATTTCACCAAGGATGAATGCCCCAGGGAAACAAAAGGATCAGACAGACCTTCTCCTAAGAAGCCATGAAGGACCTTGGTTGGGTCATGCTAATTTGACCAAAGGAGATTGATGCAATTCACCTAAGAAGCCATGAAGGACTTTGCTTGGGCCATGCTAATTTTGCTAGGGGTGAACGGTCCAGGGGAAAATCCTCTCCTGAGAAGCCATGAAGGACTTTGGCTAGGTCATGCTGATTTAACCAGAGGAGATTGATATATTTATCTGAGGATCCATGTTGGTTTCGCTGGACCATGTCGATTTGGTTGGGCCATGCTGATTTGGCCAAGGACAAATGGCCCAGGATACTCACATTACCTACTCCAGGATGAAATGATCTATAGACGTGCATGTGAAAAGACACTACATCAACATAGCAAGCTCATGAACTTTTCTTGTGGAGGAGAAATTTCAACTAAGGAGAAATTTGTTGTTGCCAAGGAGAATACCTCCCTCGCTAAGAGGGAGTGTTGATTTTTTGTGTAGCATCAGGAGGTATTCCCACATGCCTAAGTTGACCTAGAAAAATTATGAAGAATTAAAATTAAAATTTGATTTTTGAATGACAAGTCAACCCAGAAAAGTCAAGTCAACCCAGGAGGGTGAAGGGACGTGTCCCTTGGGTTATTTCACCCCATTCAACTAGTATAAATACATGATGTGACCTCTCATTTTCACCACAAAGAAAGAAAAATTCTTCTTCTCTCTTTACCAATGTCGTTTTACTTCTTGAGGCCGCATGTGGGGAGAAAGGACAATTTTGACCAGCAAGTTGATCTATGTTTTCTAAACCGAATTTGACCACCATTGACTGAGTTGATCTGACTTTGACCGAATTGACTGAGCGTTGATCGAAGTTTTTTTATCGCAGTAATTGACCGCAGGTCGAAGTTGACCACAAGGTTGACCGCATGAGTTGATTGTAAGTCTATGTTGAACGCAAGTCTGTGTTGACCACAAGGTCGAATTTGACCAGGGCAAAAGTTTGACCAAATTTAACGTTTTGGATGGTTTGACCAGCGTTGACTAGCTGTTGATTTTGAACAAGTTTGACTGGTATTTTGACTTGGATATTGGCACAAATTTCTAGACAAATTGTTGATTTGTAAACCTTGTTGAAGAATAATTTCTCCTAAGAAAATTTGTTGGGTTTTCTCCCAAAGATTGGGTTTCCCAGGGTAAAATTTGTTATCTCTTTTGTGCATGGTTGTCTTTCTATGATCTTTATTGTTTCCGTTGCATTTATTTTTTATATTTTATGAAGTGTAATTGCTCAATGATATCAGTGGCATAAGAATACTATGTAAAAATCAGTAAGAAGTAATTATCTAGCAGAAAATTGTATCAATTGTATATCTTGTAGAAAATTCAATAGAGATGGATGGCCAAGATTAAATCTCGCCCTCTTGAGATCAACGATTGTGACTTGAACTTTCGTTAACACAACGTAAGTCACTTTTTGTCATAAAGTAAAAGTTACTTTATAAATATAAAGTCATATTGGGAAAAAGAATGTGTTGGACCACTTCCACATGCTAAGACACCAAGCCTATGTGGAAGCAACTATCCAAGCTAACTTCAACACTCCCTCTTAGCGAGGAAGGTGTTCTACACCACCCCAGGTTATCTCTGAAGAATACAAACTCGCCTTTCATCAAAGCCTTCGTGAGGATGTCTACCACCTGTTCATCTATAGAAATATGTTGGAGCTTAATAGCACCCTTCTTAACATAGTCTCAAATGAAGTTATATTCGATGTCAATGTGCTTTGATCTCCAAGAGTTTTATGCAACTTTAATTATCAAATTGTATGACTATGGGATCCATCTCCTGATCAAATATACTAATAAGCAACTTATGAAGCCAGATGGCTTCACATGCTGACAAGTTGGTTGCCATGTACACGGCCTCTGCAGAACCAAGTACCACTGAATTTTGTTTCCTGTTGAACCAAGAAACAACTCCTAACCCCAAGTTGAAGCAGCACCGCCATTTGTATAGCCCATCAACATGACCACATCTCCCCTGACATAGTTCAATCCATACTCTATAGTGCCTTGTGCCTTGTATGTATCTGAGCACATGTTTCATTGCTATCCAATGCACTCTCCTAGGCTCAACCATGAACTGACTAAGAGTGTTCACAGCAAAACAAATATCTAGCCTGGTGTTGACTAGATACATCAAAGAACCTATCAACTGACGATATAACGTTGGATCCACCAACTTAGAACTTGAAGCATTGAGCTTCTTCCAGTTAGTCTCCATAGGTGTAGACATAGGTATACAATCCTCCATCTCGAACCTCTTCAGGATCTCCACTATATATTTTCCCTGTCCTGGGAAAGTTTGACCTTCCCTTTGCCCCACTTCCAACGCCAAGAAATAATTCATCAATCCCAAGTCCTTCATCTCGAACTCAAAAAGCAAGATCTTCCTTGCACCTGCTTATGAGCCTCTCAAAACTTGTAAGAAACAAATCATCCACATACAACACAAGAATGAGCGGTTCACCCACAACCTAAATGAAATACAAGTTAGAATTTGCCTCACTAATGGTAAAGCCCAATCCTAGCAAGTAGTTGTCAATCCTTGAATACTAAGCTCGAGGAACTTGCTTGAATTTGTATAGCGCTTTCTTCCATCTACATACATGTGACTGCCTGTCATGAACCTTAAAGCCCTTTGGCTGCTCTATATACACTTCCTCCTCAATCACACCAATAAGGAAAGTTGTTATTACATCCATTTCATGTATCCTCCACCCCATCTCTGAAGCAATAGATATTACAACCCTTATAGAAGTGTACCTGGCAACAGGAGAAAATGTCTCCTCATAGTCAACTCCCTCCTTCCGAGAGAACCCTCTTGCCACAAACTTGGCCTCAAACTTTTCAATGTTGCCATCTACAGCATGTTTGATCTTGTAGATCCATTATGAGCTCACCATTGATTTCCTTTTGGACGTGGCACTACCTCCCCAAACATCATTCTTCATGATTGAAGTATACTCTTCCACCATGGCATCCCGACATACCTGCTAGTCTGCAGCCTTCCTGAAGCTAGAAGGCTTTGAATCAATGGGGTCACTTATGAGTGCTATGTAAGTCAAAAATCTCTGTGGTGACCTGCACTCCCTCATGGTCCTCCGAGGAGCCTCCACATACTCCTAAGCATCTCTAATGATCTACTCTACCCATCTAGGTCTCCTCCTCCCGGAAGTAGAAGGAGGATCCTGTAAGAAAACCTCTCACTCATCATCCTTCTTTTAAGTTTGAACACCTGTACCTATCCTTGCACCTATACCTATACTTGTACATGTACCTGTACATATACCACAGGAACCTGTGTTGGAAAATGTAACTAGGTGCGATATTCATAATATTCTATGTGTTATTGATTTTATGTATTTGATGTAAAGAGAAAAGAAAAAATTATTATTATTATTTTATAAAATGGGGTTCATGCTCAAGCTCAATTTATTTATAGGTCAAGCACCCATTGTGTGCTTCTAGGGTTTGTCATAGAGTCAAGAATTCATTAGAGTCATTGTCGTATGTAAAAGTCCCCATTGGGCATCTTGTAACAAGTCAAGAAAATTTATTTGAGCTAAATTAAAATAAAAGACCTCTCTAAGATCGGTTTCCATATGGTACTGATCTCAAGTTTACATAATAAGCATTTTGACCTCATTTGAAGAAGACATTCAAGACATTCGATCAAGCAAGAGAAGAAGTTTGATCATAAGGAGAAAGAGTCTAAAGGGAAAGTGAATTTCAAGAAAGAAGATGGAATCAAAGTTTTGGGTCTCTCTCTCTCTCTCTCTCTCTCTCTCATGCAAAGAAATTCTAGAAGCTGATAGGTCGAAATTGTTGGAGAAGTTGCTAGGTCAAAGTTACTGGACGCTGCGAAGTTGTCGAAAGTGTTGCTAGGTCGAAGTAGTTGTGAAGCTACTAGGTCGAAGTTGTTGGAAGCTATGAAGTTGTTGGAAGCTGCGAAGTCGTTGGAAGCTACAAAGTTGTTGGAAGCTGCGAAGTCGTTGGAAGCTGCAAAGTTGCTGGAAGCTGCGAAGTTGCTGGAAACTGCGAAGTTACTGGTAACTACTAGGTTGAAGTTGTTGGAAGCTGATGGGTCGAAATTGTTGGAGAAGTTGCTAAGACGAAGTTGCAAGAGAAGTTGCTAGGTTGAAGTTGCCAGAAAATCTAGGGGTCGAAGTTGCAGAAGTACCTGGGGGTCGAAATTGCAGTAATAGTTGGAAAGGACGAAAATTTGTGGATGGAAGTTGTTTTGACTTTGAAGGAAAATTCATCAAGAAATAAGGTTGACTTGGCCTTGGAGGGGTCCCTGTCTTGGGTCTAAAGGTCTTGGAATTCGTCATTTGAAGATTCTATAAGTCGAGAAGAATTACTTGTGGGTTTTCCTCTCTAGGAGAGGTTTTGCCCCTGGCTAGCAGCCTATATCCAGTGTCCATTTGTGTTATTGATCTTCATTGTTTGGTAGCTGTTTGATGAGAAGAACACTATAATAATCAAGAGAAGAAGAAGCTAATTATAAATACTACAAGTTTAAATAAAGAACATCACAAGCAATTATCAAAGTAAAGAGAAATCACCCTAATCTAGCTGTCAAAGATTTCTCAACATGTTATTAGAGCTAAGGTGACAAGGAAAGGCAACTGGAAGATCATATCAATTGAAAGGGACATAAAAGGGCAAAGCATAAGAAGGAAGAGCATCAAAAGGCGATATAGTCATTACATCACAAAGACCCCATCGTCGTATTGAAGGAAAAACTCTTGAAGAAAAGAGACCTCAAAGACCCTTCCACCATCTCAAAGGAAGAATGCCTCTACACATTTAAAGCATCTTGGGAAGCCTCCATCGTCATCCAAAGGAAGCAAGAAGAAGCATTGTCATTTTGAAGAAGGAAGATCATCCCTCCCTCATTCTAAATCTCACACTCTAGTGGAAGGCATCATCTCCAAGGAGACATCTTCATTGGTTGAGTACTTTACATTTATGTCTCATCCTACAAATCAAATGACTTCTTTCTGCAAAGAGAACAATAAACTTGTTGGGGCATCAAACTACCTTGAATGGAAGAAGAGAATAGATTTGATTCTCATAGAAAATGAAATTTTTGAGTATGTCAAGGGCTCCATCACAAAGCCTCCTCAAGAACAATCTCAAGCATTGTCAAAGTATATGAAAGGAGAATCAATACAAATCAAATGACTTCTTTCTGCAAAGAGAACAATAAACTTGTTGGGACATCAAACTACCTTGCATGGAAGAAGAGAATAGATTTGATTCTCATAGAAAAAGAAATTTTTGAGTATGTCAAGGGCTCCATCACAGAGCCTCCTCAAGAACAATCTCAAACATTGTCAAAGTATATGAAAGGAGAATCAAGGGCTCAAATAATCCTCATTGAATCTATCAAGAATTCTCTCATTCCCTTTGTAGCAAAATTGAATACATCAAAACAGATCTATGACAAGTTGGTAGAGTTGTACTCTATAAGTACAGCTGGGGAAATAATATCTTTAAGAAATGAATTATACAAGATGAAAGTATCAAAGGAAGAAAGGATAGCTTCATATCTCATTAGAGATCAACTACAAGAGCTAGAAGAAGAAATGTCAGATGCAGAGATGACCACTTGCGTACTCAATGCACTACCAGATGAATGGGGCAAATTTGTATCAAGCATCTATGGAAAGAAGGAAGCTACACCATTCAGTGATCTATGGGCATTATGTAAGATTGAAGAATCCAAATTAAAATCAAAGAATGACATTGGATCAAATGAGCAATCACAAGCATTTGTTGCTATGACAAGGAAAAAAGGAAAGTTTGGTAAATTTGAGCCTTGAAAGAAATTTCAAGAGAAAATTGACACGTCTAAGGTTCCCGTATAAACTTGAAGTGAAGTTTCCCCATTCTTCTGGTAGAGCATTCAACACCATTGTAGTCATCTCAGTGTCAGACATTACTTCTCCCAGTTCCTGCAATTGATCTCTTATTTCAGAAATCCTCATAAAGTATGAAATGATTCCTTCTTCTCTTGACAATTTCATTTTGTATAGTTCTTGTCTCAAAGAGATTGCTTCTCCTGCAGTACTCACAGAAAATAGCTCTACCAGTTTCTCATATATTTCTTTTGCAAACTTTAATTTTGATACATAGGGTATGAGTGAGTCCTTAATGGATTCTATGAGAATCCTTTGGGCTCTGATTTCTACCTTCATGTACTTGGCATGAGTTGGAGCATCTTCTTTTGAGGGTTGAATTGTAGATCCTTCGATGTAGTCCATAACTTCGTCTTCAATTAAATTCAAATATGTCCTCTTCTTCCATGCACTAAAGTTTGATGACCCAACCAGCTTGTTGCTCTTTCTACAATAAGTCATCTTGACAGATTTAAGTAAGGTCATAGATACTTACTTGAGTAGAGTGGCTTGCAGCTTCTTTGATAATGATGAAGATGAAGTCAGAAGCTTCTTCTAAGATTGAAATCTCCAATGAAGGTGTTCTTGGATCCTTGATGATAAAGGATATCTTCAAAAGATTATGTTTCTTCCAACAATGTTTTTGAATATAAATCTTTGAATGAGTTGAAGATCTTTCTTGAAGTAGCTTGAGAGTGTTCCTTGCAAACTTTGATCTTTGCTTCCTGGAGTGTCTTCTTGTCAAGTAGTCTTTGTGTTCAGCACCTTAGCTCTGATTCCATGTTGAGAATTTGGTAGGGCATAGTTTAATTCAATTCTCTTCTTGATAATCACTTGCGAACTTATTTCTCTTACTTAGATGTTCTCTTTATTAGCTTATTACATCTGTCATCAAGTCAATTATCAAAACACAAGAGACACAAAGTTTAGGCTATTCAAGCCAGGGCCAAAACCTCTCCCTCTTGGAGAGGAAAACTCGCAAGTAATTCTTCTTATAGATTTTCAATTGACAAGTACCATGACCATGACTCAGACCCTTGACAATAGTATGCCTCTAAGACCTTGTCACTGCTTTTTCTTGGCTCCTTATGCTGATCTCCCTTTCTGCACCGTTCTGCACCATTCTACACCAACACTAGGAAAGCTTGGTTCCTAGCCTTAAACTAAAATCTTCTTTCCTTGATTTGACCTCGGCCTCTTGCTGTGATATTCTTGTTGAGATAAGCTTTGTCCTCCATGAATGGATCTCCTTTTATGATGACTGTCTTACTTGCTGCCTCCTTTATGCTGTAAGTATAACTCTCTTACTTGTAATCCATCTGAATTGTGATCAGCACTGAGACTGTGAACATTACTGAGACTGCAATCATTCAAACTTCATTCTTCTTCTACCCAACCGAAATCACAGAGAGATCTGCAAAGTTCTTAATTTAATCTATCACCAAAACTGCAGGGAATCCGCACTTCTGCTCCTATTACAGTCATCCGAAAACCTCAGAGAAGGATCCGAACTTCACTGTAATTACCCATCCAAAAATCACAAAACTATTGTCCATCCGAAAATCACAGAATTGTTATCCATCCGAAAATCACAGATGTGGATACGAATTGTTCTGTCTATTTTCTGCAAAGTTTACTAGGGTATATATAGTTGTCAGCCCCTATAATTAGCCGAACTGTCAGTGAACAGCTGTGTCTATTTGAGCCGACCTTTCAAGTGTTATTTACCAGCATCTTCAAGCCAACTTTTCAGGGAGTATTTCCATTATCTTCGAGCTGCCTTCAAGGAGCCAAGTGACAAGGTCTTGGAGCATATATATGTATCATCAATTTGTTTTATCACAAGTGTAACATGACTCCATGACTCTAATTATATTGATGACTAGACAAATCCCTAAAGACATCAAGAATAAGTCTTTGACCTATAATAAAACTTCTTGTTCATGAAACCCATGAAGCAAGTATATACAAAATACATGTTATTATCTTTGTCTTCTTTATTACATAAATTCATAATTACATAGTCATTATGAAAACAGATCCTAGTTACGCTTTCCAACAAGTAGAAGAACCTGAAGAGAAGAAAACAAAGAAGGAAGAAGTGAATGACCTCTACTATTAAAGGTCTCTCATACTTTAAGTTTATTTTCAAGTCAACAATCATGATAGAAGCATTACAGTTATGGTAGGATGCACTGTAGCATTTATTGAGATGGCATCATTATTAGAAGCATAGAAGAATAGTAGAAGTAGCAGTTTGTACAGTTGAAGTAAGCAAGATCGAAAGACAACATCTCATCACACCTTGTCATCATTAGAAAGAAGCATTTGCAGAATAGGGAGCATCAAGATCCTCCACCTGAATCTAGGTTGAAAAGGTTCACCTCTACTTTGTTACATAGATGATCGACATTCCACCTTGTGTGGGATCCACGGTTTGGAAGGTTGAAGGTAAGATGACAAAAATGTGCAGCATGATAATTTAATTGAAGTATTTCACCATCTTCAAGCAAGGGAAAGAACGTTGCTAAAGGAAGTCTAGATGATCACATGAAGGAAAAAGGTATGCATGTATTTGGTAACTTTTAATAGATAAAGTCATGTCATTACTTGATTACAGATAGAATGGTTAGAATGCTCTATCTCGTGAGCATGATTGAAGAAGAAGGAACTCTTCCCTATGAATGACACATGAAGGCATAAAACAATATGCCTTGAACTCTTCTACATTATGACATGATAGAATCAAATGACCTCATATGAGGTGATGGACAACAAATTGTCTCTATGAAAGAAGAGCTATGTATAGAGATCCCAAGGAAGCAGTATGTGAAGAAGTTGAAAGGAGAGTTCATGAAGATGTGTCTACAGTTACTTAATCAACATCTGATATTAAAAGGATTGGCTATAATATCTCCATAAAGAAGTTACGAAGACCCTGATAAGTATGATGAAGGATAACCTCAGTAATGGAAGCCATGGAGATGGATTCATAAAGAAAAGATGTTGATGTTGCAGAAGCAGATGTCATGGTGAAAGGCCATCATGAAGAGGCAATTCTATTTTTTTTATGTTCATTTTTTATTTTTGAAAGCATCTTGTTGGATTGAAACAAGGCTACCAACAAAAGGCTGTAGAAATTCACCTACAACTAGTACACATAAATTTGGATGGATGTCCTAAGAAGAACATGACTTGGAAGAAGTAGCAATATGAAGGATAGCTAGATGGTGACAAAGATGGTCAATTTCCAAAGGATGACATGACTAACATTAATTGGTTCAACACTATGTTTCGTTGAAAATTAAAAGGGAAAGTGATGAAGAAGATGGTTGAAGCCCTATGAAGAAGTTACAGAAGAAGATGGCTCCATGATGAAGAAGTTGAAGTCTATTCATAACATGATGATGCAGAAAGAGGAGCCCTACAAGCAGTTGATAGTCCCATGATCTCCATGAAAGAATAGATAGTTGTTATCGAAAAAAAGTCCCTAGTTAAGAGGGAGCTCGGGTATATTCCTTTCATGTGAAAGAATGAGTAGATCCTCCCTAGTTGAGAGGGAGAGATATGGTATATACACATCATTCTTGTCTTCATATCATGAAGAAAGAATGGAGGATTGGGTAAGCACTAAGACTAATACCAATACTCTTTGAGGATGAGGTAGGGAATCCAATAGGCAAGAGAAGTCGAAGAGGAGATTCCATGAGGATGTGTAAATCCAAGATGGGTATGGTCTTAAAAGGACATACCTTGTGAACATCTAGATGGAGTATGTGCCTTGAGAGACAATGATGAAGGTGTTTATAAATCATTGTCTCCCCAGCATTGTGCTCTAATCTAGTGGAGACATAGAGTTGTTAGTCAAGGCCTTGCTATATGACAATGTTGGTCGATATGATGAGATGCACTAATATAAGCTGAAAAGATAGCTTATGAGATGGTTTACCAATCTGACTCTTCTTACGAGAATTCTTCAGTACGAGAATGTCCATGTACCATTGCTATTATGAATACCTCCCTAGTTAAGACTCAAGAGGGAGTGTTGGAAAATGTAACTAGGTTCGGACTTCATAATATTCTATGTACTATTGAATTTATGTATTTGATGTAAAGAGAAAAGAAAAACTTATTATTGTTATTTTATAGCATGGGTTTCATGCTCAAGGTCAAGCACCCATTGTGTGCTTCTACAGTTTGTCATAAAGTCAAGAATTCATTAGAGTCATTGTCATATGTAAAAGTCCCCATTGGGCATCTTGTAACAAGTCAAGAAAATTTATTTGATTCAAAATTGTGTCAAAAGATCCTCCAAGATCAAGTCGGCCTACAAGAGAACAAGTCGGCCTCATGAAGGCAATTCGTACCCCTTGGAAGCCTATATATAAGTGCATTCAACCTCATTTGAAGAAGACATTCAAGACATTCGATTAAGCAAGAGAAGAAGTTTGACCATAAGGAGAAAGATTATAAAGGGCAAGCGAATTTCAAGAAAGAAGTTGGAATCGAAGTTTTGGGTCTCTCTCTCTCTCTCTCACATGCAAGGAAATTCTAGAAGCTGATAGGTCGAAATTGCTAGAGAAGATGCTAGGTCAAATTTATTGTGAAGTTGCTAGGCCGAAGTCATTGGAAGCTGCGAAGTTGTTGGAAGTTGCTATGTTGAAGTTGTTGTGACGCTGCTACGTCGAAGTTGTTGGAAGCTGCGAAGTTGCTGGAAACTGCTAGGTCGAAGTCGTTGGAAGTTGCTAGGTCGAAATTGTTGGAGAAGCTGCTAAGTCAAAGTTGTAGAAGAAGCTAGTAGGTCAAGATTGCAGGAGAAGTTGGGGGTCAAAGTTGCATAAGTAGTTGGGGGTCGAAATTGCAGTTGTAGCTGGAAAGGGCGAAAATCTATTGCTCGAAGTTGTTTAGACTTTGAAGGAAAGCTCATCAAGAAAGAAGGTTGACTTTGTCTTGGAGGGGTCTCTGTCTTGGGTCTAAAGGTCTTGGAATTCGCCATTTGAAGATTCTCTAAGAAGAAAAGAATTACTTGTGGGTTTTCCTCTCTAGGGGAGGTTTTGGCCCTAGCTAGCAGCGTATATCCTGTGTGCATTTGTGTTAATTATCTTCATAGTTTGGTAGTTATTTGATGATAAGAACACTATAATAACTAAGAGAAAAAGAAGCTAATTATAAATACTACAAGTTAAAATAAAGAACATCACAAGCAGTTATCAAAGTAAAGAGAAATCGCCCTAATCTAGCTGCCATAGATTTCTCAACAACATGTGCCTAAACCTATAACCTATACCTGCTCAACCTTCGGAGCTACTTGCTCCTAATACTATGATACTACTAAATCTGTGTCATGAGACTTCCTAAAGGCTTTTTCTTCTTCAAACTTTGCATCCCGTATAACCACTGTCCTCCTCAATGTTGGAATGTAAATCTAGTAAGCCTTTGAAGTTTCATTGTACCCGTCAAAGATTCGTTCTCTGTTGTAGGATCGAGCTTTGTCCTCTTCTCAAAAGGGACATGGGAATATGTTAGGAACCCAAAAAAAGTGCCCAACCTCAAGCTTTTTGGTAGTAAAAGCCTCCTCAAGAGTCCTCCTCCCCAACACTTTGTGTGGACTCCTGTTCTACACGTAGACTGCAGTATTGCAAGCCTTTTCCCACAAGAACATGGGTAGATCCTGGTCATGCAACATGGCCTTTGCAGCCTTGACGATGGCCCTGTTTTTCCTTTCTGCAACCCCATTCTACTGAGGGTTGTAAGGAATTGTCAGCTCTCTCTTTATCCCTGCATCTGCACAAAATTCCTTGAAGTGATTGAAGGTGTACTCGCCTCCATTGTCAAACTTCAAAACTTTGATTTTCCTTCATGTCTGGTTCTCCACAAGAGCCTTAAACTCTTGAAGTTGACTAAAGACCTCATCCTTGGTCTTTATGAAGTAGATTCAGGTCCTCCTGGAAAAGTCATCAATGAACATAACAAAACAGTTATACCCTGTCGAAGATGTAGCTAAAATAGGACCACACACGTCTGAATGTACTAGATCCAAGATTCCCTTGAGCCTGTTGTTACTACTTGGAAAAATTGTCTTGGTGTATTTCCCAAGCACACATCCCTTGCATACTTCCTACTGATCTGTGTTGAACTCTAGAAGGCTTGTGGAAATATCCCTCGGCACCTTCAGTGCCCCATGATGCAAGTGGATCATCCTCCTATGTCAAAGCTCGCAAAGTTTGTGTTACTATGTACTAATGCCTGGGCTATCTCAAACTGTACGTTGTATAGCTTTCCCTTTCTAATTCCAATCACCTTTGCTACTTTGAAGCTAGTACCTTAGGGTGAAGATATACCTTTCCATCCTGGAAAGTAATAGAATAACCTCTATCATCCAATGCTAAGACTAAGATGAGGTTCTTTTTCAACCCCGGCACATAAAACACCTGTTTCATCATCAATGGTTTTCCAGACTCCCTCTCAAATGTGACTATCCCAACATTTGCTACTTTGCACTTGGCATTATTGCCAAGTTCAATGTGGAAGTATAGATCCTTTTCTATCAGACTGGTGAAGTACTCTCGTGCTCTAGTCATATGACATGAAGCACCACTATTTATATACCAACTACTTGTGGTGACTCAGCTAGAAAGGTAGGCTGTCAACGAGAACTCATTCTCGAACCGATCTGCAAAGTCATTGACTACTGAAGCTACTACCCGTGACTTCCCCTTGTCCTTCTTCTTGTTTGGACACTCGCTGGCATAATTCCTCGGCTAATGACAAACAAAGCATTTCACTTTGCTCATGTCCTTCTTCTTCCTCTCTCCCTTAGAGGTAGCTCCACCACTAAAGCCTTTCTTTGTCTTTCCCTTACCCTTGCCTGCAAGAGCAAGGTTCTCTTCTTCCTCACTATTATGTTTGCCTGCATGGATGGAGCCTGTCCTTATCTCCTCCTGAGTAAATTCATCCCATTATCTCTACTAGCCGAGAAGATTTTCCCCTGCCATAATCCCTCAGACAAAATAGTCGCACTGTTTTTAGAAGCATTTAAGGCAATTCTCACCAACTTTGAATCTGGCACTGTTACCCCAACCACTGCCAACTCATCTCGTAACTGGGTGATTTTAGTGAGATAAGAAGCAACATTTTTATATCTAGCCATTTTGGTGCCTCTCAACTTCTCTTAAAGCACCATCTTTTGGTTCTGGTTACTGCTTTGGTAAAGGTTTGTGAGAGCTACCTAGATCTCCCTTGCTGACTTATTTCCTGCGAGGTGAGGGATAATACGATCCTTCACCTCATTAAGAATGATTCTCCTTGCTTTCACATCCTTTTTGTTATGCTTCGCAAGTGTTGCAACATCTATTGGAGGTGTTAGAGTTTGAATAGCAAACTCCCAAATCTCATTTTCTTCCAAAAGCAAAGCAATCCTCTCCCTCCAAGGACTGTAGTTGGAAGCCCTATACAATTTATCCTTAAATCTCAACCCTGTGGCCATTTCCTTGAAAACCTAGAAATATTTTTGCTTTTCCTTGAGAGCCCAGAAAAAATCGACCTTTCCTTGAGATCCTACAAAAATAATACATTTTTCTTGAAAACCCAAAAAGATCTCAAAATTTTCTCGAAAACCTAAAAAGATCTCAGCATTTTCTTGAAACCCCAAAAATGTCTCAACCTTTTCTTGAAAACTTAGAAAAGTTTTCACCTCCTGAAAAGGAATCGTATTTTCTTTTCATAGTCTCACTCTAATACCATGTAAGCTTTACATAAGTTTCATATTTGGTTGATGTTCCAATAAAAGTTATGCCCAGATTTTAATATCCTCACAAATCTGATTTTAATGAACAACAACACATTGAAAACATATGTAGAGGTAAAATAGAAAACCACACAATAAATGAGACAACTTTTACCCTAGAAAACCCCAATGGGGAAAACCAGTAAACAGATATTTATTATTTTCAGCTCTTAGAGAAATCAGAAAATTAATTACAACAATAAATGAACTTGGTATAGCTCATAAATTTTTGAGAAAATTGTCAAGATTCAATCCTAGCAATCTTCCAACTTTGTCTTTATCTCGTATCTGAGATTAACGCTACCCCAGTGTGCAGTTGTACGATCGTCCATAAAGCTGTACGGAATTCATATGATGTGGACATGTGCAGTATGGTATGGTTTCCTTGGGATGCGTGCATTGCTGGGAAACTCAAGCTCAATCTAATCTGCATCCTTTCAGCCTCTGTAATTCGATTTTCCTTCTCTATTTCTCCTTCTCAACCTCAAACATCATATGTTCCCTTGTGTGTTCGTGTAATGTCCCCAACTTCTTAGGAGGCATATGGGGGATTTCCGCTAGCCTAATAAAGTTCCCATAGGCTAGGGCAAGAAAAATTTAACTACGGGAACATTATTTGCCTAGAAAAATCATTACCAATGCTAAAGTGACAAAAAGGGGGACATGTCCTAGGCTAATGAAAAATCACTTTAAATTTATAAAGTGAAAAGGCCACTAAAGTGACTTTATAAACATTAAAGGGTAAAAAGGAGGCAAAAGTGGCGAACAAGTTATAAAAAGGGGAAAATGAGGATTTTCTCCTCATTCTATACTTTTTCCATTTGAGAAAAAGAATTTTTGGAGAGCACTTGGAGAAGAGTCTACAGTTTTTGGAAACCCTAAGTCTGGTTGCTAATTTCAGTGTTGAAACCATACACCTTAGCTAGTTTGGGAGCGAGATCACTCAGGTTTTGCCATTGTGCTTAACCGAAGAAGATTTGTGGAAGATAACAGGAGGTAACGATTTTATCAGTTGATTTTATCTTCTAAGTTTTTCATATATCTTGATAGGTTGAGAATACCCATGAGGACACCTAGTTCCTAAGCCATTCTAGTGGGTCGAATTACTGAGTGAAGGACATCCTTTGAGGCCAAAGTTATATCCTTTGTTGGTCAAATCTCATACTGTTGGAAGGCTCAAGTTCTATAGGAGAAAAGAGGATGAGTTTCATTTGTGTAGCAAAGACCAAGTTGGGTGTTTATTGGCAATGCTTTCCTGTACAAGGGGTCAAGTTTATCACTGTTGCAGAAGGACCGAGTTGATTGGGATTGTAAGGACGTGTTTACAACTGTAAAGGGGGGTCGAGTTTCACTGTTGAAGGGGTTTGAACCCTCTCTTTTGCTGCTAACTAAGTATATCCCTTGTTGGAGGTCAAGTTGGGCCTGTAGAGACCGAGTTTCCCTTGTTAGTTGAGGTCGAGTGCCTTTGTTTTTCTTGTTGTGTAAACGTTGAGAAAACCCAAGTCTTCTACCTGTACAAGGTCGAGTATTCTCTTTATTTGTTGGTTGAGTGGACCATTATCAGTGGTTGAGGTTAAAGTCTTAGAGGAGGTCGAAGTCAGTCTTGCTTGTTGTACATATATGTCATCTACTAAGTGTATTCCTATAACATTTATGTGGTTGTAGCAGAGGTTAAAAGGCAGATAAATAAAGGGGTCGATTCCTAAAGATCATCATTGTTGAAGTTGTATAAGGGTTGAACATCATACTGAAGATATATCATTGTGCTCAAACCAAGTTCCTCTATTGTGCCTATTGTGACGTACTCCCATTATCAGAATTAATGTGATGACTATGTACCTTCTAGCTTGTCAATAATGCCAAATGTATCAGTGTTTCGTGTAATTTCTTAGTATTATATGCTATTCTAGTTGTTGGTTTGAAGTCTGGTTACATATTTTTGCTACTGTATGTTTATGCTCGAAACAAATAAATAGAAACTACACCTATAGTAGTGTAATTACAAACTGTTTGACGAAATCTCTCACTAAAGACATCAATAAAATACTCAAAAAAAATGGTGAAAATTTGAGGTACTTCCAAGGGGGTATCTTACAGTTCAATGTGTCTCGCTTTTCCACCAACTTGCTTTTATCTCTTTAAGACCAAATGCCTAACTATAGATCTTCGAAGAGATGGATGGCCAAGATTAAATCTTGCCCTCTTGAGATCAATGGCTATGACTTAAACTTTCGTTAAGGAAACTTATGTCACTTTTAGTCATAAATTAAAAGTTACTTTATAAATATAAAGTAATATTGGAAAAAAAACATGTGTTAGACCACTTCCACACGCTAAGACACCAAGCCTATGTGGAAGCACCTATCCAAGCTAACTTCAACATTGGATGGTGTAGACTAATGTCCCTAGAGGATTGAGGTAGAGGCAAAGACTAGACAAGTGGCGAAGAATAAAGTAATATAAATGATGGTGGAACATTCATGGTGGTGTTACCCCATAGTTATAACATTTGGCAACAATGGTGCTTTCACAATTGGTGAACACTTCTTCTATCAAAAGAAACAGGTTGAATGCAAACCAGGTAGAGAGGTCGGTTTATGTTCATTACAATTTTTGATTGTTGTCCCATTACTATAATGAGGCAAAGACAAATAAAGATTTGATGGTTTGGAACAAAAATCTGAAGGAGGATAATTTGGAGGAGAGTTTTATTTAGATCAAATAGAGGATGCTCTATTGGATGATTTATGATCACATTGAGATGCCACCTCAATCCAGTGCCATGGTCCCCATGTGTAGGACTCCAGCTACAACAACTGGGGCTTCATATTTAGTTCCACAGCTTCCACTTCCATCTACTTCA
The DNA here is from genome assembly GCA_034641835.2 of Pinus albicaulis. Lineage (NCBI taxonomy): Eukaryota > Viridiplantae > Streptophyta > Pinopsida > Pinales > Pinaceae > Pinus > Pinus albicaulis. The sequence continues at coordinate 548,332,314 of CM076574.1, forward strand.
CTACCACCACATGGAGGCCCACAGAGCAATCATGGTGGTGTAAGGAGAAGAGAACAATAGATAGATTCACTACTTCATTTGTCGTAGATGATAGATTAGTGTTTTGAATTTGGACCTTTCAATCTTCATACTTTAGTGTGTAGATGGCCTATTTTGTAAACATTACTATCTGGTCATGTTGACAATTTCTAGATAACCAATTTCAATGATATGTCAATGGTCTACTTTCTATCATATGCTTAAAAATTCAATATTGCAGGAACCGTTCCCCCCCCCCACGATTTAAAAGGTGGATTCGCGTCCCAGACGGATCCGTCGATGATCCTTGGGAGGAATTGCAGTTCGTGGACTTTCGAAACCATTATGGTTCTGAACTATGGTTTCGCGAGCCTGAACCACGATTTCGCGAGCCCGAACCACGATTTCGCAAGCCTGAACGACGATTCCAAAAACTACTCACACGGTTCCACGAAGATTTTTCTTTTTTGGAGTTTTCGAATTGTTATGTGAGGAACTATGCTTCCTGGACACTCCCAATGTGCCCCCTTGATGCTCCCTAGACGCTTCCTAGATGCTCCCTAGTGGTAATGTTAAATTCCTAAAGTTTACATAAATTTTTAACATTACCATGAAATGGCTTAGGATGTTTAAGAATGGTTTCAACCTCATCGGACTTCATATGAAGAAAATAGAATTTCATATCCCATTCAAACTTCAACAGACTTAACAATTTTTAGGATTTCAGGATCAATGGGATTGTGGCATTTCATTAGATTTATCATGTATGAGGGTATGTGATTGGCATTTAATCAAGAGCACCAAGCCCTATATGTACCCCAATGTTGGTGGTGTTGATTGTTGAACTCTTTTGTCATGACCTTCGCAAACATGTACCCTTCACTCAAGTCCAAATCATTGATTGGGCATGTTAAGCTTTTTCTACCATATTATAAGGCTTGGATTAGGGCAATGTTGATTAATATCCTTAGAGAATCGAAGTAGAGGAAAAGGCCAGCCAAGAGGAGAGGAATCTAGATTCTAGATGGTTGATGCTTGAATAATTAATCATTGATGTACAATGGATGCCATATCTATCTTGATTTATGTACAAATATGCATGTTTTCATATCTTCTACAACTAATTTGGTATTTTGGGTGTTTTTTTAATATAAATGCAAAAAAATAATATATATATATATATATATATATATATAGCATTTCAGAAGCGCCTATATATATATATAGGCGCTTCTGAAATGCTTCACTTCTGACAATTTTTGGAAAATGACACTTCGCTTCCAAAAAAACATCCACACTTTGTGCAACATTGTAAAAAATTGTGTTTGTTTGTAATTGCTAGAATCTAGATGGTTGATGCTTGAATAACTAATCATTAATGTACTGGGGATGTCATTTCTATTTTCACTAATGTTACAAATCTGCAAGTTTTCATATATTTTGCAACTAATTTGTCATTCTAGATGTTTTTTTAATATAAATGCCTTAAATATATATATATATATAGACACTCCTAAGTTTTTTTGGAAAATGACACTCCCGACGCTCTAGCTCTCAAAAACACTCTCGCTTCATACGACCTTGGTATGAACTATATAGGCACCCATATGAACTATTCCTACAACTATAGAGATCCATATTGTACTATCTAGGTGATTGTGCAAATACGTACAACGTTGTCTGTACCACTGTATGAAACTCCTATACAGGGTTGTGTGTTGCTGAAAATGTCTCTTTCTAGGCTACCCACTCTCTCTCCCTCTCTATCGGTCAACCTGCTCAACTATGATCATGTTTAAAGCATCTACCTTGCCCTATCTATTTTTAAGATTCCTCTTAGTCTAAGTCACACATAAGATACAAATATAGACACATGTTGAATATAAGACTTTCCTTTTTTACTAAAGTGAATTACAACATAGAATTGCTTTTCGAAAATACCTTTTGGAAATATCTTAAACTACTTCTCAGTGTTCTCACACATTCACACTGAACCTGTCCAAAAGTTCATATCTGAGCTATAATTTTCAACAATAATGAGGCTGCATAAGTTAGCTATTTAAACCTAGATTGTCAATGCAATTGGAAATCGGGTGAAAGTTGTGTATCTACTTCTCTTTACTATACTTGCTGGAGATCTCTTTATCAACGTATTGGCAACCAACCAAATATGTGTTGTGCGATCTTTCAATGGATTTTTTCTAATATTACATTCTCCTGATGTTGTTATATTTCAGTGCACAAATATAATTGACAGTAGTTTCATTAGTTAAAAGTAAATGAATGTCGGTTGTGTTTGTGCCATAATCAGTTAGGGAAATTGCATGCTAGCACATAGTTGAAGAAGAGTCCATGTACAATGGATGGAAAACTGAATACACCCATGTTCAAAGAGCAATGAACAATGTAGACCCCTAGATTGCCAACAAAATTCTCTTGTTAAAGATCATGACCTCCACGTGATAAGATAAATAATGGTACAAGAGGAGGAGATTGTGAAAAATATTAGTGACAAACTAAAATTTAATCAAAGATGAAAGCATTCGCTTACAATCTTAGGTTTTAAGTATCCTAGGCCATTTTATTTGGGTTTTAAATTTTCTTATGGATTTACAACTCCAAGTTATGGCAGCACTCAACCTCATTAATTGCATTTCAGTTGATCAGTTGTCAGCCTAATTGTCCTAATTGCTCAACGCCTTTCATTCTCTTGGCCATGCTTCAAGCTCTCCATTCAAGTCTGCTCTCTTATTTCCTGCTGCAAGATTTGGTCAATGGCAGACTCAAAACAGGGGGTACCCCACCTAAAGTTCTTAGTCAAGACAGCAAAATAGAAGAGAAAACCTCTAACTTAGAAGAAATGTACAAGGGTGTACATAAGAAGGTCACACGTCTAGCAAAGAAGGTGCAAAGAAGGTGCAAAGTGGTACAGGAATACTCTTGAAAAATGGAAACAAAGGAATACAAAGGAAAGAGTTCTAGGACACAAAGGAACATGTATGTTGTTGCAATCGAGTGTATAAAAGAAATCCATGATATGTAATAGATAAATGAGGTTGAAAAGCATTGTGTTAAGGACCAAAATGAAAACCAGGACCTACTCCAATACTTGTGTTGCACCAATCAGTTCTAGGTAAAATTTGATGACCCGAGGATCATGTTAGAAAGGATAAGGAACAATAGTTTGGACTGAAAGAAGAGGAAATCGGCATTCAAGTCAACCGATATCTGAAATGTTGACTTTAAAAAGTATCAAGCATGTAATAAAGTTCTTAGTGAGCTTAGCTAAAGCTCAGTTAATTTTAAAGTTCGCATTTTAAACCAGAGGTGGAGATCTCAATTCCCCTTAATGACACGATGCGGCCACTGCCATCAACAAAGGGATACAATTAACCCTTGATATGTCGTCAAGAAGCCTAAAGGTTCGCATTAGGCTCAATATTTTGCAATTAAAATTCAGATTCGATAGAATTAAAGCGTTTTGTGAAAAATATGTCTTACAGCGTGAAGAGGCAGAGATTGAAGCAGGGAGGAGGAGGCGTGCTCGTCATCGGAGCCCTGGTGAAGGTTGTGCTGTGAGAAGACGTCCACCCCGTGCTGCTGCACCACCTTCTGCAGGACCGCATCATCCATTAAAGCTCTGACAAACCCTGATATCAGCTATAAATGGATCTTTAAACCTTCAAATCGGCAAATTTGAACCAATTTAAAGTCCTCTCTGACTGTATCGATGTAGAATTTTTTTGCTTGAAGATTGTTAATAAAGGTTTCGACAAAACCGGCTCCTGCAAAGGCGGTTTTAACGATGGCGTTGAATGGCGCTCTCTGGCATCGGTTGGAACCCCGTCCTGGTTTTCTCCGTATGTGGAATTGGGAGCTGTCCCTCCCGTTTCTGTTACCCGGCTCCGGGAGGGGTAGGACGTCACGTTTAGTATGCGTGAGGGAGATCGGGTTCTTTGCTTCTCCGGCACCGATAAAATGAGCAGTGGCTTCCACCTTTAAATATAATGCCTGCTCGTCTCTCATTGGTCAGGGCAGTGCTTTGACACTAGCTCTTGCCGTCAAGAAATGGATTTTTCTTTTCTTTTACTTTTTTGGAAAATTGCATTTTCTTTTGACGTGGTATCTTGTTCACAGAATTTTATAAATTTGAAAAGATTTTAGTGACACAAGATGGTTGAAACATTTTGTTTGATTCCAACGGCCATGTGGTATTGCCCTTTCGGGTTTCTCAAATTCGTGTAAGCAACTATCTATGGGAAATTATAGACCAACTAATTAAGGAAATTACGAGTATTTTAATTCTATGAGAAATTATAGACCAACTAATTAAGGAAATTAAGGGTATTTTAATTATTAGATATTTTTATTTTTTTGGTAAAATTTTGGTGATAGAATTTGATGAGTTGTTTAAAATGTATAAATAAATTTAAGGTTCTAAAAAGTTTGTTGTTGTTGTTTTTTTTTTGGGTGTCGTTTACATGTTTTAAACTTAAGATTCAAAGAAATTCATTCTACAATTTGGGTAAAATTGATTGAAAATAATGCCCCGAAAAAAACAAAAGCATCTAACGATTAAGGTTTTGTTAAAAAATTCTTAAAATTTATAGATTTAATAATTTGGTTTTATTTTATTTAAATTGTATGGATTTAATAATTTAGTTTTATTTTATTTAAATTTATTTTTTTTAAATTAAATTGATCAATTAATTAAAGTTTATTTTCTTTTTTTATTAATTTTAAATTATAATTAAGGGTAGAGATGGCAGGAGGGAGAGGGGTGCTCTATGGCCCTGAGGAAGTTAATGTTGCAAAGTATTCATAGGCTTAGGATGCATGACAAACAATCAAGCTAAAGCTTATGCCCTCTACTGGGGATTCAATTAGCCAAAAAAAATAGGTAACTTTTGTCACTGTTTTGGGAAATTCCCTCCTTATTTAGCTTTGGTGAAGGGCTCCTCTTTTAGGGACAAAACATTAGAAAGTCCTATGAAAAGAATTAGGAAAGCAGCGGAAGGATTTTCTTCAATAACATATTTCTATGTTCTCCACATTCTCAATAAAGATGCAGACTTATGTGTTAATGAAGGGTGTAGACTAAGATTCAAAGCTTTAAAAATCAATGGTCGAATCAGGCATTCTCCTATTCCTTAGAGCTAAATGGGTTGGCATTACATAGTTATGAAGTACTACATTAGCAATCAGTGATAGTATGAGATATAAATTTTGTTTTTTAGTGGGTTAATTTTGTAAAATATATATCTACAAAACCTCATTTTTTGTTGTTCAATTTGAAGTCTCTCCAAAAAAATTGTAATTTTGCTAAATAAAAGAGCATAGGAAAAAAATTTAAAGATACAACTATATATTACCTGATATATTTACTACGATCAAAAGACATGTTCACATATAACGACAAAATTATCATTCTAATTTAAAAAATAAAAAATTATAATAAAATATATATTTTTATATATTATTAATTAAGTATAACAAAGTAAACATTTAATATAATAATATTATTATTTTTTATTAATTATGTGTTGGATATTGAATTAAATTAAACTCTTAAGGAAATTATGAATATTTTATTTTATGATATCAAATTCTAATCATTTTGTAATTGATGATTAGATTTTGATCTCATTATCTTTGTAAAGGAAAATCACTATATTCCTTAAAAGTATTAATTTTATCAAATTTGCCCTTAAGAGACTAAGATTCATGACCATTTTATATTTAGATGGTTTCTCTATTAAGATCAAAAGGGAGTACTTTTTGTGTCTTTAAAGATTTACTTGATTTTTTTCATAGACTCGTGGCTTGTGAGCATTAAAGATGCTTACCTCTTTCCAGGATATGTTTAACCTTCATTTTTGGCTTACCAAGGTCAATCCTCCAATGTAACCTACACTAGGTTGGTGACCTTTTACTTCCAATGCTTTAACACTCGTAGGAAAAGGTCTCATGTCCACCTTCCAATCCCACATGATAAGCTTGTGATGGATTGTAGTCCTAATGACTATGACTATGATGGCCTCATGCCTATCACACTTTCTTTGTCACCCTAAATGTTAGAAGTGCTTCTAAGGAACAATAATTCTAAACAAAAAATATCCTTTTTTCTTGGAATTCTTTAGTGCCCATAATCTTGTTAGTTAATACCTTATTGTTTTAACAAATATAATCAAACCAAGTCCCCTTAAGATTACAAAGTAACAAATACATAAAACTAGAAACACCCCTTTTTAGATCACAGGGTTTCAAGATGATCCCAATATCATGTAATTTGTGATTTGCATGAGCTATATCAATATTTAATACTCTATAATCTCATGAACCAACTTTAACTTTTTATGAACATTAATATCTAAATTAAATTAATTAAACTATAACTTTTTTAAGAACCTTTGACTATATTTTCAATAATATATATATTCGTCATAAAAAATTATTATCATTCTTTAAAATTAATAAAACTCGCATCGATTCATGTGAACATTAGATTTACCCAAGGTCGAGAGGGATCAAATCTCTCAAAATGCAAACTTCTTTTTTAGTACAAAACTTAAGGAAATGTTTGCACCTTAAGAGATTTGATTCCTCTGAGGGGCTCGGTAGATCCAATGTTAAGAACAATTCTCAAGTACTTGGTAAATCTGAAGTTAAGATGGACTCTCAAGGGCTTGTAGCTCTTGAGTTAAGATGGACCTTTGCTAATTCTTAATAATAATATGCATATTATATAAATTTCACATCTTTGTACATAGAGAAATAGGCGTAATCTAACTTATAAACGAAATGGCCTTTTTCAGAGCATTTTTTCTAGTTGATTTTAATCAAAATCCAGTAAAGATTTTTAAAAACTTGAGTTTAAGTTGTTTAATCTGAAGAATTCGAGTGCCTTGGGGGTTTTCACATTGTTGAAGCCATTTATGCATTCAAAAATGTATTTTAAACAACAAAATCTTACAATCTTGCTTGAAATTATATCGTTGGATTGCAGTGAAAAAGGTTATTTCGTCAATAAGTTAGACTACGCCTAGAGAAATATTCGTATTTTTTATTTATTAAAATCCTAACACATATATATCCATGGGGTCTTTGATAGATGGTGATTGAGTGCTTTGTGAAGGCACTCCTTGATGTGAAGTCACAGGTTCAACTCCTTGTTGATCGAGTTGATATATTGGACATGATGAAGATGTAGTCTAAAAAAATAATCCTAATACATATAGTTTGGCATTTTTTTGGACATATTTTATAATTCGTTTATGTTGATTTTAGTAATGATTATTTATGTAGAGAGAAGATAGCTTTAAAAAAAAAATATTGTAAATATTAAATAGTTTGTATATATTTATCAATTCAATTTAAATATCAAATTCTAAAATATAGTAATTATGAATATGAATTATTATTTTAATTTGTATAGTAAAATAGATCTTAATTTATAACTATTATTTATATTTTTATATATTTTATTTATATTTTTATATATTTCATATTTCTATAGATAAAAATATTTGTATTTCTAAATATATGTTTATTAATTAAATATGTAAATTTTTTTATATGTTTATTAATTATATCTTATGAAGTATGATGACAAATGTGAATTTTTTTTTTTTACAGGAACGGTTATGGGATATTATTAAATACTTGGCCTAAATGCCAAAAATTATGTTTACATAGAGTTTAGCACTTACCCATAAAATCTCGCCACTCAAGATGATAATGGAGTTTATGCTTATCCTCCATCTCTTACAAGCTACAGCTATGGAATCAATTTCAGAAATTTTCCCAATTTTATGAATACAAACAAACTGAAATAGAAGAAGGCAGTAAAACATGGTAGCTAGTTAGATTAAGGAATAGATTCCCATGAGTTTTCCATTCCTCGTCACATTCCCAGTCAGGTAAAATATGGCAATGTTTGGGCTGGATCCTATATCCTTGTTGTTGATTCTCAGCACATGAAAGAAATTTAACCTCTGAAAGGAGTTTCTCAAGTCTTTAATTCTAGAGATTAGCCTTACGAGTCTTAAGTCCAAAGGGGGAGAATTTGACACCATGGCACATGACAAATGTGAATTATTATTATTTAGATCTATTTTAATATATTAAATAGTTTGTATACATTTATTGCTTTAATTTAAATATCAATTTTTAAAATATAGTAATTATGAATATGAATTATTATTTTAATTTGTATAGTAAAATAGATCTTAATTTATAACTACTATATATATATATATATATATATATATATATATATATATATATATATATATATATATATATATATATATATATTTCACATCTCTATGGATAAAAATATTATTATTTCTAAATATATTTTTATTACTTAAATATGTCAAGTTTTTATATGTTTATTAATTATATGTTATGAAATATAATGACAAATATGAATTATTATTATTTAGATTTATTTAATGTTATATGTACATTATGATATTTTATCGAAAAATTGTTTGTAAATTTATTAAGAAAATACAAAATTACAACCTAACAAATTGAATTGAGATTTATTATTTTTTTATATTTTTATAATTGATTCGACATTATGTTTTATTATTATTTAATTTAACACGTCAATTTAGGTGCACTACAATATTTCCCTTATATTAAATTATAGAGTGTCTTTCTAGGCAATTATAAGATGAATAAAAAAAATTGGACTAACTACAATTTAGAATATCATTTTCATATTTAATTATAATAATTATTAAAATAAATTCATTATGATTTTTGTTAATATGGAAATAAAGTTAAATCTTGAAATATCATTAAAAGTAGGGAATGTTAAAAGGAATTTATCTTCATCTTAAATTTCTTTTGTATTAGCTCCGAGGGTTAGATCAATTGGTCGAGACCTTGTCGTTAAAGCACCTTCACTATTGAAAGGTCATGGGTTCAACTCTCTCAACATTCTCTGGTTTAGACTTTGTAGTTGAGTGGATAGGAAGTGATCCCTTTGGGTGGATCTACTTGGTACAAATATTCTATGGACGTAGTGGTCACCAGTCTTCAAGGTCCGTGAACAACACATAAAAACATAGAAATGTCATTTCTATCATAATTTTCACAAATTAATTCATGGTATGTTGTGATTTATTTATCCTAAATCTCTTTTATTCATGGTATGTTGTGAATTATTTATCGTTTGGTAAATTTTTTTAAACAAAAAGAGTATTTGTATTGTATACTCTTAGGCTTGGTTCACAACAAATACATCAAGTATTATAGAGCTAATTCATCAAAATTTTCCAATTATTTTCCCCTTTCCAATAAGAATACATGATTTTCCTCGGGAGAATGTATCTAAGCAACAAAAAGAAGGTTTTGTAGGTGAATACTTTACAAAACCGCCCCAACAAAACACAAAATTTACAACACATAACGCTACTAATTGATTATGAAATATTTCATGGTAGCTTGTCTGCATGCATGTGTTTCCTCAAGGTTGCCACAAAGTCACTTGGGCCCTTCAATTTTCCATTGTTATATTTTCTAGTATCAACCTATTTAACTAAAATAAATTAATATACTTCCTCTGCCATTGGGGAATTATAGCAAGCTTGATTTGGTCATTAATCTTTAATTCACCTATCCTCAAATTACACCCCTGGTTAGCATACTCGACTACTTCTCTATTCACAAATCTTAGGACATGTAAATATGCTTTAGATGGGACATATTTCAAATTTTTCCTAATTATTTTCATGATGTTTTCCATGGATTTCTCCTTTAGGAAGGAGCCTTTGACTAGATGATGCATGATTATGACATAAACTCCCATAATCGTAAGTGTGTCCACTCGATGTTCTTTATCTAACAAAAGTCCCTGATAGGCACCATATATCTCTATTTGAATATTTTTCTATGACCGAGACCCCATGAGTACTTGAACACTTTGTCCTCCTACGAGCTATGGAGTACCCCTCCTCCTCCTACCACCACTTATCCTAGGGTAATGTAATAAGTAGATTGTCTCAATTTATAGATGCATAAGCATTGTTATGGTTTATATCCCTGCCAAGTGTTCTCATATGTGTTTAGAAAAGACTTGTTGTAGTTGTTTAACAACTACCATGAGTCAAAAAAAAAAATTACATGTTTACATAGTCGTACAAAAAAAAGACTACCAAACAGGTTGTCTCTTAGTGCTTATAAGACATGTTGTCTTCCAAAAACAAATATATATATATATATATATATATATATATATATAATTGTCCTGTAATTAGTGAAAAAGTAAAACAAGAAAGAACATGAACACTCAAAAGTAAGCCCCTGCAAATGGATCCATTGAAGGAATATTTCCTACATAAATAGGCCCCATGGTTTAATCAAACCCAAGGTTCAAAAAGAAATTGTGTTATGAGGCCTTCTTTAATATCAGAGATCAATCATGTGCCTCTATCCACATCCAATCCATTTTTCAAAAGTTGGTCTACCTCTTCATTTTTTTTCTTATAGATGTGATCATAAGAGATATGTGAGAAATTTGAGATATTTATATTTATATTTTCCATGAGAGGAAGTAGAATAAAATTCCTGAGCACTTATTTCTTTTGCGTCCATTTTATAACCACTTGAGAATTGCCATATATATGGAGATATCTCACATTCTTGGAGATTGCAAGAAGAATGATGATGTAGAGAGCAAAGAGTTCAACATGGTTGTTTGTGGTAGGCCCAATGTTTGCAGAGAAAGGGAGAGAATGTGAGTGAGAAAGATGTAGAATGCCCCCTGCTCCTCTAGATGAGGGGGGGCCTTGTGCAATGACATCAAGGAAAGCCTAGGGGGAATTAGTTTGAATAAAAATGGATTCAGGAGGAGAGTAGCTACTGACAGATAAGGGTGAGGGAGATAAAGAGAGAATATCCAAACATTGTGAGGATACTTTTGAGGTGTTTGGGATTCTATTCTAAAAAATAACAACATTTCATTCAAACCAAATACCCTAGTTGACACACAAAGGGAGGACTTTTAGGTTGTATAGAAGGTAGCTATAGGGTCGAGGTTTCAAGCAAAGAGAGATGTTCTTAGCAGCCCAATCTAAGGCTTGGGAACATGAACGTTTTAATAACATCCATACATGTTGGTGAAGGGAAAATATATAAAAGGGTGATTAATAGATGCAGCATCAGATTCACAAATAAGACATATGTTTGTGCCTTGGAATGACCATTTTTGTATCGAGTCCCAGATGGGTAATTTCCCTTTAAACATGAGCCACATGAACAATTTTGATTTTGGAGGCAACATATCCATAGAATGTTTCCCCATTGGGGAGGATTTTCAATAGCCTGATGTTGTGATAGGTACCCATATTTTGGGGCATATCTCCTATGACGAATTTTTGTCCATATGAGTTTGTATACATTATCAAATATGGAAACATTAGTAAATTTTAGGGACTTTACATAATTTTCCCAGACAACTACATCCTTTCCTTCGAGTTGGAGGTCTATGGCCAACATCTAGGATTGTTGGAAAGATACATCGACTAGAGAGAAATTTCTTTTGTCTACCTTGAGTTGTATCAGAGGGTTGAGAAGGCAGTTCCAATGTAGACTATTGATCTAGGGGTCTCTTCCAAGTAGAACATTTTATCCATTTCCCGCCTTCCAACACAAATGGTCACCAACGATATGAAATTCCTTTTTAGAAAGGTTGTTGAGGTGTGTGAAACTAGTCCAGGGTGGATAGGGGTCTAATATATTTTTGGGTCATTATATGGTCCCAAAGCCTAGTCCCTTGGATGAGGCGCCAAACAAATTTTGCTACCAATGCTTGCGTAAATTTTGTGAGAAGTTTTATTCCCCATCCACCAGAATATTTCGAAAGAGTGATGTAATTCCAAGCAGCAAGAGTGAGATTTCACTTTTCTTCTTTCATGTACCAGAGGAAATGGACAATGATCCAATGTATCTTGTTCAAAACCCCCTTGGAAAACTAGGATAGAGAGACCCAGTGGACCAAGGTAGCTTCAATTACAAACTTTCATAAGACAAAATGCCCTGCTTTGCAGAGCCATTTGTGTCTCAAGAGTCTGATTTTTTTTTCACTTTTTTCTAGCAGCCATGTCCAGTCATGCTTGTAATAATTGCAAGGCTTGAGAATGAAACCAAGATATTTGAAACCCTATCCAATATTTTTTAGAGGAGCTACTAGCGTATTTTAAATGGAGGAGATTTTATTTTTTTTGGAATGGCCCAGCTATATATAAAATACTACTGAATGTTTATTTTCATTCGTATTACTACACTGAATAGATCCATAAGAGAATTTAAATGGGTGATGTGAGGAATTCCTCCATTTTAAAGGATAAGTATATCGTAAACAGAGATAATATGTGAGAGGAAACAATTTTGAGATATAAGGACACCTTTGAAACTGCCATTTATGACTGCATCTGATATCAACCAGCTGAGTCCTTTAGCTACAAGAATAAAGAAGAGAGGAAGAAGTCATCCAATTGATAAGAATGGAAAAAGAAGAGGTGGAGATGCATTTCATAACCCACGAGACAAAGGAGTGGGAGAAGCCCGGATGGAACAAAAGAAGTCGTAATTAAATTCAATTGACTTTTTCAAAGGCTTTTGATAGATCAACCTTAATGACCAACACCTTTTATTTGAGGGATGGATAGAGTGGAGGGCCTCATCGGCCAGATCAATAACTTCATGAATTTTCTTGTCAGTAAGAAATCCAAACTTTTAAGTTGAATGGGGTGAGATAGAATATCCTTTAGACTTAGGGATATAATTTTTGTGATGATTTTATAGATGGTGTTACAGAGGGAGATGGCCTGGAATTGATCAAAATATTTCAAGTTATCAAAATTGGGGATAAGATCTAAGAAGGTGGAATTAAAAGGAGCCAACATGTATCCATAGGATCTGGAGCAATTAATAACATAGATAATATCATCTTTGATTAATTCTAGGCATTTTATGTAAAATTCTATAGGGAGCCCATCTCGGCTTGGGTTTTTGTCCTTTTGGAAACTGTGAAGGACATTTTCTAGCTCATTCTTTGTGGTTTAAGTCATTAGAGCTTTGTTTTCCACCTTTTCTGTGAATCTTGGAAAGTGTCTATCAATTGAGAGATTCTACTCAATTGTGACCCTTTCATACCGTTCCAAATATTTTTGAAGTATGAGCAACCTTCCCTTGTTATGTCGTAAAAGGAAGAGGCAAAGATTCTAGAGGGACCTTTGATTTCCCAAATGGTGCTTATGGTATTTTTGTGATTTTCCATGTTGTGGAAATATTTGTGTTGTCATCACTAGATTAGAGCCAAAGAGATCGACTTTTTAGTTGCCATTACTTTTCCTGTTCTAGGAGAATTTCCCTTCTAGATTTGTCCAACTCTAAAATTTTGGAATAGAGGTAAGAAAGCATATTCGTAGAGGAGGACATATTCCAAATAAGTTGCAATTGGGATTAAGAATCAGCTGGAATTTTTGAATTCTCCTCTATTTCATTTTTAGCCCTTTCACAAATCATTTCCTTATACTTTTTTAAGTTCCTTTGAAACTAAAGGGAAGGGGATTCCAAAGAGTTAGGGTAAAACTTGTACCAACTGTCTTCAAGGAGGGAAATCAGGGAAGGGTCATCCAACCACGAGTATTTCAAGTTGAAGGGGATAGGAGGGTTGGCATGCAGGAAAGGATCTAGATCAATGATAATATGGACATGATCAAAATCACCACTCGTTGAGGACCAATGTTTGATATTTAGGCTAGAATCAAGAAGACCATCTGAAATGAGGAAATGGTCCAAACACACTGCGATTCTAGCAAGTTTGGTTTTTTGTTTGGCCAGGTTGGTAGGTTTTTTGCAGGGAGAATATCACAAAGGTTCAGGTCGTCCTAGACGGAGACCAAAATGTCCAATAAAGGGGTCTAGTCTAGATGAGGACCCCAAAAATTTCAAGTTCTCCGAAGTGAAATTTAGATTGCCACCAAGAATGACTCTGTATGATATCAATACTTGTGATTGAGAGAGAGATGACCATAAATCCTATCTATCAACATATGGTCCACAAACATTGATGAAGTGGAATTGCATATCTAAATCAAATGAGGTGAGGTTGAGATCCAACAAGGAACTTAAAGAACATGATGTTTTAAGTTTCATATCTCTCAAATTCCAACCTGTAACAAGCTCCCCTGATCTTCCACTGACACCTATTCTTAAAATTTCCAATCAGGGAAAACATATTTTAGGATGTTGATAGATTTATCACCAACCAACATAGTCTCCTAAAGAAAAATAACATGAGCGTAGTGTTGTTCATGGAGCCTTTTAAGGACCCATTTTTTAGAGGGGATGGATAAACCCCAATAGTTTATAGAAAGGAATTTCATTCAAAACCCTTAGAAGGGCCTAAAGGTATAAGCACCCATCAGATAGAATATTTCTTTCCAACTTGAATATTGCAACTGTCTTGATGTTTTGCATTGGATAGAAAGGATTTTCTTCTTTAGGCAAATGAGGAGCAAGGGGGGTCCTCAAAAAGTATCATACCTCCACCAAGTCAGAAGGGGGTATTGAATATGCCACGAGGGGAGGGGAAGGGAAGCCTTTAGAGGAGCGAAGATTGGGGTTATGGGGCAGGAGAAGGGGAATCGGTTGAGATTCGGGGGGATGGGATCGAAGGGAGAGGCCCCCAATGTGATATGGGTGTGGGGGAGGGGGGGGTGGAAATTATAGAGGGGAGGGATAATGATGGAGGAGGGGGAATGTAGGATGTGATCCCATAAAGGGACTTGAGAGGGTTTATAGAAACATGGAGGGGGGTATGTAGATGAATAATCCTCATAGGTATGAATTAGAGCATCACTGGAGAGATTAAAATATGAAGTAGTAGAATGTTCCATACCTGAAGAAGGAGGTGTCGCTGAAGGAGGGGAGAGCTTGCTGGGAACATCATTATGTCATCTGTCGAAGAGGGTTGAGCCAAATCCCACAGAGAGCTTGGAGGTATACATGCTTGCACAGGGACAATAACAATTCCATCACATTGAAGCTATATATTTGTGTCAATACACCATGCATGGGTTCCTGAATTTCCTCGAGGAGTTTTTAAGGGGAGGGTGTTGGAGTGACATAATCGAGCTCACTCTTTGGACCCATTTTTTACTTTTTATTTTTCCCATTTCACAATCCCTATTTAGGTGTTTGTAAGCATGACAATGGGCATATTTGAACAAGATATATTCATAATCAATGTTCTTGTGGTGTTTGATATCCCCAACACTGATAGAAATAGATTCAGGTAACCCTAAAGACAAATTGAGACCCACCAAAATGTGAGCGATGGCCATAACTCCAGTTTGTTGTAGAGAAAGGTCGACATCATAATAAAACCCTAGAGAATTTCCTACCCCTCGAAACACACACTCTAACTAGAATATGGGAGGTAATGCTAGAAGTATAATCCAAATTGGTACCAAGCTCAATTTCTCTGCTTTAGTGTCAAAACTTATGGACCATTTTGTCAAGAAGAGGGTTTGTGATCCCCATGACCACTTCCTTGCCATAATTTTCACTATGCCATTCACACACGAAGTCTACCACCCCATCCATCCTTTGGCACAAAAAATACACTTGGGCGAGTAGCCAAGGAGTGATTTAATGTGTTGGTTTGCCCACCTTCGCAGAACCATCATTGACATGCGCTTGATAGCGAAGCGACCAACCACCACCATGTCCTCCATCTTGTGGATATCATTTAGTTTGATTCCCTTTCCTAGGACTAAAGACAATTCCTTAGATTTTCACTTAATACACCTGCATTTAGGGTTTTTTAGGGGTCCACAGTGCATTTCTGGAGTGAGAAGTATGTTTAGGAAACTAGGATATGGAGATGATGGGTGATAATCTGGTAAAAATCATGAGGGGAAATATTCCAAAAATAATAGAGAAAATAAAAGAGAAAGGTCCAATGAAGATCACAAGGAGGGGGGTCGATTAGGGGAGGGGATTGTGGAACGAAAGGTCACAACCAGGAGCAACAGGGGGGAAGTTGGGAATTGGGAAAGACATTTTTTATTAAAACTTGACTTACATCATAAATTGAAGGAGCATGCAAAGGAGACCACGTGGAGCAGGGTGTCAAAGGGGTAGTTTGTACCATTGTTGGGGGAGGGAGAAGTGAAACTAATGTAGGGGGACGAGAGATCCCCAACATAATAGTTAGGCTTTTACATAGTTTGCCTCCTTCCCATAGTTATGACGTGCAATCCACCAAATCGTCATAATGTCAAGTGGCATTAGGAGCTTCAGGGTCTGACATAGTGGCATTAGGAGCTTCAAATTCTGACATGGTATGAGAGGGATGGAAGGTTAAGAACTGAGGCATAGGCTTTTGCTAAAATGAAAAACCCAAACCTAGCTCTAAACCATAGCAGAGCCATATTTCTCCACCAATACGACCCTCTCTCTCTCTCTCTCTCTCTCTCTCTCTCTCTCTCTCTCTCTCTCTCTCTCTCTCTTATGTGTGTGTGTGTGTGTGTGTTCACTTCAAAATGATCACATATAAAATTTTACTCATTAAAAGATATATATATAAATTTAAACTTGTGTAACCATAGAAATTAAATGTGTAGTCAAACTAATATATGAAATGGATTATTCAAAATTTGGCACATATTTTTTAAAATCATATGTTTAAGTTGTTTCATTTGCAAAGATAAAGTGTCTCAAGTGATTTTTAGGGAGTTGAATTAATTTATGCATTCAAAAGAGTATTTTAAACAACAAGGAATCAGAATCTCACTAGAAATTTTATTGCGAGATTCTAGACAAAAAAAAAAGTCATTTTGTCTTTTAGTTAGACTACACCTAAATTAAATGGCTGGTAAAAGCATATAGACATCAAAACACTTACCTCATGATACATCTCACATTTCCAAGATTTTAAAAAATCATAAAAATTAAATAAATTATAACTTTATTCTAAAATATTATTATTCACAAAAATGAGTAGGATTTATATTAAAATTTGCACCTGGACGCAACAACTACTTGGGAAATAGTTACAATATTGCATGAATGCTTATGAGAGTTGATCTTCTAAGGAGGATATTACTGATATCACCAAAAAAATATTTAGAGATGCTACTAAAATCGTATGATTGAAGGAGTAGAGCTTACAAAATTTGCCAAGCAAAAGAGCACATTTGCATTTAGAGTGCATCGGATATTAGAATGGGTTTCCTCTTCCAGAGATTGGTTAAGGTCAGAAAGAGAATGAACTTTATGCCTATTAAAGGAGCTTGAATCTTACTGGTCCTCATTTGTTCATGCAATTTCTAAATAGTGTCTAGTATGTTCAATTTTAAGGATTCAAGTTATTGGATGTAGTTGCTGCACCAATAATTTGGCAGCTACATATCCTTAGCCAAAGTCAAGCCTAGCAATAAGATGTACAACCCCACCTGATTACTGGTCATTAGCCCCAATTCCCAAGAGTATCTAGTTACCAATTTTCCATCGAGGTTATATATAACCCCTCCCCCTCCTACCACCCCTCTAAAATATTATTATTATTATTAATTACAAAAATAATTAATATATAAGTTAAACATATATACATTTAAAAAAACTTGTGACAAGATTCTTAACCATGAAGATTCATCACCAATTTACCATGAAGATTATTAGCCTGTAAATAGGCTTTTTTGCAATACCATGGGCCAATACTGCGGCTTAGTAATACCACATGCCCAAAAAACCATAACTCGTGTTCATATGAAATTTTGTTAATTAATCAATTTAATTAAAAGGGCATAAATACTTTTGCAATAAATTTCCACCATTGATGTGTGACTACTATTAAGAATATTCTAGAATATTTAGTGGAGGTTAAATCCCTACTATCCACCTAATAATTATAAATAATTAAAATAAATCATGGAAGCCCTATTCCAAAATAGACACACCTATGTGTTCAAAAACCAAGTGTTGGATATATTAAAACTTGATTCCTCTATCTCGATAATTACTTGTGAATGTTATTTTTCTTCTTATTAATTATGCTCTCTTCATGAAGCAATTATAGAAAACTTCAAAGCATAAAGATCACAGAGAGACAAATAACATAGGAAATTAGGCTCCAAGTGAGGGGTAAACCCAAAAAATTCTTCTCTTATAGAATCAGATCAAAATGAGATATCCATGACCCAAGACTAAGACCAAAACTGCCACAAAGATCCAAGTCAACCCTCCTCCAAGTCTCCTCGAACCAAGTCAAAGTTAACGAAAGCCAACTTTGGTTAAACCTTTTGAAATATGGTTAAATCGCAAAAAATTTGGTCCCATAATGAAGGATGAATTTCAGACCTGTAATTTTCACAGAGTTTCCCCAAAATATTCACACGTGTGTGCATAAACAAGCTAGAAAATCAAAATTTTCTCTCTCCTTTGACTTCTCTCTCTCTCTCTCTCTCTCTCTCTCAACTTCGACTCCTTTTCTTCTTATCTTTGGCACAAAAATCAAGCCTAGCAATAAGATGTACAACCCCACTTGATTACTAGTCATTAGCCCCAATTCCCAAGAGTATCTAGTTACCAATTTTCCATTGAATATATAAGTTAAACATATATACATTTAAAAAAACTTGTGACAACATTCTTAACCATGAAAATTCATCACCAATTTACCATGGAGATTCTTAGCCTGTAAATAGGCTTTTTTGCAATACCATGGGCCAATATTGCGGCTTAGTAATACCACATGCCCAAAAAACCATAACTTGTGTTCATATGAAATTTTGTTAATTAATCAATTTAATTAAAAGGGCATAAATACTTTTGCAATAAATTTCCATCATTGATGTGTGACTACTATTAAGAATATTCTAGAATATTTCGTGGAGGTTAAATCCCTACTATCCACTTAATAATTATAAATAATTAAATAAATCATGGAAGCCCTATTCCAAAATAGACACACCTATGTGTTCAGAAACCAAGTGTTGGATACATTAAAACTTGATTCCTATTTCTTGATAATTACTTGTGAATGTTATTTGTCTTCTTGTTAATTTATGCTCTCTTCATGAAGCAATTATAGAAAACTTCAAAGCATAAAGATGACGAGAGATAAAGAACATAGGAAATTAGGCTCCAAGTGAGGGGGAAACCCAAAAAATTATTCTCTTATAGAATCATATCAAAATGAGATATCCATGACCCAAGACTAAGACCAAAACTACCACAAAGATCTAAGTCAACCCTCCTCCAAGTCTCCTCCAACCAAGTCAAAGTTAACGAAAGCCAACGTTGGTTAAACCTTTTGAAATATGGTTAAATCGCAAAAAATTTGGTCCCTTAATGAAGGATGAATTTCAGACCTGTAATTTTCACATAGGTTTCCCAAAATATTCACACGTGTGTGCATAAACAAGCTAGAAAATCTGAATTTTCTCTCTCCTTTGACTTCTCTCTCTCGACTTCGACTCCTTTTTTTCTTATCTTTGGCACAAAAATCAATGTGATGAATGAGTGAATGAATGAGCTTTCAAGAGGTCAAGCTAACTTGTATATATAGAATTCTAGGAGGGTCGAATAGTTGTCTCTTAGACCAACTTGTCCAAAGAGTGTCGACTTGGTTTTGTGTTGACTTTTTTACTCAAAATAAAAGTCTTTTTCTTTTCTTTACAAAAATTCCAAATGGGACTTGACTCAAATACATTTCTTTTGACACTTTATAAATCCTTTTTGACTCAATTGACTTTATAAGCATGAAGAACATGCTTTTGTCCAAAAAATAAATGAAAATAATAATGATGAATATAATAAATATATCAATAATAATAATTATATTTTATTACATTATGAGGAATGACACTAGTTAAATTTTTCAACACTATGCACATAATTATTTGATTGTAAATTTTTTGGAGAATTTTCCACAACATTCATCTTCCAGAACGGTCGATGTTTGGAATCCTATATTGGATTCATCTTTCAGACCAAAATAACAAGTAAGGAAGGGGAATATATAATTATTAATGGATCTGGGACAAGAGGGGGAGGGGGGAAAGAGGAAGAAGGAGAGGGAGAATGTTGGCTAGGTAGAAACCTAGAAAATTAATAGGCTACAAAGAAAAAGGAAACCATTACAATAAATAGTGCATAAATCCTTCTTAACCTTAAATCTATTAAGTGTCCAAAAGGATCAGATCTCTCTAGGCGCATTCTTTTCCTCAAGTTTTGCACTAAAAATGAGGTTTGTATCTTTAGAGAGTTTTGAACCCTCTTCACAGTTGGTAAATCCAAAGTTTAGATGGATCCATGCCAATTTACACTTGATTGTATAATACTAACCTTTAATATCAACAATTTATTTAATCTAGAATTATTTGTATTAGATTTTAGAATAAAAATGTTAATTTTCCTTCACATTATTTTAAGCACCAATCAAATGTTATGTTATAACATATTTAGACAACTTTCTAAATAAAATAGGAGAAAAATAAAATAAATCCATAAATAATAATAATAATAATAATAATAATGTTATAGCCTACCAAAATACCAAATCAATGTATAATACCACCTTGTTTTTCAAATAAGAAATCTTCTCTAAATTCATGTATAAGACCTCTTATTTACGTAACAAGAAACATCACATAAAAATTTATAAATGTGTGCATACCTTACCCCTTTCAATATAAATCTATGTGTGTGTAAGTGCACAATTTAAGTGGCCCTAGGGATCAACAACATATGTTTCGTCTTACGATGTCATATGTTCAAATCCAAAAGAGGGTAGAGTTTGTACACCTCTATATACTTTAGCAATCAAAATCAGTATGTGGATGTACCACAAATAAAGGGGTTGTATATATCAATTTGGTATTTGGCACGACCACGACCTTGAAATTAAATTCTTATTATCATTATTATTATAATATATGTAGTGCAGTGGGTTAAATTGAGTGTTTGGGTGTTGTGATTTATAAGCAAGAGGTTATGGGGTCAAGTCCTTGAGTTAACCACCTCTTTGAATATTATTGGACCTCACTTGGTGTCCATGATGGATTCAAAATAGATATAAAATATAGTAAAACCTCCAAAACATGGAGCAACTTGCACTCTTGTATTGATGTATCAAATACCATTATGAAACATTGCAAAATGATACAAACTTCCTCTTTTATTATAACTACTTGAAAAATAACTTAAAAATAAAATTTTAATGACTAAATCATTTTAGACTTTATAATTGTGTTTCTTCATTTTGTTATCAAATTTTTAAGGATGAGACATATAACATAATACAACTTAAGTCGTTTCAACTAGCTTAGATCCATCTTAATTTGAATCTATCAAGCCTCGAGAGGGATCCAATAAGAATACATATCTTTCTCTTTGTTGGAGCCGAGGATATTACATATCCGTGGTTTAATTTTATTTTTAATGTTATCATACGATCTCCTAAATAAAAATGAATAACAATTGTATCTAAACTAGCTTAGATCCATCTTAAATCCAGATCGACCAAGCGCCGAGAGGGATCAACTCTCTTTTTACTCTAAAAGAAGTTTGTTTATCAAAAGATTTAATCTCTCTCGACCCTTGGTAGATATGGATCCAGGCTAGCTTAATTTCTCCCTTTAAATATGCTACATTCCACATGAATACCACAGGTCAATACCATGGTTTCTCAATACCATGGGCCATTTTTTTTTGACTAAGTTAAAATGTTTACATTACGTTACATTAATCTTTTTATTTTATTTTATTTTAAATTTAATTTTTATGTAATTTGACTTAGTCAAAATGTTAAACATTACATTACAACATTATTACCATAATGGGTTGGAGAGCATCTCTCGGCACAACTAAGTTGTTATCAACATCTAAGAGACATATTCCAGTGAATTTTCATACGAAGGTTAAATCCAACGATTGACATAGTCTAAACTGAGAAACTGTAATAAATTCCAATGCGGACAGACGTAGTGTAAACTGAGCAACCGCAATAAATTTCAATGCGAACAAAAAAAATATAAACAAAATATGGGACTGCATGCATCATATTTTATTTTTTTACAAACAAAAACAACCTAGAAAAATACAATCTTTGAAGGCTGTGTAACAAAGTGAGCAGGGTTGTTTTTATGCATCCATAGAGCTATAAAGTCTTCGTGTAGTGTGCCTTTATTGAGTGGTTTCTTTGCCAAATTGGATATGAAAAGTGCTCAATGTTTTGATATTGTGGTGGAAATTAGGAATTACTTTGATCTAGCTAAAAGCTTTTGTTGCAATGAATGTCTCACATTAGCGAATAATACCTTTAAATAAGATACATTAGAGAAAAATATCATGGAAAAACCGTGAGTTGAAAACCTAGAGCACAAAAACCTCCATTCCTAAATTTACTATTTTATCTCAATTTTAATTTAATTTTTAATTATTTATTTTATTTTAATTTTTTTAAGTTTTATATTATTGTTTTTTATATAATTTGACCATTGGAGAAGAATACCCTAGACAAAACCATGGGTGGTGAAAACTTGGAGCCCAAAAACCTCCATCCATAAATTTACTATTTTATCTCAATTTTATTTTAATTTATTTTAATTTTACATCTAAGACTTTTGTGATCCATAATTTAGATAAATGTCTTTCAAATCACGTCGTTAGGATTTGATCGACGTTTCGAACCATCTTCCTTTATCTCAATTTTATTTTAATTATTAACTAGCAATTGCACCTAATGTTGCAAAGGAAACACCGTAACGAAAATGCTAGGAGGAGATGAACTGTAATTAATTTGATGTGTCATTTTATACTGAAAAGAAGACATAATTATATTGTTGAAACTCGACAGGATGAAATGCAAACTTGGTTTAAACTGTAAAACTTTAAAAAGTTGAAGAAAATATTGAAGACACCTAGTTGCAGACTTGAAGCTTGTTTCGAGGACATGAAAATATCGAAGGCACGAGATAAAATCACAACAATAGGTTCAGAGTCCTCACTATTATTTTCAATAATAAAATTATTTATTTGGTATTGGAATCAAGGCGTCTTAAGCACCATGGGTGTATTTGTAATACTAAGGAAATGAAATGTATTGAGAATTCAAGGAGAGTAATGCAGAGATGATAGGTAACGCAGGGATAGAAGAATTGATAGGAGATAACAAAGATGGAAGAGGTAGATACAACATGAAGGTAGTAGCAGAAAATGAGTATTACTTAAACCACCTAATAGACATATCATATAATCATATGTGGTGTGGTGTACATTACTAGGTCACTTGGAATGTTTGTTCATGATTTTGAAGGTTTCTAAAGCGATGCAAATAAAATTATATCAGAGATGTAATGACAGAGGATGATAGAAGGGTTATGCGCTAGAAGAATCAATGTGCACCGAGGACACCAGAGAACAACATGTCTATACATAGAACCAATGTACCAATTGTACAAAAATACGAATGGCATCACACCAGTGCAATTTGACATTTCATAATTTATTTGATATTCCATAGTACATTGTCTTCATCTGTAAGGAAAGTCCTCAGCAATGCTCCAAATATGGTCTCAACACAACTCCAAAGATGTTCCTATATGCAACTCCAAAATTTCTTCAAACTTATCTCAAAAACCAATTCCAAAGTCTTCTCCAAAAGATGCAAAAGTATTGCTTCAAGAAATTCCTCAAAGATCTACTTAAAAGTATCTTAAAGTTTGCACAAAAATTATGCTTTGATATTCTTCAATTCTACTTCAAAAGGCGTCTCTGATATTCTTCAAGTCTGCTTCAAAAGGCGTCTTAAGC